>JASERS010000003.1:56630467-59130467 GCA_036711965.1 Onthophagus sagittarius | reverse complement strand
AATTGCAATTTGGAAAGTAAATAATCAGAAACTAAAACTAATGACGACAAATCCATTGTTGTTATTGATATCAGTGTTTATACGTCATAGTGATAGGATGAAAAGATAAGCTTTGTCTTGCATCTTAAAATTATTAATAATTGGGTATTAATTGGTAAAGGTCGCGATCAATTGAGGCATTTATAGGGGTTAAAATTTCGAAATAGAAGAAAAATGTAGTTCTGCGAAACATTATCATTAAACATTCCCCGGAAAATTCTAAAATTCCAACAATTCTTTTGCCTGTAGCAAATGTTGATTGAAGTGGAAACCACTGAAGAAGAGACCTCCAGCATTGCTGGATTTTACTGTTAAATGTCCTCTAACCATTTTCAACTTCAGCGGTTTTTTAAATTTTATTATTTTTTTCTGTAAAAATAAGATTTCCAACACAAGAGTAATTGAATTTATACGATTTTTGACAAAATTGTTTTAGTAGGAATAATTCGTTTTCTGAATACCGATTAACAAAATTAGAATCATCAAAATATGTTTTGGGTAGAAACGAAAAATTAGCAAATTCGAAAATGACTCACCGAACGGATGTTGTTTCCTTAAGTGGGCACTGATGACGTTCGCTGAAAATAAAGAAACAAATTATTTTATTAAAACGGAAAATAAATCAATACGATTTAATATACCTTTTAACACCCGAAAATAGCAATCCGATGATCCCAATATCACTAGAATTGTTTTACCATTAGAGTCAGAATACACAGACATTCGCGTAACTATACAAATTCGACAGATCATTATCACTTAATACGCATTATTAGTTTTATGTTTAACAACTATTTGATCAATGAAATCCCGCACATCAGCTAAAAGCCCACTTTAGTTAATCACGCGGTAGCCTGCCACACAAATTGTTCGAATCACTTTGAATCTGTCCACATTGTGAACTAAAACTAAAAAACAAATTTGTATTCGGAATGTAAACAGTTACAAATCAAAGCTCGAAGCTACAGAAATATTGGCAATAGGTATTGCAGAACAAAATGATGCTGATAATATGTCGAGAGAAATAATGAAGAAAGTTTCTTCTGCATATAGTGTTTAAGCTAGTTTTTATTTCGAAATAGCTATACCATTTAAATTGCGAATTAGTAAGATATGTTTTGGAAAAATCTAAAAATTGATATATTTGAAAATAACTCACCTAATGGACGTTGTTCTCCTTGATTTCTTTTTCATAACTCAACTTAAAAAAGCCAAATAAATTGTTTTATTAGAGCAGAAAATAAATTAATACGATACAACTTAACACATCCGTAAAATAGCATTTCGATGATCATGTTGGGATCCCAACATCACTTTGCAGAATTGTCTTCCAATTAATCACAATAAACACAAACATAACGAATATTTATCACTTAATTCGCGTAACAAGTTTTACTATTAACAATTATTTGATCGGCCAATGCTCGCATGTTAACTATATGGCGGTTACCAACTTCTTTACGTTTTGTGTTAAAATATGCCAGAGGCAATTACACCAGAGTAGCATATCGAGGGATAAGATAATATTATAAAAGTTGTTTAGATACATTTGAATCTGTCCAGGTTGTGGAATTCATTTAAAATCGAAATTAGAAAGAAATTAATAAAATAGTAAGTAACCAATCACTAATCAATATTCGTAACCACATAACTATTGGTTTTATTGAAATCAGTCTTTGTTTATACGACATAGTGCTATGGCGAAGGTAAGTCCGGTTCAGCGCCTTATAAGCAATCATGTAATTTTGTTGAGCAATCATGTCGGTAGCTTTCAATTCACATAAAAACCGACACAAAGTAGGGAAACATAGAGACTATAGTAGACAATAAATTGACTAAACCGAATTTATCTCTATACTATGTTGTAATCCTGAAGAGTTGTAGCCCTTCAAAGTTAGATCTATAATTTTTAAAACGTTCTGTATCTCATTAATACATTAAACTAGAAACACCAAATTTGGTATACGTTATGGATGTACCAAGGTTGTCAATTGGTGATAAGTAGAGATCCTGTATTAGCCGATTTAATTCCTAGGAAAAAAGAGCGGATATCTGTTTCGCGTTATGTTTTATTTATATAATTATAAATGATAGTTATTGATGACAATTTTAAATATTAATACAAAGACGTGTTTGGTTTTTAAGATAGGCTTGTTATTGTTTTCGATCATTTATTTCTAATAAGAACTGTTCAAAATGAGATTTTTAGGAAATCACAGTATCTATCCGAAATCGAAGAAAAATGTGGTTTTGCGGATCAATGATGAAACAGTCTGACCAAAAATTTTAATTTGTCAAATGATGCTAACTACAACCATATCAGCGGTTCTTCCGACTATCGTTGCAGTATTGCTGAATCTTACTGCTAGATGCGATTTTTTACAAAATTGTTTTAGCTTAGATAATCAGTTTTCTGCATCGCGTTAGTAATAATAGTACACCGTTTAAATCGCGAATTAGCAAGATATGTTTCAGTAAAAACCAAAGATTAATAAATTTGGAAATCACTCACCGAACGGATGTTGTTTCCCTAAGTGAGCCTTTATTACCTCAGCTGAAAATAAAACAACAAATTATTTTATTATAACAGAAAACAAATTAAAGCGATTTGATGTACCTTTTATCATCCGTGAAATAGCAATCCGATGATCACAGTATCACTAGAATAGTCTGCATTAATGTTCAAATTATAGACATTCGCGTAACAGCACAAATATTTATCACTTAATTGTAGTAATAAGTTTTATTTTTAGTAACTATTTGATAAGTTAAATCCCGCACATCAACTATATTCACTTTTTATTTAATCGCACATTAGAGTATCATAAGAAATGTTCGGATGCCTTTGTATCTGTCCATAATGTGAAACAAAAAAGAAATTTGGGTTATAAATCAAAGCTTGAAGCTACAGAATCATTGGGCAATAGGTAATAAAAAGAGAGTAATGAGACTAAAACTGAGTCGAGTCGAGTAATGAAGAGAATTTCCTATTTATTACTTAACTAAAAAAGCAGTATTTTATTTAAAAATAAGTAAATTAAATTAGTTATTTTTGAATAGGATTTTCTGTTTTTTTTTGAGAAAAGTATTTAAATAATAAAAATCGGAATGTAAATATTTACAAATTAAAGCTCGAAACTACACAAGCATTAGCAATAGGTACTAAAGAAGATAGATTAGGCTTTTATCCATTTCACCTTTAATTTATAATAATATAAAAGATCAAAATTATTTATACTGTGGTGATATCTTTTAATGTTTATTACTCTAAACAAGTTTCACGGAAGTTCTGTTGTGTCTATAGTTTTGTGTTCTTCTTTATTGTTCCCATAAAATTAATTTTTATGAATATAATTATGTTATATTTATGAATATATTTTTATGAATATAACGTTTTTATACTGTGATTCGTATACAGATTTCTATTTAAATGTAATTTAAAAGTTTACTACTTGGTGTTCTAATTCTACTGATGGAGGACTTGTGCCCGAAACTAGTTTAGAGAAATAAACATTAACAGATACCACCAGAGTATAAATAATTTTGATCTTTTATATTATTACTAAAGAAGAAATCAATAAGACTGAAGATGAGTTGAGTTGAGGAATGAAGAGAATTTCCTCTTTAATACCCAACTAAAAATCAGTAAATTATTTAAAATAAGTAATTGATTTTTTTTTTGAGAAAAAAAAATAAGAATAATAAATTTCAAAATGACTCACCGAACAATCGTTGCTTTCCCAGGTTTCTTCCTTATAACTCAACTTGAAAGAAAGTAACAAATTGTAAGCACAAATATAACAGGTATTTATCACTTCATTCGCTTGGATTTATTGCTAACAAGTACGTGATCGATAAAGCCCTCTACGTCAACCATGATGTGATGGTAGGGTAACAATCACAAATAAAATCTTGTGACAACAAACACAATGATATTGTTGAAATCAGAGTTTATACGACATAGTATAAAATTCGTTATTCTACCAAAACTTCAATCATCGAATTTGGCTATCTTATTGCGCAATTTTGTCGGTAGCTTCAAAGCTTACTGTACCAGTCGTTATTAACATACAAAGTGGTTCAGATGAGAACTAACCTAAAGCAGGGAAGATAGAGAGCGAATAGATAATTAAAATTAATTTAACCGAATTTATCTCTGTTTAATTTATATATTAATTGGATAGTGAGTTATGATACAGTATTACTTTATCTAGTTCTTTAAAAAGAGTGGTTATCTTCATCGCGTTATGCTTTATTTAAATATATAATTAAATCACAATAATGATGTGTAATAATATTGTTTCTGTAACAAGCAAATAAATTATATTGTGTTACACAATAATGATGATTACACAATAACAAATATAGATGATAGTTATTAATGATAATGATTTAAATGTAAATTTTGTTTTTTATGACGTTGATATTACTGTTTGTATTAATATATTTTTAGTAACAACTGTTCAAATATAAAATCTTTGGTAATAACAATAATATTTAGTCAATTTAGTTTAAAAATGTAGTTTTGCTAGATCTATTATCATCAAAAAATCTGACCAAAACCCCTAATTTATCAACCGATGCAAATCACAACACCATTATGTTGGTTGCAGCGTCACTGAAGAACACAATTTCTTTTATTGCAGCAGTATCTTATAAATTTATTTTTTTTTTGTATAAATAATATTTTCAAGAGAAAAGAATAATTCAATAACAATTATTTTATGTGATTTTTGACAAATTTGTTTTAGTTTCGATAATTCGATTTCTGAATGAACGAAAAATTTTCGTCAATTCATTTTCATTTGATGAAAATGAAAAATTAAGAAATTTAAAAATGACTCACCGAATGGATGTTGTTTCCCTAATAAGTGACCACTTATTAACCTCAGCTGAAAACAAAACAACACATTATTTTATTGTAACAGAAAATAAATTAATACAGTTAAATATACCTTTTAACATCCGTAAAATAGCAGTCCTATGATTCCAACGTCATTAGAACAGTCTATATATAAATGTCAGAAAACACATGCATACGCGTAACCGCACAAATTTCACAGGTCTTTTTCACTTAATTAGCATAATAAGTTTTATTTTTAATAACTACTTGATAAGTCAAAATCCGCACATCAACTATATACACATATTATTTAATCGCACGTTAGGGTGCCATAAAAATTGTTCGAATGCCTTTGAATATGTCCTTACTGTAACTGAAACAAAAAGAAATTCGGATTACAATCAAAGTTCGAAGTTATAGAAACATTAGCAATATGTTTTTTTTTAATTTTATATATATATATTTTTTTTTTTTATTTTATAGGAATGTTTTTTCGTCTTGAATTAAAATATTTATTTAATAATTTTTGCACTTTTATTAAGACGATAGTATTAGCAATATGTACTAAAAAAGAGACTAATAGGACTGCAAATGAGCCGAGTTTAGTAATGAAGAGGATTTGCTTTTTATTACTCAACTAAAAGACCAGCAAATTTTTTAGAAATAAGTAGTTGAATTATTATTTTATGCGTTTTTTTTTGAGAAAACCATTTACGTTTGGATTGTTGTATGCTATTCCGTTTTCTGAATAGTGTTTAAAGCGGTTTTTGTTCCGAAATAGTGTATCATTTAAATTGCAAATTATCAAGATATGTTTGGAAGAAACCTGAGAATTAGTAAATTTGAAATAGATTCACATGAACAGATATTTTTCATGGCTTCTTCTTCAAGCTCAAGAAAAGTAAAAAATTATTTTATTAAATCAGAAAATAAATTATTATTATTACTACTCAACACATCCGTAAAATAGTAATTTGATGATCTCAACATCTCTAATTAATCAATATTAATAATAAATATTATTAGTAGAATAAACTTCGTATTAATCACATTTATTGAACACGAATATACCTAGCTTGTATTTACTAATAATTTACGGTAAAGGATTTATTTTTAACAAATATTTGGTCAATAAACAAATATTGGGGGCTTTAAAGGTCAATATGCTAGCCGTTATTGGTATACAGGGTGATTCACATGATATCTCGGTGGTATATTACGGTAGAAAAACAAAATATGGATTAAAAAAAATGTAGTTCTGCGAATCATTGTTCTCAAACAATCCACCAAAAAAAAACCTTAATTTATAATCGTTGCTATAACAATAATCATATCAGCGATTCTTTCGACTGTTCTAAATAAAGACCAAATTTATAGAAAATGTGCCTATCCTTAAAATTTAAGGTATGAAAAATCTCGCTGGAAATCTACACGAATAAAATAAAAAGAAACATTATAGCACCAAATTGTTTACGCCTTTATTTCTTTTGTTTTTCGTGCCCATTATTGTTATTCATGCTAAATAATGCTAATCTAAAGTTTTCCTTCCACTTTTTGGTTTTTGTCCAAAATTTATTTAATTACTAAAAAGGTCCAACTTTGTGAACAAATTCGTGCTATTTTTTAGGAAATATCATAAATGCATATGTGAAAAAATCATGTTTATGTCGATACTTCTAAAACGGTGAATTATCTCAAAAGATATATGTGATAGATATATCATCCTTAATAACAATAAAATGTAATTAATAAGGCATTTCAAAGTTCCAACCCAACGTGGGGCAAGCAAACAATAAGACAGATTTACAAAAGGAAAATAAAATGTCAGAACTTAAAACCAGATCCAAAGTTTCGACTGAAGAAGGAAATCGTGAATAATTCGATAATGAAAACAGGATGAAATAATTTAATGAAGGAAATGAATCAAAACCTAGAAGAGAAATTGGAACAAAATAAAGTGAAAATTAATTTATTTCAATTTAGAGGAAATGAATCAAAATTTAGAAAAGAAAATGGAAAATAATTTAATGAAAAATCAGAGAAAATTAGATCAAACGAATTCAAGGATTAAAAAAATTATCATACAACTGGAATATAGTAACGACGCTTTACAACACGAAATCGATAATATTAACTCTTGTACGACCAAAGCTGGATCAATAATGACCCGAAAACAACAATTGTTTAAATAGTATTCGAAATACAAATTGGGTGTTGTTGTCCTTCCACATATTCTCTAGTATTACTATTCTAATGCGATATGCAAGTTTATATTACAAATATTGTGATCATCAGACTGCTTTGGAATCAGAATAGTGCATCAAGCCTCTAGGAGACCTGTAAGCCTCAAAAAAATGGCAGAGAGGCTTATAAAAGTTGAGAAAAATGAAGGACAACGAATAGTAAAATCGTTATCAGATTTTTTAAAATTTTTTAAAATAATAGTGGAATATGGTGGATATTGTTAGCTGAAGAACTTCTAACAAAAAATTTAACATTGCTTGGGATTGTTCGAAAAAATAAAAAGGATTTGCTAAAAATATTACGCTCGTTATTCATCCTGATTCTATTCTTCTATTCTGCAAAGGACATAAATCTAAAATCAAAGAAATGTGTAATAGTTTTATCATCTATGCAGCATATACATGCGATAAGCAATTGCAAAGTATATTACAAACCAAATATTATCTTGGAATATAGCGAACCAAAGAATGGAGTCTTAGACAAACTCATTCATGAACATAGGCACCGATTTTTGGAAATACGTGTAGGCGCTGAAAAAAATCTGAAATGGCAAAAAACTCAGGCTACGAATTGAGTTTGAAAACATCTGAAAAAAATGAAAATACGAGCTATCAATACATTGAAATTGAACAATACTGTTAAAGTTTACTTCAAATTTTCTGCAAGCAATATAAAATCTTTTAGAAACAGTATCAAGTCTTCTAGATGCATTTCAAGTCTTCCAAAGGCATTGTGAATTTTTATGGAAGCATTTCAAGTCCTCCAGAAACAGTATCAAGCCTTGTGGAAGGATTTGAACTCTTCTAAAAGCGGTTTCAAGTCTTGTGGAAAGATTTGCAGTTTCCTAGAAGAAGAATCAAATTTCTGGAAGGATTTCAAGTCTTTTCGAAACGTTTCAAGTTTTTCGGAAGCAGTATCAAGACATTTAGAAGCAGTATCAAGTCTTCTGGAAGCAGATCAAATTTTTTAGAAGCAATATCAAGCCTTCTAGCAGTAGTGTCAAGTCTTCTGGAAGCGGTATCAAGTCTCAATTCAAAATATGTACTCTTGTAGCGGTGCCTATCTTACGAGAGGCATTATCAATTTTTATGGAAGCATTTCTTGTCTTATAGAAGCGGTATCAAGTCTTGTGGAAGGATGCGAAGTCTTCCAGAAGCAATATCAAGTCTTCTGGAAGCATTTCAAGTTTTTTGCAAGCAATATCAAGTCTTCCAGTAGCAATACCAACTCTCCTTCAAGCCTTTCAAGTCTTATAGAAACGATATCAAGTCTTGTGGAAGGATTGGAACTCTTCTGGAAGCAGTATCAAGTGTGTAGTAGTAATAGTCAAGAAATGATTCCAGATGTATTTCAACTCTTTTAAAAGCGGTATCAAGTCTTGTGGAAAGATTGTAAGTTTCCTAGAAGAAGTATCAGGTTTTCTGGAAACATTTCAAGTTTTTTCGAAACGTTTCAAGTTTTTTGGAAGTAGTATCACGGCATTTAGAAGCAGTATCAAGTCTTCTGGAAGCAGATCAAATCTTCTAGAAGCAATATCAAGCCTTCTAGCAGTAGTATCAAGTCTTCTGGAAGTTTTGTCTATCTTCGAGAGTATAGTTGCCGTAGAACTACAAGACGATGGCCATAAGTATAGTTTATGAATTATTTTAATAATGCGGCGTATAATGCCTTTGTAATTTGGAAGAAAATAGCTTTAATTAGACTAGAAATGTTTGCAATTCGATATAAATCAAATATCCAAAAAGATAAAAAAGGAATAGCAAATTGTATAAACATTGCAAAGTACGGGAAGAAAAATAACTTGCCGAAGATTCGAAACTTCAACAACCCAAACACTGGGATGCTATCAATATCGAGGAAGTGATTTAAACCATCCCATAATAAATATTTCTAATACTATATTTAGTTTTAATGTTTTGAACAAAACCAAAGATGGTTTATCATGCATGGGTCTAAACTGACCCGTTATGGTCGTCAATGCTCGTTCAATCATTTTGGTCGTACGAGGATTAAAGAATATAGAAACTTCGATGAAAAATATAATACACTGATTGAAATCGTCAACCAGGTATCGTTATATGTGGAGATAAGAGTGGAAAAAATGTAACATTATATTAGAAGAACATCAAGAGAAAATTTACATTATAAATAAAATAAACGAAAAGTAATAAACAGAGAAGTTGAATTAATAGAAGAAGAAATTAAATGTAAATTTGATAAAATTGACAAGAAATTAGATATATCATGGAAAATTATCGAACTGAAACTGTGGACCAATATAATGAAATATATTGGTATAATAAATAGAAAATATAACACAATTTACCATTTATCAAACATAAAATGTTACCCAAACTTAAGGAGTACCAAGGACAAGATACCTGATGACGTACTTAAATAATATAATAAGAGTAACCACTGATATCGATGATCCTAAATTAATTTAAAATTTGATTCAAGTAATTTTTGAAGAACAACCTTCAGAACGCTACAAAATGACAAAAGTTGAAATTATCAAATAGAAAATATAATTGCACAAAATTTAAAACAAGAAGAAAGCGAATTGTTAAATAATAAATAAAAAGCAAGAAGAAATTAAGAAGAAATCAAAAAGAAAATAGAAGAAAGTAATTTATTTATTTATTTTTTAAGTTATTGTATTTTGTAGTTTCTATGAAAAATTTCAGAAATGTATTTCTTAAAAATTAAATATGGGACGAGAGTTGGCGTGAGTATTAAAAAAGTAATAAAAATAAGAATTAAATTAAAAAGAAATAAGATTATATTTAAAACGGAAAAAAATTAATAAGAAATAAACTGAAGAAAGAAAGCGAATTGTTAAATAATAAATGAAAAGTAAGAAGAAATTGAGAAGAAAGCAAACAGAAAATAAAAGAAAGGAATTTATTCACCCTGTATAACAATTTATTTTTAGAATGTTGGACTTTGTAGTTTTTTTAAAAATTTATTCAGAAATGTATGTGAAAATAAAATGTTATTATTATAAATTATTGGTTTTTATGCTTACTTTTCTGCCTTATTTTTAAAAAATAAGCTTTTTAAAGCTTTTTTTGTTAAAATTTAATCCCCTTTTAAGTGCCTTTTTCTGCGTTTTTTTTTGGTGCTTTTGAGTTCGGTCTCTAGTCATAAATGTGTTGGTTACAGCACCACTTTACATGAGAACTCCAGCTTTACCGGATCTTACTGTTAAATGTCCCCTATTCATTCTTCAACTTCATCAATTTTTTTAAATTTATTATTATTATTTTCTGTAAAAATAAGATTTCCAACACAAAAAATAATTGAATTATTTTATACGATTTTTGATAAAATTGTTTTAGTTGAGATAATTCGTTTTCAGAATAGTGTTTAAACCGGAACTTTATTCCAAAATAGTATGCTATTTAAATCTTGATAATTCAAGATATGTTTTGGTAAAACGAAAAATTTAAAAAATCGAAAATGACTCACCGAATGGATGTTGCTTCCCTAAGTGACCTCATAGTACCTAAGCTGAAAATAAAGCAACAAATTATTTATTTTAACAGAAAATAATTTAATACGATTGAATATACCTTTTAGCATCCGTAAAATAGGAATCCGATGATTCATCACTTAATCATCGGATCACAAATATCACTTAATTCGCGAAATATCTTTTAATTTGAACAACTGTATCGGTCAAACCCCGCACATCAACTACATTGTGATAGCAGGGTAACAAATTCTTAACATCCCCTCTTTAATTTATTGTGCGGAGAAGGAAAAGTGGAGGTGAAATGACAAAAAACGTAAGGATGAAAAGGCAAACTGGTGGTTTTATGACCAAAAAAAGTTTTAAATCTACATTTCCACTCGTTTATTTCGTTATTTGATTTTAAAAATGATTTATTTTAAATCTCAAATACAACAGTAAATCGTATTAAAATTTATTTTATAATAAAAGATTTTGTTAATTTATGTTTTATTGTAGCTGAATATTAATATTTAGCGATTTATTATACTATTATACTATTATACTTACTTAATTATTTTAATAGTTGAAATTTAAGACTTAATTGTAATTGGCATGTTCAAACGTGTTACAACTGAATGTTCTTCACAGCTTATTCAATATGTTAATCGTTTAAAATGTGTATTTCTCTATGGTAAATTCCATGTTAATGGATATGAAGAGCATATGAGGTGATGAGATGATCTTAAAACATGATTTATTTGATGAAAACGCTAAATGGTTTTATGAACAAAAAATACCTTTTCACTCGTTTATTTCGTTGTTCGATTTTTAAAATGTTTTGTTTTAGAACAGCAAATTGTATTAAAATTTGTTTTATAATAATAACATGTTGTTTTGTTACTACTAAATAGTACACCAAGTTACAACTTATTAATCTCTCCTTATAATAATTACGTTTTTAATTGTTAAATAACTGTTATTATTTGTTACAATTCTATCTGATTATATCTTAACTTTATTAATATTATCTTTTACGTTTTAATTTTGTAACAACCTAGTTTTTATTTTTGAGTCGAAACTTCGCAGATGTGTTCGATTGTTGCCCATAGCAACTATACCTGACAATAAAAAAATTTCTCGTTTACGCAAATGTATCAACTTATTCTGTTAAAACAAGATTTATTTTATTCCATCAAAATAAAATAATTATTTATTTTCGTAGTTGTAATTTAAGATATTACGATTCGAATTAGCATGTCCAATCGTGTCGTTTTTGTATGTGTTTCATGATAATAAACTTTACAAAACTTATTAACCGTTTAAAATGCTTATTTATATAAAAATGGTTTGATGAATGCTCAATAAGGAAGAATATTTTATGGTAAAGTTTATGCTTATGGGTATGAAGACCATATGAAGCAATCCGATGATTTTTATAAAATTGAACTGAAAATAAAAATGCTTCTTACGATGAGAAACATACAAGGCGGTATAAAATTCCGGTACAAGGGTATTTTTATTTGTAATAAATTTTTCATTTTTCTCCTTGTATGTTTTGTTGATCGAAGCGAGCGAATTTATTTTATCTGGGAAAAGATATAATTAATGCTTGGAGTATTGATGAACATACTGTTTCTGAAAAAATAACGAAAATATAATAGAAGCCCTATTATCCGTGACATATAATATTAGACCATATGATAATCCTTTAAATCGTTGCTGTTAAGAAGCTGATTCCTGGCTTATCTTTGTCGTACTGGATCCAATTTTCGATCTTATTATCATCGGTTCCTTTGAAGTTATTGATGTTCTGTACTAATGCAATTAGTTTAGATTTAGTGGCTTCATCACCAAATGCTAAGCCAATGCTACCTTTCTATGCGTTAAATGCGTTTCATTGTCTTAATTATACCCTGAATTAAATTCGTTTTGTAATTAATGTAATATTAGGTCGAAAGGAAAGAACAAAGAAAAATCTTCTGTTGTCCTTAGAATTGTTTTATTGGAAGCAAAGGTTTAGGAGCTTTTGAGCATATAGTAACGTTTCCAATTTCCGGCGATCGATTAAAAAAGTATTGAAAATTTTATGATAATCCGCATCCTGGATAATCTGCGCACGGATAATCGGGATTCTACTGTAAAAGGAAATTAACAAAATATAAATAAACAAAGTATTGAGGGCTTGGGATCGTTACCCGATTTGGGCAATAAACGAAATACCCTTAACTTAAAAATTGTTTATTTTTAATCCTTTACGGTGTTAACAACTGTCGATTTATTTTTGACGTCGGTCGGATGTGTCTAACAACTAGTATTACTATTCACGACTTGCTTGTTTCATTTCTTAAAACTAACTATATATTCTATAACCTAAATTCCCTTCTTAACTTCTGCAACTTGGTGGTCTGACCATTTTGACCAATGAAATTGCTTCCACAATTGAATTTCTAGAAAATGCATTTGAATACGTATGCAGAAGCGTAAGCTAAATTTCAAACAAAGAAAAGTGTAACCTGACATCTGTTTGTTGCAAAAATTACGAACTAAGGATTTCAAGAGAAATATTCAGAACATTTAAATAAAACAAAAATAATGAATTAAATGGTGGATTACAACAAAATGAATGAATTGTAGCGACAGACAAGAATAGTTTTTAAAGGGTAAAACGAACGGTAAAACATTTTTATTAACGTTCATGTCTGTAGATTCACTTTCACTATTATTATTTTCACAAAATTTGATAATTTTTCCATTTTTTTTTCAAATTTCATGTCTTCAAGTGATGTTTGGCCGATAGTCTAATCTGTGTTTTATGTAAACTTTGTGGCATATAATACAAAAGAAACAAATTGACATAGATCCTTATAGTATGTATACCATAAGATTACAATAAGAAGAAAGCCATTATATATTTCAGTTTTTTCAATACAAAGAATGATTTATTATTCAATTTTACTTGATACAATTTGAACTGAATCCGAATCGACGACTTGAGTATCGTCTGAAGGTAGAAATACAATTGTTTTCAATTGCAGTACACGCATGTATTTATATAAAATAAGTGCTAATGTTGGATCTTCAGTTTCCGTCTTACACAGGAAGCGACTACACATTTGGTAAGTAGTAATTAAAAACTAGTAATTAAAGTGGAACTTATTCGATCAATAAAATCTTTATTCACTCCTATAATTCTAGAAGCCAATCTAGGATTTCTGAAAAACTGGTTGAGGCTATATCAACCAGAATAGCCATGTTAAGACGAAATTGTATTTCCTTTTTTCTTCTTTCTACTTTCGTTTATCTTCTTTTTTGAGTTGTTATTTATATATATATATAATCTGTGGTATTTACTTGTCTTATTTACGCATGAAGACTTCAAATTCCATATTCCAAATTATCTTCTTTGATCACATTTTTAATACAACATTTATGTCACTTATATGCTTTGGAGACGCTCAACAAATTTGACATTTTTTTCTATCAATCATGATTAAAAAGAAAGAATAACAAATTATCGGATTTGCTTGAAATTTGGGTGTCATTGGAAAAACTTCATCTATTTGTTTTTTAATAACTTCAAGTTCATATCCTGTATGTGTTCTATGTAGTTGGGATGGGTTGGCCATTTTATTCTACTGATATTCCAATATCTAGGTAAAATAAAATAATGTTCTCTTGTGGTCCACTTCCATTCCATTCCAATACCGCTTCTTCAAATTTTCTTTATACGTACGTTCATTTACGTTTGTCCAACGTACTTATTCCAGACGATTTCTTAAGACGATTTCTTGGTCGTTACAACATATCGATCATCTCGGGATTGTGTGAGGTTGTGTCTTCTTCCTAACCCAAGTCATCTAATGTATGTACCAGTCCGGCGAATGTTTGGATAGCGTCAAAAATACAAGCAACATAGCGAATACTGCATTCATATTTCACCAAAACCATTAAGCAACTTCTGCAAGATCTAAAACTGAAATGTTTTCAGTTCAATTCCATGGCGCTGCCTAGGAAATTGTGTTAAGCGTTAATGTTAACCACAACAGAAAAGTGAACAAAACACACAAATAATCAGAACACACGAAACTACAACCTCCATGTTTATAATTAAATTCTTATGTCGCTGCACTCCAGAGGAAACTGCAAATTGTAGACAGAAACCTCGCGTTAGTGTTATTTACCATTGCTGAAATGGAAGCGTGCCAAAATGAGAAAGACACCTACAGAAATATTGGCAAAGGATAGACCTTGTATGTATGGTTGTGTGGAAGCGAATGTGGGCGCGCACCGCAATTAGACCACATTGGACCTCCTGTGCAAACTCAAAAAGTACCTCCGCTTACATCAACCAACCTAGGGATTTGCCAAAGGTCCGGACAGAGCCCAGATATGTGTTTCTGATATCGGCCAAACCTCCCCGGCCAAACCTCCCCGAGAGTCCTCAATCTGAGGTTGGTTAGTGAAGGGCATTCATACAAGATGCATATTACAGTCTCGTCATCCTGTTCACAGGCTCGACAGAGAGGGGAGTCAGCAAGCTTCAAATTATAAAGGTGCGTAAAGGTAACGTAAATAGTTACCCTAAGGTAACGTAAATAGTTACCTTAGGGCGTCTTTACGTATGCGTGCAAAATTACCATCTCAATCTTCTTGGGATTGGCAGAAAGGGTTTGCTTACTACACCATTTCTCAATAATATTGAGTGCTTCCTGCATCATTTCAAGGAGTACGTTAACATACTTGCCTTTAATAAGGATTGCTAGGCATCCAACAGGCATTAGTATAGCCAACAGTTGTAAAGCGGGCTAGTTTTAGGCGTTTCATGAGGCTATCGAGGGTGGGATTCCGTTATTCTGGTGATAGTACACCCCCTTGTGGACAGCCTCTAATAACAGCCCCTTGAACAGCCCCTTAGAGTGCTCCCAATTTAACCAAATAGGGTCGGAGAAACATTGTGCTCTAAAGCAAGGCCTCGTTAACTCCGGAGAAGATGGTTTTATCGAAAGCGCCTTCCACGTCGATGAAAACTCCCATGTAGGACTCCTGTTGGTTTAGTGCATCACCGACAGAGCTGATCACTGAGTGAAGAGCAGTCAGCGTGAACTTTCCGTGGATGTAAGCATGTTGACTAGAGTCCAGTGGTCTGTAATGTAACGGTCGCAAAAAGAAGAGAGACTAATTCAAAATTCAAATTATCTTCCAGATCGCTTAAATAATCCGTTTTCGCTTTGCTATGTCGCTCATCAAGCATACCCAAAGAATCCCTGACTCAGCTCCTTAAATGGACTTTCTAGAACGTTCTACGACTTATAATGTGATATTTAAAGCGTGTAATCAATATCTTTACAGGTATTTGTACAGGATGTTTGTTCTGGGCGAATTAAGTCGTATCAAACACACATTCTTCTTATAATTTGTTTATATATATATATATATATATATATATATATATATCAAATATATAATACATTTTGTATTTTGGAATTATGTATTCGAAATAGGGTTGTAAGGCGCGCCCAATATTTAAGACTTACCCCATTATTAGGAATATTTGCGTAACAAAAATAGTGTGCCTTAGATTCGAACGTTCTAATCTAAGAACATTTTTTGTTATTTTTCACTTTACATACAAAGTGAACGGCTTTTCAGGTATAGTTTTTGTGGGTAGTTATTGTGAGGGAGAATGTATCAAATCCTTTTTTAATGTTTGTAATTCTCTTACAAGATAAATAAGACAATTGCTTAATTATATAAACTACATTTCTTTTTCCTGTTTGCTTAAGACTTAAACTGAACATTATAACTAACCAAAATTTTTCTGGGTTTCCAAACATGATATCTTATTTAGGTGAAAGACCTTCAAAACAATTATCCTACCGATTCATTTCTCATTGCTTGAGATAAATAACATTTTAAAACGTTTAAATTTTCAATCGGTTTCTTAATTAAATATTTAAAAGCCTCCTCATATTCGAAAAAGTTACCATTAAATAATTTAACAGTTTTAACTTTTTTATCAAACTTTGTTTCATCCCGCCAAATGAAAAATAATCTATTTCATTTTATTTTGCATGACATATCTAAAACGGTAAATAATTTCTAAAGTCGCAGCTAAACCTAATATAAACCAATTATTAAAGAATTATTTAATAAGATTATCTACACAATTCGAACAATACGCTTTATCAAATTTAACACAAAATTTTAAAAAATTCTAATTTGTAAACACAATATTTAAACACATAAATCTCTACAAACTCATATTGTTTTTACGCTGTAAACTGCTTGTTTACATACTTTTACAGGGTTAATAGAATACAGAAAAAAGAGCTTTATTCAGCGTATATTTAAGTACAAAAGTAAATATAACAGACAGTCGCGTTTGTGTGAGTGCGTCCAACCTTAAATGATCAATTTTTAATAAATAATAATTTTTGTACTGTTGTGGATCAATTTTATTGTAAAAATTTATAAAGCTTTCTGAGGAATTTATCGAGCTTCCGTCATAGAATAAATTTAAAAAAGATCGTTCTGCATAAACATTTTAAAAACTTTAATAAAGAATGAGCTTCTTTGTTTGTTTGAAACAACTGTGTAAACTTTTCATTAATTTCATATAAACTGCACCAATTGACTATAAATTGTAAATACCCGCTAAATATTATTCTCCCAAGGTTACACCTAAAATTATGCTAAACCAAAATTTATTAAATTTATGTTTGGTAAAGAAAATGTTTGACGTTAATAAAATTTTTCGATTAAATTTATTGCATCTGTTTTACTTACTTAACAATTTACTGCCCTTTCTAGTGATTTTCATACTTTGGCCATCGTTATTGAAAAATTTCATTTTATATCTGATAGTACAGAGTGATACTCTTTTATTTCGAGAGAACATATCTTACACCACTTTAAGGTTTTTCTGCACAGTAATCACACATCCAACTCTTAAATACAACATATCCGGTTGTGATTAGTACAGAAAAGCGAAATTTGGTTTACTTCATTCTCTATTTAATGGGATTAATTGGGAAAGAGAGTTGAAGGGCGACGAAACATTTTACGCTCACTTGCGTCGGGGTGTTGACAGCCATGTTCCCAAAATGCAAGAGCGACTGGGTGGTTTCCGTGTGTGATTTTCGTTTAATGCTGTGTGGGCGATCAATTAAAGTGAATTGTGCAGAGGAAATGGAGCGCTCTGGAAATCATGTTGATTATCTCACCTTTTTTATGTTGCAATGGCGAGCGAAATTCTTTATTGATCGTCATTATAAAAAATATGTTAGCCGCGCAGAGACAAACATAACACACTATCTCAATTTATTTATAAGACGGTACTGATCTTCATTATATCCGTTCGTTAATTCCTGACTTTTTCGCTAAGTGTACTTACGATGTGTGTCACGACTTCAATAGTGCCTTTGCCTTGATCAGGTTGACGTTGAGGAGGAAAGAATTGATGTTTCTACTCGCCCGGATAAGGATGGTATACCAACCATTATAATTAAAGAATGTTGGAATCGTTCCGGGCACATATAGTTCCAATAAAAAATTATCCATGTTGATATCGTTTTTATTAGTAGTCGTATTTCTGTCAATATTTCGGCTGGAGATGGAAGCTTTAATTTTGAAACCGGTACTGATTTATATTAATTTATTTTCAAGTTCAAAGTACACATCTTGTGTTTCATTTGCTTAATATCTTTATTACCTGCATTGAGTAAAATTTTTGAAAAGGTAATAAAAACAACTACGTTTTCTTCCTACACATTAAATTGATGCTAGATAACACGATATTTAAGTCGCTTCAAGAGAAGCGAAGACTGACTTCTCTTGATTAAGTAACTCAAATAGATATTGTATATATAGACTCACAAGGCTTTAGATAATGGAAATTGAACTATTTATTTCGATTGATTGCTTTTTATATGCATGGTAAAATTCATGTAGTATCTATTAATGTATATTACTCTGAGCCATCTTGGCTCCTTTTTTTTTAATATTTGCATGGATGATATCATTTATATTTATTTATGTACGCCGATGATCTAAAATTATTTGCACGAATTTTCTCTTCGCGTGGGATTAATGCATTGCAACTCTATTACAATGTCAATTTTATCAAATTTAATTCTGTTAAATGCCATCAAGTACAATTTTGCAGTTTGGATGACTATGTTTTACTTAGAGTATCTCAAATTAAAGACTGTGGGATAACTTTTTGTTGATAAATGTATCAACAAAAAGTTACACTCAGCGGTTATGTTGATGGAGTGGTTGGAAAGGGAATGAGCATGATGGACTTTGTAAGATCTTCGGAATCATTCAAAAGCGATGAAGAAGTGAGGGTTATATTTTTCTTACGTATTTAGTGTACTTAATTTCTGCGCTATCATCAGTATTACACTTATATAAACAGAATTGAATTTTCCTAATAAAAACAGGTTCCTAATACAAACTTTTCAATATCTCCCACTCAATAGTGCTGCTTATGTAACGACGAAAAATGCGCTGATATTTCACAAGATTCGTTAGGTGGTGTTCAGCTTTCAGAGGGAGCATAGGAAACGAGTAATAAGGATATGAGGGGTTCAGAGCGCAGCATACTACAAAGTCCTTGGTTGTATCTGGTTATGGACCAAGCATTTATGATTTATTGTCTACAATATTAATGCAAAAATAATCTCATTGTTTGCTTTAGTTTTTGAGTTTTCTTTGATTTTTATGCTGACAACCTGAAATTATGAATTTGTTGGTACTATTTGCTGTATTCCTGCTAATTCTTTATGTTCAAATTGTAACTTGTTGTGGCTTATGCTTTTCCACATCATTAGAGACTGAAGTCTTCGACCTGATGGTCGAAGGATGGTAGATATTTGAGTTATGAAAAAGTTTTGCAATAAAAATCATCAATTATGATATTTTACAAATTTTGGCACAATATTATAATTTTGACAATATTTTTATAAGCGCTAGGCGGAGTTTTATGATCGCAAAACTGTTGGCTACAATTAAGGGATTGATGGGTGAGGCGATCAGAATTCAGAATCGGACTAAATTATTACTTGCAATATTTCGAAACTTTATTGTTTCTTCCACTTGCAATTACTGTAAACAATTATTACAAAAATCATTTCATGTTGATAAGTGTAACATTAGGCTGAACAAATGTTTGATGGATGTCGAGGGTTGCTGAGGGCGAGAGTGACTAATGTTATTACTAATTTTATTAATAGTTATGTTAACGATACGTGGCTGAACAGACATGTAAAGCAATTGATGAATTCCATAAAACTTTTTCTTAAATCTAATAAAGATCTTATGATTATTAATGCTGACAAGGGTGCTACCACCGTTATAATGGATAAAGTTGATTATATCAGTAAGGCTGTTGAGATGCTAAATGATGAAACAACATACAAAAAAAATTCAAAAATTTCCTGTTGATACCGTACAGAGAAATCTTAACAAACTGGTCAAGAATCTTCATACTGATAAGATTATTAATGATAGTGAACTTAAGCTACTCATTTCACAAAACTCAACTTTATGTAAAGCCTATTTCTTACCTAAAATACATAAACCTGGTGTTCCCCTTCGTCCAATATCTGCTTGAGGTTCAGCTATGTATAATTTATCTAAATTTCTTGCTAACATTCTTACGATCTCCCTCACTAATACTAGTTAATATAACGTTAAAGATACTTTTGATTTTGTGGATTTTATACGGGGTTTTCGACTTCCATCTGACTTTGTTATTATATCCTTAGATGTGGTAAGTTTGTTTACCAACATCCCCCTTGACCTAATTTTAGATATTGTAAAAATAAATGGGAGCTTATTAGTGACAACTGCAACTTCTCTTCTGACACCTTTTGTAATTTGTTAAAGTTTGTTTTTGATAACACGTACTTTTCTTTTCATGATCAAATTTATTTACAGAAGTTCGGTACACCTATGGGTTCACCCATAAGTCCCATTTTGGCGCTTATAGTTATGGATTACGTGTTGGATAATGCTATACCTAAGTTACATTTTGAATTACCTTTTATAAAGAAATTTGTTGATGATATTATTACTAGTGTTCCCAGGGATGGTACTGATCACATTTTGACAATTTTCAATTCTTTTAACTCAAGTATTCAATTCACTATCGAGATAGAAAATAATTTTAGTATACCTTTTCTTGATTGCAATGTTATTCAGGAGGACGACTTGGTGGTTGTTGACTGGTACACCAAACCTACTTACTCGGGTCGTTATATCAAATATTTTTCGGGTCATTCGTTCAATCATAAAATTAACACATTGGTGGGTATGAAGAACAGAGTCTTAAGGATTGTTGACTCTAAATTTCAAACTAAAGGTTTATTAAAACTCAAGTAAGTTTTCATCAACAACGGTTTTCCGCTAAAGATAGTTAACGGGATTCTGTTCTCCACATCCACTCGTACACCTCATCATCTTCCATCCAGTATCTTTGATTTGACTACCAGACCTACGAAGTATGTTAAAATCATGAAAGTAGATAACTTATCAAGGCAAATTATTAACATTTTAAAAATTTATTTACCTGAGGATAACAGATTTTTTGAATATTACCCCTTAAAAGATAAGAAACTTCTTTTCCAAGATTAAAGACCCTGACCCTTTAATGTAGAAATCTAACGTCATTTATCAAATTAATTGTAAAGAATGCACCGGGGTATACATTGGTGTTACTGGTCAATGGCTAAAGAGACGTATAAGCTCTCACGAAAGTGATTTTAATACTAAAAAAACTCAATGTGCACTTGCTAATCATATGATTACTTGCGGTTACAACTTTGATTTTGAAAACCCGGTCGTTCTCGATAGTGATAAGAATTATTATAATAGATTATTTCTTGAGATGTATCAGATTAATTTGTGTGATGATACTGTTAATTTTAGGACGGATACTAACAATTTAAGTAACATTTATTCTTATGTTATTCATTGAGATAAAACCAGAAGGGATATTGGTGTAACGAGTAGTGTTGATGATTTTTTGATTTTTTAAATTTTCATTGTTTTTAAAGTTTTGATACTTTTTTTGTTTGATTTCATGTTTAATTTGTAATTTTGTCACTTTTTGTTAATGATAACATTTAATTAATGATAATTTTCATAGGATTCTTTAAATTTCAAATTCAAATTTTTAAATTTTGGCGGTTTTTAAATTGTTCTGTTTCGCGTACTGGATTGGTGGATGAGGCGCAGACGCACTTGACTTGTTAACTGGTTTTAACTTTTCTTGTGTTTTTATCTGTATACACCACGTTTTAATTCACGAATCTTCATCCATCTTAATTGTTAACATTTAAAAGAGTTTTTCGTATGTTAATTTTGCATTATCTGTGATGCCAGATCAAGAAATGTTTTGTAGTTTTTTCAACCTTCACAACTTAAATTGACTATATTTGTGAGTAAACATTTTGTCTTTTGAAAAGAGGATTGAGTCAGTTACATTTTGTAATAATTGTTTACAGTAATTGCCAGTGGAAGAAACAATAAAGTTTCGAAATATTGCAAGTAATAATTTAGTCCGATTCTGAATTCTGATCGCCTCACCCATCAATCCCTTAATTGCAGCCAATGTTTTTATAGTAATAACAATTGTAATAGCAAAGTTCTAACAATTTATAGATTATGAATACTTAGACCATAACCAACAATTTTTATGATTATTTGTCCCATAATCATCCAAAATTGGATAAGATTTGTTCGTGGATTTTAATGTTAAAGTTTAACTTCATATTTATTATACCTGTTTTAAATGATGACATTTTGTAGATTGACCATTCCCCCAGAGTCTCCATATCTAGGTTGTGTCTGGTTATGGATCAGGGTTTATATTTCTTTATAATCTTTTTGCGTTCAGGCACAAAGTATCTGTCTCCTGTCTGTGTTTTAGTTTTTGAGTGGTGGTCTTGTGAAAAACTGTCGTGATTTTTGAGTTATGGTAATTTTTTGTAATGAAAACCCAATATAAAGATATTTGAAATTTGATCGAAAATTATCGAAACTTCTTATGGATAATGTAATAGTGAATCATTATCGATGATCTTGCTATCTTATTATTTTTTAAGCTACTCTAGCGTTCTAGCCCTTACTCAGCTTATAAAATAATTTTGTCTAGCTAGAACTGGAATTCAGCACAGTGCAACTTTTTTATCATTTCTTTTCTCCCGTAACAGTTGGTTTCCCATTTGGTTATTATTTTGGTGATATACTTAAATCATTTAAAATTATAAAGGTATTCCTGTAAGTCGGGACATAATTTCAATCATTTTAATCAATTTCAATCGTTATCACTAGAGATAAAGTGATAGCGAGCTGTGTAAAAAATTTTGATTTAAATCCACAAATAGTTAGCACGTTAGTCTTCTAAGTTAAGAAAATTTTAAACAATATTTTCATATGTATTGTCAGTATGGTTTATTTTAGAAAGATAGCATTCGATAACCAGATCATCTTTGGAAATTTCTGACCATGTGATCAATGTTTTACAGGGTGTTGACACTGGTTATTTCCTTAAAACTTTTTTGTTATATCGTTAACCCTTATCGTTAAACCTATTTCATTCTAAAAATATTTCAACTGTTTGAAATATTGTATGTTCCTGTTTTTCAATTATTTTAACTAATCGAAGTCAGTCTTGAAATAAAAGTCGACAAATCAATACTAGTAGTAGATAATCCATAATTTATAATTTCTGTATTGTCGACAAGTGGTACGGAACGGTGGTTGGTTCATAAACGGCCGTCAACCTGTACTTCTGGATATTTCGAAATGAAGAACCTTTAACTGGGCTAGGTGAGGTCTAGCGGTTTTCTCTATTTTGTAACTGACACTAAAGAATAGAAATTAACAATAATAAATTTGAAGAATTATATTTTTTATTAATAAAGGCATTATAAACTTCATATCATTCAATAGGAGGGTTAGGTTTGGGTTGGTTAGTTTAGTTAGCTTTGGTCTTCATCAAATATTTCTGTTTCACTGATTACATAGAATCGATAGATTAAACTATACTACCGCATTTTGCTCGGGTATACACTCGATAATAGGAACGCTCGTTATAATCGAAACCACTTCAATAATAATTAATTCGTTACACCCGAATGTCCGTTATAAACGGATTTGTTATAGGTAAATTTATTTAGATTATGTTAAACAGCGACATTTTTAGGACTATGACGTTAGTTCGTTATAACCGAAAGTTCGTTATAACAGGATGTGTTGTAAACCCATCTACACTGTATTTACAAATATAAAACATCGCAAATTTATTAATTTGTACTTAAACATGAAATAAAACAACAATACAATTAATTATTAATGTTGTATTTGCAGTTTATTCATAACAATCAATCATAATACTGATTGAGGTGTGTGTTTAGTCAACAATAGCCAGTAAAGACACCTACGAGAACTCTAATACTGCTACAAGGAAATCCTATGGTGTTCCTGGGTTTGACAGTGTGAATAACTTCGCATGTCTCATTCCAGGAGAACTGGTCCACAGTAGGTAAAGTGTTTTTTCAGCCCGCAATCCAATCTTGTGATTGGAGGGTTAAAGTGATCTAAGAACTCTTGGAGGTGTTGTTTGCCATATTGCCATATCACAAACGTATCATCTATATATCGATGCCATAATTTTGGTTTCCACTGGCTCTTCTTCAAAGCATCTTCCTTGAATAATGCCATGTAGAAACTGGAACTATGTAAAATTCTTCTTTCCAACTAAAATACGACGAAGATGGCATGTATTCTGTTAAATCTTCCGGAATGAGTTTACCATCCACAGCATCCATTACTGGTACTCTAGTAAAAAGAGATTCCACATCGAAACTTACCTCGATACTGACGAGGGGATAGCTGGTTTATGGATCTTCGGTGGTTCATAAATTCTAGGTGATAGCGGCGCCTGCATAAACAATTCTTTCTGTTATTCTGCGGGAATTCCTGTGGATTTTATCTGGTCCTTCATTTTCTTCACGATCTTGTCTTTGAGGTCATGATCTTCATGTGGGTGTCCGACTTCAGGAATTTCATTATTCTGTGGTCATTTTCTTTCTTATCCAATACAACGGTAGCATTACCCTTCACTGCTGGTAACATGACGATTTCTGACTTTTAATAGAAAGAACGTCAATAGAGAGGATTGTTAGGAACCTAGCAGAATATGGAAGATTATGGTGAACATAAAAAAGGCTTCATCCCCATCAGATGCGATGGAGTAAGAGTTATACACCGATATATTGCTTTCCTATTTCATCACTTTGAACCAGTTTCTGAACGCATAGCAAAACCTGAAACCTTCTAGTTTCAGATCAAGGTAGTAATACTACCTCCTAGAAATAGTTCAAGAATTAGTTCCAATTTTAGTTTTATAATAAAGAAAGTAAAAGAATTATGAAATTATAAAACAACTTAAACAATAAATGAAAACAACAATAACCCAATATGTTATAATAACCGAATAAACAAAAAATAAAAGAAAAATGTTAGAAGTTTGAATTTTATTTGTATTAGTGTACTCTTAAGTAAAATAACGCAGTTCGGGTGGTATTTTTGCTCAGAATTGTTTAATTTAATTGATAAGAGTTTTAACATCGTTTAAAACTTTGGGATTTTCGGTAAGAATTATTTATTATTTTATTTAATTTTGTTGAATGTTTTTTTTCTTAGACAATATAATTATTCAAAACAATAAAATACAAAATTACCACTTCTACATCTATTCAAAATGTATTAAATCAGTGTAAATTATAAAAGTTTAATTCTTATAAATTGGGTGTAGTAAATTATATTGTCCTTGTAGAGCTTGCAATAAGAAAAAAAACTGAATTCAGATGAGACTCAAACAGATGATATGTAAAAGTGCTGAACGATGATGAGCTCGAACATTGATGCTCTAAAAGTTTAAATATAATTTTATTCTATAGATATTCCGAAAGAACTAATCTGTAAAACTCCGTTCTGTTGCACATATTCAATTTGTTAGCCCCTTTAGGTTTATAAGAAATTTTTAAGACAGATGTTTTGTAGTCTTTGTATACTTTACAAAATTTTTTTTTACTTTTTCACATCAACAAAAATTTTTCAGGATTAATTTTTCAGTGATGATTTAAAGGAAGAGTACATATTTTTTCAAGCTCTTTGTCTACATTATGATCAACATCATTATCCGCATTCACCTAAGAAGCAGTGTATCATCTGCAAAGAGTAAATCTTACAAGACTGAATAAATTTGCTCAACTGCGATGTATATAAAGAAATTAAGATAGGACCCAACGCAGAGCCTTGTGGAAAACCACTTGTTACTGCCAAATCATTAGAAACCTGATGACTAGATTCCTGAATCTTCACCTACTGTGCGTAATCGTTAACTAAGATAATCATCTAATATAGATACTGTGTCTGCACTAAATCTCAAGTATCAAAATAATTTGCAAGTAATAGTATGGTTAATAGTATTAAACGCTTTAGAGTAATCCTAGAAAACCACGGCTGAATTCATATCTCTGTCAAGAGCAGTTTATAGATCATCTGCTAAATTCAGCATTGATGTAGTAGGAGTAAACGCTTTAGTTCCACATACTCTGCGAACTGTATTTTCATAACCTTTTCTAACATTTTTCGGTGGACAGGGAGTACACTAATAGGTCGAAAGTCGCCATATTCCTGTGGGTTGGGTTGGGTTGGGTTCCAACTGCAGAAGAGGCAATAGAATAAATCATTTCCAACACCAAAGCGACCTCAACCATTTCAAAACAAAAGTTATTTTCAAAACTAGAACATTCATAAAGATCTAAACCAGACCAGAGGTAGTAACAGAACCAAAAAATGCTCTGTCTTCATTTTTAGTATTCCCAACGAGATACTTCACACGAATGTTTAACTTTAGCTTTAGCTTCATTACGTAGTGTCATCAATGTAATATTATCAGTCATCCAAGGAGCAGGAGGCTTCGTAAAAAAACACCTTTTACAGCAGCATGTTCAACAAAGAGGTCAATATTTGTTTTTGTAAAAAAAAGCTTTCTCATTAATATAACCAATATAAAATGCGTAATTAAATAGAATTGATCTTAGCGAAAAATTTGGTATACATTTAACAAATCAATGTAAGGTAAAAAAAGAAGCCTTTCTTTTCAGTGTGGTGGCATTATATCGCGTCTGCTTATACCGGAAATGACTGCTTTTATAGTTAGATAATTTAATTCTATAGAAGTTTGACGCAAAAAATCTACTTCATCATTTACGTTTTGAAAGAAACAAATTGAAATATCGAACTTACACCTGTTTGATATGCTGATGTGCTTCCTCACTTTCTTCATCGTCATCTTTTTTATTTTTTACATTCTGTATGAAAATTACTATTTAAGGGATTGGAACTGAGATTTGCTTGTTACCGCCTCTTGAGCCTATTCAGATAACTCTCCAATTGGTTAATACCAACTCTTTAACCACAGCTCCATGAAAACGTATGGAGCTGCGAATGAGGGTTGCGTGTTCTTCCCCAATATTCTCTGATCACTATCTTTTAATGTCTGTGCAAAAAGTCATGACACCTTTAGAGATCGACATTATCGTAACCGCTCAATAAATTATCATTATTACAGTTATTATCAGTGAACATTTCTGCATATCATATGTTAATTTGAAAATTTTCGGATTTTCAAGCCATAATTTTGAAAAACTCATAACGGAATCCGAAAAACGACATTACTACACATGTTTTAGTAAAAACCGCGTTAAAATGCGCAAGGTCGTTTTTGAAATAACTGCATCCGCATAGTTTTGCGATTTTCTGCGAAACTATATGAAATCGATAAAATAAAATATCCCCGTCAAATAGCTTTTGAGAAAAAAATCGCAAAGTAGACAAAGCTACTAAGACTCTCAATAACATGGTTTTGATAACATTAAAAAAAAACAAAATTTTAATCTCATATTATTAGTCAGTACAACAGAAATATGGAGGGAGTTGATAGACTAGATCAAAACATTGAAAACTACAGAAACAGTGTTTGGTCAAAAAAATGGTAGTGGGTCGTATTTACCTTCTGCCTAGACATTTGCCTCCACAATTCTTGACAAATTTATCGTATGCAAGCAATAAACGAAAGAATAGATTTTCTTAAAATTTAAGCGGGTAGTTGTTCAAGTTTATTTAGAACGGTATGGTCAATAAGTAACTAACAGAGAACATTCAGAGACTTCAAAACCACTGGCTAATATAAACCTAAGTCCAAGTTCGAAATGATTCCCTAAATCATTGGATAATACCAGCTCAAACACAAACTTGCAAAATGTGTTGTTAACCTATATGATCATTTGTTTTAAGAGTTATCACTTCAAAAAAAATTAATATATCCTTATTTTTACTTTATTTTTATTAAACATTTAGACACCTCGCTTACAAGGTGTTGTGATATACGATATTTCACTTCGTCAGATAAATCTTAATGCATAGACACATGATATGGATGAAATTTGTACAACTTAACACATAAAGCTCATGAGTTTTCTCGTGTTTCGGATAAATCGCGAATTATCTCATATCGTATTAAAATAAAAGCCATAGGTGAAATTAATGTAAATTTCCACGGATAATTTGAGTCGCCTCTAAAAAACGGATTGAAAGTTATTTCGTTCCACTGCAAGGGTGTGGGTTAGATTCGAACGAATACGTTATATCATTTATAGGTTAGGTTATAAATGAAAAATGATAAACTTACTTAAAAATAACTAACTTACTTCGCAGCCAGATACAATGACCGCAGTATATTGCTATTTCAGTCACATTGGCTAAAAATGACCACCATCAAAACCCTTAAGATTTTTTGGATGCGCTGGCCTACTGCGCATTTAGCAGTACTGTCTTGGCATTTTAGCAGATTAAGTAGTAGATACTTAATCTTAGCCTCATCTATAATACTATCTTTCTCTATGCATTAGACATAAAGCTAGAAACATTAGGGTTTAGCCGTCTTAAGAGATGTACTGAAAGGTTTCCAATTTTCAGGAACTTGATTTAAAAGAATGGGATGTATTTCTGGCGACGCGGTACTAAATTTCGATTATTTCGGGAGCCACTGTTACTGTGAACCTTTGTTAAGCTAATGAAGCTTAATTTGCATTTATTTTACTAGCTACCTGTGAAGGAAGCCAAATATAAAGTATAAATAAAAATTTACCAGGTGACCCTACCGAAAATGTACTATTTAAAAAATCATATTATTTTGGTAAATAAAATAGTGACAAATTGGTGAAGACACAGTTCAACAACAGACATTAAATTTCAAAATGTTCGAAACAAAGAGCTATTGGGTATCCGAATATTTCCAGAATCAAATAATTCAACCTCAATTCTCTGAAGCTCGTAATTCTCAAGCTGTAGAAAATAATAAAAATAATGGGGAAAAAAGACAAGTTAAGTCAGGAACAGAAACGTTTTTTAGCAAAGAATTACGACAGAAAACCTGTGAAATAGAACACCAACAAAATCAATCAAGTGATATAAACCTAACTTAAACATAACAATAACTATAATAGCAATTACCATTAAGCACTGGATGACGAAAGAAGAGAGAAACTTTAAGCTTTCCAGGTTATTATGTTGGAACTTGCAACTGTAGAAAAGTTTTTTCAAACGTACTAGTTTTACTATTTATAGATGAAGTATATTCTTCTAAGCCAATTTTTTAAATTTTTAGATTTAGACCAATACATTAAAGAAAATAAACATTGAATTGTGCGCAGTTAAAATACCAATATTGAATTCCTTTTTCTTAGTCGTGTATCACTCACCAGATGGAAACTAGAGAATGTTTGGGAATAATGGAAGAAATTTGACATTTCGTAATTGGAAAACTAAATTTAAAAAATATATTTATAATAGGGGATTTCAATATATGTATCAATGAAAAATCAGTAAAGTAAGGAGGAGTTGTTGGCTATTATGTTATAGTATGGACTTAAACGTCTTTTTAATCAAATATTAAGGGTAAACGGCAGTAGATGTATAGATAACATCTTCATAAACAAATTCGCAACAATCGCAATTGGAATGGACATTAAACTGGCATTTGGGTGATCAGCTAGCCCAAGTAGCAACTATAGTTCTTGAGCATAACGAAACAAGTAAGAAAAAAATGAAAACAAGACTGATAAATAAAGCAACAATAGAACAGTACAAAAACTATTAAAAAGAAGTGATTATACAAGAATAAAATGTCAAAAAGCTGATGCGCAAACCAGCTATACTGAGTTTAATAATATAATTACATTGTGTTATGAGACGGTTTTTCATGAAATAATGAAAAAAGATAAAACAAATACAATTTGTACATACAAACATGGATTCGGATGAACTAAGAAGAATGAAGAATAATCTGAATGCAATTTTCACTGTGGCGGAAGTTACGAAGAATAGTAACTTCAGAAATCTGTATGAGGCTAAAAGGAATGATATTAGACGGCTTATAGATGAAAGAAAAGAAGAAGCTTACAAAGAGTATATAAAAAATTAAGAAACCAAGATAGCTGCTACATGGAATGTGGCGAAACAGGAAACGGGAAAACTGATGTAACGGAAAGCAACCGAATCACATACTCTATTACTATGTCTACTATGTACAAATAGCACAATCAAAAACATGTATCACGTTAAAAAAAGATCCAACAGAGTATAACAAATTGAAGATATATACCTAAAACAAATTGAAGAGGAAGAGATTGAAGCGATAATAAAGAACATGAATAAGACAAATACTAAGGGTGTGTATGGAATGACAACGAAATTTTTCCGGAATATAGAACCCATAATAAGGGAAATATTGTGTAACTTATTAAACAAATGCCGAAGAGACGGTGTTTTTCCAAATGAACTGAAATATGTAAGGGTAACTGCAATTCTTAAACAGGGGGACGTGAATAATAAAAGTAATTACAGACCGATAGCAATAATAGCAGTAATATCCAAAGTTTTTGAAACTGCATCAAAATACAGGATCATGGATCACGTAAAAAACAATAAACTGATAACACAATATCAACATGCATATCAAAAAGAAAAATCAACATCAGCACTGCTTAGTGTAATCCAAAGCATAATAACTGGTTTTGATACGCAAAATTATACATACTTAGTTTTCTGTGAGCCGAGGAAAGCTTTTGATTCAGTGAATCATGAATTTCTTTTGAAAAAATAGATAAATACGGCATAAATGAAAATGAAAAAAAAATGCTTCATATCTTCAGGATAGACAACAACAAACATACTGGAATGGAACAATTTATGAATGGACAGTAAACCTAGAAGTACCACAGGGCTCCGAGCTCGGATCAGTTTTATTTTTGTTACATTTAAACGATTTACCAAAAAATATAAAGGCAGACTCAATGTGTTTATATGCGGATGACACCTCATTCAGAAACAGTTCTAAAGACTTAAAAAAACTAAAAGAAAAAACAAATATAATGTAAGAAGCTAAAATTCTAAATGAAGCTAAAAATTGGTTCGAAGCAAATAATCTGCAACAAAACACAGGAGATTCGAAGCAAAGCAAAACTAGGAGATTCGAAATAATACTACAAGGTTTCTGGGAGTTACACTATCGAAAACTCTATCGTGGAGGGACCACATAAACCAATTGAAAGCAAAATTGGCAACGGCGTTGTATTGTTTAAGAATGCTATGTAAAAGTTTACCGGAGGAAGAAATAAGGAACGTATATTTTGTGTACTTTCATAGTATGGCGATATATGGCATACTTACCTAGGGAGCATTTAGTGAAGCGGGTGAAATTTTTAAAATGCAAAAAAGAAATTAGATTACTCAAAAAATGGGGTTAATATTAATTATGTGTTTTCTTGTTTGCAATATGTTCATGCGCAAAAAGAAGCATTGGAATGAAGTACAGATTCTCACAACTACAGCAAACGATATGGAAACAATTTACTGGTACCCTTGCATAGAGTACAGAAGTCACATAATACTTTCAAATATATTTCAATTGAATTGTATAATGCTCTATCATTAAGAACAAAACAATTAGACGAAAAAAAATTTAAACCAGAAGTAAAGAATACCTAATAAAGAGCGAAATTTATTCAATTCAAGAACAGTATGAATGTAATATGTCTGGAATAACACGGGAACAGGAAGAGGAACTTGAAGTTAATTTTATGTATTTCTTTTCTGGTTTTGTTTTCATTTTTCTTTTGTTTTGACGAATCGAATGTACCATATTTTGTTCATTAGAGAAATAAACTAATTATTATTACTATTCCAACATGGTACTATTTAGTGTTACCACCACTACTATCATATCCGCAGAATATCTACAGGGTTTTCCAAAAAGAGGTGTTATTTTGAATAGCCCGTTATTTCAGTAGATGTCACTTTTGAAGCTGTCATTTTTAAAGATTTGACACGTAGAAAGTACGCCATTAATAAAAATGGAACAATACATGCTGCAACAACGCATTGAAATTATTAAAATTCACTATAAAAATGGTGAAATTTCGGCAGAGCGGTTCCTAAATCTTGAATATTTTTGGGTCGTCGTGAAGCACCTTGTGGGATCGCAATACAGAAATTGGTGGAATAATTCGAGCTGTTGGGACAAGTCAGTGATGTGAAGAATAAAACTGAATGTGCACGTCGCTCAAGAACAGCCGAGAATATTGCTGCTGTAGACGAAAGTGTTGAAGAAAACCTAGGTTTGTCCATTCCTCGTCGTTCTTTGGAATTAGGCATTCCACAAGCGTCATTACACCGTATTTGGCATAAATATTTGGGTCCTAAGGCTTATAAACTTCAGTTAACACAAGAACTAAAGCTGCCCGTGTCTTTGCTTATAGGGTCGTTAAAATGCATGAAAATGATCATCTTGAGTGATGAGGCCCATTTCCACCTCGGTCGCTTCGTCAACAAGCAAAATTGTCGCATCTGAGGCTCGGAAAACTCAAGAGTTATTGTTCAAAAGCCTATCTATCCTCAACGTGTGACTGTTTGGTGCAGTTTATGATCTGGCGGAGTCATTGGACCTTACTTTTTCGAAAATGGGGCTGAAGCAACAGTTACGGTGAATGGATTGCACTATCGAGATATATCGGCTTTTTTTTGCCGGAATTGGATGGTATTGATGTGGACAACCTTTACTTTCGACAAGACGGCGCTACATGCCACCAAGCAAACCACTTTGCAATTTGATTATGGAAAATTTCATTGATAGGATATTGTCTTGTAAGCGTGGTCGCGATTGTCATTTGCCTGATGTTATTTTCCACTATTAACGGCATACCTTCCTCTTTATAATGAAATAAACATCCGATCATTTATACTAAAAAATGGCATTTTTCTTTGAATATCAAAATAACACCTCTTATTGGAAAACACTGTATGTCGATGATCCTTCCATACTCATTCTTCAGCATTATACATCGATCTCCTCACATTTCTTCTCACACGTAATATCTCCTCTTTAATCATGTACACCTTAAATTTAATTAGAATACACCGAGATTTTCTTATAGTGGTATCATCGCCGTTACTGCGAGCGTTCTTCGAAGAAAATGGTTTTTAACAAAAGTGATGACATCCTCTCCATCTTTTTCTTCCACGCCGAATAATCGAACGTTGTTTCTCCGGCTGTACTGTTCGTACTCGTCAACTCACAGTCTTGGTATACTTCATCTTCAAATCAGAAGCTTCAGCGTTTTATACGCTTATTTTTTTCATATTTACTTATAATCACCTTCAAATATTTTTCCACCGTAGAAGTTATTGCAAAAGATATTTGCTCTAAAATTAAATTCGTTTGAAAAGCTTGAACGATTACTTCCTCAATTTCCACAATCTGCGACCGTGACAATACCATTATTACTGTTACTACAATCAATAAATATGAAACCGTTCAAGAAATAAACTAAACCATACACAGACCTCCTCTTAACATTATCTAGAGTCACTCATTATGAACATTATCTATTTTTTGGTGAACAAAACCGTATAATTGAGAAGAAACTTCAGCCACATACACGCGTGTCTTCTACTCGCACGTAAATTTATAATATTAATTAATTGATTATATTAATTTACTTGTAAATTTGCTGACCCAATCATCTGGAATTGTCCCGTTTTGTGACGAATGTGTAATAAATAATAAATTTAGACAGTATTGGTGCGAGATGAATAGATTTGGTTACCTTTCGTCGTCACATGGAAGGGAGGGAATAATACCTGGCGTGTGGAGGTCTGTGCAATTACGATGCCCCCGAGCGCACGCCACTAGAATGCAATTAAAATTGCTCCGATGCGGCACGACGGGCGGTAATTTAAGCAGGAACCGAAACCAGGAACACGCCGATCCTGACTCCCTAGCGGCACATCCGCAAACGTCTGCTTTGTCTTATTTTATCCTGTTCGTTAAATTATGGTAGCTCTCTGTCGAAGACTTAATAGAGATCTAAAACGGCAACATATACACGTTTATAGCAATAAACCGAAGTAATTTAGAGAAATTCCATTTTACGGTTTAACGGAACCTCGACAAAGTAACGAATACTGTATTAGGTATTTTCAATGCTGTTGTAAATAAGCGATAAGAATATTATTTAAAATATTTCTAACAAACTATTCTCATTTGACACGAAAATAAACGACCTGTTGTCACACAAATGCGTTGACTAATGATGAGTCCGTAATTGGAATTATTCGATAATAAAACTCAAACGATGCCTGACAAATATTTTTATTGGCTAATGTTTTTAGTTTGAACAGCAATAATCATAAATTACTTAAATAAAATCTGGTTGGTTGGGCTGTTATGCGAAGATAAAACAATTTGTGTTAGCTGAAGCCGAATAAAATTTATCTCTTCGCCATTCGTACAACACCGCTGCTATTGCGGAGTTGCAAAAAACTGTGTAAGGGGATGTAATAGGAACGCCCCAGCTTCTTCGTCGAAGATGTGTATCGACAGCAGAAATTCAATTTTCTCGGTAGTAGACGTGCCAACATGTTGGAGGACAATGATTTGTTGTCTTCATAGCGTCACCAGTGACGTCTGACATCAATCCAAGCGCTATACATGCCAAGGAGAATCGTCACATGGATCTTAGGACGAGAATGTTGATACAAAGAAACGAAACTAAAGGATTACGCGGCGATGTGTCTTGTTTATAAGATAAATCGAAACCTATATCGGCGTCGAAATAGAAATTAAACTGCTCGGTAAACATCTTGTTTCTTGTTTCACCTGGGATTCAATACCGGTAAATTATCTATTTCCCATGGGGAGCACTTCGCCAATTTATATTCCGATCTCGATTAACCGAGTCGGCGAATTATGCGGTAACGGAAATTGCGTCCGGAATAACGCAAATCTAGGATTTGCGCGGAGTCTAGAGTCGTAATGCTGTTTTAAATCGGGGATTACCCGGTCTCCGTTAGGACAAAGCCCTTGCTTTATTGGCCCGCGGACGAAGGAATTAAAACCCTTAATGACTTCGCCTATCTTTCGTGGTTCCCCCAGATTTTTTTCGCCGACCTTCTCCACCACGTCTCGTTCGTCGGTGTGGTCGCTTGAAACGGGTCAATTGGAACTTAACGAGAATGGTATTCAACCCTTTTCCCATTCACCACCGAGGTTTGTTGCAGATGGTAAAAATGAAAAGAGGCTTTTTTCATTGACAACAAATCCCTACTGATTAAGTATTCATTCCAATGCACCAATTGATCGTGCAGTTCTTTTTCAAGAGAGTTGTCAATGGGCTATCGCTAAGAGATCGCAAAACATAGGTATTGTAAATTCTCAAAATGTGTTTTTTGTTTTTAATAAGATTATAGTATTATAAGTAGTATTTTTTAGACGATTGGTATTTGCATGCTATATATTTGGGATACCAAAAGATTTTTTTTGTAATAAACTTTCTACTGGCGACGACGTGATTTGTTGTTGTTCACAAGAGTACCATACAAGTTGGTGCTCAACGTTTTCAGAGCATTAATTGCCAGTACAGTAGCACAAAATAATGAACTTATATTGAACATGTTTATTTAATAATTTTTTGTACTTTTATTAACAAGACGATAATATATAGTATTTTACACAATGTTACTACCGGTTTCGGTTACGTTTAAACCATCTTCAGGAATATATTTTAAAGAAAATTGTGGATGTTATTGACATATATTGAACAATTGCTAATAAGAGAATTAAGAAGAATTAGAACTTATAAATACATTGCATGATAAATATATCACTCTACGAAAATCAAATCAATCGTTTAAGCAGAAAATTTATTAATTTAAGCAGACTTGGTAAGTAAAATATCTGCTATTACGCTGAGGTTCATTTACTTATTATGAATACAGGGAATGGGAAAGATTGGAGGAATAGTTCTGACTGTAACAATAAATTTCATAAATTTTTGTTGAGAAAATTACGTGATTACCGTTTGACTTTAAATGATCAATCTCTGACAAATTTGTACCAAAATCCACATGTTTGCGTGTTGATGTAAATCTCGAAACACTGATAAAAATCACTATTCTTCTAGTGAGAAAAGCGATACCAAAGATTTTACGGTGTTAAAAAGAGTATTCTCGAATAAAATGTAAATCAGAATTTAGCTAAATTCAGCTGCAATTGCCTCAAGTGTTTTGCGGGATGCAGGAATGAAGGAACCGATTTTGACGTCTCTAAAGTTATTGATAAAAGTAAAATAAGAAGAGATAAATAAAATATTAGGATTAAATCAGTTAAATTAATTTATACTACTGGTTTGGTTTTAGTTTTTATTATTGTTGCCTGACATGTTTTGGCATAGGAGCCATCATCGGAGGCCTACAAACAATTAGCATGGTTTTGAAATGAATATAATATATATAAAAAATAAGTAAAGTAAATATCAACGAATATCAAATATAGTTAATTCTTAAAGAGAAAAATACTCACATCGTCAGAAATAAATCAAAGTAAAGCAAAATAATATTACAAAATTTGTTGACTATAAAAATTATATTAAATAGTGGTGTGTTGGTTTTACAAATAATAACAGAATGTAAATAATTATAATGTGATGGAAAACACTTAATAGCAATGTGGCTGTTGAGCATTAAGGTTATATTTTGTGCGCATATTCATATCATGTCATTAAAGAGCGGGGTAGGGAAATTTTAAATTTTGAAATATCAGTAAAGGATCGAGAGGAATAGGGAAAATAGGAGAAAAAGGAGAAAATAAATCGTGAAAGAAATATAGAAAGGAAGTTGATTATCAAGGAACTCAATCAGTGCAGCTCCAACTATACAATCTTTAGCTGAAGCTCTCTTCTGTTTAGAAAAAGGTGAGGGAAAGGAATGTAAGTGGACGATTTCATAGTTACGTTAAGTGGGTTCTGTTGGGAAAAGTTGTTTTAAAGTCCTGTATAGTGGTGGTATAATTAAGCATATTTGATCGTTAAGGCATTCGATGTGCTTGTTTTGCTATTTGAAGTTTTCTATTTCATAAGCTTCGGTGATAGACATTCTTATGCTTTTATCCATTTTATGTAAAATTTTTATGCCTGTATCTTGGTCAAATTTGTGTGATGTATTTAGGAGGTGTCTGCCGAAATTGTACCGGTCGTTGTTGATATGTTTTTTAACCCTTTGCTTGATAGATCTTCCCGTTTCTCCTATATATACTGCACCGCAGGTGTCGCAAATTAATTTATAAATTCCGCTAGTAGTTAGGTGGTGTGTATAGTCTTCTTTGTGTTTTAAAGATTTAGTATGGAGGTGTTGGATTTGAAACTAATATCTATATTGTATCTTCTAAAAATGTTTTGAATTAGAGCTGCTAGTTTGCCTGGGAATGAGATTGATCTGTACGTTGGTTCTGATTTCATTGTGTTATTATTGGGTGTTGTCATTTGCTTCTTGATGTTTCTTGTTTGTAGTTTTCTTATCAGTTTCGTGATGAAGTCTGTTGGGAATCCTTTGTTGTGAGCTATTGCATTGATTATTGTCATTTCTTTGTTTTTATTAACCTCGTTAATAGGAGTTGTTATTAATCTATTAATGTATGCGTGAAATGCTGCGGTTTTATGTGAGTGATGATGATATGAGTCATAAGGGATTATAACGTCCGTTTGTGTTTTCTTTCTGAAGGTGTCAAATTCTATATTATTATTCTTGTTAATTAATTTTACGTCCAAAAAAGGTAGGGTATTTTCTTGTTCATGTTCCATTGTGAAGTGTATGTTCGGATAAAGTTCATTAAGTAGAATATGTAGATCTTCGGGATTGTTTTGTATGTTAGTGTTCCAAATGATTAGGATGTCATTTCTTCCAGAAGATAATGTTTTTGGTTACTTCATTTCTTTTGTGGAGTAATTCTTTTTCAAGTTTATCAAGCAAAAAATCTGCTAGTACTCCGCTTAAAGGAGTATTAACTATAATTTGTTATCGAAACGACAGATATTTTGGGCTAGACAGGTTTTTAAAAGATTGTGTAAATGATTGGCGTCTTCTAGATGAAGTTTGTCTTGAAAAAATTTATATGTGATTTCAAGGGTTTCAGAAACTGGGGTATGTGTGCATAAATTGGTGATGTCATATGAGATCAACTCAAATACGTTAGAAATGTTTAGGTTCGTTAATTCTTCAATAAGTTGTTGGCAATTTTTTATGGTGTGTGAAGTCTAAGGTGGTTAATATAAATTGATTGATGATTTTCGCCAATTTGTGAATTTGAACCTATAGAAGAAATGATCGGTCTAAGAGGGTTATCAGGTTTATGTAATTTGATAAGGGAATAAAGACTGGGACATCTTGGGTTCATTGGTAATATGTTAGATAGTTTAATGTTATATTTATCTAGGAATGATTTGGAGTTAGTGAGAGCTTCTTTGGTTTTGATTTTTAATGGGTTAACAGGGTTATTTTTTATTTCGATAAAATTATCGTTAATTAGGGACGATTCAGTCTTTTGTTTATAATACAGAAGACTGAATACAACAATACTACAATAATAATAATAACTAAAACCAAACCAGTAGTATAAATTAATTTAGCTGATTTAATCTTTCAACTGGTTAAACAATGGATGTCATCATTTCAAAAAAAAAAATTAGGACTACATTGTTTAGTAAGTCTGACCAACATGTTGAACATCCGTTAGAAGATATTTATTTGGACGGTAGGTTAGTAGTAGATTTTGATTTCGTGCTCACGGTAAAAGATACCATAGAAGAAAAACAGAGCATTACTCATAAATCCAAGAACATGGTTTTTCAAAGAACATTCAGGTATTTTTTACCTGAATGCTAGAGGTACTTCTCTTTAAGAATTAGTTGCCATCGGGTGTGATAATACTTTTGTTAATTTGGGCTGGAGAATTGGAGATTTGCCGAATCGAACAACATTTGGGAAACTCATTACAATGAGCAGTTTGACTTTTCCATTTCAATAAACTGTCATTTCAGCATCTGTTTCAATACCTACGCGGAAATTTATCTAGTCCGAATTCTTTAAAAGATACAATCGGTTAATGCTAAACGGCTGTAAAAACGTCCTGTGGTTGGCTTCAAAAGTATTGACTGCCAAACACTCGATGTTGATAGACGTTTGCTAAATAAGGATCAGTAATATCTACTCGATATTTCAATGGCAATAATGTACTAACGATAGTATCTAGTCAAGACGAATGGAGTTTTTTGAAATAAGTGCCTATTCTTCAATGAGCATTATCTATACTTTTTCAATCAGAATAGAGAATCCTGATAGCGGTATATAGTCATTTTAAAACGAATATAGATTTTTCATATAAGTATCTATTTTTCAATGAGCAGTACTTAGTCAGCAATTAACAGTATCTAGTTTTTTCAAACTGAATAGAGTTTTCTGACAGAAGTATTGAGTCATATTAAGACGCATGGAGATTTTTGATATCCGTATCTAGTCTTCAATGAGCAGTATCTCGCCTTCAATTAGGGATACTTAGTCTTTTCAAGCAGAATAGACTACTAAGATAGATCCTGCTGATCACTGCTGAGTTATTTTAAGACGAATGGTGTTTTTTGATATTAGTGCATTTTCTTCAATGAGCGTTATCTCGTGTGCAATTAACAGTATTTACTTTTTTTAAGCTGAATAGGAACTTCTGACAGCAGTAACTAGTCATTTTAAGACGAATGGAGATTTTTGATATCAGTATCTATTCTTTAATGAGCTGTATCTCGTCATCAATTACCAGTATCTACTTTTTTTAAAGCAAAATAGAGACTACTGACAGCAATAGTTAGTCATTTTAAGACGAATAAAGGTTTTTGATATCAGTATCTATTCTTCAATGAGCAGTATATCGCCTTCAATTAACAGCGTCTAGTTTTTTCAAGCAGAATAGAGACTTCTGACAGCAGATGATCAGAATTTGTTCGTCAATGAGCATTATGTCGACTTCAATTAACAGTACAGCAAAGAAGATTTATCTTTACAAGGTCTATGTTACATTCAAGGTGGTTGACAACAACTAATAGGACTTTTAAGTTATACTTATGTAAAGAAAGTAATAGGCACGGAACATGTTTGACGACAGCATTCATTAGAGTTCTAAAATTCTCGACAGTTTGTCAATTAGTGAAAACGTTTCCGCTTATCTTTGATTTATAATTCCTGTAATGTCTTCTGCATCTGAATGCTCAGTAGCATCTTCAGTTGCAGTAGTAAAATTTTATAGTAAGTCATCGCATGTAATTTCTATTTTATCTTGATTTAAAATTATGTCTTCAATGTCATATTGTTTTTGGGTGAATATCTTGTATTGAGATATTCAGATTCAGATCGTAGTTTTTTTTCTTTATTGGCTGCTTTAGAAAATCAACTATTGAACTTTGCTGCTCTTATGTTAAAGACCTTATGTTAAAGATCCTAGTACTTCTATCAGTGAAAAGAGAACACAAGCTTCTCGAAGTGTCTGTGTTTTTCTGAATCTGCGGCAACTGAATCAGTAGGTAGAGAGCTCGTACCTGATTATCAGTGTCCTATATCTGACGATTTACATTATGTTTGAACAGAAGAAAATCCGGAAAATTCGGAAAATTCAAGAGTTTCAAAGTCAAGCAATGGCTTGCAATATTGCTGCTAGTTGTAGTAAATGGTGGCTAATTGTCAATGATTTTGATGAACCCAACCCAACCCTTCAGGGTTGAGAAGGCAAAATCGTAATTATCTTCTGTTACTAGTAAACCCTTTAGCAAACTGAAAGCCTTATCTTTTAAAGAAGATAAAAGATATTGGTATTTTGCCACGTTAGATAAAGAATTGTTTTCATGAACCATTGTCCTGAATAAATCACAAAAGGTAGGTCATGATTTATAATTACCGTCGAAAATGGGTATAGTTAATTTATTTAATTTAGATGTTGTCGTAACTGATAATGTCGTATTAGTAGTTGTTGGTTGAAGATGATGAAAGTGTGACTTAATGGTTTAATAAGCAGTGTTTGCTTGTATTCGGGTCTTATCGTAACTGATTTAAATTATTTATATGTCTCCTCAGAATCATTAGCTCCTTCAAGGAACATTAATTTTTGTATTTGAGCAGTAGGAACCTATTTCGGAAGAGTCATGGATTCGAGAAGCCGATTCTACAACCCATTACGTTTAAAGGAAAGTTTAGCAAATTTATCGGCCATAGTGAACTCATTAGCTCTTTCAAGGAACATTAATTTTTGAATGGGATCAATAGGAAGCTGTTTCCTGTTTCCTGAGTCATGGATTCGAGAAGCCGATTGTACAAACCATAACGTTTAAAGGTATGTTTAGCTAATTTATCAACCATGGCTATAATAATAACTAACACGTAGAACTACTCCTATCCTTTCATCCTACTATATAGGTGGAATGTGGAATTTGACCGAGATTTACGAGTAACTTTTGATAGTAGACTTTTGTTTACACCGCACATTGAGGATGTCGCTTCCTGTGCTGCGAGGATGCTTGGCTTGAGTATGTTATTGATGATCTAGTAAACTCAATTCTATTCATTAAATTCATTATATAGCTTGTGTATGTATGAAATGTAGGTAATTACTCTCCTACATAGACTTCAATGTACCCACTCGCGCTACTTGATACTACAGTATCTTCCATTTGAAGAATTATTATTCAGACTAACATTTCACTACAGAGAAAGCAGTTTAGGAACCTGGGAGACGCATTTAATATTTTGATTAATGTTTGTTTGATTTTTCTTATTTTAGACTTATTTATTTGTATTGTATAAAATTGTCCTATAAATAGTAGGGAAGGTGAGCTTAAGAACACTTAGCTTAATTCTTTTAATAGAAAATGGATTTCACATCAAAACGAGTTTTTCTATAACACGTACGTACACGTACCCATGCCCACAAATTGACAAATGGAGAAAAATGAGAAAGAATTGTAGAAATCATAGAAATGTACAGAGAGTATTATAAAAAAACGAGCGCGCGTACTCTTAAACACACATATCCCTAAGATTGCGTACTCTTAGAGATATATGCACCTAAAAGTATGCATAAAAATGGTAAACTAAATAAAACATAATATTCTGCATAACTTACACAAAAAGCTTTTTGTCCTTGGTACATACGCAGCACAATTTATAACATTGCAAGCAAGTTCCTGATACAGAATAATAACTTTTGTAATTTTCCATTTGTAATTCACATATTTTTCTACTTTCTGTTCGCACGGAATGTTTTTCCTTTCTTTGTCGGTGGTTCTTTAGTTTCTTATAAATTTTTCTCTTGGTCAAATCACCTCGTTTCAAATTTTGCAAAAGCGCATCAAGGCGTGGAAGATAAAATTTCGGATGTTTTTGATTAGGTTTTTCGAGATTGAATATGTCCTGCTTCTGGAAGAGGTATTACCATTTTCGGTTTGATTGAAATTGTGACACTCCCATCATCACTCCCGTCTTTTGACGATACCAGTATTTGCTAGTATCGTTAGAAGACTTGTGTTTGATGTTGAGAATGACTGTTTAGGTGTTGTTTCTTTTTTTCTGAATTTTGAGCTGAGGATATGAGCAATTATTTTTGTGTGACTAGTTTTTTTATTGCATCTGGCTATAAGTTCTTGTAGGTGTTATTGATGGTCCTAGCCCTGGTTGACTGTTTTCGGTAGTGACTTATTCTTTCTGAATTGTTAATATTTGTTGTTTTTGAATTTGTGTCTAGTGTCAAAAGTATCTGGGTTGTGTGAAGATAACTCATTCGTCTTAAAGGTTTTTCTCATATTTGAAAATTAACTATGCTGAATGGGCTACGGCTGCCATCTATCTAATTCTGATTCAGCGCATTCTTATGAAAATGCGGTTGCGGCTTAAGGGAGCAATAAACTTCATCTAATAGTTGCAACTTGTGGCTTGGGTGTGGTGGTAACGACAAAAACGTTATAAAATGTTTTCGGCAAAACCTAATGGCTTGTAAGGAGCAGTTGGAAATATGTCGACAGACCAGTTTCATCCATACTAAAAACAGGTTAAGATCTTAGTTTTGTCTTCTTGTAACCTTGTGATAAATTATCAATAAAATGTTGACATTGTACCTTATTAAATCGCCCGAGCTAAACAACATTTTTCTAATTTCCTTAATGACAGTTAGTCAGTCTAACACAAAAATTCGATTTAACTACAAAACACAAACGGAAAAATGAAACTAACTACAATAGATTTCTTAGCATGAAACAATTTACCGATTTTTTGACTAAGCGTTGCCAATTATTGGAAATGCTTGATAATCCCTAGTTATACACTAACATTTTTAATCATAGATAAAATAACAGAAAATATTCCGCAAATTTCCTTTGACGAACTATCAAAGTTGTCTGTATGAAATATACGTGAATATGCTGCACTTAAAATTGTCTTATCCTGAATTTAATAAAGCTGGGCCTATCAATATGTTGCTGAGTACAGACATTTTTTGGCTACTTTTATGTATTGGTTAATTAAAATCTGGTAGAAACATATCCATTGTTCAAAAAACTAGATTGGGCTAGATAGTTTCTGGTCGCATGTCCCAAATTAATCAGAACACAACATTGTGCCAGTTAGCCATTGATAACAAAATACTACACAAGCAAGTAGAAAACTTCTGGAAATCACTATGAGAAAATTTTAACTCGATAAGAAACTTGCAACAACTCGGAAAAGTGTGCGTGTTATTTGAAGCATCCGCATGAAGCGTCACCAACGTCTTAATTACCAGAATTATCCATTAGCGATAGTGAAAAGTCCATGGTTTTGGGCTTATTATAGAATTCACATGAAGACATTTTAGGATACTCCACAAATATGCCTAAAATTCAGTCTAACAAAATAACAAAACGTATTATATTTTCTACGATTTCACGAATCTTTGATCCGTTAGGTCTGATTGGACCGGCAACAATGTAGGTGAAAATTTTATTGCAAAGGTTTTGGCAAGTGAATCTTGAGTGGAATAAATCGGTTCCAAAGGATATTTATAGTCCTTGGTACGTAGACGTACAACTGCACGGATATTATGATGCTTCAGAGTAGGGTTTTGGAGCGCAAATTTGTAAATTTATTATGCACAAAATCCAAGGTTGCGCCACTGAAACCAATATCTTGATGGCGATCGGAGTTGTGTAGTGCTGTGCTATTGGCTCGACTAACAAAAAAGGTCACTAATACAACATTTGATTCTCAAGAAGTGGACAAACGCAGAGGCTAACTTATTGAAAACCTTTGCGACCAATTGCTGCAGTAAAATCGTTGCGCGTAATAAAAGTAGGATACTTGCTTTGAATCCTTTTATTGATAAGAGTAATGTAATAAGAATGGGAGGACGTATACGGAATTCTTTATTTGATTTTGACAAGAAATAGCGAAGTTTAAGAATTTTTTTTAAGAAATTTCAGTTTAAGAAATAAATTTTGGATTTTGAATGACAAGAACGCGGTAAAGCGTGTATCAAGAAAATTCATCATCTGTTTTAGAATAAAACCGCACGATTGCATTCAGCCTATGGGTGATTTACCAGCTTTACGTTTGAAAGTTGTGCGTTCTGTTACCTATAGTGGAGTCGATTTTGGCACTGTTTTTGATTAAGGACAGTAGATGTACGAACTAAAGGACTGGTGGATGTATGAATAAGGATATGTCCACAAAATCTGTGTCGAAGATCTAAATTATGAACATCTGTTCTGAAAGTAATCTTACGGCAAGTGGCTCTCCAGAAGAGATAAGCCCATACACAAACAATCAGTAATGACACACAAATCTCTGTCTCATGGTCAGCCAACCACGATTTAACAAAATCTGAAAAATATGATTACTCCTTCGTGGATTATAAATGAAGCGAAGACACGAGCTCGGCACAACCTGAATCTTTCCCAAACTCTCATAAGACAAAAATGAGCCAAATACAATATCACAATAGGTAAAGTGAGACAAGAGAAGAGAATCAAAGAGGAGCCGCTTCATACTACTGGATAAATACAATCTACTAAAATAGAGACTCCTAAGTGAACAATAAGCACGCCTACACAATAAATCAACATGATCACCGAACGCAAGCTGATTCTCAATGACAAGACTCAAAGTCTTAATCGAACTCGATAATTTCAACTGTGCTCCAAGCATCTTAATATTAACATCATTTTTATTAACAGTTAACTTAAAGTTAACCCTTCTCTTAAATAAAATACATTGAGTCTTGTCAAGGTTGCCCACAAGCCCATGCCTTCAATCTCCACGCATAGCTTACTTAATTCCTCCGTTATCCTATCACAAGCCTCCACCAACTCTTAAGGTAGAACATCGAGATAAAGCTCAGAAACATCAGCATATAGATGATAAGCACAATAATTTAATTTTGAGAATAGGTTGCTGGTGTAAATTGTAAACAAAATTGAGCTGAGAATTGAATCTTGTGGAACTCCAGAAGCAATTTTTATAGAGTCAGAACACAATGACTTCACCCTAACCGCATGCGACCTATCAAATAGATGGTTTCGACACGGATGTAGCAGAATCAGATATAACAACAAACTTCAAAATAGCTAATAAAAAGTTACGATTCAAATTGTCAAAATTCAATATGTTTAACTGTTCCGCCACAATCCTTTCGCGCACTTTAGATAGGACTGGAAGAATGGTAATAGGCCTCAGATCTTTAAACTCTTCAGCTGGTTTGGCTTTAGAAGCTGGAGTTATTAATCCATACTTCTATACCTTAGGGTAAACCGCCATTCTCAAACAGAAATTAAAAACATGACAAAGAACATTCAAAATTCTAGGACAACACAATCTAACCATATCTTATGAAATTCCATCCGATCCAACACTAGTACCGTTCAATGAGAGTAAATGTCTCTCAATCAAATCCACTTAAACCTCATCAAAAATAAAAGAAGTGGTGTCAGGATTTGGTCTATTAACATCATAAAATTTCAATAACTACGTATCAGGTTCAATAACCATATCAGCAGTAGATTTTGAAAAAAAAAAATAAGTTGAGACTATCAGGATCAGCCATGTGGGGAGGTAAATCATTAATATTAGACCTGAACCCTGCAATCAGCCTCTTCTCCTCTTCATCCCCCTCCCTTATCAGGTACTTTGGTAGCCCCTCCGATATCACCGCGTAATAATTCGAATTATACCTACTTTCCCTCATCGCGGTCCTTCTCTCTTGCATATCCACATCCCTGTCCGTGCTCTCCAACTGTTTCCACATTTCAATCAGGTCTCTTTTTTTATCACCCCTTTCCTTGAGTATCCCAGCTTTCTATAGTACTCTTCCTTTTCTTGCTGCCCACAATGCCCACGGGCTGCTTCCATCTATCTGCAGCACTCTCCCAAGATCTTACAATGTCCTTTACCTTCCACCCTTTCCGCAAAATGCATCGCTCATTTACCCGCCTCCTCCCTCAATCTATCTAGCTTCATTTGTTCCCTAACTGTATCCTACCTAATCCCAACACCCACCTCCAGTATCTGGTCTACACACCCTCTAAAAGTCCTTGTCATTTCCATCCCCATATTTTCACACCATACATAACTACGCTTTTTACTAAGCTCTCAAACGTTAAATTTCTTCCTTCCACATCTCTACCAAAAATCATCTCTTCCTTGTTATCACTCAGTATTTGAACAAGAATTCAATTATTTGGCATTTCATACCATCACGTTCTCCACATTTTGGAGGCCTTTGGAGGCGGGGGTAAAGTCTGCAAAGTTTCACATGAAAAGAATTTTGGGGTATTCTTTATTTTTTTTTGAAGAGGTCGATCACAAATCGAAGTTGTCATGAATTCCAAACCTCTAACTCCCTTGTCTTGTGATCCCAATGACCTAATCACCATTACGCCTAGCAATTTTCCAATAGTAGACATCTTGACAGTAATAATACTCAAGAAAATGTCGATCATGTTCCAACCAACAGATTTACTTTATACAAAAGACTACAGCAACTAACACAGCATTTTTGGAGACGTTGGTCTACATAATACATCTCGAATTTCCAAAACAGAACCAAGTGGAAATTGCAGAAATCCCTATCTTTACTGAAGAACGCATTACTTTTACTGAAAGAGCTGTGTTACCCACACAGCTCTTTCGCAGTGCATGTAGTAACGGTCAAAACGGTAACTGGTGTGTTTAAATGCGCCGTGTCGGAAATTTGCATTTTACCTTTAGAGACTGGTATTAAAAGTTGTTGAAAGCTAACTTTAGCTTGTCAAGGCCGGCGGCATGTTAGGTTTAGGATTTAATACTTAATTTTAGTTCGTAACTGTATTTATTTAAAGGATTTAAGTTTATTTTTTCTGTTGTCTTTGCTAGGTTAAAGTCGGCTTAGTTCGTCGCGGAAATACGTGTGGTGCCAAACGGAGATCAGTTCCAACAAGTTGTTGAACATAACAGCTTTATCCAGGTGTGTTGAAGTTTCTTTTTTTTCTGTACACACATAATGTTGCAATCACTACAGTTTTAATATGCATTTAAACAAAATAAGTTTTTAGTTTGACAAGAACACATAAGTGATTCCAACTAAAATACGCGGGCTTCGCCTTAACATATATTACTATTATTATATTTTCTGTGAACTCGAATCTACCTTTATATGAGATTTCCTTTCGAAATTGCATTTACTTTGAAGGCAATGCGCGACCGGATGATGTAGATGGAATAAGATTATATTTAAACATTATTTTCTTTGGCGTCAATACCTAATTTATTTGAGTCTATTACATCGTAGAGATGTTAATAAAAATTATGGAAAAGAAAATAGATTTGATTGATTTTTTTGTTCTCTCATTAATCAAAAAATTACAACTTGAAAAAAATATTTAGTTTTTTTTGCCCACTATATTGCTTACTCCATCATGAGGTTTGTGCGGAAACTTTTGAACAGATTTGTTGGTACACCTGGAGAGTGCCCAAGTAAGCTTGGACGAGTTGTGGCTGACACCTTTTGTATTGATTGCTTTTTGAAGAGGTTCCAGAGTTGGTAACCCTCTGAAGTGAGAGCGGGAATACCAACTCGAGTGAAAACTGAAATTCTCCATTATTCGCATAGGTAAGCTGGGAGCCGTTCGACGTAGTCGAAACCGCGTACTTCCTAATAAGACAAATTGACAGAACCCGGATTTATCCGGTGCGAGGTTTTATTGGACCAGACGCCTACCTAAGACTCGCGGTAGACGGGAAAGTTTCGTTTTATTCAATTTATTTGCGGAGTTTGCGGTCGTGCATTTTTTGCCGCCTCCTGGTTACACTCCGATAGTTTTATATTGAATTACCTTGTTACCAACGAAGACATACCTACGAAGAACCGCTCTGCTAACTAGAGACGATCTTTTTTCTCTTTCACCATTTGTCCACCCTTATTATCTTTAACGACCTTTAATTTAAAAGAAATACTCAATTTGTCCGATTGTTCGCATTCGAACACATTTTCCTTTAAAAGTTAAAAAGGAATATAATTGTATCCTTATTGCAACATCCCTACATGCTTGCTAACAGCACTTCCGGAAACACAAACAACATAACTAGGCAGTCGACGTGGGAAGTCTCAAACTTTGTAATTGAAGTGAAACGCTGGGTCAAAGTACTTTGTAAATTTAGTTTTGTTTCTAACAATCTAATAAATTAATACGATTTATAAAGTTTATTGTCACTGTTAATGAGAAGTCATAAATTCTGCGAATTATTAAACATTTCCGGTTAATTTTGCGTTAATTAAACATTACGAATTTGTATTCAAAAATGAAAATCGTCGATTTGCGCTATTTCATGCGAGAGCTAATTATAATTTCGGGAACATTTAACGTTGAAGTACCATTAATTTTAATTGGGTAAATCGTCGCGGCATCGTTGTCTCTAAATTGCCACTTAAGTCGGTAGAATGTGTAGTAAATAAAACAGAATAGGCCATATATTCAAGAGGAAGTTACTTGATTTAATTGTTTCTTTCTATTTATAGAAAAAAAGTTGGTAAATTTTATGCCCCCCACTTTTCATCCTCGTTACAACCATTGTTGATGACCATTTGAAAATCCGCCAGAAAATTTATTGATCAATTTACAGCAAAAATTTCGGAATTGAATCTACTAAATTCAATTCTATTTTTTGTGTCAATTGCTGACGTTCCATTACCGTTTCACGAACCATTGTTGGGAAATCAAACTTTATGGTAATGCCCGTATTCGGCGGTATACACGTTTGTATCAACTTCGCTATCTCTGTGTGCGGGTTCAGAGTCAGGACACGGAACAATATAATTTATGCCCGCTTGCAAGCGTCCTGTATGAACACGTCTACAAGGCTGGATGCAAATTAGAGGGCAAGGTGCGCGGGTTAAACATGTGGGTTCCGAAATTAGTTTGTTCAAAATTCGCGATACGGCGGCGTAAACTCGACAAAAAGAGCAGCATCCTCACCGGAGGAAAGGCCAAACAATGATAATTCTCTTTTTACGAGGAGCTTCCTAGTGCGCCACTTCCTCCATTACGTCGTAAAGGGAAAAAATATGCGTCGAGACTGCATTAGCAAAGTTCTAAAAACGCTCAAACTTCAGCACTCCTCACGTCCAATTTTAACTGCAAGAAATTTTTCTGCCCTCATAGTGTTCGAGTTGGTTGGGATTTTAAGTTTGCCATTTCTCCGAGTACAAGAAGTTTCCTCCGGTATCTAATTCGTGATCAAATGTGCGAATAAGTTTAAATTGCCGCGGCTCTTGGCACGTGAGAGGAACTCCGAGGGCCGGTATTAATAAGTTGGACGGCGATAAGAGCCCGTCCCGCTGCGGGTGACAGTTACAGAAGTTAAATTGAACCACGTTTGGAAATCCGTCTTTCAAACCTACCGAGGAAGACGACGACGTCCCTGTAGGATAAAGATCCGGAGTTAGAAAACCCGGTTACATTGCAAATTCAATTCGTTGCGTTGGTTGCGGAAATACTTTTCTACGCTTCCTATCAACTCAAACTAATAAATGGAAAATCGCTAAATCGAACTTTTTTTTACTGAAACTAATAGATATTTAAATGAAAGAGTTTATCCATACTAATCCCCACTATAATGAGAATAATAATTACAATTAAAATACTACAGTTAAACTTTAAATAGAATACATGTACTTACGTAATGTTATAACTTATAACATTATTGCCCTTATCTAGAAATCATAGTTTTCCAACATCGGACACATTAGTGAACTCGGTAATTTATCCGATAAGTTACTTTGCCCACGGGATAGATCCTAGGCTTGCTTACTTATCAGGAATAGGATTAATGCTTTCCTTATCTCAGAGCAGAGCGACCTTGATTGTATGGCAGCGGTCCTGAGAATCCGAGATGAAAAGAAGTAGTAAGAAGTTGTCATCAGCTGTGCATACATCTCCAGAAAGGAAATGATTTATCCCCGGCGACTGTACGAGATATAGTTACAAGTGGTTGTCCGATGCCATGCCAATACGCACCACACCAAGTATGTAAGTTCGGACTTATTAGGAAATGGTCTTCCTGTTAATAATGTGGGCATCAAACTAACCTTTATTTTCAGAAGAGCAGAGGCCCGCCCTGAAGAGCTAACACACTCCAAGGAAGACAATCACCGGCACTTACAAACAGCCGGAATCTGCAATCGTAAGCGAATTGTACACTTCAGAAACTTCATTCCACCTAACATCCTGAAAAGAATAAATTCCATAGTAAAACGGCATTTATCTGATGAATGTGACTTATGAACAGTGTGGTATGCATTATCATGAAAGATACAGACGAAAGAATAAATATGTGACAAAACAGAAAGATAGTTTGACACAAATAGAGGTAATGATAGAAATTTTGAGGAAGAAAGCATTCCAGGTTGAATCAGTGATTTACTGTATTATGGGGTTAGGCATTACAAAGAACGTCACTAAAATTACAAAAGACCTAAAGACTAGGCATCACATCCTCAGTAGTAATATCCTAACGTTCCTAAACGAACAAGTGCTTGATCTTGAACTTAAAATCACTTAATTCGGCAAAAGATAGTTTCGCAAATTGTTCCCAATAGCTTTCTCAGGCAGGCAGAAACCTAAATTAAACATCCACCAATTGTTGAACGATTCTAGAAACTATTGTATGGAGAAGTGTCGAACTTCAAAGCCAGCAATGCAGGTATCCGGCTTTTCGAAACGACCACTTGCCATCTGGTGATAGAAGGTGATAAGACAAGAGACATCTACAGCCACGATCTTCCTGAGAGGCACAGTTGAAATTCCGGATTGAATTTCGGAAAGTCGATCCATCCTCCTATATAAAAAAAACCCGAGCGACCAAAGAACTAAAATCTTCATGAATGAACTTCCTTTGTACATATATGAACAGTGGAGTCCAGGAAAACCTTATTGATGGATCACTGTATTAAGATGTCAAGTACTATAAAAGAAATCTGTCGTTTGCATGGATATTTGTAGAATAGCCTTTAATTGTACGTTTCATGCACTAATATTACATCAACTAGAAAAAATGAATTCCGGAAGAGCGGACAAAACATCAACACAAGCACCATGTAGACGAGGCGTGTTTCAGGGCGATTCCCTAAGTCCTCTTATCTTCTGCGTTTCATGACGCCTACTATCCTGGCTGTTAAGTCAAAGAAGCTCGGGTAATGTACCGGGAAGCCCAATCACAGAAAACTTAAAATAATGTACTTATTCTATCTTGATGATTTAAAATAAAGAATTGAAGAAAGTTATGTAAAAATACTCACCAAGATATAGGCTGCACAAAGCCTAAATCTTGGTGAGTATTCACAACGACCAGCAGTCTAGCAGTTCCTTTGATGACCCACATCTTCAATACAAAAATTGGACAGATTTACTAAAAAGATAATGCATAAGAACTCTAAGAAGCTCTACATGCGAAGATACGACGGCTGAAGAGGCCTTGTATCCTATGCAAACTTGTTGCCACACATGAACAAAATGAGAATGGAGCATTCCTTTACAAGCAATTGGAAGATTTAGCAAATGAGTGGTTTAACGTTACAACTTGGCTAACGTCCAAACGGAGAGCTTCTACACATTCCCCCGCAAAGGCAAAAGACTATCCTAGAAAGAGAAATGCTTGAGTTCCGACAAAACGCACATAAAGAAAGCATTGCATGGATTGTATTACCGAAACATAGAATCTCAGATACTGACCAAAAGCCTCACGTTCGATTTTCTTTCTGAAATTTATCCCGCTCAGAGACGGAGGGATATATACTGCAGTTCCCATAAAATTATGCTACTTCCTGCAGTCGCCATCATTTGCAGGATCTACAGGTTAGCAGACTGCATGTAAAAGCTATGAAAAAACCTTGTATATCCACCGGCACCAGTCAACTTTGAAAGTACTGTTCTACGACCTTCGGCAAAATTTTTTAATCGATGTGGTACATAAGAAGCTTCTATACACCAACCAGGATATGCCGTCGTAGGTATTCAACGACCGATGCAGAATATTCTGTGACTTCGCCTTCTCAACCCCAGGGCAGATACAAGCCAACAGACCAGACATCGTGCTACTAGATCCTCAGGGAAAGAAAATGTTGGTCATCGATATGATTTGTCCAGCAATGAAAATAAGATCATTGACAAATACGAAAAAAAAGAGGGTATCATCCTCTTTTATATCAACTGGGCAGTACCTACTCACGTTACAGTATTTCTTTCTTTTCAATAATAATACAGCTACTTGATATTCCCGAGAAGTAGGACTAGAACGTGATAATGCGAGAGAGATAGCAGCAATCTTAGGGTATTCTAAGATTGCATTCTTCGATTTTACGAAGCTAGTCAACAAGGCCCTTGGATAACGAGGAAGAGGAACAACAGGCAGGAATAGGCGAAAAGGCATTACCCACACTTCCGTTGACCAGCCGATTCAAATGTTTAAGCCGTTCACATTTTCCGGAGAAGGCAAAATCTTTCCTGATTTGTTACAGCAAGGAAAGTTATTCTTGTTCGCTATTTTAGTAAAATTGTCAGAGCAAACTGTCGCCTGTAAATATGTACCTGCAGAATGAACTGATGTATGGACATCATACGGACCTAAAGCAAGCATTATTTTACCCTACTCCTAATGCCTTTCGACCCTAATGGGTCGAAATTTCATTAGCTTAACGTTATAAGTATTGAAAACCCTTGAAAAAATCTTAAACGGTGTGTCCGTACGGTACAACTGGTATTTGATGTATTGAGTCACCGTCAGTAAGCATATGATGCGTAAAAGTCTGCAAAATTGTTATTTGCTGAAATGTATATTTTACCTGGGATCAGTACACCTTAGTTTTTGTCTACAGTGCAATCTACCTTCACAGTTTGATGACCAGTTTATGATAATCGAGCCGTTGGTGTAGAAATACAAGCTTGCTGATGACATTGACGTCATGGTCAAAAGAACCTATTTGTCAAGGGTATTCAATGTCCACAGGATCACGAAAGGGAACTGAGATCGGCCATTAAAAAAAGTAAGAGAGAAAATGGAATTGTCACTACTATGAGTTAAATGAGTACGTATAGGAACGTGTGTAAAAATTATCAGTTCTGAGCCAATACCCTTTGTCCAGAAAAGATTTCATCAATGACAATACGATTTGTATGGATATTGCATGGTCAGTATATTCTGTATCAAAAGCAGTATCTTTCTCTATGTGTATTATTATATGGCATACATAGCCGAATTTAGACTCACACAGCAGAAATGATTTTATACCAAATTTTGCACGATTTAGTGGTATATATTACTTGCATTCAAGGCGGCCTTTGTGCATCAGTAAACTTTCGTCAATGGTAAAACCTCAGGAGTGCATAATGTTTGAAATCGTTCCTGCAGTTGGTCAAAAATCAGCCAAATCTTATAAAGTTCAAAACTTATATATAAGAGCCGGTTGAGTATCTTTATCATACTCGTGGTCACTGTTAAAATTACGGATGTGAATGACCAATATAATATTACGAAGGTGGACGTTATGTAGTTAAGAGCATTGGACTGCGTGGTGAATCTGATAATGTTATATATCAGTACAATAAATACTTAGGGTCACGGTGTAAGGATGGTTTGTTCGCCTACCCGATAAGTAACTCATGTTCACAGTTAATATTTTACAATAAAATATCAATCAACACAATGATACTCAGACTTGACGGGTACTTAATTACTATAGTTTGTGGATAAAAATAAGAAGACGTTCATTTTTATTATCATTGACTTTACAATATTGAAGTTTCCACTGCCATTATTTCATAGTTTTCTTTGTTATTGCTTATAATATCTGGTAAATTTTCATTGCCACTATTTACTACTTCATCCTTCAGAACTTTTCCAATCCTTCTCGGTGTTGCTGGTGTTCAAAGGAAATGCCAACGCAAACTTACTGAAACTATAAACTCGATATCCATTCAATCTTGACCTACCGAGAAGTTTAACGATTTTCACTTCTCTTACGATGCTTAATTTGAAAGTTTAACTTCTGGAATACAAAACTTTCAAACAATCACGGAATTTACCAACAATAAAAGATTTTTTCTACCAACTAAATCACTACCAAACAGCGATCTAAATATTAAACAAGAAAAGAATTTAAAATACATTGCCTACATTACATAAACCAAACATATAGAAGGGTATACTTTAAGGGAACCCCAGACGAATACGGTCGGATATTGTAATATTAACCACTCAGCATTTCAGGAATAAACAAAAAACACAACAGCATCCTTACCCGTAGAATGAGCAGCAATAATTTTTATTTAAACAAGCCCCGTACGTGACCGCAAAAAAAGGTCGCGATATAAATATTTACACGTCTCGTAACAAAGGGAAAATGGGGGAGCCCCCTTCCATCTTTTAGCATCGTTTGCTTATTTTGTGCGGGGCGGCAATAAATGGGTATAAATATAGAGAGCGGCCACTTCCCGACCTGGAATTCCATTTCACCGCCGCGCGCATTACATATTCATTTGCCGAAAGTTGAAATTGGATCCAGATCCGATTATGAGTCGTAAAAAGTCGGGTCCAATCTTTCGTCGCAAGGAGAAGTTCGCGTTAATCCCGACTTGCACTTCCTGAAATCGACCACCGCGAAACTTATAAAAGTTTCGTTTAAACATTTGCGATTTCTTCCATGCTTGCTTTATAGTTTGAGTTGGTATTCTTTTAAAAATTGCATTGGAGTCGGTTGAGTGGAGATTTAACTAATTTAAACCAAATTACTACAACTTTAATTGTTGTTGAACGGAGTCTCATTTGCGCCAAGCTTTTACTATCTTGCTTGCAAATTGCAAGTTGGAATCCGCAACTGTTTAACTAGATTACTTAAGAGCAGTTTTCCCTTGTCGTTGCAATTGTGAAATGAAGTTCTTGCTCACCAATTTAATTGATTTCTGGGGTTTTAAATAAAATTTATTATTCCTCTGGTAGTTTAGAGTGTATTGTTCATTTACGTAAAACCGTCAGCTTAAATGACCTTGCAGTTTCACTGAGGATGAGCTTCCCCAGGGGCAAAATGGGTAGGAGCACTAGAGTATGCAAACACCAATCAGATAGGATACCCTAAAGGTGTTGGTAAACTGTTTATTATGCACCTGTGACTGTTGATTTGTGATTTAATACTAATTCAAATTTCTCAATTTGTAAATGTCCGTTAACTCTGTTTATTTCGGTCATTTTCCTTTTTCATCTTGTTTTTATGGTCATTCGTTTCAAAATTATCCGGCAATTTACCGCAGAAAGGTATCAGACACAAGGCGAATTTCTTTCGTAAGGAAAATTTATTTCAATTGCGACGTACCGTTACGAAGTTAAGCGTCTGACGACGAGGTCAGTATGAGCAAGAGCCGAAAAGAGCTGACGCGGACAGCCCTGACTGGCCGCAATACGTCTCACTTTATTTGCGCACCAAAAGAAAGGCTCTAGTAATAAGGTCATGCGTTATGCTGTTCACCAAAATCGCCCGACCCCTTTCTTTAACCTATTTCGACTCGTTTCCACAAGATAACTTTTCCTAATACTTTCCATGCCCGGCATTCGGTTCCCCTTTCAGTCAATTAAAAAATGGAAATTTCATTCGATTAACGGTTTTTTTCTTTTCAGACAACGATGATGGATAAAAAATCGGAATAGAGAACCTGTTGTCGCCGTTTTCTCCCACAAAGCTCCGAATTCAATTCGCCGCTACATCCACTTCGGGAATTAGAGCGCAATATGCGCTGGCACGTAATTTTGCGAGCTTACTTTAAAATTTCCACCCTCGCAGATCCTTTTCCTAACCGAATCTAGTTCATTGTATGAACTATTCACTATGTTTGTTCAATTTAGGATAAAAATTTTGGTTGGAGATTTTTAAACAATTCAATCCTTTTAATTAATTAAAATTTTTATTTCTAGTTTTAGTCTAAAAAAGATTCTTTGAAATGATCAAATACGTCGGCATTCAAGATCTTCCTATAGTCCTAGATAGTCCACATTAAACCCGATTAAAAACAAAAAGAAATATCGTTTATTTACATAACAAATAGTGAAGGTCCACGATGACTACCCTGAGGCACACTGGATATGACAAGATTGTAACCAGATATAAAGCACAGATATAATCCAGTATGGAATATTAAATGAGAAAAGTTTCTGTACGAGAATAGGATGATCGATTTTGTCGAAGGCCTTACAATAATCGGTGTGGATTTCATCAATCTAAGTACCCACGTGAAAACCAGCGCGAATGAAGTTTATATACAACATAAGATTAGACTCCAACGACCGCCCAGTCAAGAAACCATGATGTTCATCAATTATGGATTTAGAAATAGAGAGAATAAGATACTCGTACTGGTACTCGACTCAACAATATCACGATCTTAGGGACAGTTGAAAGACTAGAGATTGGACGATTATTGGAAACCAATTATTTATCACCGAATTTTAAAATTGGGCTAGGGAAAACATCTTTAAGTAAAGATCTTGATCATAAAGAGTGTCTCAATAAGAGCGCCCGATTTAATTTTCACACCATTTTGTTTAAAATAATAAAATGGTAAAAATGACCGGCCTGAAATTTGATAGCTGTCATCTAGGATTGTTTCGATTACTAATTATGAAGCGCTCCACAAAGGAACAGTGCATCATCATTGTGAAAACCCATTACAAATATGGGAAGTGTTACGCCGAATTCGCCTGCAAACTTCGCGACATTTTGAGCCATGAATGTGCTTCTTGTAGCTTCATCTGGACGGTGTGATACTGGAAGACATGTGGTCCCAGCAGGACGGCGTGACCACACATTTATTGGAGGAATGCTTTCCAGGTTGAATCAACTCGCGAAATTTCGATATCAACTGGTGTTGATGGATTTGTTTCAAGTTACAAATGTGCAGAAACGACATTCACAATTTCATGAAAAGAACAAGACTCTGTGTTTAGAGCAGCCATTTGAATATTTTATTTCATACTTAATCGGAACATGTCTGCATTATAAAACAGTAATAATAACACCACTTGCTCAAAAACTTATCGTTTTGTTGTTAAATTAAATGGGGCGTTCTTATTGAGACACTTTTATATGAAACAGTGGGGAATATAAAAGTGAGTTGGAAACTCTTTTAGGAATAAAATTGAAATACTATCCGGAGCAGAACTAGAAGACCAGTCAAGATGCAATAAAATATTATGAATTACCTTAAGGAGAAACTACGGTAAAATTCCGGACTAGTAAGTAACCATTGAGCTGTGGATTGTGTTATTTATAAAAACAGGCGAGAGGTAATCTCAGAAATCACTTATCAATTGAAGTAATAGTCTATATATATCTTATAAATACGAAGACTTTCACGACCGGTGTTATATATATCTTCTTTGGTTTCACCACAACATATGCTTGAATAGAACCCAACCTAGAATCTGTTCAAAACCAATTATATCCACATTTTGACGAAATTTACTTATCATGCGTATTTCCATAGATTTCATGTCTTCTACCATTTACTAAGTTCAATTATAAGTAAAAGCGGACATATCACACTCTAATAGCTTATTAAAAGTATGTGTTGTCTGTCTGTAAAAACAAACTATCAAAAGCTGCGAAAAACCTTTTTTTTCAAACCGTTTTCTGACACTTTTTAAAAAACGGATATATCTGCTTTTGGAGGCGAGCTCCTCAAATATACTCTAATCATCTGCTTCGGCGTTGGGGTAGGTGATTGCGGAAAGAGTGCTGAGTATCGTGGAAAAGAATGTTATATTGTATGACAGGCAACGCGGGTTTAGGAAAGGAAGTGTGGTGGTAACATTGGATATCCCAAATGCATTTAATGCGAGTTGGGTTTCGGGAATATTAAAGGATTTTGGTGAGGATGGGTGTTTCGTAAAATTTGGTGTGCGCAATTAGGAGTTTCTTAGTTGAAAGGGTGTTGCGATGTGAAGGGGTAGAAGTTAGAGTGAATGCAGGGCTCCACAGAGTTTCTGCCTGAGTTCGATATTGTGGATATATGGAATGGATGAGTGTGATTTATTACAGGCCTACGCGAACAATCAGATTGTGTTAATTGGGGATGTGTCTATAAAAAATATCGAGATGGCAAGAATGCGGATGAATAGTTAGAGTGCCTATTCTTTTCCAAAAAAAAAAGAGATAAGAGGTCCGGTGCTGTGAACGAATCAGGGAATGGTATGAATGGGATGTACTGTTAAATATTTGCCAGTGTTAGTGGATTCAGCATTACTCTTTATAGAGCATGTGCGGTATATAAAGGAAGAATGCTGGGAATGTTAGAATGGCTGGCTGTGATTGCTGGAAAGTAGTGGGAATGGGTATGGAGTTGAGGAAGATGGTTATGGAAAGTGTTGTGATGCGTGACTTAATGTATGGAATGGAAATAAGAGGTATGTTTGCGATCGATTCTAGGGTTATAAAGTGCCTGAATGCGGTGATTAAATGATTCTTGTTATGGGCGACCATGGATGCAAGTAAATGGGTTGTGTTGAATAAAATGAGCAAATGGACCCTAAGCGCTCATGCTATCATATTCCAGGCCGAGGTGCAGGTTATTAGATTAGATACGGTATGAGTGAGGCAACAGGGAGAAGAATTCTTTGTAATCTGCAATGATGGCCATCTGGCAATTGAAAGAATATATGAGAAGTATAGCACTGAACGAAGTGATGAAGGAGGAAAAAATGACGAGGAAGAAAATGACGAAGGAATGGAGGGAAGGATGGAGAATTTTGAAAGTGGCGAGAAATGTCTGATTTGGCTGGTTAGCAGATCGCTGGGTCTTATAACTTATAACTTATAGAGGTTGGTAATCAATTTCTTAATTCCATTACACAAAATTAAAAAAGATAGTTAAGTATAGTTCTATTTACCGAACATCTACTTTTTGTGAAATTGTAGTTTTTCTTAATAATACAAATAAAACATATCTATTAATAGCAAAGTTAATATGCGTAAAGAATCTCAACCATACTCCCCAGATCCAGAAATTTGTATCCTTGTAAGGAAACACCTTTTCGGTCCATCAGTCAATTGAGTTAATATAGTTCTTTATACCTAAGAAATTTTTCTTCTTTGTAAAGAAAACAAGTTTTGGGTCGTTCAATCAATTGAGTTGAAGTGACCGATATAACAAGCATAAAAGGGCCCTACTCCGTCCGTCGGGATCCTCAGGTCTCTAGTGGATCGATGCAGGGGTGGATGCATTCAACAGGACCGACAAGATCTAAAATTCTGTTGCTATCGTGTAATAATGTTTTAATTATTAAATTAACTAATATTACAATAAGAATAATTGTTACAAAAACTGAACGACGGGAAAACTCAAATTCATTTGATTCAGATGAAATCAGATGGTTGATAAAGTCACCCACGATATGAAGTAGAGATCCTCACCCTACGGAGAAAGATAAACACAGCAAAAAAGAGAATGACCCTGACCGAAATCTTTGACACAAAAGTGTGGACACGGCATAGGCTGTATATAATTAAGAAGTTCCTCCTCGAGCACCGCAGGCTTAAAAAGTAAGACAAATAAGACCCGACGATAGTGCATAATAATTAATTGAAGTACTATACGTTTTGAAACGTAGATCACGAACATTTTGGTAGTAGATGATTATGTCCACGAATAGTAACAGTAATAACAAGCCCTGTGCTATAATTTATTCAAGTTTGACAGAGATTTGACTACCAAAACCTTAGCTCTTGTCATCTTGATCAACAATTTCTTCCTAGCCATTAATGAAATTCTGCCCATAAAATGTCAGTTTATTTGATTGATAAACTGTGAAGTAGATGGCTTGTAATGCTGAATAGGAACCACGCTACCATTGCTTTATGGTAGAGAATAATACGAATAATAGAGATAATAAGAGGTTGAAAGACCCGCCCGATGAAGCAACTCACGTGAGTACTGACTTCTTAGACGGATGGTTACCAGTGATCGATTTTAAACAAGGTCGATTGCGATGGATCGATTGGATTGGACAAGAGCTTTGAACCGACGCTTGTTAATGGCAACTGTTTATAGAAGAGTTTCTTCCTTTGGGATTTATTCAAACCGTCCTTACTATCGAATTATTTGATGAGAGGGCTCATCAATGAAATGACATTGTCTGCAATGATGAATGAAAGTTTTGTTTATGGGTAAATGATGGTCATGCAGCGACGGAAGTTGCCGGAAAGACGAAAATTGGAGTTCGTTCAAAGATGAACTCCAGGGGGGGTTGTTGATAATAAAGCATTACATACCAATATTTCAGAATTGTGGCACAATTCTAATGGGTGGTGTATTTCATGTGGAAATCAGTGTAAATTAAAAAGAGGCCAGGTTTTATTTTTTTGAAATATATATATATATATATATATATATATATATATATGGTAATTCGTAATGCTTCGCGGATGGAAAAGTATGTGTTTTGGTTGATCCGAGATATCATCCGTTCATCTTCTTGGTTGTTCCCTGTGGACAGGGGCAGACGTTTCGCCAAGATCTCACTTGGCATCTTCAGTGCTTTGTCGTAGTCTCCTGTTGACAGACTGAGGTACTGCGGTGCTCTGGCTCCTTTTTACTTGGTCGTAGGTGATAGCGATTGGTCGGGGGTGAGGTGTATACACATACATACGTCTGCCCCCACAGGGAACAACCAAGAAGATGAACGGATGATATCTCGGATCAACCAAAACACACATATATATATATATATATATATATATATATATATATATATATATATTAATCAAGAAAATGCCACTTTCCCCATAGGGTGTAGGCTATATATAGAAATTAAAAACAGAAACAAAAATATCATTTCCATATAAAACAAAATAAAATATAACTATTCATTGTTATCTATGTACACATTTGGCCCATTCCTTTTTTTGGAAAGCGTTCTAGCTTGTTGTATCTGCAACCCTCTACTGTCCAATATTTTAGCTACTACACCATTTCATTGCTGTCTTGGTCTCCCTCTTCCTCTTCTACCACACGGCCTTGCTTCCCATACTTGCTTCACTGGTATCTCCCTCTTTAAGTCTATTTAGGTGTCCCCACTAGCTCAGTTGTCTCTTCTCTATATACTCTTCTAGAGTATCCATATTTAATTCTTTTCTGATATCTATGCTCCTGATTCTATCTCTTTTTGTCACTAATTTTACCCTTCTTAGATATTTTATCTCCATTGCCGCCATTTTCTTTTTCTCTCTGGATGTTTCTCCCACGATTCACATCCAAATGTTAACACTGGTCTATATATTGTTTTATATACGTTGAGTTTTGTGTTTCTCGTTACTTCCTTCTTATTTATCAGGGCTTTATTAATCTGGTAATACAGTTTGTTGGTGTTTGCTAGCCTCTCTTCCAGTTCGCTAAACATTTTTCCATCTTGGGTGATTTTGACTCCGAGATATTTACACTCCCATACTTGCTCTATTTTTATGTTAACTGCTTCTTCCTTCCCTATTATCATTCCTTTGTTTTCTCTTTGTTCATGCCCATTCCGTATTTTTTCAAGGTTTCATTCCATTTCTTTAGTCTCGCTTGTAGTTCTATCGCCGAGTTCGAAATTTGTATTATATCGTCCGCAAAAGCACCAATGTCGATTTGTACCCTTTTAGTTTGCTATAACCTATAGTTACTTGTTTCCTTGTTTTGTTCATTTCCTTTATAATTTCGTCCATATATGTGATGAACAGTGTTGGGCTCAATCCACCGCCCTGCCTTAGTACTTCATTAGTATTAAAAGATTCTGATTTTTTATTATTATAAATGATTCTTGTTGTGTTGTTCTCGTATATGGCTCTTATTATTTGTATTAATTTTGTGCTAACTCCTCTCCGTCTCAAAATTGTCCATAATCTTTCACGCGGTACCTTGTCAAAAGCCTTTTCTAGGTCTCTAAATCCTAGGTATATTCCTTTTTGTTGCCTAACATTTTTTTCAATAATTTGTTTGATTGTAAATATGTAGTCCTGTATACTTCTACCCTTCCTGAAACCACTCTGGGCTTGATCTAGTGTTTTCTCTATTATAGGTTTCATTATTAGTGTAATTCCTCTGTAATTGTTGCATTGTCTTCTATCACCTTTCTTGAATATTGGTACTATAAGAGATGTTTTCCATTCTTCTGGTATATATTCTTCTTGCCATATCTTTTGATATATGTTCACCAATATCTTCATTTCGCTGTCCCTCAAACACTTAATCATCTCCGTTGTGATTTTATCGTTTCTCTTACTTCTGCTTCTGATATGTTTTCGTCTAGTTTTTCATTTACAATGGTACTGTCTGTTACTTCTTCCTTTGTTTATTGTATTTGGCCTGGATCTTTCGTGAGGAGTTCTTCGAAGTGATCTTCCCATCTTTCCATTATCTTCTTTTCGTCCTTTATTACTTCATTGTTCTTGTCTTTTATCCACCTTTCCCTGTGTCCATTTTCATTTCTGCACTTTTTCAATATGTTATAGAACAGTTTTTGGTTCTCCCTACTATTCCTCTCCATTTTCAATCCGAATTATTCCCAACTTCTTCTTTTTGCCTCCCTAACCATCTCTCTTGCTTTCTGCCTTTCAATCTTATACTGTTCATAATAGTGCACAGTTTTCCTGCTCAAATATTTCTTCCAAGCCCTTTTTTTAACTTTTATCTGCGATTTTATTTCTTCTGTCCACCACTTGGTTTGATCCTTGTTCTTGTTATTACGGTGTTTTCCACAAATCTCTTCTGCTGCCATTAACATTGCGTCTCTCATCATCTTCCACGCATGTTCTATTTTACTTGATTTCCTCCTTATATCTTCGTCTATTATATTCGTAACCTTATCTCCGTATTTTGTGCTTATCTCTTCTGTTCTGTGTTTGTATGTTTTGATTGATTCATGTTTCTTCCTTTTTTCTATCCTTGACTTCACATTTCCTTCTCTGTTGTTTCTAATTTTGGCGACTACCATAAAGTGATCGCTTCCTATTTCCGGCCCTTTTCTCACTCTTGAGTCCACAATTTTTCCTTTATTTACCTCTTCTACTAGTATGTAATCAATAACTGACTTCCATTCTCTTGTTGTTTCTTCTCTGGTATATATATGTATGTCTTTATGTGTAAAGAATGTGTTAGTTATTATTAAGTTATGTACTGTACAGAAATCAAGCATTCTCCTTCCGTTGTTATTTCTCGTATCTTCTCCATATTTTATTTTTTTTTAATATATCATCCTATTTTCTCAAAACTACATTTAGTTCGAGCTTACCATCAAATTCCAGGAAATTCCAGGAGACAACACTCCAAGAACAACATCAGGTTTATTTGAATTCTTACGAATGCCATTTGGAATTAGAAACGCTTCTCAAACTTTCCAATTACTCATTAACGAAACTTTTTCACTTTTGTTAACAATATTGAATTCAAATATTATTCAAAAGATTAAACGATGATAATAATAACATACAATCCATCATCTTACCCCATCCAACCATCAAAAGCATTGTTATTCTTATATACTAATACACCAAATTCGGTGGTAGGTACAGTTCTTTCTCAAGCAAATAACTGAATTACATCGTCAGTGATTTTCTACTCTAAATGGATAACCAATGCTCAAGTAGTCAAATATTCTACAATCGATGTAGAACTGCTTACGATATATTTGTCAGTAAAAACATTTTCGACACTTTTTTCAAGGTAATGAATCAAAATTTTTATGGGCCATAAGCCCCTAATCAATGTGTTCTTTTCAAAGACTGAGAAACATCAAGGTAAACTCGATGCATTAACTATGTAAATTTACCTCTGAGATATCATATATCAAAGGCAAATTCAACAGTCCCGAATACATTGTGGAGAGTTGACATCAATTCTCTAATATCCAACTATACCTCAGAAATAATGATAGGAAACACACAAAGTTTACATAAAGAGTTAAAATTTCTAATTTCTATTTTCTTTCCACTCATCTAAGATTATATCATCTACTTATAATTAAAATTTTGTATACAAGAATCCTTCTACACGTCCTAAATTATTTATACCAATGAAATTCCGAAATATTATTTTCGACATATTTCATGCTCTAACACATAGTTTTCAAATCTCCTTTTAATCGTTTATTAAACTGTTTTGGCCTACTATAGTGTGTGCAAAAAGTCAAGGCCCCTCACTTTACATATCGACCTCTTTCTAACCGCTCAAAGCAAATAATTGTAATAAAGTTTGTAATCAGTGGAAATTTCTACATATCATATGCTAATTAGGAAATTGTCGGGTTTTTGGCTTTACTTTTAACGCGAGTTCTAGGGAAAAAGTACCCGGTTTTTGAGAGTGTAGGCAACTTTGCGATTTATTTTTACAGAAACTATGTGATGAAAAAAATTCGAATTAGATCTGGTGGTAAACCGATGTGTTCTTAATATGGGACATATTTTGCTTTATCGATATTCTATATAGTTTCACGGAAAATCACTGTTTAACAAGTTGCGGTTATTTCAAAGATTACTTGGCAGATATCAACACGATTTTTACCAAAATATGTCAAATAATGTCGTTTGTCGGTTTGTTCAAAATTAATGCTCTCTACTTTTTAAGAGCGATATAATGGAATTACAAATTAAACGGAAACAGAAATTAGCCCCTCGGGAAAAGGTGCTAATTAAGAAGATCTAATTTTGACAAACGACGCATCCTACTAAAAACATACTATATGGAAACTATATGGAATATCGATGAAATAAAATATACATCACATTAAGAACACATCATGATACCACCAGTTCAAATGAAGTTATTTCGTTGAACAGTTCACTGATTATGTCAAACTATACCGCATTTTTCTAAATTTCTAAATTGAGGGGTCTTGACTTTTTGCATATACTTTAGTCATAAATTGTTTCACTAGATGGCTGGCAGTGCATCCAATATCTTACTCTTCAGCATCTACCATAGCCACATTTCTAAATCAACATTTCTCAAGATTTGTCATTCCACACACTATCCACCAATACATTCACGAACAAGGAACGCATTTGCAATGCCGATTATAATCGCCTTTCGATCGATTGTTATGATCTGACCAAATTCACACTTCATACATTAATCCTCAAAGCAATAGCATATTAAAAAGGTTGCATAGAATCCTAAAAACTGCCTTAAACTTCTGTGACTCAAGCAACGATCTTCCATTTATTCTTTTGGGTTGGGTTGGGTTAGGTTGGTTTGGAATCTTCATATCTTCATTCAAAGGTCCAGGTTATTGAAGTGCAGGGTTGGAGTATGGTCAACCCCTCCGTTTATCATCCGAATTTAATAGGATCATTTAGATGTGTAACCACTGCGGTTCCTTTTTTTATTCAAAAATTAAACCTTTTATTCATAAAACTTATCTGTAACGAACTTTGTTTTCAAAAATCATTCAAATATGATATATAGCCAATACGACATTTGTTGAGCCAAAATTCGCAGAAAGATAAATAAAAAATCAATAGCGTTCGATTCTCTAAAAGCAACGCTTGATATTTTCAAGCAGTGTATGCAATGTACGCCACTGTAGTTGGTCATACAGCCAGTAGTATGCCATTGCTTGTACTGTAGTATAAGACTATACAGATTGTTAATCGAAAGAGCAAATATTACGTACATAGCGCACAACTGGAAAATCAAATGCGAATGTAGTAAGTTGGAACAACAACCACTACTTAAGTGCTATATATTCTGCTAATTTTGTGCAACTTTTTGATGATATAAATGATAGTATAAATAGGGATTATCAAGTAGTTTAAACTTCTGCTTGAAAGTGACTCAGGCACAGACTAATCAATAAATGATTTGTTTATTAATTAGTTTGTGTTTGAATCACTTTAAGGTTCTCAGGTGCATTTGAAATTAACCTTAGTACATAAGTTTTGGCGCTGAACATAACTAATAGGCCATATTGAGCGCCATCTATTGTCGAGTAGAAAGGGTAACTTTCCTTCTGATGTAATAATGTTATTTTATTTAAATCTCATTCATTCGTCGAACAAGACAAAAGCTTCTTGGCGTACAACACAGTAGAATTCGAAGATGAAGACTGTTTTTTGAAGGTAAAGACTGATTATTTGAATACCAAACAACACAATTCCAATAGGAAGATTTTTTAAGTCAAAAATGTGTAGTTTAAATTCGGGGAATTACAGAAATATTTTGGGAGTGGGTACGGTGACTGGAAGTACTCCCGAGAACGAAGAGAATATAAATTAATGAGAGTGTAAATTGGAGAGTAAAAGAGTATGGTAGCGAGGTGTAGTGATCATTTAATATTTGTTTTGTAATTATGTTGTTTTGTCTTGTTTCAATTTCTAGTATGAAATTGTATTAATAGCTTAGTTAAAATTAATTACATTTGTGGTTCCATTTATTTTTATCTCACATAACTACGTAGGTTGTTCTCTTAGAACAGTGTTTTTCAACCTTTGACATCGCACGGAACACTTTTTGAAATAATTTCTTTTGGAATCCTCCATTTAGTAACATATAATTATTTTTGAACCCTCCATTCAGTAACACAGCACATTTGATTTTAAACATGTTGCATTATAATTACATAGTATATAAAGAGTGTCTGTCTACCTTCGTAGTAAAAACACCATGCAAGATAATTATTAAAGATTATTATTCCATATGAAGGGTTAGGGAGAAAAACGATAATATTCATTTTTATTCTCGCAAAACATATTTTGGTGCAAATAAAAAGGAAGATGTAAGCTATGTACTTCTTATCATAATACATCGGTGAGCTACTTCAATTGGAATAACCATATAACTCTAAAATCTATCAGTTTTATGGAAAAAGCTTTCAGATAAAACTTTCATCATATGACGAGGAATATTATTCTCTGAAGTTATCATTGTTTTTCAGAAATGCTAAAAATGTGTTTTATTTGTTAAGAAAGTTTTTTAAATGAACACGTATGTTTTTTCAATATTAAATATTTGAAATATTTTTTATTTAATAATTATTACGTATGTTAAAAATTCCAAGTGTAACCAAGAAACCCGGTAATTAACATCAAGTAGGCTGGAAATATTAAAATTACCATAACAGCGTATGGAAGAACCTAGATATCAATGGTGGATATCAATTCTGCAATTTTCTGCAATAAAAGGAATGGCAAATTTTAACAATTTACAAATATTAACTTCATATCCTCTGCACATTATCTGTTTGGGTAACTTATCAATGTTAGGTCCTGAAAACATCCCGATTTCGTCATTTCCTTTCAAATGTTTCTTTGATATTTATTGTCTCTTTTATAACTATTTTATTTTCATCATATTTTCTTTGTCATTTTAGGATTGGAAAATTCAAAAATTCATTTTATAATATGAGAGAGGGAGAACACTAGGGAGAACAGATATCGCTAGTGATGCTGGGTTTATATCTTTCTCGTCTGCTAGGTTGTTAAACTAATGTCTTTTGATATTTTACCGCACAAAGAGAAGCGCATCGTTGAGGTTGTGTTAGTTGCACCATTACACATCTTCGCATGAATCATTATAAATAATAATGTGTAACTAACTACAACGTTCGCTCCACTGTTTAGTAACATCTGAATCTTTTTTGTGTCATTTATTTGGCTATTTATAAGTATATTCAGTTTTGTCATTGATAGCATCTTTTGTTTCCTGAACAAACCTTATTATTACCTACGTACTTAATTTGCGGTAATATTCTATCACTTTTAATACATAGTCTGAAAAGTACAAAAAAACTTCGGAAGATATATCCATCAAAGTCAGGTTCATTTTCGAATTTCTATTTGCGTTCAATCAACTGGTATCCATCATAGTCCTAACTCTAAATTAGATTCATTTTCTTCATTGCATGTTTTAATCATTTCCTCAAGGTGTTCACATAGACGCGAACTTGTCTATGTGTATGATCCCTATATGTCTATGAATGTTAGGTATTTTGGTGGTCGATTTAAGAAACTTAGATACTCTTAGATATTTTATCAATAGCCTTCAAATTCATTTGTATTGCATATAACAATTTATCCGTATCTGTTTATCTACGCAGTTTTTTCGTTTTTCTTCATTTGCTACACTCACTGGATTTTAAAAATGGTTTCGGCGTTCGTCCAAAAGTTGCCTTTGAAGCTGATGTTTAAGTCGGTAAAACAACAACACTTTGTAACCAAGTACTATTCCTATTTTTAAAAACATCTTGTTTATTATGAGAAGCAATCCATTCCTTTTTGAAATCTGATTTGAAATGAGCAAGGACTATCATCATTCTTCTTTCTTAGTTTAAAATGCATTTTAATACCAGTTTAGTTGGTTGTTCTTTCTTACTTATACCAGATATCAATTCCTTATAGACAAATATCATCGTTCTTTCCCTTGACTATTCATAATAATATAAATATATCATAAGCATAGTAACAGATCTAATATCTTTATTACGAAAGTTGATGTTTTCGTTTTCGACGCGTTTGTATATTTCCGGACGTAAAACATATAAAAGTTAAATTTAAAGTCTGTAAGAAGTGTAAATGGTTTTGGTTTAATATCATCCATTGCGCATCCATTCCACCCACCAAAATATACCAGGTTTTTTATGTTGGCAATCGACAAATCTTAACAACAGGACACGTTAAATGACCGTTGCAAGTTTTTAAAGTCACTATTCTAACTTTTCCGTCTCTTCCTGGGTGAATTTCTGCAATTCTTCCAAGGTCTCATTGGAAACAAGGTCGGCTTTCATTATTTATAAATGCCAAATCTCCGACGACGAGATTTGATGAAGTTTTGATACATTTAGTTCGTTGTTGAAGCGTATGTAACTAATCGTGTTTTTATCGTTTCTAAAAATCTGAACGATTTTTTGTCGAAGCTGCCATCGATCGAGACGATTATAAGGTACCATGGATAAATCAGGAGCTACAATATAAGAATTTAATAGTTCAAGATGTAAAAAGTGACTATAGATCGTTAGGGTCACACGACATGGTCTGCAGTTCAGAAATGCCTCATGCTATTTGACTACCAATAACCTTTATTAAGTGCGTTTTAACTGATTTTACATTCGATTCTACTAAATAATTAAAGTGTTGTGCTCCAGAGCGCTTAAATTTCTATTTCAAATTAAGTTTTACATCTACGCTTCCTGCCATTTGTGTTAAACGGTTATTGCATCCTATAAAATTAATGCCTTGGCCTGAAATGAGAACAAAACATAGTCCTTGGTGGGAAACGAATCGACAAAGTGCGGCTAAAAAAGTATAAGTGGATAAACCTGAAACAAGCTCAAGGTGAATGGCCTTAGTGGCCGAACAAATGAAAACAGATATATGACTTGTTAGATCTGGAATCTCGATTCCTATTTAACGTAGTCAAGACAGGTCCTGCAAAATCCACTGTAGATACTGAAAATGGTTTGATTTCTTCCATCAGAAACTTTGCGAGATCCAATATGATTGGTGCATACGACCATGGTTTCATCCTGGAACATGGGATACATCGTGATAACACGCGATGGATTACAAATCTTTATCCCATTATCCAAAACTATTTCATCACCAATGATAGGACTGTTCGATATCCTGGATGCAGGAATTGAACTTCCTCCATGATCAGTTTATTTAGTCGCGCATTCCGAAGTAACAACACTGGATGCGTCTGATCATACTGAATCTACGATTATTGTAAGCGTCCACCTACCCCGAGCAACCAGTCACGATCGATAAACGGAAATAATGAATGAAATGGGTTAGGAATTGATTTATTGTGACGTATAGCAGTGAATAGAAAAGAAAAGGTTTGAATTTATACAAATGGGGATAGTACCATAGAAAATGTTCTAAATTTCTTTTTTCGTTTACAATGAAGAATGAATCGTTTACAATAAGTATACGTTCTATCATGGATAAAGGGAAAAGCAATTAAGGAGAGTATCAAAGATATGAGGCTCAATCTCAATAGCATTTATGAAAAGTTCTCTTTGGTCATTGATTATGTCATTTGTTCCACAGGTATAGATTCACTAGATGGCCAATTATTGGAATGGTAATGACAGACCCATGATGAGCCCTGACACCAAATCTCGGAATTAATTAATTGATCTGGAAATAAACCACGGGAACCGCAATCAGCGGGATTATCTAATGACGGAACATATCGTTAATGGTGTATATTTGAAAATTTAGGTAATCTAAATTTTCTTGTACTTACAAGATATCTTACCTATACACCACTAAAAAATCAATCACTAAAATTAGTGATTCGACTTGTTACAAAAACTTTTCATCTTTGAGCAGGTGATGAAAGCTTTAGGGTCTGGCTGATAATGAGATAAAATTTCATTGATATGTTTAAATAATTCAGGAAGTAGAAGAACTGCATAAAGCTCTAATCGAGGAATAGAAAGAACCTGTAGAGGAGCCACACGAGCTTTAGTACAAACAAAGTAAGTAGACAATTTATTATGATTAGTTGTTATTCGAAGATAAGCGACTGCACAATAACCTATTTGTGATGCATCGTAAAATAAATGTCATTGAATACTGGTGGGATTATCAAGGATCATATAACGGAGTAGGTTAAATTTTGATAGCAATGGGAGTTTGGATATAGACATGTCCCATGAAGTTCTGATAAATTCCGGGAGGGAATCTGTAGAGTAAAGACGATAAAGCACAAGGCGTTAAAAACCCAAGGGATCATAGATTGTGGCAATTTCTGTTAAAAATTGCTCTTTTTGTGTATGTTGTCACACGTGGTATGTATAATTAACTGGGTTCCACTGCAAACCTAGGATTTTGACGCAATTTATTTTTTCATATCCGAAAGATGTGGTTGATAATTGATCAGAAATAGTAATGGATGATAAGATTTTGCTATTATTGTCACATTTTGTCACACCACCAAGTACCACTGACGATATCCTCTAGATTATATTATGTATTAGTGATTCAGAGGCCTTTGGAAATTCTAAACGAATATAAATTAAACAAGCGCCATAAAACAGTGATGAAGCAAGCCCATATGTTACGCTATTTAACCAATATTGTTGAATTGGTTTATCAAGAGATGATCTCCAAATGATTCTTTGGTAATCTCTGTCTTGAGGCAGATGAAGAATTTGTCTGTATATTTGCTTTATTTCACAAATGGAAGCATACTTAAAGCATCAAAACTTTAGCAGGATTTTTATTATGTCTTGTAGATTGAGACCAATAAGAAGGTTATGATATAGAGATTTCCTATTTCACTATCGCGCTAAGGCATCAGAATTTATCAGAATTTCTATTATGTCTTGTTGTAGATTGGGACCAATAAGAAGGTTATCATATAGAAATTTCCTATTTGACTATCGCGCTAAGACATCAGAGACTACTTTTAATTCAGTATAGGAGCTTTCTGCTCGTAACACATAGTGATGTGGAATATAGTACACTAAAGGAGATTTCATAGATTTATCGGAAATAACACTCATATGGTGAGATATAATCATTCATAAAATTCGTATACTCCTTTCGTAAATTAGCATTTTTCGAAAGTCTGTATTCCATAGAATGAAAACGGTTGATCACTTGGATGGCAAGGACGCAACAAACCGTCCTGAATCAGAATGCTGCCCTTATGATGGCACCGAGACGTCCCGGGTAGCACAGTTTAGGAATGACTGGATTAAATATTTCTTAAAATGTATTAAATAACGTAATTTTAAAGTTTATTAAAAAGAAAATTCTAAATAATGTTCTAACAAACGGTCCGACTCGTCGTGTACTTGCTAAATGCAATCGCACATATTAAGCAATAACAACACGATTAATCAGATTTGTATTGCTTTTATTCAACAAGGGCGATTGCATTTAATAATAATAATTATAACAATAGCTACTTTATTGTCAACAAAAATCTCAATCAGAATTGTAGCTGCTTTAAAGAATTCGTGACGGTGAATGGGAATAAAAAATCAAATTTTTGTGTCTTAAATTCAAATTATCTCTATAGATATATTCACTTATCTTCTATAGATAATTTTTTATACGACATTTTTTTACAAAACTTCTACGTGTCCAACCAACCAGTGTACGCAATCATATCTCTCATATGTTCCCATCCCACCGCCTAATACCGTAGACAAATCTGAGGCAAGAATTCTGCACTTTCTGAATTCTAAATGAATCAATGGTTGTAAGACAAGACCCATACACCAAGTCACATGATTAAATAGAGAATGAATTAGCAAATCATACAATAGCAACTTAGTTTCCCTATTCAACATTTCGTTACTTGGGTATATTATTACATTTTTAATTTACCATACGACTGTCGTATCAAATTGTCCATAAAATTACTAAACCGTAAATCGCCGTCAATTGATAAACCCAATACCTTGAGTTTATCAAGTATTGGTGAGGGAAATTGATTGAAACTAAATTGAATTGGTGAGAAGGATTGTGAAGTATCTTAACATTAGCTCCATCACCCAAAACTAGTTTTCTGTAGTGCTACGCACCCAAAACAATCACAGAGTACTTTAATGTATTAAATCTTTGTTGGTGTGCTTCAGCCATACCGGCCAAATGACATAAATCTAAATCAGAATTGATTATATTCACTGCTTTTTATTTCACCTCCAATACATAAGACAACTCATTATTCATTCCTCTGTGACTCAGATAATTCCTCAACATTTCAACCGATCTATCACTTAAATCCACATGGTGTAGAATAGAAAGCAAAATAACGAATTTAATAAGCTTGCCTTTAGTGGTTGTTTCAATTTAAAAAATCTAAACTGTCTTAATATAACAAAAAACTTATTTTTTTACGTCATCAAATTCTCTGTAAATATTTTCCACATAATGGCTTAATTATAATATTACACGTGTAATAACACATAATTTAATGCATTATATTGGCGCTTTCAGGTTTCCGACATTCGAATTTATTTAAAAAAAATATATCGAAACATGTAAGCTACCTTTTTTCCTATTATTATAGTATTTGAGATAGCCTATTCAGACATAAAATTTGACCAGCAGGTGCAATATTTAATATTTCTATTAATTCTAGGCCTATATAGATCGGTCCATTAGTAATTGAAGACAGAGTCATAAATTGTTAAAATGTTAACAATGAAAAAGATGTGACCACTTTAGACGACCAGCCTGTATTCATAGGATTAGTTTCAAAAGTGATTCCAGAAATTAATAAAATTTCTGTTTATGAATTTGTGTCAGTTTTGAGGATCATCTTTGGTGACGATCAATTTCGAGTTGATATATTAATTGTGAGTTAATTGCTTGTTAGTTGAAGGTCAACAGTTTTTTAAACAAGATTAATTTAAGGTTATAAGATTCGTTTGCTAGTAAGACCAATTCTAGGTCATCAGCATCGAATACAAGAGACCTTGGCTTAATTTAGTTTATGTTATGGGATCCTGCCGAAGTTATAGATCTCATCCCATCTGAATTTCGAGCTCGGCTTAATTTATGAAAGCAAATCGAGTCAAAATAAGTTATGTTTAAGTTGAGACAAAAAGTCTTTGACTTAACGTGATGAAGACGAAGAAATTAAGAAATGTTCAAGTTGATTTTTAACCAATTTTTAAGATAATGTAAAGCATTATACAAACTCTAAAGTCACAACAATAGAAGTAACAATTATTAAATGAAAACGTATTAGAAGCACGTGAATTGATCACTTGAACTGGGTTATAAGACATACTCCAAGGTTGCGATTTCTTTGTTCTAAAGAAACAATAAATTGTTAAATATACCAAAGTTTATAACAAATTTTAATCTCTATCAATATTAACTTACGGCGATAATACGTTAGTATATAAACCACCACGATTTATTCACAACTCAAAAGTATAAACGGAAATTTCAAGTAACTGTTTGATTATTATTTTATCCATGGCGAGTGTACCGGTAAGTTTTCTTTATTTTACTACCATAGCAAATAACGTTGTAATTTTAGGCAAACGTTTTTGTCCCATTTTTGCATGACCCGAATCGCCAATCATTAATCAGCATACAAGGAATACCACAAACCAATGGAACTAGGTACCACATCTTCGTTCATTCTTACATAAATGTTAAGTTATAATATTTTAGAGTGTCGATAAGTCTTATAAATAATGCAACTGGGCACCACATTTTCCACATGGCCCTTTGGTACCAAAACGATACTACCACCATAGTTCTTAACACTTCCGGCGCATCGGGATGGGATGAAGAGGTGGTTTTCAGAAATATTAATCTCGTAAGACCCAACCAGCGATTTCAAGCTTCTGTCGTATATGACCGTGAAGGATATCATGTAATTTAAAGGTAAACATAAGATATAGTTTTTAATACTATTTTTTTAGGTTATGATCGACAACAGCTTTAACTATTACTTTAGATATAGATACGATGAAACATTATCTGATAGATTAGTTATTGAAGGGCAGGTTCTTCTTGAGACAGTACGACAATCGTAATTTCACGTAAATGACGGTTTGGCTATTCTGATAAATGAAACTAAATTGATTTTATGTAGCAACAGAAAATATATATAAATATAATTATTAATTAGCAGCATTTTCAATAATGTAGTTTCAATTCACTTCTTGATCTTAAAATTTAGTTGTCTACTAGACTAAGCTGAGGTCACTTCCGGATGAGGTCAATGACGATGAGTTAATCTTCTGGTTTTCTGGTTGAGGTCGCTTGCGGCCGAGGCCAATGATATTGTGTAAATTTGCTACTATAAATTAAGCCAAAGTCACTTGCAGCTGAGGTTAATGACTTCGGTTAAAATATCTGCTACAAATTAAGCCGTAGTCCTTTACGTCCGACGTTAATGACCTTGAGTTAACCTTTTGTCACAAATTAAGACAAAGTCGATTGCGGCTGAGGACAATGACCTTGAGTTAATCCTCTGATGTAAATTAAACCCAGAACGCTTGCGGCCGAGGCTCAGCATTGTGGAACATGATATTGGTGTAGACCTGCCACGATAAGCTCTGGCTGAACTATTATTGAAATTTGTTTACGAAATGGCTATTTTTTAGAATTTGGTATAATGCACGAAAAAATAAATGCAATACGCGATTCAGTGCCACTACCAAATTGTTAATTTGGTTATAAAGGAAATTAAAAATCTTCAAGAACATGCTGTGCAGCTGGAAAAAGAGAACCTGCTTCTTAAGGAAAGAGTGGACGACCTAAAACAATATTCGAGACGTTGTTGTTTACGAGTGTTTGGTGTTCTTGAGGAGGGTAAAGAGGATACGGAAGTGAAAGTATTGGAGATATTCAACAACAAAATGAGAGTCAAAATTGGCGCGAATTCTATATTAATGCTATTAATGTTCGATCACTCATTGCTCATAACTCACGTGATTGCAAAGAATAATTTTCCTATCTTCACTGTGTCAGAAAACTGGTTATCAACTAACATATCTAATGACTTAAATAACATTCATGGTTATCGGCTATTTAGGAATGGCCGTGTGGTTGAGGAAGGGGACTATAGTCATTCAATAGAACAATGCTGGATATCTTTTTTTTATAATAAATTAAAATTTTGTTTAAATGTGTGTTATAGTTCTGAAATCTACAATAAAAGATGCTTTATAGACGAACTGGAAACTACCCTCTTTCTAATTTATCCATTCTTTGATCTTTGTGTGCTTTATGGTAATTTTAATATCGATTTACAAGACCAGCTACTAGAAGTAGTTTAATTGAAGCAATTTTTTGTAATCATCGCGATCTTGTTACAAAAGCAAGGTTGTTCCTGTGCACTATACAGGGTGTTCCCGTGACTCGGGGCATAAAATTAACCACATATACTAGAGCAAAAATGATGATGATTCGTGAAAAAAAATTATTATAAAAGTCTTCAAATGGCCAAGATATGGGCCATCAAAGTTCAGAAATTTTAACACATTTTTCTAAATATTTTCAAAACCATTAATGGTAGAGGGTTGAAATTTGGTACAGAGTAAACAAACATCATGCAAAATCATTGAACCAATTTTGACCATGTTCGTAACCTCAGTTGATCAACTGAAGTTATTTCAACGCAGTACACAAGCGATTTAATGCGTCCCCATAAATAAAAATCTAGAGGTGTAAGATCCGGCGATCGGGGGGGGCAACTTATCGGTGCATCCACTCCTCGTCCAATCCACCGTTCCGGAAACCGTTCACATAGAAATTCTTGGACAGCATGTGTACTATGCGCAGGAGCACCATCATGCATATACCACATTTCTTGTCTTGTGTTTAAAGGAACGTCATCTAAAAAATCATTTAATTGCTCTAAATGTCCCCTGTATGTATGGCCATCCAGCCTTGACGGCAAGAAAACGGGTCCTATAATGACATCGCCCACAATGCCAGCCCAAACGTTAAGAGAAAACCTCCATTGCGATTTCCAAGCTTTCTTAAATCTTGGATTTTCGTCCGCCCAACTATGTGAATTTCTCAAATTGATGATTCCATCTTTAGAAAATGTCGATTCATCTGCAAAAAGTATATTTTCTAAAAATTGATCATCAATTTGGATTTTGTGCTGCATTATTTGACAATATTGCAGTCGTAGTGGGTAATCAGCCTGTCGAACTTCCTGAACTTTATAACTATGATATGGATAAAGCTGTTGCTCGTGAAGAACACGCCAGATAGTTGTTTTTGACGTTAAAAAATGCCTCGCCATATCCAAAGTACTAGCTGTAGGATTTTCTTGTACGTAGTCTAGAATATCTTCTTCTAGTTCGGTTGTTCGGACTGATCTGACTTTACCGTTGTTACTAAAATTCGGCTTAAACGTCCCATTTTCCCTTAAACGGGTTTCAATTCTTAAAAATGTTTTTCGATTGGGCGCTCTGCGGTTCGGAAATTTCTCCCGATAACGGTTAGCGGCTGCTACGGCGTTTCCATGACATTCTCCCAATGTCAAAATCATGTCAGTTTGTTCACTAAATGTGTAATTGTCCATTTTGAACACGCAAAATTAATAAAAACTTCATTAACAAACAACTTTATGTTTAAACTACATAAGCAAGTTGACGGCTCAATTTGTTTTTTTTTTAATTGCCATGGCCAACTTTTTCGAAAATTATTGTGTTTAGTGTTACCATTGAAATCGAAGCTTAATATTTTCGCGTTTAACTCGCAAACGGTTAATGTTATCAAAATTTTCAAAGAGTGAAAAAAGTTTCGAAAATAAATTTTCTATTAAAAAGTACAAAAAAATGTAGGGTTACGAACAAACAAAAAAGTTCTGAGCAAACAAATTTTAGGAACACCTGTATAACATGGTTGCCGTCGTCCGATCAAAGTCAAAATTGGTTCAATGATTTTACATGATGTTTGTTTACTCTGTACCAAATTTTAACCCTCTACCATAAATGGTTTTGAAAATATTTAGAAAAATGTGTTAAAATTTCTGAACTTTGATGGCCCATATCTTGGCCATTTAAAGACTTTTATAATAATTTTTTTCGCGAATCGTCATCATTTTTGCTCTAGTATATGTGGTTAATTTTATGCCCCGAGTCACGGGAACACCCTGTATAAGTGATCATGAACTTATATTCTGTAACTTTAATTTAACAGTCGAGTTAGTAGCTTGCATAGGTATATTAGGTCTTTTAAATATTTTGATCAGGTTCTCTTTTTAAACTTTATTCAGCCGCTCCCTTTTAATGGTGTGTATCACCTACAGGCCATATTGGACGACAAGGTAAACTTGCTAAATCATTTGTCGATGTGAGCTATTGACATATATGCTGCTTGTGTGATTACTTATGCTATACAGAATTCGGTTAACATGTGGAAAGTACTGCGAAAAAGCAATTTATTACAATGTAAGACTCATTTTCTCCCATAACACTTAAAAAATGGCGATGAACTAAATAACATTTTTTTGGAGACTCAATGCTATACTGCAAGGTTGAGAGTTTGATTTATGACATTAGTCAAAATATGGCCCAGGTATTTTTTCATTTAACTTGGTGTCTGAGAGTGATATTTCAGATAAGTTACATAATACATGATAAGGTGCTGTGGGTGCTGATTGAATTGCCATTAAATTTATAAAAATGGCTGGTCCTGTAATCTTACCTCACATAACAAATATTATTAAGAGGCTACTTTACCAGGTCGGTTAGATTCTAAGGGGCGCAGACGACGGACGTTCGGAAGCAAGAAGGTGAAGTCTATTCTCTATTAAGCCCGACCCCTCATACGTAAAAAACATTAAATATTTCGACTTCTAGACCTGCTTATTTACATTTCGCACGAGAAATACGAATACATGTATTTTATTCTTCGATGTGAATAGAATATTAATTTTTTGTAACAAGAAATTAGATAAAGACTCAGAGATTTAAGATTTTGGATATTGAGGTTTTATAAGTTTAATGTAAGGCAAAAATCAATTGCATAATATTTAGGTGATTCAGAGTAACCGTACAAGTAATTTTATTTGAAACCAGAGGCTTCTACAAGCTCAAGATAAAACATGTAATAACTAAAATTTAAGAAATGGTCTCCTCCATTAATCACTACTTATAAGACCTATTGTAATTTCAACTCTTCAAAGGTTTATATTAAGTTAAGGTCCTCGATGAACTTAATTTATATTACTTCAAAGTCTTGTTTCTTCTTAACCGTTTCATTTTACTTGTTTCATATGTCAGGAAACTCTTTCCGAAAATGTCGTGTCTTAGTTAGTTTCTGGTCGCAAAGTATGTATTTCCCCAAAGTATATTCTGTGAGCTCTGATCGGTCGTTGCAAAGTCGATCAAATTGATCGTAAGCTTACTCAATATAGAAGAGGTAGTGTGAAGGGTATATATTTTAGAGTAACCTTTGCTGAGACATAAAACCTTTTTAATTTCTTCTGGCATAGAGTTAATTTTCACCTGTCTGTGTCTGGACGCTCTTTCCAGCATAAGACTACCTTTAAGGTTTGTTTATAGTTCACTTCGAGGTCTTTGTGACCTGAAACCCACCATAGAGTAACTTCTTGGTGTACTGTGATAAAGCACATAGAGCTACCCTCATTTTGCATAATATAGAGATAGTGTGATGTATATTCGAGTAAGGCTCCAAAATCAGACAAGAGCTCATTGTACCCTTTATATTAAGATATACTGGATTAGATATGTTGGATTTATATAACACTTGATATAAAGTGATAAAATAGCTCTGAACTGTTGCAAAATCATAATTTTAATTTGTTTTCAATTGTATAATATCCAATTCCCTACATAAGAAACCTCAGACTTTGCACAAATTGATTGAAATTGAAAATTGAAAACGGTGCCAGATATTGTCATGAGCCCAAACAATTCAGTTTTATTTTTTATTTGCACAAATATTTTCGAATTTCTTTTGTTAATAGAAAGCAATACTCCAAGAAAACATTTTCATAAGTTTAGTTTTTCACAAACTTTTCTTGGTGGATTTTAGATTTCATAAAAATATGTATCATAAATTACCTAGTCTATTACTGCTTTTTCGAAAGTGTCTTTCAGTACTAAATGGAAGGTTTTAGAGAGTATAAGAGTTCTTGCTATAAATTACTGCACTCCTTTGAACCTACAAAAGGAACAAAAGGATGCATCCATAAAAATTTTTACAGATAGTCTTTCTGCCCTGAAGGCATTTCAGTCCTTTATGTGTGATTCGACACTGATCAGAGAACGTATCAGAAATAGCCTTCGGATTTTGAATATACATATGGATTTTGGGTGCTGAGATAGAAACTGAATTGGGAAAAGACTCAAACCCAACGAATGTCGGCTCTTCACAAAATCATTATCCGAAAAAAAATCATTCTCGCCTGAAAAAATCATTCGCAGCAGATGTTGAGACACAATTGAGAAGAAAAGATCAAGGTACTATTCATATTTTCTTCTTATTTTTTCTTAAAATTAAGAAAAAATAATTACGGAAAATTAAAAACGTTTTCTATTTACTGTATTAAGTCTTTAATTAACAATTTTCGGACTACTTATGTCAAAATTTTGTATTTTGTCCATTAGTATTCAATATTTTCGAAGAAAACTAATGTGGTTTATCAATAGTATCTTGAATTTTGGGATGAAAATGTTATACGCCAATAGTTTTACAAGCAGTATTCAGTATTGGTGAAGTTTCATGTCTTCTAGAGGCAATATCAAATCTTCTGGAAGCAGTTTAAGTCGTCTGGAATCATTTCAAGTCTTCTAGGAGCATTTCAAGTATTCTGTAAGCATTTCAAGACTTTTGAAAGTCTCAATTCAAAGTGCGTGCTCTCCAAAAAACATTTGCAGCAGATGTTAGGACTAAATTTTAAACAATAAACTGAATAGTTCATTAAATTTAAGCAATTAATTGAAGATGCTAACTTTATAAAAACATCAACAATTTCGTCTGAGCAATCGATATGGGTGTTTTGCACTCATTAAAAAATTTGTAGGTGCTTGTTTATCCAGAGCACCCATATATCCGGTGCCTATAGTACCAGCAACCTGAGAGGTGATACTGTTAATCTGTTAATTAATAATATAATAATAAAGTAATAATATAGTGTCGTTCCAGCCCACAATGACATTCAGGGCAATGAGAAGGTGAACCAAACAAAAACTGGCCAAAGAGTAACTAATTAGTAACAAAATCTAAGATTTATAACTAAATTGAGTCCTTTTCATCAATCTTTAAGTTATAAGTAACCTTTGAAGTAATAATTTTAAAAGATAGCTACTACATTGAAATTTTAAATTTCATTTCATTTCTTTGGGGTTTGAAAATACAGTATGAATTCACTCTAAGTGAGATATGAAAATTCCATAGTCATATTACTGATACTTTTAAGACATCTAAATATAGAAAATGTTAATCTTGAACTTATGCCACTGTTTTTAATTCACAGTCAATATTTCCTAAAGTCAGTGGAAGCAAGTGAAATCTTATATATTATTTAATAGGTAATACTTCAGGTTACAAAATTAAAAAATAATTGGAATAATTCATGATGAACCCTGCTAGATAAATTAAATAGAAGTGAAATTATGTGATGTTAAGCATTTAATTTTAAAAAGAAGAGTTTAATGAAGTAAATAGGAGTAACATATATATAGGTAACATGCTAAATGCATTATACATATAGTGATAACCACAATATAATTAGCATTGCTACAATCTTAACAAAATTGAACACCCAATAATTTCTTGATTAATCATTCGGATAGTAGTAATTAAACCATTCCAATAGAAAAACAAATATATGGTATAGGACCATATGCCAATCTTTGTATTTTATCCAACTAAATTATTAGAAAATGACCACTGTGCGGTCTAAGCTACAACCATAAAACAGGCAACAACAGTGGGAGGACTTCAAAAGTAGCATCTTGCTGGAAGGAAAACAGATAAGCGAAAGGTATTATAAGTTTTATGCTTCAGCAAAGGGGATCTAAGAACACCCTTTGGGGATCTTCTGATACCACTGCTTCTATACTGCATAAGCTGCTGATCAAATTTTTTGATGCCTTTATAACGACCAGTTAGTAGCAGTAAAAATTTACAACCATAGATTAAAGAGTAAACTCTTTAATCTTTGGTACAACTATTTTGACACCAACATAAAGGAATAAGTCTTTGGAGCGAAAACCTTGAGGGGCTAAAGTTACAATAGACCTTATGGCTCGCATTGACGAGAGTAGCCGCTTCCTTTAGCCCGGTAATAATAATATATAAGTTGGTAAACTTTACTCGAACTATACTAATATTAAATTGAACGATACAGAAACAATAAACTATAAATGGTAATCTATAGATTCAAATATAGTTAAGTTAAACAATATCCAAAATACATTTTTAGACATGATTTTTCCTACCGCATTTAAACATTTAAAAAGCTAAAGGTAAAAAGAAGACCGATGCTCCATGTTATATCGGCGTCACATAGTCGGCAAAAGGCGGGACTAACCCAGTGGTAAGGCTACGTGGGAATCATGATGGAAAATATTCAGTTTTACCTTACGTTACTGCAGTTTTAGCAAATTACAAACTATTCCTATATTATTAAAAATTCCGAAAAATTTTATTTGAAAAATATTACTATTTTCAAGTATATCATAACGGGAGCTAAAAAAAACGACAAAATTGTGTAATATTAAAGAAAAACCGCTTTTCTTTGGAAAATTAAAAAACTTTCCATCATGCGTTATGTAGAATTGTTAGAAGAAACTATTTACAAAATTTCATTCAATTATTTTAATAAATAATGTGTGTTTTTTGTAATTTGCCGAATTGCACGGTAAAGTAGCCTCTTAATACTTGTCTATTAGAAGGTGTTTCCCTTCATTATGGAAGAGATCCATCATTATACCAGTACCAAAGGTTGATACCTTTGGTCCAAACGATTTCTCAAGCTCCAGACCCATAAGCAGGTTGTGTTCCTTATCAAACGTTTTGGAAAAGATAGATGACAGACAATTGACGGAGTTTCTGCAGGCTGTACCCTCAGCCTTGTTCCGGCGAATTGGTCTTGTTTCCAGGAAAAAGATATAGCTGTGAAACTGCTCTGAAAAACATAGTGGATGATACCGTTACTGCAACTCACTCCAGAGATTGACTCTTCTAGGAATGTTGGATACACTAAACCAGGATTTATTGATTTCAATTCTCGACCATATCGGACTTAATTCAGTCTCATTAGCTGTTTCAAAAATTACTTTAAAGAAATAGCTGTGAAACTGCTCTGAAAAACATAGTGGATTATACCGTTACTGCAACTCACTCCAGAGATTGACTCTTCTAGGAATGTTGGATACACTAAACCAGGATTTATTGATTTCAATTCTCGACCATATCGGACTTAATTCAGTCTCATTAGCTGTTTCAAAAATTACTTTAAAGACAGGATTCAATCGGTCAGTATTGATCAACTGCAGTCGGGTGCTTTGGAGATAAAATCTGGGGTACCGCAGGGATCTATTCTTGTACCAATACTATTTAAAATTTATAGGATAAAGTTTTAGATTTGCATGGTATTATCGATGAGGCCAGACAGTATTACTTAAACACTAATAAAACCCAGCTTATACTGTTTTGGTCCCCGAAGTTACAGGAAAGGTTTGTTAACGAGTTCTGTCACTTGTCGATAGGAGATGCTCCCATTCCATTAAGTAAGTCTATCAAAAATCTCAGACTGATCATGGATGTGACATTAAACTTTTGGGATCACACTAACCGGTTGATTGGGCGGGCTTATGGTTCGCTAAAACTGATTTACTCTAATCGATTTAGTCTTGATTAGCATACAAAAAAGCTTTTATGCGACTCTTTGGTAGTGTCACACTTTTGGATTCCATGCATCTGGGAAAATTTCAAAAACTTCAAATCTCATGCATGCATGTTTTAAACACTTAAATTGGCTAAACATGAAATCTCGAAGATTCGCCCACAATATCTGTTTATATTATAGAGTCATCACTGAAGGTACCCTCCATATCTGCGCGATAGGATTAAATTCAGAACGGACGTACATACTTTTATGTTCGCTTCAGGCGTAGACCTCATTCTCGCCAGACAAAATGTTTTTTAACAAAGAACTAAAATTGCAAATAACAGAATAATTTACGCAAAACTTGATATCTTAGGTGGGTTTTGTTCTTATTTACGGCTGGTACAGAAATCCTTTCAGCGCACCCTAAGCTGAATCTCGATTCTAGTTAGATAAGAGTAAAAAGAATATTAAATTTACGGTGCAAATAAAAGTAGTTTTCATTTTTTCTTAATACAATGATAAAACTTGGAGGTGGTGAGATCTTTTGGGTTGCTGATTATGAATCTGATAATTTACGAAAAGCTTGATATCTTGGGTGGGCTTTGTTCTTATTTATCTCTGGTACAGGAATCCTTCCTATGCACGCTGAGCTGAATATCGATTCTAGTTGGTCAAAAGTAAAAAAAATTATCAAATTTACGGTTACAAACAAAAGAAGTGTTTCTTAAAGCAGGCTGCTGGAAATCTAATTCCAGAAACAATTTACTATTATAGCAAGCAGTAGCATGTAAGAAGTTACTGTGCAACTTTCAGAGAGAGCATAGGAGATAAGCAATAAGGATCAACAGCGCATCATACCAGAATGTGCTTATATCTGATTTGTATCAGGTTGTGGACTAAGCTATGGTATAAATATATACCGAGGGATCAAAAAAGCCGATACATACAAAACTACTTTTCCAAGAGCTTGCTTTAAAATAAAGATCAAACGCTTGGGAAACTAGTTTTTTGTGGATCATCTTTTTTCATCGCAGTGTATATTTATACCATCGACCAAGCATTTATGCTTCATTACCTACAATGCAAAAAAAATTTATGTCTGTTCTAGTTTTTAAGTTATCGTTGATTTTTATGCTGTAAACTGGAAATTATAAAGTTTTCGATGATATTTGTTGTATTCCTGTAAATCTTTCATGTTAACGTTGAACCTGGTTATGGATTATGCTATTCCACATCATTTCAAACAATCTTAGTGACATTTTGATTTTAGACTTATGAAAGAGTTTTGCAATAAAAATGATCAATTATGATATTTTAGAGAATTTGGCGTTAATACTGCAAAACTGTAATAGTCAAACTCTAACAACTTATGAGCCGTTATGGTCTCAGGACTATTGTGAATCCTTAGACCATAACGAATATTTTTCATGCATAAGACTTCTCCGAGGATTTTAATTTTTATAGTAAGACTATTAAACGATGACATTTTGCAGACTTTTCACCATTCCCCCCAGAGTCCCCAGATCTAGGTTGTTTGTAGTTATGGATTAGTGTCTATGTTATAAACTGTTAGCGTTCATACAAAAAGTACCTCTGCCAGTTTTAGTTTTTGAGTTGTGGTTGTCTTTTATGTTGCAACTCCAAAATTATGATATTTTCAGGATTTTCACTGTATTTCTGCAATTTTCTTATATTAAGATTGTAAGATGTTATGAATTATAATTTTTGTTCATTACAAGCAATATTCATTTAATAGATTTGCACCAGCTCTTGTAATTTTTGAGTTATGGTCGATTTTTTTTCATTAGTCAACAATTATCAAAATTGGTTATGGATTTATGTATTAGTGAATTATTATCGACAATCATGTTATCTTATTATTTTTTAAGCTATTCTAACCTTTATTAAGCTCATAAAATAATTATTATTTAGCCTAGTGTGCGCTGATATATACTCTTGAAATGATCCGCACATTTTTGTTTCTCTTTAGACAGCGAGGCTTTTGTAGGAATCGATTCCATTTCCAAAATCTCTTCAGGTATTGAGCTAGTAGATTTTCAGTTGTTAAGAGACAAGTTGTCAACAACTGTATTGAATGAGTTCTGGGTTGACCCATTAAAATCCAACCAAATATTGATTGTAAGGCAATAGGATCATGTATTCCACCAGAAACTCGTGCACCGGTGAGGATGTGTGGTACTAATTCCACCCAAACATGTCATATCATAACAAATCGACGTCTTTTACCTTAAAAAGTTGTTCAAAGTGATACTCTAATTTACGAAGATGTGGATATGATTGGATATAACTTCACATTAGTGGTTGATCGGCACAAATGGTTGGTGTGATGATTGTATTCAATTCAAATTCAGATGAGATATCAGTACAAGGTAAGACAATTAGCCTCTGTTACATATTGACGTTATGGAGTTGAGTCCTCGGATTTCCATTGAAGTTCCAAAGGTACGATGTAGTTGAAGATGGTTTAACAATTTATGAGTGAGGAAATTCAACATGCTTACAAAGTCGATCAAGTCTAGTACGACATGAAATTGTCCAAATTGATCCCTAATGTGGTGTAACGTAGTTGATAGAATCACTTGGGGACCTGAGATGACGTCGCTTCTACATTTACGTTGCAATTGGTAATTTCAACAGGAACCAACGATAATTGTGGTTGTTATAGATGCAGTAGAGAATGATGTGGCAGTTGACAACACTTACACCGTTGGGTGTATTTTTGAACATAATGGGCATTTATTGTTCAATGATGATTGTTCAACCTTCAGATTGACATAAGATTTTGTTGGATAATTAACGTTAGCTTTGTTATAATTGCGGAAAATATTTTCACATGTAGTTAGCTGTACCGCATCTCATACTGTCGCTTGATTTTCAAGGAAGTTTTATTAAGAAAAATAGATAATCTTTTAAGCGTTTGTAAAAAAGTATTGAAGGACAGAAAATCCAAATAATCCACAGGACAGCTGAGATTTTTGAATTTTTCGACATTTTCCTTAAAAGCATCGACTAGTAAGTGAACTGCTTTTGGAGATGATTCTGTTAATGATTTTATGTGTTGTATTTCATTGTAATACATAGTAGCGAGATATCGGCGATTTTGATATCTGCCCTTTAAGGTGGAAAAAGCAATGGTGTCTGCTCTTCTTAAATTAAAAGCTTCACCCATCAACGAAGTCAGAAAACATTGACATTTTACAACTTTGATTAGAGACTCATTATCATAAACTAGGGTAGTGTATAAATCAGAGAATTTAGGCCATGCATTATGATTACCATCAAAAACAGGTATCGGCGAGAAAAGATATCATTGGTGGTGGTGGCTGAAGCTGATGATGATATGCTTTTTTTGCTCGAACTTCATCTTGAGATTTTAATTAGCTTCTTCTATCATACCCGTAATCTGGTTGTGGACAGTTTTAAATTCTTCATAAGCGTTTTCTGCATCTTTAACTCTTTCTTTGAACATGATAGATGATTTTCCAGAACGGCGTAGAGTAAGTGTGACGAGTTTTTCCGTCATGATGAAGAAAATGATAATTATAGAGGTTGTATTCTACAAAAACCAAACACACAATTGTAATAATACTTTTAAGCAAAATAAAAACAATAAATGGTACAAAGTTAAAAGAAAAATAACTCTCAAAGTAAAAGTTTTATATGGGAGAGAAAATAATGAGAATAAAAAATAGATTCCGGAATAGCGCATCTAGGACCAACGTCATTATGTGCAAATGTAAATTTTAATATGCAGTTTTGAACGATTTACTGGTTCTACTTCGCAGAAATCTGACATTTCTTTAATTCATCGTCAGTCGACGTCACGTTATCTTTCGAATAGCATTGACTCATGAAATCCCTAAAACATTTGATTGGAACACTAGGATTTCATGGAATACAGGATGAAGAACACTTTCCCAGAATATACACCGGGGCCTCTTTACCACCTCAGTTGTTTTAACATGTGCCACTACCTCTCCAAATTCCTTTTTATCATTCTAAAGTCTGCTAACTGCGTATCATCACGAGCTATTATGTCTCCAAACTTCTGCTTATTAGTGTGAAGAATGTAATTACCTGACAGTCATCCAACGTTGATAGTAGCATGACAGTTGGGACATCTCCAAACTTCCCCTCATCATCCAAATAGCTTCTGCTTATTAGTTTGAAGTCTATCAACTTGTTGGTGGCATAAGTTGTTATGTCTTTAAACTCCAGCACATCAGATTAAGCTCTGCCACCTTGTTGGCAACATGAGCTATTATATCTATATATCCAAACTCATCTACTAATTTATTGATATGAACTAATATATCTTTAAACATCAGCACATCATTTTGAAAACTGTCATCTTGATGAGCTAGTACATTTTCAAACACTTCATATGTTGACGATGATAGAAACTACGGAACGTAACTGCATCAAAAAAGTACATAAATTGCACTTAGGATCCATCCTTTGTTTGGCAGAGGAACACACACTTGAAGCTCAGAAAAGCTCGATTAAGAGGGTTAAATATAGTTTTAATTTAGTAAGGATATTTTGCCCATCACTGAGTACAAGTATTTAGTATTCCTAAATGTACTTAATGAAATTTTAAATATCACCTTTAAAATTATTTCAATTAAGAATATTATAACAGAATTCACAGTTTAATATTAATATATTTAGGAGTGAAATCATCGTTCAGTGAACACTAAAAGGAAACAGTTTCATGCACCAATGCAGCCCGTTAAAATGCAATCGTACATTTAATGCCGAGCAGCGTTTCGCTTACAAACGGTTTCTTCGATATAGAAGCCACCTCTCCGGAGACATAAACGGCACGTTGCAGCAAAATTTGCATTGGAGAAGTGTGAAAATATCCAACGCGAGCAGCGCATTTATAATGTAAACAAGGGGTCGAAAGGATCTTACGGAGGTACTGCTTGCGATTGTGGCCTCAAAGACGCGGATCACAGAGACGCGGCTTGATGAAGAGAGTCCACAATGGCTCCGAAGGGAACGACGTTCACTAATGGCATCGCAGATTTGCACTTTTCCGGTGGAAAATATGCAAATGCGTCTGCAATAAAAAAGATGCACCGGCCATTCAAATTTATAGAAGAAAATGGCTTGGCGGGGACATTGAAAGAAATACTCGCGTTTATCTAGTTTATGGTTTCGATAAACGTTTTCGTTATTAATCGTTCTATTTTGATGCTCGAAAACGAGAAAAAAACGTTTGTTTCGTGTAAATAGGACAGGAAAAACTGCTGGCGCCTCATCGATAAGCTTCAGCTCGTATGTTACTCGACAGAGAGTGTTGTTCTCCTGGAAATTGCAACGTATCCCCGTCATGCATTGAAGTACCTGTATTAGGTGAGCACAATACGCTCTAAAAACATTGCACCCTTTCTACATCAATCAATCGTACATGTAATACTTTACGAATATAATGTGTGAAGAAAAAGGTAAATCCAAAAATAATGTAATAAACGAATTTATTGATTATTATTTGCTTTTACATTTTTGCTTCCACCTTTAAATCTCAATAAATAGGTTCACTGCACTACGAAAAGCATTGGCTCTAAATCCCCTAATTGGGCTTGAAGTTGGGGACTTGCGAACGATTTCGGAGGATACATCGCCCAAACGAAAAGTTGCGAAAAACATTGCAACACTTTCCAGTGCAGCAAACACAAGGTGATGCCAAGCGTTAACTGTAACAGGCAATTTAGGTCTGTTCGAATTAAAAATAGACGGTAATTGTTCGTGTTTAAAAAAGTTGAAGTAGAGAGAGACAAAATATTTAACGTGATAATACGTTGTTTTGATTCAAAAATTTTTTGCAATTAATTCATTGTATGTGCTGCTGACACATCATATTAAAGAAATTGAAAGCTAATAATAGCCTCTGAATGAGGTTACTAGCAGCGTGTGTGGTGCATATAACATGTTTCATGATGTTATTACGATTTTGAAACCATCATCATTATGATATGCCAATAATAATGATGGTTTCACGATGATTTAACCACAAACAAGGGAAGTATATATTTCCTCTTGCGAACTTTAAAGAAAATTTCAAATGGATGACTTGCTTCATGCTATAATTGAGGGCTTTGAGTGAAGTTATTATTTATTAATACTATTAGGAGGAGCGGTATGAACGATGACACTTCTAACTTGATACTCCCTACCCTAATTTATTTAATTATTTATTTATATTCGTGATACAAGCAGGGAAAACCTCCGAATTAAGTTTCTACAAAACTTTATTAACAATCTATACTTAACATCAAAGCAAAGTGGGAACAAAAATAAATCAAATATAAACTGAATCAACAGCATTGGTGAATTGGCGTATGCTGTAGACTAAACGGCAAGTGAGTTGAAGAGAACTATAATGGGCGTATTATAGGTCGGTTCATTAAGGCGAACATCCCGCAAGAGCTCCATGGAATTAAGCAAACTACTAACCAATCCCTATAAGAACATCGTATCGAATACACAGTGGCGACCCCTCAATGAAGTTCCTCTAAACACCAAACAGTGTTGGGCATATCATTAGTAATGGAGATTAAATTTGTGGGCAGATATTTCAAAAACCTGCTCTATAAAGCTACAATTCAATCTATATATACAGTGTGCAAAGGATTCCAAACAACTAAAGCAATATTCAAAATACAGCAGACGTACGTCCAATACAAGGAAACGAGGCTCCTAATTATTTTGAAGTGTCCGATACAACAGTGTTTATATGACTATAGTAATATTAAGATATCTTGGACTAATTCGGTGAAGAGTTTGAATATGATTATTGATGAGAATCTTAAATTTTATGATTGTATCGATAAATGTACATAAAAAGCATATGCTAATTTAAGACAAATGTGGTTAAAAAGATGTTATGTTTATCACTTGCACTATGACATTCTAATTATTGTAATGTTTTATGTTCTTCATTTTTGTCATTAGTTACAAGCAGGAAAATTCTGAAACTACAAAATTCAAGCTTAAGATTAACTCTTATGTCACTAAAAGCGTACCTGGGCATCTTAACAAACATCTCGGAATTGAATCGACCTGAATCATTTGATATCTTTCTAAATATGTATTTTAAACGACAATACGAATAATTACATTGACACGAATGTTTGATAACGTTAATATTTTTTTGAACTCTTCATCACTACCGACATACCACGGTGTATTTTCTATTTTTAAGTGCTAAATAAAAAAAATACCTGCATTGAACCAACGAGAACTTATCATTATCTCAAATTTGTATTTTATTAAAAGTGAAAATGAAACACAAATTGAACAGAATCTTCGAAAATGCTTCAAAAATTTAATTCCTTTCATGTTCTTCTTACAAAAAAAACTTCCAGCTGAATTATCTGGAAAGTACTAAATAGTTACATATTCTGATCAGCAGACTTTACGTTATATATTATTATAGCTATTAGGAATGGCTTTTTGAAAAATATCTGATTCTAATCTATAATTCTATAAAACAAAACATAAATGAAATTGCTAGTAGATTGACGATTATATTGATTTGAACCTAGATGTTACACTGAATGCAAAAGGTTTATGTGCAGATTCTACAAATCTTACGAGTTGATCTTCGCTTTTGACAAAGATAGTAATTTCCTTTGTGTTTTAGCCTTCTACTGTCATCACGTTGTTGACCAACTGCACGTCGTTCTCTAACATTTTCCTTTTTCAATTTTCGATCTAGAATGCTTTCAATTCCATCTCTAGTAGAGAATTGGCGTATTATTTGTACATTTTAGGAACGTATCTGAACTTCTGCCATTACCAACCGTTCGTCCAACTGTAAACGATGTCAATGCAATTATATCCAACATATAAAAAAATTTTGGCGGCCATCAGTTTTATTTTTCTCTTGCAAGTTTACTCTCCAACTATATTATCCACACCAATTTGATTTTATTGTAATACGTGATCATGTCTGCTTTATTATGTGATACGGAAATACTTTTGTCATAACGCATTGCGGAGAGCACAAGTACAGTATTGCTTTTTTGCGGAATACATGAACATAATGTAGCATTGTTACTATATCCAAAAATGGTTGAGTAAACTGACCAACCTTTTGTAGTTGTAAATTCTGATGGGACAAACCGACGCCCTTTGTTTGCTGTACTTAATATTGATAAACAGTAATCCATCATCAAACTAATCGCTAGATTAAAACTAGGAAAAAAATTATCACAAGTAACATTGCATACATTTCCTTTGACAACATTACACAATTCTTTCACCATTCGTTCTCCTTAATTTTTTCTCGTTGAGCACAAGATATTCGGTATATATCTCGCCTTTTACTGGATGACAGTGACGGTGTTCAGCAGTGTAGGACTGTCACAAAACTACCACACTTTGATCCCATATTTAGCAGATTGATATACTGTGTAAAACGAGTATCGGCACGATAGACGTATAGTTGTTCATCCTCGGTAATATTTTCAACGAGAATTTATTATATAGCAATCTGGCACCAGGTATATAGCAAACTTGGAGATTACAATTAAGCGTAAACCATTGCTGACGGGTGCGTCTGCAACAAATTATAATTAAACAATGTTTAAAAGGTTTAAGAAATATTTTTTTTTACTAAATGTAATTAGAGCACATATCATAATTAAGGAACGTCCTTGAACGAATAGTCTTGCAGGAGTTCGAGATCCTTATCAAGCATCAAGCTATTGGATATTGCGAAGAGCGGACAAAGTATCTTCTGATGAAAGGGGATCAGAAAAGGAAGAAAATGATAGACAGATTTCACTGTAAAGATGTGGAAAAAAGGAATAGATACTGGGCGGACGATCTGGTTATTTTGAAAGATGGAGTGAGGGCAGAAGATAGATGAAGGAGGTGATTGTGGCAATGAGCTGAGGGCGTGGAGGTGGTGGAGGAGGATAGATTAGATTATTGACTGTATTAATATAATATTACGTATTGGAGGTTTATTATCCGTGACAGAAGACGAAGTACTAATGGCAGAGAACTAAATACTGTTTATGGAAAAGTAAATACTGCTTGCAGAGAAGACTGGACCTTCTGGAAAAAATATTATGCTTACAGAAAATTAATAATTACTGACAGAAGCTGATATACTAATGGCAAAAGACTAGATACTGTTTATAACATATTAAATAGTGTTTCAATAAGGCTACATTCTTTTAATTGAAGACTAGACCGTCCAGAATACAGCTTATAGAAAATTCATTACCGCTGACAGAAGACGAAATACTGATGGGAGAGAAACAGATACTGTATATGGAAAATTAAATACCACTTATAGAAGACTATATATTTTTAATTGAAGACTAGATCTTCTGAAAGACAATACACTGCCTATGGAAGATTTTTTCCGCTGATGGAAGAGTAAATATTGCTTGCAGAACACCAGACCTTTTGGAAGACAAAATTGTGCTTATATAACACTGCCACTACAAGGCGTATACTTTTTGTGTTATAAAGTTACCTGGATTGAAGTTCGTGATAGAATTTATAACTTAAAGGATAATAATAATAACTCTAAGGACTTTTAGGCATTTCCCTTTACCACATTGGTGAACCTTCCCTTGTCATCTGGCATATCTTCTGACTTATTAATAATATCCAATGTAAATGCAATATTAAAAGGCGTTAATAAGAGCAACAATATTAACAACCTTGGAGCGATTTTAAGGTACATTCAGGATCTACATTTGTCATAAACATCTGAAGGGGTAAATATTAAAATAGATCTTATAGATTACGATGACGAGAGGGGTCGCTTCCCTTAGCCCGGCAACAATAATAATTGTTTGGAAAATTTATAATGTAAACGAACTACTTTTGACTAAATTATATTTACTCAGAACCGGATTTAAAACATGAAAAGTTTCATCTTCAGGGGATTCTATACCCTGTATAGTCGTTAGTAGTTCCTGTACGTCGTGACATAATTTGAATCACAAATACTAGGGATAAAATAATAACGATACGTGCAAAATTTTTGATCTAACAATAAACCCGTAAACTGTCTGTAATTTAAGCCTACATAAATAACGTTGCAATTAGAACAACCGGCAGAGTATATTCCGCTTTTATTTAATTTATTATTTTTATTGGAAAGCGTTAGATCGAAGCTGATTCTTCCTTTTTCTTCTATTTCCAAGGTAAATTTAAGGAAGTCTTTCAAACTGTCTAAGACTTTCTCCTAAATGCAGAACAAATCGTCTACATATCACAGCCATTAATAAATGTGTTTCTTAAAAGGGTTAACTTCCTTTATGATGAAATTATTCTCAATATGATTAAGGAAAATGTTGGAAAGAAACCTGGTAGACGCATGCCATAGGTAGCCCTTTAGCAGTTTCATAAACTTCTTCGTTAAATGAACGATAATTTTGGGTGATTATATGTTTAAGAATAGTGTTAAGATTTATAATTTCAATGTTATCATCAAAATACTTTTGAAATATTTGAGATTATTTATTAAACATATATATGTTAAACATATATATATATATATAAACATATATATGTTTAATAAATTAAACATATATATGTTTAATAAATAATCTCAAATAAATATAAGTTATAAGTTCACTACGTCCAAAGAGATTAGAAATTTCTTGTGATTATTTACATCTCTTACTTCGTTGCTGAATAGTGTTGAATTATTTAAAGAAATAGATAGTTTAAAATTTAAAGATTTTAAAATTCCCAACATGCAGCTGGCTAATTCAGAGGTAGGTGAACTTTGGAAAGCTGTAATTGGCCTGATAACTTTGGCATTTGTGGATTTGTAATTCTTAATAAAATTAATGTGATTTTACGTTATCGCCAATTTAATATAAATTTTCTTGTATCCATGGATAATAGAGGAGGTGTTATCTTGTTAAAAATTGTATCCCTTTGATAAAATGATCCATTTTGGTAATCTATTTTGCGAATGTAAGAGTGAATTTTGAACATTAATAAAAAAAATAATAACGAACAACTACATACTCGCTAAATTATATTTACTATGAACCAGTTCCCAAAACTTAGAATGTGTCATCTTCAGCTGAATCTATATATAAGAGAGACAAAAAAATCTCTTAAAATGAAAAAGAATAATAATATCGGTAATAAGACCAATAATAATAGTAATAATAAGGTTCATTAATGATATACATTTACCCTGAACCTTTTAAAGGCTAAAAGTTACAAAAGATCTTATATGTCGCCGTGACGTGATCTAAAATTTCATAGAGAAAATTCATTTAGAAAATTTACTGGCTCTTCTTCAAAGCATCTTCGTGAATAATTCCATGCAAAAAATTAGCTATAACCGGCGTCAAAGGATATCTCATGGCTACCCCTTCAAACTGCTCGTAAAACTCTCCTTTCCAACTAAACATCGACGATAAACAATATTCCACTAAATCTGGCACATATTCTAGTAAACCCTCCGGAATGAGTTTCTGGCGAAGACCGCCTACAGCATCCTTAATTGGTACCCTAGTACGCTTTGAAACTTTGATGTTGCCATGGCAGCAAAACAGCTCCCCAATTATTGAAATATTCCGTGATTTATTCCCTTACTGCAAACGCTTTTGATGTATTTCAAACATTGCTACTGCTTATTGGAAGTAATTAACTATCTGCCAATCGTTCAACGTCATTCATATTATCATTTGTGATATGTACTGGCGATCCTAAATAATTGTGTAAAACGCAAGCTGCTTTTACATTAGTTACCGTATCAATTTTACTTTCAAAATAGTCTTCTAAAGACACACACTCGTGAAGTTAGTACACCAAATGCACATTCCACACAAACATTGAAAACTTGATATGTATAATTACAGTTCATATCTTCTTGGAAACGGTCTGATTAGATTTTCCGGTAAAGGTAATGCTTCATCTCCTACAAAACATACTAAGTTAGTAATCGTAAGTAGCTATGCCGGCGACGAAAATAGTAAAGTGCGTTTCATCATTTTTTTGCCTAGCGTACTGCTCGCAAATAAATTTCCATCATTAAATCTACAATGTAATGCACAATGCATCAACTGTAACTAACAAGACCACAGAAAGTGTGTGTTTATAATTATAGTAAGAGGAACCGCATTTGGGAGGCTTTTTGATTACGACAAGCTTCCCATTCACTGCTCCAACGCATTGTGGAAATTGTCATCTTTGTTCAAACCTGGTAACAACTGACTCCCATACATTTGTCGTAGGTTCTGGATAGTATTTTGGTTGCATACGGATCCATATGACGACGGCTATCTCTTTTACAATATTAGATACCGTCCGATCCCCCATTCTAGAGTTATAAGTTATATTTTTATAGCTGTCACCACTGGCCAAATTTCTAAAAAAGTAAATTATATTAAGTACTAAAACAAAAAAAAATCGAAAACCAATTGCATTAAAAATAATATAATAAATAAGTAAAGGAATCATAAAACACTTGTTACAGGAGAGGAATAAAAAAATATTTGGCTTAAATTGTGAGGCAGTTTTCTAAATACTCTACGACGACAGCAAAAATGCCATAAATGTAGTTCTGAACCGCAGCACACGTGGGCCAGTTTATGACAACTAGCCCACGCGAAGGAAATATGATGTCAGTGATGACGATTTCCATCCTCAATCAGAATCATCAAGGAATGAAAATTTGGAGAATCAGGACGAGAGTGATCTATATTTTAGTAAAAACGTTTCAGTGGATAATGAAAGACCTGTCGTTGAGCAACCCCTTGGTTGCATTGAGCAGATGAGTCAAAATTTACCAAAGAAGGCATTGTAAATTGCCATAACTTACACTATTGGAATGACAAGGATGACAGCCCTTATATGAACCGGCAGACTTCCTTTCAATACTTGTTTAGTGCAATTGCGTGGTGTGCAGTTAACGCTAATCATATCATTGGAGTACACATATTACCAGATAATTTAAATGGCGAAAACTATTTAGTTATTCTACAGGAATATCTACCTCTTCTGCTGGAAGATATACCGTTGAATTTGCGAAAAGATATGATTTTTCAACACGATGGCTGCCCTGTCCATTATCAATGAAGGGTATGTGACTATCTAAATCAAATGTTCCCTAATTTTTGGATTGGACGAAATGGACCTGCCAGGTCTCCTAACCTTATGCCTTTAGATTTTTTGTAAGGGGTCGCACGAAATCGCTTGTGTATGAACAGGAGATTCTAAGTTGAGAGCATTTAATCGCTAGAATGAATCATGCTGCTCAACAACTTAAACAAGAAATGCGACACAGTATCACCACAACTGCAATGAGGAATAGAGCACGTGGATGGATGTATTCAGAATGGTGGTTCTCACTTTGAACATAATAAATAAATTATTAATTTCATTTACCATTCCTGTAATAACTTTTGTTTTTTCAAATTAAATCTTTTTTTGCATTAAAAAATAAAGTTTTTTGTTTGCATTTATAATTTCTTATATATATGTGTATTATGCTTTTTTTCTAATTTATAAAAAGTTTCTTAAGAATCTTTTCATACGAATTGACAGACCATTGTCTAAGGAAGTTTTTAAGCCATTTGAATAAACATATACCTAAACGTTCAAATAAACTCCACGTTTGAATATGACACTGTACCATAAATTAGGAAAATTATAACGAAAAAATAATATTTCAAACTTCTGACCTTGCTTTATTTAATTTAATTTAAATCGCTACCGGTATCGGAATTCACTTCATCATCAGCCGAAAGCTACAATTACATTAAAAAATCTTAAAGAATATACAACAAAGACAATTAAAAAATAACTTACATCATAGAAGAAGCTAAGGTCTAGTAGAGCAGAAGGACGTAAGACATGTTATGTTAATGAGGTTGTCATAAAATTTTTATATTTAATATGAAAGTTATGATGAGAAATGAAAAGGTTCCAAAAGTTTGTCAAAGATTTGGTTGAATTTATGTTAAAAAATATGTAAAAGCTGAAAATAAAAAGTAAAATAAAGTAAAAATTAAAAGAAAAGAAAGATAAACTTACATTGATAAGGTGATGGTCTAATTAAAACAGAGAAAAATTTTGATTAAATGAAAGTAAAAGGTGTGTACGATCATGTTGGCGGAGCAAGAAGAAGATGTTACAATACAAACAAGTTGTATGAATATGAACGGTAGTAAGAAACCGGAAAATGTTAAAAATATTTAAATTTTAAACTTTTAAGTTGAAATTCTTAAGGTATGAAAATAAAGGTTTTCCAGAGAGTTGAGGTTATTCATAAAGTAAATTAAAAGTATTATCATTTTTAATTTTAATAATTTCAAGGATTTCTAAGAGGTCAACTTTTGTACCTTTTTTACAAGAATATAGCAACTTCACATCTTTATAATTAATGTTATGTGCAGGAAAACTATGTTTATAAAGCTCTTTGTGTGTAACAAATCAACTTTTTTTATTAGATTTTTTAGCGTAAATAAATTAAACAATCCATTCATACACAATAAGAAAGCTTAGTACATTTTTGTGATAAAAGCTCTTATTGTTCTTCTGCACTACAGTAATAATAGAAAAGCACGAAAAAATTTAAAGATATTAAAATCTTAATTAACAAGAAAACTGAAACACTTACTATATAGGTATGATTGGCGAAATCAATTAAGAATGACCTCCTCTAATACCCTATTCAGTACCCTGCATTACATTCCAAACACCCTGTATAATATATTGTTGAATCATTCCATGTATTCCATGTATCATTCCATGAGATCATCAAGAAACTCGGAAGTCATTTTAAATTATCCATGAGTTTTTCTTTTCGTTAGGTAAAAGTTATCCGGGAACTTCAGTTTTTTTTGTCAATGAGAACAATAATGTCTTCACATTCAGCAGTCCAGTTTGAATCTGATTCAGAGCTTAATAACAACTCCAGTTTTCTATTTCCCTCGTACATTTTAAGAATAAATTAAAACTGTCTTAAAATGTTAATAGACGAGAGCCCTAAGAATCTGCGTGGCAATTTGTGAAAGTCAACGCTACGCGTACTATATGCGTCTCACGTGTCTCAATTTGCACTTAGCCTAAAACACTAGAAGGTTCCGTGTGTCTTTTGAAAAAATTTGAAATTGAAATTGTTCTGAAAAGATTTTTTTTTTAGATTTTAACTGTGTACTGTCATGTCTATAAAGTTGTCACGTTAACTAATTAATTAGTACAAATAATCTATCTTTAATGATTTGACGACCTTTTGAAGATGATCTTTGGTCGAAACTTGTAATTCAAATTCTTCAGAAATTAGTTCGGAGTAAATATGAACCTGTATATTATAAGGAAGTGGAAGAGAATGATGAGTGCAAGAGAACTATCTTACTACACAATAAAGATACTTTCTGTCACATCAACTTCCTCTGGTCGCCTATTCTGATATTATTGGCTTTTACTTATTTATTTTGTTTTATTATTCAGTTTTGCTTTATTATTAATTTGTTTATTTTGGGTTTTATTAGTTATTGTTATGCTTATTATTAACTTTATTATATTGTACTAGTTGGAATTTTAGAGGAACAGATTTTTGAATATGTCCTGTTCACTCCCAACTGAATTTGAAATAAAATGAAGATAAATTATTATTATTAAAAAAAATAAATTTTGTAAATTATATTTTTATCCTTCACCATTAGTTTTAGAGTGATTTATAAAAACTTCTATACTGATTAATACTTGTAAGTGAAGTAACTCTCTCTAGTGAGTTGGTCGAAGTTACATTTACCAAGTTAATAATCCTTTGTCGACCATTGGAGAAGAGGTCCATTGGGTGAAATCTAACCCCTTATCTTAATAATCGGGGAATAGGCTCGACATAAAACGGACCCACGACCGTCGGCTGGTGTGACACGAACGTCACTGGCCCTTCTTATCCCATAACGGCTCGTAGAGACATGGATTTCTAACTTCCCTACAACTTCCCGAGGGAAAGATCCGAAGTTGTGTTGACTTTAATCGGCTGCAATTGAGCGAGGAGAGGATTGAGAGAGGCGCGCCCGCATTGACGTAAGCTGATTTGCATGATAAATCGAATTCCGTTGCGCCCTTAGAAGCTGATTTAGTGTCGATTAACCGAAACAAACTAATATGTAGGTATTAGTTTAGTTCGATTTTCCCAGATTAAGCTACGATAACCACTTAACTTATTTATACAATTTAAAATTAGAATAATAAATACCCGTGGAAATCAAAACTATTCAAATTGTATATAGTTCGTTTTTTTTTTCAACTAGAGGTTGTTTTTAGGTAATTTTGTAGAGTTTAATGACTAAAGCAATAATAATAATGAAGTGCTGTCGTTGCTTTGTGGTCGAGAAACTATAACTAAAATCGAGTTCGTATTTTCAACGCTCGAAACAGTTCGCGCCGGACAAATTCGAATTTGTAACTGTAGATTTGCAATTTAAATAAGCTATTTAGTGTATTATGTTTCGCCCGGCTACATAATTAAACGGTTTTATTTTAAAAAAATCGTACAAAATAAAGATCGTTTTACTTGTTTTTATTTATTTCAAAACATTTAACAAAACATACACCAAATCCAATTTGTGTTTAATATTTTATTAGCAGCGCACGTTAATATACACGTCGTATTAAAAATAAATCTGCGTATGACATGTTTACCAATTCTACATACGCGAAATAATGTAAATAGTTATTGGAATACTGTATCAACGTATTAAATATTAAATTTCCAAATAAAACGAATTTTGATGTGTATTATTTGATATCAACATAGTTGACACGATATATATGACAAATTCATGCATATATTTGGCATATCTAATTGTTAATTACCGACGTGTTTGAGTTCGATTTCAATTTTTTAACATGAAATAGTTGCGTTTATGTGTATGTATGCATAAATAATATTTTTAAGAAATAATTGTCGTAGCGATAATTTCCCGTTATTGGTAATTAATGAATTATTGATTAATAAATGTTCACGGCAGCTTTGAAACAATTACAATTAAACAGTTAAAAATGATTTAATTTTAGTATTTCATTTTAACCAAATTTATTGAGTGTCACTCACAATCAGTTACATTCAAACATTGTGAAGGGTTTTGTATAACGCCAAAATTTGGGCCAATTATATTTTTGATTTTATTTATTATAGTGTTCGGTTATTATCAAAAAAAAATGTTGGTTAACATTTTATTTTTAGAAACGAAAGTAAATTGTATATAGAGAATATATGAGAGCATTTGATACAAAATATAATAAAGAGATTCGAAATGTTTCTTTCGAACCGCGAAAAGCGGAAAAACTAATACCAACATTCATTAAATACAAGCTCCCTCCGCGCTTAAACAACAGAGACAACAAATCAGAGAACTTCACCTAACTCGGGAACTTAAAAAGCACCATATCAGAATTAATCTTTTCAACGAAAAACTTCTAATGACATACAATTTAATGTGCAAATCTCTCCACTACTTAGAAATCCACGGGATTATACACAATGCCAAATTCTTCAACAAAATGGACTTGGGTTTCAGCTGGAGAAGGAAACATAAGAAATTAACCAATCTACGCAACCTCAAACTTAAAGAAGAAGAAGACAAGAACAACCACCTCTCTAATATGACGACACACATGTTTCACCCTAGAATTACCAATTAGAGAGGAACTCAGACAATAATTCAATTGTTCAAGAAAGAAGAGAAGATTCATACAAATAGACCTCATATTAAATCAAAATTCACTATACAACAAAGGAAAACAATATCCAACATCAAAAATAAAATTAAGGAAAACAATCTTATCGTCATAGGAGTAGATAAAAATGCATGTTTAATCATTCTAGATAAATACAAATACTTAGAAAAAAAAACCATACAATTCTTTAATGAAAATGGTTTCGATGAAAAAATAACCCAACAAATTCTTTTCACAATAGAACTAAAAAAGTTTTGAAAACAGAAGAAAAGAGTTCCTGAAAAACAAACATGTATTAGTAGGAAACATTATCCCAATGAACCCATAACCACCCCTACTATACTCTTTAATCAAATTACACAAAACAATATCGTCATATAATTGCAGTACCTGCAAAATCAATAGATTTCTCATAAACCCTTTCAAAAACGAAATACAATTTAAACCAAAATATACCATAAAAATAGAGAAGAATTAATCCAAACTATTAGAACAATAGAATTACCTAATAATTTCACTTTATTTTCTTTTGACAATGACAATTACAAAAAATCTACTCACAACAGAAATTGACAAAAAATGACACAAACAAAATATACCAACTATTGAAGCTGTTCACAGAAATGAATTTTTGCCGGTTTGATAGTAATATTTAAAGACCGGATTTATAGAAAATATGCTTATGCTCAACATTAAAGGCATTACAAATATATTTAAATATCTTTACGAACCAGTTAAAAATAAGTGAAATAAGACCAGGTTAGTTATGCCTTTTTTGCCTTTTTTAAATTTTCATGCCTATTATTTTTTTTATGCCTATTGATAGCCTTTTTCCAACTTTTTGACGTCTTTTCCCCAAAAATTGAAATACGGTTGAATTATGAAAAAATATTTCGCTGCGCCTCTGTACATTTCCTCGTTGTGCCGTCTGACGTAAGATCCTAGTTTTTCATCGATCCGAATTTAAGCTTTGGAATTCCCCATTGTGCCATGTCGTCTTACACGGGATTCCCCGTATGTGGTTTAACTTGCGTCGAGTCTTCAATTCATGCAGTTGTATTAAAGTTACTCGAGTGACAGTGTGAAGTTCTTGCGTAGTACAATGCCGAAACAAAAGCCAACGGTAGAAGAATGGATTAAAGATTACAAGGAATTGAAATATGAATGCAATCGTTTATTTTGCAAAGCCTGTTCAAAAATCGTAAGTATTGATGGAGTTAATCGGGTAAAAACAATTAATTATATTTTTAAATAATGATTAAATTATGTATAATACCAAAGATTTTTAAATATTTAAAACCGAAATTTAAATCTTTTTACGGTAAAAATTGGAAATTATAAAGAATAGCATGTCCCAAAATTCACAAGAAATAAAATTCACTATTGATTCAATGTAGTACTTCGATCACTAAAATTAATAGAACAATATATTGATTGTTTAATAATTATGAAAGATATTATAAAATACTAACGTTATTAAATTACTGTTAACAGATTAGTTGTGACAAGAAATACTACATAATTCAGCATGTCAAAACATCATTGCATCAGGAAAAATTAAAACTGACTAAAAGTCAATCCAAAAAACAACAAACTATAGGTACAGCTATACAATCTGTGGCATCAACATCCGGCTACACTGAACAATCAAAATTCAATTTTGATCTTTGCAAAGCTTTGATAAAAGCAAACATACCAAGCCATAAAGTGACAAATAAATATTTCAAAACTTTTTTACAAACATATTGTACAATACATATTCCCGATGAAAACCATCTCCGCAAAAATTATATTACTTCAGTCTACAAAGAAGTTATTCAAGAAATAAAAAATATTATTGGAAATAATTATATTTGGATAAGTGTAGACGAAACAACTGATATATGTGGACGATACGTGGAAAATTTAATACTTAGAGTATTAAGTGATGAAAATTCGTCAAGAAGTTTTCTAATAAGTACCAAAGAATTAAGTAGAACAAATAATAATACGGTAAAAAGATTTATTCACGACGAATTAACGCATTTTTTCTTACCGGAGCCGGTACCGAATGATAAAATTTTACTGATGGTGTCAGACGCAGCGGCATACATGGTAAAAGCTGCGATATGAAGATTTTTTACCCTAATTTAATTCATTGTACTTGCTTAGCACACGGGCTTAATCGAGTAGCACAAACTATAAGGTTACAGTTCCCATTAGTTAATAAATTAATAAAAAGCAGTAAACAAATATTTGTTAAAGCCCCTTTAAGGGTAGAATTGTTTAGAGAGAGGTTACCAAATACCCCATTACCACCACAACCAGTTCTAACAAGATGGGGAACATGGCTAGATGCCGCTATATACTACACAAACGCCTTAGATCATTTTAAACAATTAATAAATGAATTTCCGGCTGCAAGTAGTAAAGCAATACAAGATTGCCAGGCCGTCCTAAAAGAAGTGGAGCTACAAAATAATTTGGCATTTATAAAAAGCAATTACAGTTTTGAGAAGACACAACTTCACAATGGAACATTTAGAAGAGCATTTAATAATTAGTTGTTTTCGTGATTAGTGGTTTAATGATTATATATGAATGTTTGGTTTAACGATGTATTTTTTAATGAAAACGTTATTAAAATACATTATTAATTAGGTAAAGCTATTTTTTCGATTTCTAATTTTTATGCCTTTTTAATGCTTTTGTTGCCAAAACTTCATGCCTTTTTAAGTGCCTTTTTTCGTCTTTTTGTGCCTTTTAATCCGGTCTTTAGTAATATTACAAATACAGTTTGTTATCTGACATTTTTCTTGATTCCCTAGAAAAGAACTTAATGCACGAAAACAATGACAGAAACAAAAACATATTACTTTGGAAGAGATACGTGGACGATGTAACAATTATTTAGAATGGGAAAAACACAGATTAACACACTTCACCCTAACATTAGATTCACAATTTAAATGGAAAAAAACAATCAATTGAATTATCTAGACTTGATATTACAGAGAAGAAATAACCACATCGACGTCACTGTTTACAGAAAACCCACATAAACAGATGTAATTATTCCTTACGATTCTTTTCATTATCCCAATCACAAACCCTCAGCAATTAGAGCATATATCCGACGCATGAATACAATCTCAATACATAATCTTAACAGGACAAACGAACTAAACCTAATAAAAACAATAACTTTAAATAATGGGTTCGCGAATGGTTATGTAGACCACATCTTAAACAAAATTAATAATAAAAACCATCTACTACAAACCACTACTCTGCAAACAATACACAACAAAAACGAAATTACATACAGATCTATTAAATTTTGTGGTTCTATCTCTTATCATATCAAACGAATCTTTAACATATGCAACATAAAAATTTCATTTAAAAATAACAATACCACAAAACAAACATTATTTAATGTTAACGATAAGACAAATAAATTACAAAAAAGTGGAGTATACAAGATAGAGTGCAAAGATTGTATGCTGTTTATATAAGACAGATGGGGAGAACATTAGAACAACGCATTAAAGAATACATAACGAAAAGCAAAACAAGATATGATAAAAAGAAACATACATCAAAAGAAAGCAAAACATAAAAAAGTCTAAACGACCAAATACAACCCAACAGACGTCCCCTTTACACCTTAACCAAAACACCCAAGGGAAGTTTTTTTAATAAAACCAACAAAAGCAAACAATTATTTTCCTATGATTTTATTATACATTATATTGGTAACACGGATCTACACCATTTATAAATACAAGATAATCCCCGATAATATTTGAGGATAAAGAATATTAAACAAATACAGAAAATGTGAAGCAAAACACTTAAACATCGACTTTACCCTAAATAAAAATGTCTTATTTTGATATTGACAAAGCTGGGTACATGGATCACATCAACCAAGGAAAAACTCATCTACAGAGAAAGACATCTTTAAAGAAACCTTACTTCCAAAATACACCGATTCATACAAAAATCCATGAAAGATCGGTAATTGAGATGGACTGAGACGAACGAAACGAGTGCAACCCTTATCATAGTTTTGCTTCAATTCAAATATACATGTTTGCCAAATTAGTTTATAAAGTACTCTGTTGAGGCCTTCGTTAAAAAATATCTTCAGATGTACGGCTAAACCAAACCCAACCCAACTCAACCCTGTATATTTGAATTGAAGTAAATCTAGAACTAACACTAAACCCAGAACTAGAATCATTTGGGTTTTGCCGTTTTGAGAGATGTAGGAATATTTCTAGTTTTAGACCTATAATTAGATTTAATGATATAAAACTAGAACTAACGCTAGACCTAGAAGTGGAAAGATTCGGGAATTTTAGTTTTACTTCAATAGAAATATACAGGGTTGCAAAATCTGTTTATAAAGTGCTCTAGCTCAAAAACTATTCATTGTAGATGTCTTCGTTAAAAAAATGTTTTTAGATGCAAGGCTAAACTTAACACAATCCAACCCTCTACATTTGATCCACAGCCCTCCTAAAATATTCAGCGCTCTAAGAATGGGTTGGACGAACGAACGCCCCCTTTTCATACAATATTCAATGCAAATAAAGGTCCGCACCTCAGAGGGGACACTGGGTACATGTATGATGGGAACACCATGCATTTTATTGCCCCCCAGAAGTTGGCGCACCAGAGCTGTAGCCCTATTAGCCCTTTAGGTTTAACACGGAAAAAAAATACAACAAAATGCTTTCAAAAAATAATATTTTTTTAATACGTACATTTTTAGAAGAAGGATCAGTTGAGAATTAAAATTACGTTAAATCAAAATAATGTTGTGCACCTTGATATAGGTGGGATGCTTATATTTTAAAACAACGATAAAATCTGAGGAGTTGAACGAATACGACTACGTCCAACATTTGTTTTTTTGTTTCCATGTTATTGCGTCGGTTTTTTTGTTTTCTAAAACTATCAGCAAGTTTTATCTGCTGTAAATATAAAAAATACTTGAACTAGGTATCACAATAATTATAAATTTCATTTTATATTTTGATTTGTTGTGATTTCATTTTTTCACACTTTTTTTTATTTCCGACACTATCTAATAGGTAAACATTTAATTATTTCTTCCAACTGATAGGTATCTAAATGTGATATTTACCTATATGATAACCCTAAACTATGTGTGGATAAACGATTCGTCGAGGTTAACTATCAGCTATAATTTTAACCAGCAGATAAATCGTTTTAACTAAATATTGATAAACCCGACCTTAGGGTGGCATATTTTACTTTTCAAAATTGAAAAAAGGTACCTACCCATTTTTTCTCAAATAAAGGTTGGCGATACATTTTCATTTGCTTTCTCGCCTAAGTTATACTGACTTTATACAGGGTGTATATGCAGGTTTGTTGGCACGAGAAAGACGATTATGAGTCTGTTCTACTACGACCGGTAAAGAGAGCTCTGTAACATATTCTTTGAGAATTAAAATAACCATAACATTTCATACAGTATACTTTTTGACATTTTCAATAAAAGTTTATAAAGATTTATCCTCTGTACATTTTTAAATAAAAAAAAGGTACTCTTATCAAAAGGCGCTAAAGTTGGTCGTGTTCAAGATAAAAAATTCAACTGTCTCTTCATTAATGTGTTAAATTCATTATTCTCTCTCCTTAACGTGTTAAATTGTTTTCTTTTTAGTTTTTGTTTTGTGATTTGCATAAAAACTAGAGTCAGCAGATATTCATTTTGTTTGCGGTTTGCGAACAGAAACTAAACGTATGTAGTCCAAAAGTATTGTTATTTTGTCGAGTAGATCGTGTAGATCGTAATAATAACAATGTAAGACAGCAAAAGAAATTTAGAACATTTTTCTAGAAGAGTTTCGAATACCCTATGGATTTTTAGGACGCATGTTCATCACACAAGATCATAGACATGTTTGTCATTTACAACCTGTGCAAAGATTGTAATAAGGCGATGAAGAACGGTGTATAACGTTTTGTTCGTAGATTGCTAATGCAACAGCCAATGATCGAAATTTATTAAGTAATGTAATGTGGGCCGATATATCGTGATTCACAATACGTGGGATTGTTAACTTCCACCACTTACGATCTTGGAATTTTTGAGTCTAACATGCCTATGTGAGATGACATTGATGTGGATTTAAGAAGGAAGGCCTGGTTTCAACTTGTTGGTTGTTCAGCTCATCATGGTGGGTGGTAAGAAATTGACTAGACAACCATTTCCCTGCAAGATAATTGGTCATGGTAGACTAGTTGTATGGCACTATGATCTCCAGATCTTAGTCCTTTACATTTTTTCGTAGGGGTTATATGAAGGAAAAAGTGTATGAGACACCTGTTGCCACAAAAGATGAACTGATGAATAGAATCAGAAATGCATGTAATAATTATATTAGGCCGTTCCTGAAAAATCCAGCAATTGTTGAAAATGTAAATTTCTGAAAATTTCTTTAATTTTTTACTTATATTATTGACATGAGAAAACATTAATAAACTGAAACTTTACCAAACTTACTTAACGGCTAGAGATTTCTTAAAATTCACCTAAATGCTTCCTATGTTTTTGAATTTGCGAAATATAATCCAATATTTTATCCATTTATATTATTATATTTATAAATTTCAACTTTGTTATCCTAAATTTTTTCATTATTACAGTCGTGCTTGAAGATGATTTGTCTAAATCGAAACAATTGTAGTACCGAATTCAAAATAATTAACATTTTTATCATAATTTTCCAATTTATTAATTTCTTCACACATTCTTATACCTAACTATAACTATCCTCTAAAACATTGGTCTACATCGATTGCTAAAATATGGATTATGTTGAAAACGATCAATCAACTTTTGCGTACTTTGACAAAAGTACCTCTTATATAAAAATATACAGAAAATTTAATTAAAAAGTTAAGTTATGGTTACGGACTCCATAATTGTCTTTCTCATACCAAAAAACCGGCATAACCAAATTTGAATCGAACAGAACGTTTGTCGACCTTTGTTTATATGAAGCTTTTGTGTTAATTTTAAAAGATCTATCGACTGTTAAGGTCCTGCTACAAAATCCTGAGACTCCCTGTATAATATGCAGGCTGAGTTTGAATACGAAAGATTCTAGCTTACTGTTGAAAACAAAAAAAAATGTGTTTTATGTTATCATAGAGTACCATCAAGGCTGTGTTTTACTATTCCTGGACCGTACACAACTTTATTTTTTTAAATGGTACCCTATGTATATTTTTACATATGATGATTACCTATCGTAAATGCTATTAGAGCATGAGTGATGTTTTAAATGCAAGGTTGCCAATTTATTAAAAATAATATGGACACTTAATGTTCGTTATCTGCACTATTACTAAATATTGAAAATTACAACTTGGCGTATTGATAAACAAAGATTTGGTCTTTCAAACCCCACTAATACTATTAAACTATGTTTACAGGATGAATGAAATATACAACGCGCAGATGTGGATGTGTTAATGTGCATGTATAATTAGAACTCTTTAGACTGATTCATAATTCGTATGCAATATTTTGCATTCTGATACAAAATAAAATATAGTAGTATCTATATAGTTTTACACTCTCCTTAGCATAGGAGTTTTATAAGCAATAATATTTTTGGAAAAATTAGTTATCATGGAAATACAATAATGAAAATTACGTCAATCTGATAATTACAAATTATTTACAATCGTTCAAACCTACGAGTGACTATGCTACGCATCTAGCCGACTTAAGGCTACTAAGTTAACTCAATACATTTCAAAACTTTTATGGGATGGTATTACTTTCAATTTACTTACATAGAATATACAGGGTGTTGTTTATGCCCCGTGACTCGGGGCATAAAATTAACCACATATACTAGAGCAAAAATGATGATGATTCGTGAAAAAAAATTATTATAAAAGTCTTCAAATGGCCAAGATATGGGCCATCAAAGTTCAGAAATTTTAACACATTTTTCTAAATATTTTCAAAACCATTAATGGTAGAGGGTTGAAATTTGGTACAGAGTAAACAAACATCATGCAAAATCATTGAACCAATTTTGACTTTGGCCGGATGACGGCAACCATGTTATACAGGGTGTTCCTAAAATTTGTTTGCTCAGAACTTTTTTGTTTGTTCGTAACCCTACATTTATTTTTGTAGTTTTTAATAGAAAATTTATTTTCGAAACTTTTTTCACTCTTGAACTGATCTAATAACCATTATTTGCATAAATTTCTCAGTGTAGATTTAGTTAAATCCAGTGTTAATTTATTTTAATTGAATAAAAGAATGTAATTTCCAAAACAATAAATTTAATTTTCGCGGTAACAACAAACAAGAACATAATAAAAATTCTAACAAAAATATGAACAAGAACAATAAAATTATAAACAAATGGTAATAAATAAAACAGAACAAAAAAAAATACTAAAGCAGATGTTCAAAAACACTCCCGCCGGCTTCAATGCACGCCTGATATCGCCGTCTTAAATTAAAGCGCACTCTGCTGAGGACGTTGATTTCAGTTCGAAGTTGATCAAATGAATCAACAATTCGTAACCTCAGTTGATCAACTGAAGTTATTTCAACGCAGTACACAAGCGATTTAATGCGTCCCCACCCATAAATAAAAATCTAGAGGTGTAAGATCCGGCGATCGGGGGGGCCAACTTATCGGTGCATCCACTCCTCGTCCAATCCACCGTTCCGGAAACCGTTCACATAGAAATTCTTGGACAGCATGTGTACTATGCGCAGGAGCACCATCATGCATATACCACATTTCTTGTCTTGTGTTTAAAGGAACGTCATCTAAAAAATCATTTAATTGCTCTAAATGTCCCCTGTATGTATGGCCATCCAGCCTTGACGGCAAGAAAACGGGTCCTATAATGACATCGCCCACAATGCCAGCCCAAACGTTAAGAGAAAACCTCCATTGCGATTTCCAAGCTTTCTTAAATCTTGGATTTTCGTCCGCCCAACTATGTGAATTTCTCAAATTGATGATTCAATCTTTAGAAAATGTCGATTCATCTGCAAAAAGTATTTTTTCTAAAAATTGATCATCAATTTGGATTTTGTGCTGCATTATTTGACAATATTGCAGTCGTAGTGGGTAATCAGCCTGTCGAACTTCCTGAACTTTATAACTATGATATGGATAAAGCTGTTGCTCGTGAAGAACACGCCAGATAGTTGTTTTTGACGTTAAAAAATGCCTCGCCATATCCAAAGTACTAGCTGTAGGATTTTCTTGTACGTAGTCTAGAATATCTTCTTCTAGTTCGGTTGTTCGGACTGATCTGACTTTACCGTTGTTACTAAAATTCGGCTTAAACGTCCCATTTTCCCTTAAACGGGTTTCAATTCTTAAAAATGTTTTTCGATTGGGCGCTCTGCGGTTCGGAAATTTCTCCCAATGTCAAAATCATGTCAGTTTGTTCACTAAATGTGTAATTGTCCATTTTGAACACGCAAAATTAATAAAAACTTCATTAACAAACAACTTTATGTTTAAACTACATAAACAAGTTGACGGCTCAATTTGTTTTTTTTTTAATTGCCATGGCCAACTTTTTCGAAAATTATTGTGTTTAGTGTTACCATTGAAATCGAAGCTTAATATTTTCGCGTTTAACTCGCAAACCGTTAATGTTATCAAAATTTTCAAAGAGTGAAAAAAGTTTCGAAAATAAATTTTCTATTAAAAAGTACAAAAAAAATGTAGGGTTACGAACAAACAAAAAAGTTTTGAGCAAACAAATTTTAGGAACACCCTGTATAACATGGTTGCCGTCATCCGGCCAAAGTCAAAATTGGTTCAATGATTTTGCATGATGTTTGTTTACTCTGTACCAAATTTCAACCCTCTACCATTAATGGTTTTGAAAATATTTAGAAAAATGTGTTAAAATTTCTGAACTTTGATGGCCCATATCTTGGCCATTTGAAGACTTTTATAATAATTTTTTTTCACGAATCATCATCATTTTTGCTCTAGTATATGTGGTTAATTTTATGCCCCGAGTCACGGGAACACCCTGTATACCTTCTAGAATAGCAACCTTCTTACAAAACTAAACCTCATTGATATATTCATGTTGGATTTCGGTACATTTTCCATTATTTCTAGTTATCATGAAAATTCCAATCTTCCTGAAAATTACAGCTTTCCTGAAATTTTCTGTTTTGCTGAAAATTTCCTTTTCAATAGAAATGTTGATGTCTTGAGTAATTACACTAGCTTATGGTGGGTTCATGCAACGTATTTTAGTCTTAGTCGTAGCCATAGTCATAAGAGTGAAAAGTTAAGGTAGTGCGTTATAGTAGTACTGTTCATGCAACACCTTATGACTAAAACGGTTTTTGTCTTCGTCACAAGAGTTGCCCAACTTTTAACTTCTTAAAGCTAAAACCTTCGGTCGCAATTTAACGCATGCGCGCACTTTTCTCTTTCGTGCCTTTAATGGCAGTGTTTCGTTTTATTTTATAAATAAAGATTAAGTTATTTATAACAATAATTTCAATCAGGGTTGTTATATTTTAAATAAAGTGTTTAAAACAAACTGTTTGAAGCATTTTTAAAACTGTATAATATGTTTTAAACAGTTCAAAAGGTGATTTAAAACATGGGGTGCTTTTTAAAAGAATACTTTTGTTTCAAAATTAGCAGGAAAATAGAACATTTCCTTTATGTATGTTTATCGCCAAACCTACATTATAACTAAAACTTAATATATGATTAAAAACTTAAGCAAAACTTAAAAAAAAATCGTCACCCGTTTCCGTTTTATGCATTATTTACTCAATTTAACTGTTGAAATATGTAAACTGTTTTTGCTGCTTTATCAATTCCTAATCTATTACTTAAATTAGATCGTATTAAGTCCTAGGAAGTAAAAGTCGCTTAATATTGGCAGATGATGCTACTACATCGGATGTAGCTATTAAAATAATTTTAATATAATAGCATCCAAAAAGATAAAAAAAGATCAATCTGCCAGTTAAGATTTTGCATTTTGTCTAATAGTATTTAATATGTTCGAAGGAAACTCAAACAGTTTATCAACAATATCATGTTTTTGCAATGAAAATGTTTCCTGCCAGAAGTTTTAAAAACAATATCAAGTCTTCTAAAAGCAGAATCAAGGTTTTTGGAAGCATTTCAATTTTTCTAAAACCAGTATTAAGTCTTTCAGAGGCTATATACGCTACCAATATCAAATTTTCTGGAAGAAGTTCAAGCCTTCTAGAAGCAGTATTAAATCTTTTAAAGCATTACAAGTATTCTGAACATTTCACGTCTCTTGGAAGCAATATCAGGTTCTTTAGAAACAGTATTAAATCTGCTATGGGCATATCAAATTTTCTGGAAGCAATTTAAATCTTTTGTGACTATTGCAAATCATTACATGTCTTCTCGCAGCTACATCAAATCTTCTAAAAGCATTTCATATCATCTGAGAGTAAGATCAAGCCTTTTTAAATGCAGTATCAAGTCTTCTAGAAGCATTTCAAGTCGTCCAGGGGTAGTAGTAAGTCGTTTGGAGGTAATATCAAGTCTTCTGAAAGTAGTACTAAGTCTTCAAAAACCAGTGAAAATTTCTGGAAGCATTTCTAGTCTCTCAAAGGCAATATCAAGTTTTGTGGAAGCATTTCAAGTCTTTTGAGGCATTACAAGTATTCTGGACACATTTCAAATCTTTTGGAAGCAGTATCAGGTCCTCTAGAAGCAGTATTAAGTTTTCTATGTACAGTATCAAGTCTTTTGAAAGCATTGACAGCCTATGTTTATAGATAATTCATTTCTACATATTCAACTACACTATCTAATTGTACCCGATTAATATTTGCTCCTCAAAATCGACGTTTTAGTATATTGATCAAGTAATGACCGTTTGTTAACATCATTTCTAAACGGTCTAAAAAGAAAAGATGTTTTTCCAGCTTTGATTTTAATGGAATCAAACCCAGATCAAATTGATTCAAAATTAATGGAATTGGTACAAGAGTACCAACATCTTTATGATACTTATATCTCTATGATACAGCACACAAAGATCATAAAAATAAATTAATCTTTATGTTTTGTATTTGTGCGATTAATAAAGCTGTATTCAAGTTAGGGATTACAATTCCGAAGCAAATACACAATCTCGGGATTACATTTTATGAAGCCGGATCCCGGGATTGATTTCGAGATTGGTTTATCTGTTTTCAAGTGTTTCTTTAAAAGACTTCGGTTTTTCCTGGTCAACTTTCTTCTCCAGAAAGACGGCGAAATATCGCATTCTTCTTCATGGTCGACTTTGTCATTTTTACCTTCATTTCCTCTAAATCATTCTATTATAGTTTTAATCTCTTTCACCTATACGTTCCTTGTACCTTTATTATTGTTAGTTTTATTGAGGAAAGGGTTGTCTTACGCTGTTGAATCATTGAAATCAAACAATCTTCAAAGGTCTTTTCTAAAGGAGCATAACTTTTTTTAAAATTTCTTGCAGCATGCATTCTAAAGTAATATCTGCTTTATTAAGATTCATGTCTCGATGACAAATACCTTCAACAGTCACTTTGACCCGATCTAAATATCAAACCAACTTCTCATAATTTTAAATTCACTGTCATTAATACATATAATAAAGTACTTTAGACTGTCATATTACTTTAACATGATTAAAAGGCTATTTCATCTTCTTTTGCAGTCAAGTTGAAGTTTCAGTTCTTTTCCATGTTCTTCTTTTACATATTTTTGAAGATCTTTGTTTTTTGTTAGAGATTTTCGGTACTTTCTGACCAGCATTGATCAACGACAAATCCCAGATTCATAAAAATTGGTTGTTATGGGAACAATTCCGGGATCCAGGGATCCCGAACAATTTTTTTTTATTCATATTAATTAATGTTAGAAACACATTTGAAATCTGTTTCACTCCAGATTTCTTTTTCTATTTCTAATTTGACACGATTGTATATATGTTCAAATTTTGCTTTAATGTGCTATGCTTAAATATTGCACAAACCAATATCATTCCTTACAACTAAAGCTAACGCAAACGGTTAAGACTAAGACTACGACTAAAACTAAAACACGTTGCATGAACCCACCATTACAAATTTTAATCAAGTTTTACATCAAAGACTGTAATATTTTTCTATAATGTAGAATGTTGTGCTGATTCTGAATCTGTCTTCAGTTTTTCGCCATAACGTCCAGTTTTCGAAATATACCCAAAAATGTGGAAAAGCGTAAATTAAAAAACACACTGACAGTTTCATGTTCAGTATTTTTGATATTTTGCATAGTGTACTTCTGTATATATATGGACATGAAGGTGGACATCCAGACAAACATTTTAAGATATTGATGCCATAAATTGGACTTTCCGTCATTTTGCTAGAGCCTAAAACAACTCAACAAAATGATTTTTTTTGACATTTTTCCCACTTTCTTTTCACTTAATTGCACAATAACAAAAAATTATTATATATGAACAAAAAAGATAGCTATTCCATCCTGTAGAACATTTAATTCTCTAAAATTTGAAATATTGGACACCATGATCGAATGTATATTACCAGAAATATCGTTAATTTACGACTATCGTGCAAAATTTTATGTTTTACCATTTTCACTGTATTGTTGAAACATTATTACGAACAATTTTGTTTTTTAATAAAGAGTATTTTAAGTATTGCAGGCTCTAAGTATAAACACTAAATTCACTAAAATCAATATTATTTTAGCTGTTCTAAATATTGAACATTAAGCATAATTGGTCAGGAGGATTTGATTTTGGCAGAGTTCCACTATGTGCACTTGGGTGTTTGGCTGATCTGACAAGCGATACTTTTCTTTGACATTTTATTTATATTGTCTGGGTTTATATTACAGAATACTTATGGAATTAAATTTTATGTTTAATGTATACTACTTTACTTATTGTTAGTATAGTGCGGAATATGATTACTTTTCGACAATTTTTTGTATGTCTTTGGGTCGATTTCTCTAATAATACTCCAGAGATAATCTCCCATCATCCCTATGTCTCCCAGTAATCTTGATAACATATTTCAATGTCATTAAATCTTGATGGAACTGCTCGCCTTGTTCGTTACTTTTCGTTCCAAGATTGCATGGAAGAAATGTAAGTGTAAATGGAGAAAATGAATTTTGAGCTACATGTTTGCATTTATAGCATGGTAATTGTGCAAGAGTAAGTTAAGTTAGAAATTGCAGAAATTATTTCGCGAGAATTCTCATTCTTATGCTTTTCTCTTCATTTATTAATTTTCCTATTTGATGGCCAAGAAATATACCTTCTTTTAGTTAAGCGTACGATATTTGTGGAAAGAGCTGGGTGAGATATTTAAATACTAGGCCTTCTGAATTCAACGTTTTCGCAAATCATTTGCTCAAATCTGTAATATGACAGATGCTGGTCTCATCAGAGGTTTATTTAAGACATTGAAAACATCAGCATCGTAATGTTCTCTAGAAGGTCAGTCTTTGCCTATCATACTCCCTCGCTCAGCTTCCTTCAACAGCTAAAACAGCTTAAAAAAAGCTGTAAAATCGCTTTGTGAGTTTGTAACCACCGCTATGACTTACAAGTAAGTCATAGAAATGAAGTCGATACTTAAAAAGTAGAAGCTAGTAAATTTCTTTACTGCGGCAATTACTTTTTAATCTACAGAATCTTTCCATACAAATGCGTTATACTGAATTAGTGTCAAAATAATAATATTGGTTTCAATGAATTTAATGTTTATACTTAGTGCCTAGAACAGTTAAAATACCTCTTTATTAAAAAAAATTGTTCGTAGTAATGTTTCAGCAATACAGTGAAAATGGTAAAAAATGAAATTTTACACGATTGTCGTAAATTATCTTTGGTAAAATACCTTCGATCGTGATGTCCAATACTTCAAAATTTAAAGAGTTAAATGTTCTAAAGGATACAATAGCTAACTTTGTTATTCATATATAATTATTGTTTGTTACGGTGCGATTAAGTGAAAAGAAAATGGGAAAAATGTCAAAAAATTAGATTTTGTTGAGTTGTTTTAGGCTCTAGCAAAATAACGGAAAGTTCGATTTATGGCATCAATATCTTAAAATGTTCCACTGGATGTCCATTTTCATATAGTAGTACAGAAGTACACCATGCAAAATATCAAAAATACTGAACATGAACTGTTACTGTGTTTTTTAATTTACGATTTTCCAAATTTTTGGGTATATCTCGAAAACTGGACCTGATGGCGAAAAACTGAAGACAGATTCAGAATCAGCACAACATTCTATATTATAAAAAAATATTACAGTCTTTGAGATTTTTCTTGTAAACTAGTGTTATCTAACGTATAGAAGGGTTGTCGTTCATTTCCTAGTAGGTCATATTTATCCGAAATCTGGGTGTCATTACTTCGAAGTAGAATCACTTCCATAATTGCTTTGCTGACCACGACTTTTATTGTGCTCACCTTGACTTTTAAAGTTTTGTTGATTACTTTTACGAAAGTTATTGCATTCATTCACATAACTGTTATGTTATATGGTGACCGATTCAGCAGTGAAGAGCCATTTGCAGATAAATTTTTCCCCTACATAAAATTGCCTAATTCTTATTATTTGGCATATTTTATCATTCTAGCTAAAACTTTGAGTTTTCATTATTGTGAGCTTTTATCAATTCTTTTTTAAGTCCTAATCTAAACATTTATTTGATTTAACATAAGGTTTTCACATTTTATTTTCAAACCGAGCTTTTGTTGCTTTAATGCTCTAGATAAATCCTCTTGTGGTAATTCACTTCCAATTGTTTTGAGACGAATAACGGAGTTTCAGTCCGATTCATCGAACCTTTGGAAACATTTTCCCAAGCGCAGTAACCTTTCTCCAGGGATTTCGAAGGTGAAAATTTGTTGATAAGCTTCTTTCTGAAGTCTTTATACGGTAAAACCTAAAAATCTGGATTCAACTTGAAGAATCGAAATGCTTTTCCTGCTAATCTGCACTATATTCATTTTAAAGTGGTTACTTCGTAACAATAAAAACAGAAGTATTCTTTAGTATTTTATTTAGCATTGAACCTCTTTAGGATATCATCTAAAATTCCAAGGGCAAAACGTTATACACTTTATTTACTTCCTGGTAATTCTAGAATTATAATTTTTTTAAACAATTTAAGTGTAAATTATATTTATATTTCTGAAAACAATTAAATGTAAATAATTTTTTGGTTTGGCGATGCAACTTTTACAAGATATAACGTTAATAACGTAGCATTAGGTCATTAGGGTCAATTCAAATATATTGTTAGCTTCTGTTCATCGATAAAAATTAAATTTGGGTAGGTGCCTAGATTTATTGGGAAGCACGGTGGAAAATATGTCACAGAATAATATTTCGTTGCTATAGTTGATGGTGAAAATACATTGCCACCTGCGCTCTACTGAGGTTGACGACATCGTCAGAGAACTGCACAAAGGCAATGCTACTGTGGTGACTCTATTGAACTACAACATAGCATTTGACATTCTGTGTCGCAAATTTAATGTCACGGCGATTCAGTTTACATAATCTCGTCCTTCATATGAACGCTCACCTCCAGTTTGAAGATAATACCTCTTGCCTCTTAAACTAAGCGGTCATATTATGGTAGATAAGACCACATATTTATTATAGTCTTATCTACCATAATAGATATGTTTTAGATCGAAATAACAGAGGAATACTGTCCGAGATAATTGCGAGGTTTCATTTTATGATTCGCAAAATGTTGCACGAGTGAAATTGTGAGTAATTATCGACTATGGTAACATTTTATGCATTGTTTCGTCTTCTTTAGTATACGTAACAATCGCCTACGTCAATTTTCGTCGATTCTATACACAGAAGCTTTGGTAGAACATTTCAATGGAATCGTAACAACCTTGAACCACATTCAAGGAAAAGCACGTTTTTATTATGAATAATCTATTATATTTCGTTAGTTAATTTAATTACTTAGGCTTAACTCTTTTTTATGTAATATCAAGATTCTCAAATCAACCGTATATTCGTATATTTTTGCTTAGGTAAATCGTTCACGAGTACATAACAATTAGTTATTTGAGTACATATCTATATTTATTATAAGTAAAGACCGGATTAAAAGGCACAAAAAAGACGGAAAAAGGCACTTAAAAAGGCATGAAATTTTGGCAACAAAAGCATTAAAAGGCATAAAAATTAGAAATCGAAAAAATTGCTGTACCTAATTAATAATGTATTATTTTAATCACGTTTTCATTAAAAAATACATCGTTAAACTAAACATTCATATATAATTATTAAACCACTAATCACGAAAACAACTAATTATTAAATACTTTCTAAATGTTCCATTGTGAAGTTGTGTCTTTTTGCACTTAACGTATTCTTGTAAGCCGAAAAACTTCTCTCCACGTCCACACATAATAAATCCAGTAACAATTTCACCACTTAAAATTGATGCAATTTTTTGTAATGTGGCAAATCCTTCATTTTTACACAGAACGTCATTAAATTTATTCGTAATTATTTGACCAATATGTCCTGGTACGCTATACGTGTTGTCTTGAAACTTTTTAATCATTTCTACTGCAGTTACTAAAGGTAAATCCTGTTTTTCAAGTGATTTTATAGATTCACTTATATAACTGTAATTGCTTTTTATAAATGCCAAATTATTTTGTAGCTTCACTTCTTTTAGGACGGCCTGGCAATCTTGTATTGCTTTACTACTTGTAGCCGGAAATTCATTTATTAATTTAAAATTGTTTAGTTTAAAATGATCTAAGGCGTTTGTGTAGTATATAGCGGTATAATGGAGTATTTGGTAACCTCTCTCTAAACAATTCTACCCTTAAAGGGCTTTAACAAATATTTGTTTACCGCTTTTTATTAATTTATTAACTAATGGGAACTGTAACCTTATAGTTTCTGCTACTCGATTAAGCCCGTGTGCTAAGCAAGTACAATGAATTAAATTAGGGTAAAAAATCTTCATATTAGACGCAGCTTTTACCATGTATGCCGCTGCGTCTGACACCATCAGTAAAATTTTATCATTCGGTACCGGCTCCGGTAAGAAAACATGCGTTAATTCGTCGTGAATAAATCTTGTTACCGTATTATTATTTGTTTTACTTAATTCTTTGGTACTTATTAGAAAACTTTTTGACGAATTTTCATCACTCCAAGTATTAAATTTGCCACGTATCGTCCACATACATCAGTTGTTTCGTCTACACTTATCCAAATATAATTATTTCCAATAATATTTTTTATTTCTTGAATAACTTCTTTGTAGTCTGAAGTAATATAATTTTTGCGGAGATGGCTTTCATCGAGAATATGCATTGTACAATATGTTTGTAAAAAAGTTTTGAAATATTTATTAGTCACTTTATGGATTGGTATGTTTGCTTTTATCAAAGCTTTGCAAAGATCAACAGTGAATTTTGATTGTTCAGTGTAGCCGGATGTTGATGCCACAGATTGTATAGCTGTACCTATAGTTTTGGATTGATTTGGATTGATTTTTAGTCAGTTTTAATTTTCCCTGATGCAATGATGTTTTGACATGCTGAATTATGTAGTATTTCTTGTCACAATTAATCTGTTAACAGTAATTTAATAACGTCAGTATTTTATAATATCTTCCATAATTATTAAACAATCAATATATTGTTCTATTAATTTTAGTGATTGAAGTACTACATTGAATCAATAGTGAATTTTATTTCTAGTGAATAAAATCCCAAAACATGCTATTCTTTATAATTTCCAATTTTTACCGTAAAAAGATTTAAATTTCGGTTTTAAATATTTAAAAATCTTTGGTATTATACATAATTTAATCATTATTTAAAAATATAATTAATATAATTAATTGTTTTTACTCGATTAACTCTATCAATACTTACGATTTTTGAACAGGCTTGGCAAAATAAACGATTGCGTTCATATTTCAATTCCTTGTAATCTTTAATCCATTCTTCTACGGTTGGCTTCAGCATTGGTTTCGGCATTGTACTACGCAAGAACTTCACACTGTCACTCGAGTAACTTTAATACAACTAAATGAATTGAAGACTCGACGCAAGTCAAACCAGATACGGGGAATCCCGTGTAAGACGACACGGCACAACGGGAAATTCCAAAGCTTAAATTCGGATCGATGAAAAACGCGGATCTTACGTCAGACGGCACAACGAGGAAATGTACAGAGGCGCAGCGAAATATTTTTTCATAACTCAACCAATTTTTGGGGAAAAGACGCCAAAAAGTTGGAAAAAGGCTTTAAATAGGCATAAAAAAAAATAATAGGCATGAAAATTCAAAAAAGGCATAACTAACCTGGTCTTATTTCACTTATTTTTAACTCATTCGTAAAGATATTTAAACATATTTGTAATGCCTTTAATTTTGAGCATAAGCACATTTTCTATAAATCCGGTCTTTAATTATCAGTATAAAATGCGAAGACAAAGGTGGTGGCAAAAATAAATTGGAAAATAATGTTGTATAGTTGTGTTTCAAAAATTAAATAATAGCAATTATTTTAGCTTATAAGTACGAAGGCTTTTATGACCGGTGTCAACTGAACTAAAATTAGAACTAACACTAGCACTAACACTAGAACTATCACTAGAACTATCACAAGGATTAACACTAGATCTAAAACTAGAAACTTTCGGGTTTTGCCGTGCGTTTTTTGAAAAAATATTTGACGTTTCGGATGCCAAGTTGCAACCTTCTTCAGAAAACTCACTTCGAACACTTCGAACCAGTTAGTGAGTTTTCTGAAGAAGGTTGCAACTTCTTTAGAAAACTCACTTCGAACCAGTTAGTGTTAGTCCCAGTTATAGTTTTCTTACTTTGTATAGGGAAATGAGACAAAGAAAACTATAAACTGGGTAATGACACACATTACAATTTACAAACATAAAACATAGAAACTTATAAACATTAAGGATATCAAATAAATTAAAAAAATAAACCGGTGTAAGAACGAAAATATTACCCAAGGTGTCTTTGTAGAGACTAGTACGGCTCGTTCACTTTTTTTCTGTTACCACCCTCAACATTTCATATTTTTTATGCTTATATACTTTATGTAGTAAATTATAGTAAATTCGGAAAATACTGTAACGATTTTCTTTGTTATAACTCATTCATACACAAAACCGAATTTATCTAATGTGGGAGAATTGTGGAGCATCTAATGAAGGGAACAAACAGAATGTGAATACTCTATATCATTTACTTACATTATGAAGAATGGAGTATTGCTTTGTGCAATTTCTTGTATAACACCTTGTATTTATTCAAAATTTGAAAAAATGTTCACAAAATATTTGGCAAACATATTGGTGGTAACAATTTTCACTTTGTTTTTAATAAAATATATTAAAACAGTTACACTTGTTTAATCTGGTGTCGCATACTTACATTTATATTCGTACCACTTACATATAAATAATACATTTCGACTTTTCTGTCTCTTATTTATATTAATTCAATAAACACTAATTAATTTCATTAATATAGATATTAAACTTACTTTTCCTTTTTGTAATTGGAAACTAGAATTCATGAAATCATTATAATAGCCGTACGAACTTTACGAAGTCAGTTTTATAACTAGTAATAATTAATAGTTGCAATTAGTAAATAGTGAGATCGGGCATTTGCAACTTTGTTCTAGATCATACTTTCGATCGAGATACGAATGGATAAAATTGGTTAATTAATTAATGAAATAGTTGATGTGTTTGATTAATTAATTTTTCATGTTTCAATCAAAACCCTTACATATTTCCAATTGACTAATAGTTTTAATTAATAAATATTGAGATATTTTTATAGCATTTGCAACTTCGGATTTGCTCTAGATCATACTTTCGATCGAGATATGGTGAATTAAATAAGGAGAAAATTGATGTGTTTGATTAATTAGTTTTTGGTTTTAATCAAAACCCTTACGTATCGACAACCGGATTCACGTCTTAAAGGATTAAGTCTTAAACATCGTTTAGGTCTTATGATCAAGGTTTATATATTAAAGATTATCCAGGTTCGTACGCAATTATACTGCGCATTCCGTCATAAGAGGAAAAGAGGGGGAAACATTTCAAATTTTTAATATGAAGTAATTAAATTATAGATATTATATTATGAAATACCTAAATAAACAATTAAACTAGTGCTAACTAGGTAAATATTAAGTTTGGGACACAAACACACTTGAATACACTTCAAGTCTCACAAAATATAAATGACGTCAACGAGTTTGTATTTGCGCGCGCTATATCCTCTTGTTACGGTATGAAATACACCCGCTCTTTCCCCTCACCCACATAAAAAGGTCATACCGTTGTAAGAAAGAAACTTAGGCAACCTTATGTTATATAACATGAGTTATGATAACTTAAAAATCGCTATTTTTGTGTTATTTTCGTGTATCTGCGCAATATATTGGCATTTCAGCGAATCGTTGAGTAGCCTTGGGTGTGTAGTGTTTGAAAACCTCTTCCCAAGTGATTTAAAGAACATACAATAATAATAATGTCTATTCCTACCAACTACAAGTTAACAAATTAAATATTCGATACAAATACAAAAATATAAAATAAAATACAAAATTGATCAGTAAGGAATAAGTAGTAGGAAGTGGCGAAGTTCAGTGCTAAGACACTACTCGACTTAACCTTAAATTCCATTATAATAACGTAATGTATTATAATAACTTATGCAATTCTTTCAGCAGCAAGAGAACAAACTTATACGAATATTTAACAAAACTAGCAACAATATATATTATTAATAATACATATAAATAAGTAACATCTTTGTACAATTCAACCGGGAAATACTCTGTTTTAAAGTCCCACCCAGTCCAAAACGTTTTTAATCTACACGAGTTTCTCTTTCTCTCTTTCCTACAATTTTTGCCCTGCAGTAAGGCCTTTGATAAGATTAACCATTCAATGGTATTAGTTTTTCTGCGATATGTGGGTTTGTCTGACATATTACGGACGAGGGGATGAAAAAAATCTACCCCTACAATACTTTACGTCAGAACTCTGTAATGCGGCTAGTTTTTTGTATTCACAGGATTAATTCAAGTAGATGGATTGGATACGCAATTTTTTTGTCTCTTAACATTTTCAGCTAAAATTATTAGTTTGTTCATAAAAAATAATAACTTTAAGAGGACTGTAACTTGAAAACTGGAAGGATAAGGGGTTTTTAAATAAAGTTATATGAAAGATTATGATGGTCGCTTGCTGGCAAGGTGCTGTGTTTGAAATATCAGTGAGAAAATCGTTCACTTTGCAAGATTAGCACCTCCACCGCAAGCGACCTCGGCGAATCGTTCTTTATATACCCTACTAAATATATAAAATCGCCTATAAGACGGTTTTATAATCTTGCAATACTATCATAAAAAGAATATTTCTAAGATCTCAATAATAAAAAAAATTAAGACATTGCATTTGAGAAAACGTTGAAAGACGTCATTTTGCTATATTTGAAATATTAATAAAAAATCGTTGTTTAAACTCCGGCCAGACATTTGAAATGTTTTAGAGGGAAAAACAAACTCCAGAATAGATTAAATTCCGGGCATGCCAGATATTTTACCTAGAAATGAAATGAGCATTACTAAGATATCAATAATACTGCTTTGTTCTATAAAATTTTGGATTTATATACAATTCTTAATGCTAATTTAACAACTAATAAAGTAATTAATTTAGGTCGCATAATTGCGCGCATATAGGCTTCGAAATTATTTGAGAAAATGAATATTAAAGAAAATAAAATTATTTTTTAAATAAATATAAAGTATAATAGGAATAGTTTGGTTTTACAACACCATCTTACTGTTCGAAGTTCATTCTGTGGTGAATTTTCGTCTAGATTAGTTATAATGATATAATAATCAATTGTAAAAATCTCGTTCGGAACATCTAGGATCAAGTGTGTTGAATTTGTAGTCTCCAGCGGTATAATATTGACCTTAATAATTTCGAATTCAATTACTTCTGCCATTGAGAAATAAGTTAAGATTGTAACAAACCCCTCTTCTTGTTCCAATTTCAGACCTATAATACGAGTTTGAAGGATTTGAATATTTGTTGCGACGTCTTTGAGCTCACAATTTACCACCGCAAATACCTCTAATTGCGAAGAGAAGTTGTTTAATTTAAAAGGAAATAAAACAATATATATAGTACACAAGCAACATCCAAATAAACACAAACATTTTCAAACCAAAAAAACAATAATGTTTATTAAAAAAATGTAATTTTAAATTTGACAAATAAAAACAAAATAAATTTCTTTTCAGGTTTAATAGAACCAAAGAAATAAAAATTATCCAACTAAATATCTGGGGTAATTGAAGTACCAACAAATTAATAATAACCAATTGACCATTGGTCAAAAAAAATGAAAAGAAAATAAAACCCTGTCTTAAATGGCGACACCTACCCGAATGCAGCAGATCTGATTCAGGCAAACGTAAAAAAGATAAAAAATAACGAAAACAAAAACTGAATCCCAAAAACAAATGGTTAAATCGTTCGTTCAGAAACAAAATAATAATCAAAATTGAACTACAAAATATTAAATACCGAAATAAAACAAATTAATAAAAATTGTACAATAACAATTTGCAAAATATTTTTGCTTATGCTTGCTGAAAAGCCTTTATTAGTGGATGTTTTTGACCTTTGCTGCTGTGAAATTTTCAAGTGTTCTTCTAAAATTGTTGATAAATGGAAATGAACCAAAATTTAAGTTGCCTCTCCTTGAACGATTAGGATAGACAGGGATGATGATTGCGTGCCAAATCCTGAATTTCTCCGTAATTAAAAAAAAACTGAATTTTTTATCAAAAATGCCGATGTACAACGTCTGTCTCAAACAATCGGAAATAGCGAATACCTAAAATCCAAAAATCTAATTTTCAAAATCTTGCCTAATATTAATGTCATACACGTACATAACGTAAGAATCGTTAACTCAAAATCGGCAAGTAACATATCCTACGGAAGTTTTAAATTAGCTGACTCTATTTTTCAAATTCCCCCGACCTAGGTGCAGATGCTTACATTGGTGTTAAATTGACTTATTTCGGATATGACGTTTACAGCTATGTGATATGAATTCAATACATAGATCTTCAATTGATTCCCGTCAACTTTAGCCCACCAATGATTCGTTTCGTTTAACGCAAAAAGTCCTTGTGTTAGTTTCTCACAAAAGTTTTCTAGTTGAGCATAGCTCTTGCTTCGGTAGCGTTGAATGCGGAATGTGCAGTCACCACAAACTTATGATGCTTTTATAATTGTTTGTTAATTCTTCTCTAATGCCTCGATAGCTTGATTTACTTCGCCATTGACGCCAGAAACACTTATTAATAATCGTCCCAACAGTCCCTTCTTCTGTCGTTTTTGCATAATATTTTGTAATCCATCATGAACCCATTCCAGTTGCTTATTTTCTTCCAGATAACGCAGAAGCATCTCTCAATGTATGTCTCATTGCAGTAATGTTGTTGCATAAATATTTGAAATATTGAATTTCTCTTAAAGAGTGTTACTAGTAGAACAGCTACGTAAAGTTCTAATCTTGGTAAAGTAGATTTTGTTCTTGCAGATTCTACGTTTGATTTAGCTATTTCACTGTTAGCTTGAGCTCTGAGTGAGATTAGTAAGTATTGAAGTAATTTTGAATTATTGCGGTTTTCAACATTTCGTTGAATTTTAGAAATCTTCTAAATAACTTTTGTATTTTCCTTTTTTCGTCTTGTGCTAATTGTTGTAACGGTTTAACAACAACCGTAGTTAGTTGTCAGTTGTGGTTGGATCTGATGTATTGAATCTACACACTATTCTTTGAAATACTTTGTGTTCTATTGAAATTCTTATATGCCAGTACATCTTCTCTATGTTGGCTGAGAACGCAATAATATGCTTTCTCAGGAACTTTGTTCAGGAATAAAGTTCCTGAAAATATTTATTGAATGAACCGAAACCGGTAGAACTATTACAAAAATATCTTCCGTTTTAATAAAAGTACAAAGACATACAAAAGGAGCCTTTTATTATATTTTTGTTTAAATTGTAATCTTTCTTGAACAATGGGGAAAATTTTCGTACCTCTTTTAAGACCGCAAATCCTAATGTTTCTGATGCAAACCCTGTTTTTTTTAGGTTGGGCTTGGGTTACATCTTAAGAGAGGTTCGACTAAACCTACATGTTTTTTGCTCCAGGTCTACTATTGACTGTATCGTTAGTGTTGGCTCTATTTTCAGTTATCATTCGGTCTTAAATTGTTGTGTACTTGTATCAAATTAAAACTAGAACTAACACTAGACAAAAGATTCAGGTTTACTAAACCAAAACTTTTTAGTACTACGTCTAGTATTAGTACTAGTTTTAATTGGCATTCAGTGCTTGATTGTTGTAAGTTCTTCTGGAGCTAAAAATATAACTAATACTATACCTAAAACATAGCTTTCCTATTAATACTAGACCTAGAACTAGCCACATTAGGATTTAGCCGCACGTCTCTTTGGACGGCTAAACCCTAATGTTTTTAGTCATAAGTTTTCTAAGTGTTAGTTCTGAAACTAGTGTTGGGTTGGGTTAGATTGGATTCAATCTCTAGTATATTTCTAGTCTAAATCTACTGTTAGAATTGAAATTAGGTTGGGTTTGGTTGGGTTGGATTGGATTCCGTTTTAAGAGACAGACGACTATATTTAAATGTTTTTCGATCTAGGTGTAGTATTAGCTCTAGCGTTAGTGTTAGCTCTATTTTCAGTTGTTATTTAGTCTTAAATTGTTGTATACTTGTATCAAAGATAAATTAAAGCAAACACTAGACTTAGAACTAGAAAACCAAGCGGCTAAACCGAAACTTTCTAGTTCTAAGTCTTAGTTCTTGTTTTAAATTTTATTTATCTCCAAATTGTTATAAATTCTTCTGGAACTAAAAATATAACCTAACGTACAAATAAAGGCCACCACACCTTAGGAAGCAATTTTCTTTCAAAATTTAGAAACTTTTTTCTTTCATTGGTAAAACTGGATTATGTGTACTTATCGTGTTCAAAAAGCATTGAAATAGCTTTAACACTCATAAATCATCATATTATTATTTATCTTTATCATCTGAACCAAAGGTTTCCACTCCTTTTCATAATACCTTGACCCAATCTAAATTATGTTAGCTTCGTCTAATAGAATTGTATCGTTGCCAAAGTTTATTGTCTTTTAGTAACAAAACAACAAAAAAAACCAGATTTCAGTTAATAATCAAATTATAAAAAAAATGTGTCTTCTTGCAAATCTTTTGTTATGATTCCACTCTTAGGATCAAAACATCATTACAAAGGAACATTCTTATAATTAGTTGGGTAGGAGATATTTAAATATATTTATAGTAATCTTTTTTGTTCATTTTATTTGTCTTAATTAATTTTCATCACATGAATCATTAACAATCCTATAACAATGCTTACAATAAATACATAAAACTCTGGATTAGATATGTAGATGACATCTTAGTCATAAATAACGAACAATATACAAAATTATCAATACATTATAACAATATAAACAACAATATAAATTTCACTCTTGAAACGGAAAATAATAATAGTCAAAATTTTCTATATGTCACTCTACATAAAACCGCTAATAACATCAATCTTTCAATATATCGAAAAGAAGCACAGACAGATTATACCATTTATATCACGTCATGATGAAATACAAAAATATGCCTCATTCAGAGCCTACATTTATAGAGCCTTGAAAACAAATCTCACAGAACAGAATCTCCAAAAAGAATTGGAAATTATAAATCAGATTGCACATCAAAATCAATTCCCAGAAAACGTAATTGAAAAGACAATAAATAAAAATGAAATCAAAGATAGAGCTATAACTTATCCAGGAAACTTATCTCATAAAATAAAAAAAAGATATTTCACCAAAACAACATAAAACCATCTTTTCGATCTAAAAACACAATCAAAAACATTGTATCTAACAATAAAGATAAAATCGATATTTTATCCAAAAGTGGAATATACCAACTACAATGCTTAGAATGCAATGCCACCTACATCGCTGAAACTGGCAGAAGCCTAAAACAACGCATAAATGAGCACAAAACCAAACCTAACTCTAATTTTGGACAACAAACACATTGTAATTAACAATCAGATATTCGATGAATCAAAAAACGTAAAACTCAAATATCAATTGAGGAAAGGACACTACATGGAAGTACTAGAAATGTACGAAATTAATAAATTCATTAAAAATAATGCTGATATAACGTCAAATTATTTGATAGAAAGAAAAAAGAACCCAGATAAAGATAAAAACAGGACTAACAATTATACGAAGCAAAACTCTAATTCAGCAACACACTGATTTTGTAATTTTGAATTTCCCACAACCCTCCTATTTCACCAACAAATATATCCTGATCTCATGTTAAACTCGTCTTAACACAGAAATAACGACATCTCTGAACCACAAAACTTAACTTCCTTCCCGATATACATTACCACATCAACTGCTAATTGTCGTGAATGTCAAGATTTTAATACACATTTCAATAAACTAAAGACAAAATCTATAAAAAGAAAACCTTAATGATAAACAAACATTTTAAGAAAATATTCTGAACAAAGATAACGTAAGTATTGTTATTAATATTTAATCTTTAAACAGTAAAACACATAACCTTAAAATAACAATTTGCATCCTAATCTAAAAAAAAATTGTAACGTTTGTAGAAGTCTTCTAATGACGATCATGTGATCGACATGATCGCAGATGATGACATGCAGATTGCAGACCGACATTTTATACATTCATAATTTGTCATCCTTCTGAAATTCCTTTCATCTGTACAGATTGAACACCAACGGGTTGGAACCGTTTTAGTCGCATTTGGAGCTGGGTATTGATTTCAACAGTCTTCATACTTCTCCGTGTAAGCTGTCCCATCGTCAGCTGTTGAGACAATGTTTTTAGAAGAACTCGTCTTTTTAATGGTTCCAGTCGATTGCCGAGGTAAATTACTTCTGAGTAATTTACCACTCACATTCAACATTGTGAAAAATATTACCATGGGCTACCGCTTTACATTTCGGTTCACGCTGTAGGTAGCACGCATCTGAGCTACAGTGCCATTGGTGGAATTATAAAAAGTGATTATCTCTAGCTTTGTTTCTCTTCAGATAGGATCGATGGTGTTGTCGTCATGTAGTGTAGATACGAGACGGTCTGTACTGCTGAAATGCACACCGTCCACGGAAATCTGGTGGCATCTCATCGATTGTCACGTTTTCTCCGACGTTATAACTTTTTTGACAGTTTTCTACAAATTTTTCAAACACGTCCCGAATTGGAGCAAGGCGATCGATTTCTTTTCGTTCTGCTCTGGTAGTAAAATCCTCTAATCGAAGACAACGCATCAGAGTTTTGAACCGTTTGATATTCACTACCAATCCAATTTTCTCGACACCGCCTTCTTTTCCCCAAAGCTCCTCCAAACTTTGACGATTTCCTCTCAGTGCTCCTACTAAGTATAATAAACCAATAAAAGCCTTTAGTTCGATGACGTCTGTGGGCGCGACGTAGCTTTCTCTGGAAAATTTATGCTTTATCGATACAATATATTGGTTTGTATATCTAACTATTGTATCCAAAATGTCGTCTGTGAACAAATTATGCCAACAATCAACCGCAGTTTGAGCATTTTTAGCGTTTCCCTTGACTCCAGAACGTTCAGTTATATATACTTTATACCATTTGGTTGTTTTATCCTTTCCCAAAAAGTAATTGGCTTCAGTACCAGGTTAGCATTCATCTTGAAATTTCTCACCATCCTGCTCCGTTTCTGAATCGTCTTTACGTTTTTCAACGAAATCTTCCGAATCAATATCACTTTCTTCTCCAAAAACCTCGTTCACTGAGTGATCTTCCTTATCGTGTTTGAGAAGATTTGTTATATCATCAAAATGATTTGAACAGTTTTGGGAAATTTTAGCGGTAATAAAGGACAGTTAGAACCACCAGCTATTTTAGAACTAATTTTACTTGAGCATTACGTTCTTCTTCTATACGTTTTACTACTGGGAACAGTAACATTTGCAGTTGTAAGAATTCTTTATTTGGTTTGAAAAATATAAAACTTTGCGACGACTTTTTACTTCTAGTTAGGTTTCGAAGATTAGATTTGTTCTCACGGACGGTGGGGACTCTCTCAAAACTCGTCAATTACAATCTCCCATGTCAAGTAATGTAATTTTATTTCAACAAATTTATTTGCATTATTTGACATCGGTGATTGAGAGATCACGGACAAGTCTTAGTGTTGAGTGGAAAAAATATTTATTTTAGAACTTATTTTAGTTCTGTAACTGTCCTTACTTTATACCTTTTTGACCTTAAAACAACATTTGCAATTGTGGGAATTCTTTTTTATTTGGTTTGAGAAATATAAAACGTCGCGACAACTTTTTACTATAACTAGGTTTTGCAGATAAAATATTTGTTCTCATAAAAAATATATCAATAGAAGAAAAAATAATAAATAGAAGTTTCATAGAATATTACGTGATATGTGAAGAAACAACTAAAATAATGACATGATGAAAAAGATATAAATATAAACAGAATCTCCAAAAAGAATTGGAAATTATAAATCAGATTGCACATCAAAATCAATTCCCAGAAAACGTAATTGAAAAGACAATAAATAAAAATGAAATCAAAGATAGAGCTATAACTTATCCAGGAAACTTATCTCATAAAATAAAAAAAGATATTTCACCAAAACAACATAAAACCATCTTTTCGATCTAAAAACACAATCAAAAACATTGTATCTAACAATAAAGATAAAATCGATATTTAATCCAAAAGTGGAATATACCAACTACAATGCTTAGAATGCAATGCCACCTACATCGCTAAAACTGGCAGAAGCCTAAAACAACGCATAAATGAGCACAAAACCAAACCTAACTCTAATTTTGGACGACAAACACATTGTAATTAGCAATCAGATATTCGATGAATCAAAAAACGTAAAATTCAAATATCAATTGAGGAAAGGACACTACATGGAAGTACTAGAAATGTACGAAATTAATAAATTCATTAAAAATAATGCTGATATAACGTCACTTAATGAGCAAATTATTTGATAGAAAGAAAAAAGAACCCAGATAAAGATAAAAACAAGACTAACAATTACACGAAGCAAAACTCTAATTCAGCAACACACTGATTTTGTAATTTTGAATTTCCCACAACCCTCCTATTTCACCAACAAATATATCCTGATCTCATGTTAAACTCGTCTTAACACAGAAATAACGACATCTCTGAACCACAAAACTTAACTTCCTTCCCGATATACATTACCACATCAACTGCTAATTGTCGTGAATGTCAAGATTTTAATACACATTTCAATAAACTAAAGACAAAATCTATAAAAAGAAAACCTTAATGATAAACAAAAATTTTAAGAAAATATTCTGAACAAAGATGACGTAAGTATTGTTATTAATATTTAATCTTTAAACAGTATAACAGATAACTTTAAAATAACAATTTGTATCCTAATCTGAAAAAAAATTGTAAAGTTTGTAGAAGTCTTCTAATGACGATCATGTGATCGACATGATCGCAGATGATGACATGCAGATTGCAGACCGACATTTTATACATTCATAATTTGTCATCCTTCTGAAATTCCTTTCATCTGTACAGATTGAACACCAACGGGTTGGAACCGTTTTAGTCGCATTTGGAGCTGGGTATTGATTTCAACAGTCTTCATACTTCTCCGTGTAAGCTGTCCCATCGTCAGCTGTTGAGACAATGTTTTTAGAAGAACTCGTCTTTTTAATGGTTCCAGTCGATTGCCGAGGTAAATTACTTCTGAGTAATTTACCACTTACATTCAACATTGTGAAAAATATTACCATGGGCTACCGCTTCACATTTCGGTTCACGCTGTAGGTAGCACACATCTGAGCTACAGTGCCATTGGTGGAATTATAAAAAGTGATTATCTCTAGCTTTGTTTCTCTTCAGATTTAGGATCGATTGTGTTGTCGTCGTGTAGTGTAGATACGAGACGGTATGTACTGCTGAAATGCACACCGTCCACGGAAATCTGGTGGCATCTCATCGATTGTCACGTTTTCTCCGACGTTATAACTCTTTTGACAGTTTTCTACAAATTTTTCAAACACGTCCCGAATTGGAGCAAGGCGATCGATTTCTTTTCGTTCTGCTCTGGTAGTAAAATCCTCTAATCGAAGGGAACGCATCAGAGTTTTGAACCGTTTGATATTCATTACCAATCCAATTTTCTCGACACCGCCTTCTTTTCCCCAAAGTTCCTCCAAACTTTGACGATTTCCTCTCAGTGCTTCTACTAAGTATAATAAACCAATAAAAGCCTTTAGTTCGATGACGTCTGTGGGCGCGACGTCTCTTTCTCTGCAAAGTTTATGCTTTATCGATACAATATATTGGTTTGTATATCTAACTATTGTATCCAAAATGTCGTCTGTGAACAAATTATGCCAACAATCAACCGCAGTTTGAGCATTTTTAGCGTTTCCTTTGACTCGAGAACGTCCAGTTATATATACTTATTGTTATATAACTACCATATGGTATATTTGGTTGTTTTATCCTTTCCCAAAATGTAATTGGCTTCAGTGCCAGGTTAGCATTCATCTTGAAATTTCTCACCATCCTGCTCCGTTTCTGAATCGTCTTTACGTTTTTCAACGAAATCTTCTGAATCAATATCACTTTCTTCTCCAAAATCCTCGTTCACTGAGTGATCTTCCTTATCGTGTTCGAGAAGATTTATTATATGGTTGGAACAACCAGCTATTTTAGAACTAATTTTACTTGAGCATTACGTTCTTCTTCTATACGTTTTACTACTGGGAACAGTAACATTTGCAGTTGTAAGAATTCTTTATTTGGTTTGAAAAATATAAAACTTTGCGACGACTTTTTACTTCTAGTTAGGTTTCGAAAATAAGATTTGGTCTCACGGACGGTGGGGACTCTCTCAAAACTCGTCAATTACAATCTCCCATGTCAAGTAATGTAATTTTATTTCAACAAATTTATTTGCATTATTTGACATCGGTGATTGAGAGATCACGGACAAGTCTTAGTGTTGAGTGGAAAAACAAACACACAGACAAACACATTGTAATTAACAATCAGATATTCGATGAATCAAAAAACGTAAAACTCAAATATCAATTGAGGAAAGGACACTACATGGAAGTACTAGAAATGTACGAAATTAATAAATTCATTAAAAATAATGCTGATATAACGTCACTTAATGAGCAAATTATTTGATAGAAAGAAAAAAGAACCCAGATAAAGATTAGAACAAGACTAACAATTACACGAAGCAAAACTCTAATTCAGCAACACACTGATTTTGTAATTTTGAATTTCCCACAACCCTCCTATTTCACCAACAAATATATCCTGATCTCATGTTAAACTCGTCTTAACACAGAAATAACGACATCTCTGAACCACAAAACTTAACTTCCTTCCCGATATACATTACCACATCAACTAAGGTAATAATATCCAGCTAAAAAAACGCGCGAGCTAACGGACTAGGTATACCGTAATCAGCAGGTAAAGAAAGTAGTCTATAAAGAATTACAGACTTCTACACTTTTTAAGACTCAAGAGAGGAGCGAAAACATTCTACTTGTGCCTGTCAGACCAGTTGCGTCCGACGGAGAGTTAAATATCTCCTACCCAACTACATAGACATGGTAAAAGAAATATGGATTATATCAAATCTAAAATTCTCATAATTAGTTATAATCACGTTTTCTTATACAGGGTGTTTCGGTGAAACGAGGCACAAATTAAACCACATATACCAGACTGAATACGATGATGATTCGTGTAAAAATTTTCTCTCTCTAAAGAGAAAACATTTAACCAATAAATGGCAGAGTTCTAGGTCATCAAAATAAAGAAATTTTTACTGATTTTTCTAAATATTTTCAATACTGTCAAAGGTGGAGGTGAAATTTGGTACAGTGCAAACTTGTAGCAAGTAGAATCATTAGTCAGGGTGTGAGTTAAATCGACTCACGGGAACCATACTATACAGAGTGTTCCCAAAATTTATATGCTCAGAACTTTTTTATTTGCTCGTAAATCTATACTTATTTTTACACCGTCCAATAGAAAATTTATTTTAGAAACTTTTATTACCTTTATGAAATTTATATAAAGTTTACCGTTTTTGAGTTAAAGCCAATTACGACTTAAATTACGAAATTAAATTACGACGAATTACGAACTTAAAGGATTCAATGTATTATTGGCTTTTAGAAGCTCTTTTTATTGTAATTTTGCCCCGTCTAACAGTTTTGAATTTAACTAAGAAACGATGAATTTTATCTAAATGTCATAAGGTGATACAAGTAAAAAAAGATTGTATTGGATGGTGCACATAGCAATGTAGGTTTACAAACAAATAAAAAAGTTTTGAGGATAAAAATTATGAGAACACAATGTATAGGATTGTTTCTACTGAACGATTTATTAAGTTTAGTTGAATCCATTTTCAATTCGTATTTATAGCTTTAGTAAAAGATTTAACTCAAAATAATTAATTTATTTGACAACAATATTTCTTATTTTAACGGGAATAATTCTTACAGGAATAACTGCAAAAAAAAATAAAATAACACAAAAACAACAATTATAAGTAACAACGTTAAGGAAGATGTTTAAAAAGACCGCATCCGGCATCAATACATACTTGACATCATCGTCTTAAATCAAATCGCACCCTAGGCAATACATTTATATCTCTACGAATGTGAGCAAATGCATCGACGATTTGTAATCTAAGGTGGTCGACAGAAGTGACGTCAGTACTGTAGATAAGCGATTTAACTCGTTCCCTAAAAAAAGTCTACTTGGGTAAGGACAGGTGGCCGATCCCGACCAATCCTTCGTCCCGGGAAATACTGATCCAAATATTCTCTTACGGCATTTGTATTGTGAGCAGGTGCACCATCATGCAAATACCACATTGTTGTTCTGGTATTTAGCCGAACATCGTCTAGAAGGTCGTCGAATCTTTCTAAATGTTGACGGTACGTAGGACCATTACGTTTTGAGGACAAGAAAATTGATCCAATAATTCGCTCACAATCCCAGCCCAAACATTTAAAGATAATTTCCACTGAGATTTCCATGTTTTGTTTTAATTTTGGATTTTCATCCATCCAACTGTGTAAATTCCTTAAATTTATTATTTCATCTTTTGCTAAAAATCGATTATCATTTTACATATTTTCTTGCATTTTCCTGCAATATTCCAACCTTATTGGATAATCAGTCAATCGAACTTTCTGAACCTTAGTGCAATGGTATAGACGAAGCTGCAGTTCTCCAAGAATAAGCCATATCGTTTTTGATGTTCTAAAATAACCAGCCATATTCGCTGTACTAGCTCTACTATTTTTTTTTTATTTTATTTTATTTTAACTGACTCCAAAACAGTGAATGTCACTGGTATCGAAGCCTTAATACACAAAAAATATATGTAAACAAAAAAAATCACAATAGGTTATGTATAAAAAACGAAAATAAAAATCCTCAAAAATGCAAACCCATCAGAAACAGTTCAACACTCATTCACTTCAAAAACATTTTCAGATTATAAACTACTTATAAATATATAATAACTTTTTTCATTGTCCTTGCCTCCACTATTATTATCGGAACACTGTTGTATGCTTTAATACCAAGATATAATGGTGATCTCTGTGCTGTCATTGTTCTACAATATTTATTTCTAAAATCATTTGCATTCCGGTGCTGTATTCATGCCAGTTCTTAACTTGTTTTGTATTTATATTAGTCTTTATTAGTTTGTTTTTTATAGAATATATATATTTTATTTGCTCATAAGTCCGAATTTTCTGCAAGTTCCATATATTTTCCATTTCATACACAAGATCAGTTGACATACAATAGTTCAACTGAAAGATAGATTTTACTGCTTTATTCTGCGTTCTTTGTAATTTATTTAACTGGTAAAGCAGAAGACCTCCCCAGCAGGGAATTAAATATCTAATTTGTGGCAGTATAAAGCTATTATAGAGTAAACGCCTAGAGTTTTTATTTAAGCAATCCGTACACCTTTTTATTGCACTAACCATTGGCACAATTTTTTTAATGATAGCATTCACATGTACATTCCAATTGAGATCATTTGTCAAATTTAAACCTAAGTATTTGTACGTTTGCACTTCTTTTAGTTTTTCTCCATTGAGAAACACATTTATATCACTTTTTTGTTTATTTTTTTGTTTAATAATCATGTATACCGTTTTATTAACGTTCACCGATAATTTATTATAGCACAGCCATGTATAATACAGATTTAAGTCGTCGTTCGCCACCTTTTCAAGTTCCTTTATATTACTTGATGATATAACCAAGACGGTGTCATCGGCAAACACAAAATATCTCGCTTGAAGTTGTAGATACTTTAAGTTTTGAATGTATAATAAATATTGCAAAGGACCAAGTACTGATCCCTGAGCTACTCCAATACTTAGGCTTTTTTTTTACTCTTGGTTTTATTGATTTGAGTATAATGCTTACGGTCCTTAGAATATGACTGGAAGAGGTCTTTTGCAATGCCTCGCATTCCCATTTTTTCTAATTTATTGAGTAAAATATCTATGTCGACAGTATCAAATGCCTTTTGTAAGTCAATAAACACTGTCAAAACATACCTCTTCTTATCGAGTTCTTCTGTAATATATTCTAGTAAATCCCCTGTCGCCCCCAAGGTACTACTCTTCTTTTGAAATCCATATTCATATGGATCGATGTTAAAGAATTTCTGTATAAAGTTAGTTAACCTGTGTTTGATAACTTTTTCTGTTATTTTAGAAAATATATTTAAGATTGAAATTGGTCTATAGTTACCAAGTTCTGTTTTTGCTCCTTTTTTATGAATAGGGGATATTTTCGCCGTTTTTAATTCATTCGGAAACAGGCCAGTAACCAGAATATCATTAATGATATTCACTATTTTGTCTTCCAAAACTTCAAAAAGCAGCACTATATCAGATTTAGTAATACCATCTTCTCCCGGCGAACTATTATTATTTAAATCCCTTATGATAGAATTAATTTCTGTTAAATCAGTTGGTTCCAAGTAGATGGATTCTTTTGTTTCTTCTTCTCTAAACTGGTGATTAAGAACCGGTTTAATTTTTGAGGCTAAATTCTTACCTATTTCAGAAAAATAAGTATTAAATTCCTCAGCTATTTGTTGCTCATCTTCAATGACTGCATCTGTCATACTTTTGATTTGTCCCATTTTGCCCTTTTTTTTGTTAGTTTCAAACATATATCGTTCAGGAACCTCCACATTTTTTTACTGTTTGTTCCAGCCTCATTAAGTGTTTTTTCCACATACTCCTTCTTTAATTTTCTTCTCATATTATTTACCACATTCTTTAAATTTTTAAAATGTCTTTCGGTTTCTGAGTTTCTTATTAATTTCCATCGCTTATATGAATTATCTCTCTGTTTTATTTTCTCAATAAACTCAGCATTTATCCAATAGTTGTTGTTGGATACTTTTATTCTACTTTCCTTTGTACACTCAATTTTTGTTTTTGTTATTATTTCTGCTAATTTTCCAAAGGAAGTTATTTCTTCCTGTTGCAATTTCACTTGAATTAGTTCTTTCCATTTTCCTTTCAGCAATTTAGTTTTATTGATAACTTCTTTAGTTTTTTTTTCAATTACTTTGTTTAATTTAATATACTTAACTTTATGATCTGATATCACATGATCCGTAAGGGTTATATCACAGTAGAGGTTTTTATTCATTAAAACATGATCTAAAATAGTAGCTGTTTTTTCCGTTTGTTTTGTAGCATTCTCAGTAGTAAGAATATTCTGTATTGTAAATGTGTTCATTTCGATAATATTTCTATACTCTCTAATCGTATCAGTTTCACTGAGTAAATTTAAATTCATGTCTCCCAAAATAATACAAGGAGACTTCTGAGTTTCCATAATTTTATCTATTTGTGCTAAAAAAACGTCAGCTTTGTTTCTGGGCGCTCTATAGATATTTATAATTACGCAATTAATTTTAGTAAGACAAACACAAAGTATGTTACAGTCCTCAATTTCCATTTCTCGAATATGTCTCTGACCATACTCCAAATTGTCTTTTATAAACAGACTCACCCCTCCTCCCCTTGAATCTCTACAATGATGTACAACGTTATAATTTGGTATATTAAAATATTCCATCTCATTAGGATAAATCCATGTTTCAGTAAGTGCAATTATGTGAATTTCAAAATCATGCTTATTTACAATCTCCATCAAGTCATCAACTTTATTTCTTAGATTTCTTATATTTATGTACAGGATATTAAGTATTTCATCCATTTCTGTTACGATCTAGACATATATACATTAATTCTAATTTTTGTACTTAATATTTTAATTTTATGAAGTAAGTTTATATAGTAAGATCTTGTTCAGATCTTATTCTGATAGACTGATCCTTAAATGTTTTGCGAAGGTAAATCTTACCATTTCTACAGAACGCTGCTGCAAAGTTATTTTCTTTTCTAAAATCACGTGTACTTTTAAAAAGTCTCTGATTCGCAATAGTAAGATCTTCATTAAAGAATATATTTCCATTTTTTCCATTCAGTCCACACTCACCAACTTTGATACCTTTAGGTTCTTTAACCTTTTTGAAAACCTGCAATTTCAGGCTTTCTTCTAAGAATTTGACAACGATAGGTCCTTCCCTCTTCTGTTTAACTCTAAAGCAGTCCGTTATTTTATTCATAGGTATATTCAGCGTCATTGTCCCAAAAACCTTACACACAACTTCTTTTGTATCTTCATTTTCTTGGATCGGTACACCAGAAACAATAATATTCCTTTGTCGTTCTATTTGCTCTTGGTTATTTGCTTTTTGTTCCAATATTTCCAATCTTTTCTTTAATATACGATTTTCATCTCTATAAAGCTTCACCTCCTCAAACAAATTTTCAGACACCTTTTTTTGATCCTCAAAAGAATCTGACATAAATTGAACTGATTTTTTAAGATCCTCTATATCTCTGAGTATTTTTTCCTCAAAGGGTTTAAGGGCTTCGCTTAAGAGTTGCTTCACTATATGTATTAATTTTACTTCATCCACAAGTTTCGATGTTTCATAAACTTTATCTTCCCTAATTTCTTCTACATAATTTGAAACAGTTTTTTCAAGTGCTGGAGTTCGAACAAATCTTAAGTTGCTATTATTCGTTAAATTAGATTTAAACGACCAATTTTTTCTTAATCGCCTCTCAATTCTTAAAAATTTTTTTCTGTTGAGTGCTATTCGGTTTGGAAATTTCTGCCGATAACAATTAGCAGCCGCTAAACTATTCCCAAAACATTCGCTCAATGTTAAAATCATGTCGGTTTGTTCACTAAACGTATAATTTTCCATTTTAAACGATTTTTTTCAAGGTTTTGTGGATTTAAAAAATTGGATTTAACTCAGAAACGGTAAATTTTATCTAAATTTCATAAAAGTAATAAAAGTTTCTAATATAAATTTTCTAATAGAATGTGCAGAAATATGTGTAGGTTTACGAACAAATAAAAAAGTTCTGAGCATATAAATTTTGGGAACAGCCTGTATAATATGGTTTCCGTAGATCGATTTAACTCACACGCTGTCCACTGATTCTACTTGCTACTAGTTTACACTGTACCAAATTTCAGCACTCTACCTTTAACAATATTGAATATAATTAGCAATATCGGTTAAAATTTCTTGATTTTGATGACCTATAACTCCGCCATTTATTGGTTTAGACTAAAAATTTTTACACGAATCATCATCATTTTCACCCTAGTATATGTGGTTGAATTTGTGCCCCGAGTCACCGAAACACCCTATATAATATTCGAATGGCGAATCTGCCACTTTTCATCTCTCCACCATAAAAATGGTAGCATCGAATGGTGTCGGTCTCATAAATCCTTTTTCCATATTCCCTTTATATCAAAAATTTGTTAATTCAGATCTAAACTTTATTTAATTTATGTTACATACGAATGCTTTCCCATGCTATAAAATACATTCGAATTAAAAAATATGTTCATATATTACTATAAATTTTTATTTGGTTAAGTAGCAAGTGTTTGGGTGTTTAACCTAGGCAGATGTAAATACCCGGAGAAATACCTCATTTATAAATACTTACCTGCTTGATATTTACCTATCGTCCATCACTAGGTGTGGTTTAAATAATTAGTGACCTTGATATAACCTTCAAAATTCCGTTATAATCCGAAAAGCTTGCAATAATTTTCTTTCTTCCTTAGACTTTTCTCTCGACAATATTTGAATTAAGATGACTTTTAGCATCGTGAACATCGTCCATAACTTGCTCAATTTGATTTATCAAATTGACTTATCTTTTAATGAAAATTAATAAAAAACAACAGATTGTGAATGTAGTGTTTGAAAATCTCTTCCCAACTGATTTAAAGAATCACATCCTTGTACAATTCCACCGGGAAATAATCTGTTTTAAATTCCCACCCTGTTCAAAACGTTTTTTTATCTACACGAGTTTCTCTTTCTCTCTTGCCTACAATTTTTGTCCTCTGGCCCGAAAATTCGGCAGGACGAAATGTCCAGCTGAAAATGTGTGCGGCAGGATGCGCACTGAGCGCACGCATGCTCTCCTGCTGGAGCATTCGGTCGTCGTTCAGTGTACCGCAGTAACCGAACGCGGAACCATGAAAAGTTGGCAGTGTTCGCTGATAGGCTCGGCTTCGCATACGTACTGTCATGCCGGGCACAGTTACGGTTACCGCGATTCGCTGACGGCGTCGTAAAAAGTAGCGGGACGAAATTCAAAAATCAACAACAAGCAAGAAATTATTCAGAAAAAAAAGCGAAACCAAAAACGGAAAAAATTAAGCCTATAAAAGCCGACTAAATAAAGCAGAGCAAGAATTAAACAAGAGAAGGGCCGAGATTTTATTTTCACAGTCATAGAGATAGAAAAAGAATAGAAAACAAAAAAGGAAAATAAAAACACTTATACATATGTACCATATAATTAAATAAACAAATTTGATATATGCTTAGGGGAGAAAGTTAAAAAATCATCATAAAAACAATATAGAATTAAGATATATAAAGATACAAATTTTTAAAATAACAAATGAATAAACACAAGAAAATAGTTTCCGTCTGTACTACTCCCAACGCGTAAACTTAATAAAAATAATTAATACTCGTTCGTTTCTCGTTAAAGATAATTGCTACAGTTTTTCGCCGACTTAAACAGTTCGGATTTCGGTACAAACGGGTAATGTACATAGTGTTAATTAGGGACCAATAAGAACCAAACGTGACTCTTAGAAACTTTCTTTCATATTTCAATAAAATAAATAAATAAAGACGAAAAATCATATTAGTGCCTAAAGACATTTGAGCCTTTAAAAGGATGGGTACCAGCAACAACCACAACTTGAGCCTCCAGTTTCGTCCGGGTTTCTCCTTTGAAGACCTCTACGATAACATGACCGTCAACAATTCCAGTAACGGATCGATAACAAACACGTCGATTATCCGATCACCTTATCCAAGCGGATACACGATGCCACAAATCGTCCTGGCATCAATCGTTGTCACTATGCTGATGATTGTTGTCGTTGTAGGTAACATGTTGGTGATTATTGCGATTACAACGGAGAAAGCGTTAAAGAATATTCAAAATTGGTTTATTGCTTCGTTGGCCGTGGCCGATTTCTTTTTGGGGTTGGTTATCATGCCTTTTTCGTTAGCCAACGAATTAATGGGCTATTGGGTCTTCGGCACCTGGTGGTGCGATATCCATTCGGCCATGGACGTTCTTTTAAGCACCGCGTCCATTATGAATTTATGCCTAATCTCTTTGGACAGATATTGGAGTATTACGCAAGCTGTTGAATACTTAAAGAAGAGAACTCCCATGAGGGCAATTCTTATGATAGCTGCCGTTTGGATTTTGTCCGCCTTGATTTGTATTCCTCCGTTATTAGGATGGAAGGTTGCAAGAACTCACGAGGAATTATATCCTACATGTCAGGTAAGTTTGATTAATTTTTAAATGATCAAAATTAACCTAGCTATTTAAGGAGTAAAATCGAAATTGCCTAGGACATTAAGGTTTTGCCATAAAGGTGCTAGTAAGTGTCAATAAAAGGTTTACTGCGGTCCTGCAGGTGAAATAATAGCGTTTTCTAGCGGATATTAGCATTGTAACTGCGAAGGTTACGAGATGTTTTGAGTTACGACTTACGTTTAATGCCCAAATGGTTTTTAGTTTAAACGATCAACTAAAAATAACAATATTGAGTTATTACTGCCTTTATGTTATAATTTGGACTTTTAAAGCAATCAATGTTAAATGCATCATAGTGATCAAAGTCAAGTCACAAAATTGCTATTATTAAATCTTAATTTAACATGATGGATCTCATCTCAATTATAGAAGAAAATTGTTTTGTTGATTTGTATTGATTAAAAAGAGTGTGATATAAATGTAGGTCAAAACATTTTAAAATCATATACTATAATAAACACTCGTAATAAATTTCGGCCTATTATGTGTTAATTCTTTATGGGGCGAGTATAAAACGGGACCATTATGCAAAAATTCCGTACTTGATCGCGTAAATTAACGGGAACCATTTCTATGCTAAGAGGTAAAGTTTTAAGTATTCGATGCAATTTCAAGTAGGTTCCTATTTAAAATTCCAATTTTATTTTGTACAAGTATTTATAATGATTATACTGTTACACTTTATATTATTACATTATTATACGGTGCCAATTCTAGGTTTTTGTGTAAAAACGACCTTGCTCGTATCTTATTCGTACCCGTGTATACGAACGTGGCGATTCAAATGCAAATCGGCCGTCCGAATTTTTGCGACCCAACAAGTTTTATGGTGTAAACTCGGCTATGGAGTTGCAAAATTTCCAATATTCGTTCTAGATATTCAGTAAAGTTTGGTAATCGAAAATAATGTATGAGGAAAAATGTCAATTTTTTAACCATAAACTTACTTGCAGCGTTTTAATTGATTCCAATTTTAATTAAACCTAGTAGATTATAATTGAAATTGAAATTTATAACCGGTGTTTATCATAGTTAAAACTCAGTCAAGGTTTAAACCGCGTTGTTTGGTAATGTATAATATGAAATAATTCATAGAATTCTGGCGTATGCACGCGAATCGCAACACATGCGTTTGAGAACATTCTCGATACCAGAAACGTTTTGTGTCGGGTCGTCGTTGGCAGCAGGGCAATTCGGAATTTATAATTTTATTACGCAAATGTCGGCCAGTGGAAAATAATAATAAATGGAATTACAAAGTACCAACGCGCGACCGACTATATGTAAACTACAAAATTACTTTGCACTTGCGGTTTCATTTTGGCGAATTTATCCGAAATTTCAAACACAACAAACAAAATTACCCTAAATTATGCTTGACTTTATTAATTTTGTGCGATCGAATGAAATTTAATTAAAGAAATAATAACCAATCAAATATTAAACCTCATCAAGTTGATGTTTAGTTTTTTTACAATTCTATCAATAAAAAGCAGCTTTGGAATCTTGAAAAATCTAATTCACGTAAAACCTTTTTCTCTTCTAAGCTTTAAGCACTCTCAGCACCCTCATACATTTACTAAACCAGTGTTCGCGTCTAGGTTTGTTTGGTTAAAAAGTGCTGGTTAAAAGCAGATGGTAATCCTCTCTCATTCATCTACCTCTATCCACATACTCACTACTTTTAGTACTTCTTTGGAATATACTTATAAAATCATGGTAAATGTCATACTTAAAAACGGCAAAAAGTACTCAAAGATCGTATGTGGGTAATAAATACAGATGAAAATTATTGGGAATAAACTTTCCAGAAGACGTTTCTTTCAATTTTCTTGAAAGCAATTTATTACTAAAATGGGAAAATTTAATTGAAATCAATTGAAAGTTCAAAGAGCTTTAAGCACGCTCTAAAAACGGCAAAGAAAATGAAAATACAACAAATTTATTTGTTTTATGAAGCTTGAAACGCAAAAAATCGTCTAATTTATTTATTGAAGTAAGTTTACCTTAATTACATGTTTTAACTAACTTAATAGTAAAACAACTAAAATTTTTTAGAACAGTAGTTACTAAAATTAGGCCGAAATATAAAACAGTGATTAACAACCAGCACTTAATCAGTTGAGCGCAATAAAACATTTAGTTCTTAATGTGTATAATAAAAACAAGAAGTATTGGTGTGAGTTGGCAAGAATATCCAATATCCGGCCTATCCGATCATTTCTTAAAATCTCCTCTTCACATATTTCGCATCAATTTAGAAAAATTATGTATGATAATAAGAATGCAAATATTTCATATTCTCTAATAGCGATTTTGTGTTTAAATAAAGTAAAAGAATTTTATTTATTTTAAAATATTATTTAAGCATTTTTTAATAGTTGTATTTATTCTTCTTCTATTGACGATCATTTTCAAAGCAGTGAAGCTATATAAGATCTTAAAGGAATATCGTATTCCATGATTTCTTGCTACGAAATGATATTATAATTGGGTCTGATAATGTTAATAGTCTATTTAAAATATCTTTCATATCGTGCATTCTTGACATTTTTCTTCAAAAATTTTCTCTATATTTTCTAAGGTTTTTACTGTATTGTTTATTCAGGGCAAGTATGATTTGAAGCATACAAATGCAAAATCTAATATTTGACTTATGTTAGAAAAAATGTTTAAAGAATTTCAAAATAGATAATAAATCCTTAATAATCCTTATAACTATCAATCGACTTATTCAATCATTTATAGAAGACTTACATCTAATTTTAAAAGATCGTAAAAGAACTACATATTTTGAACTATTACTTTTAAAAAGTTCATTTCTTTGAACAATTTGTATCAAATAGGTGTCTAGTTTTGTATTTGAACGCCATTAATTTCCTTTTCATTACACCTTTTTAAAAATACTTGTGATCTATTTAGGAACATTTTTCTTTAAACGCACATATAATCCCAAAATCAGTTAGTACCAATGTTAATTCATAAAAATAGGCATTTTGAAAAATAGTAAACAATAAATAGTTTGAAAACTAACACTCAATATTCAGTGTTGAATGTTCGTAGACCCGACTCTGTTTATGAGCCATTTTATTGAAAATGCGCAAATATACGCAATTTATTTATTTAGAACCGAAAATTATAGGCTTGAAATTATATGAAAAACTAATTTCAACCTGGCGTCTGGTGGGATTTTTCTTGTTGCTTTAATTAAGTTTCTACATGGCAAATAAAAGCTCTTTATGAACAGTGTTGAAAAAAAGATAGATAAAACCAGTATTCAAGAAGCTATTACCGTGTTATATTACCAATACATACAGTAATAAAATTAAGGTAATATACCATAAGTTTCTTTTAAAATGTTTATAATCATTTCTCAATATTAAACAAATTTTTCTGGAAATTAATGGCAAAATAAGTGTTAGCTTTACCAGTCAATTTTAACCAGAAATAAGATTAATAGAAAGTAGTTATATTGCGGAATAGCGAGGATTACGATGTTACCTATATTAAGAATATGAAAAATTTATCGATCGTAAGTAATTTGATTTAAATAAATAATTAAAAGTAGTTCATTTTATAATAGATCGTTTCCCGGATAGTTACCTACATTAACCAAAATATTAAAAACAAAATTTTTGTAAAATCTAACATCAAAACACTATGCGGCGTTCAAAACTTGATATCTCAAATACAAATTGAGAAGAAAGTACACATTCAATCATAAATTTTTTCAATCATAAAAAAATCATCAAGATGTCCTAAAAATTCGATTTTTTAAGATTTTCCAAAAATTATTAAGGAAATTGTTGTTGTTATGAAATGCTACATATTTAAGTTAAGTTCAAAGCTTCATACCTCAAAAACAAATTGAGATATTTGAGAGAGGTTTCAATCTGAAAGAAGTACACACGTTCCTTATAAATCACAAAAAAATTCATCAACATATCTAAAAATACGATTTTTTTACGATTCTCTAAATATAATTATTTTTATAATGCCATATTAGGTTGAGTTCAAAGCTTGATATCTCAAAAACGAATTGAGATGTTAGAGTGGTGTGTCAATCTGAAGAAACTATACATTTTCGTCTATAAATCACAAGACCATGACAATTCAATTTTCTACGATTTTCCAAAAACTATTACGGGAATTGTCATTGTTATAAAATGCTACCAATTTAGGTTGTATTTAGCTAATTGTGATTCCATATTTCATCATTTGTAAATATATCAAGTAATATATATTAAAATTTTGGTTTTACTATAATATCAATAAAATTAAATTAAATTGCTGCTGCAATATAAATTATGAAAGAATAAAATGAAACAAATTATTACCAAAAGCATGTAAAAATGACATTGTTACACTGGTTTAATAATTACTGGTAATACACTGGTTAATTTAGGTTGTGTTCAAAATTTGTTATCTCAAACACGAATTAAGATATTTGATCAATATCTGAAGAAAGTGTGTACTTTAACTTATAAATTACAGAAAAATTTATTAAGATATCTTATGAATTCAATATTTTAAAATTTATCAAAAATTATCAAGAAAATTGTTATTATTATTCAATGCCACAAATTTAGTTAGAGTTTACAACTTGATTGAGATAAAAACAAAAACAAATTGATACATTTGAGTGTCGTATGGTTCTGAAGAAAGTACATATTATCTGCTATAAATCGTAAAAAAAATCAAGAGATCTTAAGAATTCGATTTTATTACGATATTCCAAAAATTATTATCGAAATGATTGCTTTATGAAATGCTACAAATTTAACTTGAACTCAAAACTTGATATCTCCAAAATGAATAGTGTCGTTTCGATCGGAACAAAGTACACCTCTTAAAAACTGGATTTCTTACGATATTCAAAAATGATTGTTCTTATGAAATGCCATTTTAGGTTGAGTAAAATGCTTGATATCACAAAAACGAATTAAGATATTAGACTTATGTTTCAATCTGAGGAAACTATATATCTTCGTTTCAAAATCACAGAAAAATTCGTCAAGATATCTTAAGAATTTGATTTTTTACTATTTTTCAAAAATTATTAAGGGAATTATTATTTTTATGAAAAGCTACCAATTTAGTCTGACTTCAAAATTTCATATCTACAAAACGAAGTGAGATACGCACGGATGGGTTTGTTCTAAGGAAATCTACATCCGTACATATCTTTAATTCGGAAGATATCGGACATCTGTATATGACATAAAACTCATGTACCTAATTAAAACTGATAATTAGCAACCAAACTAAAGAGTATTAAAAAATCAGAAAAAGGCTCATAAAAATGCTTTAAATTTTAATAAAAATGCTATTATATAATATAATAAGCATATTTTTTTTAAATGAGGCCAAAGATGAGTATAAAACTAATAATGTTGCAACATTTCATTTTCAATAACAATAAGTGAATAATCTAAAAAATAAATTGTTATAATATATTATACTATTTCTAATGCTTATTCGAAAGCTGAGAAATTTCTCTTTACGTCAATGCTTGTAATTTGTATTTTGAAGTTAATTCGGGATCCATATAAAATCAGTAATAATTTCACCCTTTAAGAAGTCTGTTAATTTGTTTATGATTATTTAGCTAAAATGTCCTGGTATAGTAAATGTGCAATCTCGAAATACAAATATAAATCATAATATTAGTTAAATATTGTTTTTTCTCATTTGTCCTAAATCATCCCCAGCGCAGTTACGTGGGTTAATTAATTAACAGATATTTTGAAAATATTTTAAACAAAACCGTTAATTAGTCACACAATAAAATGTTTAGTGTAAAGCTTGACATATAGCACTTTTAGGGGTAGTGGGAGTTAAGACCCTTTAACATTAATTCCGTTGCAGACGTTATATTCGCCGAGTGTGCCGGAATATTATGTTTTTTATGTGAAGTAAAAATCTTTAAAAATGGTTGTTAGGACTGGAAGTTAGGGGGAGAGGTAAATATAAAACTGCTAGAGAAATAACATATTTTACTTATTTATGAGTTGAACACCAACTATTGAAAGAAATAGTTGAGCATTAAATTTATTATATTTATTTAATAATTTTTTGCACTTTATTAAGACGATAGAATTTCATACAATGTTTCTACCGGTTTCGGTCACGTTTAGACCATCTTCAGGATACACATTTTTAAAAAATTGTTGATCGTATTGACGTTTTATTTTTATTTATGTTAACATAAATAATAATAAAAAATTATTAAATAAATATTTTAATTCAAGACGAAAAACATTCCTATAAAATAAAAGAATATTAAATTTATTGTTAGTCTACATACTGTTGGCAAAAATAATAGTCATGGAAAAATGTTTATAAATTGATCTTGATCCTTTATCTACTTGAGTTGAGGAAGACAATTGGTTCCTCCTTAGAGCCTGCAATTTTGATATGTTATCCTTCTGATGTAAATTAATATCATACTGGTAGGAACTAACTTAATCAGAGAATCATCCAATACATTTTTTCCAGTACCCTGAAATCAAATACAGTTAGAGGCTTATTAAATATAAATCAGTATCAATTTACTAAATTTACATAGCATCTTTCGTTTTCGAAATATAGGCAAAAGTGTACTTTTCCCCCAAACTTTCAACCCCCTAAACTCAGATAACCTTATGTAAACCTTATTTTGGTCCATTCCATGATTGTACCAAATTTCATCAAAATCGTGTGCCACAGTTATGTTATCTTCCTTACAAGAAACTATGTTATTTGAAAATCTAGAGGTGATGTTAATAATGTGACAATATTGTGAATTTGAATTGTAATTTTGATTGGCCGTATTTTTTCCAAATAAGTATGTTGCTCAAATTTTGAGTGCCCGTATTGAAATTAATTGCATTATTTTTGTAATTAATATGAACCATTTCCAAAAAAGTATCTATTGTGGTAATTACTTTCAATTTGATATAAATAATTATTTGGGAAAACGATCTGTTGAAAAATGAAAACACTTTATTTCATACTGAGATTTCGGCTGTATCAAGTAAACAACAAATCAAATTGTGTTTCTTATTCAATACAATCTTTATCATCATTAGAACGTTTTCCTGAATAATTATTTATATTAAATTAAGTCATACGATCAATTAATTTTATGTATTCAATATTAATTTTTAAATTTTGACATTACCAAACTCAAACGTGTGTTTACAATCGTTAACATGTGATGGTACATACAGTTTTCTCCAGTCGGCAATTACTTTTATGTTCAGAAATTCGGCTTTTCAGCCATTAGGAAGTTGATCAACTTCCGTACATTCAATTACCGTCATTGCATGATATGAGTATATTTATTTTCTGTAAGTTTCCTAATATAGTTAGGAAGTTCGTTATGATGATAACAAACTTCGTAACCATATTATTCAACTTATTTAATATTATCAGTCACTAATAAGCTTTTCTTTAAAGAATCACTTTTTATTATATATTCGTTTAATAATAAGTAAAGAGGGATTAGTCAGAAAACTGACCCAGTTTATGTTGTTATCATATATAATAGAATAACCATCATTTACACAATTCCTTCTAGGAAATTGTAGATTTTCACGTAAAAATTTTTATCACTGATATTGGAAACTCAGTTTCATGCAACGCACTGTCGAAATTTTGTGCTTGGAACTATGACTCGAATAATAATTCATATAACATTATGAACATCTGAAGAATCAACACCTGAAGAAGTTGGTTTAATATACCTAATTCGTATATTAAACCAATTTATCAACTTAATTTAATCTTATAAAAATATCTCTAATTATTTTTATCCAAGGTCTCAGTCAAAGGTATACTGTTATTATTTTCTAATTGTATAGTAGACTGAATGCTCATCTTATTAAAACAAAATAAAACCGCACTAATATCATCCTTGTGAACCCCCAGAATTAAATCAGCAACATATTTTTTAATGCCAAAACTAAGATGATAATTTTGATCTCATAGGAGTAGGGTGGAATTGATAGTAAATAACAATGTCAAATGTTAAAATTAAGGTCTAGAAAATTAACTTTAAAACCATTAAGAAAGTATCTCTATCCCATGAGCAATATTCGGTAATCAAATTCCGTTTTGCTTTAATTACCTTATTAACCAAATCCAAAGGGATTACAGTAAATGACCTAACAATATTAATGGAAATTAAGATCTGTTCCCCAAGAAGGCTGCAACCCCTAAACTCATTAACAAATTGGAAGGTGTTGGTGATGCTATAAGTAGTTCTATTATTGAAAGTCCGATTTAATATATCTGATATATGTCCCAACAAATCGTACGAAGTGACACACACTTGTTGGGTCAAACACGCTACGTGCATCATTTCGTATACACAAATAATTATTTTTTGTTTAACATGGTTAAAGGTATTCCTTCCTTATGAATTTTTTAATTGTATCGTTATATTAAGAGAGATAATTTTAGAAAATTTCATTATAAAGTTAATTAGGACTAAAGTAGGTTTAGTATCCCATGTTTCGCGCCTCATTTATAACGATTGGTATCTGTTATTTCAAGAAAAAATTCCAAAATATTTTTCCATCGGTGTAACCTCTGTCGACATCTGGGATCAGAATCTTGAATCATTTCTTAGCGGCTGCGAATTTTTAAATGGAGGTTTGAAGAATTTTTTTCAACTTCTTTTTGTAGATTGCTTGCTGAAATCTCCCAAATTTTTAATGTGTTATCTTTTCTTTTTTTTACTTTGGAATCCTCCGAAGAATCTTCATAACCTTTGTACGCCCATTTGTCATGACTAGGGACTTATAAAATGGCTCGAAGACTTTCAATTCTCTTTCATTGTTATGAAAATCAGAACTGGGTTCAGATAACGAAGTTGAAGGTTCAACAAAACTATCAATAGAAGATAATTCCTCTTCGTTACGTTGATTAGGACCTAGCTCCCCTAAAGAATTTGACACTGGTACAATTTGTAGCCCACCTTCTTCTACAGGCTGTAAATTGTTTTGATCTTTTACTATTATTTCGAAGCCATCTTCACAGTTAGACAGAAGTAGGTAGATTCATACTAGTTTAGTATGTTACTAATCATCATATAGTTTATGTCATTATGATAAACTCTGATCACCATAATCATTTTCTGCTGTTATTATCTTCCAGCTACGAATAAACCATATTTTCCACTTCTGAATTACACAATAGAATTCGCACGTTCTACGGAACCCTAGCTTTAAGAATTTCTGAATTCCCATTTATCATCTTTGTTTCGGACTAGATGCTAGATTTTCTCTCATCATAACTTTGCAAAGTAGTAAGACCCGAGAAACAGTAGCAGCATTTATAATGACTAAGCAATATAATAAATTGTTTTATGTTGTTGTAGACAAGTTCAAAATTATTAAATTAACTGATTTTATCAGTTTAATGTCTATAATGAGCGAGCATTCATAAATGCTATATATCATCAAATTGACCGAATCTACACCTAACAACGCCTTCAGTTTTGGACATAGCCGATCACATATGTTCGTGTGCAGTACCTCTGGATGTGAATTTTGACAGTTTTCCATCATGCTATAGCCAGTAATTAAACGGTATCTTTTAATAGATGGTATTCTTAATAAATCTGCTCTTAATGTATACACGGTACAAATCACCATACACGTTGATGCAAAATTGAAACATGTTTGCATACGAACAAATGTAAAATGGAAATGATTGAAAAGCGGTTCAAATTGGTAATGTTTGTTTACTTTGAAAGGAGACTTAGGTCACTTTCAAAATAAAAATTTGTTTTGCTATAAAATGTGAAAGAGCTCAAATCTGTTTCATATAGGTTAAAAAATTAAATAGACCATTTTATTTACTTTATATTTTTAGAAGAAAATTAAATTAATAAGTTATTCGTCTTTATGTTATTCTTAGTAATAATAATAATAATTTATTGCCATAATAAAAAAGAAAATACAACTTAACGTATACATATCACCACTTAATATATAGAGATATGAGCAAAAGGAATGAACTATGGAATATTCTTAGTATGTGGAAGGGATTTAAAGTAATTATGGTGTTCCGGAGATCTGAAGCTTCCTATATTTTGGTATAATGATGGCAATACCATATTTCTAAATTATTTGGGTCTACCCTAACCTGGCAATAAATCAAGAATTTCAATTCTGTATTCTCATCCATGGTTGGTTATTTTATATAAAATCATTTTAGCAACCAGTTTAATTTTATGTTATTCTTTACCCGTTGATACTTTTGGATCGTTTGTAAACTGCTTCTTCTAACAGTCTTCTTATTATAAAGTACTCAATCAAGAATTTAAATTCTGTATTCTGATCCATGGTTGGTTATTTTATATAAAATTATTTTAACAACCAGTTTTATTTTATGTTATTCTTTCCCCGTTGGTATTTTTAGATCGTTTATAAACTGCTCCTTCTAACAGTCTTCTTATTATAAAGTACTTTTGTTTCATTTCATTTAGAAAGAATGAAAGGATTACCTATTCTATTTTTTTTTATTATATTATACTAATATTTAAATAATAATATTGTGGTACATATAGTAAATAATCTTTTTAACTACATTTCTAAAACGCCAAAATCTCCGTAATTACGTAAAAATGAATGACCTGATATTAAAAATTTGTAGTCTATGATTTCCACATATTTTTCCATCGATTGAACAATTTTTGACCACATTAAAGATATACATCATTGCACAGATGTGTGCAATGATATGTTCTTCACTTTTTAAACGTTTAAGGTGTCTGAAGAAGCATGAAACCACTCTTGGGAACCTCTAGAACATTTTAATTCTCCTTCACTTTCAGAATCAAGGTCACAAAATCACAAGAAACAATCTTGTGCTTTTATCCTTTCCCATTGTTTAATAATTTCTTTAAATAAATATAACTCTTTAAAATTTACCTAATTCAATATTATAATGTAATTTAAATTACCTTCACTGTTTTAAAAATTTTGGGCCGCACTTTTTGGTATTGTCAATAAGAAGTGGATTTAGGTCACTTTCAAGATTATGGTTTTCAGTATTTATATTATTATGAAAATGTACATGTTACAAAATGTTCAAATATAATAAATAAAGCTAATACTGCTATCGCAACAGCAGTGAAGAAGAAAAAGGATAGGGAGATCAAAATGATTACAAATATGTCTGAAAAAAAAAACCGAAAAGTAATAATGAACAAACAAACATTTTGCTTCATTTTGTCTATGTGGTTTGTTGGTAGATATTTTGATAATACAGAGGTAGCTGATGAAAATGTTACTGGCATATACCATCGAGCGTTGAAGGATATAGAACATCTGTTTCAACACTAACACATGCATGTAACTGGCATATATTATCTGGCGCTAAAGGATAATGAATATCTGTTTCAACATTATAGCCATCATCATTCTTAGAATTGTGAAGTATAGATTTTCTCACTATATACACTAGATTTTTCTACAATTCTAAAAATAAAAAACAGCATTGGAATCTAGAAAAATCTTTAATTCACGTAACACAGTTTCCTCTTCTAACGTTTAAACACTATCAGCACCCTCAGTGTCTTTGTTGTGTTACTCAATACGGGCCTATACATTTACTAAACCAATCAGCTGGTAACCTTCATCCTTCCTATCATCCATCTTTATTCATATATTTACAACATTTCACTTTCCAAAGAAAAGTACTTATTAGATATATGTACAGTATACTTTGGGTATAACGATTCCAGGAGTAACCTGAAAATCCGCTTGTAAAAGTAATAAAAGTTCGCTATAAAGTATAATAAAAAAAGCATATTTTTTTTAGTATTTAAATAAAATTGAAAATTTAAGCATTATTAAATTGACTGAATTTATTTCTTTTTCTATTTTGAGGTGCATATGACAAATATTTTAATATCCTTATTATTCAACATTTCCTTATTATCACCACCGTCCTTGCACTCTTCATCATCTCGTTCACAAGTCTCTTTGTTAAAAATTTCGAAATTCCTACATTTTTATCACAGTTTATGCTGTATTGTATAAAATTCATTTCGGCGGTAATAATACAACTTTTAGAAATAAACAGTTTACGTGACGACATCTTCTTGATTAAAAATTTCTACTTAATTGTTGACACAGAATCGATAGATTAAATTGTATTAGTATTTTGCTGAGAAATTCACTCGAAAACAGATAATTCACGATTTCAATATCAGTTAGTTTGTTATGGCTTAAATTTCATTATAACCGAATCCATTTTAAACAAACATATTTACATTATATTAGATAAAGACATCCTTGGGTCTATTACATTAGTTGGTTATAGCAGGAACTTCTTTATAACCGAGTGCGTTATAATCGGCTTACACGGAAATTTTCTTCATGCTCAGAAACAGCAATTTCTCAAATAAATTTAAACAACATGCATACGAAGCTCAATTTAAAATTAAGAACTGAGACTTGTAATGTACAAGCTTACACATAATAGGCCGTGCAAAGTCAAGCTGAGACAGATCTTATCATGCCATATCCACACCTAACAGCGCCTTCAGTTTTGGGACATAGATAATTACATTTGCACATGTGCACACTTTTAATAAATTTGCTGTTATATACATGGTGAGTGAATAGCGTGAAACAGAAGATTATAGCTTTACAATATAATCCAATATTGTAAACACCCTGTATAATATCCAAGAGTATTAGTATAAGTACGGCGTTTGTCGCTTTGTTTATCTTTGGGCCAAATTGAAATCTTCAATATTTAATAATAATGCAGAATTTCGATCAAATCTTTTTTCCAATATTCAAGACAAAACATGAAACCCAACCTAGCTATAAAGACGAACTAGATTACAAACCTCGCCTCACAGCCAGCGGTCGATTTTCCACATTTATCCAGCCATCTGTCGTTTATTGCCCGAAACCTCTTCATGGTGGTCATCACCACTTCTTTAGCTTGCAACTTTGTTAGGGGCAAGGAAAATATCTTTTAAATTATTCATTGATATAAAACGAAAATTCCATCTAATGACGTCACAAGTAAGTAATCGTATATCCAGTTTATTTTTTACGATGAAAGGGTAATATTTTCCACTTATCTTTAAGGTGGTGCTGAAAAGAGTTATGTTAGGCACTCACCTAGTGCGTGAGTTAATTTGCATTTTCACACAAAACAACTAAAAGATTTTTATATTTCCCCATGCAAATGAGTGTCGTCGGTATGACACCGTACCGAGCATCGTCATCAACTAAGAGGTCGCATGACTGGGTAATATTGTCACGTAAAGGGCATATTCCTTCAGAACCATGCCCTCTTTTACAAGTCGGGATATTGAAAAATTCCCCGCGATTATTTAATGTCCTAAATTAAAAATAACTCCACAAAAAAGTAATGCTTTTTTAAAAATCACATTTCGAAATATTTTCTTTTGGCGTCATTAAAACAAAAATTTATATGAGCACTTGAGATTCTCAATATCGGTATTTTTGGATATACGAGTGAAGGGAATGAGTTTTTTGCAGACAAAGGCGTGGCAACTCGTTAGATTTGTAATCTAGGGCCCATCTTTTGTTCTACGACGAGAATTACAATTTCTTGGGAATGCTGTCAGTCCCTTCGATTTCAAAGCATTTCTGGGACGGCTCGGTCAAATATTTAAATTTGTTCAGCTACAGCACCATAGCCAACGTCGAATTCAATTTCTGTTGAAACTCGAAACAATTTGCATTTTAAAAAGATCCGCCTGGCTTCAATTAACGTAATGGATTTGGTCGTTTCCGACAGAAAGTGACAGGTCGTGACAATTTTTCGATGTTTCTTCTTCGTTTGGAATTCATTCGAAATGAAAACCAATTCAAAATTTAAATAAACTCGAACCTCAATAAATATAGCTTTTAAAAATACGCTGATTTTAGTTTCGCGTTTAAATTCTGTTCTGGTTTCCTTTAAGTCTATTGCCGGACAAGGGTCTGTGATTTAAACTTTACAACGTTCTATTTCATTACCTTAAGTGGAAAAGCTTACTCCGTTCTCGAACTTTAGGCTTTACTGGCCCATTAGAATGAAAGACCATAAAATCTTTATGGATTAGTAAAACACGGTAAGTCAAATAGCTTATGAAAAAGTTTTATGATTCTACTGAAAATCCGAGACTATACAACTTAAATATAAAAGATTAATTTAATTTGTTTAATGATGTCATATATTTTTTTAAAATACGGTATTCGATCAAATCTAAGACGCAACCTAATTAGCCGGCCAAAATTGTGCATGCTTGTTAGTCTGAATGTTTATCTTATATGTAAATCTAGAACTAACACACGTGCCCAAATGTTTCTAGTCCTATGTCTAGTGTTGGTTTTTGGATTAATTCAAAGGAATATAAACAATCTAACATTGAATAACAATTACAAGCAAAACTAATAATAGGATTAAAGCTGACACTAAATCTAGAACTAGAAATATTAAATAAAATAATACTAAAAAACTAGAACTAATAAAACTAGAACTAGAACGTCTTTAGATGTACGACTAAACCCAAATATTTCTAGTCCTAGGTCTAGTGTTAGTTCTAGTTTTAGTTCAATGCAATATAAACATTCTATCATGGAATAACAACTATAAGCAAAGCTAGCATTAAATCTGACACCAGTCCTAGAACTAGAAATATTCGGAATTAGTCGTACATCTTTTAAGATGACTAAACTCGAATGTTTCTCCTGCAAACAGACGTATTTCCTGTCCAAACTATACCTGTTTACATCACTAGCTTCCAAATAAGCAAATAGACACTGTTAAACTTAAGAAAAGGTACTGAGAAAAGAACAAGACCTAAGTTCTCCTTTTCATTTATACATACGTTAGCAAATTAAATCTATTCCAAACACAAATGGCCCAATTTTACAGCTTTCATATATTGAACTTTGAACTTTTTTACATTCATAAACGAACGTTTTTTGCATGTTTACAAAAGCCACATACATGAATTATGTAGATATAGTTGATATAAGTAGATAAGAAAAATATGAAATAAACATAAAACAAAAAAATTATTTTTGTTTATGATTTGTTCATAACAATAAAACTAACAGTCATTACAAAAATAACTGTCTGTGAGGAATATCATTTTATTTATACTCATTGTATACAGTGTGGCTAAATACACTGGAGTTTAAATTACTAACTTAAAACATCTTGTCTCAAGAACGGACTGAGATACCATCATGAAGTAAAGATCATTTGGACCAAATTTAAACAAAAATTGCGGTACGATAAATAAATTCTTAATTTTTATAAACATGGATGATATGGTTTTTTAATCAAACTGTACGTTTCATTTTAATAAATTTGAAATACAAACTACAATCAAAGAATGGAATGAGATATCATTATTAAATAAAAAACTTTTTAAAACAAATTTGACGAACAGTTAATGTGCCATCAAGAAATTCAGAATTTCCATAAACATCGATATCATGGTTTCTTTAATACAATTCTGTCTTTTTTGTTGTCATTGATTTGAAATGTAATATTTAAAATATTGTACCTCAAGAATATCGAGAAAAGAAAGAAACTATATGGAATATCGTTAAAATAAAATATACCCCACATTAACAACACATTGGGTTACCACCATTTTAAATTTGAAATGCGCTGGTCTTGTAAGGAATAAAACATGTTGTTGGTAACGTCCTCATATTTATAAGGAAATGTTAAAATCTAATAAATGAGCGTCATGAACGAAACGTTACTTAAAATTTATTTAATTCAGTCAATCTTAAAGGGTAACAAAAGCATTCGAACACAGAGGAAGATACACTAGAAAATTATTTTGGATTGTGCTCTCCAAAAGTAACCAATACATCAACAAAACCGTTAAAAACAATTTATGGAAAAATAGAATTTGAAGTTTTGATTAAAGTATTTATTGATTACAACAATTTTTGACATTGAGGTATATAGGCGTGCAAAAAATTATTTTGCCTATACACAACACAATTTGACAAAGATATTGCAATATTTTATTGAGAAAGTCGGTTGTAAATAGAATTTGCAAAGGTTTTTTGACATTGATGTATAGAGGCCTACAAAAATTGTTTGTAATTCTTTCTCAAAATTCCGATATCTTGCTTTTCCTAAAAGTTAAGATTTTTTAGTAAATTATTCTTATTAATGGAGTTCCTTCATTTTTATAAAAAAAAATATGTATGCAAACATAATTTTTTTGATAATTTTATGATTGTTGAAATTTTGGTATCCCACCCAAAGTTTTGTCACCCAAATTTTATCACCCAGTCTAGTGTTAGTTCTTATTTTAGTTCAATGAAACATACACAATCTAATATTGAATAACATCTACAACCAGAACTAACATTGATAAGATGCTGTATGTTGTAATAGAGTACGTGGTTATCAGTCAGTATAGTGGGTTTTAATCCCTGGAGATGTTCAAACTTTTCTTGCTTAATTTTCAATCCTAATTGATAGAGTTGTGGTATGCCATTACGCATAATTGGGAGAGGCTACCAGTTCTCAGTGTGTCGAAGTATAAATCCAAGAGTAGTGTTTGAGTTGTAACAACATTTTAGTTGCAGTAGGATCTCCTGATCTTTTTCCTGGCCTAATAGAAATTATAGACTGCATGCTAGTAAAATTTGAACTGAATGAAATTAAAATTATGAAAATTAAAACTGAACTCTAAACATTTGAACTAGATACTTGATATCGTTCTGGTCCTTTACGAGCATTTTAAACATGTGACAAATATTCTGCAGGCACATTTATAATTTTATTTCGTAGTTGCTGTTTTGTGCAAGAGTGCTGAAATCAGCTTCCATTTGTGGCCACGCTCTAAATATTTCGTGACAACCCTAACTTCATGATGGATGGCAAAAATATATAAGGTACTGGACAGAATTGCATTGTGGTTTTGGCAAGTACAGCCATCACTGTAAAAAATAGTTCTTGTCTAGCATATGATAGTAACATATTATTGTAGAAAATTCATTTCCTTCTATTTCGCTCCATAAATCGTAATATCTAGCATGTGCTTTAACATAGAATATAGTGAAGTTGTATACAGTTAACATTGTTTTATAATGCAAGCTGGAGACGTTTGATTTTGAGCATAAAAGCACTGAATGCAAGATACACATTGTTGCTCTCGCAGATTTTCCCCGGCCCCTTCTCCTTTATGGCTTTTCTTTCTTTTCATGATGATTTGTGTATTCTTCTTCTAAAATATTATTCGCATTTTTAGCAACACATAAGTCATATTTGACTTTCTTTCTTCGAAATAGACTTCAATTCACGTTCCTTTGTTGACACCAATCTTTACTGCAAAGTTCAAACAACCATTGTTTGAACTGCCATTGCGGTTCAATATATAATTTCTAAAATTCTAAATTTCTAAAAGAAATGGTTTAAGGAAATGTATTCTTGTAAAATGCAATCTTCTTTTACTTTGACTTGGGTCCTCATTTTTTCAGTTTGTCTCAGCTTATTATTCCTAAGTGTGTAAATTAAATTCTGTTTCGTCCATTTTCTTTTCATCCATTTTCCTATTCCCAGTGAATTAAAAAAACATTCTTTTGTATGCCTTGAGTGGTTCATTATTTTTTAGTAACTAGTAACTAAAGCTATTTACCCTTCGTAAGTTCTCCTCTTCTTTTCGATCTATGTGTAGTTGACACTGCAGTGTACTTTCATCCAATTTCATATTCAGCTGAAGAAAAAGTTTCTTCTGTTTCCATCTCAATTTCCAAAAACTGCTAAATTCTGATTTACTATCCCCCTCAGAAAGTAAATGACATTTTAAATTAGGTTCTTTTGCTGAACCTTGATTTTTTGTTAGATTTTGTTAGATTTTTGCACATATACCTCTCTTTCATAACTCATTGTTGTTCTGGAATGATGTATTCTTATTTTCCATTTTCTCACTTATACGTGTCGCCTAGCTCTCTTCTTCTTTTATTCTGCTCCCTCTCCCAGTTTCCATCTATAACTTGTTTTCTTTTAAATCTGTTTCTTCTCGAAGGCTCTTCGTTTCTCGCATATTGTTTTTCACTATTCAAGTCTCCAGTGGGTTGATAAACCAGGTTTTCGGCTGTTAATGTTTTAGTTATATTTTGATCCACCATCCGCCTTTCATAATTTCAACCCTAAGTAAGCAATGAAATAACTAATTTCATCGCGATGAGTTTGACTTCGAATCGTTTTCTTTGCAACTTTGAACTATAGTAAGCTGATAATCTATGTCTTGAGGTTATGAGGCCTCATTGGCATTTTTCTCAGTAATTTCTATGTTTTCGTCTTTCAAAACTTCAATAGCTTCTATCTCCACATCTTGTAATTTCCTTGCTGTGTTCTGTTGATTAGAATTAGAATTTATCTCTGTTATACTGTGTTCTTGAACTACATTACATTTCACATTGTTAGGTAGTTGAGAATCTACGAAAAATTGGGGCTTTTTAAGAGCCAGGTCTAGAGTTTTCGTGCAAATTAGAATTTTTTTACGAAAGTAAGATAAAACCGTAACAAGTGACACTTTCCAAAAGTGAATAAATTAAAAAAAAAACTTTTAAACCTTTAAAATTTTTTCTTGTATGAAATTGATGAGTTGCTCCAAGGGCATTGGCATTGAATTGCTCCAAGGAAAGACATAAGTTACTAGTGGCCTGATGAAGGCATTGTAAAGAAGTAGAGTCCACTAAGTTTGCGGTGGTGGTTTTGACCTTTGAGTTTATGTGGAGTTTCCTCATCTTTTGCTTTCCGTCATATTATTTAATCATTTAATAATGCATGGAGCATTTCGATAAAGTCTTGGCGAAAAAAATATTTGGCCTGGAATTTGCTAGTATTGAGCAGAATGGCCCATTTTGATAACAATTTCTGTATTTTGTCTACTGACCATTGAAGTTTCTCAATAACATCAATAAGGATGTAGTTTTATTCTATTATTAACAAGTCATCCGCAAACATGGCCATTTAGAAGTTTATGTCACTTGGAATATCATGCATAAATGTGTTGAACAGAGAAGGGGTTAAGCTACTTACTTTGTGGCATGAATACAAGTATTCCTCGAGTGGTGGAAGAGTATCCATTGATGGTTACGTAGATAGTTGTCTCCTCCAGGATGGAGAACAAAATGGTAAGTAAATAGTTGCTTAACCCCGTTTAATTGAGTTTGTATTTTAAACCTTCAAAACAAAGAGTGTTAAAGGCTTTTGCTACATCCAGCAAAATATCTTAAACTTTTTAGCCTTCCTCCATATATTCCGCCACTTTTACCAGTTGGTAAACCGTGAAGTGTCCATGATTTTTCATTTGAGGAAACAACTCTTCTTGTGTTCGATGATTAACCATCATCATCGTTAGAATAGCTTAGATAAGGTTGAGATTTTGCCAGTCTCGGAAGTTGCTGGAGTTGGTAGATGAGATTCATTATATTGTTGGATTGTGGTAATGTGACGAATATTCTCTTTATTTATATTCGGTCGAAAGCATTATTCCCTATTTAAATGTTTTCAATTCTTTTTTATATCCTATATTTAATATTGCAAACGTCCTTTCATCGTAATACAACTGATATTTCAAAAGAAAACCGACCTATCTCAATATTCATTTCAAACTACATCTTACATAATGTTAACAATATTTTGAATTGTTAGAAATATATGAAATATATATTTCCGGTGTAAAGTTACGTCAATTCTGGCGGATGATTGTAAACGAGATAGCACAACAAAGGATACGTGCGTAACTTGTAACAAGGAGTTGTCTTTCATGCCGCTCCTTAGATTTTCTCCCCCATTACCCGTTTTATTTTCGTTAGATTCCAAGACGTAAGGGCTTCCAACAGAAGCAACAGCTGCCTACGTGCGCGTCACGCTAACTCAATTTACATTGTAACTCGGCCTTATCTAACTTTACGCAAACATAGTTGCACAGAGAAATAAAAAAAATCGACCCGGAAATTTCGATATTTGCATGTGGCACGCGGACCCAATTAGTCGCCGAGAGAACCCCAATACATCACCGTCCAACTACTAGACTGGCGCTGTTTTAATATCTCATCGCGTTCACGAGGGGTAAAGAGTATAATTTTATTAGTTTTGCGTTATCGATCCGGCAACCGCGAATCGGACAGAGATTGGATTTATTGATGTCATGGGTTTTGCCACCGAACGCCAATTTATTCGGGTTTTGTATGTTGAAGTCGGCCCAATTAAAGCCAGCCGAAGCATTATTAGTATGAAAACGAAACGTTTGGTATTCGATGATAAACGTGAAAAACAACTCAGTAACGCGTACTGACAGTAGCAAAATTTCAAATGACGTATTGAACCCTATCCAGTTTCGTTCCCCCCGAGGGGCAAAATCCAATTTGCTATGAGGTTTTATCGCGTTCCCCCTTTATATGTGTTTTGGAATTATTTTGAAAACAGATAACACCTATCAACAATAAACGTTCGTAATAATGGGCATTTAGGTTTAGATGCACCCTTTTCTCTTAGAAACCATCTTTAAAATATTAAATTTATATCAATTTTACATCTGTTCTTTATGGTGGTGGGCTGAAAGTTTGAGAACAAAGAGAAATATTATTATAGCCACCTTTGACCGCTGCGCATTCAAAGGGATGAATTGTTTTGATAAATTGTATTGGAAGGAGCTTTTGTTAAAGGTTCTCACCTTAATATCGTGTGCATCAAAGTGAAGCCAGAAACTTTTGCGCCTCACTTTGAACACGTACAAAAACGAAATGTAATATCTCACGGGCTACGTAAAATAGAATATAGCAAAATGAATCCCTTTAGAAGTTTAAAGACGCTCAATCGCGTGTATATCGTGAATATGGTGGTGTTTTATCGGAAAACGAACTTTAGATGTAAGTAGTTTTAAAACGGCTTAAAGAGAAAATGAAGAGCCAATAAGTTGCGGCCACTGCACACAATGCAAATTCTCGCACCGTCATTTTCCTTGAGGTTACCCACTTTAAAATTAAAAGAATTTTTCAACGTTACCGATTGAATTCACCTCCGAGATTGATTTATATCCTAACCCGACTGGGTCTCTTGCAGAACTTCAGGACCGGGACGTTTATAGGATTCCCAACTAAAATCCCTTTCAAATTGAGAACGAAATTCATACTTACTGCCGAGCGGAGGCGCGGAGAGAATCGATGCCGAGTTTAATTTGAATCTGTGATATATTTCCCTTGTTAGCATCTGCGATTGTCCCATTTTTCAGGCGATATTTCGGATTGTTACGATTTTTCATTTTTTTAAACTCATATACTGTAGTCGTTCAAATCTAAGATGTTATTAAGTTTAGTCCTAGGTCTAGTGTTAGTTCTAGTTTTAGTTTTACTAGTAATTCTAGGTCTAATATCAGCTTTAATACCAGTGTTAGTTTTGAATATTGTTGTCTTTCAATGTTAGATTGTATATATTCCATTGAACTAAAACTAGAACTAACTCTAAAGCTAGAACTAGAAACATTTGGGATTTAGCCGCTCGTTTGAAGACGCACGGCTAAACCAGAATATTTATAGTCAAAACAATAACAATACAAACATATTGTATATGTTTATGAATTAAAAGTAGAACTCACCCTAGACTTAGAACAAAAAAATCGGGTTTAGCCATCTTAAGAGACATGCAGCTAAATACCAATGTTTCTAGTCCTACGTCTAGTGTTAGCTTTAATGATAGTTCTGGGGTTCTAGTTGTTATTTAATATTGGATTGTATATATCATACTCTCGATCGGACTTTTATCACAAATGAACGCGTTTCCGATCAGTTTATTACTTTTATACCCCCATTGGAATTTTTAATCAAGTGCTTTTCGATAAACAACGTGCAAACTTATTGCATGTATAAACATTTTTAAGCTCCCTTAAAGGCTTTGTATTTCTCCAGGAACAATAAAAGGAAGAGCCGACCATTTATCTCTCCCCATCGAGGAAATTACAAATTACAATAAAATCGCAGAAATTCAGCAACTAATTACTAACTTCAAAACAAACATAAAACGCAGATTCACTTTTACGTATAAAAATTGAAATACTAATGTGAACATAACCAATGCTGATGATTACAGAGTGATCACTAAATTCTACAAAGATAACCAAATTTCATTCCATTCCTATCAAGATCCCTCCAACATGCCACTTTCTGTGATGTCCCGATATCAATATTCGATCAAGAAATCAAAACCAAATTGGATCATCTAAACCTACCAGCCATAACAGTCACGGGACTGACTAACAAGTTGAAATAACCTATAGCATTATGCGTGGTAGACCTAGAAACCTCAGAGACCGTCAAAGAAATTTATCAAGTCATGATTCATCGCAGCAATATTCGCATCGAATACCAGAACAAATACCATCGTTAAACAACTTCAGTCCATCTTGTGCAAAGAACCCAGAGCTCACAAGCGATACCTTAAACAAAGATTAATATCAGTAAAAAGTACGCCATCTCCAGCCTAAGTAGAGAATCAACCAAACCAATAATAATCCACAGCATGACTCCTATCTACCATCGTCTCCTATCTTAAAGACTTCCTTGTTCCTTTTATACCACAAATCAAAATATTCAGAAAGAAAAACATTCACTCATACACAAGCAAGTTAGGTCACACACAACTTAATCATCCTGAATTTTGACGCTAATGGTATTAAGAAAAACAAACACCTTTTATACAGAGCAGATAGACCTTCCACCACAGCAGCCGGAGGTGTGGCCATTATAATTAAAAGACAAATTCAATACCATTAATTTAGTTGTAAAGCAAATAACTCAATTCCAGGTAATATCATGTATGGATACAAACAACCTAATAAACAACTATTAGAAACTAATATAAGCTCAACGTTGAGTGGCTCTATACATACTCTACTTATAGGAGATTTTAATAACAAGAATAATTTTTGAAGATACACACAATTTCTAAAGCAGACTAAATCTAGAATTATTAGCAACCAAACACGGTTTTCAAATGCACCCAATTGATTTTACCTACTTTCCATATTGAAGTAATAATACATTTTATTGTCTCAAAAAAGAAGAAGTGACTGTCAACTGAATACATTAGATACAATAGTAACCAAAAATTTGATCATCCAGTTAAACAGTGTGTAATGAGCTAGTTAAACTCGAATCATTTGCTAGTAATCATCACCCTTGCAAAGCAATCTGAATACAGACCTAAAATTCCAAAGTTGATCACTGGATTCATGAACTGGGCAGAGTTTGGAGACTCACTGAATAATCAACAATTTAACTCGCCAACATTAGCTCATACAATTACTCAAGAATTAGACGCATATAGAATCAACAACTATAGGAACTCATCGAAAGTTTTGAAGTAAGTGACCCGGGCTTGTGGAACACCACTAAGAAAATAACGCGCACATATGAAGAAATGCTTATCCTATTAGTCCATGAAACACCAGTATTCTCGGACGAAAACAGAGCCAACCTTTGTCATATCTTCTAGATTCTTAGTTAGAAATAATATCTTCTAATATTTTCTAGATTCTTAGTTTTTCGGATAATAAGTGCACATTTCCAAATATTGGGACATACAGAGTCTTCAAAACAAAAATTCATAATGTGGCAAATATAAGGTAGTACATATGGACAACAAACTAAGATCATCATAACATCAATTCTATCCCTACCAATAGCGTTAGTTTTGAATGTAAATATTATTTGGGATATTTCCACTATCAAGGAAGTCAAGGTAAAATGAAGTTCATGGTTAAGGTATTTTCATAATTGTATATGGCCGATGGATCGTCAACTTCATCACATTGGGTAAATAAGAAAATATCATTAATCTGATCTGCATCACCAATACTAGCGAAGACAAAATTAGTGTTGTTGCGGACAATTAATAGATTTCTAAAACTGTTCCAAAGTGCAATCTCGAAAAATATATTCAAATAATTAGTGGAGTTCTTCAACTGCCACTTATGAGATTTAATTGCCCAGAAAGATGAAAATGATGCTCACGTGGATATCTCACATGACATAATTTTTTTTAGTTAATGTCTTATAAGATTGAACCAGATGGGTGTTTCTTACATACTTTTCGAAGCTCAACGATGATTTGTATTATCAGTCTATGAATTGAAATTGTCACAATCGATGTCCAATGCAACAAAATCCTTTTCAAAAAATTCATTTTCCTAACTCCTAATAAGAATAGAAACCTTTCAACAGCAGACATTGCTTTATCAGTTGCAAAATTATTCACAGGTAAAAGAGTAATCTTTAAAGAAATTTATCCTAAAAATAGAGCCCATCAAATCTAAACCTTTCTGTGACTTAGAGAGTTTGCAAAGTTTATGTTTTAGCTTATGATTGTTACGGTTTTTGTAGCTGTATATGTTTTTGTGACTAGTAATTTATTAATATTGTTCTGATTTTCAAAGAATTCCTAGTACTCGTTTCGATACTTGAGACTAACCCTAGACCAACCGGAGCAGTTTCCCCAAACTAACAGAGAATATGATGTTAGCGAATGATATAATGCAAAGTAAGCAGCTTACAACCTATCCACACAGATGACTACCCAAGACGAGCAACACAAAAATGTCGCTACTCAACTTTCCGCAAAGTATAGCGAACCCCAAAAAATGTATGAATGACTCACCCATCAGATCCGGCTGAGTGCCTCTCAGTGTAAAGACAGCCTCTGCCATTTTATTATAATTTAGATTTAGGCTGTTGAACGCAAATTACTCCTTAATTAAAAGGAATAATTAAAAAAATCAATCTCACCAGTAATTTCGCTGGTGAGATTCATCGCTTCGATTCGACCTATGGCGCATCATTTATGGAATTGTGTATGAAGGTTTTTATTTTCCGCGGTGAGCCACTACAATTGTATACTGATAATAAAGGGTATAAATCGCAGCAATCAATCGTATCAATGATAATGTATCTTAATAGTGCGACGCACGATTCGCAGCAATAGCATCAATGAAGGTTTTATGCTTCATTAATGTAGAGTCATCAGCGTAAAATATAATTGAAGACATAGATATTAAAGTAGGAAGCCATTTATGTAAATATGAAAAAGCTATGGCTCTAATAATGACTGTCGTGGAACTCCAATGAAAATGCACTCTGATGTAGAATAGCTATTACTACAATAATCGTCTATTTTTAAGTAGACGGTTATTGTAGGTACGGTTGAATCATCTTAATACTACTATCTCCAAAGTTATACCTAACTATTAAGCTTCTTTATTAATAAATTCTGATTTACACACTCAAAGGTTTTGCTGAGATCGCAAAATGTAATCGTTATATACTCGCTTTTCTCATATAATACCTTGTATAAAATTCATAATCGCATCCCCGTACTACGATTCTGACGCAATCAGCATCATCATGATCTGCATTGATATGACATTTCGTTGAAAATCGACAATTCTATTGTTTATGTTTTTCAAGAATTTTTAGAAGAGTGGGACAGGAAGATTATTATAAGATTATTATATTAGATTGGTCGATTATTTCCTTTTAAAAGAAAAGTTTAAGAAATAGTTCTAGATATGTATACGGATTAAAACCAACATTAAAGCGGGTAAAAGATGGATTATTAATCGAAATATAATACCAAGAAGTACCACGAATATAATATAAAATATATACCATGAAGAAGTATTTAATTCTTATTTAGGTACAACAATGTTTCGTTCTCTTAAAGAGCGTCTTCTACAACAAAACTTACAGTTAGGAAAGTATTTATCGTAGGACAGGTCAAAAACTAAGAAAAAATGAAGTTGTAATTTATCACGTGGAAAAAATGTTCTAAAAACTACGACAAACCAGCGAAGCGCATAAATATAAAAAATCTTTTGTACTGCAATTTAATCAATCAACGTTGTTCACTATTTCTGGTCAAAATCCAACGTTGAGCGGTAAGAAAGTTTGAAACAAAAGAATTTTGTGCATTAAAAATTAAAGATTTAAAAATTAAAGTGAATACCTAAGGAACTGAGTATCCTTGACAAAGGTACTAAATGAGCGGGGAAAATTGGAAATTGTTAAGGTGGTTACATGATATTCAATTATTGCGTTTAACAAGACTAATCCACTAATGTATGAGAGAATTTCTGAAGAGCAGATCAAATAGAAAAACTATCTTTCAAAAAATCGATAAACTATATAAAAATAGAAAGATTCCTAACATTTTTAGATCCTAAAATTGTATAAATTTTGCTATAATTAATATTAATATTCAAAATTCCCGCCATAAAAACTTTTGTGAGGTTTACGAACTATAAGATTTACATAAGATTCTCGCGTTATTTCGCATTGATTTTTTCTTCATGCCAACAGATGTGAAGCGATGTGACATCACCAAAATTTTTCAAACATTCATAATTCTTTTTTTTTTTAACTAAAGCTCAGTTTGAAAAGTAAAAAATTATAGTAGAATCTAGCCATTTTAGTTTTTAAAATATGGCCGAAAAATAAAAAATGACTGTTTCATTTTCTGCCTATAACTTTTCGCCTACAATTACTCACGTTTCGTTTTCGTGAAACTATCATCTGGTTTATTTTTTATTACGAACATATTTGATTTTCACACCAAAAAATAGCATAATTAATTCTGCTTTTAATGATATATCACACAATGTATTTCATTTAAAAAATCATTGGATTTAAAAAGAAATGAAGAATATCTTATTAGAAGGCAGTGGTATAACTTATGCGCTAATTATATCCATAGTTGAAATTATCAAATAATACTTATGAAGAATACCTCGAAAGACATACGAAAGACATTATTATTTGTTAGTAGAATTAAAATAGTAGGCTAATACTGATGTAAGATGGTTTTAACATACGAAGAAGAACGAGACAGGATAAAACTTTATTAAAAATAACACGGAAATACAGTGAAAGCCTGTAAATGTGTTTAGAAAACTAATTTTAAATGTTAAATAACAAAACAAAAAACGGTAATTAAAAAAATATGTAACTAAAACAAATGTTCAAACAGGGCCATTTTCTTTCAATATTTCTTACAGCTCTCCCCACATCTCTTCTTCTTATGACTCTAAATTCAATTATGATAGTATATCTGAGATTCAATATATTCATGTTGTTGTTGAAACACCCTGTTCTTCAAAGTTCCTATAAAAATGTATCTAAAACGTTTATATTTGGAGATCTTGCAGATCATCTTATCATTCTATTATTTCCTATCCATCGATTTGGAAATTCTGCATGAAAAAAATCACACATTGCTCGAGTGTTATAAGCAAGGGCCCTTCGTGTTAGAACCAATATCTTTTGTAGTATGCAATAGCTAAGTTTTCCAAATATTCCCTAAATGTTGTTCTCAAAAACTGCAGATACATTGCCATTCCAATTACCCCGGAAAAAATGCGGACCTATTATTCGATTTCCATAGATTCCTGCCCATTCAGTTAAACTAAAACGAATTTGTGGCCTAAATTCTCCAAATCCCGTAAATTGCATAGGATTATGCTCCAAATATGCCGTTGAAAACAGCAGTAAAAGTAGTTTCGTCAGTCCAAATTATGTTGTTTAAAAAATCAGGAGATACATTAACAATAATAAAAACTTTATTTCCCGTAAAGAGCCTGTAGTTAGGCATTGCTTTGATTTATAATCCAGTTGCAAAGCTAGTCTTCTTACTGAATTTCCTGAGTGTCATTTTTGTGAAACATATACTTTATAATATTTTAAGTGATTCTTTTTAAACTCTCTCGAAACCCCAAATTCTGTTGCAATTTCATGCGTAGATTTTGAACTATTATTTTTTATCTAAAACAGTACTTAATTGAGTTTGCAGTTTGATTTACATAAATAAAAATATTCTTCTTTCAATTTGTCAGTTTAAATTTCTACCTCATTTATTATGTTTTTTTTAACTTTTTATTCATTCTATCACTGTATTTTCTCGGTGGTTTCTGAGAAGCTCCATATTCAACCAAATGTTGATCTAAGGTTCTAAGTAAAGTTCAGTCTGGTTGTCGTCTCTCTAGATACATTTCCAAATACATTTGCAAAGTTTTCACTGTATTTCTGTTGTTTTTATAATAAAGTTTTATCATATTTCGTTTCTTTTCGAATGTAAAAGCCATCTCACAGACAATTACTTTTGTTAACAGACGTTATTAAGTAATTTATGTATATTGTTTCATTTTTCAATGTGGCAATAAACTGCTTATTAATATTATTATTACTACAGACGGTCAACTCTATTGCAAAAGCGAGTTTTAATATATACCTTACTCTATACATACTATAATGGAACACAGGTGTAGATGGCAGTGGGGAGCAAATATGTGCGCTAAATTTAAATTTGTAATTTTATTCATTCAAAATTTTTTCAATTAAATTAATGAACTAATATGTTTGGTTAATGTGCTTTTTCGTTAATCTGTTAAGGCTTGCATAAAACAAAATAATTACAGATAATAAAAAGAATATAATATACCTACAAAAAGCACCTTAAATCGAAAGCTGTGAGTAAGATAAAGAAACATCCAAAAATTGGCGTCGTAAAATATTCTATTTAAATTATAGTGCAATTCATAAATGAATAAAACAAGTGATTAGATTAAATTATCATCATGTTGAATAATACAAAAGATATTCTTATAACGCTATGGTGCACGTATGTATACGGGTTTCCTTTTTGTAAATCTATTATTATGTTTGCCTAAAAGTGAAGGAAATAATTTTTAATAACAATAAAAACCAACTCACAATTTGCTGTAATAAAGTAAACATATTCTTAACTCTGATGTTAACCCTTATGTTAACTATACATATATCAGATTTTCTTACGAGGCCTAGCAAAAGCTGCTAGATGTAGCAGATTTTGGGACAGTGACTAAATAATGTGAGGTTGGAATCCATTTTTGAATTTCCGATCCACTAAAAACCTCAAACATTGTCTTATGTTTTCTGTAGGGTCTTCAATTTATACATAACAGAAAAATCGTTATCATTGCATATTATTAATTAATTACGCATTATTGTTATGTTATAAAATATATATTTGGTTTAACCTTACTAATCATCAAAATTTGAATCTGTTGTGGCTAAGTGTACAGCGTTTTTATGTTATGTTATTACCAGATTTACTTCATTTCTCTCTGAACTTTCCCTTGTCGTAGCAGGTTTCGTATCTGGTACAGATGAATCTGGTAATATCTATACCAGAACATTTAATTTGTTGCTTATATCTTTATATTAGACAAACATATTTCATGTGCTTTTGTAGCAAAACTTCTGAAATTCCGTCTTTTTTAGAAAACACCCAGCACCCATATATGTATTTTTAGAAGCCGAAGCTTGCTACTCCCATTGATTTTGCTACCGATATGTCATAGTGCAAATGAATTTTGTAAATGAAATCGGAAACGATCAGTAATAAAAATGAATATTAAAATTCCAATATTGATTTGTTGTTATTTCGCAAAAAAACAAAATAACTTTATAACTTCATCTTCACTGAATCCAAACAAAATAAAAAGTATTCTTTCAATAATTATGTTTGAATATTATTTATTCAAAAATAATTAATAAATCGATAGTAGACAACAAGCAAAATAAAAAATAAGTATATAGGTGTGTTGATGTGATAATAAGAAATTGAAAAAGGTCTATCATTTTCACGATGAGTTGATTCTCTATCTTACTCTGAGAGCCGTCTTAAATCAGTATTAGTCTACTATTTTAATTCTAATGGCAAAAACTATTGTCACTTTCGAAGTATTTTTCATAAATATTTGATGGTTTTTATGGAAACACTTAGCGCATAAGTTACACTAAGGCCTTCTAATAAGACTCGCAACTTTGTCCCCATTTAACCAGAAGAAATAAAGATGTAGAGAGAGCTGTATGAAATATTAATCGACGTACACGTTTATGCATCCAAGAAAAAGGCCCTCAGTTTGAACAGTTGCTTTAGTAACATTTTTTATTTACAATATTATTTTTGTTTTGTTATTTAATTATTACCGAGATCCTAGAATCATTCGGAATTATTACTAAACTAAAAACAAAAAAATAAAAAGGCGCTAAATCAGGGCTAAACTCAATCAAATCCAATCCAACCCAGTTCCCGTTCGCACTCTATTCATTGCCACAACAGAATCTGCTCACCAACATCTTTCTTTCCTCCTCCAGTACTGTCTCTGGATGACAGTACTCCTGTCGCTTACCTTACCCCCGCAATTAATAATATAACCCAATGCAACCTTTTTTGTCTTAACCCTCTGCCCACATTTTCCTAACATTCCACCATAACTTTAATACAGTTTCTTGGGGTTAACACTGTCCATAATACCTTTCAGGTTTTCTGTATTTAATCTTACAAGCTTGCATACTCAAAAAAGGTGTGCTCCATACCGTCTATGTTGTGTTTAAAGAGATAGTCTCTGAAGTAGACGTGTCCACTCACAGTTGACTGATAAAGTGGTTTGCTTCCCCATTCGTCGAGATAGCCTTGTTTCCAATCCAAGTATTATCTATTTAGTCTAGCTGGCCATAAGTTGTTCTAATCTTGAACAATTTTCTCCTCCAGGGAAAGAATGATCGAAATCTTTCTTTGCTGTCTCCAGGGATACCCTCCCGCTGGTCATTAGCTCAATTGGAGACAGTTTTGTAGACAACACAACACAACCCAATCCAACTCATCCAAATCCATCCTAATACAACTCAATGGCACAACATAAGTGGGACTAATCTGTCAGATCATTAGACGAAGTAACAATAATGAATAAGAAAACCTTTAATAAATACAGAAATGGGCACGATAAACAAGTTCTACTATTGGTTTTATACATATTTAAGACTTATGAGATATATGACTCATGACAGATATGATTTATTGTTTACATTACTAAACAAAGTACAGTAACAAATTCATACTTTCGTGCATTATTATTTTAAGTAATAAAATACATTAAAGTAATACCGGTATCCCAGTTTTAAAAGTTTTGAATACCGAATACCGGTATTAAGATTTTAGTCTTGTATTGCAAGCCCTAACTACACCTAACTTTAGCATCTCTTATCTTGTCTCTATAATATTTTATCAGAAAGTTAAATTCTTGGTTTAGTTTTTCATACTACTGTGAACATCATTTAAGAAATGAAGCTGTTTCCTCATCCTCTTGAGATATTTAGAAACCAGCTCGTATATTTCTTATTTGCACGTACAAATATTGCAAGTATTTTGTATTATAAAATATATGAAGGTAAAAGTCATGAAACTTATCAAACTTTTCATTGGCAGTCAAATTAGCACTGGAACTAAATTTTGAATCGAGGTCGAGTTTTGATTCTTTTGCTCGTTTAATTTCAATTTTTTGAATCAGTTATTCCTCTGTTGTGCGGTTTAGTATCTGTTTTCTTTTCCTTTCTTTGTTTTAATTCATTCTTTGTCGTTTGGATTTTAAACTGATATTGTTTGTTTTTGTATCTGTTGTTTCTCATTAACAGTTGAATGTTTTAATTATTTTCTTTGGGTTTGCAAAGAATATTTACATTGGGCTTTCTGAAGGATTTGTAAAATCAGCGTACATCTCGCCCAGTGTTCTCTTAGGTTCGTCAATGTGGTTGTATATGTTGTTATCGTCGAGTTTTTTGTCATCGTTTGTTTCAGTTTCTTTTCGGCTTGTGTATGTTGACAGTCTTTTAAGTTTGGTTTTGTTCGAGATTTTTGCACATCGTAGTGAAGTAGACAGATGTCTGTTGCTGCGGTTGGTACATCGCGGAGCACTTGTTTTCGATATGGTGCAGTCTTTCGTCATATGGATTTGACTACACTTTATGCATTTGCAATCACTACTGCAGTTTTCATTGACTGCCATCTCAAACACCTTAGTGACGTTGTAAATAGGGTAGCGCTTTGCTTATTTCAACAAGAATCATTGGTGTTGGTTTACCCTATTTGCTTTCCTGCGAGTATGTTTTGATATTTAGTTATAATCTAGTTATAATTTGTCTCATTAAAGCTTTTTCTGTTTCCTCTAGGGCCATCTGATGTATGACTCCCCTAATTACTCTCTTCAGCTTTTTTTCTGATCTTAAGTGATATTCGTAGAACTGAATTTTCTCAACCTCCAATAGTTTTTCGAGCCATCTGTAATCGTCTTCGGTTCTGTGTTTATACCCTGTAGGACTAGTTTTACATTTTCATAGTTTATTTTCTTTTTATTCATAAGATGTGTTGGCTTCAGTTTGTTTGTCGGCCACTTCTCTCTTTGTTCGTTTTTTGTATCTTTCTTATCATGTTCCTCTTCTTTCATGTTACTTTTTTCGTGGTCACCCGGGTGAACAATTTGCTTGTTTCTATTTCTGGATCTTCTAGTTGTATTTTTCGATTTTGCAACTTTTCGGTGAGCTGTACCCCAAGTCGTCGTATTTGGGTATCTTCTTACTTGAAACAACATAACTTTCGAAGCTCTCGGATATCGATGATGATTAATTTGCGTAATATGCTCGTTTCTGCTAGCTTACAACTCGTTATTCTCACTACTGATTTTCGATTCGCTGACGTATGATGCAGATGATGTGATAACAGATGTGATGTGAGGATGCGATGATGAGACTAAAATTATCATGCGATATGAAACCCCAATTTATATCATATACCGAGTTATAAAACAGTATCTTTTCATGACTTATTATTGGGCTACATTTAACCGATTTTTCACTGGTTAGTGTGTACTGGTCAATCTACGCTACAGAGATATGCGCTGTAGTAATAAATGCATTTGGCTTCCACATAATTAAACTATCACCAGGTCCATCAATAAAGTTAATAAAAATACTATTCACACACTTCAAACCTTTGATTGGAGGAATTTATCGACGGAAAAAAACCGAAAGTAACGATTATATCAATCATCCTCCAATATGATCTATCCAATAGCTCAAGTACCATTCATGTTCTTCCAGAAATTGAGAAATTTCAAGCTTAGGTAACCTATACAAATATGTACCTAGACATTCGTCTATGGTACATATGTGAATACTTTCGACGAGCTGCACCGGCAAACTAATCAATAATGTCAATAAATTAGAGTCATTGAGTAATCAATTACCTTTCAGATGAAGTCATATTATTCATTCAGGTCCATATTAATCTAGTATTATTCTGTAAAGGAAAGTTGAGCTTGAAAGTTAGATTACAGTATTTTATGTTAAAACTTAAGTTAATTTTATACTATCACTGAAATTTTCCCAATCAAAGTATAAAACGCTTTAGAATTCACGACAGTAATTTCTCTACCCTTTATACCGAAGACTTTATCTAAAAGAGAAACACAGACTAAAGTTCATTTGCCCGCGTTAAAGTCGATAGCTCGCTTTCGAGAGCTTGCATTTATTTAATCCAATAGCTCCTCGTCCTAGCCGCTCGTTCCTCGTTTTACCCCCTCATCTCCAAGTTGACGTAATAAAGCAAACGTCCGATTCGATTGGACGGCTCTCGCCGTTTCAATGCTTCACCGGTCCAGTTTCGCCCCGTTGGATGGAATTGTTTCTGATCTCTCGTCGAAGTGCAGTTGTCATTTTTGGATGACTGGTTGTCGATGAGTCGACCATTACCCTACAGGATTCTCTGCACACCCCCTTGACGACGACGACGACTAAGGTTAATTACCGACCCCACTTCGATCTTCATCTGCTTTTAGAAGTGACGTTGCGTGGAAGTCAAAGATATGGGTTTTAGCGCCGAAATAACGAGTTCAGTTTTGAGGATGATGAGGGAAAAGACACAGGGAGAATGGGGATGAAGTATATTAGCACGTCTAAGGGTGAAAATGACAAACGAGACCACCGGTTGATGGAAGATGCGATGCTGTCACGTTTGGAAGGAAATTTTTATCTCGTTTTTTAGGCGGAAACATTAGTGTTGTTTTAATTTATTAATTGAAATAGTTAATTTTAGTTGGTGTTTTGATTAATGATGAGTTTGAGTTGTCTTAAAAGGGCTTAAGGCATAATTTTAGTCATAATTTATCATTCTGATTTATCGTTTTTGAGGGGGGATTAAAAGTTTTTAATCTCAACTAGAAATATATCATAAAAGATTTACGCAATCTAAGTTTGTTGGCATTTTTTATGCTCACGGAATAACACTGTGTTGCAAGAAGTTTTAATAGTTAATGAGATGATTTTAAATACGCTTTCCACTTTTCGGTAACATTTGAGGTGATTTGAGTTACGTAATGAAGTGCATTATCGCATTGATTTCATTACTTAACGCATTTTTAGCTTGATCAGAATAAACTTAATTTATTCAAACGATCAACAATACAAAAGAAAAGATGTTACCTATTTAAAGAGAAAGGATACTTTATATTTTTTATTATATTTTTTATAAACATTAATTGTTATGTTTTAATATTTTGAAACACTTATTCCAGATGAGGTCGCTGCTTTTTTTTTGCTTATTTCTACAGAGAATGTTATTAAAACTGACATTAAATCAAAATTGTCAAGAATATTCAAAATATTTTTATAAATGTTAAAATAGAAACAATCGATTTTTAAGTAATTTTTAACAGTCGCAGATCAAATGTTATATATTAAACGTGGGCTAGAGCATAATTACAGTACTCGTGTTACTACTATCGTGTGTATTAATTTGCAACACTCCTACAGTAATTATGTTTCTAGCCCACATGTAATATAAATATGTAACAATTAAAATGTTGACAACTGTTTTAAAACCGGTTATTTAAAGACAAATCCCCACTGTACCACTTTTATATTTTATCCCAATGCACTAACAGATAGAGTTAAAAGTGACTTTTGCAATTCAGTGTAGTAATAAAGCGTTGTTGTTGAAACTTTAGTGAAAATGAGTCTATATTTGAAAAAAAATTAACTTAGTTTGCTACACTTGTGGTGAATATACATAAAAATCTCGAAAAAAAAAATTACGTTGCATATTGCTAATTTATTTGAACGAGCAATATTTTGACCCTGTAGTACTTTAGTACAGCTTTCTATTGTAGTTTTGACCAACGTGTCTCATAAAGTTTTGAAAAGTAAATTAAAGTTTGTTTGGTATACGCGAGTTTCTTTATTTATATTAATATCATCTTAGAGAGAAAGCAATTAGTACAGATCAGAAGTTTACAGTCGCAAAATCAGGGTGCTATGGAAGATAATGATCGCTTTAACATCGAATGTGACGTTTCAAGTGAACATGGCATATATAATTCCGATTCCAAACAATCTGATCAAGAAATTGAAGAGTATGAACCTGAAGTTGGCAAGAATGCTGCATACGGGGAAAGACATCACTTCACTGAGATCAAGAATGTTACTTGATGGTCTAAGGAAGTACAGAAAATAGCCCAAAATGCAAAACATGAGGAATAATGCTGGAGACTGGTTATTGCAGATTAACTGAATATTACAGAGATTGTTATAATAGAAGCCCTGATCAAATAAATCGTAAAATATCCAAGAGAGATTGCTTAGACACAGATATTACATAAATATATCCATTTATTGGATTGTTGTACATGACTGTACTACAGAAGTCTCAATACATAAATACTCACGATTTGATTGACTCGCGACTATTTTATACTTTCAACACGGAAATTTATGCAGGAAAACAACCGACATCACTTCGGTTGGTCCACCGATTGGACCTTTTCATCAAAACAACTCTTCGATTGCTGTTACTATGCGCATAGCAGCTCCTGAGTACTAAATACTGATAGAAAAATTGCACTTGACAATTTTATCACGGTAATTCAATTAGATGAAAAATTACAATGTAACAGAACCACACTTGTTGGTACCCTCAGCAAAAAATAAAAAGGAACTTCCCCATAAATCTTAAAAGATCCATACCTAGTAGAATGTTTGGTTTTCAAAAGGATACTGTATTATTATCATACAAATCAAAATCTCAGAAAAGCGTACTGTTGTTATCCACAATTTATTCTGAAAATCAAATCAATCCTAAATCCGGCGACTTAGAATACCTGAAATAATTATGTTTTACAACCAAACTGAAGGAGTGCTGAAAGTTGAAAGCAACTTCTTTAGTTTCAAGATTTTCTTGTCGGTGTTCTTATCTTGAGCACAATAGAAGGTTTTTATATAAAAAAGTTCACTACTACATAATGATCTCAATCCACCTTCAATACAACCCAGTATCATGCTTGGATACTTTCTTCTTAAACAATAACTAGTGTTATCTAGTTGGGTTGGGTGAGCTGGGTTAAGATTAATAGCTCAACTCACCCCAACAATATATAACAACAATATTTTATGTTGGCTAGTTGGAATTATATCTACATTTTAACGAAGAATAATCTCTGCCGTCACAAGAAAAATGAATAATACTTTAAGAGTATGTCTCCCATATGATGTTAGCGAACCCAAACCAACTTAATTAAACACAACCCAACCCCAAACACTCTTTTTGGAAATCAATTCTTCAGAGTGTATCTTCAGGGTTTCAGCAACATCACAACCTTATCCTGTTATCACAGTTACATCATTCTTTGTGTGATTTCGTTTACTTCTCGTGCAATTTCATAATTCCAGATAACATAGAAAGACATCAACCTTTTGTTTATCTACTATTACTCTCCTCTTGTATACTTCTTCCCCCTCTCACCATTTCATTTAGATTTTTTTCTTTTCTGCTTGGCCGTATAGTTCTCTCAGTTTAAAACAATAAATAATAAATGATTGAATGCCATGTGAAGAATGTATTAAAAGTCGTGCAAATATTATAAACACACCACTTCTACCACAAAACAACGTTTTATCATCACCTTTGCACATAAAATTGGGTTTAGTAAAAATTATTTTTTTGAAATCACTAAACAAAGAAATATTACTTTTAAACGTCTTGGAAATATTTTCCCAAAATTAAGCCAAGCTAAAATAAACGTTGTTTTATTTTTATAAAATCGTAGAACAGCTGTTTTTTGAAACCAACTAAGTCCAAAATCGTAAATAATTATTATCATAATTCGTAGATATGGTGAATTTCTGTAAAAAGTTGTATACTGAATGTGTTGTATTCAGTAGAAATGTGATAATATAAACTTTATATTTTCATTAGTAAAGGAATCACATGAATCATATAAGTCACATCCTTCATTTATTTGTTCATATAAACAACAGGTATTTAATTCCTAAACGTTAACTCAAAACTAAATTAATTGTAGGTCTTCTTTTGAGAAAAAATAACAATAATACACTAGCACAAAGCGGTATTAAAGGAATAGAACTTATATTAGTTTTTTTGTGATAAAAAATTAAATTCAATTAAGTAACTAATTCTTATTTTAGTTATTTTTGTCTTTGACTAGATTACCTGTATTCTTCGTCACAACATTTTTTTGAGGAATTTTGGTAAAATGTCTTTCCAAAACATTGCTCCGTTTTGGACACTAATGTTATTAATTACAGTGCTCGTTTTGCATTATTTAACGCATTGGTGCGATTCGTATTATTACTATGCGAGAACAGAGATTCAGTACAAGTACTTTTAACATATACTTTTTTCCTTTGCAATAGGTATATACTCAGTTTTGTAGGACTGTAGAATTGTGTGCCAAAATGTCATAGTAAGTTTCAGCACATGCGTTTTGTTCTGGCCTCTTTATCATTTTTTCAGAGCGTCAAAATACACTTGATCTTGATCGTGAAGCTATATCCTCTTATAGGAAATATGCGTACAATTTCCATAATGATACTGTTTTGTAAATAACACAGTAGCATAAATATAAAAGCTGAATTCTCGTTCTGCTTTGCGCTTGAATCGGATAACTGTTTCAAGGTGCAAGATCTGTTTGGAAGGTTAATGTCGATATATCTTGAGGCCTGTTTTACACACAACGATTTTTTCAGTACGGTGAATAACCGGACGGGTTTAAACCGTCAAGGTTTAGTGGTAAACTAATAAAGTAAATACACTCTTTGACACTGGATGGTACACATTTATTTTTTGTACGCCAGTCCCGACTACTGAATGGAACGGCACTTTTTTTACAATGGTGTCTACAATTTTATGCAAGCTTACGCACGTTACGATTTTAATCATGTACTTTTAGCCGTGTTTGACAGATTCCCACAATCGAGTTCTTTTAAATGTTGTAGAATCACAACACTTTCCATAACTTCCTATGTTATGAATCGAAAGCTATAATTAAACTGCATCGCGCCACCCCCACGTGTTAAAATGAAATGAATATGTTTTCCGTCGACAGCACCTATGCAATGCAGAAATTTTGCGCAAAGAGTTCCAGCTTGCTGTACCACCCAAATTGCTTTACATACTTTTTTTAAGATTAACCTAGCTGAAAAAACCTAAATGCCACAGCTAGTATATTGACTGAATATAGTTCCTCATCAAATGAGGCAACGAACATTGAAAAATAATTGAAACACTTGGACTCATTTGCTATTTGCTTTCGATTCAGCTTCAATTACAAAGGTATAATACAAAATTAAATAATACACAAAATTAACTTTATTGTCGCTATTTGGATTGGGCTCAATAAGCACAAAAGTAAGATTGTAATTTTGGTAGACTGCATTTTTAATTTTGGTAAACGTTAATTCTGCTATATACCAAAAGAAACTTTTACTACACTATTAGACTATAGCGCATAATTTGTGTTCTTTAAGTTTTGTGGACAGTTGAGTTCTCATCTGCATATTTGTAGTATTTGTCATCTCCATCTGTGGTTGTTCACACAGATGTTCACATACGTTCCAAAACTAATGTTGAACTTCCTAGCGAATATTATGTAATATTGAAAGATGTAATTGGGACATTCATAGTTTTTTTTTATATTGCACTACATTTTGTGCAACCTTTTAGCTAACAATTCCGACAGTATATAGAAATGTATGATTTTATTTCTACCATAATAATTACTTCGGGGTTTAAGGCTTTTAATGTGATCTATTATTGATTCTGTCGTCCTTTAGAAGTGGCTCTAGAACCAACTCTTTGCTTCGAGCTAGGAACGGCTTACTCAATAATAGGCAAAGATGGATTTAATTCTGAATTGAGATATTAATTGACCTAATAGCAGTTGCACATGTGCGTACTATTGATCCATGAATTTTGGGGATGTAATAATCATTGCATAATCGCTGCTTTTACAGTTTTTGGACGATGCCCTTTTTGTTTTTGCGGTGTTATGAATTTGATAAAAAAATTGTTTTCTTGAGCAACTAAATTATGCATGTGCAGTTTATAACAGATTTCTATAACAATAAATATGAAGTTATGTACCAAAATAAAAGTATTATAAAAAGTAGCTAACTTGTATATCATATTGAGTTAATTCATTAGCGCTACATAATTTCGCACTATATGAGTGCACCCAAACTTTGGAGTTTTCCATCAGCGCTATCGCGTTTCTATTATTTTTGTTTTATTTTTGTTCTATTATTGTAGCAACAATTCCATTCTTTTTCACATTTACCTCTTAAGCAAAGTGACAGTTCCACATTGTAATCATCCGACGCGTTTAATTGTTTATTACAGGCTCACAACGATAAAATGAAGTAACCGAAACAATTAATTACTTTAACTCACAAATGTCTGTTCTTCACTTGGAAATACCTAGTCTACCTTTACAATTTTCGCGATTTCCGATTTTTTGAATTTAGTTACTTTTGCAAAAGACCTCTTCATTTATTTATAGGAATATTGAATGGACCGAGTAGCTCTTTCAAATCAGCATATTACCTGGAACAGCCTTAAAGCCGTTATAGAATATTGTCTGGGTGTATATCCATCTGCAAATGGACGAATCCTTATTTCTGATATATTAGCAGCTTTTGACAACTACATACAATGTGCGAATGTCATTAGCACTAAACCAACAAAAATTTTTTGGACAGCTGAATTGAGACTTGATATTGCTTTCAGAAGACCTAAAATGCTTCCAGAAGACTTGAAGTGCTTGCACAATGTTTGAAATGTTTCTAGAAGATCTGATACTGCGTCCAGGAGACTTGATACTGCTTTCAAAACACTCGATACTGTCTTTGGCAGATTTTAAATACTGCTAGAAGAATTTAAATGCCCCTAGCAGTTCTACAATGCTCCATAACAGATGAACTGCTTGAAGCACACTTGATACTACTCCTGGACGACTTGATATTACTTCCAATAGACATAATACTACTTCTAGAAGGCATGAAATGCTTCCAGAAGGCATGAAATGATTCTAGAAGGCTTGAAATGCTTCCGCAAGACTTGAAATATTTCTGGAAGGCTTGATACTGCATCAAAAGACTTGATGTTGCTTCTAGAAGAATTAAAATGCTTCCACAAAACTTAATGTTATTTCTAGAAGATTTCATAGTGGTCCCAAAAGATTTGCGATGCTTCCAAAAGACTTGTAATGCTCCAGAAGATTTGAATTGCTTTCAACACACTTGGCACTGCTCCTAGATTTACTGGCACAGCTTCTAGAGGACTTTATATTGCTTCCAGAATACTTGAAATGTTCCCGGAAGACTTGCAATGCTTCCATAAGACTTGAAGTACTGCTAGAAGGCTTGATACTGCTTCCAGAATACTCGATACTGCCTCTGGAATACTTGAAATGTTTCCAAAAGACTGATACTACTTCCAGAAGACTTGGTACTACCTCTGGGAGACTTGACACGATTTTCAAATGACTTGCATGCTCCAGAAGACTTGAACTGCTTCCCCAATACTTAATATTGTCTCTGAAAGACTTTCAATACTGAGAAGTCTTGCAATGCTTCCGAAAGACTTACTACTGCTTCTTGAAGACTTTCAATGCTTTCAGAAGACATTTTAGAAAATATTTTCATAATGAAAAGCCTGGAGAAGATATTTTTAATGCAACAGGTAAGAAACTGTTATTAAAAATATTTAGCTATTAAAACACCAAATACTGTTGGCAAAACACAAAATCTTCTTGTCATAAGTTCAAAAATTGTCAATTAATGACTAGTTACTCCTTGTAAAGTTAAACACAGTTAGCAGAGGATATTTCCATTGCAATCGAACCATACACGTCAGATATATGAGTGCTCTGGTTTCGCAAGTACAAAATATCATGAAGGGAAAAATAATTATTATTATATTATAATTATTATTAAATTAGTTATTGTTATTAATGACAATCACGTAGTGGAGTACATAAGAAAATGCATAGAAGAAGAAGCCTCTCGAGTATCGGGAACTTAGTGGATTTATTGCTTTTCCACTTACACGTGGCGCCTATAAGGCAAGAAAAGTTTGATGCAAATTCATCGAGAATAGCCTAACTGTTACAACTGTAGTAGAACAAACCAAATAAGTTAGGAATCAAATTTTGGCTAGCATCCGATGTCAGCACCAATTACATCATAAATGGATTTTCATGCTTAGGATTATAAAGTTAAAGACATAACATTATAAAAAACGGTTATTTGACTAACAAGTTTGGTAGAAATAGGAATACATGATGTATCGGTAGAATTTTTGTTAAAAATCAATTTTCACTACCATCATTTTGAACCGACCATTTTGAAATACAAATTCCAATGGAATCCGAAGGACAGAGTAAAAAACTTCATCAGATAATAACACGACTTGAAAGTTGATTCAGTGGATAAAATTAGATTCCAGGTTGTAACTTAATTGAAGGAGATGATAATGTTGAGTTAAAGCTGTTAACTAAATGTTATTTCTTCATCTCATAATATTAATAAAAATTAATGAATTCAAGGACACATTTTCAATTCATTAATTTTTTCTGGAATATTCTAAGTGAAGTAAACTTTTTTATTACGGTATAATCGGAACTGGCGCAAATATGACACTATAACTAAATGACAGATTTAGTTATAGTTAGACTATATTAGATTATATTAAGATGCTCAAATTAATTCATATTTAGTTGCTCTATAATCCTACGTTTAGTAGAAAACAGATAAATAAAAGATATATATGAAATTAGCAACCCATAATTAACCAAAAACAGTCAATTGATCTACTGTGTATAAAAAAAATTAATTTTTCCAGCACAGTGCAATTTTTGATTTTGTGCTATTTTATTCTATTGCCGCCTTGTTATTTATCATGCCGGACCTCGAAATAATTGACTTGTCAATTTTTACTACCACATTAACTTCAAGCGACAATTTTTATTAACCTCGCATTTATTGATTTGTTTTCTCCGATGATCCGAACACATCTACCAGACGTGTATAATTCTAAAAATACCACAAATTGCTTTCGGAGTTCGCTCGTTGCTCATGTTCATCCAGCGAATTGCTGGGTTGAGTGCGGAATGTTTACTTAGTGGTTACCGTAACAAGTAGAATTATTTGGACAATCTCTAGAATCCAATTGTCCGTGAAATATTTGTTCATCACTTTGTTTTAAAACTGCTTTGTTTGGTGCTCCTATGAACAGAGTTGCGGGTTTAGGCAAAGTTTAATTGCAAATGGAGTTTACTCGTAGAAAGAGAAATCGATAAACAATGACCGACTCTGCAAACAATAACGGAGAGCGAATCGAATTTTTTAAAACTTTATTAAGCTGACAAATTTTAACGAATATGATGATTATTTAATTGTAGTTGAGCGTAATCACGGAAGGGATAATAGCGTTAATCATTTTTTTCGCAACAGTAAACAAATAAAGTTTTTGGGTGTAATCGAATAATTTATCACAAAAGCGCATTTTCTGGGAAAAAAATTCATATTTTCCACAGCGAACCCTTAATTGCAAAATGCGGTACTGTTCCATTGACCCGGATGCACACGGACCACTCTCTAAATTACGAACTCTCGGCCGGGCACATTTTAATAATTGCCCCCGACCTCTCTTATGACTATGACAAATGACCGTCATACCGGAAAAAATGTGCACCCCTTTGCGCCCGTCCTCTACAACAGAGCGCCGCGTATTCGACAATTACCTGGGGAGGTGCAATTAGCGCGAGAAAAACGAGAGAAAGGGCGGTAATTTGCAAAGGGTTGCATACGTGAGCTGCGCTATTAGTGGTGACAAGAAATGAAACTGTGAATTTAAAGAGACGCATTCAATAGCAGCCTGTGTGCTTCCTTTTTCATCTAGTAATTTTCATTTGCGTTTTAATTTCGGTTTACAAAAGAAATATTTTTCATTTCAAGTTTAGAGGCTTTAATTACCCATACGTTCGATATAACATTGAAAATCCGCATGGAAACCATTTTAATCAAATTTCCACGTAAAAGTGGAAATCTACCTGAAGTTAAACCATCCTAAATCGGTCTTTTGAAAGAGTCATTAGGCAAAAATCCCTTTTACTCCATTCGAAATCTCATTTTTAGTAAATCTCAAAAAACTGCTGTAACAATTGAATTTGCTCGTTGAAAGTAGCGAGATAAGCGACATAATACGATAACCGTCGACGTCCACGAGTACGCAACAGTATTAAAATTGACAATCCAATCTTCGCCGGTTTTCCTCCTGGACCAATAATAAAAGTAAAGTCGAATAGAAGCCCATTTTCTTCCGGCTTTCTTCTCTTACAACGACGATTCCAAGCGTGCCGTTCTGCATTAATGCCCACTCCGTTGGTAAATATCGAGTGCTGAATGTCCATGGGGAATCCTTCTACTTGAGTGCGTCCCATTTCGGGAGGAAAGAATATTGAATTTAACATAGCACAATAGAAGATGGCGTAATTAGGTGTGAACAAGGGTTGATAACGAAACTAAATAAAAACTATAAATTAGATCCCGATTCGGACATTCCAATGCTCTATAATTCAAGTCCCTTTCGCAATGACCCTTCTGGAACTTTAGCCCGGAATGTTATAAACGGAAGTAGGGGAGGAGGCATCGCTGTCCTTGACCAGGAATATTGAGTGAACGTTCTGCGGTAGTCTCAATTATTCTTTCCGTTAACTCATTTGTACAACTAAAAAAAAGTTTCTTGGTAATTGGGGAAAAGAAACGAAGGAAGGTTCGTGGAATACTAAAGTTTTTTATTGGGAAAGATCTTTACCTTTATTAGCCGTCGATTGTAGATAACATAATTAGTTTGGCGTTGTTGACGTTGTTCCAGAAGCTCGCGTGCTGAAAATAGTGAATAATTCAAGCCGTGAAATTATTTCCGCAGGTTGCTTGAGCACTTGTTGAATGGCTACTTAAACGTCACGAAAATGAGAACGGTCTATATTAATTTTTGAGAAATTATTAAATATTAATTTACAATATTATACCAGGTAAGACCTTTAAATTGAGACGACCTTATAACTGTATATAGGATATATACGTTTTTACATATTTTGAATATAACTTCATATTTTTATCGCATATAAATTTTGTTATCTATATTACATTACATAAATTACATATCGGGTAAGCAACCGACTACCCTAAGGATATATTATACCTCAAAATATCACATTATCAAATTTCACCGTGAACAATTTTTGGTGGTGGTAAACAGTTTTTCAGGTCCTTAGAAGAAATGAACCTTGAACCAAAAATCGTAAATCTGATACGATGGACAGCAGGGCAGTAGGATAAGTTATGCTCAAATGGCTCTTCGTCCTCTGTCAACATCATGACAAATAATACACCAACTGCCTTCTCATGCAAGCTAATATGACTCCAAAAACTCCTGTGTAATCTGGGATCCATATTAGGGAGAGACTGTATAATCAGTACTTAATGTGTTTAAACTTCTCTTACAGTAATAAATCAGAACCGATAGTTACTGTTACTTCGATATAATAATATGTATGAAATATGACCGCATTCATATTTCAATCATGCATTGAACATATTGACTGAATTAGTACGTTCTGAATATTCAGTAGGAAATAAACTAATATGGGTAATGGCAAAAAGCATTTTTAATGGCTCTCTTGCGTATACAGCTATGTTGGGAATTAGCTCCTGTTCTGGCATTACCGCCTGTGCCAATAATTAGTAGATGGGGCACATGGATTGATGCTGTTGAATTTTACGCTGATAATTTTGAACAAAACTAGAGAATTATTTCCTCATTTTTGATAACGTTTCGGTAGCACTAAAAGTGTGCAAAAAGGGTTGAATGTTTTAAGACAGTTTAGCTTTTATTAAAACATATTTTTCATTACAAAAAAATCTAATTTAATGACTGTGTTTACGATGACAAACTTTATTTAGTGATTTCGGTGCCAAGGCTATACAAAATTTGTCTTTCGGAAACATAATTGTTTCCATCTTCAAGCCATGGCACGACTAAAAAAACACAAAATAACGTTAATATTATAAATTACAAACAAATGATAGAATTTTTTACCGACAATTTTAAATACAATACAAAAACATATAAGTTATGTATAACGTAACCTCGAAACTCGCCTTAACAATGATTTAACAAAACGTGAAAAATACTTTCAAAACCACACAAACACAGTACTCGACAATATATGTATAAATCTTCAAACAATTTTATGAAAAACTTTTACTTCATGTTATTATTCTTGATAAACCGCATGAAAATGTGCTATAAAAAAATTCATTGCATTTTGATCACAAGAAGAAACGAAAAAACATCAATGCGCATGTGCAGGATGAATATTAATAGTACTCAACTGTAAAACTTTATGTTTTTTAAAAGGATGATGTTATTTCCATTGGTCGTGTGATTTTCTTCAGTCAGGTGCCTGCAGTGCTGACTAATTTCGATTTAGATGTTCTTTTACTCTAGTTTTTATTACGTCCGGTTTGTCCTATGTAGTATCGTGGGCAATCATTACACGTCATTTTTCAAACTCTACTAACATCTGTTTTGTTGAATACATGTCTATTATCTATTATTTTTGAGAATAGTTTGTTGCTTGAGATGTAAGCTGGTGTGATATTGACTTTTTCTAATTACATTTTCAATTTAAATTCCAATTCGGAATTGTATGGTAGGCTAATGTATTGTTTCTTGATTTTGCTGTGAATATATTAGTTTTTTGATAAAGTTATTGTGCGAGATGCTACATATTTTCTGTAATTCGTCAATGTTTTATTTTAAACAATTTTATTAACTTCTTCTTTAATGTTCTTCTCCTTCGTAAGGGGTATTGTAGGATCCTGTTAAGTAGGAATCTGAAATTCGCATTTTTGTGGAGTGAGAAAGAGTTTCTTGGAATTGTTGTGTCGGTATATGTTTGTTTTCGGTAAATATTATAATTTTGTTGTTATCATTATTCCTTTTCAATTCAAGGTCCAACAATTCAAAATTCTGTTTTGTTCTATTTCACAAGTAAATTTTAGTTTACATAAATTAGTAAAAATAGATTTTAAAGCTTTTAATTGTACATTATTGCCGTTGAAGATTATAAGGATATCATCTAAGTATCTGCCGTAGTATAGAATACGCCTGTGGATATTGTTCGTATTTGTTGAGAGATTTTTTTCGATATGATTTATATATATTTTCGCAAGAATACCCGAAATTGGGCTTCCCATGGGAGTTAAGTTTTGTTTGGTTATAAAATTTATAGTGTCTAAAATCGATGTTATAATTTGTTGGTCCGTTTTTAAGTTGTGACTATTGATAGTTAAATATATATGTATGTTAGAGTACATACATATATATTTGAAAATTAGGATCTGTCACCGAATCGTCATCGCTCCTCAAGTCATCATCATCTGTTTGAACTTCCTCTCAAATTTTCTGTAATCCAGCCATATCTCTTTTATAGTCATCCATCTTGACTAAAAACTATTCTTTGGAGAATATCTATTTCTTTAGAATATTATTTTTCTTTGAAATTATCAGTATTAGGAAACTTACTCCACTAAACAATATAACACTCTCCCATTACCTGTTCTATGCATTTGTATTAATATAGACTTTACAAATATTATTGAATACGTTAGGCTTCGGAAGTCTAAGGCGCGCACTCTATTCGTAATGGGCTTAATTAGTAAATGTTATCATTTTATAAATCTGTAGCACTTATAATGTTAAGAAGCTACCACAGACATCATAAAAGTATATTAAAGAATGTTGATGTTACAGCAAGAAATGTGTCAAATCAGGCCCAACGTATTCAGTGTAGGATTGATTAACAGATTTAATGTGAACCAAATGAAAACGATTTGTGGAGATTCAACCGGAGACGATGAAGAAGCCACAACTTTTGTTCTAAAAGTTCTTTTATACTTAGATTCTCAATGTTACCCAAGTATTACCATTATGATATTGTAAAGCGACGAAATTTAACAAATTTTCACATTTTTCTGTTTCTGAAAATATTTGTTCACCTAAGTGCAAGAGAACAATATTGTTGAGAATAACATTTGTTACAACATTTATATCCCTCAATATCTATATTGCTTGCAATATTGCTCTCAACAATACGTGCTATAGCATTTGTTCTAAATGTTTTTTTAAGATGCTTCGATTCCGAAATGTTACCAGTGTGATCTTTTAAAGAAACGTAATTCATCAACTTTTCATAAAGAATAAAAGTGCAAGAGAGCTATGTTATTGAGAATATTGAGCAACAGTTACTACAATTTTGTTTTAAGTAAGAATGTATAATTAAATTAGCAAGTACGAACCAGAAAGGAAAAAAACACAGACAATACAATCGTTGACGTTACGTGTAGAGAAAAAGTATACAAGTTATTTATCTTTTCTTCCCCAATCTGTAAGAAATCAATTAAATACACAAACGAATGGGCATCAGTTAGTGTATTATACATTTCGATTGAGTAAATTAATTTTTCAAAAAAACTTAAGGATATATGCTTAAAGTTAAAACGGAATTTGTTATTGAATTACAAAAGAGTTTACAATAAACATTGTAAGTGTGCATCGGTCTCAATGAAAGTGAACCGGGTTACGCACTGGATCAAAAAGCAGTTATTCTGATCATAATGGTTATTGAGTAATTTAAGAACGGATATTAAAGTGGATCTCCTTCAAAAGAACCCAAGCGTCCAGAAATCCATTAACTAGGTAGTACAGAAACAATAGATCCGTACTGCGTCGACGGCCACAAAGAGATCTTAAACTAAACACCCGTCATCTTAGGGAATAAGGGCATTACGGAAGATAGAGTTTGTACGCCACGTGACGGCTATTATAATATTCTTATTAATATTCACTGTAGGCTCTCAATAAGATCGATGTAAATATTATAGACAGGATTACTACTGAAGCAAAATATAAATCGATAACAACGTATGCCATATACATATAAAGAAGTAGGGCAGCAGACGTGAATGAAAATCGTAAATGAACAAGAAATCCTTATGATAAATCCGAGACTTAATAGCTTCAAAAAAGACAGATGCAATATGATAGCGATAGAATAGTCCAGAATCCAAAGTAACACCAAGATCTTTAATTGTAGAGGATTGAGTAAGATAATGCGGACCTAACTGGTATTTGTAATTAATATTATATATTTTCCTACTGTACGTGATCTGATAACATTTATCAGGATTTTGAAATAAGTAATTTTGTGAGAAACAGGAATCAAATCACGTTTGACACTAGCACGTTTGACACTAGCAAAAATATTAGAGTCATCAGTGAAAAGCGCAAAATTAGAATAATGGAAGCACTCATAAACATCGTTTATAGAGGCTAGAAATAGAATGCGTCCAAGATGGCGACTTAGAAGTACACAGAAATGTAACAAGAGTAAATCTAGATATGAAATTCTTATTTTCATTGCTTGAAGCCTTTTAGATACATAGAATGAAATGCATAGAAAGAACCCGTTAGATAAGTGTAATTTGTTCAGCTTTTCTATAAGAATGTTATGGTGAAGCTTTCGTCAGATCGGTGTAAATAACACCCACCTAAGAATTATCATTAACAGAATTCTAAATATACTGTACAAATGGAACTAGTCAATATAAGTAAAAAATATTACAGTTTGGCTTTTGTACTTTTAACTAGTTTATTAGTGACAGAAGCTTAAAGCCTTACTAGTTTCGCCCCCAAACCATCCTCAGATACTCTACACTTCGAGAATAAGCATTAACAAATTAAATTATTATTGTAAACAATTTTTGGAATGAATATTGTGGTTTAAATATTGAAAGTATGAATTAGTGTGTGTTTGCTAAAATTAATCAGGGGAACAAGAAACAAAATTCGATACAAAATGTTTTTTAATGAAGTTTAATTTAAGTTGAAAAAATTATTATTGTAAAATTGAAACGTTGAAAAATATTTAATTAAAAAGAAGTAATGAACAAAGGTATTATGTTACATTTCGACAAGATATATAGTAGCTTGTGAAAAGATGGGATTTGGATCTTAAAATATCAGAAAATATGGTCGATTAGGATAGGGTGTAGCCGGTCCTAGAAAGGTGCGAAAAATGCTCGCGGTCCAGATTGCACTAGTCCTCTGTATTTTGGAGAAAATGATAGTTAAGGAATTTATAAAATGTCGTTTTAAAACTATGAATTTGCTCATTGAGATATTCTGTTTGTGGGTTGGTGAATTTGAATGTACCAAATTCATATTGCTCTAAAAGCGTCAATTTGAAATCCTTATTTTGTGAGTGTAATAAAGGCACGTTTTGTTGAATGTCAAAATTATGTTTAGTGGTTAACACGTGTCTACCAAAATTAAAATTGTCATTGTACTGGTGCCCTCTAATTTTGGTTTTTAACGATATACCAATTTCATATATATAAGTGCCTGTTTATATTTAATTACAGTATTACAGTTTTTAAATAAAATTTCAATATTATGATTTTTAGAAATGTTACCTATATACGAATGACTGCAACAAACATCTATCGGCGACTCTTTAGTGAATTTTAAGGGTACTTTGATATATGAACTATGGATGACTTCGGCTTCCCTAAGGAGATATAGCCCTTAAAATCCGTTTACCTTGATTAATTATACAAAACACTCAATCTCTGAGTAAGTCAAAGAACGTTTGACAAAGAACTTCCTAAGCATACTTAGATTCTTTCGTAAGAAAATCGTTTTAACATTTTCAACTTCATCATGCTTTATTATTTTTTCTCCCAAAAAATAATCGTTCATGAAAAAATTTCGGAGACGCAAAAAAGTTTTAGGATGTTTTCATCTACTTAAAAACATATTGCAAAAATGTAAAGGGGGAGGTTACGTTTGGCAGTTTAGAAGGGTAGGTGAAAGTACAAATAGGGTCAAAACTTCCCCTATTTTGAGTTAAACATATTCCCCAAATTTCATTTTCCTAGCGTTTATGGTTTTCGAGAAATAAAAATAAAAGCTAAATTTTCCTCAATTTTTGGAAGGTTGTAGCTTCACATTAAACTATCCTAGATGATCCCTAGATGCTTCAGATCCCTAGATGTTTCTTGTAGTCATTCGGATATACCTTCTATAAATTTTCTTGGTACCTTTATGCGGTATTAGATTTAATATGGATGTAGATGAATTGAAATTATGTTTAATTTGTTTAAAAAGGAATTAATTTGTGTATTACACAAACCCTTGTTATCTATTGTTTTTATATTTTGATTTTGTTGTTTTTATTTACTTCGGATAATCTAATAGCAGACGTTTTGTCATTATTTTGTCATATAGTAATGATGAAAATAAGTTCGAGAAATTATGATAACTGAGTCGGTTTTCTTTATGTTATAAATTCAATGGTGTTGTTATTATTTATTAAAGGTAGGTCCAGATAGTTAAGTATGTAGGAAGTTATGTAGGAATGTAAACGGGCAGAAATTTAAAAATGAGGCTTAGAAAACATTTAAATAGCGACAAGTTCGCTGTTTTTAGACACTTAAAACACAACAACCACCAAACAGACAACGATAATTTCTTACTCCTTTGCAACCACTCCAAAACTAAAAAACTAGATCTTTTTAAAAAATGGAAAATGTTAAATTAAATAATGTTCCAGATTATGTAACACTGATTGAAAATACAGACGTTTCTTACACACGGATGTTTTTAAATTTCAAAGACACCGGTTTTGCAATAACTTTTGTGTTCCGTGCGTGCAGATGTTATACAGGATGTTTAATTTAAAATGACTTATGCTTATGTCTCAAAAACAAAAACTCGAATCGAAAAAAGTTTCAAGTAAACATTTTTTGGCGAGAATGGGGACACATTGTACACATGAAAAGAATTTTTTCAGGGTTGTCTAAAGGCTCTTCTGACCAATTTTTTTTAATAGCACATATTCATATATTTCTTCTTTCAAAGTCTTAAACAACATAACAAACTAGTGATTACTTTTTGCTTAATTCTTTTTAGCTTGCCGTTGTTATGATATCAACAAAAACAAAAATAAAACATGTTTCAAAATCTAATTAAAAAAAATTAATAAAAAACGATTTAATTAATCGTAAAATAATATCAAAATTGCTCTTAAATTAAATCGTTTTAGAAAATTGGTTACATTTTTTTAATGTTTATAAATCGAGTAAATCATGTTATTTGGATATGCGTTAACTTGCACGTGGTATAAAAATTTTGTTATAACCACTCCTCTTTTTTTCGGGGTACTCAAGCAAAAACATCATTGTGATCAAAGCAAAAATGGAGCACTTCTCTACATTACAGAAAATTCAGATGGTGTTAGCTTACGGTGAAAGTCGTGAAAATTTCGCTGAGGCCCATCGCATTTATGTTCAAAAATTGTCTTGGCGAAAGAGCACCTTGTCCTAAAACTTTATATCGAATAGTTAACAAATTTCTGGAATGTTGTAGTGTGGAGGAAAAAAAATAAACACGTACAAGATCGGTTAAGAATGAACAAAATCAAGTATCATTTTTAAAAGCTGTAGATGTTAATTCTCATGTAAGTTGCCGTCAATTGTCAAATGATTCAGAAATTTTGTTTACGAGTGTACATCGGATTTTGAAACTTAATAAGTTTTATCCGTATTATGTCTATCTCCAACCAATTTTTACTTGCGCTATGGAAACATTAAGATTGAATGAACATTTTTCTTCAATGTACTATTTTGCGACAATCTTCTTTCACCAACCTGGTTGCATCAGAATTCTCGTTAGCTAAGACAAGTTGAGCATCAAAAAACTGGGTCAGTTAATGTCTGGTGTGGCATTGTTGCCAATAAAATAATTGGACCTTTTTTTATTGATAGTATGTATTTGGCAGAAAGTATCGGAATTTTTTGTTGAACCATTTACCGATTTTGTTGGAAGACCTTACTCTGCAGAAAGAAAAACCGTATCAGAACAGCTTGTGAATCAATAATTGAAGAAATGCTTTCACTGTAATGTGCAGAGAACGTTTTCAATAAGAATCAGTTTGAGCATTAAATCGTTGTATAAAGGTAATTTTAAAAATTTTAAATTTTAATTTTTTTAATTTCAAAAATGTTGAATAATTTTAGTACTATTTTACAATTAATTAAACCGTTTTTAATTAATTAATTATTTTTTAATTACGTTTTCGAAAATGTTGTTTTATTTTTTCCTGTAGATATCTATAACGCTTAATTTAAAAATATTTTAAGCAAAAACTACTTAGTTTGTCAAGTTATTCAAGACATTGAAAGAAAAAAGTATATCAGTATATGATATGCCCCCTTTTCACCAAAAAAAGTTTACTTGAAACTTTTTTCGATTCGAGGTTTGGTTTTCGAGATACAAGCATATGCCATTTTAAATTAAACACCCTGTATGTACCGATTTGTTATTGACGTAGGATTTTGTCCCGACCACATGTTTAGTGCGGCTTTGCCAACTTAATAACTAATGGAATGTTCGTTAATGATTTTTCTACCTATCTTCGTTATAAACGATAAGATTTCGCTTTTGTATTTTCCTGGCGTCATATTGTATAACTATCCTTTCGTTCTCTTAGTTACACCTGAAGACGAAACTACCTTTTTCGAAACCGGTAGTGCAGAAAAACTAATAAATACTAATTCTTTACACTTTCTGTATTTCATTGTTTAATTGGTAAATTTAATGTTTGGGCGAAGTGAATTAATGTAATTATGAAAATTATTAATCTATATATTGTGTTGATTATTCCAAATAATGAAAATGGGTAATAGCAAAATTATTAACTGGAATTATGACAGCTTTTTTTTTCATTCTGGGGGAAAACTGAATTCTCAATGGATCGCCTAAAGATAACTTTCTTTTCTTCTTCTTGTTAAGAATAACATTTACAATAACTTTCGTTTAAAAACCACCATTACCATTTTGACCTAGTAAAACAATTAAATTCATCGGGTTTTTATATTTTCTTATTTCTTTCAATAGTTGCTGTAGGTTTTATTTCAAAATGTCTTTTTGTAACCTGCTCCGATTCCCAAATCTTACAATTATGATCTTGCGAAGCAGCAGATTTCATTAAATGTCCATATTTCCCCCAATATCTCTGCATCTAGAAACAAAAATTTCAGAAAGCAATATTATTGAGAATAATATTTGCTACAACTTTTGTTCGAAAAGTTTTTTTTGACGCGTGCTTTCCAATTCCCAAGTGTTATCATCATGATTTTGTAAAGCTACGAAATTCACCAAACGTTCATACACTAGAAAGAAAACTACGTGTATCTATTAATAAAATTTAATTTAATAATTGAAAGATATAGATGGCACTTAAAACGTAATGAAAACTATACAGAATAAAAAGATTGATTTAAAACTTTTTTGATAAAATTGATACTTTATGAATTATAAAATAATTTCAATTTAAATGCCTCACCTGGTATATTCAATTTCATATCAATATTATTCATATTATTATTATTCCGTCATTACGTAATTGCGTTTTAATCATGGAGATTTGGGGTACGATTTGAAGTGGAGAAAACCACCACTTACTGGTAACGCGATAGGGCTTGATATCGGCCATCAATCATTCCACAAGCGGAAAATTGGCGTATACGATGCCAGGATTTTCCAGAGCTGGCACCTGATGCTCCATCCAAAGCAAATCTTTCGTGCGTCTATCACAATCCCCGTCTATCGTCCACGCAATTTAATACACAGCGCGATATTAAACGTCTAAAAGTCGGGGGTTTTATTTTCGAAAGAAACAGCAAAAAGAAACATGAAATTCTTTCCTGTCTCCGTAGAATCGTTGGTTTGCTCTGAAATTTATGACATTCCAGCACAAGTCCAGCCGGTGAAGTAGAGGTTACCACCGGTGTCGTCGATGGTTTCATCCCCGGCTTTATTACATGTAACTGGTCATCTGGTTCTACAGGATTATATTTCCTGGGAAATAGCGGACACGTCCCGTCCAAATTGGAATAGGTAAATGGGGGTCACAATGCAGCAGGAAGTGTCAGAACACGTAAAGCGGACGAGAACGTTGTAATGCTGATGTTGCGGTTGCGCAAAGATATATTATGGCCACCTACGTATGTAATCCCGGTTTTTATTTAAAGTCACAATGCTTCTGGACCGCGGTGGTATATAGAACGCGTTCAATATCGTTGGCGCTAACGCATTTACTGTGTAGCTCGAAATTTGTGCCATAGGGTGAATATGAAACGCGATACTCCGGTAGGCAAATGTAACGAAAATCGGGGGCTGGGATTCAAGCAAAATAACATTTTTGAACAAGATTTACTATAGGGGATTTTAAATGGTACTACCCACAAGAATGGTATTGTAGTTGTTAAATTGAATCCTGGCGATCTTTTAATTTTAGACTTTAATATTGATCAGTCCGTTTAAACTGTGTTTGTGCAAGAACCGTTCCATAATTGAACTGTCTCGAACGTTTACTCTTCGGGAAACTGCACTTCCTCCTTTTACGTTTCGTGTTCAGCGCTTTTCCGAGCAAAATACGTGGCATTAGGAGTTCCACTCGGCAGATTGAGTTTAGCTAAGAATTGTCGCGATTTCGAATGCAAGGCGACGCATTCTCTTTTATCCTCCGATTTTCCCTCTTGGCCGCTTTTACAACACCCAAGTCCCAACAGGTCTTGAGCAAAGTGCCACGACCGTGTTTTTCTCGCGACCCATCGAATTTTAAACAGATAATATATCAAAGTGGTGGACGCGACCGATTCCCGCACGATCGACCCGCAGATGTTTTCCGTTAGCTTTTCCATTTCGTTTTATCTTTCAACAGGCATCGCGACGCCTCCGAAGTGTCGTTTTATTTTTGGCGTGCAAATTGAACGCGCTGAATTGCTGGATAGATCGGATCATGCGTGGAAATGTCAAGGTTCACTGATTCATACAAATCCATACGACAATGTTGGGTTATTTGTAGAAACTTATTCGAAGCTATTCGTTGAAGTGCTGCCAAAAGGCGGTTTACTACCCGAAATCTCGGATTTGATCGGGCGGACGACATCGCCTCTTATTAAAGTTTTGGAGAGAGATCAAAGGGAAAAGATTGGTCGTGATGTACTGTCATATTGTTTTCAAGTCCAACATAAAAGATATTGTTCTTAACACTTTATCTAATCTAGAAAATTAAATTTAAATTCCGCACGTAAAGTTGGTTTAATAAAAATGAAATTTCATCGTGTTACATTTTATGACATCTATGAGTATCCAATAGAATTTTTTGCCCTGTCTACCAACTTTGAAAATTAACTTCGGTGATTTCTCTTTTATATACTAGACTTAATTAGCATAATTTACTTTTTGGTACTTTGATCGTTTCAATCAAAAGAAACCATTCATTTCAAAATAAATAAATAAGATTAAATCTCGTTGGTGATGATAAATTATTTATTTTTCATAAGTATTCGGTGTTACACGTGTTTCGGTTATAAACCGTCTTCAGACACAACACGACTAAAAAGAGAAACAAAACGTTCATCAAAATTTTATCGAAAAAATAAAAACATTTACAAAACAATTTAAAAATATAATAATTAAAATCCTTTACCGTCAGAAATACAAATTAACCACTAAACAATCCATTTCAATTCTATTTTGGCGATATACAACTAAAAATGTTAATGCTTGCAATCTGTTTAAAAATTATAAATCTTGAAAACTTTAAGAAACGAAGTATTAAATATTTAAGATTGAATAATATGTGTCGAAAAACTTGATCTTTTGAGGTTAGGTTCACAGAGTACAGGCAAGGACAAACTTCATCTTTTTTCTCTTTTCGACACCGGCAACGATAAACCGAAAATATATATTCATTATTACATTTTAAGCAAATAAATAGAAAGATAGTAGAAAGAAGATAACATTCAGCAGAGATTATAAGAGATCTTTGAAAAAATTATATGTGTCGAAGTCTGTTATATCGTTTAGTAATAGTTCTGGGTTGTTTTTTCTTTCTTTCAAAATATGATATTCTTCTGTGTAGTCCATCCTTTTTGATTTGCTGATTTGTTTTATCAACTTTATTTCACTATTCCCAAAATGGTTTTCACTATCCAAGTGTTTAAAGAAGTTGGAGCTTTCTTTTGAGATGTGTTCTTTGTATCTCGTTTTGATATTTCTTCCGGTTTGGCCAATGTAGAAGCAATTGCATTTCCCACAGTTAATTTGATATATACCGCTCTTTTCTTTTTCTTTGAATTTGTGTCTGTTGTTGATTAATAGATGTGATATTTTTCTTTTGTATGAGAATGCGGGCGTTATGTTGTGTTGTAGTAGTTTTTGTCTTAGTTTGTTTTTCATTATATGTTCATAGGGTATGCTAATATATGTATGTTTAATTTTGTAATTTGGATATACCATGTTTTTTATGTTGTTCTTGTGGAAAGCCTTGTAGATTGTTGTGATGTCATTAATTTTAAATCCATTGTCGATTCCTATCTCCAAGATTTTTCTGAATTCTTTGGTGAAGTTTTTTTCGTTGAGAGGTGTGTTGCACATGCGGTTAAACATGAATTTAAAGGCTGCCGATTTATGTTCTATATGATTACAGGAGGATTTGTGGATAATATTATTAGTGGCTGTGGGCTTTCTGTAAATTTCATATTCAACTCCGTTGTTTTTACTAAACGTGTAAACAGTAAAAACAACGGAGTTGAATATGAAATTTACAGAAAGCCCACAGCCACTAATAATATTATCCACAAATCCTCCTGTAATCACATAGAACATAAATCGGCAGCCTTTAAATTCATGTTTAACCGCATGTGCAACACACCTCTCAACGAAAAAAACTTCACCAAAGAATTCAGAAAAATCTTGGAGATAGGAATCGACAATGGATTTAAAATTAATGACATCACAACAATCTACAAGGCTTTCCACAAGAACAACATAAAAAACATGGTATATCCAAATTACAAAATTAAACATACATATATTAGCATACCCTATGAACATATAATGAAAAACAAACTAAGACAAAAACTACTACAACACAACATAACGCCCGCATTCTCATACAAAAGAAAAATATCACATCTATTAATCAACAACAGACACAAATTCAAAGAAAAAGAAAAGAGCGGTATATATCAAATTAACTGTGGGAAATGCAATTGCTTCTACATTGGCCAAACCGGAAGAAATATCAAAACGAGATACAAAGAACACATCTCAAAAGAAAGCTCCAACTTCTTTAAACACTTGGATAGTGAAAACCATTTTGGGAATAGTGAAATAAAGTTGATAAAACAAATGAGCAAATCAAAAAGGATGGACTACACAGAAAAATATCATATTTTGAAAGAAAGAAAAAACAACCCAGAACTATTACTAAACGATATAACAGACTTCGACACATATAATTTTTTCAAAGATCTCTTATAATCTCTGCTGAATGTTATCTTCTTTCTACTATCTTTCTATTTATTTGCTTAAAATGTAATAATGAATATATATTTTCGGTTTATCGTTGCCGGTGTCGAAAAGAGAAAAAAGATGAAGTTTGTCCTTGCCTGTACTCTGTGAACCTAACCTCAAAAGATCAAGTTTTTCGACACATATTATTCAATCTTAAATATTTAATACCTCGTTTCTTAAAGTTTTCAAGATTTATAATTTTTAAACAGATTGCAAACATTAACATTTTTAGTTGTATATCGCCAAAATAGAATTGAAATGGATTGTTTAGTGGTTAATTTGTATTTCTGACGGTAAAGGATTTTAATTATTATATTTTTAAATTGTTTTGTAAATGTTTTTATTTTTTCGATAAAATTTTGATGAACGTTTTGTTTCTCTTTTTAGTCGTGTTGTGTCTGAAGACGGTTTATAACCGAAACACGTGTAACACCGAATACTTATGAAAAATAAATAATTTATCATCACCAACGAGATTTAATCTTATTTATTTATTTTGAATTCAATAGATGATAAAAAATGGAGAAAACACTAGCTAAACCATTCATTGTTTTGTAAAATAGGAAAGTAGGAAGAAAGTTTACTCTTACACACTTTGCTTCAAATTAAAACTTTAATAATAAATTTAGATGAATGGTTTTCTTCAGTATGAGTATAATAAATATAAAGTATAAAACTTAGGGTACTTTAATGCTGTTTAGTTGAGACGTCAGAAAATTTGATTGGGATTAAAACACAAAAAATATCCTCAAAATAGAAACAATGTGTTTTTAAATTTTAATGAACAACAGGAATTAAAATGCAGAAAAAACAAACTCGATATTATAAAAATGTTTATTAAGCTTTAACGAAGTGATCATGTTCGTCGATTTTTGAAAATGCGTATGGTTGCTGGGAAAAAGTAAACTCCAAAAAAAGTTTCGTATCTCAGGGCGAAGTAAAATTAACAATACTTGAATGCTTCTTTCTTAAATAATAATCAGTTGGGTTGGGTGAGTTGGCTTAAAGTTGATGGCTCAACCTAGCCCAATAGTATAGGTGTAACAATAATATTTTGTGCTAAATAGCTGGGTATATTCTACATCTTCTATAACTTTAACAATTCTTTTAATTCTTTTTCTTTCTTCTTTTAAAGAAGAAATAATCTAGCTGGTCTTAACCCAGACCACCCAACCCTACCCAACTAGTAACCCAACGGTTAAATTTTAAAGGTTAAACCCAACCCAATAATATATAACAATATTTTGTGCTAAATAACTAGGTGGGTTAAATCTTCTATATCATTAGCAATTTTAACGAAGAAATCGACTGCGAAGGTGCCGTACACCCCATGTAAAATCAACAATACTTTGATACTTCATCATTAAACAATTTTAACGAAGAGATCGACTGCGAAGAGGCCGTCCACCCCATGTAATATCAACAATAATTTGATACTTCTTCATTAATTAATAACTTAAAAGCACCCCAGGATTGTATTGGAGGAACGAAACTGAGGTGTCCCTTTTTATAAGATAACTAATGTTAACTAACTAGTTGGGTTGGGTTGGGTGCGCTAGGTTAAGATTGAATACTCAATCTAACCGAACAATATACAGGGTGATTCACCTAAGAACCGAGGAACATGTAGAGGATGACAAATTAAGATGATTTAACACAATTTAACTCTATACTAAGTTGTACCCCTGTGGATTTGCAGCCCTTCAAAGTTGAATTTTAAGTTTTTAAAATATTTAATATCTCCGTCATACATTAAGTTAGAACAACCAAATTTGGTATACGTTATGAGAGTACCAAGGGTATTAATTGTTAGCAAATTGAGATCAATTGAACCATCTCAAAGGGTTAATTACGGGTGAAGGTACCCTAAATCTTTATAGGTTTTTTTCGTTTGGAACTAGAATCATTCGGATTTACCTGTTTTAAGAAGACGTAAGGCTAAACTAGAATGTTTCTAGGTCTAGATCTAGAATTAGATCTAATGATATGAAACTAGAACTAACACTAGACCTAGAAATGCAAAGATATGGGATCAGTTGTGCGTCTATAGATGCACAAGATTGTCTGAAGTACGTCTTTCCATTTCTAGATCTAGTGTTAGTTGTACTTTTACTTCAATGTTGTTGCCGAATCAATTTGCAAAGCACTCTGATTCAGAAACTGTTTATTGTCGACGCATGCTTTAAAAAAATCTCTTCAGATGTACGGCTAAACCCAACTCAACCCAACTACTTCATTTCAAATATACAGGATTGCCAAATCAGTTTGTGCTGTATTATGTGCTGCCGTTGTTTAAAAAATGTCTCCAGATGCACGGCTAAACCCAATATAACCCAAGCCTTGGTATGAAGTATAGCTATCCTCAGAATATCTTAGAACACCCCAGAATTGTATTAGAGGAACAAAACGAGGGTGTCCCTTATCATCTAAAATTTAATGTCAAAAAAAAGGTCCATACCTCAGGGGGGACACTAAGTACCTGTATAATGAGGGTACCGAGCATTTCATTGCAAATGAATGCGCCCAAAGACTGTTGCCCTTAGATTTGGGATGGCGCTAGTCGTCTCCTACATGACAATATTCAAATCAAACCCAACATAAATCTTGAAAAAAATATGTATATCACGGCACCTGCGGATAATCCGCTCACGTATAATCGTAGCTCTAACGTAGTTGGATCTTTTTAAGTTTGTAACGAAGTGTCAATTTTCTGCTTTGTAAATCATTTATACACACTTATTTGTACATCATTTATATCGCCATATTTGCAGTCATGAATTGAAAAACCATGTACAAGCTATGCTTGCAATCAAAAATATTAAGTGCATCCTAAACACATGGCCAAGAATGTGACTCTTTTGACGCGGTTCAACAATTTTGTCTGAAAATGCTTATATTGGCAATATTTCATATTTTATGATTGCACTGTGTAAAGTTAAAAAGTTTCGTAAGTTAAGTATAATTGAATCAGAAATTCGAGAAGGGCTTATCTCAATTGAATTTTTGCTTGTGATATACCCTTTTCGAAAAATCTGATTCGATTTATTTTAATTTTGGTTGAATACATTTTTCCAGCAGGTCATTTAAATATAATTATGTAAATTTTCGTCTACAAATATTAGATTGTGCTTGGATCTGTAAGGTTTACCAACATTAATGCTACAATTCTACTTATTATTATTACAATAGCATCTGATAATAATAATAATAATAAGCAAGTGTAGCTCATTCCCTACCTTTTCTACATATATATTTCATCCAACAGACAAGAATGTATACGCAATTACACAACGTCGAGTGTCCTTTTGTCCATTGAAATAACACAATTGCTGGCCCTCTGTGACCTTCTCCAGTGTTAAATAACAACCCATAACAAGTCTTGAGGGCTAAAAGCCCTCAAAATACTATGCTTTTTACTCTATTATCTAGCTGAGCTTTCTAAGCCATTTTGTTATTAATTGTAATGCATTTGTTGTATTAAGTTTTATTAAATATTTAGTATAATACTGATATTTGACTTCTTTTGACAAAATTAATGGTCTATTACCAAGAGAGATTCTATGCTTGCCAAATTTCCTCAACCGTGTGAATTATACAATTTTCGCGGTTCGTATCAGTCTATTATGCAATTTTGAAATAGAAAATAGGTTTAACACAAATTCGCTACTAAAGATGTATTATGCACTGTGCTACTTTACTATTTCCTACAACATTACAACTGGTATTTCAGTTTTGAAAGCAAATCATTAGAACACAATTTAATTTAAATGGCAGAGAATCATGTGGGGAAGTTTTCAGAAGACATTTGATACTCACCTTACTATCCATTTGTTTATTGAAGGCTTTGCTTTATGTAAAGACTAATATGAATCGTTCAGTAATATCCATTCACATATATAATAGCCGTGGTGGAAATAAACTACTTTACTTCCATCATGTCGTCATCCCAAAACTGATTAGTATTTGCAAAAGAGAATACAGGCAATGAAATGATGAAAAACACTTTTAAGTAAATGCTAGACATTGCCAACAGAAACTATCCACTTAAAATAAAGAGATATTGCTGCTAGAAGGCTAGCTTGCAAAAACTAATTACTGCTTCATAACAACTAGATACTGCTTCCTAAAGACTACATACTTCTGCCATAAAAATAAATATTGCTGGCAAAAGTCTATTAAGTACATGCTGCTGTTAGAATACTTGATAGTGTTTGCAAAAGATAAATAAGAGTTTGTTACAGCACAACAATAGATACGGTTGGCAATGATATATGCACTTTTAATAAGGACCTAGACAGCCAAAAAAACTATCTACTGGAAATGAGGGGATATTGAAACCAAAAATCTATATGTAGCTTGCAGAAAACTAAATACTACTTCATAACGACTAGATACTGCTTTGTGAAAACCGTATTCCAGCCACAAAATTATATATTACTGGAAAAAGGATTAACTATTACAAAGTTGTTTGTAAAACACAATTAAAGAGTTTGCAGAGAACAAATTACCATTGACAAAATATTATATACTGCTGGCAATAAAATATACACTTTTAATAGAATACTATTCACTGTTAATAGGGACTATCTGCTAAATGAAGACATATTGTCACGAGAGGGCTAGATATAGTTTGCAGGAGACTAATTACTGCTTTGTAACGACTAGAAGCGATCTAAATATTACTGGCAAAGGACTATTAACTAGATACTGCTATTAGATGTCTGAATAGTGTTTGCAATAGACAATTAAGCGTTTGCAAACAATAAATTACTAATGTAACATAGGGCTTTTAATACCGATATTCTGGGATTGCAAATAAATCTCGAGCGACTTATGATCAGTATTGAAAACCGATGTTGTCCTCAAAATACCGGTATTTTCATATTATTTACAAAAAAGTAGTAATCAGTTATAGCAGCTCTACACTTGTGTTACACTTGATGTGTTTTGTTTGTGCTCTAAATTGCAATTATATCGTCGTAAATATTGCTTAACATTAAAATAAATTTATGTAATTGCAAATTTATGTTTTTATATTAAAAATAATAATACAGCTCTTTTTTATAGAGTGGATTAGGAAATTTGTAAACAGACACTCGGTTTAAGTTATCAAGTGACGAGTTGAAAAAAATTTCGACCGTCTAAAACTGGTCCCCCTTTCTGTCCGGAACCACCGATTACTTCGGGGATATACAATTGTCCTGTATTTTCAAAATCCTCATTTTAACTAACTACTAAGGGTCTTTCATGGCTTTCTTTAAAATTCATAATTTCCGTAAGCATATTTTTCACAATATTATATAAATTTTCTGGTTCTAACAAAACCTTAGTGATGTTAACTCTATTTAGCAAGCGACTGCATTTCCGTCTACAAATACTTCCTTCCCTATTAAACTTGTCACACACATTGTTGTATGTCTATATTAAAAATCAACAAACCTAACTTTTTAATTTTGTGTAAATATTTTTTAAAAACTCCATGACCAGATAAAATTTGGATCAAATAAAAGTCAATATCGACCAACTTTTTATCATACCATGGTTCTATTTCCCAAATAAGTATTGTTAGCATTTAAATACCAAATTCATCGGAGGCAAACCAGTTATCACCTGAACTCTGTCTGCACTGTTCGATAAGCTGAAATTAATCCAATATCGAGTTTACGATTGACTCTTGTTAACATATACGGTAACGGTTATATTTAAGGGCTCTTTGCCAAATAGGTGCAGGATATAAAATAACCGATTGATTTTGGTCCCCCCAAGTTTGGCATCAGGCTTAAAAGTAAGTTACACATGAACGTCCCTATTAATGAACACTCCGAGGTACTTCACCTTTTCTGCACTTTGCATTACAATTCTATTTACCTCCAGGTTAAAAGTTCTTACCTTTCTTCTCACTTGTAGTAATACTATTTCTATTTTTGGTGTGCAGCAATATCAAATCAAATCTCATGTAGTTTATTAATAATTCATTGAGGTACATCATTCTCATAACATATGATTTCTATTTCCGCCTCGAAATCTATTCTCAGAATTTTATCATAGTATAAATTCCGTAAAAGTAATTCTAACACTTCGCAAGTTAGAAATTTTCTCAGTTATAGGAGCAATATAATTACAGGAGCAATTATATTTCTTTTAGACAAGTAACTCTTAATCATTTCAATTAAATACGGGCTAATATTTCCATTTATCTGTTTTCAATGTATAGAGTTTAAGGCGTTTTTATATCTAAAAGGATCAATGTACAGAATTTTCTATTCGATAATGCCTTTTCTTTAATCTAATCAACACTTCTTCCACATCTTCCTTTTCTAAAATCATATTGATTTTCATATAGAATATTGTTATCATCAGATTCCACCACTAAGCCAAAGGGGCCTGAATGCTATGACTTGCATGGGTATTGTCAGCTTCTCGATCAAATCCAAACTTGAAAAGCATTTTTCCAAATTTTAGGAATAATTTCTTTTTTTTTACATACAGTTATTATACACTTGTAAGAAGTCATTTGGATGTTACAATGCCAACAATCCAACTATTTCTAAGCTTTCTTTTTTCTGTAATTTCTTTTTGCAACTAAATGTTCTTCTACTGTAAAAGGAATTATTGTTATTGGACTTTTTGTAGCCTCTCACTACAAAAAGTGTCTAATCATTAGACAATGTAAACACCATGGATATGAACTGAAACAGACTTTGCGTATTTCTAAAATAAAACATTGCCCATGTATAAACGATGATGAGTACATCTGAGGTAACAAGGTAAAGTTAAAAATTTCAAATTTCATCTTGCACGAATTAAAATCATTAAACTAATACACACTAAAGCATTAGTGATGATGTAGTAGTGTCATGTTGTTTTTATGTCCAAGATAAAAGTTATTGTTCTTAACACTTTATCTAATCTAGAAAATTAGACTTGAATTCGGCGCATAAAATTGGTTTAATAAAAATGAAATTTCTTCGTGTTCCATTTTATGACATCTATCAGACTGATTTTTCTAGGCATTCATCTGATGTATAGAATTATAACCTTCGCAGGACGTAAAAATTTTATAGTATCGTAAAACCGTTCACTTTTACGGTTAGGATCAATTATTTAACAATCCCTGTGTGAAATAAAACCGTCCAATGTAAATTATCGTAGCATAAATCAAAAAGTCCCAGAAATTATAAATTTAATATCGTTGGGGGTGTAACGCAATTTTAATTGCAAACGTTGATTTCAATGCCGGTCGATTTTACTGTTAATTTATTCCGCCGGGCTCATAATTCAATTGTCTTTTTCGATTGGATCCACCCCCGAAATTCGGGGAGTTTGTTTCAACGATTTTATGTTTCCAGAACGTTGGGGACCGAAAACTTCGTTAGCATACGACAGAAAACAGCCCGATTGCAACTGAGGAAGTTAACGGAGCCGGCTGTATGCAAATAAATGGAAATTGTTATAACTTCGAAACGTGCCCTATTGCATTAATAATCCTGCCCCAAACCTGGGTTTGTCATATTCGGCGGAACAACAGTTTTTCCCCGGTTTCCTTCTTTGCGACGAGTCCTGAATGTTAAATGGATCGTCCGATGGAGGCGTTTTACTCCTTTTACTCCCATTTCTCTGAGGCGAAGTTGGTAATTAAGTTTTAGAAGGATGATTTATAGCGAGTTAGTGACACAAATTTTTCCTTTTCCCACGCGATAGTTAATATCGATGACATTACGTTTAAGCAGGAAACTCCAATACTCCACTCGGGGTAATTGCCGTGGGGGCGGCGTCGCATGGGGTGATACGGTAATGAGTTGCCCCCTAAATACGGCCTCGGCAGTCGCGATGAATCTAGGAAATTAACATGGCAAACATCGGTGGGCGGGCGTCGAGTAATCTCTTGCTCGATTTCGACTCGCCTCGAAGACGAACGACGCGCAGGGGAAGTACTAGAACGAAACGTTCAAATGTCGACCGAAACTTAAAATGATTGATCGCCCGGTCGATATTGTACAAGGGGCGCCATTTGTACGAGCGTGTAATTGCTTTTCCATGTCTGCAATAAATCCGTGTGCGTTAATCGTGGTCCATAGGCGAGCTTAGGGAAACGCCCGTTGTCGATTCGACCAACTAAATACAGTTTATAAGCCAAAAACTTGTTCAAATTAACAAATTGGATCAGACAATTATACCAAAGAATTCATTTAAACGCAAAGGTATCAGTACTAACAGTAGAGCCATTAATCATTGTGGTAACCTGTCTCAATATTTGACTATTTTACAGGTAATTAAGTTACCTTTTTACCACGAACAGGGTGAATCCACGTAAAGAAGTGAATATTCCGATTTAGTACTATTGAAAAAAATCAGTATCTATGAAGTTGCTGATTTTACTAACTACTTTCGAATGAATGAAAGTACCTTGAATACACTGTTGCAGATGGGTAAGTTATTTCTGAAAATAGTAAATAGCAATATGAGGTTATGTAATACATATATTAGGTAAGATGAGCTATATCACTGATATACTTGATCACATGAAGAAATTTGGAAGACTTGTGCTCTCAGCAATATTAGCAAACCTGTAATAGAAATCTGTGAAACCTTAGTATATGTTCATGGCTAAAGCTTAGTATAGGTGCATTTTTTTTTGAAAAAATGAAGCGTATAGGTATCCAAAAAACTGAAATACCATGCCTAAGTTGAAGCCCTGTGGAAAGAGGCAGTGTTATTTTTGTGTCAACCAACAAGAAGAACTCATAAAACCTTAAATCGATTACAACACTTACTTTTCCAATCAGTATAAACACTACGCATTACCACATGTCTTGTTATTGTTACAATTAGGTAATAGCATTTAATTTTAATTGTTAAATTTTGTATAGTGGTTATTGATGAAAATATTAACGTGAACCCTACACGATGAATAATATTATTAATACCACATATTAAATGAAAATGATACAGGCATAAACTGTATGTCGTATGAGGCATTGTTTGTAAAAGATCAAAACTGCAAAATGAATAAGGGATAAATGCTTTAGCGGAGCGATGTCCAAGTCAACATAACGAGAAGGTACTAGCTTTTATCTATAATTATGTTCAACCGTCAACTTCGTTATGTAAATTAAACTCTGATTTCCATATCAATCAAAGTGTGGCAATTGCCGAGGCATCCTACATTCAAATCTCCAGACATGATTCACGTGCATATGAAAGGTATGAAGACTCCTCAGACGATCCCTACATAAAATAAGTTTTAAAACTTAAGAAGACTTTATGCAATCAAAAAAATGCCAGCTGAAAAAATGCTTCAAACTGCTAATTCAAAATATCCCGCCGCTAAAAAGGGTCGACGAAAGATGTCGACCTTTCTTGAGTCATGTGCATCGATGGAAGAAATACTTTGTTCTTGGAATTACAAATGCCAATTTTTATTAATTACACATGAAACATGGAATCCTAAATCAATTTTATACTAGGAACCAATTAACGCTATGGAATGGAAAGATTATTTATGCCGAAGAAATTCCTAACGACGAATGTCGGCTATCCAAACAAAAAAATTTAATTAGCTCAATAGTACATTAAAATTAAAATATTAACTGAAAATCATAACTTCACTCCAGATAAAACCATTAGCAACTTAGTATCAGTGCTCTTTTGACAACTTTTGTAGTCGTTTGGAAGAAGTTTTAGTCTTCTGGAAGTTTTGAGTGAAGCTTGATGAGCAACAGAAGAAAAACGTAAATCAGGAGTTGGATATTACGGAAATGTGATCTTATACGTATACATAAGTGTCAGTGTTCGATCTCGAAATGGATGACGCAATTTTGTTGTAATGGATATGTACCTTAACGTAAAAAAATAAGGTCTACCATAATAAACGTAAGTTGAAGAAGGGATCTAAGATCGTGGTCAAGGAAGAGCTTAAGTCTCATAGAGCCTATCTGTTAAAAAAAGTACAAAAATATTGGATACTATACTAGTTTGGTTCTTCAGTTCTATAATCTCGCTTAAAATCTCAATCAGCGCTTATAATCTCGTTCTAAAGGTAGAGACGTTTGAGTATTTAACGATCTAATTTGATTAGAATGTATTCAGTTGGGTTATCCTTAATTATTCCTTTTTCTCAAAGTGGCAAGTTAGGGTTGATATCACATTTTACTAATACTTCTTCGTTCATCTCTTTTCTTAATCATAGCTACGCTTTTCTGCCGATTTCACGTTATTTTACATAATATGTTGTCTATTCGGTATTGACAAATTTAACGTTAATTTTAATTATTTTCCAAATTTGGCTTAAGTAGGTTTAACTTCGGTAGTACTTCTTTCAACAAAAGAAGGCAGCGGTTCTTTATTACATTTTTGATTAATTTCACAGCATTTTCTGCTGACCCATTACTTTGTGGGTGATAGGGAGGCGAGAACATTTGTCGAATACAGCATAGAATAAAGGTCAGGCAAACTAAATTGGTAAAATATTTTTATTGGACATGTAATTAATGATTCTGTATTTGTATAACCCATTAGCGTAGCTTTAATCCATCTGATGAACGCATCAATTAAAATTTAAAAAACGTTTGCCAAAAATAGGACCTAAAACATCTCAGTGGAGCTCACTCCATAGTCTATTTGTTGAGGCCAGGGTCGTGGAACAATTTTAGATGGATTCATTACTGCGCTATAGATTTTACAACATTTGCACATTCTTTTAATAACTGCATCCAATTTCGGAGGAAAATAACTTCGAGCTAAAGCCTTATTAAAGGCTTTAAAAACCTTATTCATTCTTAAATAGCTCAAATGAATTTCGGCTAATAATGTTCACAATTATATTCCAAATATAATTGGTTACTCTTATTTAAAAGAGGTAAAAATTCATCCTCTATCTCTTTCTTATTCTGCCAGTCGGGTAAGTTTGAAGAACTAGAATGAATAGAAGTTAAATCAGAACTAGAAACGCTTATGTTAATTACGATTATAGGGCAGAAGTTCTTGATATATTGACGGACCTACGCAGTCCCATAAAATAGAAAGACGAGAAATTTGAAGATTTAGTAGTAAAAATGGAAATATACTTTAATCCCTACATTTTACAATATTCTTTTTGCATATATGTGGAACTTCTTAGGAGTTAGATCCTTGACGGGTTTGGCCATTTATTGTACATCCTCGTATCCTGGAAATCTACTCCCTGCTGATTTAAGTTAAGTTTATGAGGTAGCAATTCTAAAAACGATTGATAACGTGTGTCATAGCTATGTAATTAAGAGTTTGTCCTGATTTTACTTTTAGTTGTATGAACGTAATCTAGACACGTTAATATATAGTTAGATGACACTGTTAGTATCTTCTGTTTAAAAGAAAAACGATTTACAACTCACGATGCCTAGGCCATTTAGCGCTCGAATACCGCGTTTTTGCAAACGGAAAACCCTGTTTAATCCAGTACCTGACCTCCAGGCCAGAACTCTGTACCCAGGCACCGCAATGAAATACGAAAAGTGCGCTACTCAGGCAGTCTCAAGCCCTGCTATTGCCTCAACCTACGCACCAGATATACCACACTCGCAAGACGACTGCAGATGTACTCAATATAAAGACACCATCTCAAGGATGAGTCTAAAGTTTGTTAGTAGGAGCTTATTTGCGCTCATCTAGTCCGCAGCAGAGCCCAAAATTTCCAAGCTCCTCAACCCCACCGTTCGTGATGTGTCTACTTGAAGTATAAACCACGTATCGTCCGCATACAAGAATGTAATGACCCCCGTCATGCAAGCAATTCGGCAGATCATTCAGATAGATCGTGAAAAGTAAGGAACCTAGGACTGACTCCTGGGGAACACCACAGAAACACTTCCTTCCGATTGCAAGTTTCCCCTTCTAATGAACCATCTGGTATCTTTGAGAAAGATCAGAACAAATCGTTTTAATTTTTTCCAAACCATCAAGTGGATCAATAATGACTCTTGTTATGTTCATAATAGCCGTCATTGAAGAGTTTTTTTATCTGTATCTGTGTTGACTTTCAATTATTATGTCATTCTTATCTAGATAGTTTGGTCTGTAATTATATATAGGTCTGTAATTATCATACTCATTGTTAGCTCCAGGTTTTTCTCGTTTTAAATATTTAATCACATAAATTATACCTTCTTCATCAGTAGGCGGGAAGAAACAGGAGTTTAACTTATTTTTATTAGACAGTTTTAGGTATTCACACACTTCAAGGGTAGAAGGAGCGATCTTGCTAAGTAATGGCTGTCTTACATTTGAGAAATGCTCACTTTCACACATATTTGTTCAGACAGCCTATAGGTCACTTCCGCCTTCTAATTTTTCGACCTTTGTTTTACGTTGTTCATTTACAATTTGCCACATTTTTTGATTTTATTTGCCGGTTTTATTGCCATAGTATTTTGTTTTCTTGTCTCCTCCTCAACCAGTAGGAAATATTCATGATTGAGTTTCTTATAAACTTCACAGGCCTGTTCCATTTTCTGTGGTGAAGGTCTTGGGTTTATCGCTTCATCTCAAGTTAATATGGAATTCATATGTCATGATGTTATCATGAAATTTAACATCAGCAATTTTTACCATTGGCCGTTTTAGCCAAGTTCCATCTCATTAAATGACCAAAACAGCCTATTTACACTGTTGACACTAATTATTTATTAAGGCATCATTGAGGTGTCGTGGTTGTTAGATAATATCAGATTGTTGCAGATTTTGAAAAATATAGCTAAGGCGAGATGTAGCAGAACTAAAACTGCGGCTTATTAAGATGATTACAGACAATTAAGGAATTATGCAACGCTTGAGTAACGAAGAAATACTATTTTAAATGTCAGCACTTTCAGAACTATGGTAACTTGTGGAGTTCCATTTTGGTCGATTAATGTTGTGCGAAATAATAGAAGGCGAATACCAAACAGTTTAATGGATGCTTCTGTAATAAATGCAGCTTTTCTTTATAATGTCCCGATCATCCATAATGATGAGAATGGTGACAATGAAGTCCTTAATAATTCCAATAATACAGTACTTTGATAATATCGATATGAATTTCAGGCTGGCGTTCGTTAATGAAGACAAAGTACAAATAATAATACAAAATATAAAAAGCAAATCTATTGGGTCGGATGGCATTCATCCGACATATACACATCACACATATAATGAATAGTTGCATAGAATTCAATTAATATCCTGACCATCCATACCAAAAAATTCTTCACCAACAAACATTAAATATATGAATGTTAAATGAAACAATTAAATGTGGTCAGTTGAGAGAATATATTGCTTGTTACATGTTACGGGTGATCTTATCAGTCATCCATAAGTTCTTTTAGACTTTAGCTAGGTGCCTGTTACTGTCAACCGTCGTATATTGTTGTCAGTTCTTCGATATGTTAGTTGTGATGAATCGTTTATTAAGATGATGTATTGCTATATGGCGAATCGTAGACAATGTATGAAGTTGAATGGTTGTGTATTAAGACCCTTTACTTTTCTGTATCTACGCGTTCTTGCTACTCAAGTATTTTAAATAATCAAGTATACCTTAGTTATACCAAGGTAATATGGAATTCATGCCATATGCATGATGTCATCATGAAAAGTTAACATCATCAATTTGTACCATTAGCCGTCATAGCCAAGTTAAGCTAAGACGGCTACTTAGCTAAGTTGCATCTCATTAAGTGACCAAAACAGCCTACTTTTGAAATTTTCAAACTGTTGCAACATATGGTATAGTAATTTGGGGTCATTCATTTGGCTTAAGAAAAATTTGTCATTTGCAGCAGAAGGCGATAACAACTTGATGTTATATAAAAAATTCTGACAGCTGCAAAATTGTAATCAAAGAATGTATAGTTATCATACCAAGTACATGTATTTTGACAACATCCATGTATGTTTATGACAATAAGTAAATTTAGTGCGAATGCAACCATTCATACATACGACGACAGAGAAAAGGAGGAACTGAGATTATTGTTACATATGATATGGTAACTTGTGATGAGTTATTTAAGAAGTTGCCGGAAGAAATTAAAACAATAGAACGAGCACACTTCTAAAAATGTGCGATGTCGAATTTGGTCAAAAAAGCCTGGTATGTATGGTCCGAATATATGCAGAATCAATTTTTATTAGAAATTATTATTGTTATTAAATTCTAATCGTGCCGTTTTGATTTAAACGCATGAAATACTCGCTTCGTTAAATCACTTTTATATTGTGCTTTTGTTAACTGAATTGGAAAATACATTGTGTCCAGCTTTGTATTTTTCAAACCTCCACAACTTTAGAAATCATATATTGTATTCTTGTTTTGACCCGTCGATTTATCACAGCTCCCCAATTTTTGCGAAACGATTTACTTTGATTAACTGCCGTGTTCGGTACGTTTGATTCAATACTGTTTAGGCGAACAATGACATTGTTGCATCATTAAACAACGAGATTTAATTAGAACAACAAGAAATTGAGAACCTATAATTAATTTCTGTCCAATATTTCATGGTGGAAAAACTGCGGTTCCGGCGAAATTTAATATTGATTTCGACTTCTGTTCTCGTTATTTACGAGTTTCAATACTAGAGAGCGTAAATATTACTCGAACGGTTTATTTTTGGCCTCTCCGGCCCTCGTAGATCACGTCCAGACGTAAACTAGAGACCGCCGGTTCTTAGTATAGAGCGCGTATACGCACCACAAATCGTTTTGACTACATCACTAATGACATCGTACGTTTTGCGTATGCTAAACTCTTGCCACAACATCGACCAAAATGAGTAAGTTAAGAGGATTTATATCTTTGTCTACATTGACCTAGATTCTTATACAAACTACAAAATGTTATTTATTCTATTACGAAGCCATTATTACAATTGAATCGTTTATTTCAGAAAGGAACATTTTTGTGTTTCTGAGAAAAATATTTCCCAATTTAAGAATAATTGTTTACATTGTATACGAAACTAAAGTTGGATATTGGTGTTCTTTTTTATGTATTATTATTCTTATGCGATATGCAACTTCATACTACAAAGATTGTGATGGTCAAACATCTTTGAAATCAGAATACTTATAATCGCAATACTAGTACCTTTGAAATCAGGTTTCGGAGGAAAATAATTGTGATAAGATTGCAGATATAGGAGAAGAGGCTTATAGAAATTAAGGGAAATCAAGTACAATGAGTTTTTCCCAAAAAATTACATAATCATTACCTGGGACGGTTTGTAAAAATAGAAAGGATTTGCAAAAAATATTACTTGCAATAAAAAGTCAAACTTCTTATCCCATTCTAATCTACAAGAACATAAATCTACTTTCGTACATAATTAGTGCTTTCAATACCGGACCAAAATCTTAATACCGGTTTTTGGTAATACCGGAATACCGGTATTAATACCGGTACTATTCTTGCGGAAATCGATGAGTCACATTCACTTCTCGTGGTACAGCCTATAACAATAAAGAATGATGATAAATAATAAATAATAGGCCATTGTGAAAGCTGCCACGTGTAAAGGCACTGCCGCTAGCTTTTGATTTATGTTGTTAAATATTGTTAAAACACAGTAAGGTCTTACTCCATTTAGGTACACTATGTTTACCCCATGAATGGTTCTTAAATATGTATGAAGATACATATTATTTTATTTACTTTGTTTTATTCATTAGAGGTTTTCTTATCCATGGTGTTTGTTTTGTTTAATAATCTGACAGATTTGTTCCACTTTAACCGTGTTATAGTCTTTTGTTGGGTTGGGTTAGATTGGGTTAAGTTTTGGTGTGTTGTATTTATAAATACGAAAGAGGCAGTTGTTGAAGTTCAAGATGACTCACAAATGGTTCTACCTTAAGACTAATATATGAAATGTCTATTTTGATCAAATACTGGTACAGGAACGAGATAACAAAGATGTACAATTGATACCTAATGCTGATGACCTTACAATTATCGTTAGTGGCTGAGAAATTGAAGATATTGAACAAACTGCACGCTGGCGTGAGTAAGATGGAATCAGTATAAATACTGCAACTGAAAGTACGGAAAGAAAAATAACTTACCGATATCTCGAAATATCAGCAACTCAAAAACTAGTTTTAATGCCTAAGAATAAAACAAATAAAACCTAAGATAGATCACCATGCATTGGTTTAAACTGACTCGTTATGGTCGTCAAGGTGAAGGTTAAACAGTGTTCACATTTTTTATTATAGATTACATATATAACTACCAATACATGTTATCAGAACAGCAAACAAATTGTCTTTTCCAATTGTTATAAAGATAGCAACATAAAAAAACTGTACATAGTATATGGCAAGAGTTTCCTCCAGTTTCCTTCATCTCATCGAAAGTCTTCAGTTAATACTGAACAAAAATAAAAATCAAAAAATTAGGGGAAAAACGATGATAAATTTTATTAAGCAATCGGTATTACATATTCCATTCTCTGTGAGAACGTCTTCAGGTACGACGTCGAAAAATTAAGGACAAGTTCGATATATTACAAAAAACCACATTGATAATCAGATTTACATTTTTCAGTTTGTTACATAATTGAAATTTAATTAAAATTTTAATTTTTTAACAGTTTTATATCAGTATAAATTATAATTAGTTTATCTTTTGTACATAAAACCAATTTTTTAAAAACTTAAATTTGTAATCATAACTAAAATTACAATTGTAACTGAAATTTGTAAATTTTAAAAATTTTAACATTAAAATTTTAATTTTTTTTCTCACTTTACAACTTCTATGAGATGGTCTAAATCCTATTTTCAACGTGAGTTTTTGTAATTTCGAAACTTCTTAATTTTTCGACGACGTGACTGTATACGTTTTCACAGAGAATGAAATATATGTAGCACCAATTGCATAATAAAATTTATCATGGTTTTTCACCAAATTTTTCGGTTTCTATTTTATGCACTTAGTATGATCTGCAATTAATTGCATGTTGTGTATTGATCTCGATTTTGTATTTTTTGATCTTGTTGATTCATAAATGGCCATCGAAAACGATATTCAACAAGAATATTTTAATTTACACTTTTCAACTACGATTATGTTTTAAACACTTACTCAATACAAAAAGAATAGGTAATATTAGGATTCTCAATTCACTAAAAGCCTGACGACAGTCTTCTCTTTAAGCAAGTCTCGCCATGATTCTAATTGTTCTTCTCTGTATTGCGAACAAGGATTTGCAAACAGAAGCATGACCCCAGACTAACAACCCATATGACAATTGGGATTGAAAAAAGGAAAAGTAGCAAGTCTTTATAACTTCCAGCGAAACAATACCAGCTAGGCGACAAAGTAAATAACGAACCGAACTAAGACGGTTCGCAAGAAAATTACATTGGGAATACCAGCTAAGTTCCGGGTCAACAATTAAACCGAGGAACTTATTCGATGAACAAGCCTCATCAACAGTTCGCAAAGTAAAAGTCATATTCACAATCTTAGACCGATTCAAAGCCAACTGATTGATTCGAAACTAATCCTCCGCTAGAAATATGAGTTGTGATTATTCTAATAGAATATCATTACATTTAAATTCGTAAAAATCAAAAATAATATGTTTCGGTAATTTAAATGCAATAGATGTAAATGTATTTTTAAATAATGAAAAAATTAAAGTTTTTAAAGAAGCCAGGAATTTTGGTTTAGTGGTCGACTCAGGTTTGCGATTCACAAATCATTGGACAAAATGCATTAAAAGAGCCTACTGTAGCCTTACATGCATTTATCAACATCGGGACACATTAGATCAACTGTAAAGAAACACCTGTGCAACAACTTGATGCTTTCTAATTTTGTCCATGGAGCCACCGTGTTTAGCCCATATGTGACGCAGTATGATGAAAAGGAGTTTATGTCGTATCTTACGTGCTATACGACATATTTAATTTAAGTTTTCAATGCCACTGTGAACTGTTTCGATTTGTGTGTGCTTATTTCACTTATCTTATATTTCTTCTTGTTTTATAATTATTAGTTAAGTAAAGCAGATTATGACAATGTCATAGTCTGAACTTCCCCAATTAACCAATAACTCTAAAGTTACATTTTTATTATTTCTTACTTTATAGTTTATTTCATTAGTTATTTTCAGTTTTTGTAATCTTTTCTTTTATTTTAGAAAATCGGAATATTGCAAAAAACAAACTTATTTTTTATTCTGCAGCATTATTTCCTGGTCTCGCTTTTTATGGCCATATTAACATCTTATATTAATGCACCTTATGATAAAAATTTAAGTATGTTTGTTTAATATAAGAAAGCATTTTTCTAAAATGTCCCAATTTGGTTTTCAAGGAGAATATTGCTTTTAAAGCTATATAAATATTTGCAGAAATAAGTATTAGAAAATTTTAAATAAATATTAAAAAAATCGAAATGTTAACAAAAAGGAAGTTAACAAAATGTTCATATATTTATATTAATAAGGAAGTGTATGTCCTAAGATTCAAAATTGGAACTTTATCAGCATAACCATTAGTTGTGGGCATTTTGATCAAAGTCCTAGATCTTTTTGGCATGTGTACGTGGAATGTGTGTCACGTTAACCCATTTATAAAATCGGAAGCAACATTTCCCGCAGTTTTATATTCATGAAGATAATAATAAAAGTGTGTCATTGTAATTGGTTTTTTGTTATTTCAAACTACTCCGGGTTTCATGCTTTCAAGAGAAGTTAGTTATTTTTGTAATACTTAGGCCACCAGTTTTTAAAATCGACAATTTCTTTGGAAGAAAATTTGTTTATCATATATTTCTAGATAGTACTTGAAGTGACAGTTTGTAGGTAAGTATGGAACGGATATATTCTATCGTGCTTCTTAAGACATTAGGGTTCGCAAAAAAATGAACTATTTTAATAACTGGGTTTTCGATTAATTGATAATGACAAGGTTAACAGAAAAATTTGCGTAAATTAGAAAAAAGTGTTTATAGAAGTATACATATAAAAATTATCATATTAAAACTATGCAAAACAGATATCATTTACAGTACGTATATAAAGTTTAGAATCAATCTATAAATACAACAAAAATAGGGATTCCTATTTAAGAATGTCAACTTAGGCATGGGATGTCAATTTTGGAACATAAATGATCATAGATGTCCAAGTTGTTTTTTTTTAATAGTACCCCTGAACTTATATCGTATTGATTCCATCTTTCTGTACTGACAGTTAACCGCTACGAAAAGAAATTTTTCAAATTCGTTCAAAATTATTGCGCGGCTATATATTTCCGTTAGTAGCCACATGGGGTCTCGCATGATCCCAACCTGAAGATTCATACAATTTGTACATAATGTATTTTTATGATTCACGCACAGCTTTTCGCACAAACACTATTCTTGATATTTTTTGTGATTGTTTCGGGGACATTAATCACACCGCTTATGTTTTACATTCCTTCGATTTTCTGCTATTACCTGACGTGCCATTCTAACATTAGATCGATCCGGCTTCTGATGTCCCTTGGAGTGGCGGCAGAATTCAACCTGGAGCAGTTTTATCAACTATAAAACAGGTTGTTTCAAGAAATTGCGTCGATGAATTTTTTTACAGCTTTTCTCCTCGAAAAAGATTTATGCATTGATTGCCGAAGCAGGAGTAGGACGCGCACATCTAATGGTGTTCACTCCACCTTTCGTCGAGTATAATATTTGATTGTTTCCTGTTTTTCTTCATTGTTCCTGTTCTCTTCGCCTTCTAAATGCATTGTTGAAAGTACCACGTCAGCCTTAATCTGTCGTGAAATGTAAGAAAACATTGTCATGTTTTACTAAGTAGGAGATTTTTGTTCAATCCCATTGGTAACGCTAAATTGCAAAAAGTTTAATCGCAGGAAGGATTGAGGGCAATAAAAAAACCGCAATTCAATTTATTCTGCCTATATTTCGTATCCATTCCGATACATCCCCAGGGCGATTCGTTAAATTGCAATGAAACTAGCGGTTATATCGACAGTCATGTTTTGTTGGTGTCCATAGATGCGGCTTTTGGCTTGACGTTCTGTGAAGGGTTGAAATGATGGTGGTATCTTTCATTTTTTTTTCTAAGTATATCCAGTGGGGTAATATTTTGATTTTTCAACAAGGCATGTGCTAGTAGTATATTAATTGTCGGTGGTAACGTTTCGGCCGCTTGAATGTAAGGGGGAGACGAGATTATCATGGCCAGTATCGCCTTCAGATTTTGTTTCCACGTACATATGCGTATTCTCTATCGTATTGATTCGGTTTCAAAGGAAGGTATTGGCGGAAACCGCAGCATTCATGGAATGCCACCAAGAAACAAACAACTCCTCCAAAATTCTTTATCAAGGAAATATTCAGCACCACTCTGAACTTCATTGTTTTCATCATCGCTACCCGCTTCAATTTCACTGCTCATCATGAATGGAATCATCATCCGGTTAATTCCGAAATCGATGTGTTGGGTGTGGTCGTCGCTATCAGCATCAGAATTATAGTTGTCCGCCACTGCAGCAATATCTAACACATCCATTACAGCATTCAAAGTTTCACACTTTATAGAAACAGCAAATATCGTAAAAAATCTAACAAGTGAGCCTGTTTTAGGGTTTTCTATGAAATCTTTAAATAAAATTGACACGTTAGTGGGCACAGGGGATATATGGGAATGCAAGTTAATCGAGTGTGTAAATCCTAATACATCTTGAACGTGCCAAAATCGTTTGAGAGAAAAGTGTGGGCTTTTAAGGTTTAAAACTATTCTATTTTCTGGAATCTATTGATTTCAGGCAAAGTCATATACATGCTTAGCAGTGTGTGGTTCTTTCCCATACAGATTCTTTAACAATGTCAAGTATTTCTTTTTGAATATGTTTCTATAAAAATGAAACTACTTCATTTGGGTCTTTATTAGTAATAAATATAAATATACCCTTGTCGATTCTTTGAACTTTTTTTTGAATAGGTTTTTTTCTGGAAAGCGGACGTTTTGTATGAAAGCAAACGTTATAACCGACAAATTGGTTTTACACTCAGCAGTAGAGTTCTTTAACCATACATATTTTTTTCTTCGTTGTTTATGTATCATCAATTCACCACCAACTTCACGCTTTGCATGTTCTCCTAAGGTTAAATCTTTTATTTTCATATTAATTTCTTTACACTTGTAGCATATACTAATAATTCTTATTTGAGTAATGTGTTTCTTTTACTAGAAACGACCCAATGTGCTTTTGAATTAAAATACTATCTCTCTCCCGTATAGTATTTACTAGTTTCCTTCTTATCACGAGGAGCTAAATGTTGTTCAAGCAACGATTTTAAACGATTAAGTCCTTTTAGTCCAATCTCGTGTAATTTAGCAATGGCAATGTGACACATTTTACGTTTTTCATTCCTTTCATGAATGTTGGGGATCCCTGAATTTTTACGATCCCCAATTTTTTTATGATGGTGTAATCTTTAACACTGTTGGAAATAAAACACGTGTTTATGATATTGAAAATAAATAACTTTTTTAATTCAAAACCATTTCCTTCTGCATTTCCTTAATTCAAAACTAAATTTTGTAATGTCTCTTATTTGTCGTTTTATTCTAATAGCATCAATAATTGTGTTTGTACCAGTTAGTAAATCATCGACATAAAAATCCTTGAAAGTAATACATTTATTAGTTATAGACTTCTAATTGCTTAAAACTCAGCTGACGTCATACCACAAGTAACTATATTAAGTCTGTAATTATGTTGAGATTGTTTAACATCTGACCTCCATACAATTCTTTGTAGATCTGTGTACTCATCACTAACGAAAACTTGTGATACATGTTGATACATTTTTGCAATATCAGCGCTTATAGTTGATATAATTATGCACTCTAAAACGGTATAATATTGTACTGGAATCTTTCAACACTGCAAGGTGGGGTAACTAGTAAGTATTTTCTTTCCAAGTAGACTGTCATATACCACTATAAAATTTTTATTCAAATGGCTACTGGGCCTTATACAATCCAGCCCAACACACTCGTCTGTAATGTAGGTAATTCATTGCCAAGTTTAATTTATCCAATGGAAATTAACTAAGATTAGCCAATTTTACCTGTACCAGTATATGAATCTCCTTCTGCTTTACTATAAAATTTGGAAATTCGTCAGAAATTTTTTCAACAGTCAGAAATAATAAATCTGCATGGAAATTATTATAAATCGATTTAAACTGCGAATCACGCATTTGGTAATACGTGTAGCTGTTTGATTAATTCCTATTACTAGCAAATTTGCCTTGTATATGTGCAGTTTCAATGGTTTCATTCACTCATTTGTTAGAAAGTTGGACTGAGAACCAGAATCTAATAAAGCTCGTGCTCTTTGCCATTTACCTTCCCTATTCTTTACTTCAACTACCGCTGTTGACAAAAAGACATTCCGCTCGTTGGTGGCTTTCAAAGCTTCTACTGATGTAACAATGTATAATGCCTTTCCGAATTGTGTGTTTTTCTATACTTTCATTGGCTTGAGAAAAGATCGTAAAATACTTGCTTTCAACGGGATATCTTTCATTGCTCCTTAACTCAGTTTCATCGATTAATTCTAATTGTGCATCTTAAATAAAGCATCCTTGACTTGTTCTAAACGAATTTTTGTTTCATTTGTTTTCATTCATTTACCTTTGTTTAATATTAAAACCTTCTTACGTTCAGCCATAGTTGTATGAAAATGTAGTAATACTAGAAGAGGAACAGTACGAACGGGACTCACAAATGTCTCGAATGGACGCGAAAGATCATTTTTTGGGATGAATAAATTATAATAGAACCTCACGATACTTGAATTTTCTTTATGTTGGTGTAATTTTTATTACTGTTGTAGAAAATAAACAACAACCATACATCTCGTTTGTTCTTGTAGCATATTTTATAATGTTTCAAGTATAATAGTGAGAATTGTTAACTTCACTCCTTCTTTGTTTTCAAAACTCTGTTTTCTGTATCACTCAGTGAACATTCATTTTTTTTTATTTCTTCCAGTATTGCCACTTAAAGCAGTTATTGCTTCTGATATAGCTAACAACCTTTAGACTGTAGGTTAAGTGGATAAGTGCTGGAACACATAAAAGCAGTTAGGATCTACGATGTGAGCCATCGTACACTAGCAACGAAATATGATTTCGCCATATGAGTGTCTAATAATCATATAGCCTTGGTTGCGTAATTGTGGTAATAGCCATCAAACTGACAGTTTATCGCAGAAAAGAACTATCTAACGATAATTAAAGTATACCATAATAAAGCATACTTCCTTTCTAAACATAATGATGGGTCTACATCAAGATAGTACGAATAGCCTATTTCTCAAATAAACGATTCAATTAATTGATTGAAAATGGATGTTCAATCAACAAATTATATAAACTGTCCCATTCGGAATAATAGGAACAACTCAATAAGCCTGTAATAAACTAAAACCGATTTACGACTCATCACTTTGCGAAATGTCTTCGCCTCCACGTGAATATTATACAAGACCAATCAACTTAAAAGACCGATGTAATCCAATTAGTTCATCGGCCATCGATTCCTGGAATAATATCTGCGACGAAATTGCGCAAATACCTTCCCCTAATTACCATTAATATCACCTGCATCATCTCGCAATGAATGTGGAATTCATGAGCAATTTGTAAGACGGCAAATGTAATGTGCAGGTTTTATGGGGTATTGGCTTTTGATTGCAAAAAACGAAAACGCTTTCGGATTTTTGGGGCACCGAAGAGGACGAGTGCGGTAGATATCACTTCGAGGTAGAAAACCTATTCGACGGAAAATCGAGGGAACGTCGTATTTTCATATTTCCTGCTCCGGTAACGCGTTGAACTTAATTTCGAGGAGACTTACGACGCAAAACTCATGGGTATTAAATCCACTTTGCGTACGTTGAGTTTCACAAGATCAGCTCCTGAGGGAGGTAGATTACGCATAATGAATATTTAAGAGGTTGATTCCCTACGTGTGCCTCTTACGTTTCCTATCATATTAAAGATCAATTTATATCTCCGTACATGTTAGATTTTTGTTTATACAAAAATGTTTTTGATAAAACCAAATGTTGAGAAGATTCGCTTGTGTTGGTTGAAATGAGAGTAGGTCTGTAGAATGTAGTGTCGACTGGCACGCTGCCTAACGGTGTGGAATGCGGATATTAAAATTCCTGGAAGACTCCGCCATCGGTCCCTCCAGCAAGGACGCCAACGACGGGCGTTGCCTCCGCAATCTAAATGATTTTTAAGAAGCGCCCTAGCGGTCGTCGCGTGAATTATTAGCGGCAATATGAGCACCGGAAGTGTTTCACGTACGGAAACGCAGCGATTCGCCTGGGTATTGAATTATAACGACTGGATAGTGAGCGGTTTATCAATTTGGCCTCAGGATAGACACCGGAACTGGGCCGACGAGGAATTATAATGCTTCCACGCCGAAGCGGATCGTGACGAGTGCGGTAGCACTAGAAAATTGATTCCAAGCCCTTAACGTTCAATTTTCGCTCGAGAACTTCCGTTTTAAAACCGATTACATTACGGTTTTGAATTATAAAGCGGGTTTTCGTTATTTATTTTTCCCCCGAGTCGAGTGGGACGTTTTGCCGGAACGTTAACATTATCAAAATTGGTCACGCGGCGGCTTTTTAATTAGAAACAATGTCGCCCCGGTCATAAACGGCATTGTGCCACAGGGTTCGGAGAGCTTTTACGCCCCCTGGCAAATAAAACGGACGGATTAAAGCGGACTTTGTAGCCGCGCGCTAATGGAACGCCTATTTGGTGGCGGCGGCGTCGCGACGCCCAGTGCTCACTTTGTTTTATTGCAGTTGCAGCAGCGGTGATCGTGTCATAAACTATGACGGCGGGGTGGGTCCTTTCATCTCCTTTATACGAACGAAGATTTCGTGCTTTTGAAGAGAGCGCGCCGACTTGGCTCTGAGCCATGGAGGTGATGTATGACCGAAGGTGGACGACGTATGGTCGATGTCATGTGTAGACCAAACGTTTGTTTTTCTAGGTTGCGAAATTACGTACACTTACGAGAATTAATTTTTAAATAAATTGATTTTATCTACAACTGCTTAAGTAAATCACTTGAGTTACGTAATGAAGCGCATTACCGCACTGGTTTCATTACGTAACGCATTTTTAGCAAATGTACTGGTATATAATTAGTAAAAAAATAAGCATAGCGTATATGACAAGAAAAAAACAAAAATCAAATGACTGACAACGCAAATAAATATTAAATGTTGCTCTAGAAGATCTAAATTGATTGCATCTGTCGCTCATAAAGATATCGCTTATATTTGTATTTAAAACTCGACAGGTTCGATATTTCTAATGGACGAGGAAGGTTATTTCTAAAATTTACACAATAAATGAAAAAATTTCGAAATGCAACTAACGCGTAACGATGAATTGTTAGTGTATCTTTTCGAAAAACATTGACATTGTGGATGTTAGCACGATACGAAGTATTCCAGATAAATTATTTTTTTTAATATACTACTCTCCTATGCACAATGGTTCTGTTGGAACTTGGCATAATATATGGTTTTATCATACCGTATATTATACCATGTGACTCAGAAATTTCAACAAGCGATTGGACATTAGAATTTATTTTGTCAGCAGCAACATTAGTCTATCAACTGCTAAGACATACTTATATAAATGATAGACAACAAAGGATCACATATACTGTCCTGAAGTACTCCTTTAAAGACCAATTCTGGTTTAGATAATAACTCTTTAACTTTCGTTTATTGTCTTCTGTCCAAAAGATAATGTCTAAAAAAATCATTATCATCTAACCGAGACCAATGTAGTGCATAATCCTTAACAACAAATAATGGTTTATCATATCATATTCTTTAGAATGGTCTTGGGAATGACCCTTGTCAACAATTCGCAACAAGTCATCTACCACATCCATTAGCACTGTATTACAACTATGATCCGGTCTAAGCCCTGACTGATTATCAGGTATGATGTCATAAAGAAATAGATGTTCACGTAACTGGGAAAAAACTAGTACTTTGTCTAGTACTTTAGAAAGAGCAGGTAATATGCATATAGATCTAATGTCAGTATAGCACTTCGAACTTTACTTTTGGCAATGGAGTGACTGCATGATCTAGATTAATAATATGCGATATCATATTTCATGAAAATGGACATGATATTTTTATTGTATTTATGGAATAAAGCATTGCTTTATTCTCTAAATCCATCATAATCTTAACAACCGGAATTAGGCAAGCTGCACTTCGTCGTGAGACTTTAATTATTTTCCCTGGCATATGTGCATCAAATACATAAAGTCAAATACATGAACTAACGCTAGATCTAAAAGTAGAAACTTTCTACACTAGAAACTAAACTTTTTTTAGTATTAGTCCTAGTGATAGTTCTAGCTTTAGTGTTAATTCTAATTATAGTTTAGTTAACACCGGTCGTGAAAGCCTTCGTACTTATATGTATTGAAAAATAATTAGAAAAATAATTTATCATTGGTATTAGACAAGTGATACATTACAAATCAATAGAGCATAAATCATTAACAAAATTATTTTGTTTAACTCTTAACTAGACGCACGAGCTCAAAAACGACCCCAAGGGGTATAAAACGGTGTATAACTACGTGAAATTTATAAGCTGAAATCTCATGAATATCAAATAGTCATTTTAATATGTGAGCAATTTTTCTATTTACAAGCGTTTTTATATGCAAACATGCAGAAATGACCTCATGCGCCTACTAACGTCAGTTGATTTTTTCCGGATAACCCCATGCGCCTACTGGCATTCGTTTTGAATTCGCTAGATGACACGCATGCCACTAACATATTGCCAATTTTATCAAATGATCTCATTTAAAACCGGCTCACTCGGTAGGTTTTTTATTTGATATATGTGCAGTATCAAATATTAATATGTGTATTCTGATTGATGCGACGTATCATCCATCATGTTGGTTGTTCCCTGTTGACAGTCTGTCAAAAGGAGTCTGCGACAATGCACTAAAGATGCCAAGTGACATCTTGGCAAACGTCTGCCCTGTCCACAAGAAAAAATGAAGAAAATTGACGGATGATAACTCGCATTAACCAGAACACATACTTCTCCATCCGTGAAGCATTATGTACTACCATTATAAATATTTGGTATAAGAAATTAGTTTTGTACATTTACTGGATTTTATTTAAATTCTTTTGTGTTCTATTCGTTCGTACTATATATTTGTTATATGTATGTACTGTGGCGAAGATCTGTCCAAAAGATGGAATTCCCCAGGAGCCTTTAAAGTCGAAGAAGCTCAGATTTGTCTAGAATTTATAACCGACAAAAGGCTTTGTCGGATATTTGATAGCCAAACACTTTGACAGTCTTGCAATAAAGTTACTACTGTTACAAGAACTTAGCACGAAAAACAATTTTATAACCGAATTTTTTGGCAAACAAAACAACCATAAAAAGTTTCCTCGGCTAGTCCTTGACTTGGATTTCCGTAAACACATTCGCCGAGTGGTTTCGGAATGGTTGCCAAATACATCAGAACAACACGTTCTCATGTACTATTCAATCGGTGCATAAAAGAGTCAGGATCGGCACAAAGAAGTCAGTTACAAAATTATCAGACAAATTCAGAACCAAGTCCATTCTCAAAGACAACGTGACCATAATGGCAAAATATGTGCATTATTTAACTCAGGCGGAATTGAAGGAAGAAGCTAGAAGAATCCAGGACGACAACGACTATGTTGTAGAAAATTTGAACGCTGCTATGGATGCGTCATGTGTTGCTGCAGCGACGGATCAACTATAATTCTGATGGCGACGATCGCAAATGAATATCGGAAATCGTAGCTTAGGTTGGTGCCGAATATTTCCTTGGTATAGATCAATCTAAGTGGAATAAGAAACCCATCTAGAAGCAAACAAGAACATGTGCTGTAAATATTCTCAAAAGTGTGACAACACAAACAGTGCGGAAGAGATTTGGAGGTGTTTCTTCAATGATTATGCAATTCATATTCTTGTGAAATGCACTTTTACATCAACTTCTTTATCCAGAAGATTCAACCAAAATTTGAAAGACAACGTGACGCGTGTATGAGTCGAAGAAATACAAAATATTCTTAGCACTCCTACACATGGCAGGTGTTTTTATATTTTCTCATCTGAACTACTTATATCTACTTTATATCTATTGGCTGCAGATGATATTGGTGTCACCATTTTTCGAGATGCCATGCCTGCAAAACGGTTCATGTCCCGCCTGAGAAGTCTTCGGTTTGATCACGAACCAATTGAAAATGTCACCATAGATGAACAATTGAGGGGATTCCGCGGAAACTATGGTTTCCATCAATACCTTTCTTTGAAAACGAATCAATACGGCATCAACGTCTCTGCAATGGTAGATTCAATGAGTTATTGCCTTCAAAATATGGGAATCGTGGGAATACCACCTGAAGGCTTGTATCTCATGAAGAACTCTGCAGAGAAAACAGTGTACCGTCTCATCTCCCTCATACATGGAAGCGGCCGGAATGTTACAACCTACAATTGGTACTACTTACTAGCACATGGCTTGCTGAAAAATTGCAATATTACACTAGTACCACATTTAGAGAAACCACCAAAAAATGAGAGATACCACCATCATTTCAACCCTGCAAAAAACGTCAAGTCAAAAACCGTATATATCGACACGAATATAACATGAGTATGGTTCTACGAAAGAGGAAGGCTGTGGTGTTACTTTCAACAATACATCTCTAAGACGAAGAGAACAGCAATAATGAAGAACAACCGGAAATCATCAAGTATTATAACTCGACGAAAGGTATAATGGACATCAGAAATCAGATGTGCGCATCCTACGATGTTGGTCGCCGAACAAGAGGATGGCTCTTCCATCTTTCTACTTGATTAACGTTACGGCAATCAATGCATACATTATTTTCAAGAAGAAAAACTAAAAAAAAAATTTGTTTTGAATTTTGCGCCACTTCAAGGGGCGTTTGAAGCCGGATCGGGCTGTAAGTTGGAATGGTACGTCAGGTAATACCAGAAAATCGAATGAATGCAAAACATTATCAGTGCGATGACCGCCTCGAAATAATGCAAAAAAAATAGCAAGAATCATGTTTGTGCGAAAAAACTGTGCGCGCGCATCGTAAAATGATGTTATGTGCTAATTGTCTGCATTTTTAAAATATAGATTGATTATTTGCTAATAAACAACAATATTCATTGTAAATGTTTTTCTAATTTTTCTCTCTTTATTTTTAACGATTTCAGATAGGATTCATGAGAGATCTCATGCGCATTCTAACTATAGCCTACTAACCTAGAAGTATATAGCCGCGCCTAGTTAAGGGTTAAAGTTTGAATATTCCTTGACTGTTGTAAGTATTGAATACCTTTCACGTTCCATTGTCATCGACGAAATGCATTTAACAAAAAAAATGATTAGAAATATTATTTAAATCGATATTGCTTTAGGAATTATGATTAAATCTATCAAGGAACTATGAATAAATCTATCAAGGAACAAATAGAAGAACAAAGTCTAGTAGGAGTGTTTGTAACATTTATGTAATTATACACTTCAAGGAAACTCAAAAACATCCCAATAGCAGGACTAGAGTAACAAAATAAATCTATACTAATATCATCCAAGAGAAAAATTTTATCACACGACGACAAAAAATCAGAAAAAAACAGCATTCAAACCATCAATAAATTTATTGTAATTTACACGCACTCCAGCAATTTCTATAATCAACGGAACCTAAAAAAGAATTTTGCAAATTCTGTTAATCGATAAAATCAATAATAAAATAGATTAAGCAACGTATTTTAGCCAGTAAAAACTTAAATTTTCCGCTTCTTTTAGAAATTTTTCTGTGTTGATTTTCGACGATATTTTAGACTTTTCCAGTTTATACATCGCACTAGCGACTAATTGAGTATACTTGCTTTACCAGTATTCTTTTTCATAAAGATTACTACTCGTTACAGTGAATAAAGAGCCTTGAGGGTTTATACTTTGTTGACATATATTCGAAGTACGCTAATAAGACTTCCTCAGTTGTTTCGCTTTTTACATCCTTCTGATTACATCACTGAATAAGGAGCTCATAAATTTGTTTATATTTTTTTGCGACTTTTCTGGTAGTAATGCCGAAACTACATTTAGACTACACAGCTTTTCGAGTTGCCCATTTTTCTCTGATAAAATTGATACAAATGAAAAAATTGAACATAATTGTTAATTATTTGTAGCGTGTTGCTTTAGTTTCACATGAATTTTATTGAAACTAACATCAATTCAAAATTGTCAAGAATCATTTCAAATAGACCTTTCTAACATAATTGATTTTTAAGTAATTTTAAGCAGTCCTAGGTAGTACTCGTGTGATTACACGACACGGTTTACGACCTCGTTGTGCAATTCCCCATATTCGTGCAGAGGGTAACTTGTGTTTCTACCTCACTTGTAATATAAATAACTACTATAAGAAACGTTCAATTTCAATAAATTTTTCAATATCCTTCAATATCGATAATAATATTAAAGATTTTACTTATATTGTGTGGAATATGAAGCGGAAAACTATTTGGTGGAAGATTAGGTCCATTCTTTTAACAAGAATTTGCAATATTATATGGGAAATTGGATAGTTATTGCATGGAAATAATCGATAGGAAATTTAAAAAACTTTACGATCACATAAGTTTACATGACTTAACATGCATTTAAACTACTTATCCACCTGGTACTTTAACTAGTACTACATCTAAGAAAATGTTTAAATAAAAACATTGAAATACATTTTAGGAAAGTAACTAAACTAGAAAATGACTTGGAAAATACTCGAGTAATGATTTTGTTTAATTATGCCTATGAATTCAAGGATTTTAAAAAGATGAAATCTGCTTAACATTCTTATCTCCTGCTACACCTGGAAGAATGAATATCGCACTTTCAATTACATTGAATTATTGGATATGTTTGAACACAATTGTCATGGATGATTTTAATATTTCGTCACTACAAGCTGCGAATGACTTTCTGCAATTTAATGATTTGAATATCATTTTAATTATTTATTGTGCTGCATATTGCAACATGCTCACACTCGTCATAAATATATTGTAAATAAATATTAAGACACAGTTAAAGATAGTACAACATGATTAATTAAACAATTACGTTCTCTAAATATTCGAGGATGGCCTAGTCAATTAATAGTGGTAGTAGGTAGGTCTTGCATTTATATTTTTTTAGAGGCAACTTCTTAATTTCGCCTGAAAATTTATTATACAATTTTTGCGGCAAATATAAGAAATTCCTCTGGATCCTGGATAGCCCCAATACTCAGGCACTAGATGACATCTGTACCTCGTATGATAATTATAAATGTTGCTATGTTTTGTAAAATTTTTAATATTTTTTCACTCGAAAAGCTTTTCAGTTCAAATATTCTTATTGCTCGTCTTTGCCGTCTGAAAATTCGGTTGTTAGCCGGAGAGCTAGCCTATGTTAACAGGACTCTCGACTTGTTTCCTCAAATTTGAGTCTTCCAATTACGCATTTAGAGTTTACGTTAGTGCAAGAAGGCAATTACCATCTGAAATTACTTCTTACTATTGTTGAAACGGTGCCTACATATTTGATGGGTCGAGATTTATACCGTGACATCCGATACTGCTTCTAGAAAACTCATCTATCTGACTTGTTGAACATCGATTGGATTCATTTATTTACGTTACCATCGGTTGAACAGTTCTGTGACATTTCTTATGAAGCATTATACAACGAATTTCATGACGAAATGATGAAACCTTGGAAAAAATTCAAGGTAAAGGCTACAACTGGCTCAGATGGAATGCGGGCATTTTTGTTAAGGGCTGTTCCCTTGGGCTTCTACATCCACTTTTATATATTTTTATAATAGAAATTAATAATAAAAAACTCTGAATTTCCAAAGATATGGAAATTAAGCAGGATTTACGCGGTTTACAAGATGAGAGATAAGTGCTGTCTAGTAAATTATCGGCCGATAGCCATCATCAATACTTAACAATAAAGCAAGTATTTCGGAGTATTAGCATGGTTTTCGCGGAAGTAAATCTACTACTAACCTACTAACTTTTGCTAAATATGTAGCTACTGCACTGGAGAGTCGTGGACTGGTTGATGTAATTATTGATGAAATGACTAAACGTCAGTATTTACTTTATTTTGTGTTTTCAATAATCTTTGAAAAACTACCCTTTACTGGAATCTGCTGCAAAATTTAAACTTATTTCGTTCCACTTTAGTTGTTTGTTTGAAATCGGTATAAGAAGCTGTTTGTACAAAGGAGGTTTACGTGTACAATGCAAAAAAAAACAATGAGTTGGAAAATGCTCAAGTACTTGATGACTTTGTTTAATTAAGCCTATGCTCATAATATTCATATTATGCATATCAACTTATTGAGCTGTTAATAGTAATATATATTCCAACTAAAACTACGTCTAAGAATACGGTTTATCTAAAAACATTGAAAAATATTTTAGAATATTAGCTGAACTACAATAAATTTAAACCTTTTGTTTTTTTTATATATATGACTAAATTTAATTAATTATGTGTTTTATATCTCAAGAATTAGATTTTTCACGATTTGTTTCAAAATGCCAAAAACTGTAATTTTGTAGTCATAACAATTGCAGTTCACATTAATAATTATTATCTCACTGTTGAATAGAGATATTGAAATTCAGGTTGCTTCATGAAAAAGTACGTATCTTCCTCCATAATTTCCGAAGTTTCATTAAGATATCTTAAGAATTTGTTTTTCAAAACGAATACAGATTTTCAAATACGATTTGTTTTATGGAAAACTACATATCATGTTGTATAATATTCAGAAATTGCATTAAGATATTTTATGAATTGGATTATTCATATTTTTGTTTTTTAAAGATGATCGAAAATTGTGATATCATAAAATCATAACAATTCGGGTTGATTTCATCAACGGTTATTTCCAACATGAATAGAGTTTTTCATATACGATTTATTTTATGAAAAAGTACTATATATCTTCTTGTACAATTTCCCAAGATTTCATTAAGATATTTCAAAGTCATAGTAATTTGAGTTCACACTAACAGTTATTATCTCAATGTTGAATTTAGATACTCAGATTCGGGTTGGTTCATGCAAAAGTATGTATCTTCCTCTATAATTTCCGAAGATTTCATTGCGATATCTTAAGAATTTGATTTTTCACGATTTTTTAAAAAGGATTATTTAAAACCATACCAATTTTAGTTGATTTGGGGAACATTACATTCTTTTCTTGTATTATCGCTGTTGATTGTAGTAAGATATCTTAAAAATTCGATTATTTAAAAATGTTGAAAATGACGGGATTTGGGTTGACTTTATCAACTGTTATCTCCTAAACAAACAGAAATTTTTAAATAGGGTTTGGCTTATAGAAAAGTACATATCATATGAATTCGATTGTTCATGTTTTTTTAAAGATGATCAAAAATTGTTATTTGATATAATTATAACAATTCGGGTTGATTTTATGAACTGTGTCTCCAAAACGAGTAGAGATTTTCATATACGATTTGTTTTATGAAAAAATACATATCTTCCTCCATATTGATTCTTTATTTCTTTTATTTTAAATTTGATTATTTGGTTTTTTACGATTTTTTTAAAAAGGATTATTGAAAATCATGATTCCATAATATCATAATTATTTAAGACGATTTGTTTTATGGAAAACTGCATGTCTTTTTGTATAATCTTCGAAGACTGCATTAAGATATCTTAAGAATTTTGTTTCTCATAATTTTAAAAATGTTGAAAATTGCGGTTTCATATCCATAACAATTTGGGTTGATTTTATCATCTGTTATCTCTTAAATAAATAGAGATTTTCAAATACGGTACGTCTTATGGAAAAATACATATCTTCTTCTATAATCTCCGAAGATTACATTAAGATATTTTATGAATTCGTTTTTTATTATCCGTTTCTTTAAAGATGATCGAAAATATTATTTTATGTAATCATAAAAATTCTGGATGATTTTATCAACTGCTGTCTCCAAAACGAGTAGAGATTTTCATATACGACTTGTTTTATGCAAAAGTACACATCTTAGTCCATAATTTCAAAATGTCAAAAATCGCGATTTCGAAGTCATGGAAAGTTGAGTTCACGCTAACTGTTATTACCTAAAATTGAATAGAGATATCCGGATTCAGATTGGTCCATGAAAAAGTATCTTCTTCTATAATTTCTGAACATTTTATTAAGATATCTTAAGAATTTAACTTTTCACGAGTTTTTAAAGAGCATTGTTGATCATCGAGATTTCATAAACTCATAACAATTTAGGTTGATTTCATCAACTGTGATCTCCAAAACGAATAGAGGTTCTCAAATATGACTTCGTTATGGAAACCTACATATCTTCTTGTATAATCTTCAACGATTGCATTAAGATATCTTAAGAATTCGATTGTTTTAATGTTGAAAATTGCGTATCATAGCGTATGTCTTATGGAAAAGTATATATTTTCTTCCATAACCTCCGACGATTGCGTTAAGGTATTTAATGAATTCGATTTTTCATGCTTTTTGTTAAAAAACGATTTAAACAATAAAAAAAGGTTTTAACGATATAATTATTTCACAAAATCATTACAGTTCGGGTTTATTTCATTAACTATTCTCCGAAACGAATGGAGAACTTCATATTTTGAAAAAATACATACTTTCATTTGGTTTATGAAAAAGTAAATTTTTCTCAAGAATTAGATTTTTCGTGATTTTTTTAAAATGTTAAAAATTGTGATTTGGAAGTTTGAGTTCACACTAATAGTTATCATCTCAAAGTTGAATAGAGATACTCAGATTCGGGTTGGAAAAGTGCGTATCCTCTTCTCCAATTTCCGAAGTTTTTATTAAGATATATTAAGTACTTGATTTTTCACGATTTTGTTAAAGAAAGATTGTTAATAATCGTGGTTTCAAAAAATCATAACAATTAATAATTATTATTAAACAAGGGACACAAATATACATTAACACCACAAACAAACAATCCAGTTAAATTAGCCGTCGATTTAGAAGTTGTTGCCAATAACATTCCACAAGAAAATAAATTAAGAAAAGAACTAATAGAAATCATTAAAAAACACGAAAAACAAATGAAAAACAAAATAAAATCAAAAAAGAAGAAGTAAAGGTCCTAGGTAAAATAAAACAAAAAATCCATTCAAATTCGTCAGTCATTTTAGAAAAGCCTCTATATATCTCAAAAACTTTAAATTTCTTTGAACAAAATAATTTTATAAAATTAAATAAAAATCTAACAACTGCTTTTCACAATAAAATAAAAAGGACAATAAAAACAACACAGGAATTCCTTAAAGAACAAGAAATATCATTATACAACTTTCTCCCAATGAACCCAAAAACACCCTTATTATACTCGCTTATTAAATTACATAAGATAGACCTATCATCTCATCTACAGATTCCAGTACCTATAAAATTTCAAAATTTATACTACAATTATCCAAAAACATAGATTTTAAGCCTGAATACACGATTAATAATAGGAAAGAAATAATAAATCTGATACAAGATATTATATTACCAGCAGAATACACCATTTTATCATTAGATATAACAAATCTTTATACAAATGTACCAATTGCAGAAACACTTTCACTGGCCAAAGACATTATAAAAGATAAATTCAATACTGAGAATACCGAACACATCTTTAACCTATTAAAGATATGTAGTGAACAAAATTTTTGTCAATTTAATTCTGAATATTATAAATATGAAGAAGGCTTGCCAATGGGTTCCCCTCTCAGCGGATTACTATCTGACATCTTTCTCAATAACCTAGAAAAAACAATATTAGCTCCCAATAATCCTAACATTTTACTTTGGCGTAGATATGTCGATGATATTCTTATTATCTGGAACAATAAAAATATTGAATCTATTCACTCTTTCCATTCCACCATCAATAAATTGCACAAGAACATTAACTTTACGATAGAGTTCGAGAATGACAGAAAACTTAATTTTTTGGATCTTACATTAATAAATAATGCCAATCAGCTAACTTTCAATATTTATAGAAAGCCCACCCAGACGGACACAGCCATCCCTAAGAATTCTTATCATCACAAAACCCATAAGACAGCTGCTTTTAGAGCATTTATAAACAGGTACTATAACACTCCATTATCAGAAATGGACAAAGAAGAAGAACTACACATAATTCACAAAATAGCAGAAAACAATGGATATAATAAATCAGATATACAATGTCTCATTCATAAATATTACACAAAACAACAACATCAAATATCATCAAGGTTACAACTTACAAACTCAAATAAAACGTACAGATCAATAGACTACCCTGGAAATATTAGTTATTCAATCCAAAAAATCTTTCGTAAATATGGTATAAATATTTCATTCAAAAATAATGGTACTTTAGAGAAAATATTGATGAACGCCAAAGACACAATACAAAAATTAAATAAAAACGGTGTATATAGATTGGAATGTAACACCTGTGGTGCAGTATACATTGGAGAGACTGGTAGATCAATTAATCAAAGAATAAAAGAACACAGAAGAAATCAAAATTCAAACTTTGGGAGACATTTAATTACATATAACCACGATTTTGATATTGATAACAATGTAACTCTACTACATAATTGTAACAAGGGTACTAGACTCAATATCTTGGAAAGCTATGAAATTGAAAAATGCAAAGCAACTGAACTAAATACAGAATGTTTAAATGATCAGATAGAGATATCAAAGATTTCATTATATAAACATCTATCTAAACCGTTCCACTTCTCCTGATCCTAATTGCCCAAAATCGGCGAGGATTGATGTACAAGGCCATACATTAATCGCACGTTTTGGGGTCCCAACGTTATTTTCTTTTATTATTGTCATTTTATTTTATCCTTATATTTATTTCATTTTGTTTTCTTTTTCTTTTCTTTTTATTCTCCCCTTTTTCCACATTTTCCTACCACATTTGATGTTAATATTTTTATTTTTTATTTTTATAATTTTCTATATTTTTACCAACTTATGCGAATAGATGACACCACCTGGCTGAATCTATATATATATATATGTATATATGTTTTTCTCTTTCTCAAAATTCTCCAAAAAGAACAGGTTTTGTCAGCTATCTCATAATTTTTATAATAACGCTCGATTTTTGTGTTTCATCCTACAAAAAAAAATTTACCATTTTAAGTGTTTTGTTGTTAGTTTTTAATTATTAAATTGAATGTTTTTCACGCAAAATATTGACAAAGTAAGTGAAAATTAATTTAATTGCTTGATATGTTACATTATTCATTTAATCATATAAAAATATGTAATTTTCTTTTAATATTAATACATTATATCTTTTATAGCGTCTCTGATGATGACACTGCAGTGTCGAAACATGTAAGATGTGAATTTGTTTAAAAAATAAAACTAGTAAAGGTACAGAGTTCTTATATTTAATCAGATAACAATTTAGGTTGATTTCATCAATTGCTATCTCCAAAACGAAGAGAGATTTTCAAATACGGTTTAATTTATGGGATACTAAATATCTTCTCCGAAGATTTCATTAAGATATCTTCAGAATTTGATTTTTTTCGATTTTTTAAAATGTTGAAAATTGCTGTTCCAATATGGTATGTCTTATGGAAAAGTACATCTCTTCTTTCATAATCTCCGAAGATTGCATTAATATAAGATACCTTATGAATTCGATTTTTCATGGTTTTTTTAAAAAAGGTGATCGAAAATTGTGATTTTATCCACTGTTATCTCCAAAACTAATAGAGATTTTTAAATAGGGTTTGATTTATGGAATACTACACATCTTCTTGTACAATCTTCGAAGACTTCATTAAGATATCTCAAAAATGACATTTTCACGATTTTTTGAAAATGTCGAAAATGCGATTTCAAAGTCCTAAATAGCAATTTGGATTAACTTCAACAGTAGCTACCTCAAAATTGAATTAGATATATTCAAATTCACGTTGGTCTTTCAAAATAAGCACATCTATAGTCTCCGAAGGTTGCATTAAGATATTTCTCGGAAACCATAAACTAAACATCATATCTTTGCTCTCTGAGGTCTTCAGAGACAATGTCCTGAAAATAATTCAAATGTTATATCTATCATTATAACAAGAATTTGCAATATTATATAGGAAATGGAATAGTTATAACGTGGAAATAATCAATACTAAATTAAAAAATTCTTTATGTTCAGATATGTTTACAGCGCTTACCATGCATTTAAACTATATATACCCCCGGTAATATTTCAACACATGTTGATATATATTCGGGATGATTAATGATTCAGTAATTCAGTAACGTAAAATGGAGAATTGCCGAACTTATGAATAGCAAATCACCGGATACCGTTCATTTGCATATCGGCCCATTAAAATTTAGGGCATATAAAATTTAATGTTGTGATTTCTATCCCGCTGCACGTAAAATAGATCTAACTCCGGAATATATTATTGCTCCATCAAAAAAAATTGGTCTTATTTCCAAAAAAAGAAAATAAATAATAAGGGGTCGCCATAAAAACCGTTTATTAGCAAGTAAATCGCCCCCTTGAAATTCAAATTTACATTAATTAAAAGTTACGGCCCATTTACGACGATCTTGTATTCTGTTTTCGCAGCGTCTTCAAGGGCAAATGAAGTAGCGTCCGAAAGGGTGGTTGGCTAAGCCGAAGAGGGCTTAATGGAGCTGTTTGAGAAAAAGGTGGCTAACATTTTTTAAAGGCGTTTTAATTTCGAAAATTCACCGCCGTGATGGTTTTAGGGATTAAAATCGCACCAGTATCCTTCGTTAATTTAACAATCGATTTTTCAAGATAAATAGATTAACAAGACACCCCTTCAAATGAATTGTTAACGAATTTTAGGTAACCGGGCGAGTAAATTTTGCAGAAGTTACCCCACTAAACCAACCCCTCACCTTTAATAATTCAACCCCTTTAAATAAAAAAGAGAAATATTTTTCCTATTATTCGAATATAAAGCTTCAAAAGGGCATCGGTAGGAAAAGAGAAATCGATCGCTTTCCACCACATCCAGAGAAATAGATTGAAAATCGTTGTTGAGGTTATCCCGGAGGTGGAAACTCTGTCGGTGTGCGACTCGGTCATCGAGTAGTCCACCATGGGGGGTTGAGAGATTTCCAATCTTCCTAGCGCAACATCTGCAGGAAAGGGTGGAGGACGGAGGATTGGAAATGAGTAGAGGGGAACGTTGGCCCAAGGCCTCTGAAGGCGGCACTGAGCTAATGGCACGCATCTGCGATTGTGCCGAGGGGGACAAAGCGAAATGGGGAGCCGCGACACCGGGGGATGTAAACTCGGCACCCATAATAGCTCGAAACAATGAACTCGCCCCCGTCGACATAACTAGTCTCTGTTTAATTAATATCCGACTAATAATTTCATGTCGACCAAAACCAGAGCGTGCCCGATGCGCTTCTTAAACAAATCATCAACAAAACAGTTTTAAATTAAAAATCGTTTTTCAAATACACGATATCTCCTTCAAGAAATCCGTATTTTTAAAGGATAATGCTATCCATTTGCTCTTTATCCTCCTTTCGCATACAATCTTGAGTATAAAATCGTAGAACGACGAGGGAATTTTAAGTAAACCTGTTTTGCCGGCCCTCACGTTGCTTGCCCTGTTACCCGATATCGAATTTGGTTGCCACCGAACGGCGTTGGAAAGGTTTTCCTTCGGAATATGCCGGCGGAAACAAAAACGTTGTCGAAGAGAAAATTGCATTGTCGCTGACATTTCATTTGGCCCTGTTACAATGAAAAATTTCATTGGACACGACATTTTGAAAAAGCGACTAAGTGCATTACTTGTAGACCAAAGTAGTTGCCGTCATTCGAGTTAAGAAGAAGAACGGGATTTTCGCAAATTAACTTCGTTTTTCACCATGCCGTATCGACAAGAGAACGAAAGACTGGAGAGAGGTCTTTTCAAAGGAAAGAAATCGGGATGGATGCGGCAATTGCCATTGTCCTCTCTACTCTATTCATTAAGTAATAAAAGAATGACGACGTCGGAATAAAGCTAAGGGGTAATCATGAACCTCTCCACTTATGTCAATGCGAAATATTATTTCTTCTCACACAAAAGAGAAAATAAATATCGCTACCTATACATTATTCATAAACTTAAATTACAAATATGCTAAGAAATATTCGCAAATTTACATCTCAATTTACCAGCAACGTTAACAAAAATTGTATACACCCTAACAAAATGGCTCGTCAAAGCAGAAGCTTTCTCTTTAGAGCTACCGCTTCAATTTGCACGTATTTACTGCGACTCTAAAACCGGTAAATCGTCGGGGTTTAACTACGAGGGTGGTATTCAACCTTGAAAGACTGAGAGCCTTTCCCATTCTCCCCTTGAGCTTGAATTGGGGCATCAGCCTATGCATACCAACTTACTAAGCTGTTAATAGTACTTAACTCCAACTAGAACTACATCTAAGAATATGGCTTAAACAAAAACTTTGAAAAAGATATTAGGAAATTAACTAAAATGTAGGGCAAGATTTAGTCATTTGACATCTGTATACAACATTAAATTCAATTAATTGTTGTATTTTAAACCTCCCTAATGTTGTTTACTTTGATTTATATTCTTTTTGTTAACAACCCACTTGTCCTGTCTTTACATCTATACCAGAATTCTGCAACTGTCACTTCTTATTCACCACTTCTGATAGCCACTTCTGATTGATAACTTTCATTACTGCAGCTGACACTTCTCTTCTTATCACCAGCGTTTTCAGAACTATCACTATGGATTAAACGTTCCTTCTTTGCTCTCTTAGGTCACTTGTTGGAAATTCAAGACGTGTTTAACATTTGTTTTAAGAAAAAAAAACGAGGAGTAGCGCAAAATACCGCAATAGTTATTGTTCTAGTTATAGATAGAGCCACGTATTGTAGCGTTGCCTCAATTGCTCAAATATCTAGAACTTTTTCGAACTAAACGGGCAAGACCCGTTATTACAGATAGGTACTGACCGTTAATATAAGTGGAATCATACTGATTGTGTTAACAGATGATTCACTACAATTTTGGTTAACCTCAGCGATTGAGGGGTAATCGTTTCTTGTATATTTTACTAAATATATGGAGTTATAAGATGATGTTATACTCGCTACGCCGAGGTCGCTTGTAGGTGAGGCGCTACAATCTTCCAAAATGGACGATTTTATGTAAAGATTTCAAATTCAGCACCTCGCCCGTAAGCAATCTCTGCGATTTGAGGAAAAACGTTCCTTGTATACCTTAGTAAATATGCAAAGTCTCGTATAAGACGATTTTATTCTCATTTCGCCGAGGTCGCTTGCGAGCTCAGCGCTATAATCTTCCAAAATGGACGATTTTATGTAAACATTTAAAATTTAGCGTCTAAGTCAGAGAGATTCAAAAATCAAATCAAACAAGAGAGGTTTGAATTGATGGATGTAAGGGTTCGTTTATGTTGGAGCGGCCAAGCGCGGTCATTTGATCTTGCCCTATGCGACCTTTTCCTTTGTGACTACCTGAAAACAAAGGTTTTTGAACACCATCCCCCGTACCATTGATGAATTAAAAGCAGCAATATGCCAAGAAATTACAGGAATATCGCCTCAAGTTCCACTTGAAATGGATTGGAAACATTCAAAGATCAACTGCGAATGTGTATTAAGAGAAATGGTCGCTATTTGGACTGTGTAATTTTCAAAATTTTATACATACAAATGGCCTAGAGTATTCAAAATTGCTGGGGATCTAATTTCCTGTCTATGTATGGTAATGTCACTGTATAGTTTTACAACAAGTTGTAGTTGAGTTGGACTTCTCGGCGGTTTTTGATATGCTGATTTATTACAACACGAATCAGCAAATGAATGATTTCGTATTAATATTTCATATTCAGCACCTCTCTCTTAAGCGACCTCGGCGATTTATAATGGTTTGCTTAATGACCGAAAGAGTTCTTCACTGGGATTATTTACTGATATAATCAACCTAAAACAATCAAATTCCGTCTTAAATAGCAATGGAAGCACTCTTAACCTGGCCTTTTCAAATATAGAGAAAAGATATTGATTTCACCGGATGACAATTCCTTTGTGCCTGAAGAATTTTTGATTTACCAAGAAAACGTGGTCTCGGAAAGTTTCCTTGTGGAGACCTCCCATCTTACAACCTTAGAGCAGGGAATTTTGCTGAATTATATAAGAAGTTATTTCTAATTGATTGCTTTGGCCTTGATGAGACTTTAAGTGTGAACCAGGCCACTGATGATATGCTGTACTGTAGATTTTTGCTATGTTAGATGAAACTGTTCTAGCTAATTCCTGTCATTCAGAAATCCGGCTTAACATCATAATTATTGGCAACTATGGTAGTTGCCTCTAAGAAATAGCTAAGATCGGGTTGGTAATTTTATTGGATTCTCCGTCCTTAAGCAAGATAATCGATAAAATATCGATGTCCTATCAATATTATTTGAAGAGTGTAGGGAAGAATCTTAAGTTGAATCCTAATGAATAATATAATTTTGTTGTGTAATGTTAATATAATACTTGATGATCCTGATTACATAATTCTTTTGCCGACATCTGGGGGGGATTAGAACATCATCGTTATAAGGAGCCGATAGCTTTTAGCATAGATATCTCCCCTCATTCTGCTTTTTCTCTGTCCACTATTACTGAAGACGGACTTATTTCGATTATGGCGAAGTTACCTAACAAATACACTTCTGGTAGTGGTATTATACCTTCCGTTTTTGGTAAGATATTGTCGTTACAGCCTGGCGGAGCGATTGAAAATAATATTGAATTTGAGAATTAAAGCTATAACCTTTCTGGATAGATGGAAGATTGCCAAGATTGTTCCAATGTTTAAGAAGGAGGATAGATTTAGTATGGACAATTATAGACCTATATACTTTCTGCCAATATTCTCAAAAGCATTTGAAAGGGTGATTTATACCACCCTGTATAGCAAAGTAAAACAATCTCTCTTGTTATATCAACAGTGTTTCATAACCAACTAACTTGACATCTTTATCTGAAAATCTTTGCGAATCTATGGATCGTCGCCTCCTAACTGATGTGATTTATACTGATTTTTCGAGGACATTTAACAGTATTAATCATGAGCACCTTACGTAATAAGCTCCTAAGACCTCTCTTGTTTAATCTATATATTAATGATTTGATGTTGTGTTTTACATATTCGATTCTGGCATATGCTGATGATATCATAATTTATCATTGTATTGAGAATGATGGAGATTCAAATAAATTACAACCAAATTTGGATCGACTTGTCCTCTCGTGTCAGTCGTTCAGTCGACTTTTGCTAAATGTGGAGTTATCTCATACATTAGAAATGTTATCTATTTGAACCATGATTATTTAATATAATCCTAGTTCACTTCATGGCGTCTGCATAGATAAATTCGAAGCAGTGGTTGATCTGGGAACGACCTTTGACTCAAATCCGACTTGCGTGCCGCATATCAAGACGTAATGTTTATTGGCTGGAGGGCTACATGGATTTGTGTTTCGTATTGGTAGGGAGTTTGCTGATATTGAAGTTTTCAAGAAACTCTATACAGCTTTCACATCATCACAACTAGAATATGCCTCCTTAACTTGGAATCCATATTATGCCTGTCATCGTTAGTGTATTGAATCAATTTATAGAAGTCTCCTAAAATATACTTCCTTCCGTGTTAATGACAAATATCCACCTATCGGTGCAGATCTGGGTTTAATCAATGATAAACTAGGTCTTTCATCTCCGGCCGAAAGAAAACAACTGCCTATAAAAGCTGCTTTTTAGTGTTGTTGCAATTGTTAATGTGACAATAAAATTTAAATCGAAAACTACACTTTTTGATTGCACAGAGAACGGGTTCAGAGAACGGGATAATCCTGGAGGATAATCACAAATCTTATAGACTTTATTTTATTTCGTGTATTTTTGGCAATGGATGATGAAAGAAAACTGCAACGCTTTTAATAAATTTTATAATGCGTACGGAGTAGCAGACAAGAACATCGACGAGGAAGTCGAAAAATGCGATGAGTACCACATAAAATTTCTTAAATTAAAAGATCGTTCCAATAAAGTCTTTTTTCGAAAACTGCTATTAAAAATTCAGTTTTGCGTAGTACTCAGCGACTGTCAAAACGATACTTTTTTGTTCACAAGACGTAAAAGTAAACTTTTACGTCCAGGACGTAAAAGACTTTTACGTCCAACTCGAAAATAAAGAATTTGGTACTATTAATGGTTTTATTGTTATGGACAAATTGCAAACATACCATAACTAACAATTAATTCTATTATCATTTCATTTCCTATTAAAATGTAAATTTAAAATAGTAAATTTGTGACATTTATTTTTATCTGACGTTGAAAAATAAATGGTGGATTGACAAAACATTAACCCAATTTCAAATGTCATTAATTAATTTGGTTATTTTATTAATTTTTAATGTTTAAAACACGTAATTTTCGAAAAAATCTTGTTTGATACACAATAGCGAAATTCTTTTACATTCTCGAACGAAAGTGACATTTCGCTATCTAGAATCAAAAATACCTATTTAAATGTTATTGCTACACCGTCGACATCGATACTTTCACCGATATTAATCAGAATTTATCTCATAAATTTAAGCTAGCTAAGATCGAACTCCAGAAATCCAGATAGGACATATAAGAATAGTTTTCTTTTTGAAGTCAATTGAAAAAGGTACTCGAAGGTGAGAATTTAACACTGAAAGATAAGTTTCAATATTTAATTTCGGCAATGGCTCCAAACTCGACAGAGGATAATTATGCCAAAGCAGGAAAGACCTTTAAGCCCGTTTTTAAAGAAAGGACATGGTAGTGGAAGACGATATGCAAGAATTGCTTAAATTCATCAATAGGCAGCGGTGGAAAATGCCCGTTGGCAACACTGTATGATCGATTAGAAATACATCTAAGGGCTTTAAAGAAAACGATGGAATTCACTACTTACACTTGTGCGATTGTGTTTTATCCACTTATCGAGTCATCTTTATCAGAGAAATTGTTACGATTCTGCCAAAAAAATACCGGGAGTTATAGGTAAAACAAGTAATCCATCAAAGACTAGGTTGAAGGACTTTATGGAGTTTTAAAGGCCGATGCTGAAGGAGGATACAGGATCGCGTTAGCAGTTGACGGTTTGGAGAATAAGGACCTGGGCAAAAAAACGAACAAAATATTTATGAAGTAGGTCAATGAATTGTCTTTCATTTTTCGTATAGAAGTTGTAAAGTGAATAAAGCTGTGATTAAACGAGAACGCCAGAGAGTCGTTATACACATTCTGCGACGTTAGCGATAGCGCTTATGCTGCGGCTATTTTTTTGAGAGTTGCAAAATCGAGAGTGGCGCCGATTAAAAAGATGTTCATATCCAGATTAGATTTGTTAGCGATAATTGTCGTCCAACTTGCTAAAAGGATGCAAAAAACTACGTGTTTGAGACTGTTTATTTCCATACTGACTGTCCCACGGTGCTTGGGTGGATAAAATGTCGTGAAGGTTGGTCAACTTTCCTGTGGAACAGTAAAGGAGATTATAGAGCTGACAAACATAGAAGCATGGAGACATGCGCTTTGTTAGCTTTATCCAGCAGACCTGCCATCTAGAGGATGTTCTCTGAAATAATTGTTTAAATCGAAATGGTGTAAGGGTACTAACTGGTTAATGAAACGTTCAAGTGTATGATTTGGGACTGAACAATTGGAAGATAAAGACCAAATTAATACGGAGAGAAAGAAAAAATCAATTCTGTCAATGATCAATACTACTAACGATGCTGGTCATTGCTTCTTCGATTCTTTTCATGCTATACGTAAACTATTTTATTTGAATGATTGTTTGGTTGTTTCGATTTGTAAACTGTAGATATCCTGATGAAAGAAAAGATAAGTTCCGAACCGTAGAGAAAGAATGTTGAGCAGAAAAGAGACTGTATCCGTTAGAGTGCGCGAGACAGGAATCAGAAAAAAACGAGTCCCGTTGATGAAAGCAGCATCAGAACCAATATCTGTTGAAGAAGGTAGTGATAATTGCGGAAAATGTAATGTGGACGCATAGTCAAAGTGCTTGTGAGATTTCTGGAGTATATATGAGGCGGTATCACGTAAATACTGTCTCCGGTGGGAGAAACTTGGAAATTTAAGACGATTAATTAAGCCTATGCATATAATACTCAGCCTATACATATCTACTTACTAAACTCTTAATAAGGCTTAACTTCAATTAGAACTACATCCAAAAATATGGTTTAAATAAAATCTGGAACACATTTTAGGAAATTATCTGAACCCCACTTTTAGCAATAACGCATTTTTATACAACAATAAATTCAATTATTTATTGTCTTTTCAACCCTGCCAGTGTTGTTTATGTTGATTTTTATTCTTCTCGATAACAACTTCCTTGGCCTGTCTTTACACCTGTACCAGTATTCTGCAACTCCAACTTTTTATCACTTTCATTACTACAGTCTACAATCTTTTCTTATCATCTGTCTTTCCTTAAAGATTATAGAATGATCTTAAAGGTATGGAATAATGGAAGGACAACAGTAATGTATCATCACAATCATCATATGACCATATCACTTCATATGCACTACCAGATTTGATATTTAGTAACAAATAACCCGCTACAATATGCTCCAAAACAGGCACAAAAGCAAACAATTCATCAAAGGTAGAATTTTTTGTAGTAGTAAGCCTGAATTAAGTCTGGATCAACGATCATACAGTTTTGAGAAGCCTTTAAAAATTATCAAATGTTGTAGATGTGCCCGCTCTTCTGATTTAATAATATTTAGATTAGGACTTTGATTTAGAACTTTTATTTTTAGAAGATGACTCATAGTACGCCTTCAGCTCAGTATTTATTGGACCTGCAACATGTTATCTAAAAGATTTATATTCATTAAGTTTTAGCCTTTTTGTATTTAATGTCAAGACTATTTCTAAGTCTAATCATGTGTCTAAGCAGAGGAGTTCCCTATAAAAATTGAACGCCCTTCGTTTGCTCTCTTAGGTCTTCGGAGACAATATACTAAAAATAATTAAAAGTTAGATAATAAACTTAATATTTTCGTATAGTGACTTCCTGCATATCATCAAACTTGCAATGGTGTGCGGCATGAATAGTTCTTGAACGTCATTGTTTATTTTATTTTGAGCTTTCAAGTAACTTTGAAAAACTGCCATTTACTGGAATCTGGTACAAAGTTTAAACTTATTTCGCTCCGTCTTAGTTGTTTGTTTGAAAACGGTAAAGGAAGGTGTTTGTACAAACGAGGTTCACGCGTAGAATGCAAAACAGGCGAGGGCTCGGAAAATGCTCAAGTAATAACTTTGTTTAATTAAACAGACGTCGCGGACCGGAAGCGGCTTTTTCGGCAAGGAATTCGCTTACTTCCGGAATGCGAAAAACAAACGAGATAATTGATTTTGGTCGTGGAATTTACATCGCGAATTGAGTTACGCGATGTGTAACTTTTGCGCAAACATCACCGCGGAATAATCAACACTAGTATAATCCAGTTTCGGTGGCCGGAACTTTGCTCGTAAAATTGTGTCTTAAAAGAAGTTTCATCTTCTTCAGGAGTTTGACTTTCTTTGGGATTACTTTATGAATTGGAAGTTTCTGCCGACATCGCTTAAAATTTATAATTTTACTATAATAATCTTTTAGGTAATCATTCTTGCTGCCAAAGGAATTTCCAATTCAATTACGCCCGGTTTTAACTCTGTTTCAGGCGAATACCCCTCGATAAATATTTATAAAAGTTCCTTATTAAAAATTTATTTAGGAAACAGCTAGTTGTTGGTATCCTTTTTTGCAACTATCCGATGCCGGCCAAGAGCTCGTATATCAATTTATCGAGGAGTAGTGCTTCGTAGCAGGCGACATCACGTGATATAATTTACGGCTTCGCCTAGGAGTTATTTATTGAGCTACAGATGGTGCGACGTTTGGATCAATGCATAAATTAGGAAAAAAATTATCTTTGTCCCATGATTTTTTTTCAATTCGAATTTTTGGTTACGAGTTAAGAGATGCCATATGTATACTTCATATGCGTTGTTTATGGATTTTGGGGATTTTATGGATGGGGATTTACATTTTGAGAGAGATATGATTTTTTGCCCTTCACGTTATTCATCCTATATCACAATAAATTACCAAAGGGAAATTCGTTTACATTTTTGTGTAATCTGAAAAAAAGTTTTGTTTATTGAACTATTAAGAATTAGAGTACAATTTTGAGTCTTCAGTGAAACAATGCTTTGTCAACTAACAAATAATGAAAGATAAATTGAGAAAAACTAAATAAAAACTAACATTTTCCAAGAAAAACCTAGTAGTTTATTGCATCCAAACGCGCAGCTATGCATGCGTTAAATCTTCTACCCATGCTCTATATTAAGTGGTCGATGTCCTCATGGGCTATCTCGTTCTATGCAACCTCTATTTATCTATAATATACAACAGTTTGCTGATAATGTTTTATTATAACACAAACAAGAGCATACTAACTTAAATTTTGTTTTATTTAAACAAATAGAAAGATACCTATTTCTTGTACATACTAAAACATCTAAAATAAATTATTAGATGATTTTTTATCTCAAATACAATATTGAAAAACACTTAATCATCATCATCACCTATTCTTTCGAGGAGTAAATTACAATAAAAGTCTTAAGTGGCAGACTTGATTAAGAGCTGGAGGTTTGGTTGTTGAGGCTTTCGTTTTACAATTTATTCTTCTAAACTACGTATTCTTCTGTAAATGATTCCTTGAATCCAAATTGAATTCCTTCCTAAAGTGAAACCAACAAATTTTCTGGAATAGTATCGGTATGTTTTGAGTTTCATTTTCCTTATTAATAGTATCGGCTACATCTCTGCAAACAAAAAAATTGTTGCTTACAATAAAATCATGTATCCTGTAACATTTTTGTCCACTCTTCTGGCACCACGTTTGAATTCCATCCCAATGACTTTATTTGTGCCAGTTAATGTACATCTACATTAACTTAGTGTACATACAATTAATATTAAAAATTAAAGCCATGACAAAGTAGACGAAAGTATAGTACCGTCGTAACAGTATTTCTTCTTTCACTCAAACCTAATAAAACTAATTATATGTATATATACAAGAGAGAGAAGTAAAAAAGAAACAAAAAGAAATAAAAAGAGGAAAAGAGGCGATACTGAAAACATAATAAGTTACTAAGTGTGAACTGCCCAATTCCTGTCACCCTACAAGCCCTTCATTCTATGACGCGGTAACCTTAAAGAAAAGCTACATTTTATAGTTGATGCCAAATCAGTAAGAATACATGTTATTTGGTATGAAAATCATTTCTTAAGTAGCTGCTAGTGATGGATCGGCGGGGTAAGAGTGCCCTTGAATCGAATCTTACGATTCAATAGAGTACAAAGTTTTACTCTATTGAATAAGTATGGAGGTTTCTTCAAAATAATTATATTAAAGAACAAAACCGCCGAATGCGCTTGTTTTTCATGTTGATCCAACATAAACCCTTCAATTTATGCGAATCATGCTGACGCCCCCAAATATCTTAATAGGAAAACTAAATTTAAAAAATATATTTATAATGGGGGATTTCATTTTATGTATCAATGAAAAATCAATAAGTAAGTAGGAGTTGTTGGCTATTATGTTAGAGTATGGACATAAACCTCTTTTTAATCAACCATCAATGGTAAACAACAGCTGATGTGTAGCATCTTCATAAACAAATTCGCAATAATCGCAATGGAAAGGACATTGAACTGGGATAAACTAAGAAGAATGAAGAATAATCTGCACGCAATTTTCACAGTAGCGGAGGTAACGAGGAATAGTACTTTCAGGGATCTGAATATAGACGACTTATAGATGAAACAAAAAAGAAGCTTAAACAGAACATATAAAAAATTCAGAAACCAAGAGAGCTTACATGGAATGTTGTGAAACAGAAAACCGGAAAACTGATGTAACGGAAAATAACCGAATCACATCTAGAGGTAAATGGCCTAAACGACTACTATGTACAAATAGCACAAACAAACACATGCATCACGTTAAAAAAGATTCAACAGAGTATAATATACATAACAAATTGAAGTTATACAACTAAAATAAATTAAACAGGAAGAGATTGAAGCGATAATAAAGAACATAAATAAGACAATTACTAAGGATGTGTATGGAATGACAACAAAATGACTCCAGAATATAGAACCTATAATAAAGGAAATATTGTGTAATCTATTAAACAAATGCATAAGAGACTTTTCCAAATGAACTGAAATATGTAAGGCTAACTCCAATTCATAAACAGGGGGACGTGAATAATAAAAGTAATGAAATATCCTTTGAAATATTCAAAAGCACAATCATAATTAATCCCGCAATCCTAACGGTAATATCATCTATAACGTTTGTCAGCGCAATGGCTTATCTGTAGCCAGATCTAAAACCTGACTGCAAATCGGGCAAGATTCCAGAGCCATCGAGAGTGATAGAAGAGCGGCCAAAATAACTAGACAGACAACTACAATCTAAAGCTACCATCAAAAACTTCCATGATAAGAAGGAGATTCAACTACACCAAGAGGACAGATGGTTTTCCAGAAAGTGTGGGAATAGCACAGGATAATTTACGATAAATATACAGTATTTCTTTAACTCTTACAAATATTGCTGTAATTGCTGCAAAAAAGCACGGTAGTATTCTAGATTAGCATTTAAAGTATCTCCGAAAAATACTTTTTGCACCATTGCTCCCGCGCATTAGATCTCTAATTTCATTGTTGGGCCAAAGCGCAAGTAAGTGCTTTCTTTTGCATGGAGTAGAGGGCATGACAATCGTACAGTTCACAGATTTGTGTATTGAAGCAATTAACCTCTTCATTGGTATCCGACATAAGGTATAAGTTTGACTATAAGTAAGGCTATAAGTTTGAATTTTGTTGTAGTTACGAGTAGAAACATAGCATCTAGGTATCACGTCCAATCTAAAAGGTACAATAAATCAAGTCATTGCTGAAGATCTGAGTTGTTAGAATCTGATCTTAAAATGCTATGCTATCTTAACAGGACGTTGTAATACAGTCTCACACCGACTGCGATGTTGGTAAATGGTATGGGAAGAGGTAATGAAATTATGTTTTTCATATCGTAGTTGGTTATTAACTGATAAGTACTGAAACCGACGATGAGAAGGATAGTATCGTAATTAAGAGTGCACATCCTCCAACACAGTGGATCCCAATCTTATTTGGCCTTCTGCCCCCTTTCCAGAAAAATATTACTCATATATATTTTTACCATTTTTAATTGAAGTTTGAAATTATGAAACTATTTATTGAAGTCAGAATAGAAACGTAATACTAAAAAGTTGATATATTCGAATTTATCTTAATGAGAAGGATGAAGCTGTTGTACTGTGTTCTCGGCTCTATTTGCAATTGGTTTCTTTTTTGATAATAAATTGGTTACAACACTGAATTTACGTTCCTTCTTTTAGGATAAGCTGTAGGGATCTTTTTTTGCAGCCAGAATTGTTGGTAGCCGCTTTTGAATGTAAAAATGCGGCAAAGACTCTTCTGTGTTTATAGTTGAAAATCCAAAACTGAAAGTCCAATCATTTTCAAAGTATCAAACCGTTGATTAAAATCTGAATACGGGGCAACCAAGTGCTCATAATAAGAAGGTATGCCTTCATCTCTTTTTCTACTTCAATGGCTAAATTCCACTCCACCAAAATTTTGTCAGTACAGGAGTAGTTTCGTCACGCATGCAGAAATAACAAATTTTGTTTTTATTGAATTCAATTAATCACCTTGAAACTGAATATTGTTTTCATAAAATTTTTGCAACATGTCTGTGAAGTAAGCAATGTCACTTTTGGATTGAATTAAATTGGATTGTAAAGAATCATTTTTGTCTTGCAAGAACTCCAGCTCTTTGACAACTCTTTGAAGTAGCAACGATTAAATATTACGTAATATTCAATAAAAACCTATTTAAATAATCTATCATTCAATGATTTGCTTCTGATTGTGTTGATACTATTAATCACATATTGTAATGAATTTTTAATATATATTGATGATACAATGCACTGTAAATATACTCGGCACCTCCTTTTTTAGATATACACGAAAACTCCTATGGCTTTTCTTTAAGAAGCTCCATCCAATGTTCATTTTCCGTTAGTATCGGTTTGCAAATATTTAACAAATAATAATTCTTGGGAAATCTTTTTCTTCTATGAACATATGCCAAAAGTAATGCTTCATTTAATAACAAAGTCCTCATCAAGTTGACTACAAGACATAGTTGTTTTTGGTAGCCATACCAATGAAACTTCAAATCTTGCACAATGTCATCAATTATTATCTTTACTGTATTATTGCTCAACGAATATTTTTTAATAATGTCAGATTTTAGTTGTTAAACATAGCACGCATTATTTCACTTACTTATTATTAGTTCTTTATCAATAGTATAAGGTTTTCCCAATTTCGTAATCATTAAAGAAAATTTGTAAAAAGCAAGCAAAGCCATCGCCATCTTGTGTGGTTGTGGTTGAAAAAAATTTGGCAATATTTTACATATTTTTTTCAGGTCTCATAGTTTCGTTTGGTGACACTTTCTTGTAATTCAGACACATTTGTAATGTGTTGTATGTCCCTTTACAGTTATTTATCACCTCCCCAAATATAGCTATGGCCATCGCTGCATCGCCTACCAGGGAGCGTTAACTACTTCAACTGATCAAAGTAATACAGGTGATTCATCAAGTAAAGCAACAACATTATTATTGGTGATCACAATATGTTCACCAATAACGAGATAAGGCCCTCGACTTGTTGAATGGATAACGAGATAGTAACAACGAGATAAGGAGCTCTTTTCCTTCGTACATGAGCCATGTCTCACTAATCATGATGATATCAAATGTCTGTGATTTAAATGTGTCCAAGAAATCATCAAAATGGCCCTAGAGACTTTGCGAGTTTATATGATAAAATCTAAACGAAAATTACGCAGACCACAAAGCAGTTCAGTTGGAAGTGTACCCACGGAAGCATCAAGATTACCATCAGTAATCTCATCCATGTCATCCAGATGAAATTTAAAAGAAGCTGAATTTGAGGATTTAGGAGAACAGCTAAAGCTATTACTAGAACTAACGGTAGATCCAATCTTAAAACCCAAACAGAGGAAGGCTTAGATCTAGTATTAATCTTAGTAATGTTCAAATGTTAGTTTTAATTTTAGTTTAATCAATACCTTCCATGAAGGCCTTCATACATACATTTAGTTTATGAGAGTAAGTACTTTTTGATTATAATATCAAACGGAATTAAAAAGGTGACATTAACATAATAGAATTTTAAGAGAAGTGAATAACAAGTTCATTTCATTTCGACCTATTTTATGACATTATGAAACGGGATCAAAACCGCACTAAAGAATAATTCAATTTCGACGAAAACAGAACTTAGAAAGACGTCAAATGAAGTGGTGTTCCGACAAAAGGTTCCACTCGGAATTTTAATCGCGTTAACGTAGAGGTCCTTAATAAAGGGCTCGGTTTGATCGGCCGTCCTTAACGGTAAGAGGCGGCCGAAATAAAAATCTATAACGCGACGCCGCGACGCTTACCCAGCGAAAGAGGCCAGGCCGGAAGTTAATAATGGCCGGTACGTGTTTTCCCGATTTCCAACTGCTATCTATCCCGTGATCGTGCCGCTGAATTCCGTAATATGTATTTCGCCCGGGAAATCTAATAAATTTCCTTTGTAAATCTTTTCTCTCGACCTTCTCCTTTTGCAGTCGATATTTTCCGGGTTCGTTTGTCAAATCCTTTGTTCGTGTGCGTCGTTGCTTTTTAAACCTTCATTTAAATCCGACTTTTCTGGCTCAATGAAAATCATAAAGCAGCTGGATAGGGGGAAACCATCTCAAACTTCCAATGAAGAAACAAGTTTTATCTCTCAAGTTAAGCTATTTTATTTTACTGACGGGGTGTTTACGACTTTACTGCTTGTATTTTTCGATTTAACTTTTACGCAAAACACCCTCAAGTAACAAAAAAGTCTGGATTCAATAACCTCGCCTAATAAGAAAATCGAATAAAATCGTTCTTAAATAAAAGCAAAATAAAATCTCCTTGTTTCGTTCATAAAAACCTGTGTGTAGGTACTTTGTTTTCTTTCGTCCCATTTTCTAGCGTAGTTCTTACGGTTACGTTCGGCAAAACGAGCAGGAAATAGCCGTACGGATATAGCAGCGCAACATAGCGGTGCAAAAACCCAAAATGAACCCATTTTTCAGGATGTAGCGGTGTTCTCGGTGGTTCTCGGAACGGAAGTTTAATTTTGGTAAGCCATGGGAACCGGCCGGTGAAACAACAAAAGATAGAAGAGGGGTCTCGGGACGTGGGACTTACGTGGGGGGTGCTACTTGATTTCCCCTGCTTACGGCTCGGTAATGAAGGAACAGATGAAAATTTTATGAGCTGCGTTGCTCTCAGAGCTGCCCACCGCCGCTTTACAAGAAAAACTGTGAAAGCGGAATATCAGCACAAAAGTTTCGGTACGAAGTTCCTTTCGGAATTGCTTTGGATACTCAATTAAAAAATGCCGTTAGCCCAAGGGCTCGGACAGGGATTTTAAAAGTTTCTTTTCAACAAGTTTCACTATGCAATTATCTCGCGCAATTATCAGACTAAGTTTTTCAAATAACATAGTTTCTATTTTAAATTTTATTGAATGTTTAAACAATGAGCTGTAAAAACTTTCTAATCATAGCAACCTTTATTAAAGAAAACTTCTATTAACATATCTTATGCAGACCTATTAACACCAGTATTCCAAATACCGGGATCCTGGACGAATCATGAGCAGTGTTGTCCTAAAAATACTGATATTTTGATATTAGTCTTGCAATTATAGAGACAAACGAAAGAGTCGTCATTGCTTGGCTGTAAATTGCCAACCCAACTGAAGCCATTACCTGTTCCATCTCTGCTTATTGCCACAACAATATCTGGCCATCAGCTCCCCAGCCCTTCCTTCTCATGTTATTTTGTGAGCCGCTCCGTGATTATGTCCCCATATATTTCATTGTATGTTCCCTCTTCTGTCACTTCTGTGGCTGAACGTCCCTATCCCTATAGAATTTAACCTAACGCAAAACAACCCAATTCAGCCCAACTTTATTCATCATCGTTTAGCACCATTTCGTAATAGAAATAAAATAATATGCACTGGAAATTCTCCTAATGATCTTCATACATATTTATAAATCATCCATGTGGAACGATGAACATTGTGCACCTAAACAAAGAAATTTATTTATCAACATAACTCAAAAAGTATATATCCATACATATCAAGCTATCAAGATACGATATTAAGATTGTGATCCAGTATTAAAAGCACTAATCATAAAGAAGCATTTACTACAAGTATGTAGTACCATTTATAAACATGTTCGAACTTGATTTTGATCTACAGATGTAACGGAAACACATCAGGTCAGGTCCTCGTTTATTGTATTGTGATATCTCAGATGATAATTACGATAGTTACAAATATCATATTTAAATATTCATAATTATAAATGTATGTTTATATTTTGCTCTATGTAATAGTGTTGCCTTGTTTACAAGAAATGAAAGATATCATCGTTAGATTGCGTGAATCTAGGTGTCAATAAAAATGGTAAAAAGCAGGAAATATAAAATAAGTAATACCCACTGAAGGTTAATATTTGAAAAGCTTGAAACGTCTTTAGACGAGGTGTCTGATGTGGAGCCTTTTGTACCTTAATTAATAGGAATATATTTTTGAAAATTTACACTTAGAAGCGTCCGATATTAATGCCCTAGATGGCCCTTCATTGAACAATACGATAAGATAGTGAACACGAAGCGGAAGTGGAGCGCCCTTCAAAATCTGCTGTTTTAACTAGCACAGAAAATACAGCATAAATAGTATGGCAGACCGAAAGAATTAGTCGCCATATTTTGACAGGTAAAATGGATGTGACAGCACATATACACCAAAGGAAATATTTAGAACTATCATTTCGGAACATTGAAACAACTTGTGGATGATTTTAGACAATCTGTGGATGATCCTAAACGAATTTTTGATGATTTTAGATAGTCATTAATGACGGATGATTCAGATATATCTTAGACAGTGTTTGATGACTGAAAGGTGTCTAACATCTTTAGAACATTATTAGCTATTAGCGATGTATTTTAGACAAATATTGGATGTTAGATAACTTTAGACAATTATAGGGCATTGGAGACATATTTTAGATAATTTTTGGATAATTTTAAACAGTTTCCATCTCATATCTAAGTGCTTCTGCAATAACTAATAACTTCTTTCTATGGGCGTTCCTATCCCTGTCGCTTACTTCCCCTTATAATTAATTATACAACCCAACCTTTCGCAATCCCTTTTTTATCGAGGTAAGGGAAGACTCTGCTAGCAGATATTCTGCCTGTAGGATGTCTGCTAGCAGATTCGATTTGAGGGCAGAAAACAACCCAACCTACCAAAAACTCTTTTCCTAATTTTTCTGGAACCACCAGTTGGCATTTCTTCAGAATAGCTGAAACTTATTCTTTAACCTTTCTTAACCGGTGCCTGACCTCTCCGATTTTACTGTAATTTCCTTATCGGCACAGTTTTTATTGTTCACGTACCCAGGTTTTGGGGGGTACGTCTAACATTGTGACGGAAGTCCCAATGTACAGTCCTGAATTTTGTTGCTACTTTTGCAACAAAATTTCTATGTAGCGTACTCGACTAGGAGGGGCAGGCTCATGCCCCTCCCCTTCTTATTAGCGTGTCATGTCCTTGCTCTCTTCCTCTCCTCGATTTAATTTTCTTAATTTTTTGCAAGAAACTTTATTAAGATCATGCCCGGCTAGGATGGGTATGGGGCGGCCTCCTACCCTTCTCTTTCTTCCTCCGCTGTCGCTTAATTCTCCAGCTCCCTTTCGTGTCTATTTTTTCTTGCATCATTTTCCTGATCATTTCTATAATAACAACTAATTCTTCTTGTCCCACATCTTTCCTCGCTTTTTTTGTACTCGTTGCAGTTATTGCATTCGAAAAACGTATGCTCAACATTGTTCCTCTCTTTGCAGAATCAGCAGGTTTCCGTTTCAGATTTCCTAATCCAGTATAAGTACGTTCTAAATATCATCAGGAACTGCGTGAGGAAATGATCTGGTTCACCCCATTCCTATCCAGCCATCTCGAAATATCCGGAATCAGTTCCCTCATCCATCCCGTCTTTCGGTTCCATCTTTCTTGCCAAGAATGCATTAAAACCCCTCTATTCGCACCTTTGCTTACCCTTCCGTTCCTGTACGTCTCGCTCCTCTCTTTGATCAGAACATAAATAGGTGAAAATCCCGCGATTACTTCCACCCTTTCCGTCGGTGCTGTTCGATAAACAAATGTTGCAAAGATGACACTATTAGAGATGTATTTTCGACAAATGTTCGTTGATTTTAAACAACGCTGCATAAATTTACACAACTGGATTGGAATGATAAAAGACGTCTACATCGACAATAGTATAGAAGAGCCATACGAAACATTGGTGAATTATAAAAATAATTTGTGCGTGATAAAGGTGTGTAGAATAAGGATTTTTGCCGCAGAGAACTATCTATACCTATAGCAGCACCTAAGGCAACAGAGTCATACCGGTCATTTACTATCTTGTATAATGATACCATTACAGAATCGTCATTTACAAAGGGAAACAATATTAAAAAGTCACTACGTAGACACGTAATTAACAAAGTATTGATGACTCTTACACATTGCATAAATGCCATACTGCGGATTCCACACAACGCTTCAATAATTCAGCAGACTAAAGAAAACGAACAATATAAGGCCTTGATGGATAATATGGTTGAAAATTATTCCATGGATTGAGTAATAAAGCCAAGCATACGTCAAGCCTTATTAACCACTCCATCAATGTGAACATCGAACTATGGTTGTTCATCAATCACAATGCCAAGATTACTAACATGCAGGACCCTTAGTATATTATGTTTTCGTTTAAAATAATTACATTGCATTTCAAAGGGTTCAATATTAAAAACGTTATTTGACAATATCACTCCAAGTTAAAACATATCACTCTGCAACCTGGAGCAATCCGTGGGTGAAAATACACAAAGCAATATTTCGAGGTCATCTGCGTACATTAAACAGTTTGATTAGCTAATAATACAAAAAATTACATTAATAAATAGTAGGGAACCAAGATGCTGCACACCCGACGACTTCACAACCTCCTCACAGCAGTATCCACCAACAGAAACAATCTACACGCCAAGATAACAGCCGATCATTAATACCAAAACCTGCCAACTTTCTCAATAACAAATTATGGTCGACCCGATCAAATGCCTTGCTGACTGAACTGCATCAACTTAATAAAAATCATGAAGACTTGTGCATATACTCTAATAAGCTGGTTTCAACGAATCGAGTGGAAAAAACGCCGTCTATCTTGGATCAATCTCATTCTTTGCAGCAAAGAATATATGTTTGTAAATTAGTTTTTAAAAAGTTTTGCTAAAAATTGGTGCTAAAAACATATTCGCCGATAATTGGTCATATCAATACGATCTCCCTTCTTAAGTTTCGACGGAACATGAGTACACTTCCAAATGGTTAGAAATAACCCTACTAAAGTAGCGTTATAGATCATATGTAGGAGTACAGAAGTAGTTCTCAACAGAACAGTACTCAACATGCATCCATTCGAAATATGGCAACCATTAGCACCGACGGATGGGGCTACAAACACTGGGAAAAAATACTGGGAGAAAAGTGAGCAACTGCACCGACCATTCGAAGCGATAAAATCACCCAACATTACCTCATCCAGAACCCCAGTTGATCCACTCCTCCGTTTTATGTACGATCTAAACTACAATAGATATGCGATAGTGTTAACCGAAAAAAACACGTATTGTTCACATTATCGACTTATTCATGTTTAAGACGGTAATATCTAATTATAACAAAACACTATATAAACTGTATAAACGAATAATGAAATCATTGTTTGAAAATCACAGCAGCCATCTAAGCTGACTTTAAAAGTTCATAGTCGATAGGACAATTGAAGTTTTTGAATGACCTCGGATTTGTAGTAGTGTTAGTGCAACAACAGTTTTTTCTGTTACCGAGACAAAGGTACATCGGCGCCGTAAAGTGGATCCAATGTGATACCAAGTTCTTCTGCTTTATTTTTTAACTGAATTTTAAACGGTTCCACGAGTTCTGGTTGAGAAGATAATTTTTCGGCCGAAATTTTTAAAAAGCGAATTCTAAAGCGCTTTTTAAACCGTTGTAAGCATCCCTCACTGTCTCAAAATTTTTTATCATTTTCTCTAATATATGATTGCAGTAATTTCGCTTTTTACTTAGGTAATCATTTCATCACTCACAATAACCACTTATAAACCACTTATAAACCACTTATACAATTTTTCTTCCATTCTTGAGAACTCAGAACTCAGACAACAAATGTTTGTTGTTTACCTGGCCCGACATGTATCTCTCACAACTACAGAAATCATTTTCATTTTTTGTTTTATCTTACTTATTGTTCAGGTTCCACGAGTTCTGTTTGAGAAGACAATTTTTGTCCGGATATTTTTAAAAAGTGAATTCTAAAACACTTTTTGAACCTTGTAACCATTCCTCACTGGCTCAAAATTATTTATCATTTTCTCTAATACGCGATTGCAATAATTTCGCAATTTGCTTAGGTAATCATTTCTCTTTTTTGTTTTATTTTACATTTTGTAGATTTTGCAACACCGTATTTTTTAGCTAAATGCGTAACACCTTTTCCATATTTCAATTCTTGCATTACAAGCGATTTCTCATGAATAGTAAGACAATTTTGTTTCTTAATAACATTTTATTGATATTTATGTACCAAAAGAATTTAGGCCGCATACCAACATAACAACGACGTATAGGCATGGCGTTCTTATTTTCTAATTTTGTTAACATTCTGAACGATTAGAATTCAAAATTTTTTGTTGACGAAAGGCCTCACCTATTTCTCTCAGAGTGAACTTAATTGAGCTGCAGCTGAATTGCTAGAGTTAAGACCAAAAACCAAAAATCTGCTCTCATCTAGGACCTTATTTTCGTAGTATAGGTATCAAGAGACATAGAGAAAGAAGTGTGGGTCTTTTTCAAGAGTGTAATGCCCAGAATACAAGATTATTTATATTTTATATATTTTATTGTACTACGCACACTTGCAGCGTGTAAAGCTCAAAAATGCTTCTTACACTCCCATATTTATCGTTATTCTGAAATTGGAAGCCTATATCGAAATACTGAGTGAATGATTTCATCAAGATGTTCATGATTTTCAAAGACGTTTCCAAGAAAAATCGGATGTCAATATATTACTTTACTTCTGTTGGATGCTGAATCGAGAAAGAAAAAAGAAGGAAATCGGAACGCGATCGATGAAGCATTAAAGAAAAAAGAAAAGGTTTCAAAAGAAACTCTTGTTTTCTTGACCGAAAATTGAATAATATATTTTTTTTATTTTCTCTTTTTTACTTTTCTTTAAATAATATATTTTTTTTTTGTTTTATTGTATTATTATTGTTTACTATTTTCATTATTTTTTTAAATTCTTTTATGACTAATAATACTTAAATAACATCGTTCTTAAATTGCAAAATCATTTGTTTCATTTTTATCCTCAAAGTTAAACTGAATTATGCAACATAATTAATATATAGTGATAAATAACAACAAATAAATAATAATTAATATATGAATATCCTGTATGCCCCGTGTAATCTACTTCATAGTTTAATTCAAAACCGTGGATATTTATATTTTCCACATTATTATATACACAATCCATCCCGCTGGTTAATTAGCTATTAAGTTAAGGTAATATTTACTATACACACATTGTAACTATTATACAGGCATACGCTTTTCAATTTATACAACGTTGATTTTCAGCTTTATATTCAACAAACAATGCGTGGTAATGTTTAATATGTATGAACCACATGTAAATTAACTAAAACTAAAAACTAAATATAGAGGTAACATTGATTAAATCAGTAGCAAACTACTTATTAAAAAAAATTGGGACTAAACAGTTTTCACGTACTTCTACTGAAGAACCTAATAAATAAATCGCTATAATAATTTAATGTTTACAGCTATAAGATAATATTGACGACGAAAGATTTATTACTCTAAGAAATGGTTTTATAGCATCTATATATAAATTTAGTCGCCCCAGATATTAAGGAAATCAATATTTTTCGCAAACATCTAACTTTAAGATTAACCTATAAATAATTTTCAGTTGGAAAAATACACGTTCACAAATCATCGAGGTTAACCCTCTTAAAGGGCGGTCCAATAAGCCGGTAACGAAATGTATGATGATTTGACGGAAAATCAGGCGAGAAAAACAGCTCCCATATTGCCCACGGGCGCGTCTCATATCTCCCCCCGGCTTTATTTTTTATTACCGTCCGTCCTTTCGTAGCTGGGAAGGATATTTTCCCTTCCACCTGAAGGGATAAAGGGCCATTCTCTCAGCCGTCCAGGCGGACGGTTTTTGCCTACGGCCGAAGGATAAAGGGATAGATCCAACAGTTGCTAGGACGGCATTCAATCTCCTTGGCCCGCGGGTCGCCTTTCTTCGGTGTACTTTTCTTGGGTAATTCTGTAAATGCGTGCGTAAATTGGAAATGTGACAGTGACTGATGATCGGGAGGGATTGTAAAGGGACTTTCGCCCCCTTACTGTTAATATTTATTCATGTAACGTTCCGTAAAACTGCTATACATATTTTATAAAAACATTATTAAAGGATAACGAGTTAGATAACCATAGCTATTTAACACTTATGTGACTGAAACTGTTCCGGGTACTAATCTCAATTGTCAAAAGGTGTTTGCATCTTTCAATGTTCAAAAATTTCTCTAGTTTCAAAAAAAATATACAAAAGTTTAAAATCTTTATGCGCAACTTAAGTATTAATACACAAACATAATAAAGCAATATTGTTTAATTGGCAAGGATAATCAAATAGTTCAGTAAAAAATACTACTGTGAACAAACAAAAAGTGATAACAAATTAACTAATTAGATCCATTATTGCACAAACCATACTGGTTACGATGTAGAATGTTCGGCATAAATGTTGGAAATTTGACTGACAGACATAACAGTATCCAAAACACTGGATATGTTCAAACTTACTCCTGTTTACTACATGTAGTGTTCCATTGACTGATGTCGGAACCATTAACGGAATTGTTAATGGTTTTATCTGCATTGAAGTTATCTTCAATTATTTTTTTAAAATTTTAATGGGGTATTGACTTTTTTTTCTAATTCAGTCATATCTTCTCCAAAAGTTTTTTGGAGGTATTTTGAATTGAAACTAGATACTACTTCCAGAAGACCTTTAATGCGATCAGAAGAGTTAATATCGCTTCTATTAGAGTTGAGCTACGGCCAGTAGATTTGATGCTTCTAGAAGACTTAAGATGCTTATACAAGACTTGAAATGGTTTCAATGACTTGATATAACTTCCAGAAGACTTGATACTGCCACTGGAAGGTTTGATACTGTTTCCAAAAAACTTGAACTACTTCCAGAAGATGTGAAACTGGCGTTGGAATATTTGGTACTGCTGCTAGAAGACTTGATCTGCTTTCATGGAAATTGATACTGTTTCTAAATAACATGATATTGACTGACGACTATGTAATGGCTATAAAGAAAAAATAATAATAATTCATCAGTAAACATATACTAATAGAAATCTCTATTGAAGTAGTATACTTAAGATAATGGGCGACCAAACATTTGGGGTAAAAAAAATACCCAACTCGCTAAAAGCCGCCACTCTCGTCTACTCTGGAAACTACCCATAAACTTTTATATCGGAGAATATTAAAAAAAAATCCACATCTACTATACCTAAAAAAAGGATTTTTCCACTACATTGCACTTTTCCTGACTATATAGTACTACTGTACTTATTAAATTTTCTTATGTAAGTGACATTCCAATCTTTCTACAGGTTTTTTTCCATTTCCCTGTTCATCTTTCACAGAAATGCGTGTTGAACATCGCCAGCATTTTCTCAGTATGGACATCTACAATTCTTGGCTTTTTTATAATTATGAAGATAAGCTCTATAACAACCATGTAAACTTAATAATTGAGACCAAAATTCACCTTGCCTCATTTTCTAGACATCGACGGCGTAGCAGAATACGCTTTGTCCATCCGTCTTGCTAGTGTCTACATAGGTGGGCACCTATCCCCCACTCATCGATTAATTTATAAGGATTTTCTACAGTATATAGGGGAGAGCGGGATAAGTGAGTCATATTTAGGTAAAATAGGCCACAGTTTTTAATCTAAAACTATATTATATCAACCAAGGTTAAATTTAATTATTTAAGAACGTATTTTCACAGAAAAAGAAATAAAAGAGGCAGTTTTTAATATATATAATAATATTATATTAACAATTACCAAAAGACTAACTTGCCTTCCGAAGGGGCAAGTAAAATATTGTTAGATTGTTGGAAATAATTCACGAACTTTGGTACGAAGTAGTACTAAACTAGTACCCTCACATAAAGAGCAACAACCCAACCCTGCTGACTGGAAATATAGCAATGGCAAAGTATTCTTCGTGAGCAACGCGCACCATCGCTACATGACGTGGCTGTAGTCTCACTCAACTTTTGGCCAAGGAGCTAGATAACGTTAAAGTCTGCGACCCATCATATGCGTCATATAACATGTAAACCTTTGTGGAAGAGCACTGTATAAAAATTCTTTCATGGCCAGCTCGTTCTTATTTTCATCGACTCCATGCCACATAGTCTAGCGATGGTACATGCCGCTCACGGGGATAATTTCATCATTGCTGCACCCCCTTTCAGCAGAGTTGCGTCGCTCTCCATGTAAGGGTAAGTTATACTACCTTAGTACTGCTTCCATACCAAATTCCATTGGTCCAAACACACGCGTTCAGACTATACAGGGTGTGGTTGTCAATTTTTGTAAATAATTGACAAAAATTATTTAATTTTTGTGTATAAAGGATTTGTCGCAAATATAATTTTCTGATCCAATTTCGTCGCTGGAATAGATTTCATAGACCCAGACATTACATTTCATACACATTATACAATCTTTGTAGCAAGTGTTATCATAAGTTTCGTTACAGAATATGCAGTAAACATTTTGCTGACTTCTGGTAACTCAGATGTAATTTGCCTTTCACTCCTTAGCCTTTTTATGTGTTGTGCTGGATCTTCTTTTCTTCTTCCAGCTTTTTGAACTCTTTGTTTTAATTTTTTTTAGGTTTTTTAGGTAATGGGGCGAATTAGGAGTGTCTCACCAATATGGTTATAAATGAATAAATCTCGACAATTGACAAATTTTGAAGTGAGAAGTTTAATTCCTAATGGATTAACGTATTAAATGCACTGGATGATTCAATTAAAGGCTTTTGTAAACTAGAAAACTTTTGATACTAAGCCGTCACATAGATAAAATATAAAGCAATGAAATATGAAAATTAATGATATTTACCATATTGCCCGTTTCTTCGAAACTAAACTTAACGCAAACACTTACATATTTAAATAAAAAAATTATTTTGAAAGACTCACTTGGCCCATATGACTTACTTGCCCCGCTCTCCCCTACATCTTCGCATATTTTGCGGACTAATAAATCTATTGGTAACGATCGCCTTGTCACTAGAAAAGGCTCACTAAGTGTAGTCTTATATGCACTAACAATTTTGATTATCACTAGCCTTTACATTTTTGTTCATTTTTTAACATCCTGTTTGACATTAATGGTGTCCCTCCACCTTCTATAGGCGTAAAGTACTTTCGACTATATCTCCGTTCCTATCACTTTTCCTTTTTTTGTTCCCGGGCCATATGTGGATACCATTATTCTTACACTATTTTCTGTTCTTTTGAATGTATATACTGCACATGAGTATCAGGTCTCTACTAATCATTAAGTCTAAGTATTTAACTGAGTTATTACATTTCACAATATATTTTGTTACATTAATATCGATTTCTCTTCAATTTTTCCTATATTTCGTTAATACACATTCCGTTTTCTCTGGAGCCAATTAAAAACCCATACACTCTATTTTATCTATAATTATAACCTTACATATTACCTTATTCCAACCAGATATTACAATGGCCAAGACATCTGCATATGACACTAACATAACATTTTCTATTTGCATATCAGTTAAAATTTGAAAACAAAACTATTCCAAGGTAGCAGTCGTAAAACAAAATGTTTAACGGAAACCTGACATTACTGCCTACAACACCTCTCGCTAAGGTAAACTTTAATACATACGTACACATTAATATCTAATCATCTGCTTCGATAGAACACAGCCCAAAGCATTTTTAGCGTCTAATGTTATTAAACTATACAATTTTCTTTTTTCTCTCCGATATCGATCTGTACTTATCGCTGCATTCAAATCTTCTTTAATTGCATGTACTGTCGATTTTCCTAAAATTTTTAAACTTTCCTAAAACCATATTGGTTATCAGAAAATCCTCTGGTTTTAAATTAATATCAACTTTTCTGCTTTCTATATATCAGGAAAAATTCCCTACTCCAACAATACATTAAACATTTCAGTTACTTTCTGTGGATCTGCACATATAATATCTTTGATAATTTCTGGTGTTATTTGGTCTGGTCCAGTAGTATTTTTATTCATAAGATGTTTTATAAGTTTTAATAATTCTTCTTTCGTCACTTTTCTATCGCTATCATTTCACCTTTGAAAAGCTGTTTTTATAACTATTTTGTAGGCATCTCACCATATAGGTCTATATATCTTCTTTCAGTTCATCACAAAGTTTACTCCTATCTTGTTTTACTTTTCTACTTTTATTTTCTTATGTTCTGCGTGTGTTTTCATGTTATGTGCTTGCTGCTCCCTTTTCCCCTATATTTCCATTCTGTCAATTAATTCTTGTGTATATACGTTATATATACGTTTGTTTCCATTCGCATATTGTAACTAGTTTAGTAGGAGTAAGAACATCATCTGTTTGTATTTTTTTTAATTACTAAGATCTTCTTCTTCTAAATTTTCCCAGTTTTCAATCCAATTTATTACATCAATTAATAATTATATGAATGTGTGACTCCCCCACTTCCATGTAGGTTTATTATCCCCATTTGCAATTACCATATTTTGCTCTACTATCAACTTACTCCGAATTATACCTCTTTTATCCTTCCTAACTGATTTTCAGAAGGCTGATTTAGTGTTATAATCAAAAATACTAATAATAAATAACTCAAAATACTACTACAGAAATTTTGTTTAAATGTCCCTGACAATCTACTAATTATTCAAGAATACCAGGGATTTCAGAGATAACCTCCAAAGTGCAAGATACTATTAATAAAATGATTATAAGTACTGACAACCGCATGCAGATTTGTAAAATCCTCACATTAATGTATTACAAAACCAAGTATCCTCTATGCATTGTTCACCACACCATCAATATGAACACCAAACGACAATTTGTGATCAAGGATAATACCAAGATCACGAATAGATATGTTCCTATTTAGGATGTTATTGCCAAATGTATAGTATATAGTTATTATAGTTTAAAATAATAAATAAAAACAAACAATAAATTTAAAGCGAGACAATTATCAGAACAGAACTTGCATAGATCGTCAAGGTCACTGTGTAATTTGGCGTTATCATTTGTTAATGTAAAGAAAGAACAACAGCTGGCTGACCTGAGGTATACCAGAAGAGATTGACAAGGCACGTGTTAAATAGTTTTTAAATATATCGTACATGTGACCTCTTATCAGATTAGTAAGCTAACATATCATAATCACCATTTTGGACACGTTCTTCTAAATTACGTTATCAGCTAAAATTATAGCCTAAGATTTCCGTATTTACATTTGCTTAGAGGTACAGTTTGATAACTCCAAATGTCAACACATCCAACGTTTCCTTTTTGTTCATTAGCCTCTCCAATACTGATCAAATGTTTTCCCCAAAGCTTTCGATACACATGTCCACGCTAAAAGTTAATGAGACTTTTCTAATCTAATCATGTTGTTTTCATAAAACGGTTTAATTAAAAAAACAAAACGATTACTCGAAGTTTGTGTACTCACCCAACAAACGGAATAAGAGGGGCTTTATTATTGAAGGAGTCAAATTAGATCCGGCGTAACCTCTCGATACCTTAGCCGATGGGTTCTTCCGTAGCTATCGATTAGCGCTATACGGAGTTTCCTTCGGGTCAAAGGGTTTCAACTTGCGCCATCTATCGCCGGCCACAATTAATGGCAGTTTTGGACAATCGACGCCGTTTACCCGAGGGAACCCCGCTAGCCGTCCTCTAAAAAGTGACTTTTAAAGCGATCATTCACTGCCACCTCTCCACCCTTTCCACTGAACGTGGACGTCAACTAAAAACGGCGCTTTGAAGAGTTGTTCCTTCTGGACGAACTCGATTTCGCCAGTTGACGACGAGGTCTCGAGCTTAATTACACCCACGACCGCGTGATAAATTTCAATTACCGATCGGGTGTCCGCAAGTCGCATCTTTACCCCACCGGAAAGTTATTTTATAATAAATTATGGGAGTTTATTTATTGCGGTAGAAACCGCGCGAGACTTTATCGCATAACCCTTTTCGTGGGGGTTATTTTTCATTCTACGTCTTCGCAGTAATCGTTGTTGGCTCGGATTGTTATGATTAAGGTCCGGATTTATGTGCGATAAAACTAAGTAATATAAGATTTTTATGTGTTTAAAATTGGTCAAAATATGCGGTAAACCAAAAAAAAAATATATATGTACTTGCATCCGCAAAATGTACAAAAATACTACTTTTAATAATGTTTTTTTTCTAGTAGAACCTTATAGGTTTACCGTTTACAGGGTTGTGTTTAGCCATGCATCTGAAGACATTTTTTTAACAGAAGCCTCAACAATTAATAGTTTCTGAAATAGAATACTATACAAACTGATTTCGTAACCCCGTGCCCATTTCTAGTTCTACTGTTAATTTTACTTCAATTGAAATATACCAGTTTGCAAAATCATCTCTTCAGATGCACAGATAAACCCAATTTTCTTCTTTTTTTTTTGGTATAGAGTAGGGAAAATGTGTTACGCACCCTAGCCTATCTAGTTGGCACCTTAATTCTTGTAGGTAGTTGAAACTTCGAAACTTTGCCCAGGAGTGTGGGACTATTCCAACCCTCAAACTACCCATTGAAAACCCCTCCCCTCTTTTCCTTTGCTCTTGAGAGCACCTTGGAACCGCTTTCATAAAACCTCGGGATGCCAACGAATACCGATATCATCAATTGATCCTATACCTTCTTCGTCCTTTCCATTTTACTATCCTTCCAGTTCATTTCCATTTTAGGCAATGTTATACAACAAAAATACATAAACATACAATTAAATAGGTGGGTTTCTCCTCTTCTCTACATCCGTTTTTAGGATATAGAGAAGAGAACGTAGACGTGAGGAGAAGCCTCACGTTCTTGTGTTTTCATTTCGTATTGTTCAGTTACATTTTGGTTGCTGTCCTCCCGCTTCTCTCATCTATTCTATTCTCTTTCTTTGCCCATTATTCCCTCAGTCAGGTACTTCATAACTTCTTTTCCTTTATCTTTTGTCTCTAGAAAAATTGCAGAGATACTATCTATATTCAATCCTCTTCCGATCCTATTTTGCGCATCTCGTCTCAGTGCTGCGAAGTGTCTATACTCAAAAATAGTATGTCTTGGGGTATCTTTATACTCGCAGCCATAGCAACAGGTATTTACTGATAGTTTCTTTATTCTGTTAGGTAACTACCAAAAATTCCATGATAAAGTATGGCCTGCATTGCATAATAGTTAGTTTCTGGTCCTTGTTCTTGTCATTTTTTTAAGTGTTCTATAATGATGCTTGTCCATTTCTCTTGCCACCTTCTTACATCTTAACTCTTTATACATCCTTCCAATTTCATGCAGTTTCCTAAACTAGTTGATCGTACGGAGGGTATCCCGCTAGCACTCCTACAGCGTCCATTGTTGCGGCCCTGTATGCAGATATAATTCATGTTGACGTTTTTCTCTCTATTGATCTTAATATTTTTATGTATCTTTTATATTTCACCGCATCTTCCCACATCGGAGCGGCATATAATATACCTGACTGTACGACAGTTGCTATTAGCTTTCTTTGCCTTTGGTTAGGACCTCTGACTTTAGACATAATTCCTGCCATAGCTGCTATTACCTTCCCCGCTCTTGCAGATACCTATTTTTTTTTATATTCGTAGCCATTTTAGGTATTTTACAGACCTTGTACTTAACCTTTCAGTAGTGGCGCATGTCAGGCGTATGCCACCCACGAAGGCTAATATCGTGGTATTATTTATGTTTATCTCCATAGTCTTCGTAGTTCGCCATACTTCTGGTATAATCACCTCCGACTTTTGAGGTTCTAGTTGAAGATTTATTTCGATCAATTCTCTACTTCTAATAGACTATTCGTCCTTATCTTTCACTTATATTGGAGTTGGCGCTTGAACGACCACTAACAGGTCATTAGCATATGTTACAAGCCTTACTCCAAATTCTGTTTTGATGCAAAGAACTCTGTGGTAGTACGCATCCCAGAGAGTCCCTCCTGTACCCACCCCTGAGGAACTCCGTACGTTGTCTCTTTTCCGTTTGGTAAAATCACTTTTCTTTGGGAAAGATAAGATGCTATTACCTTTCTTATTCCAACCGATATCCTACAATCTCTTAAAACTTTTCTTACTTGGGACTACGGCACTGAATTAAAGGCATTTCGATTAAAAGCATTTGATTTCTATCACTTCTGAAATTATTCCCATCACGACGTCTGTTGTGCTTACTCCTCTTCGGTATCCATACTATGCATATGTTCTAAATCTGTTCTCCTCCATTTCTTCAATCAATCTATTGTTTATTATAAGTTTGAGGAGATTACCCACCGCACTTATTAGAAATAGGGGTCTGTACGCAATTTCTTCTTTCTCCTTTTTGGGCTTCTCGACTAGTACTAACACTGCCCTTCTTCAGATATTCGGTAATACTCCTCTATTAAAGCACCTATTGAACACTGAAAAATATCGATGGGTTCGCTTTTACACATGCGTTTAGAATCTCATTTATTAACGCATTCTCTATAGAGGCTTTTCTTGTTTTGAGTTGTTGTATGCATGGATTTAATTCCTCAAGTAATATCTCATTGTTTTTCGGATTCTTTCTCATCTATACCTTCCTCGTCTACTGTAAACGATAAGGAATCGTTTACTGTTGGGAATAGTTTTTGAAATTTATCATCAATGGTTTAAATTTCGATTTCTTGCCTTTAATTCTTCCTCTAATTCTTTGTATATCCCAGTATATTTCTTTCCCTTGCTCCTTTTAATTAACATACTTAAGTATTCACTATTTTGGAGATTATACGATGCTTCCTGCCTGTGCTATTTCAGTGTTCCACCAGTAAATATTCCGTTGATCCCTGAATTTTTTAGATCAGTCTTTCCTCATTAAGGTTTCGTATTGCATCTATTTCCTTCTTAAATTGACATTGCAGTAATATTAATATTTCTGCTGTCTTTCACCAGCCCTTATTTTTACATGTATTCCCCGTATTCTCGAGATACTTAAGGATAAACCCAATCCAATGAAACCCTTTTCTTTTGGTGCAGAGGGGGAAAAATGCGTTCGCACCCCGGCCTACTGATGGCGACTCAGATGTTTGGATTTAGAACTTCAATACTTCGGCCGGGAGTGTGGGACTATATCTTGCCTCAAGACTACCCACTAAGAACCCCATTTCTCTTCCTACTCCTGAACCGCCATATGGCATTTCTTCAGAGCAAATAGACCCCATTTGTTCTCCTCGCTCTCCTCTCTCGTCTCAAAAACGTTTGTAAGCTTTTTGAAATTATGAACATCTATTATGGAACCGTTTGGAAGGGGACAAAACGCCTCTCCTGTGCCTCTTCTTATCCATCGTTTCTCTTCTTGTTCAGTCTGGTCCTCTCTCGCTACACAGTTCCCTTTCCATTCCACTTATCGCTCTCATTATTGAGGAACAAGAAAACCGTTAACTTGTTGAACGGTTTATTATTAATTACGATGGTGAGAGGGGTTGATCTCCTCTCGTTCCACCTCCTTGCAATCCCCGTTGCTTCTATTTTCTTCTTCCTCTTGCTTCCGTCTCCACATTTCTTGTTCTTCTCCATCCTTCGTTTTTATTGTTTGTTTCAAAAAACGTACCAAAAACTCAGCAACGGTGTTCTTTGTAATCATTTGGTTTATCTTCAGCTCTACTATCCTTCTTTCTCTGTGAAACCTTGAACAGTCAAAAATCGTATGTTAAGGGATATCTGATACGGCGCACCTAAAAATCCGATTCTAGCTTCTTTATTTCTTTTAAGTAGCTTCCAAAACTACCGTGCCCGTTGATCATCTATGTTATGTAATAGTCCGTGAGCGGGCCTACGAGATCACAAATGTACATACTGCTCTATTCTGTGTTTTCTCCGCCTGGACTACTACTTCAGCATTTTAATGTGTAGCTCTTTCCCTGTGCTGCCCTTGTTCTCCCAATTGCTTGCTCTTTCTCATATTAGAAAATCCAGGGGTGTGCATCCCACCGCATTAGTTGGTACTGTTCTGTACGCCGATGTAATCGCTGTGGTACACTTGCGTTCAATAGTGCGAATAATGTTGTTATTCTTTTTATGTTTCAATGCTTATATCGATGCAACCACTCTTCCTTTCCTGTGCGATGGGTCCCGCAAGATATTTTGCATATGAAATGCGTTTTCGCATATGGTTCATATATGCGTCGTCATTCACAAGCTCCTGTCTAAGATTATACCAAAGTATTTTATGGACCTTTCATTTGAAACTATTGTGTCACCCATTGTGATGGTAATCTTGTCAAATTTCCTTCAAGCTTCCAATATTACGATTTTTGTTTTAGATTTTTCCACTTGAAGATCCATACTTCCTAGGCATTTAGCAACTATTTTAATCGAGTAGTCAACTTTTTCGGTTACTCAGATGTTCTACCTCCTACCACTAACTCCCTCTTTCTGTTCCACAAACACTATTATATTATAGGTTCCATAATGTTCCACCAATCACTGAGCCTTACGGTACTCCACAACACATTTGTAGCCATTCTTCTTTTTGTAACAAGATTTTTCTTTTGTTATAGGTATGTGTTTAGCAAGCTTCTTATTGATGCCGTTATTTTGCCTTCTCTCATGGAACCAAATTGAATGCGTCTTTTACATCCAATAATATCATCGCGCTAAAACCTTTATTGGTAAGTGATATCTTTCTCATCTTTCCAACTCTATCTATCACTGACATTATCGCGTCTACAGTTCCCCTTCCCTTTTTGTATGCAAACTGGCAGTCGCTTATTGCTTCACTTGTTTCCAACTGACCTATCAATCCGTTGTTGATAAGTCTCTCTAGCAGCTTTCATAAAAAAAAATTAATGACTGATTTTTCAAACTTATCTTAGCATAAATAATGCGTAGGATATGTTCTAATCACTAAATTACACGAATTGTATGTTCTAACTGTAGAAGTTAACTAATTATTCCCATTTCTGTATAAAAATGGTACTTTTTTCTAAATTGAAAAATTTTCAAGTTCAATGTATGATATGCAACGTTAGAAATTATAAAAGGAAGCTTTTCCATACATTAGTACATACTTCCATTAGACTTGGAGCTAGAAATATTTGGGTTTAAGCATCCTAAGAGACACACAGCTAAATCGAAATATTTTTTTAATGTAAGTCTAGTGTTAGTTTTAGTAATGGTATTAGTTCCATTTTTAGCTGTTATTATTTTTTAAATTATTGTATGCTTATAATGAATTAACTCGATACCACATTATCGGACATACTGTATAAGAGATTCCGGATTAAATTTTTTCTCGGGTTTTTCTTAAAATTTTCTTGTAGAAAACTTAGCTTCTCGTCTATAGCTTTCCAACCTACAATTTTTTTTATTCTTTCAATAGTCATTATAATTATTGCAAATCTTCAGGATATAAGGAGATGCACACTTAGCATTTAGCGTCTTCTTTCACCTTCCAGTTCACGATTTAATTCGCCATATTTTCTGATTTCTGTGTCAAATCTTTTACTGACGAGCCTCGGGGGACTCTGCATGTTGTTATTTCATACGTATTAACTAGTATCAGTCTATTTTTGGCCATGCATTCCTCCAACAATTGACCTCTTCGTTATGTATAACCTTTGCCACCATTTCCGTCTTCGCGATAAAATCATAACCAATTTATGACATGCCCTTATTTTTCTTTACATACCGTCGAGCAGCTCTTCGAAATCTGTATTCAATCTATTTGGAGAGAAATAGTCCAACCATGGTAAGGTTTTCCAAGTATACCCTAAGAAAAAAATCCCCAACATCCTATCCAATCCAATCCAACCCCATTCAACCCAACCCTCTATATTTGAACTGAAGTAAAACTAGAACTGATACTAGACATAGAACTAGAAGTAGAGTCATTCAGGTTTACCCGACTTGACAGATGTACGGCTAATCCCGAATGTTTCTAGTTCTAGATCAAGAGACATCTAATGATATAAAACCACACATCTCTCAAGATGCCTAAACCTGAATGATTCTAGTTTTAGGTCTAGTGTCAGTTCTAGTTCTAGTTTTAGGCTCAAATATACAGGGTTGGGTTGGGTTGGATTGGATTTATTTGTACATCTGAAGAGATTTTTTCTAACGAAGGCTTCTACAAAGAATATAACTAACACTAGAGCTAGAAGCGAAAAAATTCGAATTTAGCCGTGTATCTGATTTGGCGTCCTTGTATATTTCAAATGAAGTGAAATTAGAACTAACGCTGTCTAACTTTCGTTCTTCCAACCAAGCCCTGGGGCGCCAAATATCTTATTACGACACTTTATATAGATAAATAAATTTATATGCGGTAACAATGCAAAATATGAAGTTATATGCCAAATTAAGAGACAAAAGCATATAAATCCGGTCTCTAGTTAAGATAAATGTACATAGAAGGTTTCATCAATCATGATCGCGTAGGTGTGTTAAAATACACCGGATATTAATTTTAAGTAATCATAAATCAAATTTCTTTAAAAATAAAAAGTCGGTAATGAAAAGTTTTGTTTTTCTTCGTTTTTCAGTTACTTTGTAAAATGCTTTGGGGGGTTTGAGTTTTGTTCAACCGCTCTCTAAACTTTTCCGACCCAAAAAGAATTGTGTGGAAAAACATGCAAAAAATAACTTGACCCTAAGGGTCTGTCAACAGCAGTTAAATTGTTTGGAGAGACAAGTTTTACAAGATATCTAATTTTGATCTTTAATAATGCGAGGTAATTAAAAATTAAGTAAATAAATTCTTTTCCCTGTCAATGATCCATATAAACTGTCTAAAACACGTCCTTCCTTATCAAAACGTTTCAGGAATTTTGATCGTCCAACCTTCGTCAACTCCACTCGAGCTGGCATAACGTCAGTTCGGCCTCTCCAAGTTATTAAACCGTTTCCGTTAAAGAGGGGGAGAGGAAATATTGGCGTGTGTATATCATAGATGGTGAGCATTCTGGCGAGTGAGAGTTGAGTGGTGATATGTGGAACGATTCAAGACCTGTCAGGACTCGGTTCGCAGCCACCTCCAGGCGCCTCTAACTTGGTTCAGATTCGATTTAGGCGCCCTATGCTATTTATAGCACCATCACATATGCTCCAATTTAACTTATTTTTGTTATGCATCGCACGTATTAAAGTATATTAAAAATACAACCAAGTGGTGTTCTACACTGTTGGAAAAGTTTAAATTGAAACCCTAAAAAATGTATATAACCGAAAAAAGTTTTGGGATCCCACGTTTATGTCAATTATAACGAGTTGAAGAAAAAAGAGTATCCTCGGCGAGCGCAGTCTTTCTGCGTTTCACCGAAGGCGCTTAATGCAAAAAGTTACGATGGTTGCGGTAAAACTTTTCAGTTTTGTTTATAGAGAGACTTAAGGAAAATTAATGAAGAGTTTTTCTCATTCTTTCGGAAATGATCTTATCGCCAAATCCAATTATTTTGTTAAAGTTGATTAATGGATTAGGTGTATGAAACTTTAAAATAAAATAAAATTTACTAGAAAGTGTAACTCAATTTTATCTCATTTGGATTTATGTAGATACATCGTTATGTATATTATACTCAATCAATCACTTTCGAACTTACATTTTTACGAAGATAAAGTCTAATCGCGTCAATATTGAATGATGTATCACGGATATTATAATAATACTTTATCTTATGTGCCTGCAAGTCGTGGCATAATTTTATTCACAAATACTTCAAATTCAAAATATGTTTATACATTTTCTGAAATATTAGATAGATAGATAAAATTTGGCAATTAGTACAATGTTATCATGAGAAATGGTTTAAGATCACTTTTGAAAGTATGTACAGAATGTACAGAATGTTCACAAAAGCTATTTCCCTAAAATTGTTGATTAATCTTAAATTTTCCAACTGATTCTGAAAGCCGATTTCTTTTTAAAATTATTGTTACTGTTCCATTTCCTACGATATTTCAAAAATAATTAAGAATATTGTTATTTTTATGAAATGTTACAAATGTAGGTTGAGTTCAAAAGCTGATACCTCAAAAACAAATTTATATACACACCCCTCATTATGTTCTTAGAGGAATATATACCTTCCTTTATGCATCACAACAAAATTCATCAAGATAATTTAAGAATTAGATATTCTCCGGTTTTCTAAAAATAAACAACAAAATTGTTATTTTTAGGAAATACTACTTTGGTAGTTCAAGAGTTGATATCTTGAAACAGAAGTGAGATATTCAAGTATGCTTTTATTCTCGGAATAATGTATACCTTTCTGTAGAAATGGTAAAAGTGGAGATGTGTCATGGTCAATCGACCGTCAGTATTTAACAATCGTCAATTACTCGGTCAAATATAATATACCATCTATATTTAAGTAGCGACAGTAATGTAGTAACGACCATATTGAAGTAAATTCATTAATTTATTAATGAAGTTTAAGTGTGCCTTAAATGATTTTTTATTCTTCATAAACACCATTGTCGGATCTTGTTGAGTACAATACTGCACATTTGAATAACTAACGTGCAAATAACAAAAATTTAAAAAAATCTCAAGTACGAATTGTGATATCATCATGTAATAACGAGCATATTATAGCAACTTTAATGGAGATATTCTGAGAACATCATAAACTGTTGTTTTTTGTAATCATCGTTGCTATAATTTTTTAAATTCAAGTCAGTTTGTTGTGTCGCTACTTATTTGCAAATAAAAATTTAAAATATATCCCAATAATGAATTGAATGAATAATGAATTGAGATATATTGATAAAATTATAAGAATTTTAAAGCAAATTTAATTAAGTTTAAGTTTGCTTTAAATCATTTCTTATTTTTCATAAGCATCATTGTCAGATCTTTTAAGCACAAAACTGCACATTTCAATTCTTAACATGTGAACAATAAAAATTTGAAAAATAATATCTTAAGAACGAATTGAGATATCACCATGTAATAACGACCATATTAAAGCAAATTTAATGGAAAATCTCCATTAAATGTGAATAAAATAAATTCTTGTCTACCTTAATCACTGTTGCTACAATTTTTTAAATCCACCTCTGCGTATATCATCACTTATTTAAAAACAGAAATTCCAAATGTCACATCTCAAGAATGAATTGAGATATATACATCGAATAATAAACATTTTAAAGTAAATTTAATCAACTTTAAGTGTGCCTTAGTCATTTTTTATTTTTAATATGCACTATTGTCAGATCCTTTTAAACACAACAGTGCACTTAACATGTGGACAAAAAAAATGTGAAAAATCATATCTCATGAATGAATTGAGATATCACCATGTAATAACAATCATATTAAAGCAAATTTAATGTAGATTTGCTGCAAAAGATAAATTCTTATTTCCCATAATCATCGTTCAATATGTTTTTATTTTATCCCAATTTTTATGATTTTTTAAATCATTAAGGAAATCGTTAATTTTATGAAATGCTACAAATTTTAGTTTTGTTCAAAAGTAGAGATGTCAAAAACAATATGAAATACTCAAGTATGGTTATGTTCTGAGAAAAGTACATACTTTCCTATATAAACGACAAAAAAATCATTAAACTATCTTAAGAGTTCGATTTAATGCAATATGTTGAAAATGAGTGAAGAAATCGAAATAAACATGAAAATAAATTTTAAAAAATTAAAAATAACTCGAAAGCGATGGTGTTTAAGAGTATAAATAATCCTAAAAAGAAATAGCTCGTTATAATTAGTAGAAAATTTAAGGGTTTACAACGTAATAAAAATGTTTTAAGGAAGTTTAACCTTTGACACCATCTTGTATAGCAGTGTTCCCGTAGTTTTATAACTTGAAAGGTAATCTTAAATGATTTTTCATGACTACATTATCTACCAAATTTTATTTTTCTAGGGCAAATCATACAGAATATATTTAAAAATTACTTAACTTTGAAGGCACATATCTTAACCACTTATTTCTTAAAGGCATAAGTGGGCTTTTAGACCAGCGATTTTCGGCAATACACCAATACCAGGCAATGAAAAAAGATAGATAATAATAATAATAATAAGCATCATTTATTGATTTAAGAACCTTAATATTATCTAAACAATAAACAAAAGAAGTAGTGCTATGTAGTTAAATTAACTAACGAAATATAGTAGGTTATTCAACAAAAAATGAGCTTTTCACCGCATTCAAGATTGCTATGACCCCGATGAAGTGTTCTAGGCCCCTGTCTATAAAATATCTCATATTAACAGTATCAAAAATTATAGTGTTCACAAAAATAGACGCTAAAGCTGCCAAAGCAGTTAGACAAAGGAAAAAGAATTCAAAGTTAGACAGAAAATACAAAAGATCAATTAATATAGTTTGATAAAAGAATGAACATAACTAGTCAGACAATTTTATTGTGCTATGTGGTATACAATCGTGAAGAAGCCATTATCAAAAACCTGTTGTTTGTAAACTTCTTTATAAACACTACCGCAGAAGAAATTTTTGAAAAATAGATTGTTTGAAATGTGTTGGTATAAGCACAAGTGCCAAAGTTATATCCAGAAGAATCACAATAGTACTGAAATAATAGGACAAAAACAAAACAAGTATCTTCATCTGTAGAGTGTTATTCATCAAGAAGTGTTGGTTGCAAAAAGAATTCCTACAATTAAACGCCGTTTTACATGAGAGTACCAGAATTGTACATTTTATTAAAAGTAGAATGCTTAATATAACTTTATTTTTTTCACAATTATGCAAAGAAATTGGAAGCGATCACTATGCACTGCTAATGCATACAAATGTAAGAGGTTTCGAAGAGAAAAGTGCTAGGTCTGATTTGAAAATTAAGTAATGAAGTCAATGTATCACATACATTTTTTACCAGAAAATTTAAATAATTCTATATTTTTTATCAATCTGGCGTACTTATCCGATATTTTTACTCATTTGAATGATTTAAATATAAAATAACAAGGTGCAAATGTAAATTGTCTCCAGGTAGAAAGCAAGGTTGAAGCAACTATTTTGAAACTGGAATTATGGAAGAATTAACTCAAAAGCGAAAATGTGGAATCATTTCACAGCTTGTCGATATTTTTAAACATGTCATTTGGTAAATCTAGGAAATACCTTCAAAGTAAGGCATGGATTCGCAATCTGTTTATTATCAAAGATTACATGGATTTAATATAATAATTAATAATGTTTGTTAGTACATCTAAATATAATAAAACCCAACAAAGCATGAATATCGACAAGAAAACAGTGAACATAGAGTTCATCAAAGGGGGTTGAGTTGAGCCAATGCACCTGCAACAGGTGTTATTGTTTTTCTATCAACCTCTCAACCCAACGAAAAAAAAAAATAATAAACAATATAACAATAATAAAAATTAATAAAATGAAAATATACAAAAAAACCTTCATCCTTAGCACAGACTTAAACTAAATAAAATTAAATTATGTTAACTAAATTTTCAATAATTTTTATACAACAATTTTTTGAAAAATAAAATAAATAATTATTTCCAAGAGACAAATAACAAGACAAAAACTAAATAATAAAGGAAGGAAATAGTAAAAAGGCACTCAAGAAATAAATACATCTTAAATGATGTCTTAAAGCTAGGCTCACTTCGCTGCAAAATGCTTAACGAGATGCTATTGTAAATACTGCAAATAAGATAAAAAATGAGCGTCTACACAGTTGAGTATGACGACTAGGAATAGAAAGCCAGAAATGATGTCGATCGTTAATGTTTTACACACTACTACGGAAACGAAATGGAATAAATTATTGAAAAAAAAACAAGTAGAATGTAATTTTTTACATTGTCACATATTCCACCAGCTAGTACTAAGCAGTGCATGAGAAATTCTGCTTCTTCTTCTTATACCATATATAAAGTTTCAACAAGCGTTTTGCAAACATTAATTTGAATGTGTATAAAATTTAAGTGATTAATCGATGAAAACGGATGTGTTCTTTGCCTCTCTTTCACTGAAGCACAAGAACCATAATGGATGACGTATTCGGATTAATGTTTAGGAACATTTGAGACGCACGATCAATCAATTTAAATCATAATGTATATAATTCTGAGCTATATGCATTTGAATAGGATATATATAGGATAAATATATATATATCAAAAATTTGCTTGTGTGCAATAAATATGGAGCTGCAATAAATATAGATCCTTGTGGATGCCAAACAACACAGTAGCCTCTTCAAGCAATACGCCATAACAAGAAATCTGTGATTTATTAAATAATGTTTAAAAAACCATCTAACCCAACCACAGCCATTGCGCTACATACCGACATGTTGAAGAACTGCCAAAAGTGTATTATGATGATCTCAGGGTTGAGGGTATCCAATTTAACCAAACCAATCTCAAAGAACAGAACACTACGTGGAGGCGAAGGAAGAAGATTTTCTTGACTTAGTTTAAATTTATTTTAACTTAGAAAACAAAGCTTTGCAAATTTTAATACCCTTTGTGAACAGTATTTGTGGTTTATTAATTTATCCAGCAGGTTAATTTTTTATTTAGTATAGGGGTCCATGGTGCACACGAACAATTTTAGGAGGTATTTCTTTAGGCTGGTGGAGCCGGATTAAATGTTCATAATTTTTTTATTCCTAATTGACTATTTCATGGCATTCTATTTCATGATATGCTCTTGGCAATTATTCAAATTATTTGACACAACTTGAGGACTCGTTGGATTCTGTTTGTCCTTCTACGAATAAAATTTTTTGTTTGGGAGAACTTAATGTGGATGCATTGTCTAATTTTGCAACTACTTGGAAATATGTGTGTGATTAGTTTAAGTTAATTTCCGCTTAACACAACTAATTTATGAGCTTACAAAGATTGCATATTCTCAAACTTGCTTAGGTTACATAATTATATTTAATTATTTCTGATGATGTGTTGAATCTGGTCATTTCAGAAGATTGGGTTGTATATTGAACCTTTTTCTTTCAAGACTTTAACTGTGACACTTTTCATGATAACTTGAGATCAGTTTCTTGGTTCTATATGACAAATTAAAATTCATTAATGCCAATTTGTTACACCTGTTAGATCTTTACAATCCCTGGGTCTGGATTACATTTAATAATAAGCTTAGTACACATTTGGTGACGGACAATATAAATCTTTTAATCAGGCTAAGGAATAAAGCATTTAATAAATATAAATCAACGGGAAATCGTGCACATGGCGAGTAGTACAACGTTCGTAATCTTAAGTTGTCTATTACCTCAAATGCTGATAAATGGAGGTTTCTATGGAATAACAACATCATTAATCTCTTGCATGGCGTCGAATTTAATAAACTCTTTATTACCTCGTTCCAAAATAACTTTGAGTTACATGAGTCCTTGCTAGAGTTTGTAATACTCACCCCAGAAATGATATTCAAACAACTTTTTTCTTTACTGAGGTATCTCACAGTGTTATCGAAATGGCTATCTCAAAAATAAAAGCAGGTTGTTATGACTCTGATGGAAGTAACTTACAGTTTCTTAATATTTAGAGTAATCATAATGTAGTCCTCATATTATGCCAGAGATCCGCCACATTATCAATGCTTGTATTTCTTCCTGTATAATCCCACAATGCTGGAAGCAATCACTTGTCACACTCATTCCGAAAACATATAAAACATATAAAAAACATCTGTATATTTATATAATATAATATGAATATACAGAAATGAAAATTCACAATAAACAAATACATCCATAAGTCAAATAGATGAGACAAATTAAAAATCATATAAAAGTAAAATTAAAAAACAAATAAACAAAACCAGATATACACATGTATATACAGGGTATTAATGAACCACATGTACATATTTCAGGGTGCGGTAGTACTGGATAAAATAGGAAAAAAATAATAATAAACATGTGGTCAAAAATGCGTTATGTGTTCATTATAGAGTGGTTTCAATTTATTTTTCTAATTTTGTATTTTTCTCCGGTGTTTTTTTGAATAATTATTTTAAATTTGGTATGCACCTCATGTTCATCCACACTACCAGGAGTGTACCATTTTTCATGGTCTTCATGCTTGTACCAACCGCAAGTTAGAAACCAACATATTCTGAATGAGGATAAGAACTATGAGGAATTCGCAGCATATCTTGGTGGTTAAAACAAATATACGACATTGACGTATATACATTTAAGCGCCCTGTACATTTTAATAAACTGTTTTACTTATTACTTTTTGCTTCAAATATTCGAGTAAAATTGATTACATTTTTAATCAATAACTAATTTTTGAATTAATCTTTACTCTTGCGCAGAGTTTATCCTGGTTTCTTAATTAAAAATTGTAAGCTATTTTCGTTTCCCGGAAGTAAATTTGGTTGAAATTATAGTGTCTAAATCTTCATAAATTCGTAACGTAATTCTACATAGCGCTTATCATGATTTATGAATATCGTCTTACGAGAAAGCGAAATGCGTTGTTGATTTTCCTCCAGTTTCTCGGTACTAAAGCTTCCAATGCGGTTCTCCGTCGTCACGCTTTACAACGCCATATATAGGTATATATAATCTACAGGTACACTAAATAGTGAGAGAATATCCGTAAATAGTAGTCTCGAAACGTATCTGTTCTTATCCTTTCTGGCGTACTTCCTTAGGAATGCTTCCAACGGATGCTAACGAGGCGCCATTTTGGGTGCGATCATAAATCAATTGCATCCACGTCTTTGATACCAGATTCCTGAGCTTGTGGTGGCCCAAGTCTTATCCTCGGAATTCCGCTAGAGGACTCACTTGTTACGGAATAACTCCTAATTGGATTTATTCACATTATTCGAGACTGCGGGTGCAAAATATCCCATTTGAAATTCATCGCGGGCCCTATTTCATCGTGTGCGTCCTGAGAATTTATTGGTGAGATCGCTTTATGACCGAAAGAAAATTGCACGCCTCGATACGACGCCGGTTGTGCCGACAAAATTAAAGTAGAAGGAGAAAATGCCGCATATATCAGCATGAACGGTATTTTTCATACGCTTCCACACACTTCGCCATTGTTCCAGTAGTTTTGTTTCTTTCGTTATAGACCAGGACATAAACTATGCAATTTCCACTGCGGTATAACTTGCATATAAATAACTGCTTTTCGAAAACGCGTATGACAATATTTTGGTGGATGCGCAGGAAATATAAAATTGAAGCTAATATCAAATGAATATTAAAGGTTTTTTAAATCAGTAAATCGTATAACAATTAATATTTCATCCGGCACCCGGCGGGACATAAAAAAAGCTTCCAAATACGAAATTTATCGTCCGCAACTTCACGTATCCAACGGCGAGTTATTTATTAACCAAAACCTAATTTATTAGGCCTGTGCTGGCGACCAAAGTTGTGATTTACAGGCCGCGTGATGCGAATCGCCTGAATCCAGCCTGAATCCAGCCTTTTCTCCCGGGGCGTCGTTATTGCGAAAGTTTAATCACGCGTAGTTGTGCACTAAAAGACGCCGGTTTTCGTACGCCCTCTTTCAGAACGACTTCGAGGACGTGCTTTAGTCTTCTACTTACCTTTCGGTGCTTTCCATGGCCTCGAGAACAAAGATAAGCTAAAAGTGTTTTGGAGGAGAAACGATATTCGCTCTTACCACGTTGCGACTCTTAAGCACCACTCCGTTCTGTTTCTTTGTCGGAAAAACTTTCTCTTCAACTTTTTTGTATTGGATAAGTTGAAAAAGCCATTTAACCCTAATAATAACTTCCACTTCGTGTTTATAAAATAAACTTTTGATTATTTTCTTTTATGACCTTAACATTCTTGATTTAGTTTGATTTAGTAATGGAAAAGAAAATAAAAAAATAAAAAATACATGAACATGAATACAAATTAGATTTAATATCGTTTTAAAATCTCTACATTGTGTTTAAATAGCCTGAGGGTGCATAAATCCAAGCGGGGCTAAAAAATAACCGTCCATGTTTGCTACCGAAGCAGCGCCGACATTTCTAAGTGTATAAATAACTTAGGAGAGAATTTACATAATGGATCTGGATCGTGAAAGTTTTATGGGAAACCTAACCTATCTCTCCATCTTTGTCCGATGTGACGTATGGACCACTAAGAGCGTGTACATATAAAATTCAAGTTATCAACGAGTCGTCGTGGATCCACGTAAGCACACAACGAGATGCACTGCCAAACGTGATTTGGTCGTCGTCTCGTCGACGTCTTGGGAATGGAACGCGGCGGCATCCTGAGGTCCTCGGGGAAATATAAAAGTTATATGGAAAGGTAAACTCGGCGCGTTCCAAACTCCTTACTTCCACTGTAATTCGATTTGCTCATCCCGGTTGATTGTGGCACAAACTACAGGCGTATCAACCTGTTAGGAAATTATTAACAGGCGAAAGGAGCAACTGAGAGGGTAACTGAGTACTTTGTACGAGCACTTGTAACCATTTAGTACTGCCGGAAGAAAATACTACTGGCTGGAGAAATGTAGGGTTTACGAAGTTTTCTTGAGTCCCGACGAAATATAAAGTTTACAAACTGTACAATAGATGAAAACTCGGAGTGACCCTCACGTGAAACATATACTACAAGAATTACGTTTTGAAGTTTCTTAAAACTTTGTAACCTGTAACCATTATTCCAAATAAAGTTGAAGAATATATTACTGCTTAATAAAGTACAGTATTTATTTATTGTGTAATCATGAAACATACACAGTTGTACGTAAAATAATACAAAGTTATGTAATATTATTATGGGTAACACCTTTCATTTCATGTAAGTCATTTATATAAATGACAAAAAATAATGCACCCTTATGGTATACTTCTATATAATGTAAAATGGCTGGACTGTATAGAAGCCCAAGTAACTTTTTAACAGACTTCCTTTTAAACAGGATTTATCAGTTTTTCCTTCCTGGTTTTGACTTAAACCAGTATAAAACAGTACCATCAACTCCACATCCTTCCAGTTTTTATAGTAATTGGTTATTGTATATGTTGTCTACTTCTTCATTTTTCGGAACGTTATATATTTAGTTTCAAGGTTGTTGTTTTTGAGAAAACCATTTTGCGTACATTGATTAAATCATACTTCATGAGGAACCTATAAAGTCTGTCACAAGCAGCTTTTTCGATTTTTTTTTTGAAAAACCAGCCACGAGACTTATAGGACGGTAATTATGAAGGTTGATGACGTTTTCTTTCTTGCGATGACTTGTTTATCAAATAGGTTAGGGGTTTTAGATAAGATTCGGAAGACATTTTTCGAAAATCGATTTGTATATCATCAATACCAAATGCTAATATAGTTATATAACCATCGATTATTGTAATTATATCGATAGTTTCAGCGTTTGATAAATGTGAGGAGTTCCTCTCAGCATGTTGAATTGTATATTGTCAGTTAGGTAGAGTTTCTTTGCAAGATTTTCCTGTATGACTCTTATAATACGCCATACCTTTCAGTTTTTGTTTGATACATTTATCATTTTTATTGTCATATTTTTTTTGTAAAAAATATAAGTAGGTTTACCGTAGGGCAAACAAATCTTTATTAGGAATGTTTTGTGAAATGTGTATTGATAAACCTTATATAAAGTCTTCTCTACAGATTTTGGCCTAGACCATTGTCAGGAATCTATAAAGTTGTAAATATTTATAGAAATACAATTAGAATAAAAATAAAATTTAAAAATATATATTTCTTTACCTCTTCATATAAAGTTGAGATGTGGAAACATGTGTAGTACGTTTAAATCTTAGCATGTTATAAATGGGTTATAAATTAAATAAAACGATGTTGAAATGAAAATGAAAATTGACGAAAAGTAAATGTTTTAATAACTACTGTAATACTAAATCTTATTGTTAAACAATTCTAAAAATATAAAATATAGGAGACGTGACAAACGAAACGTGTAAATGTCAAATGATGCTGGTCGTTATCAGGTGGATGCGGGGAGCGTTTATATCAAGAGCGCATGTGTGTAAAGGTCTATTAATAAACTGAGTTCTAATATAAAATAGTTCCAGTATTCATTTAAATGTTAATATACTTAATAACTTGATAATGTTACTTAATTATAAAATTAATCGAAATTAAGTAAGATTAATTGAAAATAATGTTGATTTATTTACAGTACGCTACTGCAAATTGATATTAATGACTTTTAGGTATTGTTAGTACAAACTGCACTAAAGTCCATGCAAAAGTCAAGGCCGCTCATTTTAAAATTTGATATAGTATCAGTGAATATTTCTGCGTATCATATGGTAATATGTAAATTAAAATAATAATCGCGAGTTAAGTGAAAATAGTATTTACTTTTTGAGAATGAACTTTGTCTACTTTGTGATTTATTTCCCCATAAACTATTTCACGGAAAACTTTAAATTTACAGTGGTGGTATACCGAATCTGTAGGTCAAATTTCTGTTTCTGTTTATTCATAACTCTAATAAATCGCTCTTAAAGATTTTCCAAATTATATGATATGCAGAAATATTCACTGATTGTAACACATTTTACGGCAACTTTTTTCATTGTGCGGTTACGAAAATATCGATCTCTAAAATGAGGGGCCTTGACTTTATTTCACGGACTTTAGTTGGATTGTACTCCTCGTGTGTACGATAAAGGATGGAGGAAGAAAAGGGGGATAAGCGGGATAGGGAATAAAAAATTCCCTATCCCGCTAAGAAATAATGTACTTTCAGGTGATTTCAATTTTCATACAATATGTATGACTTTGATAGGAATCTGTATAAGAAGATTCTTTGTAATTATACTTATGCTTATTTAAATTCTTGATATTTGGGAACGTGATTCAGAATTTGTCGATTTCATATGCTTTAAGCAGGATAAGTATGAAACCTTCGTTATGTTGATGAAGGAGTTTTATATTTTTGATTCATCAAAAGTATGGTCGTTTGTAAGTAAATATCTACGGAAAAGTAAATACTGTAAGTAAATACAGGTTAATTTTTAGACCATTTGTATCATAAAGATTTGAGAATATCTTTCTAATCGCAAATTAAAGTCGAATATCTACTTGTTTGTCACTGTCATCTGATAGTGACACTAAAACCACAATACCTTTATTGTCATAATCGGTACAACTGACTGAGCAAAATATGGGGATCCTTTTCTATACAGTATAAATGTTATTGAAAGTACAAAATTATTAACTTCCTTACAAAAAATAAGTGGGAAATGCAGAATACATGATGATATATGTGAAATTAAATGGTGAATCCCCAAGTAAATAATACACTTACATTAAATAAATTAACGCAATTACCTTGTATAGTTTAAAAGACATAAATCAAAAACTAGTGTCTGAGATGCCGAATTACCCCACGATAGCATTTAACGGTTAAGTTGTTGTCTTTGATTTTACTTTTTATTGTGTTAAGATTTTTTTCCTTTTTCTGATGTTCTTGTTTGGTCGTTTTTTCAGCATTCCTCAGGCATTCAATTAAGTCGCTTTTTATTTTGGATTCGTTGGAATGTGCTTTGGCGATGTCTTCAAATTCGATAGTTAATGTCGTAATGTCTTGTTTTAAATAAGTTTTCTTCTTGAGTAAATATGATGTTGGTGAAGTTAAACATCCGATCGCGGAAGGTGTATGTGGTATCATATCAGGTTTGTTGTTGTTTTCTGACTGTTGTTACTTCCTTCTCAAGTTCTCAATTATCTTCAGTTTATTAAGTCTGCTTTCTCTTATAGTTATGGCTCTGTGTTCTTTAATTTCTGCGATTATTTTATGTTTTGGGAATTGTTATACATATATAGAATTTTATTATACTTTGAGAACGATTTTTAAGTTCTTTATAATGAGATTACATTAAGTTGTGTACAATGTAATGCCACTGAGAGTATGCTATAGATTCTGAAGAGGTTTTTACTGTGAAAATCCAGCTTCTATACTGCTTATTTAGTTCAGTTTCTATGTCTTTCGTTCTGCTTTGGTTAAGAATTTTTTCTGTAAATTTACACTCACGTTCACACGAAGTACACCATTCATTAACCCTTAGTTAGGCGCTTTACAAAATGTTACGTTAATAAGCGTGTGGGGTCATTTTTGTGTATCACACGTAAACACATGGTTGCACACATGTGTTGTGTTCTGCTGGATGTATTATAAAAATATACACAACTATAATTAAAAATAAATAAAAACTATTCATTTAAACGACTAGTACTATTGTTATACACATTACTGACAACAAATCTAACGTCATACAGTATTTGATTAATCAATATGACTAACAAAATCGGGATAGAAAAAATGCTTTATGAGACTTTTACAAATAAGTTTTTTGTATTTACTACATTTGGTTGATTGTATGCAGTTGAAATCAGTCCTTTTTACGAGGACTGATTTTGCATCTTCCTTGAAAAGCTGAAGATTTAGTAACAGATGTCCTGGTGCCCATAAAATTGCCGCTGTTGTTTTATTAAATTTTATTTTTAAATTAAATTTTTTTTATTAAATTATATTTTTACTTAAATTTTATTTTTTTTTGTGATTTGGTTTTGTTACGTATTGGGATGAGCGATGTTACTCATGCAATGTTGCATTTCATAATTTTTCAATAACCCTTTTCATAGTTTCTTCAAAAAATCCTTTGTTTTTAACGATTCTGTTGGTTTATTGTTTGCATTATAAATTAAAATTGAAATTATAACTTAAAAAAATATTGCTAAAAGCCACCTCTTGATCCTTCCTCCAACATTGTATGTTGGACAAAGTTGATTTAAAATTTCAACGCCACCTTTTGTACAATTATAAAATGTGATGGTTTCAGGTTTTTTCATGTCATCGGTTGTTTCACCTATTGTGGCATCGTTATGCATGCTAGACTCCAAATTTAAAGCTTTTGTTGTTTTTGATACGTAAGATGTTAACGTTATGTGGTCAGAAAATCCAAACAGACTGCTTGTTATCTGTCGGTTTTTATTAAATAAAAATTTAAGTGAAATTTCCTTCTTGTTCTTATGCAAGGTTCCTACCATTGTTAGTTTGAAATCTGAAAATATATATTTTTGATAGGTAACAACACTAAATGGGTTATTATTTCATCTGGACTATTACTACTTCTATACAGGCCCTCAGGTTGTGATCCTGCATAGATCCCCAACGGTTTCATATAAATTGTTAGGTCATTGACCATGCGAAAATTTTAATTTTATACTTGTTGGGTATATTTGGTAGATATTGTTTGAAGGAACATCGTCCAAACGGAATTAGTTATTCTCCCGTTGAATAGGAATGTTGAAATTATCAAAAATTATGTATATAAATTCCCTAATTACTGTAAGTTTATCACTACTCTTACGTATCACTAATACGCTGAGGCCAGCATATTATTTATTATTATGTCGTCTAAACTCAAACAACGCAAAATAATGAGAAATCTCCTTGCAGGCATCGTAAGTCTACAAGTAACTCTAGACATTTCCGTATATCTTCAACAGATACATTATTAGCATATCTTTCGCATTCAAATTTATGCCGAATCTTTCCAATATACCGATTTGAGTAATCCATTATTACATTTATAATACACTCATCAAAAATTAACGAAAAGATTTGCAAAGGAGTACAAGCAATTTTTGCTCACTGTCGAATAGTAGGCAGATATAATATAATATTATGATATCTTGTTTTAACGTTTGTCTTTGGAATTTCTTTCTTCTATTTCATATGTTTGTCTCGTGATAGGAAATATTTATCACTGATTTCTTTGTCTTCTTTGTCGCTTTCACTCAGAGGTGGATTCGTGACTGCTATATTCATCAGGTAAAATATCTTCTTCAGTAGCAATCGATAATTTTGTATTGATATATAAGTTATTTGCTATTTCCTGTAGTTCCACCTCTGTAAGAACCCTACGTAGTTCATAATCGTTCATTGTAAAACAATTCTAGACACAACCTCTAATTTCCAGTTCAAGAACCTTGTCGATTTAATAACGTGTACTTTATGTATCTGGACTGAACGTAAGGGGCTACTTTCATCCAGCACATATCGCCCCCAAACCATAACCACAGATATAAGGCTGTGGCCCAAAACCTCGATTATTTACTAAAGATGATGTCATTTCATTGATGTATCTATGCTTACCATTCTTGACTCTATGCTAGTCTTGCTGCTTTATGGCGATGTGTTAATGGAAGCCGATGGTAAGGAGCATCTCCATCTCCTCCTCCCTTAACTCACTACACCCTCTCAACATATGTTCCAATATTTCCCCTTCCACCCTGCACAGCCTACACCACCTCTCCTCATCGACCATTCAGTATCTATTCGCTCTCTCCTCATTTCCACATCGCTAATCCTTCGTTATATCCTATATCCTTCGTTGTCTCTCTTTTATTTGTGTTCTCTTTATTTGTGTTCCGCATGATGATAGACGAAGGGTGGGTAGGATGAGACCGATCCTTCGTTTATCATTTATCTCATTTACCGAATAGCCCACTCTCCCGTAATAATTGTCTCTGTCTCCTTTCCTATATATGACCTTACAAAATTTTTCTGCAAACAGTTACTATCGGCAAGTGTCGGTTGAAAACTCTCGTTCAATCCACAGAAATCGATCCATCTAAGGAGTTGGTCTTCACGTACGTTGCTTATTCGGATGCATCGTCCAGCAGGATCGCGTCTCTGTATAGCTTCTTTAAGTCATTAATATGAGCAAAATTATTAACTATGAAGGCGTCTACTTGATAGTTTGACAATCAAGTAAACTGACATGTTGTGGGCACAAATTCATTAATTGCTAAGAAGAGAAAATATTGAAAGTTGGAAATAAGAATGGTACAGGAAACATAACAGTTGATTTCTTTCGGCGCATTGTTTCTTAGTTAATAGTAAGGCATTATTTAACCCAAGTTTCAAAATTGTAGTTTGACTTTTAGTGGGTGACGAATTTCATATGAAAGTAAAGCATATTAAATTGGATAATCTGTCATTTAGTTAAAAACTTTAGAATTAATTTAAATCTAAATAATATAAGTGGAAATCAATGTAACGTTTGTACTGCCTTATTGTATTTGTATCGAATAAACTTTCACGAAATCTTCTTGGAAACCCCCAGAGCTCATGTGCAGATTTCGAGGCGGTTTCACTACAGCAACCCCGAGTCCGTAGTTATCTGCTGCGACGGTCTTTTTTTATTTAGCAACTTCGAAAGTTTGTGCTTGCTTGTGGTGCGGGTTGCTGTACCCACTTTTTCATCATATCTCCAGTTCTCTCGAAATGAACTTTTAACTACTCCTCGTCGGGAGCTGTTTCCTTATCGCCTCTCGCTTTGAAATTGTATGAATTTTCGGTTGTTTCGAAAAATTTCATTCTCCAAATTACACTTTTTACCCCCTTTAAAATTTATCTGAGAAATTTATCAACTTTCGGTCACCCCACGCTAGATTGATAGTAGCGCAAATTTTTTCACGACGATAATTAAATTTTAACAGTGACGAAACTATGCACGTTATACGAACGATGTGGTTCGTCATCCTGGGTGGAATGCATTTTTCCTAGGCAGTCTGCCTTCGGCATGCAACAAATTGTTTCGGACATTGTTGCCAACCGCACGCCGATATGTAGCACCATCTAATTTCTCTGGCAATATATAACTCGGCTAATGGTACCTGTCTCAAACACGAGACCTATGTCAATAAAGCTAATTCATTTAGTGATATCGATCGGTTGTAATTGTGTACCAATATTAACACTTTAAACGATGTAAACTTACTTATTAAGATGAAACTTAAATATTCTTCAAATTCAAGAAATGTTTAAAAATAACGATTTTAGTTTATTTTAGTAAATTTTAGTAATTAGCTTATTTAAAATATTAACGAAAAGTGTCTAACATTTCTTGTTTGTATATTTTATAACACATCACAGAATCGATTAATTTACAAGAAACAGATTGTTTTTCGAACGTAGTAATCCACGCTGATGGATTCAAGGCGAAACATATTCAAAAATAAACTTTAATACAAATATTAATGCAACTAAGAATTCCTCAAAATATTTTCAACCTACTAAGATGAATATTAAATTTACTTTCATGTGCAGATCATAACATAATAGCACAATAAAATGAAGAATTTATATTTGGTATCGACAAACATGACAGGTCATATTTTAAACTGCATTACAGCGTCTAATAAATATTTATAACAACGTTTTTTCTCTTGTTAAATGCGGCAAAAATCGATTTTTTTGAATTACAAAAAAAGAACCTTCATAAATAAAATTTTGATAAAGATTTATTCTGCCATTCTAAAAATATACGCATTACATTTGCTTGAATCACGAAAAAAAAATCCGCAGGAAATACCGCAGTTTATTAAAGGAAGCTATTTTGATTCAGATTTTTTTTAAGCACACCTTAACACGCTATAACATCGTTTGCATTCCAATCGGGGATTAGGTTTAGATATGAAATCATATCGGTAAGTTTGATATCACGTAACGGTGCATCCATTTCAAATTCGTAATATAATCCCTTTTCACAAAGGATTATCTGACCGTTCGTAATAGGGTTAATGGCGCAATTTCGTTTGGCGATCAGATACTACAAGGAGAGTTGGTTTGAGAGATCGACGATATCGCTGTGTAATCAGAATTACAAGTGAACATCAAATAGTAATGATGCTTTGAGATGATCGAAATTAATTCTACTGACGTGCCAATTGTAATTCAAAGATTACATTATGTCCTATCGATTCATTATCCCATAAAATATCAAAACCACCGAGTATTGTGATTGATAAAGTGTAAATCATGGAAATTAAATTCGATTTTATTACACGTAGACGGCGGATTTGAAAATAAAATTAATTTATGCCATTTCTTGATAAGGCTTGAAACCGAACATTTCCACTGTTGCAACGTTAAATTAGTTCGTACTAAATTACACACCTCCAGGATAAGTAACTTTACCTATTCGTACCGTTCAAACGGCGAGTTCTGCGTGGAACTTGCAGAAACTTGCTTAGATAAATACCGTCGAACTAGGTTAACTTTAATGTACGTTTACTAAATTAACCAGTTTAAGTGTAACAAATTTAATATCTTTTTCCGATATACAATGCATACCGGATAAGTGGTTCGACGGTTAATGGGGACAAAACGTATAAAACCGAAACTTTTTGTACGTATTTTATATTCGTTTAAGTCCTATAATTCAGTTAATCAGACCAGCTTGTCGCGTCAACGAAACGAAATCTAAAAAAAAACCGGGGTTGCTGAATTTATACAATTCAGATGACAGTTTTAATGCCGATGAAACATGACTCTTTTATCGTGTTCCACCCTGATGATTCATTATGTTACGAGAAAGATGTAAAGATGTGTTTCATTATGTTTAATAATGAAACACATCTTTATATCTTTCTAATCTAATAATAGTTTTATGTTGCATCGATATGTTAGGATACGAATCAAAAAATATGAAGACGCAAAACGACTAAGGCTCATTAATTATCACATGTAATTCATTCGTTTCTTGTTAATTTAAGATTTTGTGATTTTCTGGACTTATGCACAACCCACTAACGTAAGAGCTGCTCATTCTAGTAATATTCAAAGACATTGGGACTGGACAAGGTTCATGTATCATGGTTGAATAAGTAATAATTAACTAATAATAATAAAATAATAAAAATAAATATATAAAAATAAATAATAATAATTCCTATACATAATAAGTGAATTCCAAGTCTCTCAGCTATGTTCGCAATTGCCAAATGAAGATGTGAAGCCATCGAATATCAAAAGCTTTATTCAAGCACCAGTGTTGGATAAAGCTCGAAAAATGCTTTAACCATTCAATAAATAATCAGGTGGTCATGCTACCTTTTGGAGACATAACGGCCTTAGAACCTGGTGGAAATCCATCACTTGAAATCCATGATTTGCTTCTTTTACCCTTAGATAAGATCATTGGAGGAATACAATTACCTAATGCGTTAACGCAGGCTACTATCGTACAATTGCACACTTAGGACCAATAATGAAAACTCTTACTGCCCTTTTTAGGAAGCACTGTTTGTTAGTGATATAGCGTCAGCCTGCAGCCTTTTTCGTCCATATTGTAGATCTTTAATAGATTATATTTAAGACTATATATTTTTTAAACATTCTCTAATTTCAGAAAGTAATCACTAACGTTAGAGGGTCAACTTCGCCGCTCTGGCAGGATTTATTGACTATACCCCTCTTTGTGACAAACAAGGATTTCGCTTTATAAAAGTCTTGTACCAATCACATCCGGCAATTTCCTTTGTTCTACTGAAACGAATTTTAATACCCATGTAGTCATATATTTGTAGACAGTTCTTTTAAATGCTTTTGGTGTCAAGGGAAACCCTTCTTCAGAAAATCTAATAATCTTCTTTACTAAATCATTCTCTTGCTGCTTATTTATTGTAGGCTTACTTCCTATGCACATCTTCTGTATTTATATGGTTGTGCAATGTTCGTCTTGATATTCCATATCCATTTTCCATATAACGTTGGTATTTTCCTCGCCTTAGGAGAGCTAAGGTTTTTCCATCATATCTTGAGTTCTGAAGAAGCGTAAAAATACATTAGCCATAAATGCTCTGTCCGAAGTTTATTATTATCACCACTAATCCTTCTTTTTAAACACATTTTGCCACAACACTCTGTGTCTTAATTGTAGTAGTTTTACTTGGGCTTTTGCATACAAGTCTTTATTGCTTATGATGTGCAGAGGATTATTTGTATGTCAGATTTTGATAATGATACTTATGCATGTTTTTTCTGTTTTGTTAATGATCTTCTTGATCTTATTTGTTGAATTGATTATAATAACGTGTCCATTAGTCCATATGACTTTGTAGATTTTTATTGCTGTATTGATGTTGAGCCCTTTGCTTTTGTAGGTTCTGGAGATCTGAATTTTTGAGTCTTTTAATTCTTTTGTAATGCAATAATTTTAAACCATTATCTAAAGTTATACTTAGACATTTGACCGAGGTTCTCCCTCTTTTTATAATAAATTTTCTCAATATATTATAAAAATTGCCTTCTTTTGCCTTCGTTTCATATAAGTCTCCATTTATCTAACAATCCCAACACCTTATTGCAAAGATCCTGCAATTTTCCTGTAGCTTTATCCAGTTTGCTACCATGTGCAATGACCGTGGTGTTGTCCGCCTATTGTAGATATACAGTTATTCACGATGAAAGCAATACGATAACTTATTTGTTATTCGCCTTCAACAAAAATACTGGGACTAGTCAATTTCACTAGATATTAGTTGAAAATCTTAACCAACCTAACCCAACTCTACTATCTAGATAACACTATATACTGGTTGGAGGTACTATATACTCATTATGACTCATTAGATACTCATTAACCTTAACCCAACCTAATCCAACTACTTAGTTAACAATAATATTAGTTGGGGTCTGAAAAAAAAATCAGTTGTCTACTTATCGGGGCTACCTAATTAATACTAAATATTAGTTAGGTTGGTCAGAAAAAAAAATCAGGTGTATAGGTTAATGGATCAACCCAACCCAACTAATATATGTTGCTAGTGCTGACTACCTAGTAGCGTTAAATATTAGTTTTGGTTGAGTTACCACTAAATATTAGGATTAATTTGAGCCAACAACCTTATCCCAGTCCAACTAGCCAGTTAGTACTGGATATTAGTTGAGTTGGGTTGAACCATCAAAGTTTTAAAATGATCAGTTCTAGCATTCTTGTAGATGTGTAATTAAAGTGAAAACATTTTATTGAATTTATTCCTTACATCGCGAACACGCTGTAGAACTTTGGATTGATGTAGTTCGGGTTTTCTACGTAGATATAATAGCAGTATATATATAAAATTAGAAATTTAAGAATAAAGATGTTTTATTTGTGCTTATATGGATTTTTTGTTTATTTTTATTTGTGCTTATTTTTTTGTTTTTTATTTATTTTTATAGCTTTACATGTTTGGATTCGTACAAGTCATCCTCTAAGCTTTAAAATAAATGAACAATCGAAATATAAAAATCGAAAAAAATATATCGAAAGATAAATCTGTCACATAATCTAAACGCATGGCATCAAAAAGCTACATAGCCTTTTGCAAACAGTTAAACATTTAAATACATATTTGCAAACCTTTTTAATGATGCAAGTTATATGTGACGGAATTAAAAAAAAATGTAAAATGATAAAAAAGTTATAAAAAAGCTGAAAAAATGCATTTTTATAATAAAACAAGTTCGCAAAGGACCACGTAAAGAAAGAAGACGTGCGTGTGCTATTTTTTGCACATGCATGTTTTCTTTCTACATAAAATAACAACCTTATTATTTAGAATTATCTTATATAAAATATAATCCATACATATAATATTTATTTTGTATTTTATTGTGGTTTTTATATTTTGGATTATTTATCGCTTTAATTATTTGACATGTGAGTTGGAGTTTTGAAAATGTGTGTATTAGGTAAAAAAATGTATATACAACTGTATTTGGGCTTAATTTTTTGATACAATAGGTTTAGATTATATTGGTTGATTTAAGTATTTTGATTGTTCATCTATTTTAGCGCTTCTGACGATAACTTCTACGAATCGAAATATGTGAAGCTGCACAATTAAACAAAAAAGCAAGATAAGACTAAAAAAACATTTTTATATTCTTTTGTTTTTAATTAATCATTATATAGATTTTGAATTAGTAAGATTCGATTTTTTTTGAGTTTAAACAGTTTAAAAGAGAATCTGAGTCATTTTAATTCCTATATCAATAAATTCTCGTTCATCTAAAAATCCTATGTCGTCTTAAAGAGGGCATTTTCGTCTTTATTTATAAAATCATGCTATTATCTCCATTATTTAAAGCATGGCGATTTCTTGAAATCTATTTTTATATAAGTATGAAGGCTTTTACGGCCGGTGTTGATTGAACTAAAATTAAAACTAACAAAACTTAGAGTAGAGCTACAAAATTAGAACTTATTCGAAATATGTTGATATGCAATTACTAGTCTCTGAAGAAGGTTGCAACATGCCATCTGAAACGTCAAACACTTATTCAAAAGATGCACGGCAAAATCCGAAAGCGTCTAGTTTTAGATGTACGATCGGTTGTGGTATTGGCTTTTTTGACGTCTACATTTGAAGATAGAAGCTTCAAATTCGGTATGTATTTTAAGTCACCTTACTTCGGCAGGTGGTAATCTTGTCAAATAAGTTTTTATTGCACGGTTTACGAATAATTTGCAAAAATGTCAAAAATGAGAAAATGTGTGGTTTTATTTTTTAACATTTCATATTCCAAATTGTGTGGGAGTCATAGTAAAGTACATTCACACACAAAATTTGAGATTCGTTCATTATTTTGGATAGAAATGAAGAAAAATGAAGTGACAGTTAAATTTATGGTACCGTGATTCGGGACTACTACCCTTACCAGTCGCTCATTTATTGCCTGTAGGGTACTAAACCAAACAACCAACTCAATGATGATTGTTTGTCTTAAGCTGGTGAGGCTTAATATTAAACTTATTTTTATATGAATATGTTATTTTAATTAAACATTTTAAAGATAATTAATTTTATGACGATAACTTTAAGAATTTTCGTTAAACATAAACACAGGTAAATAATCCACTTTAAAGAATAAAAAAAAAATATTATGTAAGAAACTTTCTAATTTTCACTATTCACATACAGACGTATACTAATACTTTTATTAACGAATGTATGCGAAACGCACTGTGTAAAGTACAATAGAGAGATGATCTCCGGAGATAACGCCCACCTTCTGCTATTGACCTCGAACGGCCAAAATGGATTTACTATGCAGTAGTATTAGTTCTATTCACACAATCTGATTATTAGCTCAATAATTCTAAAATATATTGTTTTAAAGAACTAATCTTCGATTTCAATTTAATCCATGATTCATTTCTCTATTATCTTTATTAAATCCAAAGCAATTTTACTATACTTATATGATTTTAAATAGGATATTTTTGTCTTCAATTTAGTGATAATACATCATTTTAAGGAAGACATCTTCATATTCACTTTAATAAACGATTAATTCTTTTATCTTAATCAAAGAAATCAGAAAAAACACCAAGGATATCAAGAATCATTCCATTATTGACATTAATTTAGCCATAGCGATATTTTTTTGAATTCTCCAATTTTTATTATTTTAGTGTAATATTGTTTTAACCTAGATAAAACACAATATTACACATTTTAATTTTTATCTCAATAGTTCCTGCGTAATACGTCAATTATCTATGTCATTTTAAATAGTGCATTTTCTATTTGATAAATATTATAAGGGGTAGAGGTGGTAATGGATACATTATATCCATTACCTCAGCCATGGCAATTTTCTAATTCTCCTGTTATTATTATTAGCTTTTATCTAAGTTGAAAAGTAATCTTACAAATTCTAATGGTTATCTCAATAACATCAATAAATAATCAAATCATTTTTCAACTTTAATGAATTTGAAACGCAATCTTACACATTTTAATTTTTTGCATTGATTCCTGTTTCTCTGATTGCACCAATGGAGATGGGCGCTATCACAGAAATTAAAAAAATTAAATATTGCTAACTTTGTTCACATCTTCATCGAGTGCTAAAGACCAACACAGCAAGTAGACAGTGGGAGAAATATGGTTGGTATTTTTACAATTGGGTACTTGGGACAATCGTTTAAATGGCACAAATTACGCGAGGCCCAATTAACTGGAGTGCACTATATATCATTAAGTAATTAGGTGTGAATTTGTTCTGACTCATTGTTGGTGAACGGATAAAATGTTTCAACTCTGTTTTGTACGATTTTAATTACCTAGTATTACCTTCTGAAATCTAAAATATATTAGTAGTTATATGTTATTATCAGTTGTATTAACCAAGTAATAATACTAAGAATTATTCACTTCTAAGTTGTAACAAAATATAATTCGACTTCGATAGTTACTATGTTCCATACCAATTGAGATTTTGAAGTGCACGTTTGATAGCAAACAAGTACACCTAATTCTCTTTTAACTTAAACGGTCTAAAAAGTATTTAAAAAAACCTTGTTAGAGTTCACTTAAGAATTTAGTTCGTGCTTACGCATTTTGTTTCATTAAATATATCATAAAAAATAAATTATACTTACTCTGAAATAAAGAAAACAATGTCTAACATTCATTAATATGTACACAAAGCAAAAATAATCTAAAACTAACAAATGGCGTAAGACCTCATTAGCCAATGGTATACTTGTAAAATATTAAAAAAAATTATCGGTAATAATACCATAGCCTTGACCAAGGCATGAAACCAAGTTGTACTACATGATTTCGTTGTAGTTTTCAGGATTATCATGTTTTTCTTACGTATACCTACAAATATACCTTCTACAACAATAAGGACCCATATTTTTATGCCATACTGAGCTGGTTTAGATTTCATATAAACTCGAAACCTGCCGCTAAGTCCAATAAGTTGTTCATCCACTCTAAGGTGGATATTTTTTGTAATGGCATCAAACCTTATAAATGAATTTTTAAAAAGATGCTCAATTTTTTCCATGGGTCATGGTGACGGTAAATATTATTCGAGAATACAAAAGACTCTTGCTCCACAGGAATCTCACAGGCTCTCTTTTTGCTTCTACAGCCCCCATTGTAATTAGAACAGCTTTTACAGTAAAAATTTTAATTGTGTCTGTTGGAATCTAGGTCCTTTGCTTATTGTAATTCTCAATGTTATATGCGGGGTAAAATTCTGCAACTTTTTGATTGGTCTATTCTACTGTAATGTTGATCATTTTTAATTCAGAAACAACAGTACTCTATGGTTTTCGGTTTCACATTCAGATCTCATGTGCTATTCACTTTGTCTTGAGTTGCCAACGACGTGATTTTGATGGATTAGGACTTCATTTTGCCACATCCTTAGCAATGAACAAAACACTTTATGACTCATCTTCGTTTTTATAATCATCAAAGCTTTCGCCATAGCTTGATTTACATTCAAATTTGATTCTCATCATAAATTTATAAAAATCACATTTTATTTTTGGAAATCTTACCACTTCGCTTTCAACTTTTAGATTATCTTTTACTTCAGAGACGTCCGAGAAAACTTCATTTTTTACATCGGATTCTTACCTTCTCTCCATATTAGATTCTCTTAAAACATCCAGTTCCATTCTTTTCTTGCGACATAGTTATCTAACACTGTAAAACTATTCGTACAGGCACTGTCATATACTTACGCGAGGTTGGAACAATTTTTTACACAAATCAGATAAGGACAAATCATAATATCCATATTATAACCGTATTACGTGCATCGCTTGTAAGAATCTACCATGTATAAAACTTATTTAATTTGTTTTAGGGGTAGTGATAAACTTTCTAGAATAAGTAATTGCTAATGTCTATGAACGAAATGGAAGAAGAAATACAGTTATATCCCATTCCGTACCAGAAAGGTTAAGATAACGTGTCATCCTAGTTGTACTTGCAGCAGATTCAAGTTATTTTGACTGATTGTGAGATTATGTGCCTGGCTCAACTCTTTCAATATGATTATGGATTTTAAATGCAATTTTTTAATAGCGATTCCATGTACTGTTTTTTTAGACTTATTTTCAATCCACATTACTAAAGCGTTGAAAACACTTCTTACGTATGACGATGATTTACCACTATCGTTGCAAAACATGACTGATTTTCTTATCGCAGCTTCATTCTTTTTGATTGTTTGTATGTAGCTACGTAAGAACAACCAATATTATATATATATATATATATATATATATATATATATATCCAGAATGAACCATTTTTTTCAACTCTCTAAACCAAACTTATTTTTAATTGCATACAAATTGACATCTTTACCCTCATGATTCTTGGAATCTTTCTCATATTCGTGTATTGTTATAGCAACCAAACTGGACACTTTTAAAGAGAAAGTCCTCTTTCTGTAAGAAAGGAAAAATGATACCAGGCTTGATTTATATAAAATACTTAATGGTGAAAACCACATATCGATATCTCTTACAGTTTCAGAAATAAAAAAGTGTAATCTTGAAAACTTGTCGTAACATTTTTTCTCTTGAAAAATATTCCTTTTTGCAACAACTTCTCCAAAGCAACTCTTTATGAAGAATTCGATGAAATAAATCAGTTTTTACCAAAATTTCCTTTCCAAAAATATAGCACACTGATATTTCGTTCAAATCTTCTTTGATATATACAACTTTAAAGCTTACATGTGCTGATTCGCAAAAAGTAGGCTGTGGAAATAAAACAAAAGCGAGATTGTATTTATACTAGTACCAAGTTAGTTGGTTACAATGAATTAAAAAATAAATTAGTAATAAGTAAGAAGCAGATTAAATTAATAATACTTATTTCAAAACAACAATAATTATATGCCAATAGGAAAAAATAACAATAAACAACAAAAGCATCAAAAGTATATTGAAACGAGATACACATCATTTGAAAGAGGAAGGTTCAACCTTCAATTTGGTATTCCAATCATTTCTTCATTTTCAAAAATAAGATGTCCACGTTTTCTTCAAACTTTATCACTTTTTTTGTTGACTCTACTAAAATGTCAAAAACACATCATCTTTTAATATTTCTTAGGTGGCATCGATTTCAGAATGAAACAACGAGTTATACATCATTTGAAAGAGGAAAGTTCAACCTTCAATTTGATATTCAACTCATTTTTTCATTTCCAAAAATCAGACGTCCACGTTTTTTTCAAAGATTATCACTTTTTTGATGATTCTACTAAAATGTCAAAAACACATCGTCTTTTAACATTTCTTATGTGCAATCGATTTTAGATTGAAACGAGTTACACATCATTTAACAGAGGAAGTTTCAAAAATCAATCTGATATGTAACTCATTTCTTTATTTTTAAAACTAAAACCTTCACGATTTTTGATACTTTATCATTTTTTCGTAATTCTACTAAAACATCAAAAACACATCATCCTTTAACATTTCTTAAGTGGAATCGATTTCAAATTGAAACATAAAGTTATACATCATTTAAAAGAGGACGGTTCTACCTTCAATTTGATGTATAAGCCTTCATTTTCACAAATAAGACCTCCACGGTCTTTCAAATTTAATCATTTTATTCGTGATTCCACTAAATCTTCAAAAACAGATCATACTTTAACATTGCTTAGGTGGAATCAATTTCAAATTGCAACAAGGAGTTATATAATCATTTGAAAGAGAAAGGTGCAGCCTTAAATTTGATTTAAAAGTCATTTCTTAATTATGAAAACTAAGACTTCCATTATCTTTCAAAATTCATCATTTTTATTTTAAGTCCGTCAAAATGTCAAGAACACATCGTACTTTAAACATTTCTTAAGGGACATCGATTTCAAACTGAAACAGCAGGTTAGAGATCACAATATATGTAAAAACATGTTGTTAAATTAAGGGTCCCCAAAAGACATCAGAACGGAAGCGATCTATATTTCTCGTCAAATTGTATCGTTAAGGACAACACCAACAGGAAAGAGCGTGGTTGAGATCGAGCGTTGATGCATTTCCTGCTTGAGTGCCGAAGATCAAGCATCGTTCCTCGTCACATCAAGGATAATTCGAGATACCTTTATAACAACTTTGATGGGGCACGTAGGTTAGGAATTAAGTTTTTATATCTAGAGATCTCCAGTACATTTCTAGCCTTAAATAGTTTATATAATCAATTTAATAGTTTAAAAAAAGCAGTAAGTGACTCAATCCCCCCCAATATATATATATATATATATATAATTAAAAAACCACCTAGTGAAGGGATACATTAAGTATTTCAATTATATTAAAAACCGTAATATCAAAAAGTTTACAGATCTTTCTCAAGAATTTACGTTCAATACATTGTTCGTTGAGACCAGATGTTTCCAACTTTCTCTCTCTGGGCCCCAAGTTTGGTTTACCTGTGCCTCTCGATACCTCTCTTATCCCCCAGATCCTGGGTGATGTAGAGTCGATATTCAGGTCCACACCTGATAATGGTTCAAATTCAAAGAGAGCCAGGGTTACCAATCTTCTCACCAACTTAATGAAGAGTAGGGACACCCCTTGTCCTATCAAGGGTCTGATCTACCGTCTTAAATCTGAAACGGTCCGTTTCTTGAGAGAACCTAGGGTTGACCCCCTTTTAGTGGTCCCTGCTGAGAAGGGCCAAGTCACTGTTGTTCTCAATCAGTCTCAGTAAGTTGAAAAGTCTCTTTCCTTGTTGTCTGATACCAACACTTATCAGGTCCTTAAATCTGACCCGACTCTATCCATCCAGAGAAGACAGAATAAACTCTGTAAACACCTGTTGGACTGTGATCACATTCCCCGACAAGTATACAGAACCTTAGTCTGCCATAATGGTGTCTCACCAAAATTTTATGGGTTACCTAAGATCCACAAAGAAGGCTCGCCACTTAGACCTATCATCTCCTTTGTTGGCTCACCCACATATAGATTGTTTAGCTACTTAGCCACGATTTTATCGTCTGCTTTAGCAAACAGAACCAGTTACAACATCTCTGATTCCTTCTCCTTCGCTGACAAGATGAAGGGTTTTGTCCTTCCACAAGATTATGTCTTAGTTTCTTTAGATGTCGTGTCTCTGTTTACCAACATTCCTCTCGAATTGGTTATTGAAAGGCTGTCCGCTCAATGGGATTTGATCCAACCCCACACTGGGATCTCCCATGATCTCTTCATCAAGATCGTAGAATTCTTGTTCGATTCTTCCACATTCTCTTTTAGAGATGTTTATTACAAACAAAAGTTTGGTACTCCTATGGGTAGTCCCCTTAGCCTGATTTTGGCTACCATTGTCATGGATTGGACTTTAGATGTGTGCATCTTCAGATTGCCTTTCAGCCTTCCATTCATATATAAGTATGTGGACGATATCATTTGTGCAGTTCCGTATGACAAACTCCTTCTTGTCAAGAGAGAATTCAATACTGTCAACCAACATATACAGTTCACTATAGAGACAGAAACGAACAATTCTGTGCCCTTCCTTGACAACAGGGTTATTAGGAAACCTGACCAACGTGTCCTGTTAGATTGGTATAGAAAACCTACCTATTCAGGTCGGTTTATTAATTTTTATTCTTGGCATTCCACCCAAATGAAAATTAACACCCTTAGGGCGATGAAAAATAGGATTTTACGACTGATGGATGAGAGTTTTCGTGAGAAGAATCTTAAGACTCTTACAGATATCTTCTGCAACAATGGCTTCCCTAAATCCTTAGTCACTCGAATCGTTTACCATCAAGATTCTCCTATGCGACCAGTCGCTGTGTCTACACCCCCCCTTGACTGGTCGATGACTCCCTCCAGACGATTGCTTGCCTGATTCCCCACCTACATTTGTGAAGGTTCCTTATATTTTGGGTTTTACCGATAATCTAATCAGGATTTTTCGTGACTGTCCCCTTAAGTTTGCGAAATACACCTGCAGACCGTTGAGAACAATTTTCTCCTCTTTGAAGGACATTACATCTCGTCCTCTACAATCAAATTTGGTCTACAGAATTGATTGTAAGGGTTGTGACAGTTGTTATGTGGGCACTACTTCTCAATATCTGAAGTCTCGTTTGTCTCAACATCGTAGAGACTGCGCCACAATGAAATCAGGCGATACCGCCCTCGCAGAACATCATGTTACCATCGGGCATAATTTCGACTTTGATGAATTCTAAGATAAAGATTTTTTGCGGAGAAAATTCTTATAGTAGAAGATTATTTATGGAAATGTTCCACATTGTTTCTATTGACAACACTGTCAACTTCAGGACTGATTCACAGGGGTTAACTGAGATCTATTGTCACCTCATTGAATTGACCAATAAACCTAATAACAACTCGGTTTTGTCAGACCTCTCATGGGGTTCTGTTCGGTTCTAACATCTCACAACTGTCTCCCTTCTGTAATTCGTTTTACAATGTGTGGGTTTTACCCACGTACTAATTTATATATAATTTATTATATACCGCTTTTCAGCGTTGATTTCTTACACTGCTTGTCAGTCTGACCATTTTTTGTTCAAAAATTCTCTACCAGGCATGTTTCGGCCCCTTGTCTTGCCTTTTTAATTTTGTTTATATATCATAAATTCTTATAGTTGTGTTCCCTAGAGCCAACTTTAACCTTTGCGTCGACCTTCTGCCGTTTGTTAGTGACTTTTAGTCGTTTTAAATTTCAAATTTTCATATCCATGGTTAGTTTTGGTGTTAAGAGCAACTTTTGTCTCTGTCTTTGTTTAAGACTTGTTCCATCCTTGTTTGCTGAGCCTCTTCTTCTTCTCGTGAACTTATATCTACTGATTTTTTCGCTTCAAGGTTTTTCCCTAGTGTGAGTTGGCGCACCTTGTTTCGACCTGTTTTTCGCGCCTTATTGACGCTCGATCTCAACCACGCTCTTTCCTTTTGGTGTTGTCTTTAACGATACAATTTGACGAGAAATATAGATCGCTTCCGTTCTGATGTCTTTTGGGGACCCTTAATTTAACAACATGTTTTTACATATATTGTGATTATTATGAAAGTTGATGACGACTAAGAAATAGGTTAACGATAAGCACTTACAATTGGAATTAAAATTTAACAAATAGATACTCATAAACAATGCATTTGTACGAAATTGAAGATCTTAAAAGCTTCCAAATTGTATATTTCAAAGGAAACTTTAATGAAATATCAAGTCTGCTATAATTTTCGAAAGGAAATTTTATGCCCTCGGCGAATATACAAATATATATATATATATATATATATATATATACAGGGTGTCTCACGTAACTGGTTCATTAGAACTTTTTTAGGTTCCACTATTCGTAGAGACTTGAAATTTTGGTAACATGGGTTGTTCATTCCGATCTATTAATCTAAAATATTTTCAAGATGGCCGCCACTTCCGGTCTACCGGAAGTAGACTTCAACTTCGTTATTTTAAATGGAATGCTATAGTTTTTACACCATTCAATTATACATAAGAAAATATGTTGACTTTGATAACAGTTGTTGGTGCCTACCGTTTTTTGTTTTCGAGTTATTTTGATTTTAAGTGTTTTTTGGCAAATATCACCATGCTCTTTACAAGCCCATATCTCAGCCAACGTTAATTCAAAAACGTTTTGCATAGGTGCGATAACTCTTCATATGCTGCTAAATAGATTGTCACTTGTTATATCAGTATATCTTATACAGGCTGGTCAAAAATTGAGTTACCGTTTCTCTGTATTCAATTTCGTGAAAGTCGTAAATTTTAAATGGAACGCCCCATATTTTCATACCCTATCAGAAAGGAAATTTAATTTTCTACAAATTATCTATAAATATTCCTATACCTATTTATTATAGTTTTCTTGCTATTGAGGAATTTATCACAATCATAGGTAAAATGCTAGAAACCGTATGTGTTTTTGTTAGAAGGCCATGACATTTTGACAGTGTTTTGTTTAATTTATTTAAATTATTATTAGTATTATTTCTACAATGAACTGTGATTGAATAAACTTTAGATTGCTAGCTGTAATGTGCCAAAAATAACCAAAAGAAAACCGAAAAAATGAAACAATGAAAAACAACAATTTAATGATAAAAATTAAAATCAATGACATAAAAGAATGAAAAACTGAAAATTACAAAAATAAATTATGGGAATTTAATTCTCTACAAACTATTTAGATACTTTCCTGCGCCTATTTGTTGTAGTTGCCCTCCTATTTGGAAATTAATGGCCGCATGCAATGCTGGAAGCTTCTTGTTTTTATGTTAGAAAGCCATGGAGTTTTGATAGCTTTTCAACCAAATTTATGTTATTGTTGTCATTACTTAGTTATGTCATCACTTACTGCTGTTAATGTCTTTGAATATCATGGCGAATTATTCTCACGCCAACATTTTAAATTCGTTTTATATTCATGGCGGGTGTAATAAAGTTTTGGATAAGATAAGATACGTATGTCTTAGTTTTGGAAAGATCAAAATAACAAGAAAACATAAATTTCTATCACCAGCAGCTTAAGATAATAGAATAAATGTTTTGTCATATTTTATTGCTTTACCAAATTCTTCGGTAAGAGGTGCTTCGGTTGATTTAGATGAATAATATTTTACAAAAAAGCACCGTAAATAAATAAACTGAATTCTCTAGGAACATCTCGCGCATCATTACGTCGAATATTACGCCATATCATTGTTTTTCATTGTTTCATTTATGCGTTCTTTTGCTGGTTATTTTTGGCAAATAAAAGCTAACAAACTCAAGTTTATTCAATCGCAGATCATTCTAGAAATAATACCAATGATAATTTAAATAAATTAAACAATAAACTGTCAAAATATCATAGCCTTCGAATAAAAACATGACCGGCTTCCAGCATTTTGTGTAGGATTTTGATAAAATACTCAATATGAAGAAAACTATAATAAATAGGTATAGCAATATTTATAGATAATTTGTAGAAAATTAAATTCCCGTTTAGATAGGCTAAAAGGATATGATGCGTTCCATTTAAAATTTTCGATTTTCTCGCAATTGAATACAGCGAAATGGTAATTCAATTTTTGACCACGCTCTATAAGGTACATTGATATAACAAGTGACAATCTATTTAACAGCATATGACGAGTTATTGTACCAATGCAAAACGTTTTTGAATTAACGTTGGCTGAGATATGGGCTTGTAAAGACCATGGTTATATTTGCTAAAAAACACTTAAAATCAAAATAACTCGAAAACAAAAAACGATAGGTACCAACAACTGTTATCAAAGTCAACATATTTTCTTACGTGTAATTGAATGGTGTAATAAAAACTATAGCATTCCATTTAAAATATCGAAGTTGAGGTCTACTTTCGGTAGACCGGAAGTGGTGGCCATCTTGAAAATATTTTAGATGAATAGATCGGAATGAACAGCCCATGATACCAAAATTTCAAGCCTCTACGAATAGTGTAACCCAAAAAAGTTTTAATGAACCAGTTACGTGAGACACCCTGTATATTTATATATATAATATATAGGGTGTTCTATTTAACCTTCCAATTCACGCAAGTGCTCGCACCGGACTGAGAGTCCGAATTTCTTTGCCAATAAAATGCTGATGTGCAATTTCTGTGAAAAAATCTGCGGTGGGCATGTAAATAACCGGTTTAAATTCGCGGTAGGTGTTTTGGAGCATTATCATTGTCTTCATCGTTTATCTAATTAGCTGTGATGCCATTTTGAACGACAAAAAAGCATCTTTCCGTCTACTGTATATACACGAACTATATACTACTATATACATGCGAATCATCAGTCTTTACCTTCAAAGTGTATGTTGCATCTTCATCGTATTCGTCTTCGTATTTTACTGTGTTGTAGACTAAGAAATTTTAGAATTGATTAAATTTAGCTTGAAAATCCATTCTACCAGTATTGTGTAATGAATCAAATATAAAACTTTACTTTGTACTTTGACTGATCCTTTGTTATAATTTATTATCTGACTTCGGCTAATCGCCATCTTCAGAGATAACTATAAGTTTAACAATACCAAACTGAATGAATAATTATAATAATTGAAATATACTGAATTGTAATGGAAATAAAATAATTAAGAATACTTACAGTTAATATTATAAGAAATTAATCCGAAATGTGTAAATCGGCTTTCATAATTAGTTTTTTACATACATTAGGTGTAAATACTAAATTAAAAAGTTAAAATGCATTAAAAACATAGAAAATAATTTTAGGAAGTTGACGAACGTGTGATAAGATTTGTAATGGATATATAAATATTGAAAATGTAGAAAATAACTGGTTATTATGTAAAATGTTTCTCTTTTAAATTTGATTTAAAAAAATCAACATATATATTTATGTTATAATAAATTTGTAGGGAATAATAGATGGAAGGTTTATAAATGGGGATTGTTGTTTATATAAATTTTATTTTAAAATATAAAGGAAAATTTGAGAAAGGAATTAGTTAAGGAAAGGAAAAGGGGGTGAGCCGCAACGACCCCAAAAAGTAATAAGTAATAATATCTGCGGCGCTAGTATATTAATCCTCGGCATTTTGGGGAAAGGGATTATTTAAAAATTGGTATAAAGGAACTTTATTGATATGAATCTGATCATTAAGGCAATATAGATGATCATTGTTATGTTTAAACTTTTCTGTTTCATATGTTTCTAACAAACTTAATTTAAAACCTTTGTTTATGTTCGTTAATTCGTGTTTCAAGTGATCTACCCGTTTCACCTATATAAGATGCATCATAAGTACCACATTCACCACATAATACCACATAATTGTATTTTATCTTTAGCATTCAAGAGTTTTTTCTGAAGAGTATTAACGTTTTTAAAGAACGTGTTAACATCATATTGTATTTTATGTGCCATGAGACCAGGATAATTTATTGATATGTAAATTAAATTTTTATTGTTGTAGGAACATTGTAAACTAGTAGAATTTCTTAGGTTTTGTTTATTTATAAATTTATCTTTTAAAGAATCTATATATGTTGTTGAAAAACCGTTATTGATACCGATTGTTTTTATTAAATTAATTTCGTTTTTTTTTTTATTTGAAAAAGATGTATTATAACATCTGTATATGTAAGCTCTGAAAGCTACAACTTTAAGATTATTATGGTGAAATGAATTAAATGGAATGATAGAATACGTTGGCTTTCTGTATATTTGAAATTCTATTGTTTTATGTTTTGTAATATGATGTAATTGTGAAAATCATTAATATTACTATGTCTTTCATTGTTTCAAACTATTAAAATATCATCGATGTATCTGCGCCATAATATTATGTTTATTTAATTTTATTTTCAAGATTATTAAGAAATATATCACTCAAGGGGGATCCCATCGGTAAACACTTATCATATTTACAAAATTTATTATTAAATTGATAAAAGTTCTGCTCAGTACATAATTTTAATGAATTACATATTCGGTGTCTAGTATATCTATTTTATTGTTTAATTAGTTATTAGTTATATTTAATCTTTTTGGAATTAATATGCTTGTATATAAATTAATTACATCAAAGAACAAAAAAAGTAAAATTGTTTGGTAAATTTAAATTTTGTAAAGTATGAATAAGTTCTGTTCTATTGTTTATGGTGTGAAACTACTGTGTACTACTGCGAATTTAGAAATTCTCTCTATCGGTCTGATCAGGAAGTTGACCTTCTCCAGGAAGTTCATAGGCAAAATATTAAATATAGCTATATTTTGTTCTTTGAAGAATTCTTCAGCTTTTAATAACCTTTAAACCTTAGTATGAAATGAGGTAGTGGGGTTTTCTCTTAATTTCAGTAAAGTTATTATCATTGAAAAAATTTTGCGTTTTTGCCAATATATACAAATATACAACCAATGTATATTTTACATTGGTTTTAATCTTACGTAACGGTTTCTTCTTCCCAATCAGTTCTGTGTATTATTCTTTTTATTGTGTTTTCTTTCAATTGTTTTGAGCAATTCGATGAGATCGTTCCTTAAATTGTCTTCTCCTGTAACTCTATTAGTAGATGCTTCTAATTCTATCGGTAGATTTGATAAATTATGGTGTTTAGGTGTTAATGTATACTTGTGACCTTTATTGAACAGATTCTCTTCTTCAGTGGTGAATTGTGTGTTGGTTAAGTTAGTAATTCGAAGGTGAAAATTATGTTGATTAGTTTGAAATTTCCCTTGATTGAGTTTGTTTCACTTTTCTTAAATTTTAAAGTTCGAATTTTTCATTTTAGCCGAAACTAGTTGGATAATAAGGGGCCAGTTAAAGTACAAAGTTTTATATTTAATTCATAACAAATTTTTCACTAAAATTAGTACTTTCTTACCATGTCGAATGTTGCCTTTTCTATTTAACAATAGAAGGTGCTGAACCCCGAGTGACCGAGTGACGACTAAAATATAGCTTTGAGGGAAAATTAACTTGTCCCAAGTTTTACATCTTACACATCTGAATCTCTTACATCTTTTATTTTACATCTGAATCTTACAGTTTTTCGAAAATTGCACTTCTTTGATAAACACCCCGTATCAATGAAATTTTAAGATATCAAAACTGTTTTCGAAATTAAGATTCTTGTAAAAATCGAGCCTCAGACATTGACATCATTTTTCCTCTATCTCTTATAGTAACAGGAGTTTCTTTTTAGAAGTGTCCAATTTGACCCACCTGTACATGATAACAGCTTCAAGCCGCTCATCCTTTATTAAATTTTTAAGTTGATTGAATATTGAAAATCATGTTAAAACAAAACATTTCCTATAAAAACAGAATTGGGTGTATATACTTTTCTCTATAAGTAGCGAGTATTTCATCAGAATATCTTAAAAAATGCTGATCTCGTTATGTGTCACCCAAATTGCGTCATTATTTCGGATTGGGTGTGAGTCATCATTATCCTTCGCGCCGGTTTCCTCCATCAAATTATATTTTTAACGATCTTGATTGTAGTCCCTCGTCTCCAAGAGACCTCACAAGCCACCTCAGCAATGCACATCTACGTCGATTCTAGTAATGAAGACGAGGTCGCTTACGGCCGAGGTGTTTCTTAGGTCAAGTTCTGTAAACCAACAAGTCAAGAACAATAAAAGATATATGACTATGATAAGTTTATTGCAATGTTTGATTTAAAATACAACAAAAAAGAATGTATTTGCAGTATTATAACATCAAGTTTGCATGAATATCACTCGTTAGAGATGTGTGATTAGTCCATTAACCACAGCCGCTCTGTGGTTTGAAAATTTATTGGCGAATGGGCACTAATTGAAAAGCGAAGTTTGGTTCATTCGAAAACCGATAGCCAGCGATTGCAGGGCGCCACTCGCGTGGTAATTTAAAGCGGTTATGTTTCGCGAATCAATTGCCGAAGAGACCAGTGCTAAAATCCGTTAAAAAAAGTTTTTTAATTAAACCGTAATAAATTTTGATTTAAAGATTCTAAGACATAAAACTAACTTGCCCCGGGCGAAGTGGTATTATTTAATTATACGGTGGTGTATTCACGAAGGTAATAAATTCGCAGATTTACAAAAATAACAAAACGCGAAACACTTCGCAAGCGGCCATAAACCAGGTTTATGCTAAACTAGGTGGACGACGTATTTTCCGCTCTGGTTTATCTCTAACGTTATCTGGAAATAGTACAGCTACATTTTTGTATTACCGCTTGGGTTATAATTAGTCTGGATTTTATAATTAAACCAGTCTAATATTATTCAAAATTCAATATCTTACATCATTCATAAGCAATTGTTCATAAACTTCGTTGCTTTGTTCCCGTATACGTCCCAGGAGAAAATAAAACGCGTTGTTAGTTCCGGAATAATGCAGGTATATTTTACGACGCCCAAGTTTTAATTAAGCAGATTTATATTGAGTTTCCCGTCTTGAAAATGTTCAAAACCATGTTACCAGGAAAGTTTCAGTTCCAGTTAGAATAATTTCGTTAAATTAATGAGAGAACTCTTTAATAATTTTTACCTTTACATTCGTTGTTCTGAATGAAACTGACGTTGTCGTGTTGGAATTACCAATATAAATAAAATCGCAACCTGTAATCTACAATATGGCCCATATTTCCGAGCGCTTTCCCAACGGGATTATAAAATATCAATTTTTGTTTATCAAGTCAACATTTTAAATACAGATTTATGAAATTCGATCCCGAGGCGTGTTTTAAATTTTGTTACCCTATTTTCCAAAGTAGTAAAATTTCAATAAATAAACCCGATTTCAATTAAAAAAGAAGCAACATTCAGATGATTTATGATATTTCCTGATTGTGTATTAATCTTCGTATTTTTGTCAGTTCTGCGGATGTAAAATGCAATCTGCATTTCGGTTAGTTTTCCCCTGGGGAAATTAATTCAATTTGGGATTTAATTCTCGACCTCTGATTGAATTTTTTTTGAGTTGAGTTTTGATGTAGGATATGGGGACCGGTTCTTTTACGAATGAGACACATAATGTACGGTTGAATGTTTGCCGACGTACGCTAAAATTGGAAGTCCGAAAGGTTCGTGCCGAGAATTTATCTTGTTCATTCTGTACATCCACTTCTTGTTGTCTTAATTAATCTACTAGTTCGTTATTTCGAGTTTTCCTTTCCTAATCAAATTTACTACCTCCGCAGATTTCAGCTTGGTTACGTAATTTCGTAAAAGTATTAAACAGGCTCTTTAAAGGATATCAATCTTTTCTTTATTATTTATTTAAATATAATATATTGAATCAATCTGGAAAAAAATTTACCAAACCAAAAAATTCTTGGCTTTTAAGAAAAACTTATTCTTTTGCTTAGAAGCAAGTATAAATTATACTTAAAAAAATTTTTTGTTTAGAAGTATGTAAGTATGTATCGAATAAAGTACATCATATTCTCAATATATTTTGTACCATTCTTGCGTTGATAATTTATAATACTTAAATAAAGGATTATTACTATTACAAAAATATTTGTACTGAAAAGAAACATACCTTATTATTCATTTAAGAAATCATATTTAATATAATCATATATATGTATAAACAAGCAATAATCAAAATTAGCATATAAATTGCTAAAAAGTTATTATTTGAATCCACTTTCATTCGTATTGCTTATTTTAATAATTAAAAACAGAAATTTTCTTCATCAATTGAAGCTTGTGATAAAATTTTAATTCCTATTGCTTTTAATTTTATGAAGCCTGCGTGAATATTTTTATATTTTTTGTATAGGCGCCGCTATTTGAGAATACGTATGATGTGCTGAAAAACTGATTTTTCAAAAGACTCATGTTATGAATCACCTTAAAAGCACACGTCGCTAATAGCCTAGTGTATAAAGTTGTCTAAAATCATCCAAATTTGTTTAAAATACGTTCCTTACAGCAACTAATTGTCTAACGATCTCTAAAATGATCAACTGTTTACAACATGTCTCTAATCGTTTGTAATTTTCTAAAGTTTAGAATCATTAATAACCGTCTAATAGCTTCCAAAATTAATTTAGAATCATCCACAAGTAGCCTAAAATCATCTAATCTGTTTAAAGTTGTTTAAAATCATCAAAAACTGTCGAAAATATTGCTCTAATTGCCTATGATTGTCTAAAGTTGTCTAAAATCATCTACAAGTTGCTTAACATCACTCAAAATGTGTCTAAAATATATCTGAATCCTCTATGATTATCTAAAACTGTTTAACATCATTAATGGCCGTTTAAAATCATCCAAAACTAGTTTAGCATCATCCACAGCTTGTATAAAGTCATCAAAAACTTTCTAAATTTTATCTCTAATAGCTATTAATTGTCTATAGTTGTTTTAAATCATTCACAAGTTGTTTAAAATCATTCAAAATTTGTCGAAAATATATCTCTAATAGCTAATAATTGTTTAAAAATGTCTAGAATAACCAAACACTGCCTAATACATATCTCAATTGTCTGTAATTGTATAAAGCTGTTTAAAATCATTAACGACAGTCTAAAATCATGTAAAACTAGTTTATAATCATCATAGTTTATAATCATAGTTAAAATCATCTAACGTTATCTAAATCAACCCAGTTGTCTAAAACTGTCTAAAATCATCAAAAACTGTCTAAAATCTGTTTCTAATAGCCTATAATTGTTTAAAGTTGTCTAAAAACATACACAAGTTGTTTAAAATCATCCAAAATTTGTCCAAAATGTATTTCTAATAGCTTATACACAATTATAAAGATGTCTAAAATGATCAACTATTGTTTAAATTCCCAGTAATATAAAGTTGAATAAACTTAGAGCATCAAGGAGTAAAATGAGAAAATGAAGAGAATAAAAAGTAACAACTAGAATTATTCAGAATAACTCATAAATTCTATCCAAGATTTACCAACTTAACAAACATTCAATTAAAAAAATATGAAAAGAAACTAATTAATCGACGATAAAAATTTTTCATCAATAAAGAAAACAGCTTTATCATATCTGGCCATTGAAATAGAGACAGCAGCACAATTTGCGGAATATGAAGAAACAATTAGAAAGGAAATTATGGAGATAATCATAATCAAAGCAAAAAGAAGAAATGTTGAAAACAAAATTTCCACATTTGACATAAACAATATGAAAATTATTAAAAATATAAAGCAAAACATAAAAGTAAATAAGGCCATAATACTAGGAGCAGATAAGAATGCAGGTTTTGTTATAAGGGATAAAAGTGACTATATAGACAAGACGATAAAGTTTTTTAATGAAAATGGCTTCGTTAAAATAAAAAAAATAAATAAATCCATTTGGAAATTTGTGATTCGATGTTCATCGCAAGAGTTTTAATTAAATGAAAGCCTGAGTGTGCGATGTTAATTATTTAAAATTTATTAAAACAAGTTAATTTGGTGCTACAATGTTTCAACTAATACATCAGTCTTTTTCAAGAATGACTATGAGAAGAACAGAAGTGTAAAAGTTAATGTATTTCAGACAAAAATTAGACAAATAATTAGAGAACTTAAAGACTTTTTTATAATGAAAATGGTATGAACCCTTGCTTATCCAAAATTAAATTATAATAAAAAATCGAGAAAAATGAGGTATGATGACGAAGATGAGATGCGAAGAAACGTGATGCGAAGAAATGTGAAAAAACTTTCATTGTTATTTACAAAGAAGAGGAAATGAAGGTGGAAACATCGAAAATTGCTTCTTGGTACTTAACTATTTCCTAGCAGGGTTAATGAATTTATTGAAGATCATTGTAACCAAGTAGTACTTTTAAATCTCATTTAAATTCTAATAATAATCACTATATTGAGTATTGTTAAAGAATACTCAAAACACATATAATTTAATACCGATAAACCCTCAAACTCTTGTACTGTATTTATTAATTAAGATTCACAAAAACGAGCACCCATATATAAAATATAAATTGAAACAATTAACAGATTTATTCTAGAATTTCCTTCCAAAGCAAAAATTCCAATTTTAAAATGAATTCAATTTGAAAAATAGAAACAACTAATAGAAGATCTAAACAAAATAACACCACTAAATACTTTTATAATGGATTCACTAGATGTTACAAACTTGAATTTGAAAGTACTGGCAGTATGCTACTTAAAGCAAGAAAGTTTACTTTACTTGCAGTGCATTTTTGCTACAAAAAATCGTCTTTTTTGTTCAAGACCATTATATCATTCTTAATTTATAACAAAAAATAAAAACATCGAAAAAAACTAAACACAATCTAAAGTAATAGATACAAGAAAATCAAAACACAATACTGACAGAATACGATGACACAATACGAATGATACCTTCATCAAATTCTCAATATCTGTCAATTTCAGTCTTCAATCAGCTTCAGCATTTATCTTTCATAAAAGTAATAGTGTGCAAAAAAGTAATAAAACGTTGATAGATATTTCTGATAAAATATAAATATAATGAATACATTACGTATTCATTTCCAATATTGAGCCAGAACTCTATTAGAAACTGGTCTTTAAAAATCGTTTTTTAGGAGCTCAACACAAGATAACTCAAAAAGTTTTCCTTTTTACGTTAAAGTTAGAGATTTGTCCAAATTTAGATATTTTTGGGAAAGACTACACATCCAATTATTTTTTAGAAATATAGAGCGTCCATTAGGAACGTATACATGGTATAAAAATATAGGTTAACGATGGAAAATTAATTTAATTTTCTTTGTGTTGTTACTTCAGAAATTTTCAGTAAAAAAGACATTTAATTGTAGAGTAGTAAAACGAACTTTTTTAACGAGGGAAAGATTTTATTATACTTTTAATTTTCCATTCGCTAAATGAAACACAATACTCCCTTCAGGATTATACGACATTTTGTTAAATATTTCAACCTTGATGAAGCTATCTCTTTATGACTTAAAAAAACTGAGGAATGAAACAATTCAACGCAAACGTCTCGAACCCATTTCTTCAAGGTTTTTTCGAATAAATAACAGTATAAATCTTTTTTAAACTTAAATTTAATGTTTCACTAACTATACAATTATTGTTTTTGGTTGTGCCTAAAGAAGATAGCTAGGCTATCCAAATGTATGTAGCACCGATTGCAGAGAAAATTAAATAATTTTTTCACCATTAATCTATGTAATAATGACCATGGAAGCATTATTACTAATAAGGGAAGTAGTCGTCAAAAGTTAATTGAAGATATTTATGACGTTCATATACCTATATATATACTATATATATACCTATATTCATATACCTATATTTGTTTTAATGTTTTCATCTAGTTTAACTGAATTTTCAGATAAAAAGCGGCAATTGTTAGTTTTCAAAATCACTGTTAACCATATAGCTATTGCCAAATATTGTGTCCACAGTTGTAAATTTTTTTAAAGATTTAGCAGTTTCTATCTAAAATACACAAGCAAAATTGCAGCGTTTGCTACATTGGTCGACTCATCAAGCTTGATCGCAAAATAATTCAATTTAACGTTTTTCAAAAGCTCATTCTTTACATTACTTGCTATATCATAAATTCTACACGACATTGTATTATTTGATAAAGAAACCAGTTAAAGAAATATCATATTTTTTCTCCAAACATACACTTAACATTATATTGTGCACATAGTCCAGTAACATTTTATGAAATTATATATTTGTTTTAATATTTTCATCAAGTTTAACTGAATTTTTTGATAAAAAGCTGTCGAGTGAACTAAAACATTCGTACTAATTTATATGCATAAATCGGATCTAACAATTAACTTTTCTAGTGTAGATTCAATTCTATCATCGAAACCAAGGATGGTGACACCTGTGTCTTGCAGTGATAAATTTAATTCAAAGAATATCAGATAGACAACAGGATAAATGAAATAGATGTTTGGTAAAGTCGTCAGTAACTAATCGTCAGTAACTGATCATGAGTTACTTTACACTTTTTTTACGTTACATGGCTGGACCGATTTTTTAATCTTTCATTACTACTAGTTATTACTTTTACATTAGTGATTGATTATACTATAATTGATGTAATTAATATAACATATTTCGTAATTCACAATTAAATATCAACGTGAGTTTCAGTTTGATTATGTTGCATCCCCGTTTGAGCATCAGCTGGAGTCTCAGCTTGACTATCAAGTTGAGTCTCAGCCTAGGTATTATGAATTTGGATAGAATATTAAATAAACTTTTTAATAAACCCTCCACTATCAGGTTTACTCTTTTTATTAGCTTAATTACCAAAAATGCAAAAGTTAAACAAATAAAAATAAATATTAACTAATGTGGAACATAAAATCAACTTAAAGCAATTGCTCAAACTGACATCCATCCACTTCATGACATTTTTTTCATTTCGAAGACGAAAAATTATTGACTTCTGGATTATTATCCAATATTGCGGAAGGAATTAAACGAGTCTTCTTTCCTATTCCCTTTAAGGTCATTTAAATTATTCGGCTTGTTGAAATAAGCTTTAGATTTCAAATAATCCCACAAGAAAAAGCCTAATTGGGTTAAATCGTGTAATCTAGGTGACCAATCATCTGTCCAAATCAATCTGTTATTGAAAGTTGCATCTAAAAATTGTCGAATATTATGTGCATAATAAGGAGGCACCCCATTTTGCTGAACAACATTCGGTTTTGTGGTGTATCAAGATCCTCTTGATGGAGAAAGATGGCAACAACATCGGGAATTAGTTATAACTGAAAAAACTCGAAATAGCGTTCCCCGCCCGCACATTAAATTTCTGTGGATGCTGAATATGTTTTTTCAGCAGGGATTTTCTGTCGCCTAGTAGTTGCAAGTTTTCCTAATAATAACAGAACCGTTAAGAACGAATGTTGCCTCGTCAGATAAAATGATATATTTAATTAAACTAGCACATTCTGTTTTGTAATTATTTGCTCGCTGAATTATACTCTTTGATCTTTTAGCAAATTCTGCAGCATATGTGGTTTGTCAAAGTGGTATTCAGGGTCTCGTAATATTGTTGAAACTGTCTAATCCAACACCAAAATCTGCTGATATTTGTTTCTCAGAGACGTGGATTTTCTTTAGCTACTAAGAGGATGTTTAGTTTAGTATGTAGTAATAATGTATGTTTATCTAAAAAAACCTGTGGAATGTTGTAGAAATGTTTTTGTAGTAATCTTAGCAATTAAAAATTTAAGTTTCCATTGTTTGGTGCGAGTCATAGCAATGGCTTATTTACTGCCTTATCCAAATCCATGAAAATATATATTATGTTGCATTGGAAATAAACAAGTTACTATCACATACTATTACATATTTGGTCATACAATACGTCAAAAAATGATAAATCAAACCTTAAAATTGAGCAGTTTGAACATTTTTACCGAAGAGTAATTGTTAAAATTTTATCGAATTTATTCCTTTTATCCTGAACGCACTGTATATTGATTTCCTGTATCCTGAACGGTGTTCTCAAAAGTGTGTCGAACATATATAACCAATATTGCAAAATAATCCGATAAACAATCCTGCTATCCTGCAAAATAATATTTAATAATTATTAAAATAATAATTATTAAATAATTATATAAAATTTTAATAATTTTATATAATTTAATATTTTTCAAAAGCTCATTCTCCATATTAGTTGCCATATACATATATAGTGTGTACATAAAGTATTCGATATAAATTCGAGGCATATTCTTAGAAAAAAAAGGCCTAGTGATCTATGTTATATTTTTAGCACATACTTTTTAAGTTTGAATTAAAATGTACAAGTATTCCAAAATTGAGATACCATGCCTAAGTTGGCATTTTTAAATAGAAATCCTCATTGTTTCTTATATATTCTACGTTAAATTCTGAGTATTTTTCATGTAGCACACCTTATGCTGGTATTGAGCTGTCTTAAATAATAATAATGGCTGTGAGTACCTGTGTACATAAAATATGAAGAATGAAAGAAAGTATGAAATCATACCTTATGTACACAGTGTAGTCATAAATTCGAGAGATGCTGTAAGAAAAAAAAGCTTGGATATAAAATTAAAATGTATGGGTTTCCTAAAATTGAGAAACCCTACCTAAATTGACATTTTTAAATAAAAACTATAAATAAATTTTTTTAAACGACAATTTTTCGAGGTCTGCTAAGCCGCCATAGGCTAATCAACATACAGGAAATATATTAATAATTTAACGTATTTATATATATTATAAATACGTTAATAAAAATACGTTATATATATTATAATTTTACGTAAGAATGACAACTTAGGCATGGTATCTTAACTTTGGGACATCCTGTACATTTGAATTTTATCTAAATAAATGCGCTTTAAGAAATAGAACATAAATGTCCATGTCGTTTTCTTCTAAGAATATCCGCTGAGTTTATATCGAATTGATTCCATATTTTAAGTACACAGATACACACAGCCATTATTTCGAAGACAGTTGAATATCAACAGTTGTGCTACATGAAAAATACTCAGAATTGAACGTAGAATCTATAAATATAAGAAAAAATGTGGGATTCTCTTTAAATATGTTATCTTAGACAAGGTAATCTCAATTTTACCTCAACCTGTACATTTGAATTTTACCTAAAAACGCAATGATTTCTCGCAAGCATATACAATCTTTTTTTGTAATATCTTTTACATACGGTCCAATAAATTTCTTACAATTATTTGTGCCTCCCCAAATTTTCCAGCTTATAGTTTTTTCGAAATGTTGCCAAGCGCGATTTTATTATCTTTGAAGTAAATAGAAGAGAAGATATCTTCTAAAATAAACGGTTTATTTTTGTGTTGGATGCCGGGTGTTTAATATCAAGACGTTGACGAGTGGTTTTAAGCTGCTATTAGCAAACACTTCATTGCAAATTTCAGAAAGCAATTGATGTTGTTAATCCTCTTCAGTAAAGCAAAAACCCATGCGTAGTAGTCGCTGTCATATTTCCCCATTTTCTTTCGTTTTTGCCAGTATCATCAATATTCTCTTTGTACATAATCGGATGAACTCAACTGTAGTACCCCTTTTGAGCCCCCGATCCATAGTATAATTACGGAATAATTATCATTAAAAACTGTTTACACGTTCTCGTTAAACTCCCCAACCAAGCTACTGGTATCAGACTACCAGCTGCAAACAAACCATAAATCACACAAGGTTTTAAAATGTTTGTATGAAGCTCTGGTAACCTACGACAACGCATTTCAATTAACTCGGGGAACTCCCTATGGTGTGTTTTCTTGCCGCAAATTAGGCCGAACCCGGTTTGAAGCTTCGTTGTTAATTGCCTAGATGCTCTTCAGGTGGCGCATATATCTAAAAATAGTAAACTTTATTCATGAATCTTTATCTTTTTATTATGTCTGGGAACTCCCTTAGCGATACACGGAGCTACGGTTTAATAAATATTACAGACAGAATAACACAAAGTACACAACACAACAGACACGGAATAAATTGCTGTTTTTATATCTGTTCGTATTTATATGTTTTATTACAGTCTTTTAGTTTTATTATATTGTTAATCTCTACTTTACCACTACTTCTATTATATTCTTTTTAAAAAAGCTTTTGAACCACCGGTTGAGAACTGCTGCACTAGATTATATCATTGAAATAAGTAACAATCTGGCATGTTATCATCGTGACCCCAGTGCATACGTTGGCGTTAATTATAGCCACCCTTAAAATAAACAGGGTGGTAATGTGGGAAGCGCGACAAGAACACGTCATGAACACACGGACATAAAATAACTCGACGCCGCAACGGGAATAAAAAATAGAATGTCACAAAAGCGGGGGTAAAGTTAATTGCATGTGAAAAAACCCAGCATAGCGATTTTTTGTTTAAATTATATGTGTATATACAGAGTAAGCTCGGTATATCTAACACATTATTGCTTATGCAATATATCAAAGAGTTAGTATTTTGCCTGCCCGTCACGTGTTGCGAAACACACTTTAGCGTTTGATTAACACGCTTAATATGTATGAGGTTGCGGTGTTCGAGTGGCCCTATAACTTTATACTTTTCAACTCAGGGTTATTTCCGCTTGACTACTTTTTGAGTTGATGGCATCTACTATGTTACTATTGTGACTTTCCTGCATAATAGTAGACGAATCTGCACAAAACGAGGCAATATGTATGCGAGTCACGTATTAATGAATACCATTACTAGTTTGATTAAAGTAGTTAGCATGTACGGAGCGAACTGAAAACTATGACGGTGTAACTTACCGACTAATAACGAGTGGTGGTAATTGCTACGGGAGCCTCCATCGCGATGTTAATTTTACCTTAGAACGGGATAATGAAAAATGTATGAAAGTTGAAAAGGAGAAAATTTGCATCGACCTTATCTTTCTTTATTTCCATTGGAATTAATAAAATATTCCATACAAACACATATCGTGTCATATCAACAAAGTTTATGGATGCGGAATGATTTTATCTAAACGTTGTACCACGCGCCGAGGTTATAATCAGAGTTATGCAATCGCTGCAATTCTAACGGCTGGTTACGAAAATTGGGGGCGGGAAATTCAAGATCTGGATAAGATCTGGCTGCAGTAATTTCACAATGGTTATAATAGTATTAATGGTTGGTCAGGATGTTCTGTTGGTGGCTTTAATGAACAGAATCGGAACCGCAAACGTGGCGTTCTATTTCCCTGGGATCCACTCCAAATTAGTTACGGTTGAATTGTCGGATTGTACGTTGAATTATCGAGGACACCAAGAACATTCTAAATTCACTTTTACAATAGGATTTATTAATAAAAGAAGTGCTCATATTGAAACCGCAGACATTTGCTGGAAAGGTCGCTTGCGATGGTATTTAGTTTGCGGTTTGACCATAGGAAGTCACGGCATTACGTGACGTCACGACCGGATCGCGCAAAACGGAGTTTGATTGGCAAACTTTCCGGTTACAATGCAAACGACGCTCGAACTGTACGACTTTAATTGAATGAATTATTGCCGGGGCGTTTCGCTTCTATGTGTACACACTTATCAAGAGTTTAACGTGATGAAACGGATTCACATCGAAACGGAAATAACGTTTCGACGTTAATAAATAATTTTATTAGTCGAGTGCATTCAGTCTTGATCTCTGCTACGACATAGTTTTGACCACGCCGGAGCGCAAATAAACCACGCTTGGGATACACAAGTCACATGAAAGTTTAGCCCTGTCTGCAAACCGCAAGCCTCGAGTTCTGAAAGTAATTCACTAAGCAATATGCGAAGTTTGGTACCCGACAGGCGCTGATATGTACGTCCGCTGTGTTTACGTTGGCGGAGATTTTGTTTGGATAACTTTCTATGTACCCCATATGGTTAACATAATATAATTTAAATAATAATTTTCTCATATATTCAAAATTCTTTCAAATCCATATATATTAAAAACTCATCTAGTTTTGACAAGCTTCGGGCGTCCCTGTTTCTAATGGTTAATCAATTCTCCATACTTACATTCCGAAACAGTCGGACACACTTGTGCATTATATATTACACTTTATCGACTTAAAGTGTAGTATTTACAAGTCCTCAGAAAGTAGTTAATCAAGTTAAAACTACGTTGTAGTTTGCGCATCGTTTAAACTTTATATATAAATTCTATATCATTGATTTTTATTAAAATAAAACATGAAACCGTTGCCATAAAGATATGGTAGACCGAGTTTGCGTCGATAAAATCCAATCGTTGGTAGATAAAAGTAAATCTACTTGAAGAAATAATAAACAACAAGAGTTTGTTTGAGAGATCGTTCACATTGTTTGTTTTCCAAAAATATTAAATTTGTAATTATTTTCTACTATAAATTTTTATTGGTATATTTTTATTTTTTCTCACACATCCTTTATTAAAGTTGAGGCAGTAAAACAAAATATTTTTAAAATCAATCAAATCGGATTATATCGTCCGATCGCGCAATTCCTTTAAAGTTTACAATCGAAAAACTTTAGACATTTACAATATTTAACATTATAACTTAAAATGTAATAGTTCACATCGACTGTTACTCATACTAATAGTCAAGTCTGTGATGGGTTTGACATTTGAAACATATAATAAAGTAGTGTAATTATAGGCACCGAATAAGCATGTGCTGTGAGTGCATAAGCACTCATATTCAAAGTTTTAATGGTAGCATAGCACCCATATGTATAAATGGTTCCAGAAGACTTGAACTACTTGCAGACAACTGTATACTACCTTTGGAAGACTGTTTCTAAAAGACTTGAAATGCGTTCAGATATCTTTAACTGCTTCCAGAAGTCTTAAAACGGAATTCTAGCAGCCTGGAAATATTTCCAGAAACCTTGATATTGCCTCTTGAAGACTTGAAATACTTCTACATACTTCTACATACTTTCTTCATACTGTTCTTCATACTGTTTCTAGATGACTTGATATTATTGCCAGAAGATGATACAACAAATACAGCAAGAAGTATCTACGACCGATCCGTGGAAAGTAAAATTCCAGATATCGAACCTTCCTGAGAGCAATTTCTTTAAAAAGTACAAAAACCAATCTTTGTTGTATTATAATTAAAATTAAATTAAACCTAATTCAATTGAGTTTACTTATTTTAGAAGTTAACCAAGTTAAATATTGATAGATTTGTTCTCTTTGTTGTCATCGTGATGTTAAGTTTAGAATATGGTGGCGCGAACAACTTCAAAAGTACTATTTGTGAATGTCCATTTTTTATAGTATTTGACCCTCCTTAAATTAAATAAACAACTGATTTTTTTAAAAAAGTAAAAGATTTGAACCTCGATGATGGTAAGTAGTTGTTTCAAATTTTTTGAACGTGGTTTCGTGATAAAAATACTCTTTCATCGTTGAAGTATAACAGAGAATTCTTATTTTTTATTCTAAAGTTAAATATTGACATATTAAAAATTGTAATAAGAAGAACATAGGACTTAAAATTAGTTAATTTGGAAACGTGAATGACTTCGTATATGCTTCAATTCAAATACTTAACAGAAGTTAGAAACTAGAATGTCTATAATAAAAGGAATATCAAAAAAATAAAATAAACAAATAATAAGAATGATAATATTTTAAAATTCAATGTAAGGTTATCTTAAAAGAATTGTCTTGAATATCTAAAATTAAACAATTTACTGATTAGTGTCAGAATTATTACCATTGTTTCCCAGTCATATCATTATCTATCATATAACCATAGATGTTATTCAAAAGATGAAAGTCTGATTTGAAATTTATGGTGTTATAACCGACTATTTCCAAGAACGTTCTGTTGCAAAAATGTTCTTCAGTATCTAAAATTTTAACGTTTGCAAAATTACACATGTAGACTTAGGGTGAACATTCTATTCTTCAACCATTGATTACATCTACCTCTTATTTCAACTGGGATTCAGTGGTGTCTTTCACTTTATAACAGCTGACAGTTTTAATGTTATTAAAACCACTGATAACTTTTTTACTTTTTCCACTTAAAGCGTTTACGGAAGGTATTTTCCAATATTTGATTGCTTGATTGTTTGGAACGTCATTTCTGTGTAGATAGCTTGCAGGGTTTGATGAAAACCCTAACAAAAGTTTGAACGGTTTGAATTTAAGGTGTGGTATCTAAAAGAGTAGGTAGGTTTCCTGTACCAATCAAAAATGGTGGTATTTCTGTTACTGCGGATAATTTTAGTATCTAAGAAAGGTATTTCATTTTTGGTCTCAACCTTAATTGTAAGTTGAATCTCTGGCTGAAACTTGTTAGAGCATTTGAGTATAGCTCCCGCATCATCTGATTTGAAATACTTCCAAAAGTCTTGATACTGCTTCTAGAAAACTTAAAATACTTCCAAAAGACTAGATACTTCTAAAAGACTTTGTACCGCTTATAAAATTGCTGGCAGAAGTTGTTTTCATCGCATTAAATATTATAGGACTTTAGAGTCCTATAATATTTTTACTTCTAAAAGACTTTAGGAATTGCAAAATCTCCAGAAACTGTTAATTAAAGCTTAAATATTGCTGGTAGAAGATATCTTTGTTGCAAAAGGGAGGAAACTGTTAATAAAATTTGATTTTGTTTCCAAAATACCAATTGCTGTTGGCAAAATACAAAATCTTCATGTCAGATGCTTAAAAACTGCCAAAATTGTATCTGTTCAATATAGCTGTACCCAATAAATTCACTACAAAAAAAGCAATTATGTGCCATATATTTACACCAAAAGAATTTTCTTGTGATAATCTTTCTACTGGTGAGAACGTGATTAATTTTACTTTAATGTAACCATTTTAATTACACAACCTTTATTATTCTTAAACCTTTTTTCCCTTAAAAAACTATTTTTTCTTTTCTTCAAACCCAAAATCAATAAATAAAAAAATAAAACTCTACGTCATTTTATGTGGTACTTTTCAAAGCTTTTCTTATAATGGCCCAATATTCCATGTTATCTTGAGGTCTCAACATGTAAACTATGGATGGTCCAGAAACTGTGACAGCTTTTCTACGGGATCTTGACCTAGATTTTGAACTCCACTCACGATCCTCCACTCACGATCCTCCTCTAAGCGACGAATCGTCTCAATCAATGCCTCAAAGTAATAATCCCAAGATAAACTTTTCTCACTCTCAAAGTTTTGCAAGGCTGCTTGCTCTTCAGCTTCAAATTTATTTCTTATATTCGTTAATCTTAGCTATCTTAAAATTCCAGCTACTTCAGTTCGAACTAACATGTTTCTTGTAGTTCCTGAAGGGGGCCTAAATATTCCTGAGATCTTCCTCCTTTTACTTCTTGAAGTTGATGATCAACTTGGGCGATTCTTTCCTTATACAGTAACTCTCGAAGCAAGGTAAATTGTCTTACCAAGTCAGAAAGATTTTCCATACATTCTGTACGTCGTCGCTCGCATTCTCCTTCATCCATTTCTGAGCTATCTTCCGAATCGGCTTCTTCATCGCTGGTTTCTCGGGTGTTGTCCACTTCGCTAGTGTTGGATCGCTCGGATTCGCCCCCGACATCTCTCCACCACTTTCGTCGCCGGCACCAATTAATGAATAATACATTAATTTCATTTTGATTCAATTTTAACTTAATCGGTAAATGCAAGAATGTAAAATCAAATGTAAGCGTCTATTGTGTTTTGCTTTTTGATGTTATATTATATAACCTAATAATATTATAATATATTATAATATTATAATATATTTTATTATAATATATTATTAATATAATTATGTAACCATTTTAGTTGTATGTTCCTAATATTAACATATGTAATAGATACTACAGCTATTTTGCTGTTCACATATGCTTATATGTCTTGTTGTTTTTTAAATTATATGATGAATTTACTAAAGTGATACATACTTGGCACAAGGTACAACTAGGTTATCTCGAACCACCATATGTTATATCTTAGACCAACCATAGAAACCATCAGAAAGACGCAATGTTACGAAATGAATTCTGTATAACGTACATCATATTTGCAATTTAAAGTTTACTATAGAATAATATAGAATAATAGTCGCTCTAATTAATTAGAATAAACAAAATTAAGTTTTTTGTTAAAATACGTTCATATATATGTTTTACATGAACCTAAATTTGAAAAAATAAAAGAAAAATTCGTGGTTTTTATTATAAACAATGAGCAAACACAAGAATTAATTGTTATATTTTTAATGAACTTTTGGGTTCAGAAGTTAAACAATGTAAATTCCAAAGCTCGCTCCAATCGGTTAAAAATTGTTGGTGAGTTTAAAGTTTTTTGTAAAGAAACTTAGAACTAATAAAAGCATTGTAGCCATATAAGGGCCATATAAAACACATTTCTCTTCTACAAATTTACTCAAATTTACTTCTACTCATTTAAAACATAAAATTCTTATATAATTCTTATATATTATTCAAGCAGACCTTGTCTTTTTTAACGCCTTTGGGTGCTAAGGATCTGTCTATTCACGCATTCTTGGTCGTCCACGTTCGCAATTCTTTTTTGTTTGCAATGTGAACCGATTGGCAGTTGCATATCATTCATAATTTATAAAATTAATCTATAGACATTGCTTTCGGCTAAATAAGCAGCAATGTGAATAATTTTAGACACAATTTATTTGTTTAGGGGCCAGATCCATCCATCAATCAGCCATCCAAGAATCTCTGAAGTAAATCATCCCGAGAAAAATCATAGAACTAGGATTTGTCTCGGGTAGTAGGAATCCTAGAAGTAGGACCAAAATTGTAACTACTTTCAAATCCCGTTTGAATCACAAAAGTAGTAAAAGCTTTTGGAAAAGCTTTACCCATAAGTTCAGCTGTGCAATATATTGAAATGGATTGCCCTGGTTTCATAATCATTCATTCGGTACAGGCAGTATTGTGTAGGTCTTCATTGGCTCAAAAACTGTTCTATTGAGCGGCTGTATTTGAATGTTACCATAAAATTGCTCTTATTATCAATGGCGTTGACGCTCACGTGATTATCATAGTTATCCAAAAGTAATATGACATGATTTTCAACTTTTGGATTTTGAACGTAATCCAATCTTTCAGCATATGTGGTTTAAAATTGACTCTCGGATATATCATCATAGGCGAAATATGATTTCCAATTGATAGAGGCAATCATTGTAACACACTATTTGGCCTAATTGTTTTCCTTTAGGTCATAATTTTTGGTGGAACATGAACAATTTTTTTCTAAAGTAGAATTGCCATGCGATAAAAGTTCTTCAGAATTTTTAAAAAATGACAATATATTTGTTTTATTGAAAGATATTGCTCTAGCCAAAGTTATCGATTCCGGCTTTTGAAGTGATAAATCGTGATGCCCTCTGAGAAACTATCTCAACCATTACTTACTGCTATTTAGTACTTACTTTTCCTATGTTCCAAGAAGCTAGATGGGATTTTGGTTTTGACTAGCAAACTGGTATGCTAATGTACAAACTTCTTATTTAGTCACTCAACTGCTACTAATACTAGAAACAGATTTGAATTCGACTTCGAACCAGTTTCTAAAGAAGGTTGCAACATGACATCCGAAACGGCAAATATTTTTTCAAAAGACGCATGGTAACATCCAAAATGTTTTAATGTTAGTTCTAATTTAAGTTAAGTTCTTTATTGGTACCGAACTGATGAAGGTACGGTACAAGATTCGAGTAACAAGTTTGTATAAATTAAACTTTTCTACTCCTTATAATTTTAGGTTATGTAGTAAACAGAAAATATACGCGGTTTCAACATGCCTATTTTCCCTACCTTGATTAAAAGTATCTTGATAACAGACTACTAAAACAGAGAAAATTACTTTTAATGGACGAAATCACAAACATGTTTGAAGCATTTATAGGATCATACTATTGATACATCAATTACACAAATATTGATTTAACAAATCAACATATACAAATAATAATTGGTCTCTTTTATAGTACCAAAAAGAGTATGATAAAATATTTAGCAAATAAGGATTCAATCGTGTAGTAAATCTAACGAAAATGTCAGCCATCCCTTTAGGTGTTTATTTGGATGGGAGGAATCAGGATACTTTTTCCGGATTTCCGGCGGAAGTGGGAAGATACCGGAAGTATACTGCCACTGTATTATTTAAAAATAGAAACCCCAAAATACTCCATTTTATCCCACCTAAACTCTTTAACTTGAGTCCTTCATTTATACAGCCCTACACCATTGAATATCTCGCGATAAAACAATAACGGCGCAAAGAAGATATTTAATATTTCAAAATTTTTGGTTATATAGGTGAGACAAACACAACAATAAATAATTGAAATTCATGAATAGCAAACAAAATAATACGATATATTAATAAAAATGAAAATTGTAATTCACAATTCAAGTGGAAAAAAATTATAAAAAAAATAAAACTGAAATGAAATTGGAAAATGTAATAATTTAAATTAACTATTCAAAATCATAAAGCAAACCAAAAAACAAAAATTAAATCGACGTCTTTCCCGCAGGATAGTTAATTTTGTTTTTTAGGTTAAATGATTTTTTCCCCAAGAAGATAACTCAATAATGTTCCCTAGTTAAATTGTTCCCTCTAAAAGCCTACCAATTAAAATTTATTAGAGATAAAAAAATCTTTAATGTTAAGCGTAGTTTTAAGTTTTTTTTTTAATTCATATCTTTAATTATCTATCTAAATATTTGTCTAATTATTTAACTTTTTTTATTTAAATTTAAGTAGTATGAATGGTTTGAATTAAATAAATTGCATGAGTGACTATATGAATGAAAATTAGTGTAAGGAAAATTGAAGACCTTAACATACCTCGTGGAAATTCTGAAGCTATTAAACAAATTGTTTCTTTGCAGTATAACTAAATCCAGAATAAACATCTGTGACCAAAATCAAACTATTGGTTATGATTGCTTCTATATAACATGCGTAATACCCCCATAAAATATGGATTAATAATTTCGACGATAACTCAAAATCTTAAACTTTTTAAAATGTCGACGATTAACTTTTAACACGACGTTACATGTCGCACCGCTGAATGATGAATGAGTCAACTTTGGTCTTGTAAAAATTTATACTACCAAAAAAAGTTAATAACTTAATTATATTTAAACAAAATTAATTAAATGAATTATTTGTATTGAGTTGACCAACAAAATCCATTCAAATTTTGAACAATTAAACTCCCTATTATTTTACCCCATTTATGCGTCCAAATCATCAAAATATTTATTAAAATTAGTTGGAAAATGAGGTAAAGGAAAGTTCCTCCTAGATGGCTCTGAAACAAAACAAAGCAAAACCCGAAACAAAACTTGCTTTTTACGAATTTGCAACAAATTACAACAAAAGAACGTAACAAGTGGGATGATAACGGAAGTGAGATGACACCGGAAGTGACGTCATGGAGAACAGGGAACAACTTCCGGTCGAGTACGCTACTGTTAGTAGTAGATCTTGCTCACGGAAAAAGATTCCCTCGAATAAAAAAAAATGAGAAAAAAACGTCATATTGACTTCCAAATGCCTAATGATGATACACGAATATCGAGTAGATACTCGATATTTCAATGGCAATAATATCAGAAACCCGTAAAGAAGATTGGGCTTTACGTGATCCTAGTCCATTGTCACATTCGAAGTGGTTGACAAAAGAAATTGTTTTATTTATCTTGAAGTTATACATGCTAATGCGGCTTTGTATTAAAACGACTAAGGACTTTACAAAGGGACCAAAACTTGTATACCAAATAATACAATCTACACTGAATGATGATTTAGTGATAAACTTATGCTGGAAATGACACAAGATGAAACGAATCACATAAGGCAGCTCAAACTTCCACGAATTCGAAAGGCCCATTAGATATTACAAGTCGTCAAATCTCAAGTTCAAAGCTCAAAACCACACGGAAATCATTGACTAAGATGTCGCTGATAATGACAATCAAATGCATATTCAAAGTGACACGGTTCCTAATTAGGATGTAATAATCAACAGATTCCTAATTCACACCGACGCAGTTCAAAGATGTGTAAAACCCATAACTAACACATCGGGAAAAGTTTGTGGAACTGAGAGTAAGGATGGCTTTATCAAAACAACTCTGTTGTTAAGGTTAACTATGCCTAGTTTCGACATAAATCGAATTACAAATTACTACAAGCTAAGAGTTATTAGAAATGGATACGTATTCGATGATTCTAAATGAGCTTGCTGAACTTTCAACGTTCACAAATAAACTTTTTGTTTTCGTTAACAACAACTATTGTTACAGTAATTACTTTTAATCAATTAAGTTATTGTTCGTATACATTAAGGCTTGCATTAAATAAAAAATACATAAACATGTTTTGTGTTAGAATTTACTTTTCTTGTGAACTCGAATCTACGTTAATATGTAATTTCCTTTCAAAATTGTATTTACTTTGAAGGTAACGAGCGACCTGAAAATGTAGATGAATTTAATACATAATATTTTAATCTATTCTTTAATCTATTATATCATAAATAGGTTAATAAAAATTCTGAAAAATTCTTTTAATTTTGATAATGTTTGGAGCTAATGTACGATCCGAAGATATAAACCGATCTAATTAATTCTTTTTCTCAAACTAGTCTCCCTAAATGGCAACTTTTCCGCAGTATTACGACTTGAACCAAAAAACATTTTGTTTTTTCGGCCCACCCTAGTAAATATAGGTGATCTGTTAAAAAGTCGAGCGATGAATGTTACATTTTACGAGCAGCCACTATCACGGCAAACCGCAGTAAACCGCGTATAGTCGCTTGAATACAGAGATGAAATTCAGAAAAAAAAAGTCATCAAAACAGCAAATGCAAATAGTGCTTTATTTGAAATACTACGAAAATAAAAATTAAAAACATAATATTTGAACAATTTTGGTATTTCTACATTCTCTATTTTTAATATATCAATTGCTAAAATGATAGACAGGTAAAAATTTTAATAAATTCATAATTTTAATTATATAGTTTATACCATGAATTATACTTAGTTTTTTATTAACCCAATCAGTGAGATTATGAAACAATTTGTCTTTCTTCATACATATCATTTTTCAATCTGGTACTACTTGAAATACAAAAGCAATTTTTTTCTCATATAGAGGAGAGGTAGCGTAGGGTAAAACAAAATATTTTTCTAATTATCTTAAATCTGCGATATCCCGGGCCTTACATAAAGTCTTTTATTATTGCCGCAATATCCTGCGTCTCCTTTTGAACAGCTCTTTTAAATTTTCTTGCCGTTTTCTTCTCACGTCCAGCTTTGAATATTCGTCGGGAATCCAATTTTGAGACAGTTGATGTGCTATTACGTTTAATAATTGCATCTTTAATATTCTTGTATATCAATCTTTAAGTATATTAGCTGCATTACAAGATGCTGTTAGGTATATTTGTATTGAGATAAAATTTGGGAGACCAAAGTCTCCACAAAACAAAATTTTCATTTACAAAAAAATAACAAACAATAACCGCTTTGAAAAACGGTTTTCGATCAAACTTACTACATGCTACTTTCTTCTTGTTACGACTGTGACAAATTCTATTGCTATATCTAAGATCAAGTGCGAAGTTGATGGGTTAATATCCGTTGAAAATCTTCTAAGAATAAGTGCCAGCGAACGAAATTGTGTATACAGAAGCAGTTGTGATCTGTAAAACTTGAAGCCAAAACAAGACACTGTTTGTTTACTAACATTATCGGAATGTCGTCGATAATCGGCCAAATCGATGGTCCGATCTGTGCAGGTTCTCTGTTTCACTCCTAAGTTAGTAAATAAATTGCGTTTTGAGTTAGCTTTAAACCGGTATACGGGCAAATATAGGCGATGCGGCTTCTATACACGCAATTTCTTTGGTGTCACTACCAAAACGTTTGCTGTCGAGGTAGTTGAAGCGAGTTTTTTTTTTGATGTAGTAAAGTTACAAAATTTGATTGCTCCCATTGTTCACCTTTCGGTTGGAAAGGAAAAATTCGAAAAGTTCGAAGGTTAACGTTTTTATTACCTTGTTGCGAATATTTGGCTTTGTATGGATTTCAAAGGGTCGAACATTGAATGTACAATACATAAATCTACTATTAACACTACTGAATGTCCACCAAACAAGAAAAACTTCATTTAGTGACATGATGTTTCAGGGATTAGGATTTACAATTAATAGTTAACGCGTTTCGAAGTACATACTCAGAGAGGCTAACGTCAAATTCATTAACCATATTAAAAATAATTTAATGTTGAAAAGTGTAGGATGTGAAGAATCATCCCTTTGGAAACGTAGGAGAATGACTTCCGGAATATCTGATGCGCATAAAAGCCAGTTAACCGAACGTATGTAAATCAATAATCGAGTTTTGACCAGCAAATTGATTAGACTATTCATCAAGAATTTATTTAGATTCTTGCAAAGCGAAATATATCATTGCTTCAGATTTGAAAATCATCAAGAACTGAGAGTCGGTGACAACTAAAACAGGCATATTTCACCAATAATAACCTTAATTTTTTTAATGAAATTGTACTTATGGATAAGACATTTTCCGCTGCTGGTGAAACATTCGTCATTGGGGCTGAAGAAATTTGCATTAGTTTATTGAAAGTAAAACAGATCATCGCCAAAGATTAAATGTATGCACCGGAATCACTAGGTATCAAATTATAGGATCATATTTTATTGAGGGATCCTATTTCCTATAAACAGTTACACTTCCAGCTTTAAATCGTATCAAATTCTAGGATCACACTTTACTGAGGGATCCTATTTCCAATAAACAGATACACTTTCCACGACCAACTTTAAATCGTCCTCACCACTAATAGTATCAATACGATCTGCTCATTGTTTTGTCGCTATGCGTTAGTGTTCACTATGGAGAAATAAATTGAGATATTTATTAGAAATTTACCAGTTTTATTCATAAAATAACAGTTAATCCAATGAAAAACGTTTTTGTCAAATTGTAAGCAGAATATCATTCTCATTAGTTCATTGTTAAACTGTTTCTTTGCGGTGATATCGCTTAACTCTCGAGGTTGAATGCTTAAGGATATCACAGGATTCTATCATCAGCAAAACTACCCAATACTTCTACAATATGCTATGTTGCATTTTATATGAGACAATGCAAGTGCAGTTTTGTAACATGCATTCCTATGACTTGGTTTCAAAACCGAAACCGACAACAAACAACTCGCCAATACAACAGTTGATGACGTTTAGACACGGAGAAAAACGAATGAGCAGAAATGAGACATGTGAAAAGTGTGTCTAGAACTACTAAAGCTAATAAGACGATCAGAAAACTGGCGGTTGAGGAAAGATATGAAACACATCTGATAATCTGAACAGAGATAGAAACAACAGAGATTAGATATAGATTAAAAGGCAAGAAATTCATGGAGGATATAAAGTGGAAAGCCTCATATGTATAATATATAATCAAAGATTACATACTGAGTGCCAATATTTTTTATATTAGTTTTCAATCTATTTCGATCCTTATACTGTCATCTTCAGGAGGAATCACCTATGGATCAAAATCATAATGGTTTGTAAACTTAATTAAATATAACGATCACATATATTTTATAAAATAGCATTTTATCCATAATAAATATCACAAAAACACACAACAATTTAACAAATGTAAAAAATTCAAGGCAAGTTAAACATCTAAGTTACGTAGACCATGTTTGGTAGAAAAGAGGGTAAATAGAATTGGATAGCGCTTATCAAAATTGAACTAAGTGCCTAATTATGCTCTTGCTATAATGCCCTAAAAAGATCTATGGGTTAACTTATTTTTTAGTGCCAACTGCTGGTCAAAGAACCAAGCGTCAACTATAAAATCCGACTACCCTATTATGTTAAAACAAACTAAGCAACAAACGCCAATTCTATAAATGTAAAATGTTGGTCAGTTCCCGTTGAAAACAGTGACAATAAATCCAATTTTTCTAATTGTGTTATATGTGCAAATTGAATTCATGTAGAAAAACACTCAAAGCATTGCAAATGCATTAAAAAATTTCTTTTGATTTCAACTGCCATTGCCCCATGAAATGTAATGAGTAGCAATCGGCCGCAAAACGAGAATCTCTCGTTAACCATTTTTGGGGCTTTTAGGTAGTTTAATCGCCGCCAATATTAACGACAAGGGATTAAAAAGGAAACGCAATAAAGACAGTAATGAGAGAAACTTTACTCCTGAATATCACCTGGAAAAGGCACAAATCTGCCGACAAAACATGCCAAATATCTTCTAAAAGAGTGAATATAGCATTAAAGAAACTCAAAACCTATAATTTAAAAATGTACGTGGAAAGATATCTGGAGGGAAGAATAAAATTCCAGAAGAAAAAGTTTATAAAGTAATTTATCAAATTAAAAAGTTTCCTACATAGGTTTCGCATTATACGCATAGTAAAACCAGTACAAAATTCCTGGCTAATAATAAAAACGTTGGATAAATGTTTTTAATGTTTGATTTGGATAAATGTTGAAATGTTATGATTTAAAATTGAATAAAATGTTCAAGCTATATTTGAATGAAGGAAATCCTAAACTTAGCTTAACTTCATATCACAATATGTTTCATTTAGTTTAATTTAAGAAGAAAGTTACCCATTAAAGACAGCTGTAATATTTGCGATACACTGCATACTAAAATTAACAACAACGTAGATTTAAATATGAAAAATGAGTTAGCAGATAAGCACAAACGACATCTAGAGCTACAATCTGGGGTTCGTCATGGTATGGTCGTCGACCTCAAAGCTGCTATTGGATCAAACAAATTGAAAGTATTAACCTATAACATGAAGAAGGTTTTAAATTTGCAAAAGCTCCTAACCAATATTATTTACTATTAAAATATTTTAATCTAATTATTTTTGTACTTTTTTATAAAGACGAATGTTATTTGCTTACTATGGTTCAACCGGTTTTGGCCCTGTTTAGGCCATCTTCAGGAATTTTCGACATTGTTGATCTTAGATTATTTAAAATAAGATGGCCTAAAGAGTCTAAAATGACTTTATTGAAACCATCACTTCTCATAGATTAAAAGTGCTAATATTTTTCTATATCACTAAATATTTATTTGCAATAATCTCAAAACTTAAATTTAGCGATTGGTTCTATTTTGATAAGCGCTATCCATCTTTAGAATGCAAATTTTTGCAGTTATTTTATATTGTTAAGATTTTTCAAGAATTAATTTATTGCTATATATATTGAAATCAAATTATCTTGAACATTTCTAATATTTCAAACAGTTAATCAGTGGGAAGCAGTGGTATCAGCCAGTAACGGCATAACCTGTTAATAGCCGCTACCTGGCTACCAAAATAGAACATGTTTAATTTCACCAGTCGTTGATAAATACTCGCCCACTGGCGCCGCTAGCGGCGAATTTCATGCTCACACCAAGCTGATTAACGGCTGACAGCAGCCGCATCCACAACCCGCGGCTGCTAAACAGGTGCTTAAAAGCTCTTATTTTTCTTGAGTACTAATTTGACGTTTTTATTTATATCAAAATCATGTCCAAGGGAACATAAGTTTACTGAATGCTGAGTTTATATATGCTGTTATTAATTTTGTAAAAGTTTTCATTCGTACATTATTTCAAAAGACGTATATTTTCAACATCAAGTATATTATTATCCCGTTAATTCATCAATATATCTTTAATAATTATAAGAGAATCTTTAATAAGTATATTAGTATCACAGTTGTCAAATACCATGGGGAGATTTTAGTTTCAAGGGAAAATTTCCAAGGGTATTTACCCATGATGGGTATTTCGAGATATTTGTATAATTCAAAAACAATACAAGGATCCAAAAAACTAAAAGAATAAATTCTTCGTTCTAATCTATAATTACGTCAGATTCGTTTGGTATTGAAATAAGGTACATGCAAACATGTGGCGGGCAGATTTATACATGGGATTTTCAACATAGCAAGCTTGTACAGAAATCCTCTCTGTTGATTTCACGGACACTGCGACGGATTGTTGTTTAACGTGTGACTTGGAAATTTAAGACAAGCACTGCTACGGGATGATATTTAGATCTGTCGTGTAGAAATGCAAGTTGGTATGACGGAATCTTCTCTACACTAACATCAAACATCCCCTTTCTGCATAAGAGTAACCTGAGGCGTTTCTGACGAATTGAGAAAGACATATGTCGTGCTCGTTGATTTTCTTATCAGATCAAGGTCCTCATAGGATCTAAAATTGCGGTAGAGTATCTTTTATTTAATAAAATTGTGGCAGAGGGAATCTCTAATGTATCTTCACGATGAAAGGTCTTGCTTTCTCCGTCAAATGTTGCAAGCGTCTGCTAAAGATTGCAATCGACTCGACTTAGTAACATACAAATACAAAAAATGATACTCATCATTGATATTAGTATATTGTTGTAAAAAATTGTTATCTTTTAGCAACAAAATAACAAAAAAGACACAAATTTCACTTAATTATCAAAGAATTGTTTATAAAGATGTTATAAAAAACTGTGTCGCATCAAATGTCTTCTTTCAATCTCCTGTAAGCAATATTCTTGTGATCTATTTTTCTTATACAGAATGTTTCTGTAACTCCTCGCATAATTCTTATCAAACATTAGAGTAAAAATGATGATTATTCGTGTGAAGATATTTGGTTTAAACCTAGAACTGGCTTTCAAATATGAGAGTTTTTTACATATACTCTGCAATATGTTCAGTATGGTTTATCTTCAAAGTGTAAAATTTGACAGTTAGTGAAATGGTACTATGAAAAATCGTTTTTATCACATTTGAAAATATGCGGCCATTAAAACAATACTGTACGGACTCCGCAAACATTATTATATTTACTTAAACTTTTTTGTTACGTCCTAAACCGATTCTAAAAGCAGTTTTTTTCAAAATTATTTAATTACAATTTTTAAATTATTTATTTTTTTCTAATGATTATTTGCTCTTCAATTATCCACGATTTTTTAAAAATGCTTTGGGAAGTTGTTATTTTTTATGAAATACAAGTTTAGATTGAGTTCAAAACTTGATATCTCAAAAACGGATTGAGATATTCAAATATGATGTAGTTCTCGAAATACTTTTTTTATAAATCACAGAAAATGTCATGGAACTATCTAAAAAGACAGATTTTAAAAAAATAATTAAGGAAATCGTTAATTTCATGAATCGCCCTAGATTTAGGTTGAGTCAAAACTTGATATCTCAAAAAGGGGATTGAGATATTCAAATATGGCTTTATTCTGAAAAAAGTACATATTTTCCTTTATAGACGACGTTAAACGAAATTGTAACACTTTAAACATTTCTGCAGCGAATTCATTAATAAACAGTAATGTCAAATATTAGAAAAATAGTTATCATTATACTTTGTCAGTTTTCTGTAAGGCTTAATAATTTCATACAGGAAGAAACTCAAAATCAGTACATATTGTATAGAGTGTGTTGGTACAATTTTTGTGTATGGTTCTTCCAATGGAAATGCTCTACAATGGGTACGAGAATATCAAGGAAGATTTCCACAGCGTCATTTGCCATATTATTCAGTTTGTGGCGATTCTTTCAGAAGACTTCAATAAACATGTAATCCTATTCGACCGCATGTAGTTAATGTCGAGTACGAAGAATTTGTAATGGATACTGTTAACTTTCTTTAAAAAAGTTCACCAAACATTTTGAATTTTTATGTGTTTTATATGAGTATAAATTTTATGGATGTAATTGCCAGTGTTATAGTTAATCAATGAATGTAAGGTGTTTTAGCATTCATAGGAATCAAGTTATTTGGATTTGGGATGATCTTTATTAGAGTCTTCTTACTGGCTTTAATAAGGTTTTTATTTTTTTGGTGGAATAGTTATCATCAACACATTGTTGTTTTCGTTATGTATTTGCCCATGTTATCAATACTACATCTGAATTCAATCTCCGTTTGTCATCATAAGGTCGTGTCCTTTTATTATTTTCTCCTTTTTGTCTCACAGTGTTTTCCCTTCTTGTTTTCTCATTCAGGTGTTATGCTCATTTCCTTAACTCCTTAGTTGTCCATTTTCTTCAAAAACAAAAAATATAAATATTCGAGATATCAAGGTTGCCACACTTAAATTCGGAAATCAGATCCTTAATAAACACTTAACATCCATAAATATACCTGCTGCGAATAAAATTGGTTAATTTCGAAATCGAATGAAAACTAAACTAAAAAAAATTGGTTACTAAGTATAAAGTCTTTGATATTATATATGTATATAAAGCAATTATAATGAACTCTCAATACTCTTTAAAGCCAATTAAAGCCGAGCAAATAGATATTGTTTCGTAGTCGTTAAAGAAACAGTTTGTAATTTCAGTTTAATAAGTAAGTTCAGATATTCATATGAAGGTTGTTATCTGAAAATAATAAAGATTTTAAAACTGTTTTTCCGTTCCTCTGCATGTTGTAACAGAGCTCCAGCGAAAAGTAGTAACCAACATTACATTCGAGTACGAATAGAGTTGAATATTTCTGGGATTACAGAAGAGAGTTTACCTACCGCAACATTGCTTATTTAAATTAAATAATGAAATTGTTCAATTTTCGTAGTTACACGGAAAGATAAAATTAATTTTCTTTTGATTAATTTTAAAACATACTTACAAAGAAGTTATGTGTAATCGCATATCCGTAATTCTCGTAGTTTATAATAATTTCACTTTGTGTCGTAGTTTTATTTTCGTATAACAACAATGGATGTAATTACACTAGAATTGCGGTAGAGAGAACTTTCAAACTCGGAGGGTTACGAGTGAAACCGACCGTAAAAAGTAATCCGGCCGCAGGCGCAAACCCAAACGAACCTCCGTCTCCGTTTGGTACTTATTTCCTATACCGGCATAGTGTTGTCGTGTAATTAAACGTTAGGAGCTTCGAGCAAAGTGAATTTTTAATTGGCACCGGACCTCCTGTTCTACAACCTACAACCTAGCCACCGCTGGCAAACTGACACTAATTACAGACCGTTACGCTAGGTTAACACTTCAGATTTACATCAAGCAAGATCAAGAAGATTACTCTAAGGGGCATGATACATTTTCTCAACTCGTTACTATTTAGGTGGATATTTTCATTAATTAAGTTAAATGTACTTTCTTAATAAGGGGTCGTTACTTATGTTTTCAAATTCTCAATACTTTTACTCACTTGTACTTTTTTATAATACAAGGAGTCTAAACTTTTTCATTAACGCGTATCTCAGATACATTCAAGTTAGTGGAAAATATTTGAAGTATTAAGCGGGAAAATGATGATCGTTTACAATTTATTCATTTACGGCAAAGTCAGATATAAAATTTTTAATCTCGTTATATTGTATAGCAACGATTAAGCCTTGGGTGTAGTCTGCGAGTTCACAACAAAATGACATTATGATATTAGATATTTTAGTAAGAGCTTTCAAGTGTCTGGAATATCAACTACTTTTGCTATATAAAACTGTTTCTCCAATTTTCAATTCTAAATAGTCGCCAAATAACATTTTGTCCTGAGAGATTCTATCCGATCAAGCATGAATCAATATTTTCAGACATAATCCACGAGATTCGTATTCCAGTTGGATAGGATTGATCGCTTTCCAGTAGATAGGATGGGTTTGCTTTGCACACATCTAGAAGAGTATTGATCTTCAAACGGTATGAGATAATTCTCGCTACAATAACATAACGTGGGTTTGTCTTCCTATTAAAATGCATGCGCTTAGATGATACCACAACTGCAGCTAAAGCAAAAAATTCAAAATTAGCAGCACTTCTTACGATTGTTGGTAGATTTAATTACAATTGTCAATGATCAAAAACGTGCTAATAGTGCGATTGTGGCTGGTACAGTTAGAATCAATAGAAGAGATCTACCTTTTAAGATAACGCAAGCCAAAAATAGACAGTTATAATCTTTTCTATTTGCATTAAGTAACGTTATGGGTGCTTCATATAGTAGTCATATGAAGTTTCACATTCACCCAAAAAAAGGAAAAAATGTGCTAGTAGTGATAGCAGCCACATTGGTAAGTTGAGGAAACCCGAAATTACTTTTTATAACAGCATAAAGTGTTATAAAAAGAGTTAAGTGTTGTTAATCCAATGATCACATCATATAACGTTGCCAGAAACATAAAACGTTGACCAATGGTAATTTTCTATAACCACCTCAATCTTGCAGTAATCACAGTTTTTGTTTTCTACAAAGACACCACACCAGATGGTAAATTTACTAACATTCGTAGACAATTTCAAAAGAAAGTTGGTGTGGGGTTATAATAAATACAATAAGAGTCCATTCTGATTAGATATGTTTATGCATATCACTAACACATATCTCTTGGAAGCCGTTTTTCCTGACTATTGGAAGGATTCTATAATCACTCCATTGCCAAAAGTAAACTCACCGTAATGCTATACTGATTTTAGACCTATAGGCGTATTACCTGCTCTTTCTATAGTATTAAAAAAATTGTTTGTTATCACTTACGGGAAAATCTATTGCTTTATGACATCATACCTGACCAGTAAGGGTTTAGACCGAGTCATAGTTGAAATACAGTACTAATAGATGTAGTAGATGGCGTGTTGCGAAATGACGACATGGGTCATTCCGTAGATCACTCCAAAGCATATGATATGGTAAATCATTTGTTGTTAAGCATTTTGCACTGCATTGGTGGTCGACGAAAATTGATAGACAATACACGAAACTTATAGGCTTATTATCTAAACCAGAATTGGTCTCTGTAGCATGCTATGAATCGCCTACTAGTGATGGCATAAAACAAAAAATGAAAACAATTGAATCTAAATTATATAAACAAGACATTAGTAAAAATTTGAATACGTTAATAGCTATTGAAATATTCTGATATAAAATATAATAATTTTATTTGTTGATGGTCACATGAGACAACAGTCTCTTAAGAGGTCTTTCTACGTCAGAGCAGTATATACGGTCCATTATTGTTCATCATTTATACAAGTATGTTCCACAAGCATATGAAGGGTAAATACTATGCATATGCTGATGATACTCAGTTATTAGTGTCATTTCCTAATACCCAGACTAATATTGCTGTCAAAATAAATTTTGATATCCATTCGGTTATTGACACTTCTTAGGTACACAGTTTAAAGATAAACTCCAACAAATTTAACTTTATAATATTTGGTAATATGAATCAAACCCAAACCAACCCAACGTAACTCAGACTAATATTGCTGTCAAAATAAATTTTGATATCCATTCGGTTATTGACACTTCTTAGGTATACAGTTTAAAGATAAACTCCAACAAATTTAACTTTATAATATTTGGTAATATGAATCATAGAAAATTTTTTGATAGTGTTAAAATTTATATGAATAATTAAGAATTATAACAGGTATGCACGGTGAAAAATTTACATTCATTAATATATAATGATTTAAAATTTCATTTACATATAAATAAGCTACTACAAAAATTATATTGCGTATTAAAATCCTTTTATCCGTATCGACATGTATTAAATGAGAACGGTAAAAATTACTGTCTGATTCTTTGATTTTATCCAATATCAATTACTCTGACTGGGTCTATGGTGTGTATTAAGTAATGGGTGTGTAACAATAATTTATGGAACACGAAAGTATTGCAGAATTCCAGAAAATTTAAAGGAGAGTGGGTGGTTGAATATAAAATAAAACCAGTTTTCATAGGGTAATATTTAAAATTATAAATAAAAAATACCTGTTTATCTGAACAGGAAAATATCATAATGACATCCATAATATTAATGTTCGTTGAAAACATGCATTTAAAATTCCTCGTCACGCGTCGTCTGCATTTCGGAATTTTTTCACATATTGTATAACAAACTTTTGTAATAACCTTCCTCGTCCATTAAAAATATCAAACTTGTCGTTAAGTACAAATTCAAGTGATATCTCTTTGAGCGACAGGTGGAATCAATTTTGATTTTCTAGACCAACATTTAATATTTATTGACATTATCAATCATTCATTTGATTTTTTGTCATATACGCCGTGCTTGATTTTTTACTATATATATACCGGTATAGATTCATTCTTCTGGGGTCCATCATAGCCCCAACTCTAAATCAGATCGATCATCTTCATTACATCTTTCAATAATTTCCTTTAAATGCTGCCATAGACGTAGACGTGAACACATGTATGTGATCATGTCTAAAATGACTTGAAGTTTCACTTCAGTAAGTGTGAATGTTACATGAGTTACTTCACGTTTGGGATTACATTCCCCTTATAGTATGAAATAATATGGAAAATTTTATTTTTTCATTTTAGTGTTTTTAAGCTTATGTCTCCATCGGTAAAACATCTTAACATCTCGCTCCCCTTAAATTATATTGATTTTCTTAGGTCTGTGCGTTGATGTCGGTCTAACCTTTGAATCACATGTTAGCAACGTTTGCGAAAGGTTAAACTCAGCATATTTCGCTATACTTAAGCTTAAGCCATTTATGGACGGCCAATCACTTCTGGATGCTTATTATACTGTGTATTAGATTGATAAATCATACATTGAAAGAAGTTATTATCTTCTTGTAGACCACAGTTGCAGATTAGCATCGTGTGTTTAATAATTACGTTAAATACGTTCCCTTGTATTTACATTATTAAAGCCTTTGTATACGTGAAAAATAATCGAGATTGGTTCGTGGGCCCAACGGCGCCCATTTAGTATTGTCTTTCATTCTTCTTTTTTTGATATTTAAAATTATCAGTTTCTACTTCTATCCTATAGTAAATATTATATGAATAATTATTTATTAAATATTAATTAAATGGATATAATAAATATTATATCCATTTTCTTTTGACATCTGATTTGCAATAAGAAAGAATTTTTCAATTTAAGGACAATTTCAGTTTGTTATTCTTCCTTATTCATTTTATATATCGATAGTACCTTACAAAGCAACAAATGGCACTATTAGTTTACTTATGTTTTGAAATAGATTATCATCGTTTTCCTCTTGACTCTTTATATGCTTCGGATGTGTGTTGTATATCGTTTTGTTCAATACTACCATTCAAAGGAAACCTGGACTTAACATTTATATATTCGAATATATTCGAATATAATCTGTTGATAATAAAAGAACAAGATAATGTTGTATACCAATGTTTCCTAACCCATAATTATCTTTTTACAAGAGATGTCTCTTGTCCTTCCCAAAATATTAAAAAAATTCTTATAGAATTCACGTAAGAATTTATTTCGTATTTATACGGGATTTTTCTGTGATTTATTAACGAAAGTATACAGTTTTCCAAGAACAAAACTGTATACTTGCCATTACTTTATTTATATTTTTATAAAATGCCACAAAACTTGTGGCATTTTTAAAATTAAAAATGACCTTAACCATTTTTGAAAAATCTTAAAGATCAAGTTCTTAAGATATCTTGATGAATTTCTTTGTAGATTATAATGGAAAGTATGTACCTTTCTAAGAACAACCCCCTGGAGTATCTCAATTCGTTCTTGAAATATCAAGTGTTCAACTCTTCTTAAATTTGTAATGCCCATAATCATCTTTCAAAAATCTTAAAAAAATCGAATTTTTAAGATATCTTGATAAATTTTTATGTGGTTTATAAAGGAAACTGTTCAGTTTTTCGAGAATAAATCCAGCCATGAGTATCTCAGTTCATTTTTGAGATATTTAGTTTTGAATTCAATTCAAATTTATGACATTTCATAAAATTAAAAATTTTCTTAATCATTTTTTAAAAATCATAGAGTAATAGAATTCTTAAGATAGTTTATGGTTTGTGAGGTTCAATAGAAGAACAGTTGTGTGGTTGCAAGACTACAATATTTTGTGTAATTTTCTAATCACCTGTTGACAAATGTACGAAATTTATGAAACATTTAAGTACATATGTGAGTAATTGATTGAATGCAACAATCCCGACCGTTGGATTGGACGGCACGATCCTATAAATTGGCCTGCGAGAAGCCCAGAATTAAATATGATGGATTTTTTCTGAAGTTACGTAAAAATCTGTAGTGTACAGTGATGAAGTAAAGAGTCATTTTAATAATTTTTCAATTAAAGCGCGAAAAATTGAAGATCTCATGAACTTGCGTTACTGTCATTACATAATCAAAGCTGCTTACTGTCATTCATTATGCAGCAGTACTTAAACTTTGGAACTCTTAACTTTATAGTATCATATCTTAAGAAAGACAAATAATGAGACATTGTGTTGTAAGTATTTTTATTCAAAAAAGGAGATCTATAAGCCCTTAATTCTTTTCTACTCATACCTGATACACCCTGTGTATGTACAGGTTGTTTCAGTACCTGTATATGTACTGAAATTTAAACATATATATGGTAGTTCGTAGTGCTTCGTGGAGAAGTATGTGTTCTGGTTGATTCAAGGTATCATCCGTTCATCCTGTTGACAGACTCACAGGAGACTACGACAAAGCACTGAAGATACCAAGTGAGATCTTGGCGAAACGTCTGCCCCTGTCCATAGGGAACTACCATGAAGATCAACTTATTTTATATATATATATATATATATATATATATATATATATAAATATATATATATATATAAATAAATAAATAATAAAAAACATAGATATAAAATGAAATACTTAATTAACTTTATGTATGGAAACCACACCGTTTTAGTTAACATCCATTACGTTTAAACAAAGAGCTGTTCTTTTAAAGGTTTAACTGACAGCGGTTGAAATAAATTAGAGTGTGTGAAAAAAAAAAATCACTCAGTCGTAGCTATAAATGTCAGCGGAGTGAATGCATCTAACTTTTAACTCTCGTATCAAAGTTAAAAAGTGGCAATTTCGAAGGTGAGATTGAACAGAGTATTATATAATAACTAAAATTTATTAAATTTTCATCTTTACAAAGTCGATAAATAAATTGATGAAAGAACGTATTAAAAAAAGATGAATATGGTGATTTCTACGTAAATATTGATAATACCCAAAGCTTGCACGTCTAACGAAGACCCTTAAAAAGCTTGTTGAGCGAACTTTTCTGTACCATTTTCCCTCCTATAACGTTCTGAGCGACGGCATTCTTTTTTGATATTTTAAAATATCCGCTTTCTCTGACGACGTCATTTAGGGTAGAGCTTTCGGTTTTTGTCCGCGAGGTAATTAAAAGCTCCTCGTTACACAAAGCCGAGTAGTCCGCGCTCCGTCTCCGAATTGGGTCACGTTTGTTTCCCTTTAATTAGAAAATTGCCAACTTTGTAATTTCAACTGCCCGTGGTCGCGGAGCTTTTTACGCGAACTTTGAAATCTCGGAAAGTGTGGTATTTGGAGCGACGAATGTGAAGGTAAAGTTTTGTCGTACAAGGTGTGCCAATTTCAATTTGGGGAGTTGTTCGAGTTAAAATTCCCAATTACGTCCTCCCCCTGCTACGTGGTTGATATCAATTTGAGTAGGAAAGTTAGGGAGTAGACCGATGCCGATGGCTTGTATAACTACGGGACAAACAGTAGGACACTCTGGCGGTAATGAGGAATACCCAGCTTTGGCAGAATACCCATCGGTACTCGAACAGACATTATCTCCATAGATGCATCTCCACTCAATTAACTAAGTCAAACTACATCACAATTCACGATTATCTAATTTTCAATTCTGAGTTTGAGATTAAAGTTTGTTTGGTTTGGGGGTTTCATGAATTAATTCCCCTTTATTTGGCAATAATGGTAGTTGGGATAAGAATAGTTAGTTTATCACAACAATTTGTCACGTTATAATCGGGGAAAGTGTTACTTCCGTTGTATGGGGCAAGAGAAAAATTTTGGGCCAATCTTTCCAGCCGCTAAAAGTTAAAAGCGTGTCCAACTCAGAATCCTCCATAAATCAGGAGCGGATTCCATAAATCAGGCGTACGGGCATTCTTTTCACGTCCCAGGACTGTCCTCTTTTTGGTGTTTCCGCCATTCTGTAGAAGGTATTTAATTAATTTAATGCTCTCTCCGGCCGCTATCTTCCCCGCTACAGCGAGTGTCCGCCCTTATTTTCGGCTATGCACTAAAATAACTCTTCAAAAACGCTCCTTTTGACGCGCAATTCTGTTTCTTTAATTTCCATGTAATTAAAATCTCTGAAGAGAGGTGAATTGAAAACTTCCCCGAAGGAAAATGAGGTCAGCCGTAATAAAACGCTTTGGCAGATATGAAAAGAAGCCGGACTATGTAAGCCATGACAAATAAATTTATTTATGATGGGCTACGAGTTCAGCATTTTCGAAATTGAGGATACATCGAAATTAGCTTTATCCGCACGTCTCTACTGCAATAAATGCGAGCAATAAAAAACCCAATAAAAAATGAAAAGCCAACCTGGATAATCGGTTTTCCTTTTATTTCCCCCACTGGATGTCGTAAAATTTACATCGCGCATGTACTACTGTTTAATACAATGGCAAAATTTATGGGTTGTGAAATTTCCAAGTCAAAAGAAAACCATCGTGCTGTTTTCTCTTTCTGTTTTGTTTCTCATGGTTATTCACAAATTCTAAGAAAAATATGTTAAACACATTTTGTTCAAAGATTGTATACAGCTTATTCTCCTTTTACGCGAATTTGATTTAACACGAGATATTGCTTTGTATTAACAAGATTTTCAATATATAAAATATATCTATGAGTTGTAACATAATTTTAATCACACATGACACATAATTTTAAACACTAGTTAAAATATCGTAGTTAAATATCCATAATTATAAATGTATGTTTAAAATATTTTGCTCTATATAATAGTATTGAGTGAATGATTTAACCTTATACATCGTCTCTTTTCATTATTTCTCCTAAATAAAGGACTACAATAGTATAGTTACCATATTCTAATATTTTAAAATTTTTTTGACATAAACCATACAGGACTCAGCTCAGAAGCCCGTTGAATTCACGATATTCTTATAAAGGGACAACAAGAAACAGACAAATACACGTGAAATGTACAATAATTTATTTTGGTGATAATAACATCATTTAAAAGAATTAACCATTAACCAGTACACAGATATTAACAATATTAACAGACACTTCAAAACAAAAATGACGAACTTCTTGAAGATGGGTGCAGTTACAACCTGAAACATGTAGAAGGAAAATAAAACAACATTTATTATATTACATTTATTGTACATATTTGTTGACATATCAACAAATATGCAAAGAGATTAATTTCCTTCATCCAGAGCGTTATATATTTTAGATGCTAATCCATCTTCTGCAGATGTACCAGAACGATCTACGAAACCAAATTAATTTTAGATAACTTTATAATTCTGTTTTTAATTATAGTTTCCAGGAGTTTAGTCACATTTGAAATTAAAGTTGTTGGGCTATAGTTATACAATGTGTTTTGTCTCCTAGTTTGTGAAAAGGTTTTATTATTTCCAATTTAAAACATTCTGGAAAGATTCCTTTATTAATAGAAATATTGATAGGTATTTACAAGCTATTCAAGAAGAAACAAAGAATACTTAAATCAAACAAGCAACATATTGCCAAACTGTGAAAATGCGATTCTTTGTCACTTATTCCACAACGATGTCTCGAAAATGTCTAGCAGCAACTCTTAGGAAAAATAAAGCATGCATATCCTTCACCATGCAAGCCGCCAAAGAATATGTTCCATAAAATTTGCATACAGTCAGTTATTCATCATTCATCAGTACATACAACAGAAAAAATTGAGAAGATTGACATTGCTAAAACTTCAATAATAAAGTATTGTATTGATTATGACAGAATATACAGTGAAACGACGTACAAACCTTCGGTCGTTAACACATTTTACAGTATAATTGATATTGCAGGTGTGGCATCCTACATTATCTATTAGAAACATAACCCACAACATAAGTCAACCGTTCAGACAAGAAAATATCTCAAAAGTTTTGCAAATGAGAAGATGTCTGCTATTATTACTAAGAGAAATTCCTAAAATAATCAGACATAATTACACACGCACCTCAATTGATTGAATTGGCTTTGGGTCGTCAAATTACAGAAGTAGTCAATGCAACACGAGATCTAGTAAACGGAGATGAGTTTGCACGCATCCAGTGTTGGATACTATTATGTTTTGATTGCCAATTGTATCATTTAAACAATCTCAAGTAGCGCGAACATAATGTATTATAATTCCATCGTACATAAAGTAGCAATATTGTAGTTTTTGCAGAGGTAATATTCATCAAATGCCACTGTATGGCCATTTTGTAAAAAAATATGTAAGTATAAAATATATAAGTTTCTAACATTGCATGGGGATTTTCATTACTTCAACCGTATTTCAATTCTGTTTTGAGTAAATATTGCTTCATCCACATATATAATGTTTATGAGAAATTCGACGATTACGACGTTTGGTCACTCTGTTAAAGCTTGAACAGTGCTGTAGAGATGCGGATAAAGCAACTGCTCTCCAAAATGCGGTGAACGGTTGATTTCTTGATATTTTCTTATGGAGAAGTCCTTCTAATGTTGGTTAAATAATTTTTATCAATATCAATATCTTTTTAAAATAACTTCTACTAATTCCATTGACCATGTGTAATGTTTTTTTCCATGGAATGGCTTTGGAATACATTGGCTCTTCTAGTAACATAGCCTGTTAAAAGGTGTGACCATTTCCCTTCATGCACTTTTTTTAATGTATTAAAAAATCAGTTAGAAGTAAACTGAAAGATTTCTTTGGTATATTAGATGGTCGAATGATTTAGTGTGTATATGAAGGGGTTAAATTGATGATAAAAATAAATTAAATGATGTTAATAATAGATTGAAACGATAACTGTAAATATCTCAACAAAGGTCTATACTTCGAACCTATGCTTTTTTTGGTCATCGGCAAAAATGGTGGAATTGGTCATCTTTAAATTTTAATGGCTCAATACAACCCTACTATATATCTAGTTCTAACTAGCTAGTTGAGTTGAGTAGTTACAAGGTTGATGACTCAACACAAAGCATTAATGTTCACTGGTAACTAGCTAGTTGGGTGGGATGGTTATAAGGTTGATGACCCAACTCAACACAAAGCACTAATATTCACTGGGAACGAGCTAGTTGGATTAGGTTGAGTTAAGGTTGATTGCTCAACCCAACCCAAAGTATTAATATTTACTCATAAGCTAGTTGCCATGGGTTGGGTTAAGGTTAATGGCTTAACCCAACCTCACTAATATCTAGGGCTAACGAGCTAGTTTGGTAGGGTGGGTACAAGATTGATACTTTAATATTTACTGCTAACTAGCTAGTTGGATTGGGTTGGATTAAAGTTGATCGCTCAACCCAACTAATATCTAATATTAGTTAGTTGGCTTTGTTTGAGTTACCTTCAAGACGATAGCTCAATCCACTGGCTCAACCTTTGCTAGATACTTTGGAAATCATTATAAGGCAGATTAGTAAACCAGTGATTATTGGAGGGGACCTTTATGCTAGAATTCCCAGAGTAGGTGATTGGAAGCTAAATAAACGTGTAGAGCTGCATGTGTAATGAAGGGGGTAAAGCATAAAATGGTAATAGTAGGAGACATACCCACATACATAAGTACAATAGATACAATACAAATAACCAAAAGGAGGGTAGCAGAAGATAAGATATTTAGCGATAAATGTCTTGTGGTATATGAGTTTACAACATTCAGAGAGGCGTGTCCTAGGAACAAAAGAATAGGATGGAAGTATACACCGGAATCGATAAAGAACCAAAAGAAAGCTTCCTTAAAGGGGTCAAACGGATGAGAAATCTGAACCTCAAGATCCTTGACAATGCCTTAAGATCCGCGTGTGATAAATCTTTGAAAAGGAGACAACAGAAGCCATAGAGAATAGAACAACTGTTTAAGGATTATATGCAAGTAAAAAAGTTCTTGACGAAGTTAATTAATAAATAAAAGGTTTTCTCCAAAAGAATGAGAGTAAGAAAAGTGGGGGAAATAGATTACAAGACAGTAGAGGAACAATTCAAGAAACTGTTTCCAAATGTACAGGAAAAAGCAGGAGAAACAGAAAGAAACGGAATAGTAAGAGAAGGGACAGCTTACCATCTTGTTCGCAATCTATGAATTAGAACAAAAATTTGACTGTCTCGATGTGTACTATAAATGCTTAATAAAAGGAAATTCTCCTGAAATTTGGAAGAGAAAGGTTTTGGTGCTGATACCTAAACCTGTAAAACGTAATCAAGAGAAATCATACAGACCTCTTTGTATGATTAGCGCAGTGAACGAACTTTTTGTGCGCCTGATTAACAGCAGATAGGTAATAGAGCTGTAAGAAAGGCAAGCTATTAACAACAACCAGTATGCGTACAGAAAGGAAATAATGATGCGGCGAGAGTAAGAAAAGTTACATCTTATGTACAGAGGAGATGTAGAATTATGTGCTTCTCCATATAAAGAACGCCTTTAACCGCGGGCGCACACCTGAAGAAATTAAAGGGAAGGCTGAGTATTGTGTAGAAGAAACAAAACTGAGTTGGTTATATTGACGGGAAGGCGCAAGCTTACAACTCTGAGCATAATGGTTGAGGGAGTGCGGATTGACAACACGAAATTTGTCAAGTACTTGAGAGTATTTGGACAAAGATCTTAAAATGATGGACCATATTAAACACGCTACAAACAAAGTGTCTAGAATGCAGAATACTCTAGTAAGGGTGACGCTGCTAACTAGCTAGATACAGTTAAGGTTGATGGCTTAACCCAACCCAACCACTAACTAGTACTAACTAGTTGAGTTTGGATAAGGTTGCATAATATCCAAAATCATTCGATTTATTGAGATTTTTTAAAAATGATTAACGAAATTTTTAATTTCATGCAATGCTACATATTTAGGGTGGGTTCAAAAATTTATATCACAAAAATATGTTGAGATAGTTAAGTGTGATTTCGTTCTGAGAAAAGTAGACGCATATCTTTATAATCGCTAAAGGAATAATCAAGATGTCTTAAGAATTCGGCTTTCTATGACTTTTAAAAAATGATAAAATAAATTTTTAATATTATGAAACGCTACAAACTTAGGTTGAGTTCAAAGTTTGATATTTCAAAACAAATAGATACTCACGTAAGTTTTATTCTCATAAAAGTACATACATCTCTTTGTAAATGGCAAACAATTTCATCAAGATATTAAGAATTTGATTTTTTGCGATTTTTTTAATAGTTAAGGAAGATTAGATTATATTCAAAATTTCTCTCAAAAACAAATTATGATACTCATGCCTGGTTTTGTTCTGGAAAAGGTGCATACTTTCCTTAATCAAACAGAAAAGATTTCGTTAAAATATCTTAAGAATTAGATTTTTTTTATGATTTTTAAAAATTAAGGATATTCATAATTTTATGAAATGTTACACATTTAGGGAGAGTTTACAATTGGATATCTTAAAAATGAATTGAGATACTTACACATTGTTTTGTTCTCGGATAAGTGCATATTTTGCTGTATAAATCATCAAGATAGATTAAGAACTAGATTTTTTTAGATTTTTCAAACTTAATTAAGGACGTTTTTAATTTCATAAAATGCTACAAATTTAGGTATAGTTCACGACTTGATGTCTCAAAACCGAATTGACCCGAATTGTCTCAAAAACCATGCAAGGTTTTGCATGTTTTTGCATAGTTTTTACGCGAATCTTCATCATTTTTATTCTAGTATTGGTTACAATTAACCGACATAAACTCTTAACTGAACTCTAAAGCATTATTAATATTGTTTATACTAATTCTCTTTTTGCATGATTTTTTTTTTCTAGAGGATTTTTTGCAAAGAAAGAATTGGATGCACAAAAAAAGAAATTTAATAAAACGCTACGTATTCTTTTGCTTTTTTTCGAGTAATAAATAAGGATTTTACTTGTCGAGAATAAAGTGGATAGAACTAAGAGGGGTTGCCCAAAATCGTCCTTTTAGATGCTGATTTTGATAACCTAGTTCTTTCTTTAGTTATCTTGAAAACCAGGATTACTACAAAACGTTGTTTGTGCCTTACAATGCAATAAGAAAGCCGAATAAACTCGTGTTGTTCAACCGACAAACAGGATTTTGTTGTGGCGAGTTCGGGCATGCTAAGCGTGAATTTTGACCGCGTGCAGGACCGTAATTAGGAAACCGTGTGTTTGTGAACTATTTCCGACCGGTCGAGACCGCAATTCAAGCGAGCCACTGCTCCTAGTTTGGCCTCGGAACTTGCTAAATTATTCGACGTGGAATTAATAAACAAAGTGAACGAGATTTAAGAGATAAAGACTAAATAACATTTTTAAGTAAATTTGATTCAAATTCCTCAAAATAGTTATTAATCATCCTGTTCTCTATGTAATCCAATTTGAAGATAACTCCTATTCAGACCTATTTTTATGACGGCAATAAACCCTCAGTACCAGGCGCAAAGTAAAATCCCATCGTGCGATCAGATTTATATCAGTAATTTTGGCCGCAATAATAAGCAGGATCCCCATAAATCGGGGCAAGCTCTAAAAAGAATCCCAACGCTGGGTGATTTTATTTTTTTATAAATTACACCCTTTTCCGCACCGTTTTATCGAAAATAATGTCCGGGTGACCGTTGCGACCTTCCCGGCCTAAGGGGTAGAAAAATAATCGAGATAAACGTCTCGCTCCAGCAAGGTAAAGGAGTCTTGTGCGGCGATTTAGAACAAATGTCCCAGGGAATTGTTGCTCCCCTTGGCGTGAAGAATGAAAAATGATTCAATCCGGTTCAGGAAATAGAATCGTAGCTGTTAATTTCAATCGCGCACAAGGAATAGTTTCGAAATTCGTTACAACAGGTGAATTCGGTCGGCCGATTAAATTCCAACCACCGGCGTTGAGGCCGCAGGAAATCAAAGAATGCTGCTGGTGCACCCTCACCACCCCACGAGAAATTTATGGGCGAATCGGGTCTAAGCCCCCAAGGTAAAACTACGGGCACGGCGGCCAAGTTTTACCCAGGGCGTGCTAAGACACCTGTAAGGGGTAAAATATAGCTCTCGCGTTCACCGTTCGGGACAGAAGCTAATTGCCTCTTATTTATTTAGTGATAGCGGCTTTGCCAAACTTAAAACGAACAGTACATTATTTACTAACTATGAGCATTTCTTGAAATTTAACGTAAAATATTAAAATTACTTAGAAGGAACAATCTGAAACCACTTCTTTGTTCTACACTTGCTCAAAATAATGGATTCAAGAAGACGTTGGGGAATTTGTAAAGAATCACCCGTCGGCTTAAAAATCGATAACGTAAAATGCCTATAAAACACGTCAAGAAAAGAAAGTGGAGAAAGGTAAAAAACTTGGCGAAAAATCTCTTTAAAGTTTTAACGTGGTGTCGCATTTTATGACATTTTTTCACAACATATTTAACAATGGTCCGATAATTTATATTTTTAACTTCCACGCATATAACGCCAATAAGATAAAGTATTTATCTCTTTTTCCGATATTTCTGTTGTGGAAAAATGTCTGCTCAGCCGTATTTTTGGATATTAAACTACTAACTTTCGACAATATCTGATTAAGTGGTTTAAGTTATTAACTGTTAAAAAGTTAAAAGTTCTCTCTCGAATCTTTTTAATCGATACTTTACAGCTCAACACTGCTTACTCTACATATTTGTAGAGATTTGAGAATAAGTTACAATTGGTCTTAAATTCAATAGAAAACTAGATCAAACAATGGCTAATAAAATTAATTACGAATAAATCAACATAAATAAACTTTACTCACAGGAAAATAGGAACACATAAATTTCAATGCAGCCCACAAGCCGACACCGCTGGGTGTCAAACTCCAATGGAATGTTCACGTCAAAATAAAAGTGAAAATGAAAATGTAAGTTATTGGTTAGAATCAAGTTGGTAATACACAAACAAATATTGAAACTAAAATGAATATATGGAATCCAATTGTGGAGTTGTACCTTAAAGATGAATGCTAGTCTGATTCAAAGATTTTAAAACAAAATACTAAGGTGCATACTGAATGCACCTTGGTGTAGTATCGGTGTCAGCTTCTCGATAATAAGGATGTTCTGCGTCGTCTTCAGAGGATAAAGCCGTTCGATTTGCTAACTTAGTGTTCTAATTAATACAAACGCGCGCAATCGTATGCAAATATAACAAAAATAGAACCGAAATGTGTGTTTAAAACTTTGAAAATATGATAATATTTATCTACACTATGTGTAGAGCATACTGGACCACTGGGAAATGCAGCAAAATATTATTTGTTTATGCTTTAATGTAACAAATAAGTAACTAATTACTATACAATGTGGCTGAAGTTAGATTCAGATTCGAATCTGAAGCAGATTCAGATTCATTTTTTTACAGTCGACCAGACAAATACTTATAATGAACACGAAATAATTATTTTTCTTATTATTTAGGGAATGTGGCACCCTGAAACCATGTTAGGAAATTCACTTAGCGATCTTTTAACCCCTCTGCAAAGGGACAGATGCACACAGGGCGGGGGATTAATAATAATAACTCGGTATTAGGTGTAAAACGTAAATAATTTTTTTCACAAAATCTGGAAAGTGTAGCACCCTGGAACCATATTAGAAAATTCACTTAACCCTCCTAGAACCCCTCTGCAAAGGGACACACAAAAATTTAGAGGTGGGGGCGGGGGTGAATAATTTAAATTATGATGGTTTTAGGTGTAAAAGGTAAATAATTTTTTTCTCAAAATCTGGGAAGTGTAGCACCCTAGAACCATATTAGAAAATTCACTTAACCCTTCTAGAACCCCTCTGCAAAGGGACATACAAAAATTTAGAGGTGGGGGCGGGGGGTGAATAATTTAAGTTATGACGGTTTTAGGTGTAAAATGTAAATAATTCATTTCTCAAAATTTTGGAAGTGTAGCACCCTAGAACCATATTAGAAAATTCACTTAACCCTTCTAGAACCCCTCTGCTTAGGGACACACAAAAATTTAGAGGTGGGGGCGGGGGGTGAATAATTTAATTTATGACGGCTTTAGGTGTAAAATGTAAATAATTCATTTCTCAAAATATGGGAAGTGTAGCACCCTAGAACCATATTAGAAAATTCACTTAACCCTTCTAGAACCCCTCTGCAAAGGGACACACAAAAATTTAGAGGTGGGGGCGGGGGGTGAATAATTTAAGTTATGACGGTTTTAGGTGTAAAATGTAAATAATTCATTTCTCAAAATTTTGGAAGTGTAGCACCCTAGAACCATATTAGAAAATTCACTTAACCCTTCTAGAACCCCTCTGCTTAGGGACACACAAAAATTTAGAGGTGGGGGCGGGGGGTGAATAATTTAAGTTATGACGGTTTTAGGTGTAAAATGTAAATAATTCATTTCTCAAAATTTGGGAAGTGTAACACCCTAGAACCATATTAGAAAATTCACTTAACCCTTCTAGAACCCCTCTGCAAAGGGAAACACAAAAATTTAGAGGTGGGGGCGGGGGGTGAATAATTTAAGTTATGACGGTTTTAGGTGTAAAATGTAAATAATTCATTTCTCAAAATTTTGGAAGTGTAGCACCCTGGAACCATATTAGAAAATTCACTTAACCCTTCTAGAACCCCTCTGCTTAGGGACACACAAAAATTTAGAGGTGGGGGCGGGGGGTGAATAATTTAAATTATGATGGTTTTAGGCGTAAAACGTAAATAATTTTTTTCTCAAAATCTGGGAAGTGTAGCACCCTAGAACCATATTAGAAAATTCACCTAACCCTTCTAGAACCCCTCTGCAAAGGGACATACAAAAATTTAGAGGTGGGGGCGGGGGGTGAATAATTTAAATTATGATGGTTTTAGGCGTAAAACGTAAATAATTTTTTTCTCAAAATCTGGGAAGTGTAGCACCCTAGAACCATATTAGAAAATTCACTTAACCCTTCTAGAACCCCTCTGCAAAGGGACATACAAAAATTTAGAGGTGGGGGCGGGGGGTGAATAATTTAAGTTATGACGGTTTTAGGTGTAAAATGTAAATAATTCATTTCTCAAAATTTGGGAAGTGTAGCACCCTGGAACCATATTAGAAAATTCACTTAACCCTTCTAGAACCCCTCTGCTTAGGGACACACAAGAATTTAGAGGTGGGGGCGGGGGGTGAATAATTTAAATTATGATGGTTTTAGGCGTAAAATGTAAATAATTTTTTTCTCAAAATCTGGGAAGTGTAGCACCCTAGAACCATATTAGAAAATTCACTTAACCCTTCTAGAACCCCTCTGCAAAGGGACATACAAAAATTTAGAGGTGGGGGCGGGGGGTGAATAATTTAAGTTATGACGGTTTTAGGTGTAAAATGTAAATAATTCATTTCTCAAAATTTGGGAAGTGTAGCACCCTGGAACCATATTAGAAAATTCACTTAACCCTTCTAGAACCCCTCTGCTTAGGGACACACAAAAATTTAGAGGTGGGGGCGGGGGGTGAATAATTTAAATTATGATGGTTTTAGGCGTAAAACGTAAATAATTTTTTTCTCAAAATCTGGGAAGTGTAGCACCCTAGAACCATATTAGAAAATTCACTTAACCCTTCTAGAACCCCTCTGCTTAGGGACACACAAAAATTTAGAGGTGGGGGCGGGGGGTGAATAATTTAAATTATGATGGTTTTAGGCGTAAAACGTAAATAATTTTTTTCTCAAAATCTGGGAAGTGTAGCACCCTAGAACCATATTAGAAAATTCACTTAACCCTTCTAGAACCCCCCCTGCAAAGGGACACACAAAAATTTAGAGGTGGGGGCGGGGGATGAATAATTTAAATTAACTCGGTTTTAGGTGTAAAACGTAAATAATTTCTTCCCCCGTACAAAATTACGTTTTCAAACAATTTAGATAGTGTCGGTAAGAGGCTAATAGGACAGTAATTAGATATAGTACTGCTCGTTTTACCAGGTTTGTCGAAGATTAGTATCTCAGCTTTTTTCGAAGTGACCGGTAAGTAACCAATTTGTAGGCATAAATTGAAGATATCAGTTAGGTAGGTAATAATGTTCAAGGGAAAGTATGTTAAAATTAAATTTCGTATAGGGTCATGCCCTGGAACTTTTCGATTGGGTAGATTATAAATTAAATATCCGATTTCCTCATTAGTGACTTCTTCGTCCACCATTGCTATTCGTGGAAGATGCGTTTCATTATATGTTTCAGTAGCATTGGCCAATGACGTGTTTTCTCGGGGTATATGAGAAATAAAGGTTACTTCAAGGTAATCGACAAATGCTTGGGTTTTATCTTTATCAGCAGACAACTGTATTCCTTCATGAGTAATTGTACAAATTTTTTCAGTATTTTTTTAGTTGTTATTCACATTCCAGTATCTTTACTGTATGGATAGTACTTAGAAGATTCTGATAACTAGTAATTCAATAGAATTCTAAGGATTCTAAGGATAGTGTGTGTCAGTTTATTTAGCTTCTGCTTTAAGACACGATCATGAGTTCTCTGCCAGCTACGTCTCTTTTCTCCTTGATCAAGTCGGGAAATACTTGGGAGGTAAATTATGATTTGATGGAATGGATCTATTAGGTTTAGTAAACATTCTAGCTACATTTTTGATTGTTGAGATAAGCAATGAGACAGATCCATCTATAGAGGTAGGACTGCGATACGTATTTGGTGAATCAATACTATAGACCTCTTAAATTTGCAAAAGATGTTAACTATACATTTCTTCGAGACATGAACCTGATGGGTTATAGATTTAACATCTCCATATTTTCAATTTACTGTTTAAATCGCCAATTATTAAAAGAGGATAATTATTCAATAGTTGACTAAATTCTTCTTTTATCAATTTACGGTTTGGTTGTCTATAAGCACAAATTATTGTAACTGGTCTCATGTTTATTGGATAAAGTTGGATAGCGACCGTCTCTAGTGAAATATTCGTTAGGTCATAAGGTTTGTGTTTTAATGTGCGTTTAATTAGTATCGCTATTTAGCCTGAAGCTGTTTGTGAGTTGCGATCAAATCTATAGATATCTTAAAACAAGATATTCGGAACTCTTCTACTTCTAGATGAGTTTCAGGTATCATGCTAAATCAATTTTATAACAAGCCAAAACCGTTGATATTAAACTTTTCTGTTTAGACTAGGCATGTGGGAAGGAACGGAGCAATTTATTGAGTATATAATTTTGCGAAATTAATGGTGTGATGATTTGTTTTAGGAGATTCGTAATTGAAGCGTCAATGGTAGACATTTCCGGATTATTCGATGTTCTAGGAGTGCTGGTGTTTTGGGAGGGTGAATTTTGTTAAGCAATGTTTGCAAATGACATATTTGGATGTACAGTTCGGAAGGTGGATGTATGAATTGAGTGCGTGGTTGTTCTTCTAACTTGACGTGGATGAAGTTGTAGTTCTGTGTGGTCGCGACAGCCTCTGTAATTGGTTGGGTTCACCACAACTTGCACATTTAGATGGATTGCTCTTTTTCTTTTACAGTCTTTATAATTATGCTCATCTCCTCATTTCACAAATTTGGTTTTTAGTCTTCCCTTCTCTATATGGACATACAAAAATTTAGAAGTGGGGGCGGAGGGTGAAAAATTTATATTAAGTGGTTGTTAGGTGCTATACTGTTGTTAGATACTATATTATTTTTTTCTAAATATTCTTTTAAAAAAATTATTTACATTTTACACCTAAAACCGAGTTAATTTAAATTATTCATCCCCCGCCCCCACCTCTAAATTTTTGTGTGTCCCTTTGCAGAGGGGTTCTAGAAGGGTTAAGTGAATTTTCTAATATGGTTCTAGGGTGCTACACTTCCCAAATTTTGAGAAAAGAATTATTTACATTTTACACCTAAAACCGATTTAATTTAAATTATTCACCCCCCGCCCCCACCTCTAAATTTTTGTGTGTCCCTTTGCAGAGGGGTTCTAGAAGGGTTAAGTGAATTTTCTAATCTGGTTCTAGGGTGCTACACTTCCCAAATTTTGAGAAAAGAATTATTTACCTTTTACACCTAAAACCGAGTTAATTTAAATTATTCACCCCCCGCCCCCACCTCTAAATTTTTGTGTGTCCCTTTGCAGAGGGGTTCTAGAAGGGTTAAGTGAATTTTCTAATCTGGTTCTAGGGTGCTACACTTCCCAAATTTTGAGAAAAGAATTATTTACATTTTACACCTAAAACCGTCATAACTTAAATTATTCACCCCCCGCCCCCACCTCTAAATTTTTGTGTGTCCCTTTGCAGAGGGGTTCTAGAAGGGTTAAGTGAATTTTCTAATCTGGTTCTAGGGTGCTACACTTCCCAAATTTTGAGAAAAGAATTATTTACCTTTTACACCTAAAACCGAGTTAATTTAAATTATTCACCCCCGGCCCCCACCTCTAAATTTTTGTGTGTCCCTTTGCAGAGGGGTTCTAGAAGGGTTAAGTGAATTTTCTAATCTGGTTCTAGGGTGCTACACTTCCTAAATTTTGAGAAAAGAATTATTTACCTTTTACACCTAAAACCGAGTTAATTTAAATTATTCACCCCCCGCCCCCACCTCTAAATTTTTGTGTGTCCCTTTGCAGAGGGATTCTAGAAGGGTTAATTGAATTTTCTAATCTGGTTCTAGGGTGCTACACTTCCCAAATTTTGAGAAAAGAATTATTTACCTTTTACACCTAAAACCGAGTTAATTTAAATTATTCACCCCACGCCCCCACCTCTAAATTTTTGTGTGTCCCTTTGCAGAGGGGTTCTAGAAGGGTTAAGTGAATTTTCTAATCTGGTTCTAGGGTGCTACACTTCCCAAATTTTGAGAAAAGAATTATTTACCTTTTACACCTAAAACCGAGTTAATTTAAATTATTCACCCCCCGCCCCCACCTCTAAATTTTTGTGTGTCCCTTTGCAGAGGGATTCTAGAAGGGTTAAGTGAATTTTCTAATCTGGTTCTAGGGTGCTACACTTCCCAAATTTTGAGAAAAGAATTATTTACCTTTTACACCTAAAACCGAGTTAATTTAAATTATTCACCCCCCGCCCCCACCTCTAAATTTTTGTGTGTCCCTTTGCAGAGGGATTCTAGAAGGGTTAAGTGAATTTTCTAATCTGGTTCTAGGGTGCTACACTTCCCAAATTTTGAGAAAAGAATTATTTACCTTTTACACCTAAAACCGAGTTAATTTAAATTATTCACCCCACGCCCCCACCTCTAAATTTTTGTGTGTCCCTTTGCAGAGGGGTTCTAGAAGGGTTAAGTGAATTTTCTAATATGGTTCTAGGGTGCTACACTTCCCAAATTTTGAGAAAAGAATTATTTACATTTTACACCTAAAACCGTCATAACTTAAATTATTCACCCCCCGCCCCCACCTCTAAATTTTTGTGTGTCCCTTTGCAGAGGGGTTCTAGAAGGGTTAAGTGAATTTTCTAATATGGTTCTAGGGTGCTACACTTCCCAAATTTTGAGAAAAGAATTATTTACATTTTACACCTAAAACCGTCATAACTTAAATTATTCACCCCCCGCCCCCACCTCTAAATTTTTGTGTGTCCCTTTGCAGAGGGGTTCTAGAAGGGTTAAGTGAATTTTCTAATCTGGTTCTAGGGTGCTACACTTCCCAAATTTTGAGAAAAGAATTATTTACCTTTTATACCTAAAACCGAGTTAATTTAAATTATTCACCCCCCGACCCCACCTCTAAATTTTTGTGTGTCCCTTTGCAGAGGGGTTCTAGAAGGGTTAAGTGAATTTTCTAATATGGTTCTAGGGTGCTACACTTCCCAAATTTTGAGAAAAGAATTATTTACATTTTACACCTAAAACCGTCATAACTTAAATTATTCACCCCCCGCCCCCACCTCTAAATTTTTGTGTGTCCCTTTGCAGAGGGGTTCTAGAAGGGTTAAGTGAATTTTCTAATATGGTTCTAGGGTGCTACACTTCCCAAATTTTGAGAAATGAATTATTTACATTTTACACCTAAAACCGTCATAACTTAAATTATTCACCCCCCGCCCCCACCTCTAAATTTTTGTGTGTCCCTTTGCAGAGGGGTTCTAGGAGGGTTAAGTGAATTTTCTAATATGGTTCCAGGGTGCTACACTTTCCAGATTTTGTGAATAAAATTATTTACGTTTTACACCTAATACCGAGTTATTATTATTAATCCCCCGCCCTGTGTGCATCTGTCCCTTTGCAGAGGGGTTAAAAGATCGCTAAGTGAATTTCCTAACATGGTTTCAGGGTGCCACATTCCCTAAATAATAAGAAAAATAATTGTTTAGTGTTCATTATAAGTATTTGTCTGGTCGACTGTAAAAAAATGAATCTGAATCTGCTTCAGATTCGAATCTGAATCTAACTTCAGCCACATTACTATACACACCATGTATTCATAATAAATGCGAAGGACTTCAGGATGTGAAAGTTTTTATAAACATTAAAAGTTTCTATCAAAACTACCCTCTAAAATACGTCAGTTTCGAGATACAGAATTGAAATTTAATTTAAAAAAATCGCGTTTTTTGCGAATATTTTCACAACCGGTTATCGCACAGAAAACAGCTTTTGTAAGCATTTTCTACTTGTAATAAGTTTTGTGCAAAAAAAGTCATAATTGGTGATTGTTTTTCTTCCCAACTTCTACGCCATTCTACGGTTTTAAGACACCTATTTGGTCCAACATGGTCAATTTTTTGAAATATAAATTTTATTTCACTAACAGGTTAGAACAAGTAACAAAAGCAAGCGTTAACTCATAATTAAACAATAACAACTTCATAATTTAAAAAAAGAATGATACAAATGTTGTCTTTTCACACCCTTATCATGAAAATGGTGCATTTTAGAGGCTAAGTTGATAGAAACTTTTTAAAATTTTTGGACCAGCTACCACATCCTGAAGGCCTGCGCATATATTATGAACCACTCTGCATACTTAATGGGCATTATACAATAATTATGCATGATTTAAAAACATATTTTTCAAGTCTAAATAATTAACAGGTCGAATGCCATAACTATTTTTATTACGTTGCCTAAATTATTTTGTGTATATTTTTCAATTTCTTTTTCGATTTAATGAGTATTATTGAAGATACTCAAAGGAAAGCATTTCAGATATATCACAATCATTTTCATATGGGATATGAAAATGAATTCGTGGGCCTCTTAAACTCTTATGGTAAGTTCAGCAACTGGCACAACAAATTCTAGAGATAAATACTGTAAGTGTACCATGTTGAGCGGCGTTTGTTCCATAGCATATATGGTTCCAATATAACATTGTGTAAAAATCGAGTTATATACTCGCATTTAACATCTCAAACCTCTTAGAGGGAGCCAGTGTACAAGGGGCCCGTTGTGGCCTAGGTGCCGCGTATAGAATACGCACTCCTCACTCCATACATACATAACATTGTGTACAACGTTCCATCTTTAACATTTGAAGTTTGTGGAATTATGTAGTTGACCATTGACAAACATTGATTCTTTAAGCTCAGAGCTCATAGGTTTTCCTGTAACAGCTGACTAAATTAACAAACCGTTTGCAACTGCAGTAGTCAGTAGTATATTAAGACCTACCTTCCTATATCACATGGGTGTCATTTTGAACCAAAATTAAAACTAACACTAGCACTAACAGTAGAATTATCACTAGAACTATCATTACTTATGAGTTTCATTTTAACTCTGGCTTCAATAAATGATCTACCTTACACCTTTCTTTAATTTTTTGTTTCATCTATTGAATTCCATGTGTGTCTATAGAGTATGTACTTTTTGTTAACGGGCTTTCTGTCTATATCTTGCGCTATTATAATCTATAATTTTCAAAATCTTGTATTGTGCGGAGATTTGAACATGGATGTTAATAGAGATTGTTCAATGTCAAAAATGTTGCGGGATGTATTTGATTCTTTTCAACTTAATGGAAAAAGTACTGAGCCTACCCGTATAGTGTTTAGTGAGACGAGCACGAACGAGTCAACTTTAGATTATATGGTAACCAATTTACCGATTGGAATGTGTATTTTTAATGTTTTTAACGCGAATATTGCTGATCACTTTGCTGGCTCGTTGGTGTTTAATTATTAATTAATTGGCTGGTAGAAGAATGAGTGATTCATGTTTACACGAACTGTATCGCTCACTTATATCCCAGGATTGGTCTAGCTTTACTTCTTATGTGATGTTGGATGTAAACGTTGGCGATATTTTTAACCGTTTTTTTTTATATTTTTACTTATTGTTTTTTCTAAAGTATTCGAAAAAATAATTAGTAACAGGATTCTAGATTTTCTTGACAAGCAGGGTACAATTAGTAGCTGCCAGCACGGTTTCAGACGTAAGCTATCTACTGAGACTGCCTCAATTGAGTTCGTCCAGTATATTTATGACAATATTGATCAGGGAAATTACGTGGTTGGATTGTTTTTTGACCTTAGTAGGGCGTTTGATTCCCTCAATCCAAATTTCCTTTGTAGGAAGTTATACTGTATGGGTATCCGCGGTCCTATTTTGAACAGGTTTCTTTCTTTCTTAACCGACCGTTCTCTCAGAGTTGTGTTGTCGAATGTTAGCTCGGATGAGTCATCTGTTGACTTGGGGATTCCACAGGGTTCAATTTTAGGACCTTTGCTTTTCATACTTTTCATTAATGACTTACCTGACTTTCTTGAGGATACTCATCTGGTTATGTACGCTGATAACTCATCTGTTGCGGTTGCAGATGCGGATCCGGATACGTTAAATTTAAAAATTACATCAACTATTAAAACGTTTTCTGTTTGGTGTGAGCGTAACAGGATTATGTTAAACGTGGATAAAACAGTTTGCGTTAGTTTTTACAAGCGTCGCTCATTGCCGGCCAGTTTTGAAAATAAATTTTTATTTGCCCATAGTACGCGATTTCTTGGTTTGGTGTTGGATGATAGACTCTCATTTGTTAATCACATAGAAACTGTGTGCAAAAAATTAAACTCAGTCTATTATGCAATTTTGAAATTGAAAAAAAGTTTGAATATAAATTCGCTATTAAGTATGTATTACGCACTGTGCTACTCTGCTATTTCCTACAATATACTGGTGTGGGGTGCTGCGACTGATATTGAGTTTAAACGCGTGTTTGTGGCACAGAAGCGCATCATTAGATTAATGTTCGATTTAAATGGCAGGGAATCATGTAGGGAAGTTTTCAGGGAACAGTCGATACTCACCTTGCCATCCATTTACTTATTGAAGTCTTTGTTATATGTGAAGACTAATATGAGCCGTTTTGAAATGTCCACTCATGAATATAATACGCGTGGTAGAGATAATCTGGTTCTCTCTCAACATGTCACCACCACATTTGAAAAAAGTCCCTTTTATGACTTACCCAAAATATATAATAAATTACGCCGTTCAATCAGATCTCAGGAGTGTCCAAAGAAATATAAACAAGATGTAAAACGATATCTCTTGGATTCTGTGTTTTACTCTAAACGAGAATTTTTAGATATGTAGTGACTTATGTTAGTTTTAACAGATTGTATAATTTGCTGTTGTATTTTGATGTTCTATGTACTGACTTGTCACATCTACTTATGTAGCCCACGTGATTTAATAAATATTATATTATTATATTATATTAATATTATACCACGAGAACTGGGAATGATTCATTAATTTCCGTTCTTATTTTCCTCATCCCGAACATACATTATGCCATTATACTTTCATTATGCACGTCTGTTTCGTGTACTTTTAACCGATCACATCTTGCGGTATACACTATATACCAATTATCAGCATAGGGTATTCTCTCAAAATTTAAGTATAGTTGCTTTAATTTCACAACAGTATTGTTTTTCAACGATAGTGATGTCGTTCAATAACTATATTCATTACTAAAAGGCACCTAAGAACAGATTTTCAGCCCCATAAAAGCGTTATATTCTGTCATTTTCCGGTATTACAAAAGAAATTGTGAATTTCCTTAGAAATGTAAAATCTGTTGATATTCTCATACAAAATAGCAAAGTGAATCCCACACAAATAAGTGAAAGTCTCGACTCCCTATCTTGTCCCTAACTTAAAAGGTCTATGAAAACAGATTATATGATAAAATTTGACGATTTTCGTTCAGTTTTTTTCATTTTATCAGAAAAATTTTAGGTAAAATATCGTTTTGTTCAATCGGTATAAATTTAAAAAATTGCGTAACATTTATTAAAAAATTGTATAATTTTCGCTTATATTATTTATATAGGGTGTCTCACGTAACAGGTTTGACCTTTACCTTTCTTGACAAAATGAGTTATTGATGGCCGCCACTTACACACGGTCTACCGAAAGTAGACCACAACTTCGTCACTTTAAATGGAATCTATAGCATAGCTTTTATTACAACTTTTAATTATACGTAAAAAATATGTTGACTTTGATTAATGTTGTTGGAAACTAGAGTTTTCTGTTTTCAAGTTATTTTGATTTTAAGTGTTTTTTTGGCAAATTTCACTATGCTATTTAAAAGTCTATACCTTAGCTAGTTCATTCAATAGAGCTCTGCATTCTCACGATTACTCTTTATATGCTGCTAAATAGATTGTTATTTGCTGTATCAGAGTATCTTAAATAGAATGGTCAAAAATTGAGTTACGCTTTCTCTACATTCGATGGCTAGAAAGTCGTAAATTTTAAATGGAATACACCATATAACCCAAACCAACCCTATCAGAAAGGGATTGTAATTCTTTATATAAATTATCTACAAATTGATTTAATTTTAATTTCTAATTGAAATAATATTGTCACTCATATTCGTATATATTTATTAATAGATAAATAGTAAAATTCTGAGATTGATATCTTATGAATTTTCTTATAAAATCTTCTTATATCGATTTTTTTCTATATTTTAAGTTAAGAACAAGATATCGCGGTTTCCACTAACTTGTTTGGAATCAATTTTGTTATTTTTCCATGAAATAAAAGTAATACCGACAGATTTAACTTTTCTAAGAAAATTCTCAATTTTTGCTGTAATTACGGAAAATGAATTAAGTATCAAATAATATACATTACAAATAAGGAGGAATATAGGATTTGTAGTCCACGAAAAGCACATTCCAACGATACCAAGCGTATTAAATCCGTTCACCCATTTTGAAATGATTGGCATTTGTTTACTAACATTTTCACACAGCCCTCATCACTTTATTTTTAGAGATAGAGCGAAAATGATATAACAAAGAGACTACAGTTTATCTGAATTTTAAAAAGCATATTGTTTTATTTAATAATAATAATGTTTGTTCAGTACTAATAATACAAAATTACAAAGGAGATAAAGAAAAATACGTTTCATATAAGATTACAAAAATATAGAACAAAAAAGTACAAAGCAAAACAATAACTAATCCTTGAATAAATATATCAGAAATTTCCACTGAAGCAGTAACAATTTATGTTATTATCACTTTTAGATGGTTATTTAGTAAATAATTTCATTGGATTATTTAAATTCATTTTCATTGTAGTCTTGTATTGTGTGTATTTGTTGTGATATTTGAGCTCGTTGAATTGAATTCGGTGCAGATCTTTTCAGAAAAAAAGCGCCGCCCCTTATATAATATCCAATTTTTTTTATTTATTTGTTTTTACTGTGGCGTCTCTTAGGTTGGAATGCAGTAATCTTTCTATTTCTGGGGGAACTGCATTTCTTACCGTTTACATTGATACACCGGATTTTTTAGATAATATATATTCATTTATAATTCAAGATGGTGGTTGCGCCCTCTGACGATTATCTTAGAAATCTAAAAATAATTTCCAGCATCTTCTCTTGGCTACTTTAGTCATAAAATTTTTTATCACAACGTTACAAAATGAGTAGTCTTCAAGATACGGCACTTTACACGCTTACTTCGCCATCCTATACTGTTTTATTTGTTCTTGAAATGGCTTCAAAACAAGAATTTATAATAAATACAGTAGCTTTTATAGACCAACATATGTGTAGCAAAATATGTGGCAATTAACCCGTAAAATGTAAAATAACGAGTATACTAGAAAAATACTATAATATATGTTATTGTGGTTTTGAATAATATTCTTCTCTTGTACTACTATTCTTAGATGCATCAATATCAAGAAATATACGAAAATATGACAATTGGATGAATTAGTATTTCAACTAGTTAATGTTGAAAGTCCCTTGCACTTTTGTTGAAAATTTTTTTGTCAATAATATTGCTCTTTTACACTTTTGTTCTTAAATTCGTCAAAATTGACAAAAGCACGCCAATATGAAAATTTTATGAATCTTGTTACTTTACAAGGTCTTAACGGTCTCGTAAATTGGGGTATGTTGCATAGAATCATTTAGAACAACAATAGTAACGACAAATTTTATTTTCAAGAATATTCTTCTCTTATACATTCGTTCTTTGATGCATACAAATTTAGAGAAACACGAAAATAAAAAAATTTGATGAATTTTTCGTTTTGCTTTACAAGATATTAATTGTAACACATGGTAATCGGTGTAGCTTACCGAAAAGCTTCAAGAACAAAAGTTATACTAATTTTTGATAATATTACTGTTCTGCACTTTTGTTTTTAGATGCTAATAATATCAAGTTTTACTGTGTTACCATGCGACACCTCTCAAAAGCTTCCAATATGGCTGTAACTAAGCTTAAAATCAAATTTGAATCATCCAAATCTTCAAACTAGTAATTTTATTTAAAAATGTCATCAGTTGTAACACGTCTTTTTCATTTCTGTACTTAGACCACGTTTCTGGTTTTAACTTGTGGAACTAAATACAATTTTCTGTTTAGAAATTATTAGTTCCAGGCTAATCGTTAAGGATGTTTAAAAAATTAAAAGTTTTATAAATGTTGAAAGTTAGTTTTATTCGACGATATACAGGGTGTTAATGAACGACATGAACATATTTCAGGGGGCGGTAGTACTCGATAAAATAGAAAAAAAATGCCAATAAGCATGTGGTCAAAAATGCGTCATGTGATCACTACGGAGTAGTAAAGTTACAATTTTTTTTTAATTTTACACTACCAGGGATGTCCCATTTTTTATGGTTCTATCTTGCGGTTGGTACAAGCATCAAGACCATGAAAAAATGGAACACTCCTGATAGTGTGGATGACGATTTTGTCATTTTATTGCAGAGATTTACAAACATGAGGTGTATACCAAATTTGAAATAATTATTCAAAAAAACTCTATTTTTTTCTTGGTATTTCCTTCTAACTACACTACATCTTTTTTTAATTCTTCTGAATCTTGTATTACTGTCATCCAATTCTTTTTCTTTCCTTGCGGCATCACATATTTTGTTCATATTTATAGATATTAATGATCAGTACTCGGACATCAGTTTCCTGAAGCAGTTTGATACAATGGTCATGAATACTATGAGTGCAGCTTTTAATAACAAGGTTGCAGGTTGTCTTGGTATCAATTGAGAATTGATCTTTTTGTTATAAGATCTTTTTGATGTTCGTATATTTAAACTAAATTCTTATTTATTTTTTTTTTGATTCTCTTATAATTTTTCCTCTGTTTTCTTTTGATTTTCTTCTAATTCTCTAAACGTCTCTAAACTAATTCTCACGTTATTTCTCTAAAATATCTTGAATTAGATTATTAAATCACATATATAACCCCCTTGATTCCCACCATCATAGTGGATTAAACAAGTTTAAAAAATGTGCAAACTATTAATAAACATTAATCTACTTATTTTACTTTTAATTTATCTAAAATATTGGCATAATGTGTACTATCTTTTTACATCTGTTTTACATTTTACCGTATTATTTATATTTTTCGTTATGTATAATGATTCCAAGTTCTTTCCATAGAACTTGAAACCTAGTTACACCTAACTAGTTAGTTTAATCAAAATTGAGTTTTTGATTATGTTGACATAAGGCAGTTTTATTTTATGTCTTAATTTTTGATAACTTATATTTATTTTTAATTTGTGATGATACTTAAATTACTGTATGAGTCTTTATATATATTGTTTAGTTTCTCTAATGTATATCTTCTTACAAGTTGCACAATCCAGCATATATACTGTATTAATTTTAAGTGTTACATTGATTTTATCTTTCATATTGGTTACTAAGTTCACAAGCATATTGCCATTATATCTGGCGAATTTCACCTTCAATAATTTGTACTGTTTGAAGACATTCGTTACTTTATTCGTCAGCTTTATTCGTTCAGTATACACTTAATTTTAGAGAAATTATTGATTGATACATTCTGCGTTATTAGCCATGAATCGTGTTATCAAGGTTTGTTCTTTATTTTTTTATATCCTTCTTATATGAATTTTTGTCTTTTATGTTTTATGTACCTGTTCTTTGTATACGAGGATTTTCTGTGATATTATATGTTATGTATTGATATATTTGTCTTTATTTATATTTCATTATATCATATATTTGTACTATTGCAATTTTTATACCATGCATTATTAATGATGCTAACGAAATGTAGATGCAAATTTGTGTTTTAACTTTCTTTATAACATATTCCTTCATTATATTCCGTCATAACTTTATCTGTAATTGTTATTGCTCTTTTTATACAATGACATAAAAATTGACATGGTGTTTAATATTTGTATTCCAAGATGAATATCTTTTTGTTGTAGGTGGTTAGTTAATTTTTGTTACTGTTTAATGTGTCTTATACCAAATTTTACTTAAATAATTATATTTCACATATCCTTTTATTGTCCATTACCTGATGCTTCCCGAAACACTATAATTAACCATGTATAACTAGTAATCGAACTCAAGGAGGTAACACATGTGTTTTCATCTGTTTTTATTTTATTAATATTTGTTTCATCATGTCCATTATATTTGTCTACGCGGTCTTCTTATTTTTTTACATTTAATCGGTAGGATTGGATCCTCTGAGACACCATATCAGCAGCAATAATCTAAATGTTTACATCAGTGGATAAGGGATAATGTAAATGTTGGTTATAGGTGTACTTTCTTAAAGATGTGTCTCTAGATCGAGTTCGTTAGAAGGGGTTGTCATAAATTACGTCAAGATACTTTTTGAGGGGTTAATTACTGCCATCACTGTTTCTGAGTGATAAAAATCACAAAAAATATCGGAAACTATTAATAAAAATTAAATAATTTTAAGATAACTTGGTTGTTGCTTTGATCACAGACACCCAATTACTAAAACGTCTTCTCTATAAATTTTTCTCAGAAACATTGAAAATTTACGAAAGAAAGATAGGTATATGATATTGTAACAAAAATAAATTATTAATTCTTTCCAGATTATTTTATTTTTCATTTTATGGAATTGCCGTTTTTCACAAAATGTAACATCACATCGAAATTTTAAAGTGAATTTTCATCAAGTTTGACACTTTTCACCATTATTTTTTATTTTTAACGGCTTATTTGAGTGACATCATCGATTAAAAGTTAAAATCTGTGAATTTTTTAAACCAACGAGTTTTTTTATATTATTTTACATTATTATTGTTGTTCAGTTTATCGTTATTGTTGTATTAATGTAAAAACTAGATTCTGATATTGATCTGCTTCATAATCCGGTTAAACCTTTAAAAATGATTGCTGCAGCAATTAAAATTACAATCCGATACTCCCATTTTTTTATTGTATTTAACGTAAAAACTTCATTTTTAAGTTCACCCGTCAGTTTTATTATGTTGAAGGCTTCAATTTTTCATCAAATGAGTTGATACAATTATAAAAAAGGCATAGAAAAGTAAATTGTTTTAAATTAAGATTATTCTTATAGCAATTTGGATTTGGAACTTAAAGTCCTTTGTAAAAGGACTATTTTCTTCAAGTTACAAAATACTCATTATACCGCTAGCTTTCTAGGTGTAAGTTCTTAAGAAATTTAAACCTGTCTCGCAGACCTTTTTAACGAGAAATTGTAGACGCGAAGTTTCCGTAAATATTAGTTTAAAATTTCTCTTAAAAATGTAAAGGGTAATATTCCTGAGTATACAATTTTATGGAATAATTAACGCGGTTTGAAACTTCATTAATCCTCCTATTGATTGAATAATTAATCAGTATTAGAGTAGTGATCACGTTTATATTTTATAGTTTCAGTTAATTCAGATGATTAAATTTCCATAGTCGTTAACAACACGTCACATCGTGAAATATTTTGATTACTTTCTTGAGGAAGGATAATAGCCCATTATAAATTTACGAGCGCATAGTTTGTAGAACTTTACCATTTCGCAGATAACGTATTCCCGAGGGTTATATAAAATTAATAAGTCTATTCATATTACAGTTTCTGTTGTATATACATCAAAGTCCGGTTCGTGTTACGTCGATACTGGGCGCCCGAAAATTGATCTATTCTTCATAAAAACGGTTTTGGTATTGCGAGTTCATATTTCCCTTTTTATGTTTCGCTTCGAAATCCAAGTTCTTTCGGAAAACCGTGGTACTGCATACGAGATTTTACGAGCTATTGAAAACTCGGCCGTTCCAGTGAAACTTACGAACGCGTCGAGTATATTAGAACCCGTAGTCCCGAAAGTGTTATATCGCGACATGTATAAACATGAGATATGGGAGAAAGTTCGAAACGGGCCGGAACTTACAGAAATTTCATTTTTGGCGGAAGCGCCGGGTATATTGTTCCTGTTGGCCACATCAATTGAAAACTTATTTTAAAAATACGGAGCGATAACGACGTGCATTTGCCATCGTAGAGAAAATCGATTCTGTATTGTCCGTGCGGTACGTGCTGCGGGAAATATTGCACATCTTCCAAGCGCACCTACTTTGTAGTTTGTTATTTATGGTAATAGGTTTTGTCCCACGAGGCGGTTTTCGAATAATTTTATGCTGATGCACGATACACCGTTGTCGGTTTTCAATGGGAATGGCAAAGAAAAGTTAGAATGAACGTTGTTTTGTAAAACGATAACCGCCGGATTCTGGAGCGTTTACGAAATCGGATCTCCTAAAAATTATTTACTATTCGATACAAACTTTAAGGATTACTATATTCGCGTACAACTAACAATCGAGGATTTCTTAAAGTAGGGCAATAAAATTTAAGTTGTAAACGTTGCGCGGTAAACATCGTCGGCCATTCATGGCAATAAAACCGGCACTGAAAATTTCATGATTGTTTATCTTTGTTGGGCGCATCGCGGCTTAATGTAAAACCCTTTATTCTTTTCACAGTACGTACAGTTTACGAGGTGTGTTTACTCGCATTGTTTATACAAACCACGATTCTTTTTTCGAGAAAAACATTTCACCGATTTTACCACGAATCACAATTCAAACCCGTTTTTGTTATGCGTTTAAACTACTGATGGAACGGATAGTGTTTTTTCGAAAAGCACCGGCTGAAGATGATATTGAATATCTAGTTATCCGGGATATCTATACAGCTATTATAATTAAGTGTAATATATACATATGTTACACTATTCAATTTAGAATAACATCAATAATAGTATAAGCAAAGGCACCGGATTGTTAGTGCTGTGTACTACCGCACACAAAAGTTTTAATGGGTGTTACATCCATACGCATAAACACAAGGGCTTTTTAATCTCAATTCAGTCCTCCATTTACTGCGATTTATTTTAATAATAAGTACTGGTTTTATTACCATGCAAATTTGTAAGATTTATAACAATTTTACCCTACTTTCAAAGATTTCAGACATATTAGATATTAGACAGTTTTGATCATTATAGACATCTTTAAACAAATTTAGACGACTGCATTAATTTAGACAAAGTTGGATGTTTGGACAACTTGTGGATAATTTTAAACAACTTTGTACTATTATAGACGATTATAGATACTTTGGACAGTTTTTGATGATTTTAGATGATTTTATATATACAGCGGTGTCCCGAAATAAAGTACAGAAAATGGTACCACAAGAATATTTGGTTCAGAAGACTAAGATTAGTTAGAAAAGGTATATGGAAAAATTGTCCTGGTTAGAAGATATTGACCGTCAAAGTTCTTGAAAACAGTTATACTTTTTGCTATATCTGAAGAATATGTCAACAGACTTTAATGAGATTCACAGTGTATTTATTTATCAGCGGATGATATGTTTTGGTGTAATATTCATATCCATCCACAATGGGCAAGTGGTAAATTCTTCACATCACTGCCTAACAATTAACAGAACTTTTTATTGGTTACGTAAATCGTATTGATTTTTTTTTCTGGTAACACATTAATCATTTGCCGACACTTTCTGTTTCTCATCTAAAACGCCAATTTCCTATTACTGTGTATCCTAGTTGGCGTTGATATAATTGCATTCAAAATCTCTTAACGTTGGTTTGACATCTAATAAGAATAAATGATCTTTTTCTAATAAAGAACTAACCGATGTGGTTAAAATTATAAGTTAAAAATAATGTTAACCGCTTAAACAGACAACTCTTCCATCCGTACCATGTCACATAAAAAAAATCCAATGATGTTAACTCAAGAAACCTGGCAGGCCACTACCACGCTCCATTAAAACGACCCTTCCTCTTCTCCCACTTCATCGATGTGGATATGTAGTAGTCAAATATTCACTATCGTGCAGAAAACACATGTTCCATCAATCCATGTTCATTTTGAAGGGATTTCAAAAAATTTGCTCCATTTAGTCGGCATGGCAAAACTAATGGAAAAAGAATGATAATCTATTGATAATTCCAGCCCAAACATTCACTCGAAATTCTCGCTGGAAATGAAGAATCCTCTTAGCGTGTGGATTTTCTTCTGCTTGTTCGTAGAAGTTGCCACTATTAAACGTTTCATTGCGAGTGACATTCTGAATAAAATTGCAAAAATTTAACCTTCGCTCGACATCATTAGGCAGAATTTCTTTTACTCTAGTCACATGGGTGAAGCAGCTGTCGTCTTTTGACTGGTTAATGGTAGCTTTCGGAACATTAAACTCTAGAACCAACCGCCGAATACTAATATTAGCATCCTCAGCGAGTCTATCCAGAATTAGTTCTTTGAATTAAGGACAAACTGTCTCTCTCGTAAACTTCTTTCGTGAGAAGGAATGCCGATTCGAGAGCCACCCCCAACTAAATTCGGCATAGGCTTCACAGACAGGTTATCTCCATAAGAACCCGTAATTTTAACCATATCGGTTAGTTCTTCATTAGGAAACAACGTCATAATAGGTGTCAAACCAACGTTAAGAGATTTTGAATGCAATTACATCAACGCTTACTATACCTATACCTACTGCAGTAATAAAAAATTGGTGTATCAGATGAGAAGTAGAAAATATTTTTTTGAAGGTGAAATACGAATTGAAGAAAAAATTACAAAGAGATCAAAAATGTCGGCATCAAAATATACCTTCAACTGATAAAAAAGTACACACTGAATTTTATTAAAATCTTATTAAGTATTTTTTCATAACAATGAAAAAATCGAGAAGAATTAATATTAATACAATGTCCCTATATTCAAAATTGAAAAATTTGCAATGTGAACATTGGAAATTTTACAATTCAACGTTCTTTAAATTATAAACCTATTTTTTTAATCCCTCTTTTATGTTAGATTTAAGGTATCTATTGCGATTCATTCTTGTCTAAAATCTTGTTTAGTTACGTCTTCGATTTAATTTTTGTTTTGATGGTTGCTATTCCAAAACTGTTTGTTACTATTTCGTACCACTCTAACATGTTCGTCTAATATAATATTACATTTTTCTTTCACTCTTTTCTCCATATATGGCGGTAGATTTGTATATCGTTCTTTAATATTATTGATCTCGCGTTGTAAAATGTCGTTACTATTTTCAAGTTGTATGATAATTTCTTTATTTAAACCATAAATTGTTTCATTAAATTTTCTTTGACTTTCAAACAGATTGTTTCCGACTTTTTCTTTTAAATTTTTATTCATTTCTTTTTATTTTCGTTCCAGTTTCGCTTCTAAATTTTGATATATACCTTCTAAATTTTGATTCACTCTTTTTAAATTTTGATTTATTCTTTCTAAATATTGATTCATTTCCATATTTCTTTTTTATTCCATTTTCTCTTCTAAATTTTGATTAATTCCTCCTAGATTTTGATTCAGTTCCATTTTATTTTGTTCCTATTTCTCATTTACTTTCTTCATATTTGTTATCAACTGTTTCATTATGATCATCATCGATATTTTTTCCTTTTTTCCTTTTCGTCCCCATGACTACTTGTAGCAATTATTCTAGATTGCATTACTCCACTTTCTCCCTCAGTTGATACTTTAGATCTGCTTTTACGTTCTGAAATATTTGTTTAAATTAATTGTCTGCTTCCTTGCTTCTTTTGTTTACCTGCCCCACGTTGAGCGCCAAAAATTGAGATGTTTATTTAAATATTAAAATACACAATAGAGAGCAAGCAGGTTATAACAAATTTACCAAATATATACAAATTCGAATTCCTTTCTTCTATTTTCTTTCCTTTCTTCTTTGACATCGTTGGTTTTCTTCTTTAGTAATTCGTTTATTATTATTTCTTTATTAGTATTATTATCTTTACTTATTATTTCTTCTTTAAATAATTTGCTTTCTTTGTTCTGTTTTTTTAAATTTAATTCTTCTGTTTTTTTAAACCATGTCTTATTTATTTTTTTATTTATTAATGTTTATTATCCAATTATTGTGGTTTTTTTCGTTTCTATGATTTTCTTGTCGTTTTGGTAAACTATTTTTATTTATTAGTTTTTATTTATTATTTTTGTTTTAATTAATTTTTCTATAACATTGAAAAAATCGAGAAGAGTGAATATTATTACAATGTTTTGATAAATTTTGGGTGATTTTAAATAACTTGTGGATAATTTTTAACAATTCAGAATAATTATATTCAATTTAGAGGCATATTTTAGATAGATGTTAATGATTATAGAGAGTTTGTGATGATTTTAAATAATTTTAGACAAGTTTAGATAACTGGATTAACTTAGATAACGTTGGATGATTTTAGACAACTTATGGATGTTTCCAAACTAATTTTGAATGATTTTAGATGGTTATTAATGGTTTTAAATAATCTTAGACGATTAGGGATGTATTTTAAACAAATTATGGATCATTTTACCAACTAGTATATGATTTTAGACAACTTTAGATAATTATAGGCTATTACACATATATTTTACACTGATGTGGATAATTTTAGAGAGTTTCTGATGGTTTTAAACAAGTTTAGATAACTGGATTTATTTAGATAACGCTGTATAATTCTGAACTAATGATTTTGAAATTAATTTTGAATGATTATGATTTCTACTACGTAGACTATGTAGACTGTTCAGTAGTTTTTAGAAGAAGATTAATTAGTCATTAAAGAATGTGTGCGAGTTCCCTCTAAGATGCCATATCGTTCCTCATAAGGATCATGTTGTTCAAAATGATTATTTGGGAAAATCAAGACCTTCTTCGTCTTTATAGCTGTGTTATGTATTATGTAGCTATATATGTATTTGTCATGATGGGTGTCAACGGTTTCCATAATTGTACTTTCGTGCAGGCTCAAGTAATAATTCTTCTATATCGGTAAATAATACGTTATCGAATCCATCTCCACCAATTGTACATTCCAGTATTGCGATAACAGTAAAACCAGTATTATTATACAGGATGTATCTGAATAACTGCAACAATCTTCAAAGGGCGATTTTTAAGGGTACTTTGATATATGAACCATGGGTAGCTTCGGCTTCCCTAAACGAACTTGCATATGTGAGTACTCCAAGGCCGGATGGCCAGGTGCATTGTCTAGCATTAAAAAAACTTAAAATTCTAGATATATTTATTTACAAGCTCTATTTCAGGATTTAAGAGATCATCACGCAACCGTACAACTTTATATAAAAAATTGATTATTAGAGATTTAGACAAATTTTGGATCGTATATGATTTTAGACAACTTTAGACAATTATAAGCTAATATTTTAGATAAATTTTATATTCTTATAAATAAGTTGTGGATGACTTTAAACAACTTGAGGATGGTTTTAAACATCTTTAGACAATTATAAGCTGCTAGAGATATATTATGAGAGTTTTATACTATTTTGATCATTTTTAGGTTATTGATAGCTTTAGTCTTTTTCAAAACCAGTTTCTTTCAGCACCCAGCAACCATACGTATTTTCAAAAACCGGTGCCCATAGGTACAGTACTAGTAAAGGAGCGTTACATTTATTAGTATATCGGGTTGACAGTGAAATTAAGACGACTTATAACTATCAATTTACTGATTATTATTTATAACTTATAAACTATCAATTTGATCGAAAAAAGATTCATATAAAAGCTCTACCATATGAAATTCAGACGTGCCATCCATGTTTTTCGATTGTTAAGTTAATTTTTTTAAATGGATACTTAGATTTTTTACATAACTATCGTTTGAAACGCTATTTATTTAATGAATAATAATATACACTTAATTTACACCTAACACTACAAATATTACTTTATTATTTTATTATTTAATTATATTAAATATTAAAATTAGGTAATATTACACCTAATTTTTTAATTGTAATCTTTATACACAATATATACGTTCCCAGAAAAAAATCGTTAGAGTTCACATAAGAGTTCATCGAGTTTACGCATTTTATTTCGTTAAATACATGGTGATTTACGCCATAAGGAGCAGACTGGAAGGGTAGATACTACGGACCAAATTGAAGCCATTCTCTAATAATCTTTTTAGTATTACTTATAAGTAGGAATACATAGAATGTTAACGCTGAATTAATGGCCGACTATTTCGTGCCATATACGGAGTTACTTAGACCATGCATAATTAACAAAAATAATAAAATCTTTGTAATATGGTAAATATGGCTATTTAAATGTTTCTTAAATAGCTAACAAACAGGTATTTATTTATTGAGAACCGCTACCAAAATTTAAAAAATTACAAATCAAAAAGTGTAATGGTTATTTACAGTAACGAGGAACCGAACATTTTGAAATACAACCTCACAAACGTATTAATAATAAGGTTAAAAAATATATAATTCAAATCAAAAAAACAATAATTAAATACGAAAACTACACGAAGATTATCATCCTATAGAACCGAATATAATGTCTATTACCTCCAACATATACAAAATAGCAAAACTCCTAATAGATTTCTTTAAAAATATAATTAATTTCCAACGAAAACACAGTTTTAAAATAGAAATTAACTCATTGAAAATCTCAACCAATTACCCATTTAAAATAAATACCTGATAGTATCTTACGATATAACAAAGCTATGCACTAATATGCCCACTGCAGCAACATTGAAAATGATAACAAAACATTCTAGCGCCAACACTGAAAAGATAAACAAAAATAAATGTAATTTGTAACCTGTTTAAGCTATATATTTGCCTATATACTGATAAAGTGTGTGTATACAAGCAAAGAGGGCCACCCATAAGTTCACCTCTTAGTAGACACATCGCAGATATTTTCCATTTTTCCTTGCTTTCATAGACAAATTAGAATAATTTTATAATGGATGATACCAACACTTTCAAAGAACAAAATAATATTCTGGAAAAGATATGCAGATGACATATTAATAATCTTTAATACCCAATAACTAAACATTGCCCAAGAAATGCATTCATAGATTAACAACATACACCCAAATATAGAATTTGAACTAGCAATTTAACAAAACAACAAAATAAACTTCCTCGATATAGAAATTGATAGACTAAGGCAAAGTTTATTCATCTTTGGTTAAATATAACTATTGGATATTTACCATTATTATCCAGTAGTTAAATTTAACCAAAGATGAATAAACCAGCCCTAAATGACAAAATACAGTATAACGTATACCTGAAACCAACCCAAATGGATATAATTATCCCATATATCCCATTCCATCGTAACACACATAAATATTCTGCAATACAATTATACCTATACAACGCCTTCATCACACAAATTAATCAAACCAATTTCCATAGGTAACTAAACATTATTAGACAAATAACCAAAGCTAATCACTATCCGGAAGATATAATTTTGTAACGAATATCTCAACATTGACACTAATTAACAAGAAAAACAACTTCCTGTACTGTAAATCAATGTCCATGACATATACCCTGTAAAATAAAATTAAGCATATTAAATATTACATTTAAAATCCACAATATCACCTCAAAATCACTCATTAATAATAAACACAATTTTAGTACACTAGAAAAGAGGCGTTTATAAATTAGAATGCAATACATAAAGTAAAGCAAAATTAGGGAACATAAAACTAGGAATGAATCAAAATTCGGTAAACATCTAATAATATATAATAATATCATGAAAGAGAATTAGTTGTGAATGGCTAATCAGCTAATCAGAGAAAGGAAAATTAATGGAGTTATTGGAGGCACATGGGATAAAGAAGTTTATCCATAATCAACCAGACATACTATTAAACTATTAAAAAATAAAAACAAACAGGCAAAGGACCAATATACACATATCTAAAAATACCTTTTACCCCACCCAAAAGACAAATGCATCAGAGAAACAAGACAGAGTAACACCTTGATAATGTAACATTTGTCATCCCGTGACTACAATCCTAACCTATCCTACAACCCAATATCAATACAATTTATAATTAATTTTGAAAGTGTTGTCCTTGCATTTCAATACACAATTATATATGATGAATTCAATTTACTAGTAATAGTGGCATTAATGCCATCTCGTAATTGGTCGATTGTGACGTAAATCGGTGACGTAAATCGTATACAGTTTCCTACATGAATCCCCATAAAACAGTTTAATGAATTAAGATCGGGACTACGTGGTGTCCATGCATTATATCCACCTCAATCAACCCATTCTTGCAGAAAAGTATTATTGAGAAAACTTAATATATTACGAATAAAATGTGCAGGCAAACCGTCGTGGATAAGCTACATATTATGCTGCATAAGTAATGGAATATTTTTTTCTAAAAGTTCAGGCAAATTTTCTTGCAAAAACTGTAAATAAGTATTTCTATTAAATCTTGCTGGTAATTCGAAAGGCCCTATTAAAGAATTGTTCATAACTTCTGCACATAAATTCATTTTAAATCGCTGTTGAAAAGAACCCTAATGAAAAGCATGAAAATTTAGAACACCGTTTCTATTAAAATAGCATTTATCCGTTACGAGTATTCTGTTCATAAAATCTGTATCCCTGTGGATACAATTTAATATTAGTATAACGAAATTGCAGCCGCAATGGGAAGGACCATTTCCAAATGAGGTGGTACATATAATTAGTTTTCGATGTACGCCAAACAATGTTCTTGGATACTTCGAATTGGTGAGCAATTTGACGAGTATTAGAACTTGGATTTGCATCAAAAGTTTCTAGAATTTCTTCTTCTACATTAACTTCATGTTTGTTTGAATTACATGTGATTCTTCCAAATTCAAACGTTTTGCCTGACGACACGATAAGTATTCCTCGCTTCTATAAATTGCCATTATACCCTATGATTTATATCAGTTCTAAATTTGCGGCGATTCTCAATAAATAAATATCAGTTTTAAATATCAGCATTAACAAACTTTTATTTCTAATTACAACAGAATTTTCCTGAGGACTGATTTCACAAAACTTATAGAAAAGAAATAAAAATAAATATAATATCGTAAAGTATAAGAAATAATTTCTCATTACATTTCCAAATTACACAGTGTGTTAAGAAGAATATAATAATTATAACATTTATTAGTTATTTTAACAAATAACGTATTGTCTAAAGTAACAAAATTACTGTAACAACAAATTGTTTACTGATTTATAAGAAAATCTCTCCAGTTTGACCCCTAATACCTACCCAGTTAATCTCTTCCGTAAATTATAAATCACGCTGTATATTATAACAAATAAAATTATATTTACTTAAAGAAAAGAAAATAATGTTTGAAAATAATTAATATGTGTAAAAAAGTAAAAATATTATAAACATAACAAAATCTTATGCATTGTCACTACGGAACAAAAGCATATATTTGCTTAAGACTGCGTCATCGCTATCACTGGAATTATATTGCATATCATCTTATGTTAGATGATATTCTTTCTGGATTATCATCTCCAGTCTACTGTGTTGATAGTTCAGGATAGGTTTTAGAATGAAATCAATAATTAAAAATTGTGTTTGAGCTCCCCTAAATATGCCATAAATAATTTCAGTTCAAGTTGAAATTAGCAACTCGTTCCTCATGGGGATCATGTTGTTCAAAGCGGTTACCTGGTAAGATCAATACCTTCGTCGTCTATGTTGTTGGCCATGATGGGTGTAAACGGTCTCTATAATTGCAGTTTCGCTCAAGCTTTTATCAACTAATTCCTCTATATCGGCAAATGATACATCATCGAATCCATCTCCACCAATTGTATATGGCAATGTTGTGATATCAGTAAAAGCAGCGTATTATGGCACGATTAGGATCTTGGTTTGTGACACATTTTGGTCAGATATTTTTCCAATATGACTCCTAGGTTGATGGCTTTAAGTCAGCTAACGCTAACCAACCTTGATTAAATATTTGCATGTTCACAGATGAATCAAATACACCAGATGGACTCAGTGACGGCTCTAGCTAATTACTGTGAAAACAAAATCTCTCTGATTTGTGTCCCAGGTCACTTTAAAGTACTGGTAATAATGTGGCAAATGAGCTACCACGTGAAAGTAGCGTTAATGTATTAGAGCCTGTATTAGAGCCAGCAGTATCATTTGCCACGGATAAACACAATTTGGACTATATGCTAAAGAGAGACTTCGCCTATTCTGGACCAGTTCTCCTGGGCTCATTCCATTGCATTCATATGCGAAACTATTTAACATCGTTGCTGTCAAACCCGGCAACATTTTAGAACTTTCGCGTGCTGATATTAGAGTACTAGTGCTAATATTATATTAGGGTCCTATCGATTAAAGACACATCTCATCTTGAGGAAATAGTTGAGCATGTCTTATGCCACTGCCATACTGTCAATAAGTTTTGGAGAGACACTGCCGTTTTGTCTAACAGAATGTTTGGATAGCAACCTCTTTTGGAAAAGTACCTTCATAATTTGAATAGTGACTTTTTTGCAACACTTCTCATGACATTGTACTTAAATTTTCGTTAACTTAATTTGTACAAAAAGCGACAATGAGTCTTTGGAAAGTGGTCATACTTTTGTGATACTCAAAGATTTCTTTGACTGGGAGTAGAAAAAACTATTTGCGATCTTACATCTGCTGCATCTAATTTACCTTACGACCTAAGTTCCATTTATGCAGCATATGTTAGTTCTTCAAGAGAAAAATCAAAGATAAGCTCTTCTGTTTTTCTTCTTCACAATAGTACGCCTTATACTACATAATGTATACAATATTTCTTTTGGACAAAGTTAAACAAATTATGTTTTGCCTATCAAAAAATGACAAAAAAAATATCTTCTTAATTTAACACATATTATACGAATATTAATAAAATTTTACTGATCACCAGCAATGGTATCCATGATAAATTTTGAAAATATATTGTAATAAAGTAAAGGAAAATATTAATCAAAAATCACAATTTTTATCGACGGTTCATTTACGTTACAACTATAGTACTAAATAATCAATTGACAATTAAAATGTTTCAACGGCGTTATTGCAATAATTATAAAGAAGGTGTTTCAAGACAGGTTAGTGTTTACTTAATTTTAAGTAAACATTTTTTAAGAGAGAGAGAGAGAGATTATTAAAAAATTCGCCAGTGTACGTGGGTCAAACACTGACTCTCGAAGGCTTTTTAAATGAGCCATATTTTGATTTTTATTATTAGTTACTCCTAAAGGGGGTTGGTTGACAAACAACAGTAATCTGTTTTAGGCTCCAGTTAATAACCTACAAGTTAATATTAAAGAAAAATAATAAATACATTTTACCCAATTCTCAGATAGGTTTCCCATCACTGGTATTCTTTATCAAGCACGTATTGGAATGAGTGCTTTATGTATAACATTTTAATATTAGTAATGATCGCGTTGTCCAGCGGTTGTATTAAGGATGTAGTGTTAGGTGGAAGAAAGCAAACTTGCAGATTTGAGTGCACTACGCTGGATGGTCAGGTGCATTATTTAGCATTAAAGTAGCTTTAAAATCTAGTCATTTTGCATTCAGTTACTTAGTTAGTCTAACTTCTGGAACAAAGTATTTTTGAGACTGGTTTATTTAAATCTAACCTTTACAGTATAATTTGTTACCATATATTTATTTTCAAGTTCTATTTCAAGATTAAGAAATCATTACAAAACCATACAACATCATATAAAAAATTGGTCATGTTAGTATTACATTTTAGTTATTATTTTGTAATGACGGCAAATATAAAATTAAAATAAATTGAATTATGGAATTTCTTGATTCCATAATTCAAGGCAAATAGTAGTTGCTTAAAGTTTTATCATTAAATATCTAGGCATATGCTGGTGGACAAGACAACTACTATAGATATAAAAACTGTCTACGGTTTATATTAATTGGGCAAATACCATTTTTTCTATAGAACAATGCAATATAGAGTATCAATATATCAATATTGAGTTCTTATTCATAATAAAATTAAATATTTCCTCTAGCTATTTTTCTTAAATTAAGTCGCTAATGAGTGTTAAAAGAGTCAAATTATTTTTGTATCATTTTCAAAAAACTGCCCAACAGTTTCATATACTTTTATTAAGTTAAATGCGACCCAATCCAACATCAACCAGATAGCTATTTGCCTTGAAATATTTTAGCTATATGCTATTAGCCAAGGAAAGAAGGATTTAGTTTGAAATAAATGGAAAAAACATTTGCCTAGGCAGAAAGTATCTGACTAGGAAAAAGTAACCTAGAAGTTAGTTAACTAGTTTAGAAATTTTATTAACCTTTCATCGAGCGTATTCTTAAAACATGATGTACTAACAGCTTCTTCAACATACATTCTTCTGAAGCATTAAATAATGCTCTATTCCAACTACATTCTGAACTTGATTTGGAGTGCATCCTCTATTTTCGTATGTTTTTAAAGCTTCTTCCTTAATTTTTAGATTATGGAAAAGATGTCGTTTAAGAAAACCTGTCGTCCAACCTGTAATTGCAGCAAATTGGGGCTGCTTTGACAGAGATGAACTGCCTGGCTTAACTTTTTTAATTCGTTTATAGATCCTTAATGCAGCTTGTTTAATAGCAATTCGAGCTAATGGTATTCTCTTTTAGGATTTATCCTCAATCCACATTACCAAAGTTTCTTCCGTCTTCTCTTTGACAATTCTGTTATACATAATGGTGACTTAGCACCTACTTTCATTCCTAAAACAGCTACTAAAGTTGAAACAGCAATATTTTGATGTCGTAAAAAAATTGTCTAAAGGTGTAAAGTTTGAGAAAACGCGATTAATTCGGAAGACTGCTCAAAGAAAACTTACCACATTAGCAGTTGATATAGAAGAACAATTAGCTACAAGATTGAAAAGTGTTGAGTACTTCTCTATAGCACTCGAACAATTTATAGATATAAGATGCAGTGCTCAACTTTTAACATTTCTACGACGTGGAACGTTCTTTGACAAGTCAAACATAGAGGAATGACGTGCTCAAAACTCTTCTGGAAAAATGTTCTATGGATTTGGATTTCATTAAGTAATCTGGAATCACGACCGATCAAGCACTAGGACAATAGCACAAGGAATCCATGCAGTTTCATTACACTATACATAAAGGGATCTGCTATTCAAAATTATTGGGATTTGAAAATATGATGAATATGGCGAATATGGCAATCTCCTGTTTTATACTGAAGTAAGGTGGCAGTAAGTTGTTGGTTAATATTAGCGCGCTTTCTTAACTTGATTGAATAAATCCAAGTATTTCTGGCGGAAACACAAGAGATCGTCCTTGATCTCGATTAGCCTGATAGGCTGTGTGACTTAGCTTCTATGAACTCACAAATCACTTGAAAAAGTCTTAAATACGTGACTCTCGTGCAAAGATCAATTAATTTTGCAATTATAATCTTATGTTTCGTCCTTTCAATCTAAATTAAATCTTTTCAGGACATAAATCAATTAAGCCATTTTCCTAACTACTCAAGAAAAAAACACTAGGGCGAAATTTAATAATGCTGATGTCAATTTCGCTTATGTTGAAAAAATAATATTTTGATGCAAGCTTTTCATTATACCTGTTTGTAGACTTCAAAAAAGTTAAACCTCTGTCGGACATTTTTAGCAATCCGTTCAACATTTTACGCGGAAATGCACCGGAATCAATACAGCTGGTATTGATAGACATGCAAAATGATGATAATTCACGAAACAAGTTTAATGAAGCTAATTTACTGGACTTTTGCCGTTGCGTTGACAAAACCGCTTATAAAGAGTTGCGAATAAATGTATTGAAATGCGCAACTTTTTTTGAATCGACGTATATTTATGAGCAAACGTTTTCAGTGATGAAGCTTAATAAAGCAAAAAATTCAAACTGTTTGGAAAATGAAAATCGGGAAACAATTTGGTAATGTGGAGACAAACGTAAATTGATGTTTATGTCAATGCATCATCTAATTGTAAGTATAATTAAAGATCTTGTATTTTTCTCGATTTTGATGAAGCGTTGCCAACAAAATTTGCTAAAACTTTTGTTTTAAAAGTTTCTTTTTAACATAATTTGAGATATTTAACCATTGCCATAGTTAATTAACACTTCTATAATGAAAATAGAAGTTCGCTAAAATTCGATTTTTAAAACTAACCGGATAGGTCTGTTACCAGAGAATACTCGGATATCCGTTCCACCCCTAGTTTTAACTAATTGTGTACTCGGATCGATGAAGCGTGGTGCTGGGTCGTAATCAAATGATAAGCGTCAATTATGGGATCGACGTAATTGAAATCGGTTCTTTGATCCTGACCACTGTGAACCCCGATATTTAGTCAATTGGAGCATTGCTCACCTACGCTTCACGTCCGAATGTTAAACCCGTAACCTCAGTTCCAATTTGCTTTGAGTTAGCACATAAAACTTTAAACGGTTTATCGATAGTGTATCCTCAAGAGATAAATGATTAGTTTTTTCTCTTTCGTAAAATATGTTAAGTTTGGACCTATATAAAATTTACAATGGATATTTCTTAAGTAAAATACATCCCGAAGGTTGAGGTTATACAAAGAGACCGCAAACCTCGTATCATCTTAATGCGCACGAATTTCCGTGAAAGGGCGTGTCTCTGTGCGCATTTGAATTCTGGGTTATCTAAGGGAGCTTTTATGCTGTCGTCGTCGTCACCGCCGACGGCGTCGCCGATGCAACCCGAAGGGGTAAACAGCGCCCCTTTATATGATAATGTTATCGCTGCGAGGGTTGATTTTCTAGGGGTTTAACCCCTTTTCAGTTTTAATTTAGACATATCGACGGAAAAGTCGATATGAGGGTGGACATTAGGTTAAAGCACGACGATCCATTACGACCGAGGCAAGGTCAAGAAAGACGTTTATCCGAGAATAAATAAAACAACCCGTTTATTTATCCAATTTTCTTTATAAATTATTCATGGAACAAACTCGATGTTTTTCGTTTTGTCTATGCACGCATCATCAATTACAAGATGTGATTTAGTAACCTCAAAACATAGTTATTTACAGTTGGAATTGCATCGGATTCGTAGTTGTGTAAACGACACACAACCGTAAGCTGTAAATTTTCGGCTATAGATGTCGCGCGTAATTCGACTGCAATCAATTGCAGGTGGCCGTTTGCGTTAACAGAACGAGAGTAGGCCGTGCGCTATGTTTGCTTATCTATATTAATTGATACCGAGCACGTAGAGCGAACCACGAAATTAATTGTCCGACACGTAGGTAACGCACTGCGATTCGATGCAAATTTGGACAGGAGCGAAAACTCTACTTTTATACTAAAAAAAATAACCTTTCTAGTATTGCAGTTCCAACCTACGAACCGTAACACTTTTTTATTCTTTGCTATACGAACCCCAGGTCAACAACATCGCGACCGTATAGCGTGCACTACACATTGATTTTCAAATTGGATTTGTGTAGTAATTACCGTGCTTTAACCGGCCTTAATGAATTAGTTTTAGAGTGCATTAGTCTCGTGATCGCACCATTTACAATCTTTAATTATTTATCATACGATTATGACATTATCATCGGCACCAGTATATTTGGGGAATCAAAAGAGAAATCCATATCACTGTATTATACTAATTTTACACTCAACATCACATGAAATACGACATCCATTAAGAATTAGACTACAATTTGGAACTTCGGTAAATAATGCTATATTACACAGTACAAAACCTATTCTGGGAGGTGAGAAGTTACAAGTTAAGGTGAAAGTACTAGGGCGGTACAGAAAACGCTCCAAAGGGTTTGGCGTATTCAGGCCAAACTTTTTTATTTTGATCTTTCATATTCTTTCCTTATCTTGATATACTTATCTTGATACTTGGCTTAGTTTTTCAATTATAACTCAAGAGCCATTGATGATATCTCATATAATTCTTTAGTAAAATTGTTGCTAAGTCTTAAATAAATAATTTGTATTGATATATCCATGTGAAAATTAAGTTACGCTAATGAATAGTAAAAGTGTCGGCAGAATCAGCAGCTGATTTTACGACAAATCCCAGCATACGAAAAGCTATTGCTACCGCTCAATATCCGTTATATATAAAAGTATCCCTGCTTAACAACATTCTTCCAATAATGTAGTCAAAGTGAGTAGGACCAGTCTTTTATGAAAATAATTGTAAAGCATTTGTTATAACAATTAATGATGATGAAGTTTGTCAGATAATATTGAACAAATACACATAGGTTTCGCTGGAAACCAGAACAGGAACAATTGGACACACCGCAGTAGATCTTTAAATCTTTAGATTTTCATACATTAAGCAATTCGTTCGATTATATCATTTAAATATGTCGTTGAAATGTAATGGTCCAAAAATGATTCGCCGAAGGACGCTGGATGTGACAGACACCTCTGCTAGGAAAAACCGAGAGAAACTACTCGATTACATCCTATCAACTACATAAAAAGCAAATCTTTGTTGAATGCTGTAGTGTAAATCAACCTAGAAATTTGCAAGAGTTGAAAGAAGCTAGTAAAAGAAATCGTCATCGAGCTGTTTGAGAAGGTGATTAGGAACTTGGAGGATTGAATAAAACAGTGCATTGCATAAAATGAAAGTCACGTGTCTGTCATGTGTCATCACCAAAAGATAATTTTACTTTCTATTGTTAAATAATAACATCTAAATTTTAATTTTTTTATGTGCCTCACGTTACAATTCAAGATTAATTCGATAAAATTAGTCAGCAGTTAAAATTTGTTATCTACTGAGAAAATAGTTGAGATAATTTTTAGTGTTGATGTAAATAATGAATTTTCAATAGTAAAAAAAATAGTAGTAGACATGCTTCCGAAGAAATGGATAATCCTAATGATTAAACATTTTCACAGGGTACAGTAAGGCCACCAGTGAAGTCACGATTTAACTTTATGTGTAGCTTAGATACAGATAATAGTGGTGAACCCCCACACTAATAAAATAAATTTGTTTGTTATTTGTTTTTCTGCAAATTCTTCATCATCAATATCATCCAGGTTTTCCAGTGAGTATCCGCAAGTATTGCAATCGACGACTTTTTTGCTCTATATCTTATAACTAACAAAACTGAGCAAACTGTTCCTGCCCCAGATAGAAGCTTTTCTGATTGATTTCTAGTGTGAAGTAATCAAGATGGAAAAAAATCTAACCCAACCCAACATCATAAAATCTTTTCCGAAAATATTGCAAAAACCGAAGAATGAATCGTTTTTGCTTGGTATTTATGCATTTTTAACAAACTTTTCAGATTTATTTCCAATATAAAGACATGAAGATGGACAAAAAATCTAAAATCCAAAATTCCATCTCGACAAATTTGTCAATACTGAAGATGGTACTGATGGACAATATGGACAAAAATCCAAAATTCAAAATTCCATCTCGACAAATTTGTTAGTATCGAAGAGAAAATTGTTTTTTTTCGACATTCATGTATTTTTCACAAACTTTTCTGATTGATCTCCAGTCTTGTGAAATGTTTCGTAAAACGGCCGACGTCTTCGGGGTCGGCCTAGATTTGCTTTACATAAGTTCTACATCAGTTTTACATCGTACACTTAGGTTCATGCTCAAAATCTGGATAGTCGACTACAAATTCTGCAAATTTTCAATAACCCTCTTATCCAGAGAATTGTACGTGATAGAGGAAATTATCTCGGCTAGCTTCGAAGACACCGATTGCCGCACGTAGCAGGAACAATGCTTAAAGTGTCCGAAGTCTTCGAAGTCGGACGAGATACTTTTTCCATAAATTGTAAGCAGGTTTAAACTTGGGTTTATGCTGAAAATCCTAAGCGTTGACTACCAATTCTGCAAATTTTCGACAATCAAAGTCGTTTACGCCGAAAATTGTTCATGGTAGAAGACATTATAAAAAAACAAAATTTAGCGTGATCACAAATTCATGCATAAATTCTAAGCAGGGTAAACTTGCATTCTTGGGTTTTGATCATAGAACCCAAGTTTACTCTGCTTACAGTATTTGGAAAGGATATATCTGCGTCTTCGAAGTCGGCCACCCATGTTATGTTCATGATATAAGAAGTAGTCCTGCTTAGAGTTTATGGAAAAAGTTTCTGGGCTGACCTCGAAGACGTCTGCCGCTCTGAGTGTTGTTCCTGTTGAGTTTATTTCTTCTATCACGAACAATTCTCCAGGTAAGCGACTTGACATCATGATAAAGGAAAAATATAAAAGGTCATACTACAAAAATTTGGTCTGAGATTGTCAAATGCTATGGAAGTTTTACTATGCTGGCTTACTACTTTCACCATGATTTAGAATTTCTCACCTCCCAGAGACTGACTCCGACAATGTTTTAAAGTGTTATCAACTAAGATGATAAAAATTTAGTTGAAAAAAGAATGGAAAAGAATGGCATTTTGCAAGGAAAGTTAGGTATGCTTATAGTAACTCAGAAGAGTGTATGGGTAGAAACATTAGAAACCCATGCTCTCTATTAAGGGCTATCTCGGTTAATGCAACTTCTAGATATTCTCGAAGACGATGAAAGTTTAGTGGAAAACCCAAAATTAAACTAACAGTGGAGTGCATTCCCATGTGCAGCTATGCTTGCATAAACTCTTCTACCAGTTATGTTATTTTTATGTTTAAGTCATGCTTTCTATTAAAGGGTGTCTCATCCCAAGTAACTTTTAGATTAGGGATGGGCAAATTTATTAATGGTTTGATCAACATTTACAACATAAGGTAGGATATTCAACCATTAAATGCGATCGTTCTGCGCATGCTGCCAGAAAGTGTAGTTTTTGCGGTAATTACGAAATTTTGATAAATATAAATATATTTCAGTATACACAGTGCTTCCTAAAAGAAACGCATAAATTCTATAAATCCTTTAACAACAGTTTATGGATGCTATTTTTTATTGCAGGATTCGATAGAGGAATGGTTTGTACAGTTAGTATAGTCAAAATTAATATTAGTTTCATAATTAATCTTTAAAATGGGTATGTGTTTAGATGGTAATTGCGTTATTGCAACGGGTGGTCGTGCTATCAATTGCGATGCTTGTCAAGGCCCAATCCACTCTACATGCATAGGAATGTCAGAAAGTGATGTAATAATGAGTAGAAAATTTTTTTTATAAAAAATGATCAGTTTGATGAATGATCTTCCCTTCAAGCTGAATTCACCGCTTGCTTGAACAAGCTACGCGTCGATTTGATAACGCAAATTGATGCGCTCAAGAAATCACACGATTCGGCTCAAAAATGTAATATGAAAGAATTCGTGCAAGAAGTTACAGAGCGACAGTGTAATGTTATTGCTGTCGCTAGCTCATGTTATTGTGCTTGGGTTTCCTGAATCCTCTGATGATCGCAATGGCTACGGCTTTATTTAAATCGATTTCCTAATTTTAACAGTACTTTTAAGTCATTTCGTTTGGGTTGCACAGCATAATTTTTTTTACATTTTCAGAGAATGTTGTTAATGCCAGGGCTATAACGACATAACAATGTTTATTATGTGAAAACAAACAAGAGTGGTTTTCTGTTTTTTCCTTGGTTTTTATCATGAATCTTAAAACAAAAGACACATGTGTCCTAATGCAGAAACAGTTTGGTTCTTTTTCTCCTACTTTTGGCCTTAATTCCATCCAAGATCCCCCATAATGTCTCGTAAAAATCAGTGCAATGCACTTCTACCAATACGACGTCCTTTGTTAAGCTTGCCTCTTGAATTGTTAGTTCCTCATTTTGAACCCTCTCATCTTGGTTAATAAAATTGAAAAACTGAGCCTGCGGTAGACATAGATTCTATGTTGCGATCCCAATGATTCTCACAGACATCAGTTGTTTATTGTTGTAATCATTCACATTTTAAGGGTAAAAATGTCTGCAATTAATTCATAAACAAGAATTTCTCCAGACATGTAAAGATTAAGAAAAACCTTAGCAAAGGTTATGCTTTCTTCAAATGATGGAGGTTTGTATTTTCTAAACGGAAACTGGTCAGAGCTGTGGTTAGACTTTGAGAACATCAAATTTTTGTGTCTATAACGTGAGTCTATTTTGGTTGAGTTTGACGGGAGAAATAATCTCGGTTGACTGCTATTGTGACAATAGCATGCAATTTAGAATGTTTAGTAGTTTTTGAGAATATCAAATCTTGCTGTAAAAAACTGCAGTGTAGTACAGATTCAGTCCTCTTCCAATCAGTTAGAATCAGACTGGTTTCTTTCCTAACGATATTTCGGCGCCTATCAGTAATTGAAAATGGGCAAAATTTCGATGACGTCGCACTAGATGCACCTTTTGTTTGCAGAAATTTATTAATCGCTAAGAAGAAAATATTGATATTTAGAGATAACAGTGGTGCGTGAAACATAACATTTAAATTATTTAAGCTTTATTTTTTAATAAATCATTATTTTACCAATGTTTCAAAATTGTTATTTAAATTTTAGTGGATGGTGGATTTCATATGGAAATTAAGTTTTTGAAGTTAAATACCTACATAGGCTGTTTTTTACCACAAATATATTTTATATAATTTAAGTCAACATTGGATTGTTACAAATTATTTTTGGGTAATATGCATAAAATTCATTGCATACATTGAAAATGTATACAGGAGCAAATTTCGTTGGGTGCAGTATTTCGAGGCTAGAGGTGAAAATAATGATTATTTTTTTGGATTCGTAAAAATTTTTGTTCAATATTTGTATCTATTTATTTATTTATTTCTACTGAAATAACTGTTCAAATATTGGTCGATGATATTAAATATTTACGTCTGCATTTTCCTCTGTAAGTAAATAATCATCAGCATATATAAAATTAAATATGACAATATCTGGTAAAAATTATTATTTATGTGTTCACCATTAATTATTGAAGCGATTTTGCCACAATGTTCGATTGCGTATGTTTATTAGGTTAATTTATTAAAAGTTAAAAAGTAGATATTCCTTTTTTGTCTAAATGATAAAGAATTAGAGTGGAAAGATCTATGTGAAAATGAAGATACCAAAATACCTGAAGAAAACCTGATTAAAAGCTTTACAAGGATTTGTGAAAAATACGTTGTCAAGTAAAATAGAAATACTACCAGTCGAAAATCGATCTACTGGCGGAAAGAGAGCTTGGCAAAAAAGCGAAAAGAGTGTAACCTCTTAAGAACAAAACTGATGTGAAATAGAGCAAACCATCATGTCAACCCAGGAGGTGAAGAAAGACTCAGATCTTAGCATAAAAAGGCAAGAAAGGAGTTAAGGAAATTGATAGAAACTAACAAAGAAGAAAAGCGGAAAGAGCTTTATGGAGTATTGGAAGACATTTAGTGGGAAAAGCTAACCAGATTATTATCAAGTGGCGGAACATCAGAAAAACGATGATAAGACTAACGATAAGTGGAAAGTCACATTGAAGAACTATTTCTGAAATATTATTGTTTCAAATAGGAAATTAGCGTAACGAAGTTAATAGAAAAAGGCAGTTATAGCACACAGACCATATTTAATTTATTCATTTAATTCATTACACGTCAAGAAAAAATATTTCCAGAATTCAAAGAATCGAAAGATTGATTAAGAGTATCCTTGCTTAAAATGTTGCTTACGATTATAAACTAAAACCTTTGTTGGTATATCCCTCTGAAAATCTCAGAGCCATAACGAATAAAATAAAATTAGAATTTCCAGTAATAACTGGTTTAGTTAGACCAGTTTAGTAGATCAGTAGACTAGTTTAGAAATCATTTTATCATCTCGGAAATTGAACGAGACTATGCCTATAAGGACATTAAATAGCATTTAAAGTGATGTTAATTATTAACAACGTACCTTGACACTCGGAAGGTAAGCCTATTTATATCATCATCGCATAATGTAATATTTTTGTCTCCAAATACGACTAGTTTACTTCAACCTACACATTAAGGTGTTATCAAAACTTTTATCATTACGCATTGAATCAATCTATGAATCACGATTACCAAGTTGTCCGTTAAAGATATTTGACATAAATTTGATATCCTTGGAGTTGAGGAACGAAGTTTCTTTATAAACAATGAAGGCAGTTTGGAAAAAGATTTTTGTACTAGAAAACATCGCTATATCCGAAATAGTAGCAAATATTGCTAATTCAGAAAAACAAGTTGATTTTGAATTTCATAGCGAAGATATAATTGCTCATAGAGTCATATGATGAGGAGCTTACCCTTGATGAATTGATTGAAATTCAGTAACAAATTATAAAGATAAAAATGAAGAAAATAATGTTGAAGTAGCACAGCCGGGAAATACCGTAACCATTGCAAAACTCACACAAGCTATGAAAAGCTTGTAATATCTAACGAAATACAACAATCGATTGTACGGTATGAAAAAATTCTGAGGCAGAAGAAACAGAATATTTATTGTTTCTCGGAGATTAATAAATATGTTTAAATGATTAAAAAGATAATTTAAAGATGGGTTTTTGAGTTAACATTAATTTTGTTTCAAGCCTATAGTACTTGATTCTCGACATATTCAACTTTCGAAATATGCCTATCAAAAAAACAAATATACAAATATATTGTAAATATATCTTCGGGGATTTACTGTACTTATGGCAGAAGATAGTTAAATCATTATTGGAGAGTGAAATGACTAGTATATAGTCAATGTGGCAAAGAAATATTTCTTGGTCAGATTTGTTATAATTGAATGGTAAATATAAGTTAGACCCACTGAGATCTCATGATACTACCTTTAATCTCACAATTTCGTGATTTCACATGTACTTCTCGCGATCCTTCTTTCTTTTTCTTTTCCTGCTTAGCAAGATTTTGACAATGAGTGGCTACAACTATATAATTGTAATTGTAATTGTATATAATTTTGATTTTGATTTTGACAGTATATTTCTTCCAGTCTTAGCGACTAACTCAGATAAATATATTTCATAATTATTTAAATAAATATTAGCTCATAATTATTTTTAGTTGAATCCTATACCTATATTTATTTATTTATTTATTCGGGATACAAACAGGGTTTCCCCCACAATAGTATCATCTAACAGAATACAATCAGTAACAACATAAATGAAATCAGTGAATTAACAACCAAACAATTTCACATAAAAATCTGTAACAGTAAAAATAAGTAACAGACTCTAGATAAAGTAAAATAAAAAATAGCGTTCTCAGTTTATAATACGAGCCAGATTGAACACGAATATATTCAATGACATATTGTCAAATTTAATACACTCTTGCGGAAGGACGTCAACGAAGAATGGCGATTATAACAATGCATCAGTCGCGGTAAAGGTGAGTTGTAATAATAATTAGTAGAAGAAGCAGGCAACGGGAAAAGACATTGATCTCGAGTGGGATAACTGGGATGTGTCTCAGAAGATCTGGCGAGTCAACGAAACCGTTCGCACAAAAACATCAAGTCAGTAGCAGTACGACGTCCACGCAGTGTACGTAAGCCAAATACAGTGCACCTCTGCTCGTAGGAGCAATAAAGCAATGCGAATTTGTGAGCCAGATTTCTCACAAATCTGACCTGCAAGGCCTCAATGCGATCAATGTACACAACATATGCAGGATTCCAAACAACTGAAGCAAAATTAAGAATGCTGTTCACATAGGCCATGTACAAAGATTTGATGCACTGTAGATTGGTAAATGATTTTGACAACCTAATAATAAAACCTAGGCTTCTGTTCGCCCTGCTAATTAATTCCTCTACATAATAGAAGAATAATAGCTTGGAATCTAGCACTAAGCCCAGATCCTTTTCTTTAGGCGACACACTTAAGGGGCCAAGACCAAGGCTGTAGTTACGATTTATAGTGTGTCTCTTTCTGGTGAAATTTATTTGACTGCATTTACCATAGTTTATAAACAGATAATTATTAGTACAGTAGGTTTATAAACGCTTTAAATCCATTTAAAGTTTATCGCAATCAGAAGAAGATTCAATCTTGGAAAATATTTTACAATCATCTGCATATAGTAAAAAATTGCTATGGTGAAAGCTGTCATAGATGTCATTTATATAAGCCACAAATAGAACCGGACCCAAATGACTACCCTGAGGCACTCCTGAGGTGACTGGAAAAAAGTTAGATAAGTAATTATTAATTTTTATAGCCTGGCACCTATCAGATATATAAGATGCTAACCACATTAATAACCCAGTCAAATCTATGTAATTTAGTCAAAAGTACCTCATGATGCAATCTGTCAAAGGCCTTACTGAAATCGGTGTAAACCGCGTCGACCTAATGATTTTCATCAGACAAGCTTGAATGTAGTTTACATAGGATACGGGATTGGAATCCAAAGATCGGCCACGGATAAAACCATGTTGCTGCTGGATAAGAAAAGGTTGAATTGAAGGGTATATTTTATCATAAAAATTTTTTTCGAAAACCTTAGATAAAATGGAGAGAATAGAAATTGGATGGTAATTTGAGACACAATCTCTATTTCCACACTTATAGATGGGAAGTACAAATACTTTTTCCACTCTAATGGAAATACTAATTGCGTCAATGATTGACTAAAGATTATAAAGAGCGGTTCAGCCAGTTCAGAGGCGCATGTCTTTAGGAAAATACCTGGCAACCTGTCAGGACCCGATCTCATCTTTTTATCAATGCTAGTGAGGCTCTGCGCTACATCTTCGATTGAGAACCATGGCTGGAAACTGGAGGATATAGTAGAACGTGGGTGTTGTTGGAGTCTGCCGTCAATGAATACCAAACTAAAGAAAGAGGTGAATAGTTCCGATATTTGCTGACCACCTTCTGCCAAATTGCCGGGTGAGGCATTTAAATTGAGACTACCCCTAAACTATCACTTTTATCGAAAAAAGTTAAAGACGATACTTTCATTAGATAATTGATGTTCATTGTATTTCAGTATCGTCAACCATGTCTTACAATTAGGAATTCAGTTTTTGTAAATGGATATTTTAAAATCAAATTTTCTTTAAAATTAAGAATAATGTGCTAATAAAGTGTTAATAACACTTTTTTAAAAATGTTTTCTACGCCACTGCAGTATAAATTGGGAATTTGAATTTGTTTGATAATATTGCTAGAAATATTATGAGTAATAGGTACATTAAAACCAACCAAAATTAACTTCGTAAGATGGCGTTAAGCTAGAATTTCGAAATCTGAAGAAATTGTTTTAAGAACAATAAAAAATAATATATTAACCACTCCACAACATCCACGTCATCTGCATGCAGAACACTACGAACAAAATTGACAGTTATCATTTTCAATGCGTCCAAGAGATCTAGATTGGAGTGGGGACGATGACTACTTGGAAAGTTGTACATTACTCAAAAACTGTTGCTTTAATCAAACATGTGTTGCAATTGATAGATAATTGAACACTGTAGAGGATAATTCTGTTTGACAAAATTAGCAGTCACGTTAAATTTTAAAGAATCTTTAATACCCTATTCCTCATTAAGGAGGTATTCTTATGTTGCTTACCCAGGTTTATTAAGACTATTCTCCTTAATTTTTCATCTATTATCTGCCTTCGAACTTTGTTTGCGGGTTTTTCAATTGTGCTATATATATTTGTTTTTCATCTTTGTGCTTTGTACTTTTCTATTTATTAATGGAAGTAGCTACTTCAATGAGCGTATTACCCATTTAATCGGTTGTTTATATGAAACACCACAATTTAAATGTTGATCAAGATGCAAGCCTATGTATTTGACAATATTCTTTTTAGAATTCCATGGATGTTCTATCTTATTGATGCTAATGTGCGTTAGATTTTGGTAACGATTTTGGTATTTTGTAGGTGACCTATAGTTACCTCCAAATTACTAACTTGGGATGGGTTTCAATAATCAATAAATTGTCAGTAAACAAAGCTTTTGCATAGGATCTTTAGCATGGTACATCATAAATGTTTTAAATATGGTTGGTGATAATAGGCTTCCCTAAGGAACTTCTGTTGTGATCATCGGGAATCTGAAGCACCCATTTGTATTAGTATAAAATGTTCATTCTTGAAGGTATGACATAAGTATTGCGGTCTAACCCTAGATGCAACAATTTGAATTTTAATCCTTCCTACCAAACAGTATCAAAGACTTTAGTTATGTCTAAAAAAACGATGGTGGTGTACTGCTTATTTTCAAAATCATTAAGTAATTGGTGAAATCGTGAATATTCCGTTTGAGCAGAAAGTTATTAATCATTTAATCATGAATCGAAGGTATGAATAAAAAGTTAGATGGGTAGTAATATTCAAAGGGAGGTATTAAAAAAATTTTAAATTAGTTTTGGTGTAAGGTCATGGAGCTTTTTAATGGAATAGATTGACAATCAAATATCTGATTTCTTCCTTAGTCAATTCTTCGTCAACAATTGATATTTCCTGGCTTGATGTTATTTATGGAGTTCCTTTATTGAATAGCATAGTGATGAACAAAAAACATACGTATCTACTTAAAACAAAAAGTCTAGATTTCGCAAAATACAAAGATCACCATACACAATATTTTTTCCCTTTATATGAGGCAACTTTTATTTCAAACTTTTTTCAATAAAATTGATGTTTTATGGTCGTCTTAAGATAAGTGCCCCATTATTAAAATTGAGTGATTTTGAAATCCTGATCATGGGACCTGTACTATGACAGGGGTTTGAGGAGACAACAGCAACCCGGTGCGGAAATAATAGCTTATACCGATGATTTCGCTCTTGTAGTAACTTGAAGGAATGCTATACAACTCAATAACAGGGCTACTTATGCCATAATGCGTGTAGTTGTGCCCTTAAAAGATATGAGGCTAAGGATTGCTGCCAAGAAAATAGAACTAGTATTGTTAAGGGGAAGAGAAAATGCGAGTAAAGAAGATAACGGGATTTTAGTGTAGAGAAGATTAAATATCTTGGGCTATATCTCGACAAAGGCATAAGCATGATAAAGCACGTAGAAGAAGTTTCCAACAATGCAGCTGTTATGAGCAACTTAATGTATCTACAAACGATTGACACCTACAAATAGAAAACTGCCGGTAGGCTTATCGTTCATATACCGAACGGCATCTGCAGAAGCTGAATATTAGTAAAAGCCAGAGCTAACCTATCAAGTGGAAGAAAAGGTAAGGCAAAAACTAGAGGCAGGATAATCGAAGGCTTGCAAACAAGGTGGCCAACGAGCGATAGGACAAAAATCTTATCATTAAGTTTTCAGAAAATTTCGAGTTTGAGGAATGCTAAATTTGCAAGGAGGTAGATGCCGCGGTAACACACTTTGCTATCTTGTCGAAGATTTATAATCATGATCACAATGGTCATGCTGGACAAAGAAGAAAAATGGACAAAATTGTACGATGCATCATGCAATTCAAGTAGAAGATACCTGTAATGTGTTCCTCGGAATATCTAAATGGAATGTTCAAGCGTGAAAACGTTCCTATCTAGTGAACAAGGGGAACAGTAGTTTTGGCGATGGCAGATGAAAGAGCAATAGGGAAAGCTTGATATTTAGTACGTATACAAGTATATATATTTCAAGAAGGCAAAGATTCGTAAGTTTTGATTATGACAGAACAACGGATAAAATCCAAATCGACCGAAAGGAATGAGAAGGGAAGGTTGAAAGCATGGAAACCAATTCGAGAAAGAAAAGAAGAAGATATATTGTATTAATCTCCAAAGAAATAACTTTTTGGTGGTTGCGGCAAAGAAAAGAAAAGGGGGGTATTTTAGAGGATATTTCTGGGGCTAAGGTACTCCCATACTCTCGGCCGAAGAACTATTCCACCAGAATAGGGAGCGTTAGGCGCCAACAGGAGGCCATGTACGCAAAGTATTTCCTTTCTTTTGCTAAAGAAAATGAGAGAAATTGGGTTGATTCCGTTTCTGGTGTATAATCTGGAGAGATTACGCTAGTGTAAGTTGCAGCCGTCCGGACCATCAACGGACAAGGTAATCTCCTCAAGGAACGAGTAATTTAGTAAGATGCTTATCTCCTCCTCACGTTTGTTCTGTTCATGAGCAGGATCGGTGTCCGTCGCCTGAGCTACCAAAGCATAGTTCCCGGCCGAGAACATCCCTCTCTTTGAATAGAGAACCTCTAGGTCATCTTGGTTTATCGTATATACAAGAATAACAAGCATTATGCACCCGTTTCCGGTTGAAAACTGTCATCAAGCATATCCAATCGTATCATCGAACTAATATCAAGTCATCAATTATTAACCTGTTATTGCTATGCAAATAAAAAATATAAAAAAAATATCAAATTGTCAAAAAATAAATAGTAAATCATAAAAATTTTCTATTATCATTATATGACTACTATCTCCTTTGATTTCCATTCATCATTCGGTCGGAATTATTAGCATTATGTCCCAAACTGTGAGTTTATATTTTACCGTTCGGTTTTTAATTTAATTATTTGTTACAATTGTTAAAAAGTATCATTCTTTACCTTCAACTTTATGTAGTACTTAATTTATTTAAATTTCTACATCACATCAATTTTTATTACACCAGGAAATAACACGAACACCCACCGCCGTGAATTTAGTACGGAATTTCACTGTTACAATCTGGTTTAGCAACTCTAATGTAATGCTGAACAATGCTTCTAGCGTTTTATTACTCACAGGTTAACACAGTTCGTACAAGTAATGTCGAGGTATGTGGAACTATTTACACAAATGGATATTTCAGCGGTTAGGAGTGGAGGTTTCCTAGTTTTAATTGAATCCTATCTTTCTAACAATAATTAACGAATCCAGAGAGATTTTTGGGGAAAATAGATGCTAAGAGACTGTTGCTGAACCAACAATAGAAAATATACGACCATCGTAAAGTCTTGGAGCGGATGAGTACAAAGGAAAATTGTCCTAAAGCTTGGGTGAAATATGCTGGTGTACGAAACACTGCCGAGGTCGAAGCAGACGCGACACTGCCAACTTTGGTCGAATAATAACGCAGAGTGTACCGTACGTGATTCTTTGTTTGCTGTTTCGAATACGTCGACAGTAGTCGTTGCGGTTTTTCTTTTCAAACTGGCACTGAGCGGTTTTTAAGTGACAAAATAATCGATGAGTAACATTTCTTTCCAATCTTGATTGATGACCCATTTCAATGTGGATATATGTCGTGTAACAGTCTTACTATAGCGATGATGTTACCTTGTAAAACGGGATTGAAACGTCGAGTATTGGACAAAATCGATTAATGCCGGATTTATCAGACACTCAAGAGGCAATTCGAAGGTAATTCGAACAAGTTCCGACTATTCTTAAAAGCAAATGCCCTTTGAAGGTGCAATTTGTCGCTAGAAAACAACGTTCAAGTAATTTTATTGCTTAAGGATAAAGCGTGGAATTCGCTAATGGTGTCGTCCAAAACGGAACGTTACTTGAAAAAGAGAGGAAAACTGGCACCGCGCCCTACTTACCTTTGCTCGTTACTCACGTTATCCTACGGCCGAGTCCTTATGACGTGACGGTTCTTTTGCCCCTACTGTCACTCTTATAAGAGCTTTTTAGTCGGTGTAGGTAGCTGTGATGGATGGATTTGTTTCCTTCTATAAAAACAATCTTTTTCAGGAAACGATATTTATTTATCCTTTTCAAAGAAAAAATATCAAGTTTGATTTTATTTAGGTATTTTGATTGTAAAGCAAATTGGTTTAACTGTTCAAATAAACTGAAAAAAAACTTGTTCGTGTTCGATATTGAAAATACCGACCATTCAATCATTTCTACAACCCGCACTCCTTTGAAAAGATCGTTGCGTACTTCCCCGAAGCTAACAAACAAACTGGCAATAAAGTTACATGCAAATTCTCCGGCCGTGTGGCATCCTACGCTTGTTCAATACGGCTTTCTCGCCCGCGGCAGCGGAGGTAGAATTTAATTTCTTCTCCGTTAGGTAGCGAACTGCCGCCAACGACCGGCAAGGGAACACTTCGCGCTCACTTTTAAATCAACCGGAGCACACTCCCGGGGAGAATTTAATTTCGAGCATCACCTTCGTGAACACGGCCACCGTGGAGTTCCTTTGAATTTTCCGACTGTATACAAACAGACGTCCAGTTAAGATGAAGCTGTGTTAAGAATGAAACACGCCCCATTCTTGTACATTAATTATATGCGTGAGCATATTTCCCTAAAGGAAACATTCAGTAATTAAGACAGGTTTAAACCTGGACACCGTTTCATAGGATTAGTGCAGAAAAATGCAGTTAGAGGGATATAAAAGATTAGTGGCGTTAAAGGTACGACGGATAATTTTTTATAGGAATTAGTAAAACTAGGAGAGATGAATCATGATTTTAATCAAGGAAAACATTTTTTAACTAATCCCTTGCAGAATACTAATTAAAGTGAAGGTATTAAAAACATTTTTTTACTAGTTACTTATGGCCAGTTTTATCTTCATATTCTCTTTATTTCATGATCATATCTCATTTCATTCTTGATACATTATTTTCTAAACTTGTGTATTTCAAATCATGTAGGGATTAATGGTGTTTATGGATCAGAATAATAATAATTTTTATTATTCCAATTTAAATATAGTTCATTTATTCACTTTTATCTTATTTAACTTTTTAAACGTTACAAAGTGTGTTGTACCCATCCGACATACTTCTGTTACTGACTAAATCCCACCAGAGACGCTTAATATACAACACTCCATCGACATAGATGGACTGCGGATATGAGGGTAGTAGGGATAACACCAAAAAGACACCATGTTGGAAATACTCGGATACATTACAATAGCTGTTTCTTCTGAATGTTTTGAAATTTAATGTCTGTTGTTAGAGGTTGCAATACCGGACTAAAATCTCAATACCGATATTTGCTATTAAAAAATTTTAAAATTTCTTTAATGTATTTTATTAGTCTAACATTAAAGAAAGGTGATAAATAGTAAATAATAGGCCATCGTGAGCTTTCATGCGCAAACGTATAAATTTGTTACTCAGTCTATATGTCTTAGAAATACGAGCATGAATAATTCTAGAATATGTATAAAGATCAATACTTCCAATACTACTATTTTGTTTTCTGTATGATTATATGTTTTCTTATCCACGATGTTTGCTTTGTCTAATGACCAGATAAATTAGTCCCACTTATGTCGTGTCATTGAGTTGGATTAGACTGAGTTGGGTTTGGCTGCATTGTGTTGGAGAAGCTCACTACCAAGTGAGCTAATGACTAGAGGGAAGGTATCCGCGGAAGCAGCAAAGGAAGATTAAACCTCAGTGGAGGAGCAAAATAATTAATAATTGAAGATTGAAACAATCGATGAAAAGGCCAGATGGACTAAACTATCTAGTTTGACAAAGGAAGAAGCACACCATTTTATTAGCCAACTGTTAGTGGACACGGCATCAGAGACTATCTCCTTAAACACAACATGGACGGTATGGAGCACACCTTGTTTGAATGTGGAAGCTTTATAGGAAAGATACAATAGGGGGACATAGTTACAGAAATGCTTCCAAAATACCTTGTGGAGGAAAAGAGTGAAGAAAGTAAGATGTTGGTGGCCAGATTCTATTGTGACAATGAGTAGAGAGCGAATACGTACTGGGTTGGGGTTGGATTGAATTAGGTTCGGTTGGGATATGATTTTAAGATGTTGCAGCGCCTGATGATTTGACGCTTTTTTACATTTACTTTAGTAATAATTCTAATACCGAAAAACCGGTATTATATCATTAGGTTTTTGTATTTTGCTTACAACATCTATCTGTCTGTTGTTAAACTGTGTCTTAACCAATATTTCACCAATATTTTATTATTGATTTTCTGTCGAGCATTACTTCAAATGTTTTTGTTTCAGAAACAAATGAGCAACGAATGACACTTGATTTTTTTAAATTATTATCTTTCTTGAAAAATTGGAAAACTTTCCGTAGGTCTCTTCAGGCGCCTAAACTTGAATGTTCCTAGTTTTGTCTAGTGTTAGTTTTGAATCTAGGTTGGGTTGGATTGGATTCCGTCTTAAGAGAGGTACGGCTTAATCCAAATATTTTTTGTTCTACGTCTGGTGCTAACTCTGACTTTTGTTGGCTGTATTTTTAGTTACTATTTAGCCTCAATTGTTGTATACCTGAAGCAAGCTAACATTATAACTAATACTAGACCTAGTACTAGAAAGATTCAGGTTTAGCCGTACCTCTGAAAACGTACGGCTAAAGTCTCAGTAATAACAGTTTCTTTATTTTAATTCTAAGTTTTGCAACGGCTTCCCTACGAGACTGTATATATTTGTTGAACTTGAATCGTTCTGAAATTATACTTTTTATTTGTGTTCAGATGACTCTGAAGCTTTGTTTTTAATTCCTCATATGACAACTTATGCGCTAATTGTGGTGCCACCACATTATTTAATAATTCATAACAATCTGCTGCGATTAACGTTAGAAACGACTACTTTCTTTCGTGTTTGCTACGTTTCTTTCACCAACCATGTCTTATGCGTATCGAAATAAATAGTTAATTATATGATTATTAAGGGTAGCCACGTGGCATGTGCTGGTTTACTCGCAGCTTTCGCATTTCTTGAGTTGTCATATTTGGTTGCTCCCTCGTGATAGCAAATGCTAGTGACCTATTAGTAACTTAAAAGCAAATGCGAATAGTAACAAGCAGTTACCCACAAAATGAGATGAAATAGGTTAGATTCATTTGGAAACAAGATGAGTTGAGTTGGATTGGGTTGGGTTTATATGAAAACAAGATGAAATGGGTTGAATTGGGTTGGCTTTATTTTAAAAGAAGATGAATTGGGTTACATTTGGTTGGGTTCGTATTGAAACGAGATGTGATGTGTCACATTATCAAGTAGCAGCAGGCAGTCCTGGTTGGATTGGCTGCATTTTGAAAGATGATGACTTGACTTCGATTCGATTCGGTGGAAGTTGCCTACCGCTGCTTGCTGGTGCTTCCCGGTTGGGTTGCCTTTATTTTGAAACAAGATGAGTTGGGTTGGATTCGGTTGGGTTCATCTTGAAATCGCATCTAAATAAAAAAAACCCAACCCAACCGCATCTAACACTAGTCATCTTGTTTCAAAATAAAAACAACTCAATCACGGTTACCCGTCGCTGTTTCTTAGTAGTACCCATCTCATCTTGCTTCAAGATGAACCCAACCAAATTAAACCTAACTCATCTGATTTCAAATTGAAGATACGGTTAATGTTTAGTTAAAAAACAAAACAGAAATTAATATTTGTCAAGAAAAAGTTGGTGGAGGATTGCATCCCCACCCGCAGCCATGCATGTAGTGACTTCTTTACCCATGATTTCTATTAAATGGTCAATGTCCTGCTGGGGTATCTCGTTCCAACAACTTCTAGGTGGTGTCGAAGCCGTACGATGGCCATAGCAGCACCTGCAAGCTAACCTACTCCTAGAACCTTCTTATAACCGAAGTAGTATAGGGTTTGCATAAACCTATTGGAATGTGACAATCTGCAACATCTGCATGAAAGGTACTAAAAGCCGGTACCAAAAAGTATGCAACGATGTTCGTTTAACGTGCCTTTAATGAACGTATGGGGTGTCCTTCGTCCAGCAAATATTGCCGCTCGAACCATAACCCCAGGTGTTAAGCTGTATGTCGTCTTTGAACAAAGTTCAAATTCCGTCTTTCTCCTTGATGCCGGCATATCCTTCTACGGCCATTATTCAACCATAAACTAAACCATCATTCCATTGCTGAACCCACCCTTGACGTTCTTGATACTATGCAATTCTAGCTGCTTTATGGATTTAATGGAAGCCGAAGGTAAGAACGGTATAAATGATGAGATTCAAAGGAAGAAACTCTCCTGTAAACAGTTCTCGTACAATCCACAGCAATCGACCATGTTGTGTAAAATCGATCCTTGGTAGTCAACCTCTTAAGGAGACGGTCTTCACGTGCGTTGCTTCTTCAGGTGAACCTTCCAGTAGAATGGCGACTTTGAATACCTTCTTCAGACCATAAAGATTATATCCGAATAACTGTAGTGTGGTCCCGTTTCAGCCGTCTCCAAATCTATTAAGTGAAATACTCGAATGTGGTATTGAAGGTCTCCCACCGTACCTACTAAGAGCTCCGTATTTTTCAAGATATATATGGACACTTTCTCTGCGAAACTGTAATTGCTTAACTTATGGATGTACCTTTCTATATATCGTCCAAGCATTATGAACTTCAGTGTCCAGAATCTTAGTGAAAACGCACCACCACCATTTATTCCTCTGATTGATATTCTGTATAAGTCCAAAATCATTAGGTCTAGGAGTTATTTTGTTATTCGTTTTGAGAAAAGTCTCTTAACTGATGCAATAGGAGCTACACCATAGTAAGATATTACTGTAACAAGATTTTTGTCAAGCTGATTTTTTGTCAAAATTTCTTTCTTGGGTAAGTAACAACTTTTTGGGAGACTATTTTCAGGCATGGTACCTGTTGCAGCGTATCCTTTTTCCTTCACGTACTTCATCATATTTGCACTAATAAATAAGTAAATGAGGCTACTCGCGGCTCTTTTTGGTATTTGTTGGTTTTTCGTGCAACAATCTAACAAATTTTTGAAAGTTTTCTACAGTTTCCTGAGATCAAAATTCACTAAATAGCCAGATGATGTAATGAGTGACCACATCTTGAAACCAAAACGAAATAGTTTATCACGTATGAAATATTTTTAACCGTGGTGTCCAAAATATTTCACCATGGTCTCAACGTAGCACAGTTGCTCTTCTGGTATATATGGTATTCTAGTCTAAGTTCTAGTCTAAGTTTATAGAACACTATGGTGTTCTATAAACTTATTTTCCAATTTATTCCATAAGGGTCTCATCTTCCAAAAAATTGCTATTTCTTAGAATGTTGAGAATAATTTAAGTAGCGACGCACAGTTGATTTCCGCTTAAATAATTTATTTTGGGAATGTTTTTCGTCCCCAGATACCTTGTGCTACATATGGTGGCATGTGAGTTTCAAGCTTTCCATTTCCAAAATGTTAAAAGTATCGTTTAAAAGATAAATCATTTCACAATATATAACAATAATTTGAAACAGGTATTTAAAACATTTCATATCAGAAATCTACTTACACTAGACGAAAGACGAAAATCCACAGATCAGTTTCAGATCACATGTAAACTACTTGACTACAAACAAAAAGTTTGTACTTAAAAAAAGATCTTAAATTTCGTTCCTAGACTATCATCTACATCAATAATACATCAATAAATAAGTGGTATTAGCGGTCAGATGACATCTCAAATCGCGTTATCATATGGTAATACTGAAGTATTATGAGTTAAGACATATGTAAACTATCAGAAAGAGCATTACAAACACCATATCATTATACATCATAAAATAGTATAACTTAGGTCATATTAGCTTGTCGTATTAATTGATTAATTGACGTAAACTCATAAAAAACGCGAGCACTTATCCGCAATACTCTTATGATCTGAAACTGCGAAAACTGGGAAAGAATATTTGACGCATTCACTACACCAAACATCAAATTATGCACAATCTTCGCAGATATATGCTTCTTTCTATCTTCTAGACTAAAGAGATTTGAATGTGTGAAAGATAATAACCAAATTCCAGAAAATGTTCCTTATTGTAATTTAACCTGATGCACTTATGTTACACTTTTTCGTTGCGACAAAACGGTCGAAGAATACACATCATTACAGCAGTGCCAGGCTACTATTTTGGCAGTAGAGAGAGGAGATATCAGGCATATCCCAAAGTCAGTAGATGTATGCGGTAAATGATCAGTAACAATCCAACAGTGAAGGTACACAACGTTCCTTTTCTGGTTGTTTATTATGTTGTCAGTACAACAAAAAGAAACCCTATCTAGGTCCAAGTAATAAGCAATCTCTTTCACTACTCACAGTAGTAAATAATTTGAGATTATCTGTATAAAGAAGTGCATATGTAGTGGAGCACGTATAAAAATAATCTACAAAGGCTTTAAATAGTAGAGCACCCAGTTGGAACCTTGTGGTAGTTACCTTTAATACCTATATTTACAGCCACCCTGTTCAGCGTACTGTATATGAAGATTTGTAGATTCAAAATGGTGCAGAACTTTACAGCAAGAACTTCTGTCTGAAAAATAGTTGTGTTCGAGCCAAGTGGTAGTTGTCTACATTGTCTTGTAATCGATTTTAAGTATTGGCTCGACTCGAGTCGAAATCCGAGTCCTACTCGATTTCTGAATGTCGAGTTGGAATCCGAGCCGACTCCAGTTGAAATCTGAGTCCAACTCAAGGGGAAATTCGAATCCGACTCATTGTAATGCGATGGTCACATTACATGATCAATTTGTTTTAACACAATTTAATAATAATCTAAATTTAACAGCATTTTTTTTATATCGGAACTTCTATTACTTCTGATCGGGTAAGTTGACGACCAATAGGACGTACATATTGTTCTGTAGGTTTCTTAGCAGCGATATCCATATCCATATCAACGCATTCAAACACTAGAGTAGAGTATACGATACTTTTCAAATCGATTTGACTCGACGCGACATTAAAGGTTGCCGATTTATTAGATAACTCATCGCCTATTCAGGATCCACCTACCTTTGAAGGAATCATCGGTATACCAAGCAGCCTTTTCGTTGTGGCTCACCCTTCGTCTATCCACTCCTGCTCTTATTCTTTCGGAATAAGATATGTCTTTATTTCAATCAAGTGGTTAAGTTTTGAGTCCCTAATGATTTGGATTGAGGTTGCCCAGCATTTACTTGAGTGAAGAGCATGTTCTCAGTGATAAGGTAGTTAAAGCTGCCTCTTTTTATATGTATAGGTGGAGGCCAAGTAGGGCTTCTATAGTAGCCGTCACACGAAATCCCGTCGCATCTGCCATATTAAGACATGCGGACGGCTGTGTTTCAGTCAAATGCTGGTATTGTCTTAAGATTTCTTTTTAGCAACCAAACTAGTAAGGCATATGCAATCATAGGTCTGATTATTGCTATAGATGTCTAATTCGTGGTTTAAGACTTCGCTTTAATTTAATGTCTAATATGTTTTGAGGTTTATGGTTTGACATTCAATAGAGGATGCTCTCAGTTGCAGCTTCCTTCTTCGAGTTAAAGGGATCATTACAAATTCAAATTATTAATCCAATGCCGAGATATCCTGTTGCTTCTCTTTGATGATAGTTTTATGTTGTTATTCTTGAATATATTTTTTAATTTGTTGTTAATGTTGCCTTGGTACTCTATAGATAAGTATGTTAAGGTTTAATTTTCATAATGGGTGCTAAACTGTAAGATTGTTTAAGTTATTCTGGTTGTTGAATTTATATCCTTTATTTTTGCGTATTTTTTTATTGTTATTTCTTTCTCTATATCGCTCAGGTTCAATTTTGTGTTTAAGGTTACGTTTATATAGACTTTAAAAGATGCCATTTTGTGGGTGTTCTATAAAACTAGCACCACGAGTTTTATTAGGTCTGTTTGCGTTTGCTTTCAATAAATTTTATATGGAAGACCATTGTTCTTTCCATTGTTATGTAGAGAAAATTGATTTTCCCATTCTGTTCTATTTCCATTGTCTTATCTCTATCTAGCGTGTTTACATATGTGTGTACAGCTGTGACTATGTAATTCTTTTTCGTATCAATGAATACAGTTATGCTGTTATAAGGATTTTTATTATTACAGATCGATTCCTTTTCTAAGTTGTGCAGTAATAAATTAGTATTTCCACATAGTACATATAAATATGATTTTTAAGTGAATTACTACAAGTGATAATTATTTATTATGATTTTTTCTTAAAATTCTAGTTCTTTAATTTTATATATTGTATATTTTTTAAAAATTCTTATGATTATTAAGATTAACTGTTTAAAAATATTTTCTTTTGTTTGATTCACCCTATATACAGTTGTGTTAGCAGTTGGACATCTAAGCTTGGATTTCCCAACAGGATTTGGTCAGTCTCGTAAGCTTCTTCCCTTCCAGAAAGTGGATATTACACACCTAATATCAACATCCCTTCGCCCTTTCTCTTGTCTTTCCCAACCATCCTCCGTCTTGCCTCCCTCGAATTCAATCGCGGCAAGATTGGAATCGCCTTTCCCCCGGGCTAGGAGATTCTCCCGTCACCATTTCCCGAATTGGAACGACCCCTAGCGCGAATAACTTTTGTATACCGCCGACATATTATGTGGAGGTAATATTTTACCGGCGAGTCGGTAAAAGACGGCCCCTGTTTATAGGATCCCCGTTAGCGTAATAAAATCGAAATTATCTTTTTTATGAGCCGTAGTCTTTGAGGGAGATACACCTCCCCGGAGAGATATGGTCGATTTAAAAAAAATTGAACGGAGCGTGACGTCTGCAGGGGGTGGAGTAGATAAAAACGTTTTTGCAGAAAGAATATTTTAAGAGTAGATCAATACTTTATGAAGCACTTTGTTTGAAAGTTAATTTTTGCGTTAATTACAAACACCAAGTCCTTTGTGTAAATACACACGCGATATGCACATCAAACGGTTATGCACAGCATAGTAGTTAGTAACGCCCTGTATATTAAACAATGACATTACCATGCTATCTTTGATCCTTTATATATAATCATCGTTACACAATATGCAGCTGTCACATGTTGATAAATTCGATGCGAATAAATTGGAAACGATGTCTAAATTGATTGAGATAAAATAACATTGAAGGTTGAGGTCAACAAAGATACGCATATACAACACATAAACACGATTGACAGTTTCTGCGAATCGTGTGCATTGTGCATGCATAATATCGATTTGAGAGACACAGTTTTACGCCTCCGCGTTACGAGATTTACGCTTTTCCGATAGTAACATAACGTCGCTTCACGATTGATTGAGATAAACGTTTGAATTTCGTCCGACAACTCGAACTCCGTCGCTTCCTTATGCATAGCAATCGAATCTGGCGTCTGCAACGCTTCGAACATCTCCTGTATTGTGCATGATGTATACATGAGAAATAAATTATTGATTTTGACGAAACATATTTGGTTATGTAAATGATCGAGATAAATCATCAGAAATATTTAATTTAACACAATGCAATGAATTCAAGGAAAATATTTCCATGTCTTCGGCATATTTTTGTGAAGTTCAACAAACACGTACTGACGAGTGAGTACGTGATAGAAAAAATGGCTTCAAATTTCTAATCCACCTTAAATAAATATACCATTTCAGTTACAATTACTTCTTCAAAACGCCATTAAATGGTATTTTTTTCAATGATAAGACAGTCCTTGTATACGTAGATGGAACGATGTGACCACCTAATAAACCTACAATAATATATAATAGTATTTGAGCTAGCTGTTGGTGTGCGTCTTATGATTTGTTTTTGGCGACCAAAAGAGCGAGGCATGGATGGACTGTAGGGCTAATTAAACTTTTTCGAACAACGACATCCTTTTTATATGTAAATAATATATTGAAGGTAAAAATTAAAAAAAAAAAACGAGGGTTCACTGCAGTAATAATTTAGTATCATGAGAATCACCAAGATTACTGAAGATTAATGAGATCCTGACTTACAAAAATTATCTTTGAATTTTCACTGAAATTTTGAAAAAGATAGACTTGTCTAATACACATATACTTGTCATAAACATGACATCGTGTGAAAACTAATTTTCCTTCTTTTTGTGTCATTGAACGTCCTTCTTTTGCAACTTCTGCATTACACTTTTATCATCATTTTCGCCTATTATTGTTAACCTATTCTTCACTTTGTATAAAGCTTTGCTTCAGAGAATCTGAACGTTTTGGTGTATAATAACGTCATTCTTTTCAATACCTAGCATCTCAAGCTCAAACATCTCCCTGTATGAGGCAATATGAATTTTCGTTTGAAAATGAAAAGAGTATTGATTACAGCAATGTTCTTTTCCTTTAAGGGCTTAAAATGCCATATTGTAACTCTTGCTTGCCCTTGTTGTATTCTAAAATAGCAACTGGCTTACTAACTTCCTCTACCAAATTGTTTTTTCGTCCAATTGTTATCTTTTCCAAGGTATTCTCTGCGCTTAAGAAGTAAATACCATATGCCGTCCATCCACTTTTCAAGAACAATTCGTTTCGAATTTTATTTGTCAAACACTTCTCTTTTTATTCTTTCTTTTTTCTTTTGTTTTGTCCTGATATCCTTTCGTAAGTATTTCTTGTTCTTTTTTACTATGCCTAATAAATGGGTATCTCCAGGTGAAAATAAAATTGCCAATGGCACTAATGTACAACAGTTCTCCATGTAAATTCCATAACTACTCTTTCAACAAGTCCAGCAGACTGTCAGTTACTGTTTGTCCATAATACAGTGACTTGCTCTATGTATAAGCAATTGGATTCCATAACTAGAACATTTTCATTCCATACTTTTTGCAATGATAGAGTTTTTGTATAAAATGCTAGTGAACCAATAATCTGCTATTTTAGGATACTTTATAAATATCATATAAAGAAGGACAGTAAAAAAACTTGCACATTGTATCTTTATTGGTTATCCACTCATTTATTGATTCTAGCCGAGTAACTTGGTCGACTGTTTCGAATAGTAATTGCAGCATTTTTATTTATTGCGTAAATAATAATAAACAACAATGCACACAAACTTACAATGCAATAACTAATAAATATTATAAATAAATAATAATATAAATAAAAAACTTCTCCATCATAGAAAGTTCAGATACATCTGCATGGGAGATACACTTTCTTGATTTTGTGTGTCAATGTCATCAATTTTGTATGATTCTGAGACTAAAAACCGCATATTAAGTGGTAATTTGTCCACGTATCTCTTGATATTCTGCTGTTTGCTCTTGCACACCTGTCTATTGAACTGACGTATCAGGATCCACGTCATCACCAGATTCCGATGACATACCATCCACCTCAAATTCCGAATAGGATGATTAAAATAAGTTTCCTTCAGAATCATCATCGATCTCAAGTGCGGCTGCTAGTTCAGGTACTTTCATTTTTTTATAGGCTTACGTCTAGTTACACCACTTAAATTACAAAAGCGGTATAAACGATTAAAATAAAATCTTACCGTCAGAACTATGGAAATATACGCTAAATATATTTAAAAAAGTAAATTGTAGCTTTTTCTACCAAGCCTCATCTACCCTGCGGTAGTTCAAGGTCATTGAAAGAGCAGGAATATTTAGAAACTTTATGAAATGTCTACAGTTCTTGGATGTTCTTCGAAATGGTTGAATTTCCCTTTGTTGTATGTTCTTTGTGTTTCACTTTCAGATTTCTCCCTGTTTGTTCTCTATAAAACATGTTACAGTAATTACATACCACATTTATCCTCTTGTTTTTAAATCTGTCTGTTAATTAATAAAATTTAACTTAACTTATGAGGAAGAGAAGGCTGTGTTTTCAAGTGTGTATGGAAAGAAAGTGAGATATATTTAAATTTGTTTTTATGTCCATGGTAAACAAGATTATTGACATTGTTATTATGAATTCTATTCATTGTCAGATTCCATTTCGTGCGTGAATTCCAAATTTGATACATTGTTAAAGATATTCTTCAGAGCTATGAGGTGTGCCAGATTACTTTCGAAAACTATGATTATGTCATCTACAATCTTTCGTAGAATAAGATGTTTTATGTGAATAGAGTGTATTTTCTAGACAATACCTTTCTTACTAACCAGTTGACGTAGATGTCGGTCATTATTCCCTTGAGAACATCCTCTTAGCAACTCTATAGTGATCGATTCGACTCCCAAATTGGCTACGATCTGCTTGCTTTTTAATATGGTTGGCCTCATTTGAACGTAAATTGATGTATGTTTTTTTTACATTTACAGCATCCTCTATGGGTTCATAGGAGGTATTAGCAAGGGTAGCTCTCTGTCTATGAAACCACATAGGACCGTCTCGTTGCTTGCAATTGTCTCTAAAGTGATTGACAAAGGTGCCATAGGAGAGGTGAAAGTACATCTCCTTGAGGACATTCTCTTAGCAGCGTCATAGTTAGCGAGTCGACTCACAAATTGTCTGCGATATACCGGCATTTTAACAGAAGGTGTTATCAAAAGCTTTATCTATGAAAGCACATAGAACTATCTTTTTGGATTCAATTGTCTCTTCTAAGGTGCTTATTAAAGCATGAAGAGTGGCAATTGTTGATTTCGTTTTTTGGTAACTATGTTGACTAGGATGGAGTGGATTTGTGATAAGCTTTCCATTCCTAAGGTATTAATTAATTACCTTTTCAATTTCTTTACCGAGAAAGGAAGTTAGGCTGATTGTTTCTCTGTGGTATGGGTATATAGCTGTTAATATTACTTCCTATTATGCATGATGTAAACAAAGAAAATAAATTAATGGTTTTGACGAAACATGTTTGGTTATGTAAATGCCCAAAATAAATTTCCAAAACTATTTAATTTAATACAATGCAAAAAATTCAAAAGAACTATTTCCACGCTTTCGGCGTATTTTTGTGGAGTTCATCCAAACACGTAGATGTCATGTACTTACGAGTGAGTACGTGACAGAAAAAAAAGGCTTTAACTTCCCGATCCACCTTGAATAAATATACCATTTCAGCCACAATTTTATCTCTTTCTCTAAAACGTCACTACACGCTATCTTGAACCTTTTCTCATTTCATCATTTCCATATCAAGACATTTTCTTTTCATTAAGCCCTTTCTACTTAGAAACTTGGAAAGGTAGTAAATCGTTCCTTTGGTTCGCAGAAAATCTTTTCCAAGTCGGCCGTAAATTATCATGACCGATTCGAGAGAGAACTGTCCGTTGACAACTTCACCTTGATCGTGAATAGTTACGGCTTCAGGTCCGGACCGTTAATAAAACGCCGTCGACGCTATAAATCAGGAACGGGCCTTGAACCCGATTCTGCGAAGTCCACTGGCGTCCGTACAATTGGCGGTCGAAACTTGCCGGTTAATAAACCGACCGTAAATTTTGTAATAGCGCACCGAGGGTGAAACGTTAAGGAGAAGAGTTTGTCTCGTCCTATTTTGCTCCACGAAATACACGATTAAATGGCTGCGTCGTAAAACGCGATTTATGTAAGTTTTGAGTATAAAACTTAAATTTCTAACACAATAATTTTATTATGTTGCCGAGGAAAATACAACCGTCTGTTTGCATATGGCCTCATCATGTATTCTGGTACAAGGGACGTACATCAAACGATGCGCTGTCCGTTAAGGAGACGACGGGGACGTGCAGCTTCATGCAAAATGCAAATTATCGGTTTGGCGGGTTGGTCTAGGTCTGTAAGGCAGCATGCTGCAGCTGGCGCACACGTCGATGTATATTACACCACTTTAAGGGGCTCGTAAAAGCCATTCATTCCCTTCTATATGCACCTCTCACAGGTAACCTATACGTGTCCAAGAAAAATAGCACAAAAACTTTCTTTCTCATACTTATTCACCTCGTACGTCAAAATAACAATTTTCGTATCTCGAAGGAGGTAAAATCCAATTTCACCAGACTTTTTAATAAAACAGGCTCCCCATGAGTTAAAGCAAGGTACCTAAAGCAAACGCAAACAATACCTTTGCAGGTCGAGGCCGTTTCTTGCTAGTTACGCAACCCTTCGCTTTGCAATGTGTACACTTCGGTACAATAAGTCTTCTGTGTTCGTTCGGCAAAGGTCTTCTCCAAAATTTAATTAGGAATGTTTAATTAATTTCAACCTTAACGCGAGTGCTCTTGTGCAAATGCACTAAGCTCGATTTCACAACTGCCGTAATTATTAGGAGTACTGAAATATGTTTCTGGCATTTGGAGACGGAGTCTAGCTATCGGTTTATAGGTGACGAGTTTCCGACCTAATAAGAACTCAAACATTTAATTGGCACTGTCAAATATCTTTACGAAAATAACTTGAGAAATAATTGAGATCTTACCAACTCTTGAAATTATAAATAACAATCTAACAAAACTTTGATCTTAAATAGACTTACTAAAACACAAAAATATTAATTAAGAAATTGCTAATTCCTCAATAACTTTTTAATTAAACTCCGTTCTGTTGTTCTACCTAAAATCAACTTAGAGTAATTCACTCAATCGATCCGATAGCACTAAGGAATACAGGTCGGTCTTCCCGTTATCCCTATTTAATGGACACTCGGTTTCTGGAGGACGATCGTGTACGGACCCTTAAAAGCACTCCGAGTGCACTCGCGGACCTGCAGCCTTTAAGAGTTATGGTTAACGAGCCGTTACCCGAGATGAAACCACGTAGCGAACCGTTTATTTCTTGGTTAATGCTGCCGATTTTGGTGGTGGTGTTGACTTTTCCAATTCGAATGAAAATATTATTGTCTCTTAAAAATTTCACCTCGTATAAATCAAATTTTATCATCTGCTAAGTAAAATAACTAGAACTATAAATTTAACAGAATCAGTTGTATGCAAACCACAGTTTCGAATTTGTATTGAAATGATTATCCACTGAACGACATCACCTAAAATGACGAACTGTTTCAAAGTACAATATTTTTTAAACGTATTGCTTAATTGGAATAAAGTTTTTTTTGCATCTGAAAGGTCCATCCTCTGCCAATATTTCTGTAGGTGCATTCCCCATTTTGGCAATTTCACCAATGGTAATGCATATTTTCTTCCTACACTTTGAAGTTTCCTGTGAAGTGCACCGACGCAAGAATTTAATTTTTAATCTAAAGACTTGTAGTCTCATCTGTTCTAGGAATTCTGTTTTGTTATTCAAGTTACTATTGTTGTTAACACAAAAGTTACAACTCTGAAAGATAACGCAGTTTCCTCGGTAGCACCATGTAAATTGTCAAAAATATTTCAGTGAGACTCAGTGTTGTTAACATCATGGACTGTTGCTAGAAAAGAAACATTCCTTTAAAAGGTCAAACCATTGATAATCATTTTGCTATTGGTCATCTTATTAAAACAGGTTAAAGCCCAGTTGGTAAATCCACCTTTGGTTAAATTTATCCATTAGACATATGCAATAGTTACTGGTCAAATAGCTAATCATGGTAAATGAAATTACTGTAACCATAGAAAATATCCAGTAATTAAATCTAACCATAGGTGAATAAACTGGACCATAGTGCATTATAGAGGATGTTTCATAACCAAAAAAATTAAAATGGTGTCAATGTTTGGTTCCAATATTAGAAAGAATGGATTTTCTTCAATATTGCGATTGTCATCTTGTTTTGAAGACTTTATTAATAAAATAAGCTGGTTTGAGAGTTTGAGGGTATTTTGCGCGCTGTATACGTTTCTCATCAGCATCCATACAAAAATTGTGGCAGTTACTGCCTATAGTGATAAATAAAGCTTGTACAGACAGATGAAAAAGCAGCGCTCATCATGCGCTACTGCGGTAGGATGACATCATATGTATTACTGACAACAACCATAAACGTCAGTGAAATGGAAACTTTTCACTAGACATCTAATATTTGCGAACTTCTACAATTAAACAAAAGAATCTACGATACTAAATCTTGTACATTGCGAACTTGACATGCTGGAAATTTAATTCTTTTCGCTTTCTGAATACTACCATATCAAATTTAAATATGTGCTTCTCAACCTTTTTGAATGCAAACGTAGCATTAAATTTCGAATTCATTCGGTTTCTCGTCGGTCAAATGGTTGGTGTCTCAGTATTCTTCCTATTAGAAACTGATTCACATTATGCATACTCCAAAATCTTCATATTTGGCAGAAAATTGTAAATGATTAAAAAACTATCTTTCAACTATCTTTTCTTATCTATACTACAAATCATCCGGATGGTAAGGCCCACGGTGGAACAGCAGTTCTTGTAAGGAGTAATATTAAACACCACCAACTTGATGGTTACCAAAAAGACTTTTTCCAAGCTACCACAATTAAGTTCGAATATCACACTGGAGGAATCAATATCTCATCCGTTTATTGTCCACCAATACATAATAATAAGAGGCACCACTATGAAGGATTCATAAAAACTATTGGTAACAGATTTATCGCCGGAGGAGATTATAATGCAAAACATACAGAATGGGGGTCAAGATTAATAACATCGAAAGGAAGAGAATTATTGTCCGCAATAAAAAATAACAAACTGGAATGCGCTACGACAGGAGAACCAACATATTGGCCAGCTGATCGGGAAAGAACTCCGGATGTTCTCGACATCTTTATTACAAAAGGAATAAACCGCAAACTACTCAATGTATCATCTTCCTTGGACTTATCCTCGCATCATACACCGATAATTCTGCAGTTATTCACTGAAATCCCTATTGCAGAAAAAGGGCCTAGACTAACCAATAAAAAAACGAAATGGGACGTTTTTCAACTAGAGCTTCTTGATGAAATTGAACTTCAAGTACCTCTTAAAACTGGAGAGGACATAGAGAGGGAAACCATGAATCTTACTCGAGCTATACAAAAAGCAGTGTGGAACGCAACTGCCCAAGGCGAGAGCAGAGCATCGTACCAGGATAGGATCCCTGTGATTATCAAGGACAAAATTGAAGAAAAGCGTCGACTACGGAAAAGGTGGCAGCGAACGAGAACGGAAAGGGATAAACAAATGTATAACAAAGCAACAAAAACGTTAAAAAACCTACTACGACCGTTAAAAAACCAGTCCTTGCAAACATACCTGGAAGGATTATCTGCAACTGGTGATACTGAATACTCTCTTTGGAGAGCAACTAATTATTTAAAAAACCGCAACAACATATACCACCACTAAAGCTAAGCATTGGAACATGGGCTAGAAATGACACAGAGAAAGCACAAGCATTTGCTGATCATCTAGCTATGATATTAACACCGTATCAAATATCGGAAACAATAGAAGATAAACAAGAAATAGAAAATGGCCTGGCGGAACCGTTTCAGTTGGAATTTCCAATTAAACCGTTTACCTTTAAGGAAGTAAGCATGGTCATAACAAAGGAAATCAGCCCGCATAAATCACCAGGATATGATCTTATTACTGGACAGGTACTTCAAAAGCTACCGAGAAAAGCGTTAGTATCAGTATTGCAGATCTTCAATGCTGTGTTAAGACTAAAATATTTTCCATGTCAATGGAAGGTGGCACAGGTAACCATGATATCAAAGACGGGAAAGAAATCTGAGCTGTTATCCTCCTACAGACCAATTAGCCTTTTACCAGTACTTTCAAAAGTACTGGAAAGACTACTGTTAAAAAGACTACGACCGGTGTTAGAAGAAAAGGAACTCATACCACACCATCAATTTGGCTTCAGAAAAGAATACGGAACTATCCAGCAGGTCCATACAGTCGTAAAGCAGATTGAAGATGACTTGGAAAATAAACGTTATGGCAATGCGGTATTCTTGGACATCAGTGCAGCATTTGACAAAGTATGGCATACTGGAATAAAATACAAACTGAAAAAAACACTACCATACAATTTGTACGAACTATTAAGCTCGTACATAGAGGATCGATTCGGCTTTGTCAAGTATGGCAACGAATACACAGATCTTTTCCCCATCAAATCAGGCGTACCACAGGGTAGTGTCCTGAGACCCGTGCTCTATTCCCTCTACACTACAGATCTACCAACTATAAGTAAAACAAAAACTGCGACCTTTGCAGATGATACAGCAATAATAGCATCTCATGCAAACCCGAAAATAGCGGCCACATATGTACAGACGCATCTAAACAAAATCGACAGTTGGCTAAAAAAATGGAAATTAAAAGCGAACAATGATAAATCTGTTAACGTCATCTTTACTACAAGAAAAGAACATTTTCCTTCAGTTGAGCTGAATGGATGCCAAATCGTTCAATCAGACGCTGTGAAATATCTAGGTATACATTTAGATAAACGTCTTACGTGACAGAAACATATATTTACTAAAAGAAAACAGCTGGGAATAAAACAGCGAGAAATGTATTGGCTAATAGGAAAAGATTCAAAACTAAGTACTGAGAATAAAAAATTGCTTTATAAAACCATTCTGAAACCAATATGGATGTATGGCATACAGTTATGGGGAACAGCAAGCAATTCAAATTTGGAAATACTGCAAAGATTTCAAAACAAGGTGTTACGAATAATCACTAATGCACCATGGTATGTCACTAATAGTATACTTGGAAATGATTTACAAATACCTACAGTAAAAATGGAAGCTAAAAAATATTCTGTAAGGTACAAAGGGAAAATAACTAACCATTCAAACACGGTGGTGCGACATTTATATAATACCGAAAACGAAGTGCGACGGCTGAAATGCTACAAACCTACAGATCTCACCACAAGATTTAACTGAAGACATTATATAATAAAATAAAATAATTAAATTGTAAATTAAATGACAAAAAAAAATAATATAGGCGGGAAACTCTCATTGGAGAATTTCCTACATGAGACGGAATTGTAAATATATATATATATATATATAACACTTACTTATTGTCAATATAGACAGATTGTACAGTTTAAACAATAAAAAAAAATCTTTCCACAATACGTTGTCAAATAAATAAGGTAATACTACCTTTGCAAAATAACAAATTTCAGTTATCAGCAATACCTATGATGCCTTCACACTATAGGCGATTGAAATAGTTTATATGATAGGCGCGACTTTTGGATCTCTTTGTATTATGCGCATAAGGTCATGCCGTTGTTAAATTGTCGATCAAGATTACAAAATTGTCACAACAGTTAAGAACACAATCTAAGAATAGCTCGGTATATTGAGAACATGGAAGAACACGTTCTTCTTTTCGTCCCCTTTACAGGTGACAACTTCTTGTTCATGATACTAAATGCAACCGTCCGTACAGCACGCATGGTATGTATTTTGATTGCGGGATTAATTATGTTGCGATAGTAGCGGGAGAAGACTCAAAAAATACTGACGGATGAAGTATCAAATATTTTATTAAATACAAAGATAAACAAAGTCGGAAAAAATTGGAACCAGAGTCTCCCAAAATTAAACTCCTTCTTCAGTCGTTGTTGGCGATGGTAATGACGGTTGACTTCGTGACTGTAGAGAAAATTCCCGGAAAAGCGTTTCCGGGAATCCAAGACCAGGACTGGTCGATGAAAGTTTCCATTCTTTGTTTTCAAAAGAATTCGGATGACGAAGCGTCTTTTGGCCACGTTGAAAAACACTTTAACTGTGTCGTAGTTGTTTGCCTGTCGAAAGTCCGAGAGAGTGTTTGTCTGTTATAAATTTAAGACAATTCTGGGCTCTTCGGACTTCCCAGGGCTCTTGAAGGAATTTCATCTGTTTGGCAGATGTTCGCCATATTGGTGTTTGATATTAGCAGAATGGAATGACCTGCAAGTCGTTATTATTTAAATCCCTTAGATGGATATCCCACATATGGGGTATGTTAGGGAGAGGAGGTAGAGCCCCTGGTGACTAATCGGATTCTTTTACAAAATGATATTGAAAACCTTTAAATTAAATTGAAAATTTCATCGATATGCGAATTATGGTATGATGATTAGGTTCCAGAATTAAATCATAGGATAACAACAAAAAAATTCAAAACACAACATAAATTTTAAGATGGTGTAAAAATGTGAAAACTCTGAATTTGCTGATTCTTTTTTTTGACAAAACTATCATATAACCTTTCTAACTCACAGAAACAAAACTAGTTTAGTTTTTTGGAAGAAGAAAAAAACAAGGATGAAAAACATGATTGAAATTGACAATACTAATGACAAAAAAAATATAGCATTTAATAAACATCCACTAGGAAAGTTAAGAAAGAGGATTTTGGTATTTATTACGCTGATAAAGGCAAGAGATTACTAGCGAATGTAAGCACCTCGAATCTGTCTTGTATTATCTATCTGAATAACATTCGCACTTGTTGCTGTAAGTCCTATTATATCACATCTACTAACAACGAAGAAATAATAGTATCGATAAAAATTTTAAAAGACAAAAAATCTGAAGATATGTATGAATCCACAACCAGTATTTCAAATGACATGGAAAAAAACTTATCGATACCGCACTCAAACATATTTAATTAATGCATAGAAAATGGAATTGTTCCATTTACACCAACAATAGCAAAAATGTGTCTTATTTATTTATAAGGGAGTTGATAAAGACGTGAATGGTGGAAGAAATAACAAGAGCGGACTAGAAAGATACAGAAAGATACAGACTAGAAAACCAACGTTAATCTACGGTTATTTGAGCCAAGCATTTGATGCGGTTGATCATCAACAACTATTGAATAAACTCAGGTTTAATAGAATAAGAGGTATAATTCATAAACTAATGGTGTTATATGTATCAAGTAAAATATAGTGCGTCGGCTGAAAGAATGAAGATTGAAAAGTGTCGAATAAAGTTGTCTCGTATGGCTCTATACTTGAGTTATTACTCTTTGTGGTTGTGAATATTCTGATGAGTTCTGTGACGACTGCTGCTTTTTAGTTTGTACGCGGATGTTTGTACACTTTCGTAATAAGAGAAGTATGCAAGGAAATTGAAGTAAAATCTGAACAAGCAGTTAAGACAACCGTTGATTGGATGAGTTATAATAATTTGTTCCTCAACGCTAGCAATACCCAGAAAATTAACCTATTGGTTGTATTGAAGATATATGAACAGTTATTTTACCTGGGATGAACACAGTAACGTTTTGTGTGTGCGGTGATTATAGTTAGCAGTATTATTAGATGTATCGATGAAGAAGTTGCGAAGATAGTGTACTACTCTTTTGCTGTTTTCTTTCTCTTTTGCGAGCTATGGGACTCGATATATAGATCACCACCTGGCTTAAGAAAAGTACTCCAATTACAAAAATGATGTATTCGTGTATTGGACAATTTAAAATGCAGACACAAAATACAATTGTAGAGTGAGTTTTAAAAGCCATAAAATATTAACAATAAAAACAAAACCGATTTTTGCATTACATACTTATAATACTCGATACAGATCGTTCTTCGAAACATTAATTGAATGCTACTCACCAAGGAATTGATTATCATGACACCAAAATTGTCCCATTAAGTCATTTAATGTTGTAGATTTTTACAAAATTATCAAATTCTAATGTCTGTAAACCTGAATGTTAATTCTAATATCTGTTAACGAATAGAAAAAACGACGTTTTTGCTACTGAATAATCAATATCTGCGTAGACTGAAAGTTTTCAACGTGTTTTTGTTGTTTTTTTGGTTGTTATTTTAGCTATTTGTTTTCCTTTTCTTAGTTTTTCCTTTTTGTTTCCTCTTTTCGTTGATACTAGCTGTTCCTCCTCCTTTCTTTCTATATCTTTCTTTTATATGCACCTTCAACCGCGCTCTTTCGTTATATTGATAATTTTGTCTCGATATACTGCATTAATTCTCAATATTTATTTCGGTTACTTTATTGTCACATTTGAATCACGTATTTTTGATACGATTATGACTAGCGGAACGTGGCTTCGGCCTGACTCTTCCTTCAGCTTTATTTTCCTTTAGAAATCATCATCTTATAAGAAACGATCGAGTAGATTCTCACGGTGGAGATGTCGCTTTATAAAATTCGTGATCATTTCTTTACTAATATTATTTCACGGTACGATGACAAAATACTTGCTAATTGAAGTTAAGATGAACGGTAGTCGTATGTTTTTGGCCACGATTTACTGTTCATCAAATAAAACTGTCTTCGATCAATTGGAGGCTGTACTTCAGAAACACACTTTTAACTACGAAAGTATCATTTCATCGATACTCATCTAGATTTCAAAACATGCCTTGTGAAAAATGACTTTTGTTGCGAAAGACTTCACTTTATTACCTATTCCCTAAATCTCTCGATTCTGCTTACTCAACCAACTCATCACCTTCCAGCATCGGATTCTCTTTTGGATCCTATTGTGGCATCTTGCCCTGATAGGATACTTTATGTGGTCAACTGCCACCTCCGCAATTTTCTAATCACGACCTGATATATTGCACGCTACGGGCCGGACGTCAATGGTAGTTAAATCTATTGGTGAATTCACCCAAATTAACTACGAAACTTTGTTTTTAAATTATATGTCAGATATCTACGCAAAAGTCAATTTTTTTAATACAGAAATAAATAACTTATACGATCATAATAAACCTTGAAAAATACCAAAAGCAGGGCGTTTAAAGCTATAACCACCAGCGCAGAAATACCGAAAAACATACATTACTCTTGGCATAGTTGAAACTCCTTCTTCTCAATGCTTTTATTGAAATTCCTTAGGTGCTTATTTTGCTAATTCTTCCATTACTCTCGACTAGTCAATCAAGATAACAACATTGCTCACTATTAGTGGTCATTAGTCTTAGGTTGCAAAATTGCGCTCTACATGTGCCAGTGCTAACGATGTTAGCGCTAGAGTCTCCATAGGGTCTTCGACCTTTCCAACAATAAATGAAATGAGATGGAAAGAGGCCTGCGTTGTCCCCATCATCTAACAATAAGTGATTTTCGGCCAATATCGCTACTTTCCATATTATCTAAAGCATTTGAATGCCTGGTGTACAATTAATTGCATGATTATCTTTATGTCCATAACCTAATTACAGACTGTCAATCTGTTTTCCCACCAGGTCACAGTACAAAATTGGCACTTATCAAAGTTACTGATTAAGCGTAATTAGCAAAGCATTTGATAATGTGGACAATAGCTTACTGCTGTCGTCTCTGTCTGCTATGGGCTTTGCCCATGAGTGCGTTCCTTTTATTACGTGACACTTTATCTGCTTCTTTTGTGTGTGCAAGTCATGGTGATGTGTCTCATGGAAGTGTAATGGGTTGAGTTCGCCTGGTTTGCATTTTATGCAACTATCATTTATATGTGGATGATCATCAAATTATTACATCAACACCTATGAATAAGCTCCCAGTATCCAAGACGCCACTTAATGATGATCTATCCAGAATACTTAACTGCTTTAAACATGTTGGCCTAGGTTTGAATAATGCCAAGATGTCACTTATAATATTTGGTTCAAAGCCTTTACTTGCTTATAACTTATACTTGGTAACAATTTTCTACTTTTCACCAATACAGTCAAAAACTTTGAGGATGATAATGGATCCAACGCTGTCACCTTGCAGTCCATCGTAATCTTTGTTACTCATTAATACTTCCCCACATAGATTATGCTGATGCTGTGTATCCAATTACTTTCTGTAACAAATTAATAATAGCCTACGCTTTATTTTTGGCCTGGGTAAGTACCATTATGTTACGCAATATCGTGTTCACCATCGAATGTTGACTATCGAAAGCGCAGATCTATTCGTATACCGACTACATTGTATAAGATACTTTCAGCTAAAACCCCGGTATACTTGTACACGAACTTATAATTCATATGGTTTCGTGGTCCGCCTACTAGAGAGCAGTATGATAGGTTACTCATATTTGTTGTTGACGGCAATAGAAACTTAAACAAAAAGCACAAGTGATCAGATCAAGCGAGACTACATGCTCCTTATCTTTAAAATTAATTACTTTTTTCGGTGGACATCGTAGAAAGCTTCAAAGTATAAGAAGAAAACAAATATTAATGCTATTTTTCAATGGTGACGATTGAAGAGTGTTAAAATGAGGAAAGTACCTACAGAAATATTAATGAAGGGTGGACCTTTCAAATAAAAAAAAACCTTATTCACATCGATCAATACGTTCAAAGGTTATCGTTTGAAACTAGTCATCATTTTGCGTGATACATTTTTTATGCCGCTGAGTGTAAACACAAATACAGTTAAAATAATATTTGACAACGTAAAAATAATATAAGTGCCGTAGAAGCAAAATAAAATCTAGTGGTTTTACAAATAAATATTAAATGAATTACAATATCAAACCAGGTTATTCATCACACACTATGTTTTGGTTTTTAAAAAGAACGAGTGTCGTTCGATGTTAATTCTTCATATTGTTATTCAACTTTTTCCACTGTGCAAGGCACAAAAACCCATTGTATGAAATATTGCCGTCCTGTTGCAGCACATTGTATCCGAATAATGGACCAGCTGCGATAAAACCCCCCGTTTAGCCGCTCGCCTGCTGCCCCCGGTGTATTGGTAGTTCGTGGGCGGAGCCGTTTATAACCTATTTTATCGCCAGTCCCCAAAAACTGCGAAAACATGGAGCCGATAGGGTGATGCCAGGGAATTCCCAATATCCTGTTTCCCGGTTGCGCCACTCCCGGCGGACCCGGAGGGTCGGTAAATAAAATCCTAGGTCACCGGGGCTTTAATTATTCCTGTGAAAAGGCGTATTCATCCAATCTAAACACTTGAACCCCCACGAGACGATAGAATCCAAAGTTTTGACGTTCTTCTCTTTATTTCAGTTAAGCGAGGAGTTGGGTTACGTGCTATACTCCGCCCTGGGTTCGTTCTACATTCCGTCTTGTATTATGGTATTTGTCTACATCAGGATATATTACGCCGCGAAAGCCAGAGCCAGAAGGGGAATAAGAAAACCGCCCAGAAGATCAGCTCAAGATGCCCAAACAAGTTTTACAGCCGCTAAAAACGGCGGTAAAAACGACTCGTTGGAGGAAACCGTTGACAAGAACAGTAACACTTCGCCGAGGGATAGTCAGAGACAAATAGCCACCATAGAATCTCACCCAAGACCAATGCCCATTCCAACAGTTACGTGTGATCTAGCCTCGGACATCTCGACAAGTGATGCTGGTGAGGTTCTTTCAGATCCTCAAGAGGGCAAAGACACGCTAAAGGTAAGCACTCTAATCACTTTATAATCTTTTTCTTTCTCATTCTCTTCTATAAGTCTAAATTCTTTGCTGTCAAATACGTAAGAACGGATTCGCTCCAAACGTAATTCAGTTAAGACCGCCATAAAAGCGAACATAATAACTGCAAAGTTTCCCAATAAAAATTTCCGAAGAGCCTGGCAGCCGGGGTCCTATTAACTTTACGACCATCCCTTTAAGGGACGGACCTATCGATCCCGTGGCAATAAAGGGTTGGAGAAGCTAAAAGGTCTTTGTGCGGACTTCACCGAAACGGGAGCAGAAATGAATGTACCGAAACTCGAATTTATAGCGCCATATCGAAGCTGCCGTTTTAACACTATAGAAACCGGATATAGGACGTCTTGATTATCCTGATAAATACCCCCGCCATGTCATCGCGATGGATAACAGTTATAAATCAACAACTCAAACAGAGGTAATATATCGACGATCGAAATAGCAAAACAAAAATTATTTCATTTTTTTGATTGATTACGTTTCGAGTTTCGTCGGGAATATAAATTCTTTTCGTATATCTTCTTTAAAGCGTAATCGGGTTGATGCATATATGGTTACTAAGCAATTCCTCCGGCTAAACACGGAATTGTTGGATCTTCCGTGTTGCTTTCAGGATTAGCGCGTGAATTATTTAAGCGTTACACCCGGACTATGTTATTCTATATATTTCCTCATACAAGTTTCGTAATGCTTTAAGACTTTTAGAGGTTATTATTATAATACACTCACATTTCACATGAAATTTACCTCCCATTTAGAATTAGACCAGAATTTTAAAATTTCGGTAAAATAATGCTTTATTATTAAATAAGTAATGATGAAAGTTTTGTTGAAAAAACAAAATACAAAATCTTTACATCTTTAGGCGTAGCTTTACGTGCAAGAATTCTTCTACCCATGCTCTTTATTAAGTGGTCGGTTTCCTCCTGGAGTATCTCGTTCCATTCAATCTCTAGATGGTGTCAAAATTCATCCAAATTTTCAGGAGGTTTAGGCACTTATCTTAGTCGCCAACCCATCATACGTTCGGCGATCTTGCAGACTAGGATAAAATCTGCAATCCAACCAGAAGGAACCTTCATGTAACCACATCAGTAAGGAATCTTGCATAATCCTCTTGGAAAGTGGCACTAACTAGCCTGGAATGGTCGTAAGTAGTGACCTTCATCCGATACATAAACGAAACATTGTGTCATCACTGTATACCGTTGATGAACCCATCCTTGCCGTTCTTGACATCATGCAAGTCTGGCTGTTATCTGCGGAGGTGTTATAAACTGTATATAAAGTGATATTATTTTTAAAAAGTCTTCCATACTTATATCACATCATAAAAATTTATTGTTGTTTATATTGGGAATAAAACTTCATTCGCTGATAAAATTTGGGAATCATTTAAAGTTTCTTCTTCAATCTCTAAAAGCGATTCTGTTCAACATAATTTTGATTTAATTAAAGCTTTTTCTGAATTTAGTTTGTCTTGTCAGTCGATGTTACAAAACATAACGCAAAAACAATTATCAATGGAAACACAAATTAATGCATTACAAAAAGAGTAATTCTTCAACAAAAACAGAATTTTGTTCAAATGGTAGTCTAGTCAATTTAGAAATAAATTAAGCATAATCGCATAATCGTTCCCGTTAACTAGCTAAAATATTCAGCCGGGTGTATTTTTCAAAATTCATTTATAAAACAACATTCACCTAATGTCATTGCACCAATTCACAAAAAGAGTTCTCAATTTTTTATCTTTGATCATCAAAATAAAGTTCATTTCTTGATTGATACTGGTGCAAACGTATCTGTTATTTCTCGTAATACGTTTCTGCGTTACAAAAAATATATTCTTTTCCTTACAGCAGCAAATGGTTCCAAATGGTTTCCTATTTACCATAAGTAGCAATAATTTGCTACTTATTGTAAAAAAATGTTAACCACAACTGAGAATCTTCGAAGAAAATTCAATTAATATTTAGTTGATTCGACAACTAAATTGACTTCATCAGGTCCACTTATTAACTCAATTGTTCCAACTCCAAAATTGTTCACTGTCGCAACAAAATATACTCAATTTCTTTAAACGTATCCCAATTTAATTTCAACCCTAGATTTTTCCATCCCTGTGAAACATTCTGCTGAACATAAAATTATTATTAATGTACAACTTTCTTTTTGCCGCCCAAGATGATTAGATTCTACTAAATATACCCTAGCAAAATCAGAACTCGAACAAATGGTTGGTTAAGGCATTTGTAGGCCGTCTTCGTGTTGTATTTCTTCTGCGCTTCACATGGTTCCAAAAAAATATTGTGTTGATTGGAGACCATGCGGAGATTATCGTCAATTAAATTTAGTTACGCCGGACAGATGCCCGCTGCCGCATATTCAGGACTTCAATAAACATTTGCCCAACTGCATAATCTTTTCTAAAATAGATCTTGTGCGGGCTTGCCATCAAATACCAATTGCCAAGGAAGATGTTTATAAAACTACAATAACCACCCCTTTTTTTATTTGAGTTTACTAGGATGCCTTTTGGTTTGAGAAATGCAGCTTAAACGTTCCAATTTATTATCAACGAAGTTACTTCAGGCTTAAATTTTATTTTTGTTTACTTAGATGATATTTTAATTGCAAGTAAAAATGAATACTTTAAATATAAAAATATATACTTTTTAGTAAGTTAAATAATTTTGGAATTTCAATTAAACCTACTTAAATATATTTTTGGTGTACAATCCATAAATTTCTTCTCAAGGCATTTGTCTTTCAGATGGCAGAATTAAAATTATTAAAGAATTTCCAAGGCCAAAAATACTTAAACAGTTACAAAGATTTTTAAGTGTGATAAATTTTATCGTAGATTTCTTCAAAATTATTCAAATATACTTGCACCTTTACATCATCTTTCGAATTTACTTTATAAAAATAATAGCAAAGTTATTGAAAATTGGTCAATCAAAATTTTGAATTCTCTAAAACCCAATTAGCAAATTCAACAAGTTTTGCTCATCCTTGTAAGACTGCTCAATTATCTTTAATCACTGTCGCTTAAAATCCAGCTGTTGGAACAGTTTTATCGCAAAACGTTAACAATTTATCCCATCCCATAGCTTATTTTTCAAAGAAACTATCGCCTTGTTAAAATGCTCAACTTTTGATCCAGAATTGCTGAAAATTTAATTTCATCTATTAAATTTTTCAGACATTTTTTAGAAGGCAATCAATTTATAATCTATACAGACCATAAACTAATAATAGCCTCGTTATATTCAAAATCAAAAAAGAAACTGCACGTCAAAGTCGTTACTTAGAGTTAGTCGTTACTTCAATTTTCTTCGGAAATTAGATTTACCAAGGAAGACTCTAATACAGTGGCAGATACATTGTCGCGCGTAGATATTGATACACTTAAAATCTTATATCTAAATTTTTTGGAAGTTAAAGCTGCACAAGAAAAGGATTCACAATTGTCTTTTCTTTTAAATAAACAATTACGTTCTCCTACAAGGTTCAGTTTAGAACAAAAAAAAAATTATCTTTATCAAAACAAACACTATAATGTGAAATTTTCAAAACCACGTATTTATATGCTTGATAAATATCATTTTGCAATTTCCCAAAATTTTCATAATCTTCCACATGCTGGTATTAAAACTACACAAAATTTGATTAACTGTCGATTTTATTGGACAAATATTAAGAAAGATATTTTATGTTATGTATTTTTTTGTTCTTACAGTTATTGACCATTTTATAAGGTGGACAAAAGTTTATCCTCTCAAATTACGTCAAGTCCTACAGTTGCAACTGCTCTATTGACGCATTACTTTTCTAGATTTGGTATACTCAACACGATTACGTATGATCAAGGAAGGCAATTTGAATCTCAACTTTTTGCAGAATTTAATGTATTATTTGGCTCAAAGCAAATTCGTACTTCTTGTTATCATCCTCAAAGTAATAACATCTTAGAAATGTTTCATAGAACCTTGAAAACTGCTATTATTGCTAGGGGTAAATGTAATAGCTGGAAACAAAATCTTCCTATAATATTATTAGGCCTAGAGTCAACCTTAAAAGAGGATTTAGGTTGTTCTTCGGCAGAACTGATTTACGCTCAACTGTTACGTTTACCAGGTGAACTTTTTATCAGTCTACAACAAACATTTTCCAATATGAACTCAACGCCAACATCTTTACATTCAACTGAAAATCCTTTTGTACATAAACAACTGCGTGATTCAGACTTTGTTTTCCTTCGTTTTGAAGGTATAAAGCCTTCATTACCACCGAGATATGAAGGACCTTTTAATGTTTTTAAGAAACATTAAAAAAAATTTGTTATTTTTAGAAACAATCAAGAATACATTGATCGATTAAAACCCAGCGTTCATTTTAAATAACTGCGTTAATAATTTATCAATATATTCTACATCAAAGAAATTGTTAAAATTTTTATTCCTGTTTTATTCCTTCCCATCGGTTATATATTTTGAGTAGGGGAGTATCTGTAGCGTTACCGTCATAGAACCTACTTGATTTTAAATTAAACTTTGTGTATAATCATTATAATATGGCGTTGTCATGAAAATTTATTATTGTTTATATTGGGAATAAAACTTCATTCCATTTACTCAGTTCATAGCGATTACACGCGGTTTTATTTTTATGTTTATATGGCGTACCTGTAAACAATTATTGTTAATCTGCTAGTATTTCTTTGTTATTCTTTTGTCCTTAAAGTACTGTAATGTAATAACTCCAACTCCAATTTATTTTTTACTAAACCTTTTTCTGATTCGGATGTTTTTTGTATTTATCATGATTTTGTAAGTTTTCAACTGTTTTAAGAGTAGTTACATTACTTCAAAATAATTAAAATAAGCAAAAACACTGTCATAATTACTTTCCGCGAATATTTCATGCCAACATAAAATAATCCAGCCTAACTGCTCTTAGAATAAAACTAGTTAAAATACGGCTACTTTGACACAAATAGTGGTTGACTACTTGTATAGTTAACTAATACTCAATTCTGTTTGCTTTTATTCTCATTCCGCCGAGGTCGCTTAGAGACATTCTTTCGAAATGGACGATTTTATGTAAACATTTCTAATCCAGATACTTGACGATTTACCAATTTAAAAAAACAAGGGTGTTGCGGCCGACTCGGTACTCTATTTTGCTTTATCTGGTTCAGCAGAGTCTGAAGTTATCTTAACACTAGCAAAATCTGAATTTGTACAGTTTATAAACCAAATAAATAATATGTTACGTCCATGTTCTTTTTATATTTAATAATACGAAATATTTGTTTTTAAGTGATCATTTCAGTTCGAGCAATGAAAGAATCTAATAATTTAATGGTAGCACCTTTAGAATGGGTTTTCTAGTACTTTTAAAAATACAGGACTGGGAACCGCGATTACAAGGCGTTTACATCATCGTTTCTTATTGTTAGTTGATAATAAATCATTATTGTATCGAAGTTCAAAATTATAGTCTAATTCTTAATGGGAGGTGTATTTCATGTGAAACTGAGTGTAATTTATGTTGAGTTAAAAATGTGATTTTTTCAGGTCTTCTCCGGTCCACAACTTCGACCGTTGGGTCAATGTGCATTTAGAGGTTCGACATTGTCGGTGAACGGGGAGCTTCAACAACAAGCTGCTGCCATAGCGAGGGCGAGACAACCATCTGTCGGTGTTGACATGGACATGGTAAGCGAATTCGATCCCAGCAGTTCCGATTCTGGGGTCGTCTCTAGGTGTACTAACGTCAAACCGCTCAAGCTCCGATTTTGCAAGCCGATCTTTGGCAAGAAGGGTGCCAAGGGCCGTCGGGACACTCAAGGGAACATCGCAGGCAGCAACGAACCGATCGTCGAACAAGTCGTCCCTCGGATTCAAAAACCAAGAGATCCAGAACGCGAGAAGAAGAGGATAGCGCGGAAGAAGGAGAAGAGAGCCACGCTGATTCTCGGATTAATTATGGGTTCGTTTATCGCCTGTTGGTTGCCGTTCTTCTTCATGTACATTCTGCGACTGGCGTATCCGATGCCGGGAGTGGCGTTTGCTACAGCATTTTGGTTGGGATACATGAATTCAGCCCTGAATCCTGTCATCTACACCATATTCAACAAGGACTTCAGAAGGGCGTTTAGGAGGATATTGTTCAAGTGATGTTTAGCGTACGTGTGCTGCTACGAGTGCGTCAGCAGGAGGATTAGGACCGCGCAGTATCGCAGTGCACCAAGTGCTTTGTACAGACACTAAAATAATCGACAATCTCTACGACAAAACACAAAATAGTCTAGAGTCGAAGCTGAGTGAGTGACTCGATGCTAGATAGTGACAATTTTCTAAGTTTTTAAAAGGTTTTAGAAATCGTGAAACATGTTAGATAGTTTAGGGAAATTTGAATCGTTTATGATCTCCGAGTTTGTAGAAGAGTGTTTAGGGTTTTCTCAAAAGAGATTAAAGTGTACTGTGATAAATCGTAGAGAAGCAGAACGAATCAAAAAGCGTGCTACATATCCCAAGGTAAGAAGATACGTTGTAACCAAAAGGGGTAAAAAGGGGTTTCGTTTTTAATACATTTTCTTAGTAGTATTCTTTCGGTTAACGTTTAAATGTTACCTTTCCCCTGTAAATATTGTAAATACTATCGCAATTTTAAAATCGTCTTAAATTGTAACTCTATTGTTATCGTGATTAAACTCGGAGATTTTAGATGAAACTAAATGATTGTAAAGTTATTAATAATCACTATGTGAGCGACTTATATTGTTCTTATACATATATACTTTTATTGGGGGATAAAACTCGATCAAACTATTACTTTACACTTAATAGGGTGTGTTTAAATTTGACGGAAATTAATTCAACACATCCACCCTGTATACAAGGTGGAGCACCGACAGTACGGTCAAGCTTAACATGATAAAGTGTTTATCGTACTCTCTGTGTGCCCATATGACATCTAAGAAATATGGAGCAATGATACCACTGTGATAAATACAAACGCTTTTCTGAAAATTATAGTAACACTTAAATACTTTTACCTTTAAAATATTATATATTATATGAATATATTGTATAAAATCCAAATTTGAAATTAACCTTTAATGAAAAAATAATAAAAACCACAAATCTTTATCTCCTTGATGTTGATACATATACCACTTACTATATTATATTATGAAATATGATATTATATTAACAAACCAAATAATATTGTAAATATCCAAATCTATTATCGTAAAATTAAATTATAATAAAAATTGTACGAACGAAACTACTACTACATAAAAAAATAAATTTTAATTAAAATAAAACTAATAATCGATATAGGATCAATTTCTAGACACCAATTTAAGCGCAACCAAAAAACCTCTGGAGTCTTCAGCATACACGCCTTTGTACGCAGATTCCAGCGGACGTCTTCCAAACGCGGAGGGGCGGAGGGGCCGCGCCCCCGCGACGCGGCGCCCCATTTGCAACGAAACCAAATTCAAAACAACTAAAAATATTAAACACTATACATATTATACTGAGTTAATGGTGCTATTCGAAGTTTGCGCCACGACGCCCGGCGCCGCCCCGCGGCTGCCGCCCGGATGCTACACGAGCCCGTGGCATCCGGACGGAACTTTCCGGCATCCGCCCGCCGTCGCTCGCACTGTAAATTACTGTACATTTTATTAAGATACTATTGACGGTTGCAGTGATGCTATGTCACTAATACCGTGAACTCAACTATTAGCGAGCCAACCACTAACTTGTCTGTGTGTGTACGTTCGATCTCTTGTGAATACGTTTCGTGTATATTCAAACAAATACAAAGATTATAATTATTAATTAACTTTTAAGATATACATATGTTTAAGTCGAAATAAATATAATATTGAAAAAGTGTTTGTTTTTTTATAAAATTTTAATTTTATTTTTCATCAGAAAATACAATTCACCCGGCACCTCCACCAAAATTAATTCCATGCATTGAACACTGTAGAATAATTTTTGAGGTATGGATTTTATGCCACTCTACGTAAATCAAAAATATAACACCAAGCTGTTGTTGTGGCTAGTTAATTAGGTTTAGATTGCATCCAAGATATGGAAAACAGAAAAATCGACCCTTGGGACGAGGTGTTGATGAGGTTGGAATAGATTTACATATGAATAGGTTAAGAAATATCACCACGAGTTTAATCTGATAATCAATGTAGGAAATAAAAGAGTATATTATAAAATTTTGGAATAAATTCAATAAAACGCTTATAAACATTATATTCATTATATTCCTTATATTTAAATATAACATATATCTATATTTTAATTACCATAATAAGATAGTAAGAAAATGTTTTTATTTCAGAAAAAAAATAAGCAACGAATGGCACTTGATTGTTTTTAATAGTAATATGTACACGACGACTATTTTAGAATTTAATTAAGTTTCCAAAATTATTGTCTTTAATATGTTGGAGAAATATAAAATATGATTATATACTAGGTGATATTTAAATTTATTGTTGTGTTAACTGGTTTCGGTATTTATGTTACCATCTTCAGAAGACACGTCAATTAACAATTTAAAAGTTAAAACATTAGTTACGTATTTTAAGAAATGTTTGTTTGTGTGCGCTTAAAATTGTATAGTGATTGTTTTAAATTTAAATTGTTAATTGACGTGTCTTCTGAATATGGTAATATAAATACCGAAACCGGTTAAGACAAAAATAAATTTAAGTATTATTGGTCATATTTTATATTTCCTTATTAGTGATAATTGATAAAAACATAATTAAAAAAAAGTAATAAAATAAAATAAAAATTTAATATGTTGAGCTTGGAAAACATATAAACTATTTAACAGGATGTACAAGTAATACAAAGGTGAAATGGAGAGAACTACTACAGCAATAATAACAAAAGTAATGGAGGGACAAATCAATGTAATGGCAATATAAATAAATATTATTATATTTGAAGATTACAATAAATGTATATTTTTTTGGAATTGCAATACCTTATATAGAGTGAGAAAAAAATCAATAAATCAAAATGGTTTTGGACATGATAAAAGAATGTCTTACTTCTATTCTCGCAAAAAAAAAATAATAAAATTATTAAAATTTTCTTAATAAAATTGTAAATAAACAAAAAATAATAAATCGACCATGAACGTAAGACATAGATCAGGAAATCTATGATTCCACAAAACCAATAAAAAAAATCTTGCGAGTCAAGATCACAAATAAAATAAAATAACCAAAAGAAAACCTAATCTACTTAACTACAATTATCTCCCTCTGATATTAAAATTATTTAAATCAATAAATCAAGTCATTTACATTAATTTTTTTCAATCATTGAGACAAAAACAAAAAAAAAAAAAACTTTAAATTATTTAGAAAAAGATTATAATAATGAGGAAGATGTACAACTTATCTCATGATGTTGAAAAGAAATTCGTCATCTGTCCATAAGTAATTTCAATCCCATAAGCTGTTAGAGGTAGTCCAAAGTCCGGTATCTCAAAGTACTGTGCAAGGCCTGACGTAGAATATTTAAGGTCAACCAGAAAATCCCAGGCTGAAGATATTTAAAAGATTATTTCCAAGGGAAATCAAAAATCCTTCCTAAATCTCAAGGCAACCCTTTTCTTCCGTAATACAGCAAAAGCAACAAGTGCAATGGATGAAACGTGAAATTAACCCACAAATCCGAAAATATCGGTTCGATCAATGATCGAATCGACCCTAATATATCCGCAAAGAAGCGATCCACAAGCAAAATTTATTCAAAATTTTCGTTCAACTCACAACGTGGCCGAATTAAGGTATGATTATGTTAACACGTTTATACAGCAACATGTGTAAATACGGAAGAGGAAGAAATTAAATTTACATCTAAATTTAATGCATTGGCGCTTGCGTACGAGCCCAATTACCAATAACAGATCTCTACCCTCAAAGAAAATACTGAACATTGAATAACACATGTTATGACCAATTCTAACAAAATTAAAGAAAAATAAAATCAAAACAATAACATTATGATGAATTATAAGTGTAACTTACAACAAAGTATTTCGCATTTTAACCGTACATTAAATCAACATACTAAAACAAAACAAATGGATACTAAATTAACACGAAATTAGCACTAAAATGGTTTCCATGGAATAAATGTTCGCTATTAACTGCAGAGTAGCTCAACCTATCATAACAAGCTTGCATGAACTTGTTAACGATTTAAAAATGTTGGGATTTTTATGAAAATATCGAATTTTCTGTCTTCACCTGTTGCAAATCTCTGTAGACCAATCTTTGGCAGATCTTTAATACTGCCAGTTTCCTGCCCAGGAGTTATATGCTCATGATCGTTTTTTCGATGAACTGCAAATTCCGAAATCTTAATCGTCTAACAGTTATCGCCTTTTGTTTTCGCCCTATCGGCAACAAGAAAAAAAAATGCGAAGACGACAAACGTGTTGGATATCTTACTTGTTATCAAAAGAAATTACGTCTACACACTGAAAGGGATCCTCATCTAAATATCATTAACACACATTTCATCCATAAAATTATTCGTAGAACATAAATAAGACAGCATTGACCTTTTATAAACTAACCTTGCTCCTCCTACCAATTTCAGATCTGTACCTTTGATCAGTTTTTCATTGCAAGCTAAATTTTTGCTTGCTCAATTTGACTTAAATCTTACTTTTCCAACAATAACACTCTAAGTAAACTACTGACTAATTATAATGATAAACTTAATATATTGGAAAAGAATGGTGTTTATTCCATCATATGCCTTCATTGTAACTGCTATGTCTCTGTTCGGCTCGAACATAAACATAGCAGTAGCTCTAATATTTTTAAACACTATCAGGGAACAGGTCATAATTTTGATTTTGGAAATTTATTACATTTAATCAATTTACATTAAACTATTACATCAATATAATAAAAGTTTTAAACTTGATCCATTAGAATTTTATGAAATTGCCAACCACAAATATATCCGATATTAATTTGATTAACGGTTAAACCTTTTCACATATTTGATCGCTAACCAATAACATTTATATTTCATTACTTGGACATTTCTTTTCATATCTTCTCCTTTTAATCTGGTTTGCATCTTGTTCTTTTGTCCTGATGCTTATTTCGTCCTTCATTTTGACCTGACAGTGTATTTTAAAACGTTAAAACGTTTTAAAATGTGTTTACAACGGTAAACATTTTATTTCTAATTTGATTTATTCATTTTGGCGATTAAGTATTTTGCTGACATTTTGTTTCAGTGTTTTACCACTTTTGGATTTACGTTTTGATGTACCTGTAGTTCGACTGTAAGTTATACCATTTTATTTTATCGTTTTAGTCGGCTTAATTATACATTTTGTAGTTATTGCTTTATTTACAGGTGGCTGATGATGGTTTTTACATAAACAGAAAGTGGTACCGATATTAATAAATATATAGCGAGAAAGAAGTTTATATTTTATTTAATTTAAATTATTAACATTACTCACAATATGGCTATACTTTGTTTTATCCAATTTTTAATTAGATATAACACAACGACATCGACCTAGCCCTACTTACAGAAACCAAAATTAAGACACATCACAGTATTCAATACAATAACTGGGATACTATTCAAAGGCAAGGCTACCAAGCAATAAATGTCAGAGGAGGTTCAATAATAATGTCGAATCCAAAATACAAAATAAAGAAAGCAAACTCCCTTTCCATAAACAATCTTTGCAATGAATGCCTACACGGCTACATCCCGTTTAATTACGAACAGCTATATATTTTCCTCGTATATTTCCACCCACACTATCCACTAGAAACAAATGTATTTCGAAAAGCTTTCCAATACTCAAACGCTATAATAATAAGCGACTTCAATCTCAATCCGACAAAAGGAAGGCAACTTAAATCATTTCTGGACAACTCGCATTTCATAAGAAGGCTCACAACGTTAATAATAACGGGAAATAATGGTTTCACACCAGGCATTATCATCCACACCGACAATCTATCATTTTACAACATAGCTACATTATGCAACATAGCTACAACAGGAGACATGAGTTCAAATCATCTGGGTATTTCTTTCAATACAGAAATCAACACATCAAGACTTCCTAACCCAAATGAACAAAAAATAAAATACGATCTAAAACGTATCAACATAAAAGAAATGAACAAGGACATGGACATTTATCTAAGATCTATACTCACCATTAACTATGAAAATCATCACAGACTTCCAAGGGGAAATTACAAAATCAATCGTTACGCACACACCAAAAATAATAAGTACACTCTTCCTATACTATCTACCAGGTGTACAAACAAACAATGTACAAACAATCAGCAGGGAATACATGAAGACCAAAGATTCAAGTAATAAAATAGAATTTAACAAAGCTAACAAACAGATTCAAACAGCGATCAGAATATTCCAATTAGATCGATGGTTGAAAGTATGCGATGAAATAAATAAAGAACAAAGACGATTCTATTAGCAGAAAATTACTAAGTATCGCAAATCTAGGACAATTCCCCCGTTAATATGGGAAAATAAAGAACATATAACAACCCCAGAAAAATGTGATGTGTTAGCAAAACAATTTATTAACAATTTATTTTGATTTTATCAATTTATCAACAAGATGTGAGAAGTTGTCCACGCACTGTTTTAGCTATAATATTCCATCTTTGGTAGCAAGTGAGATATTCGTTATAGGGCGAAAACAATGGATGATAGCCGTTTGGAATTTTCGGTATTAACAAATCTCGAAAAAAGAGTTCATAACATGTCTACCTTTTTTTGTTGTTTTTAAATATTTTTTATTTTTTTCGAGGTAGCCTAATTTGGACGGCCTGCATAAACCTAGGTATACAAATATCTCACTGAGAGATAATAATAATAAGAGATAATAATATTTCTTAAACACGTAAAAATATATAGGATGTCCCATTTAAGAAAAGGTTTTATAATTTTAAAGGTTTTAACATTGCTGATAGAAAATTTAAGTTCGCAAGTTATATACATAATTTTTTATTCAAATTGATAAAGCCATTATAAAGACTTTTTCATGTTTCCTACTTTGCACACACACTGTTATTGTGTAAAAACGGCGAAATAAGTCTATTTTGGTTTATCAAAACAGGCATTTTGAGCTCATATTCACTTCTCGATAATCATTTGTTTTGTAGTTATGTAAATGTATGCACAATGTTCATAAGTGTTTATGAAATTTATTCCATAATTTTGCCGCACACTGTATAATTCTGAGGGGTGTGTAGTATGAAATAGAATTGCTATTTTAACTTTATTACGTTTTTATGCTTTCTATTTCATCAAGATTATTTAAAATTGAGTCAAGGTTACAGGCGCGACTATTTTTAATTAAATTTCCTTAATTTATATAAAATGAAGCGGAAAAATAAACACACATAATGAGAGTGTAGTCCTAAATAACCAACACAAAGAATATAAATTAAATTTGATTTATAAATAATATTTGTTAATGTGTTCTTGAATTGCTTTTAACTACATATAACTTTTTTATATTTTTGTTTTATATCACCATTAGTTGGCGAGTCATAGCACGCTACACTTACTTCCCTTACGACAAAAACAATCAACTAATGTTTTAGTATGAAATGTAATAGTGATGAACATGCAATTTAGTGATTAGATTAAAATGTACAGATTTTTTTGATGTGTGTATTAACTCATTATATGGAAAAATATATTATTAAAAAAAAGCTGGTTTCAGGGTATCGAGGCTTTTCATTAAAAAATTTTTAATATTTCTTAAGAGACCTATGTACCTAGGAAACACCACGATTTTACTAAAAAAAAGTTTCAAAGCTTGAGTTTAATAATTCCTTGTGTATGAAAAGTTTTGTACTAGCATATCTGATTGACTGAATTGGTTTAAAGTTAGCAAAAGCTGATAAAATAAAATAGCTGATAAACTGGGGTAAGGTTGGTAAGTATCAGAAATTCTTCTATTAATCCGAGTGGTTGAGAGATAATCTAAGACCAAGTAATATCGAAGGTAAGTTATGGTTCCGGAATTACCTTGGGCAATAACCGCAGATTTTGAAGATCGGGGAAATCGTTCTACGATGACGTTACTTTGTGGATGAAAAGGTAAGTATGCATTCGAAGGAAACATAAAAATGATTGGAATTGGAGCGATGGTGCTAGTGAACCAAACAAAGCAATGTGAATGTGTTCAAAGCGATCTTTAGGAACCTTAATTTCAGAATTGGTGATTTTATATGCCTTTGTATTTTTACTATTTAACACTGAAAACACGGTTTTGTCCAATTACGAATTTGTTTTGACATATGAAGCCAAAAGAATTTTATTTTTATGAAATGAGTTTGCTCGTATACTAATTTTTGATTTCCTTAGATAAGTTGTGATTATTCAACGGGACATTATATACGGTTAAAGACGAATCTAAAACTAGTATATTTATGTTGAATACTAGAAACGCAGTTTTTAACGAAGGAGTAACCCCATGGGTAGACCGTCACTTATTCTATAGAATTCGGGATCCTTGCTGACATCATCATTGGGGAGTTTGTTGAAAAAGAATAGTTCTCCATGAAAAACTACTTTTTTTATAACGATATAAAGGTCCATACCGGATATGTTCACGACATCCTTATTATATACAATTGTAGTCCTGCCAAACTCTTTGTCCTTGGATTTTTACCTTGGAAATTGAAAGCGAGCTCGAAATTAATTTTCTTAACCTTGAAATCAAAAAAAACATCATCGATAACTCCATCTCAATTCAACATCTTTAGCAAATGTACTACAACGGATAGCATCATCCCTTAAATCTCCTTTACTAGTATTCAACATATATATACTAGTTAAAAAGTTTAGTCTGGAGGTGACAACACTCAGGTCAATACATTAATTTATCCACATTAGAAAATGAGACCTAATTATTTGGCTTTACCTTATCATCCTTCTCTAGTAGACCCACTTAAACAGAGACTAAGTAAATTTGGCTCTACTCCGGCCTTTGTCTCGCATAATAAAATATGCAAACACATCATTAACAACAAACATAGATTTAAAAATTATGAGTTGAGCGGTATCTAAAATCAAAAGATATATTACTAAAAGGTTTAATGAACATTTAACTAGAACTTCCTTTGCAGTTAATAATAAGACTTTATTAGTATAGAATTTCACATAATAACAAAATAAATTGAACTGGTTGGCTAGGGCGAAGTTAAGACAATCGTCTTCTCTTCCACTTAACCCTGCCATAAAAATAAACAAAATATATAAAGAAAAAAAAAAGAGAATACCAATACAAAACCAAACGAGGTACAAATAAATCTAATAATAATAATAATAGTGCACCAATAAAAAAAACGAAAGAAAAGATTTTTAAAGCTGGTAACACAATTACATAAAAAACAAAACTATTTCATCGCATTCCACGTGTCCCGCCCTGTATCTGATCACATTGTTCTCCATATAAAAATTTTTTGATCTTTACTTTAAACGACGGCACGCGCAACTTTTTCAATGATTGGGGTAGGCTATTATAAAATTTGTAGTCACATGTGGCGGTGTTGTAACAATACCCTTGCTTCGAACATTTATGCTATGGATATCAGTGCGTAAATGTAATCTTATCATACACATAAGATGGACATTTAAGCAACAGTAACTTATGATAAAATGAAACCATATGGTATATGCGATGGTTAAACATATTCAGCCACCCAAGATCAATCAGCCTGTGCGAGACATGGCATCCTCGTCTAAGCCCGAAAATCATTCAGAGACATGAATTCTGAATACGCTGAATCCTTTGTGATGTTTTTGAGTTCAAACAACTATGATATACTATATCACAAAAGCTAAAATGGCTCAGCACCAAGGAATCGCAAAGCATAACCTTTGTGCTGCGATTCAAAATATTCCTCGTACTATATATGAACTTCAAAGCAGCAAATGAAATTTTTGTTTTGCCCAGGATATGCTTTTCGAACCTAAGACTCGAGTCGAGCTGTAATCCTAAATTTCTAGCACACTCCCTAATAGCAATACATTCGCCACCAATATTGATTTTAAAATGTTCTGTTTTAGAGCCTCGTGCACCCCGCCTGCCAAAGAGCATAACCACTGATTTATTTGAATTAACCTGTAACGAGTGTTTAGTGGATACATCTATCAGATTATTTATGTCCTCACTCAATTTAACTTGAGCAGTGGCCATGTCCGTAGGAAAGAACGATAGATAGATTTGAGAATCGTCCGCATAAAAATGTAACTCTGAAAATTTCAAAACCGTCGAAAGATTGGACGCGTAGATACAAAACAGTAAAGGCCCCAAGATAGAACCCTGTGGCACACCTGACTTCACACCTCGCAGTCCAGATCTCCGTTCAATCAATTTAACCGCTTGTTGTCTGTCCGACACATAACTATCAATCATGCTTATAGAAGTATCATTGAACCCAATAAAGGATAAAATAGCTAATAACATCCTATGATTGACAGTATCAAAGGCCTTGCTGTAGTCCAGCAGAACCAATCCAGTAAGCCTATTTTGATCCGCCGCAAACAATATGTCATCAACTATATGCGTTAATGCTGTATCGCAGCTATAGTTGGCACGAAATCTAGACTGTGTCCTAGGCAAAATATTAAATTTATCGACAAATTCCCGAATTTGATCATTTATAATTCTTTCCAATACTTTAGACAAAACAGGTAAAATACTAATTGATCGCAGGTACGAAAATGTCATGGGATTTTTAATCTTTGGCAAAGGTGTAACTAAAGATGTCTTCCAACATTTTTTAAAGATTGACCTCAATAAACAAATATTAATAATATGTGTAACGTAAGGAAGGATGAAAGGACAACAGTAATGTATCATAACAACCGAGAGTTCATCACATCCCACACTGCCAAATTTGATATTTAACAAATGGCCCGCTACAATATGCTCCGAAACAGACACAAAAGCAAACAATTCATCAAAGTTACATTTTTTCGTAGTGGTATAAGCCTGGAATTAAGTCTGGATCAGCGATCATTGAGTTTTCAGCAGCCTGTAAAAAATTATCATTAATGTCTTCGACGTTATTCAAGTGTTGTGGAAATGCCCGCTCCTTCGATTTGGTAACATTCAGATGCCTTAGTGATTTCCAGGGATCCCTGGAACTTTTATTTTTAAAAGATGATTCATAGTACGCTTCTGCTCAGTCTGTATTGCACGTGCAACATGTTTTCTAAAAGATTTATATTCATTTAGTGCTAATTCAGTTTTAGACCTTTTGTATTTGTTGTAAAGACCATCTCTAAGTCTAATCATGTCTCTAAGCAGGGGAGTAAGCCAGGGGGCAGATCTCTTGCTAAGCCTCACCGTCTTTACTGGTGCATGAACATCGAATAATGCTTAAATTAAATGGTTAAAGTACTTTAATTTCACTTCAACATCATCAATTCCATACACCAGGTCAAACGGCTGCGATTGAAGATTCAACGTAAAAAAATTCAGGTTAAATTTAGCAAAATCTCTGTAACTTCTGATCGCCGGGCTTCTCCCCTCATCCGGAACACTAAGGCAAAAATATATCAGTTCATGATCAGTAAGGTCATGAAGAGACTTAAGTGATAAAACAGAAACATTAACACAAGATGTAACCACAACATCAATGAGCGTCTCAGTAGCCGGTGTAATGCGAGTTGGTTCATTAACAAGCTGTAGCAAGCCATAACCTTCAAGTATCTCTGAAAAAGCAATGGCCTGACCATGACTGGGATTCATCAAGTCAACATTAATATCTCCAGTACATATCAACTCATCACACTGCGGTATGAGCAAAAATAAAGTTTCCTCAAACGAATTAAAAAATTCACTACAAGTCGAGATAGGAGGCCTATACAATGCACCAATACAGTACTTGATATTTTTAAAAATGACTGAAATCCACAACTATTCCAAATGCTCAAAACTGGTAACACCAAGTCTATGAAACTTATAACCAGTTTTAATGTATATACCAACACCACCGCCACGTTTGTGATTCTACGTTGGTCAATAAAATAATAATTAGGAATGTGACACGCTGTCAGCATAAATCATCTGATATCCAAGTTTCAGACACTAATACTACATCAAAATCATGTTCCAAAACAAAGTCCAAAAATGTAGAAAACTCTGACAGTAATGATCTGATGTTTACACTGGCAAACTTAATCATGAGACAAAGCAGAACACTTAAGGAAGGCAATAAATATAACAAAGAGTAAACAGCAAACTAAATGAACTAATTAAACTAATCAATTGTATAAGTACCAAGCAAGAACCAAAAAAAGAAGTACGCTATGTTTGAGATTTAATATGAATCAACAATATGTTATATAAAGAGGAGCATACAATCGCTCCGCAACAAAAATGGAAAGAAAAAAAAAGCAAAATCTATTACAAGTAATAAACAATTTAAATATTCATCTACATAAGTTAAATCTTAATAAATCGCACGATCAGATTTCTTCTAATATCTTATGATTTAAAATCTTAATCTTTTTATCATTAACACGAGCATAAACTTTACCATCCAACGTCCAAACAGATTTCATACCAAGCTTTGCGACAGCTTGCTGATACAACTTAAATCTAACAGTCGTAAGGTCTCAGTTATACGCATGCCCGAACCCTTTAAAAATCTACGATTTTGTAGAACTAAATGCCGCTCTCTATATGAAACAAAACGAACGACAACGTTGTGACGATCATTCTTAGGTTTGCCTACATGGTGACATCGGTCAATCAATTCCGATTTAAAATTAAGTTTTAAATTTTCATTAATAATTTGCAGTATCATTCTTTTCTACGCAATCATCAGGACAGCGCTCCATACCCATTATACGTATACTCGTGCGAGGAGAATACTGCTCCAGCGAGTCACATTGTTTGCTGGAGCAACTGCTTTCTGCTGGAACTGGCTGTTGTCCTTCTTCAACTGGGCCACCTTCTCTTCAAGTTTTGAGATTTCTTCGGCAAAAACTCTCTCCACCTCCTTAGCGATACTTTCACTTAAGATACGTAAAAATGTCGCATCTTTTACCAAATCTAACAAACAAGACTTGACAATATCCTTTTTTTCTATTGCAGAACGTGTCTTATCACCCATTTTTCCGTCGACTCGAATAAATGTCACAATAAGTTAATGAACTATGCTCTCACACAACCGCCATACTTTCTTCGACTGGAAGACAGTTTTCAGACAGTTCATAAACATATTCATGTATCCAATCATAATATAAAAATTGTTGATGTTAAATTAATTAAAAACCTTCGAAAATCTAAAGAGGTGAACCTTTACAAAGAATTATATATCAACATCAACAATAAAAACGGTAAACTAATAAATAACATAATTGACATTAACAATTTTAGGCAGTTCACCAAATTTAATTGATTTATTTTTTAAAAAACTGTCTTTCAGGTATTATATATTTGAGCTCTACAACCCACTCCATTTTCCTCCCACGCATACACTAGTACTTGACCTCTACACTCTCGATAGTCCACCAACACCCCTTACATTGTAATTGTTGGTTTCATGAATTATTTTTAACTTTTTGATTTATGTTTTTAAATTTGCTTGAATTTTAAGATCAATTTTTTAATTTTAACGACGTAACATATTTGTGTCTTTTAAAATAATAAACATTTTTCAATTAAATTAAAATTTAATTTAGAAATTAACTTAACTTAATCAAACAGTTAAAAGAAAAATTCAAAAAATAAAATAAAACCTTTAGTCCACCTCAATACACGAGCCCGTATAGACCACATTTATAATTTTATAGTAAAGATCTTATTATAGATTTTTATTTTTCTGGATGATTGGAACAAATTATTTATAATGAATCATTATAGGGCGATACAGAACTATTAAAACTAAAAACAAAATTTAAATTAAATTAAAAACCTAAAAATTTTTAATTTTGGTTTTGGTCTCTTTTTCTTTTGTATGCCGACGATAAGTTGGAACTTTTATGATTTCTACAGTTACATATCATAAATTGAACTGAAAACGACCAATTTTGACATAAAAATTAGAATATTTAGTTATCTTCTATTGTTGGAGTATAAAACTTGTGGGTAACTCGTATTTATGCAGAGATATGTTTGAAAAATCAGTAATAATTTTTTTCCTCTTTGTAATTCGGTCCCCGGATATACTGTATATACAAACGTTGCATTTTGAGTTAGACTAACTTTTAAATTTAACAATTTTTTTTCACATTTTTCTCGATTTGTTATTTTCATTTTACATTGTTTTGTTTTTGGTTCTTTCAGTTACGATCGTAAATGGTAGGTCCTAGTATGTTATTCCTCATATATTTTCAAAAGTAACTTACCCTTTTACAGTTTCTATATCGTAAAATTTTATCTCATCTCATATAAAATGTGTTCATTCAGAGTTTCGGTATATGGTTGATTAGAAGATTTTATGTGAACTATTCGAAAGTGTTCGCTCTTAAATTATAATACTATTTGTATTTTACCTATTTTCTATTTTTTATAGTCGTGCTTCATAAAGGCAGTTATACCTCCTTTTGCTTCATCATGAAAACTTTAGTTATTTAATTTTCAAAATTTGTGATGAACGTCGAATCACATATTGCCAAATTATACCATCTGTTCTTTCTGTATTATTATTTTCTATGTTACATTTGTAATATCTTCTATGTTGAAATGCAGTATACTATCTTGAGTTACAGCATTTCTGAATTTTTTAGAAATAAATTATTGATATTATTATTATGACTAAGGAAATCTGTAGAAGTAACTTCCAAAACACATTTCTTTATTTGGATACTGATCTTGAATGCACTTAACCATTCAAACAACTTGTCTAGATGTAAATAATGTTCTTTTTTGTTATTTAAGAATAGTAATATCAAACTTCTTACTTGCTATAAATTTAATCAATTTATATGGGATTAGTTTCGAGTTATTAAACTTTTCTTCTGCTGAGTTTAAATAATACAGGAAAACATATAAAACCCTGTCAACTAACAGTACAATATAAATTAATAGAACTTACTGTCAAATTTTTATAAAAACAGGAAAAATATTTTATGAAGTCGTAAAAACATCACTTGAAAATATCACATGAATAAAAACAACAATTTAAAATATAATAAAAGAAAGAAATTAAAAATACAATAAATTTTATGTAAAGATGACAAGACGCGAGAAAAGAATGGAAAGAGAGAAAAAATGGTTCGAAGTATTGTTACTGTTGGAATAAAAAGTCGTAAAAATCAGATCAAAAGAAGAAAAATTGTATTAGTTCGTTATATGTATGGTTTGAATTTAAATTTATACAGATATAAAAATAGAGGGGTATAGTAAACACTCTGTAGTTGATCATTAAGTAAATTATAATTATTATCACAGTTATGTTTGTTAATCTCTATGATCTCCAATAAATCCAATCTATATCCATCGTTACATTTATGTATAACTCTTGCTTTATCATAATCAAAATTGTGTCCTGTATCCAGTGAATGTTTAAAAACATTGGATGGTGTGTTAGTTCTATATTCATACAAACGATTACAAAGCTTCCAAATACAAACGGGTAGTTTGTCCGATATAAACAGAATTATATTCTTTACATTTTCTTGGGTAAGCCCCACAGTTATCATGTTCATTATTATTAGTACTGATATGTTTATTAGAAAGAACATCGAGAATTGTATTTCGGTATGAAAAAACTACAGAGATATCATATTTATTGAAGATTCCCTTACTTAAGAGGTGACTCGGTTGAATGGTATAGGTATGTATGTATTACTTAAGTTCACAAATTTAAAATATAATAATTCATGTTGGATCTTAATCTGTTTAGTTAATTTATCGATTAGTTTAGAAGGAAAGCCATTTTCTTGTTTCAGCTTGTTAATGTAGTTAATTTCAGCAATTAAATCATTGTAGGAAAGAGGGTATTGGAAGGCTCTGTTTATTAAATATAAAAAATTTGCTATTTTAAGGGAAAAAGGATGATTCTGATTGTTTATATAATATAATAGAATTATATAATAGAATAATATAATATTATTAAACACAATAGAAAGTAAAATTGCGTATGTATTGTTATTGAAACTTTGAAAAATGTTAAATATTATTTTTTCTAGATTCGAACATTGTTTACTATAAAGAAATAAACACCTACTAAAAGACATTTCATTTCATTACAACAAAAAATTCAGATTTTGGATCGCCTTAAAAAGGCGGAGTATATTAAGATATATTATTAGATATATAGATATATTATATATATTAAGATATATAGAAAATTTCACAAATACTTGGCTCCATACAACGAAATTGTTAAAGATCAACTCAAAATAACAGATTTTTTGCAAAAAAGAAATAATGAAACCTCTTACTCTGCTGAATAAGGAGCAGAGGATAATGTTTCACCAAAAAGAAAGCGCCTTCGCGTGATTGGTAGTGATGACGAAGACATGTAACATGTAATCATAATATTATGTTAACATTAATCTTGTTATAAACTTGCTTTTGCCAGTAAATTTTTTGTTTTAAATTTTTAAACTATTTTTTGTATTAATTTTTGATTCGTATAACATGAATTTGCATCTTTTTTGCGTCTTTTAGGAACGTATACCGTGGTATACGGAAGTTACCTGTAATTTACTTAATGACCAACTACAGAGTGTTTACCATAAACATCTTTTTATATCCGCATAAATTTTTATTTAAACCATACATATAACGAACTAACACCAATTTTTTTCTTTCGATCTGATTTTTATGACTTTTGACTTTCTTGTCATCTTTAAATAAAATTTTAACGCAACGTAAGCGTTGCCAAAACCCTAAATTTGAATGAAGCTACAATACGTACTATACAGAAAAATAAACAAAAAATTAGATCTTCCGTTACTGCAGGTTTTTGCGTCTCCGCAAATATGACAGCTTTCCGTAAAACACCAATTCTTGAAAAAGTGGAAAAAGTAAATTAGTGTTTGGATCAACGATTGATCAAATAAACGAATGCCACTAGACACATATATTATTAAAAATAAAGCCTTAAAAATCTGCAACTTTTTAATAGAAAGTGGAGAATCTGTTACTGATCCCGATTTTGTTGCTGGGAGAAAGCGCACTTGCTGATAGTGAAGCTGCTAAAAAGTATCCGACAGAGTTGGAAAAAATTATTCAACAAGGTGGATATACACAACATCAGATTTTTAAACGCAGATGAAACCAGTATTTGGTGGCAAAAAAATGACCAAAGGAACGTTTATTTCAAAAATGTTAAAACTGCACCGGGTTTTAAAGTAGCAATAGAGAGACTAACACCACTTTTGTGCAGTAACACCTTAGGTGATCACGTGGTTAAGACCATGCATGTTTATAAATCCCTGAATCCTCGTGCATTGAAAAAACTTAATAAAAAGGCTTTACCGGTGTATTGGCAGCAAATAAGAAAGCTTGAGCTTATTTAAGAAATAGTTTTTAAACTGTTTTCTACCAAACGTGGGGAACTACATAAAGCAAAAAATAGATTTTAAAATTCTACTAATATTGGATAATGCACCAAGCCATTAATCCGAAAAATTTCAGTCACCCTAAATGTTGAAGTAATATTTCTACCGCTAAATACAACTTCATTACTTCAACCACTAGATCAAGGTATTATATCTAGGTTTAAAGCTTATTACATAAAAACATCTTTGCAATGGATTTTGAATATAGTTGAAGATGATTCTATTGATGTCATGCCGCCTTGGAATCACTTTACAATTTTGGATAGTATTAATCACACATCTTCATCCATTAAGGAATTAAAACCATCAACATTGAATAATTGTTGAAAAATATATGGCCAGAGGCAGTTGAAAAGGATAACTTAATTAATCCAGATTATAAACGAAATAGAAGCAATTGTAGAAGGAGGGGAAGGTATTGACGATATGAATGTCGAAGATATTCAAGAATTACTACTGGTACAAGAAGAAATTGATATGGTAAGTTTGCTGGAAATGGCATCAGAAACAAACACAATTGATTTTGTTGATGATGACGATGAAAACAATACAGAGGAAGATGTTACCGTTATTGTAAAAGATTTTACAGTAAAAGTTATAAAAAAGGCCTAGATATTGCTGAACAATTGGGAAGATATTTTATCAGTTAAAAGAAAATTTCACAAATACTTGGCTCCATACAACGAAATTGTTAAAGATCAACTCAAAATAACAGATTTTTTGCAAAAAAGAAATAATGAAACATCTTACTCTGCTGAATAAGGAGCAGAGGATAATGTTTCGCCAAAAAGAAAGTGCCTTCGCGTGATTGGTAGTGATGACGAAGACATGTAACATGTAATCATAATATTATGTTAACATTAATCTTGTTATAAACTTGCTTTTGCCAGTAACTTTTTTGTTTTAAATTTTTAAACTATTTTTTGTATTAATTTTTGATTCGTATAACATGAATTTGCATAACACAGCGTCTTTTAGGAACGTATACCGTGGTATACGGAGGTTACCTGTAATTTACTTAATGACCAACTACAGAGTGTTTACCATAAACATCTTTTTTATATCCGCATAAACTTTTATTTAAACCATACATATAATGAACTAATACCAATTTTTTTCTTTCGATCTGATTTTTATGACTTTTGACTTTCTTGTCATCTTTAAATAAAATTTTAATTGGTGTTGTACACAACGTACGTTGTGTTGTATTTTTAATTATAATATTTAATTTTTTTTTTTATTCGTGTGATATTTTCATGTGATGTTTTTACGACTTCATGAAATGTTTTTCCTGTTTTTATAAAAATTTTATAGTAAGTTTTATTAATTTATATTGTAATGTTAATTGATAGGGTTCCTATATGTTTTCTTGTATTAATCAGATTCGACTGAAGATGAGTTTAATAACTCAATACTAGTCTAGCTTAAATTGATTAAATTTATAGCAATTAAGAAGTTTGATATTATTATATTTAAATATATTCGGAGTTTGCAACATGGATCCTTTTACATTTTTGTTATGGCTAACAATAAGAATACATCAAAATAAACGAATAAGATACTGAGACCTGAAAGAACATCAAAAGTTATTGTTTTTATTTACATTCAACTTTTTCATGTTTTTTATTAATTTATTATTTCTTCATCTCTTTCGTTGGCACGATACTTCACAATTCTTAAAATTATTTTTTGACATAAAAATAAATTTAATATCGAAAGTAAAAAATAACATTTTATTCCATTGGTGTTCGTATTTAAGATATTCCTGCATTAATCTATTCATATCCCAATTTTCTGCAAAAACCAAAACTACGAAGAACAAAGGTTGATATAAAATAAATTAATAAAAATTAATACATTTTATATTTTATAAATTTAATTTGATTGAAATCAATAACTTCATTTGCGAAAAAACGTTGACTTAGTGATACGTCGAATAATCTTATTATTTCGTTATGTCCATACAAGTCGTATACGATGCGTATTCACCAGCTGTCTCCAACATATCAATGTTTCAAATATGAAATTCGCAGCAGCTGTGACAGCTCTAATTTCAGGGAAGATCATACTGTCGATCTGTGGCAATCTCTCCGAAAAAACTAAAGGTATTGAGGTCATGTTATTTAAATATTAGAACGTAACATGAACAATTGGGCCTAAAAGCCAGGATCGATAGTTATTATCCTTTTTAGGTTTTATGTTTCCATGTTTATACAGTAAAGAAACTAAAAGTATCTTTCCTTCCATATCATGTTACCATAAATAATTTAAAGTCAGTCAAGCTAATTCTATTGAGTTTCAACTGGAATGTATTGAATTAGAAATTAATTACAAGGAAGATTTAACAGCTGTTCTCAAGTTTCTCTTATTGTGTCAATTATAAATGAACGTATCCTATTCCGAGTAATCCCGGTAACTTGACTGATGGAAAATACAACCTCGGTCACCAGCGGAGTGACAACTCCATCTCGCGTACGAACGTGCCATTATCTGAGACGACGGCATCCACGGTCCAGATTAATTAATTCGCCGTAATTGTAACGCATTTATCTTCCTAATCGTTGATAGGAGATTAATTGATTCTGGTCTAGTCCTGTCCTTCCGAGAAGTCTCAATTTCGCCGAGACAACAATGCAATCCCGAGACTCGATTTATGACCGGCCCAAACGGAATTGGATTCAATTTTCGACCTTCAAACTATGAGCCTACAGCAAACTTGAAATTGTAATACGTAGGTAATTACGGTGGCTTATCGTTTCCGGTTTCGTGAGTGAAGGAAGACAGTCAAAGTTCTGGTGGTGTCAGTCGTGAAGAACGCGCAGTAATTTATCTGACAGTTAAGGGTCCCGCAAGAAATTGCAGGATCCGACGCTGCGGGATTAAGAGTGTCCCGCGTCGCGAATATTTCTTACTCCCAACGCCGCCCCCGTAATAAGTCGGCCAACGTCGGGATTACCCGAAGTTGACGGGCGACCCGAGAACTCGGCTGCTCCAAAAATTACCCTAATGCGTTTAATCTCCCACCCGCGTAACCAAAAAACCTTCAGACCTCGTAATTTATGTGTAATTCAGTAAAGGGGATGTTGGGAACCTTAACACAGTGGCTTATTGATAAACCTGGAATACCCTTTACAAGCTCCCCTATCTTGCACAAAAACCAAACACTAACCAAAAGCTTTTTACTTATTTTAAACCCAATTCCAAAATTTAAACGCAGTATATCTTCCAAAAACTTTTCGGGTTACCCTATTAATCTTTTCTGATATAATCAAGTAACTCATTAATAACCCGACACAGTTTTTATAACCATTCTCCCAGCAACTTCGGTAATGAAACCCCAACAAAACTTTCTTGCGTTCTAAATCTTTGCTAAGAAATAAGTCCACCTCAACTGTACAGCGAGAACTCCTGCAATACATCCACAAAAGACAAACTCGGAACTCGGAATTATAGCCTAAATAATCAATGACTTCACGATTGTTCGCTTGATCAAATCTACGCACGATGAAACAGAAATCATAACTTATTGATAACGTCAGCGTTCGTCTCCGTAAGGAACAAGATGATAAGTTGTTGAATGCACCTGTTAAATTATTCATAGGAGGTTATGCCTGAAAATCGACTACCGTAAATATTTAATCGACCTACGAAAACTAGTTTTCGTAAGGTATGCTGAGTTCCATATCAAATCCATCACCAACTAAAACTAAAATTTCGGTAAAATAATGATTTATTATCAAATAAGAAGTCCATAATCATAAGGAGGATAGGGCAACACTTACCATCCTCCGAAGACCAAACAGGATTCAACTTCTCCGCATTAGACAATATTTTAGTCGTGCAGCAACTGAATCGAATGTCTATGACTTCCCAATGATCTTATTATTTGGAGACTTTAAGAAAGCGTTTAATAATATAAGAACAGAAACAATCTTACTGGTTATACAAACGTCTTGTGTGGAAGCAAAGTTAATTATTGACCATAGTAAGAGACGCATCATGTGCATCGTATCCAAAACCAATCAAAACTTTTCTTTCAGCTTTAATTATTTACATCAAGAATAACTGTCCGAAGTGTAGCGCAGAAATCTAGCCAAAAATAAGACCGAATTTCAACTGGCAAACACGAGCACAACTGACATTCGAGACAATGGTGAATATAACTGGATAGTGGTATTAGTTGTTGGACAGTTAAATTGTCACAAATTTTGAAGGATCATGTGTTGACAAAGATTTTACCTACTTTGAATTTCGATGTTCCCTTTTTGAAAAAGTATGTTGATGATATTATAACTTCAATTCCTGAAAATCAATTAGATGTGGTTTTAGATAAATTTAATAAGTATAACAAGTATATACAATTTACTATTGAAAAAGAAAATAATAACTCTGTACCTTTTCTTGACACTAAAGTAATAAGAGATAATAATAACTCAATTAAATTGGATTGGTACACTAAACCAACCCTTTCAGGTAGATACATACATTTCACATCTTCCCATAAAATTAAACATAAAATTAACACCGTTTTGGCAATGAAACATCGAGTTTCGAAAATTTCTGAACTTAAATTTTTAAATAAAAACTTAGCAAAGTTAAAAAATGTTTTTGTCGATAACATGTATCCAGCTAAATTGGTTAACAACCTTCTTTTTGGCGTTCCCACTGTGACTTTACATCTAAAAAATTGATTTATATTCCAAATTTAACTGAAAAATTAACAAAAATGTTTAAAAAATGCAGTAGTTTGTTAGATGTTAGGATTATGGAACATTATCCGTTAAAATCACAAAAAATCTTTAAAAACCTTAAAGATAAAACACCTTTAATGCTTAAATCGGATGTAATTTATTGTATTTCATGTGGTGGATGTGATGGTTGCTATGTGTGACAAACTTGTCAATGGTTAAAAAAGAGAATTAGTCAACACAAAAGTGACGTTCGTTGTAATAAAATATCCTGTGCTTTAGCTCAACATAGCCTTGAAAAAAGTCATGTTTTTGATTTTGATAATGTTAAGATTTTAGACACTAGTAAAAATTATCACAATAGACTTTTTTTGGAAATGTACCACATTGTAATCACACCCAACACAGTTAATCACAGAACGGATATTGATTCACTGAGTAACATTTATTCTTTAATTTTTGAATGTTGTAACAATGGATTTAAAAATTTAAATTTAACCGATTAATTGTGATTTATTTTGATGTTATTGAGGTTGCATGTTTGTAATAAAATTTGAAAGTTTTTCACGTCTGCGCTGTTCGCTTCACGAACTGTTGTTGGGGTAGTTTTTTAACACAATATTTCATTTAATTTTTGGCCATTTTAATATGTGCTGTCACAACGTGGTCTATTTTATATCTTGTAATTTGGACGTAATACAGAAGTATTTAAAATTTATAGTTAGCTTCAAAACAATCGTAAGTTTTTCAAAAATTTCTTGAAACTAATTTTAAATTTTGATATTGATTAAAAATTTCATACTTTTCACAGATTTAACATGGAAATTTTTGTGTATCTTTCAGTAAAATTTGTCCTCTGAAGAAGGTTCAATATAGAACTGAAATATTAGGATCTATGAATTGATTGTTGTTTAATTAATCCACTATCCTATCCTGGAAAAAAATTAATTTACGTGTTACTAACGTGATAGACAAATTGTTTAACATTGTTCAAAACATTTTTTGTATAGATCTTGTAGTATAAGGCATACTATTGTAGATTTTACTCAAACTTCTTGCGGTATTTTGCGGTTTTATTTTTAATAATTTTTTATTACATACTGTGCATATAAAGTGTGAAAAAAGTCATAGTTCTACTATATGTTATTTGCTTGGAAAGTGCATCTCCAGGTAGCAAATATATATCAAAAGAACCTATTCATCATAAAATTGATACTATAATTTATTTTATGTAACGCTAATTAATTGCTAGTACGAGATGTTAGTGTACTAGAGTTAATAATTTTCTAGAACGAATACATTAATTGCATTGACCCATTGAGTTTTTGATAAAATATTATATTTTTTATATGCTTTATACCAAAATTAATTAATTTACGAAAAAGCCATAGACATAAAAAATAGGTAGTTATTATTAAATTTAAAAATGAAATAAAAATTCTAAAATTCTAGCATCGTTGTGGTGAATAACAAAGTATTTAAAAAATGCGGTGTAATAAATTAGTTCGTTTATTTAAATTCGGTTCAACATGTTTCGTAATCTATCGAATTTCTTCTTCACGCACGGCGACAATAGTAAGAAGCACGTGTTTTCAGACACTTACACCAACTATAAACAATTTTAGATAATTAAAATTAAGTGTAAATGGGACAATAATAATTTTGGACTATTATATTACTTTTAAAGTGTTAATAACATTTGTAACTGCAATAAATTGTAACTAAAATAAATGTCTACAGTTGGTGTAAATGTCCGAAAAAAACGTTTTTATGCTATATTGTCCCAAGAAACACATGCTTCTTACAATTGGCGACGTGCCTGAAGAAGAAATCTATTAGATTTCGAAATTTAACGGAAATGTTAATTTAAATAACAGAAAATATTTAGGAATTTAGTTCATCTAGAACCCATAAAAATACAACATTAAATTTCTTTAACGTATTTCTTCAATCTTGTGATTAACAATTATAGATTCAAGTGTTAAGTAAGTTTTGTCGAAATTGTAAGATATTAACCAGGTTATTTCGTTTTATTACAGATTCTAAGCAAAATTACATTTCAATAAAAAAATGTAAAATTATGAAATGGTTACAAGCTGGTAACTCAAAAAGTTTTAAGGGTTTTTTAGTTAGATTATTTCAAGAATAAACTAAAAGATACACTAAATCAGAATGAATCGGTAGAATCTATCGGTAGAATCTCAAATAAAAATAAAAAACTTTTTGATACAATACACCCAAAATGGTTAATATCATCAAGAAATTCTACGATATTTCGTAACAAAAATTCATTGTGGCTTAATTCAGATATACAATTTGCTGGTAATACCGACATACAGAAACCAGCTACAGCAGAGGAAGAAAATGATCTTTTGATTCGTTCCGAATCAAAAGAAGAAAAAAGGAATTGGAAGGTAAATTAGGTGCAGCAGATGTAATGAAACAAATAGTTTTTTCTACCCTCGCGTTCACATCAAGGTTCGTCCACTTTCTGGAGACGAAGCATTATCGCTTTTTGTAGAAGCTAAGTTAACCAAATTTTAGTACAATGTCATGTGAAATATTGCGAAAAGTTACAATTCAAATCTGCTTCCAAATTATGGAGCTATTACTGTAGCAAAAAAAAAGATGCTATCCAAAGAATCTCACTATTACTGAAGACAAAGCGAAAGTTCCTCTAGAAAACTTATTAGACCGTGCTTCGAAATAGTTTAATAACATTGATAAAGTGCTAAGAACAAAAGTCATAAACGAATCTAAGTATCAATTTGGTTTGTCATCGTTACATGCGTGGATACGCTTCTTTGAATATTTACTTCACCTTGCAAAGAAATTAAATATTACGCAGTGGCAAGCTCGTGGCAAAGAAAACCAAGAAAAGGTTGCAAGTAATAAAAAACGAATCCAAGAATTATTTTATAAAGAACTGGGGCTTTTAGTGAACAGGCCAAAGCCAGGATTTAGCAGCACAAACAATGGCAATACGGCTCGATTGTTTTTTGAAAATGCTACCATATCCTCAAAAAATATTGGAGTTGAGGAAGAGTTAGCAACTAGGTTTAGAATAAGTTTGTAAGCAATATATAGTGGTTACCAATTGAAAATAGACTTATTTCAAAAATACGTTGATACCGCTGAAAATTTGTTTGGTATAGCACGCTTGGTATAACATGCCAACCACAGTGCATAAAATTTTAATCCATAGTACCAATATAATTAAATATGTCTTTGTACCTATTGGGCAACTTAGGGAAGAAGCCCAAAAATTGAGAAATAAAGACATTAAAAGGTACAGAGAATTTTATGCAAGAAAATTTTCCAATAAAGATAACATGGAAGATGTGTTTCACAACTTGCTAATTTCATCTGACCCACTCATTTCTAACATGAGAAAAGTTAGTACAAAAAAGCCAAAGAAGTATCGAGACGAAGTTTTGCAGTTTCTCGATGAATCTTTAGTAGAGTCATTTGACAAGGAGAATGAAGCTTTCTGATTTTAGTATGGAGAGGATGTGGTAAGAGTTTTCGAGGATGAGGAATGTGTGGTCATGGAATGTGGGAAGAGATTCTGGAAAAGCTGAAAACACACATGAAAGGAGCGGCCAGATATCTTATTAGTATTGACGTCAATGCGAGATATCCATCATGGGGAGATAGGTTGTTTGACGAGAGAGGTGAGCTGGTGAGTCAGTATACCTTAAGTAATAAATGGGAGCTGTCGAATGAGGAGAGTAGTGTACTCAGTGGACAAAAAGAGAAGAAAAGGGAGACCGACGGCTAGGTGGGAAGGGAAGTTTAAGAGGAGTTGTGGAGGGGTAACATGGCACAGAGCTTGGGACCGACAAAAAATGAAGAGAATGAAGGATATGAGGAATACAAGAAATTATGGCATTACGGACTAAATATCATTAGCATACGAACTCAATCCTACTATGGGAATACCACGGCTTACACCAAAATAATCCCCAAAAAACACAAGCCATGATGAAATTTTTATATGTTAAATTTTGATTTTAATTTATTAAAATATGATTTTGATTTCAGGAATAAAACCATATTTGAATAAGTCATTCCGTTTTTCAGATATTAAATTTTGAACTCAACCTAAATTTTAAGCATTTCATAAAATTAATGATTTCCTTAGTCATTTTGAAAAAATCTATTTCTTAAGATATCTTAATGAAATTTCCAGTCCTATATAAAGGAAATATGTTGATCAAGATATTTGAATATTGTAATTAGTTTTTAAGATATCAAGTTTTAAACTCAACCTAAATTCCGAGATCTGATTCTGAGTGTGGATTCTGAGTCATAACAGGAAATTCAAAGAAAGCAATTGACATCCAGCAGATTTGTTTTCGACATGTTGATAATTAAATGAACTTGAAAATGTGATTCTGAGTGTGGATTCTGAGTCGTAACAGGAAATTCAAAGAAAGCATTTGACGTCCAGCAGATTTGTTTTCGACATGTTGATAATTAAATGAAATTGAAAATGTGATTCTGAGAGTAGTTTCTGAGTTGTAACAGGAAATTCAAAGAAAGCATTTGACGACCAACAGATTTGTTTTCGACATGTTAATAATTAAATCAAATTTGCTTTTTTGTTGTTGTTTTGTTGCTAAAAAACAATTTTTAAGAACAATAGACTAATATCAGCCGAATCTGATGCAGTTTAGATTAGCACCAGTTATTATGATTGAAACCTAATATAATATATTTAGTGTTTATTGTTTTATTTTTATGGATTGGTACTGTTTTTAAATTTTATAAATACTTTGAAATACCCGTCTTTGGCTAATTTTCCCTTGAAAATAAGAGTATTTAGGAACACTGCTTCACATGTAATTTTATAAAGTCCGCGAAGTTTTAGATTGGCAAACTTGTATTTAATATTTATCCACAAATTTGGTAGATCATTATTTGAAATTAAGTTTATGTTCAGCTTGTTTAAATTTCTCTTAAGATGTATTCATGGTCGATGAAAATGTAGCATGATAAAATATAAGACTTCTAATTTTATCATAATTATTTGTAACCAATTTGTAGTATTTTTTTCAGTTATAAAATATTTAATATCATAAAATATTTATAACTAAAATATTAAATAGATATAAAATATAAATATTAAATTAATAATAAAATATAAAATATTTAATAATTAATTCACTAATGTATGACATAAAGAGCGAATGCAGCGAACTATGAATTTTCTTTTGTATTATTATTGAATTGGATCTTGTGGATTGTTTGATTTTTTCTTATGTCCAAATCTAAACAATTTTTTCAAAACGAAACTTCTAATCGACAAATAGGGAGGGATTCCAAATAAAGTTTATTTATGAAACAGACAAGCAGAATGTAATATGAAAAGAAGTATATGATAAGTCCTGTTTCTTCTTCATATATAAACCTTAAACACCTTTTGCAAACGTTAAATTTGAAGGGAAAAAACCATATCATCACACGAACCATAAACACTATCGCAGTTACTCAACAGTAATGCCCAAACGCTTTGCCTCATCACTAAATAGTAAAATAATACCACAAACAATAATATCAAAGGACTCTCGAACTCCAGCAACAGCACTCTGACTCCCAAAAAAAATGGATGACGTATTTTTAATAATGAATATTTAGACACAGTTTGGAAGCAAGATGAATCATTTTGTGTCAGTCATAATTAGTATAATTCTGAGTAACATACATTTCCGTAGGATCAAAGGAATAATGCAGCTAAGTGTTATCGGCGTACATATACAAGTGATACAACATTTTCTGAGATTTATTAGATAATGTTAACAAAAACTACAGGTATTGCGTGACATACCAAACGCTTATTAAGTATCAAACGCTTTAGAAAAATCAGATAGAACAAGAACCGCGGCCTTGCCATTATCCCATTTTCTATCTCTATATATTATTGATAATATTATCAATAACATCCAAAAGTGGAGTAGCAGAACTGTAACCCAATCTAAATCTAGACTGTGTATCGGATAATACTGAAAACGTTACCAAATATTCTCTTGGTCGACAAGTGGTAATTCGTTCTAAGAACTTAGATATTTTAGGTTATATACTAATGGGTTTTAAATCATAGTGATTAGTTAGCAGTCTTCTATATTGGTGTAACCAAAGCAATCTTCCAACGATCTGAAAAAACAAAGCACCTAAAACAATCGTTTACAATATGACATACATAAAGTAAGATTACGGGACAACACCAGTCGCATTAGTTCTAATTGAAACCAATACGTCTTCCTGCTCCGAGGAACTTAGCTTAACTTAGGACAATTCAAGCTTTCCAGTAACCGTGGGCATTACATTTGACAACAAGAAAGTAATTAATTCAGTATCACCCTGCGAGTTATTCTGAAAAGACAGAAAGTAATCATTTAAAGCATTGACATCAACTAGTCCCTCAGGAATAGAACGCTGTCTTGTATTTAGAATACCTATTTTCTTAAAACTGCCCCGGGAAACAACTCCCAGCTACTTCCGGTATTTAGCATATATTCAAGGTAAGCTGTCTTTTCCATTTAAACACGGGAATTAGTAAAATTAAGCAACTCCTTATAGGCAAGGTAATCGCGTTCACATTCGGTCCTTCTAAATTTTGTGTAAACATTATCTCTAAGTTTCAACAATGATTAATTTTATCTGTTATCAAATAACAAAAAAAAATCCTTTCTGAAGTGGTCCTAAGGGTAGGTGTACGTTGGAGCTGCGATAAACGATAAAAGCGGCGAAATTAACAAGAAAGTCAATAATATTGCAGCAAATATTGGATCGACCAATTAAAGAAAGCATTGCAGTACAAAAATCCATAGAAACGAATTTAGCGTTACTCTTATCGTTTGTCGCAGCTTCAACGTAAATGTACCCTTACATAAGCATGGGCATCAAGTAAGAACAAAATGAAACGATTGAGCAAGCAAACCTTGTCATTAATATTCTCGAGATATATGATCTCAATCCAATGAATTTGATAATAAATCAAGAGCAAAATTGTCACGATAAAGATGTTTAAAATCCTTGAAACTAATTGATCGTGGCTCAGAGTTGAAACGAGCACCACAAATGTGCTCACTAGTTGAGCATCAAACAATTTGCAATTATAGTTACATAATTGTAAATTGTACATATAGTTACAATTGTATGGTCAATATGCGAGGCAGAAATTGACGTGACCCTAGTCGAATGAATAAGACACCAAGTATTGACCCCGGTATGGACCTAAGAGATCCAAAAAATCAATGTTAAAATCACCTAAACTGTTCAAATGCGGAACAATCGAAGATAAAGTAGCATCAAGGGTATCCAAGAAGTTAGGCATACCAGTCTCAGACCTATCTAAACATGAGAGTAATGCTCGATGGAAAATAAGGAATAATCTTGTCCACGAGACAAAGATATCGCACTCTTCAGCAACAGTTAAGTTTCTCCTTACTGCAGCAAAATGAGCAGGCAAAAAGCGAACATTTCAGTGCTATATTTATAGTAACACAATAAACATGAAATGCACTTGTTAAATACCTTAGAAAAACAAAAATAAGGCAAAAAAGAAAACCACGTGTTCTACGAAATTTGATTATTAACAACAATTGAATTAACTCGCACGCCAGTTTACAGTAATACAATACCCTGAAGAAATACAGAAATCAATTTTGTATCAATAAAAATCAAAATTAATAGCAATGATTAATAAACAAACAAGTAAAAAGATAAAAGATGAAAAATATCACAAACAATAACAAAGTTTTCGTACCTAACACAAAAATAAAAAACAATTAAGTTAGATTTCTCCCACAAAGATAAAGTTACATTTATTGTAGAAGCTTATCTATATCGTTCATGCATTTAACCAAGTGCTTATGGCTGTTTAATTTCACGAAAATTCTATTCATTGACCACACCTTATCATAACCAACACTGTTTTGTACATCCCTAAGCAAGTTATAATGTAATTTCGCAAGACTTTCGCTTATAAAGTAAACAGAACCACGTAAATTCCAACGACCATACATTATTAACGTCCAATGTTCGTAGCTAGTAAACTTTACTATCACATTACGAGTTCCGTCCTTAGGTGCATCAAGAGGATGATATATATCAATACTGTGTTCGGGCAATACAATATTCATTTTGTTCTTAAATAACGATATATTGAGTAAGAACACAAGTGCACATTTACAGTGTTAATAAATACAGTAGTTAATACGTATGCATTTTCTTCTAGAGTATAGTTTTAGGTCATCACACTTTTGATTAAGGATATCAAAACATTTATTATTATCGAATTTCTTCACGCAGGAACTGTTATGCCCTTTCTCAGCATAAAGTCCCGAACAAATCGGAAATACATTCCTTAAAGGACTAACGATCACCGGCAACACCTTTTAGTGGTACTCATGATATAAAGGAATCGTCAACTACAAACTTGAGTCAAGTATTTAGTTGTACATCTGATCTGCTTGATGTGACGGATGACATACTGAGAAGAATTGGACTGCATTTGTGTTGTTTGATTTTTTAAAGGCATTTGATCATCTACTTCACTTAATGCTAAATTAATTACATAAAGGAAGGTGGCAATTGTTCTGAGACAATTCCAAATTATCCGGTATTGTATTGCCTATATCCTGGATTCAATATTATATTTCATATGTACCGTATTCGTTCGAATCTAAGACGTATTTTTGTCACACAGATGTTTCTAACAATGGGATGCGTCTTGAATTTGGACCTATTTTGAATACATATAATTCAAAAATACAAAATATGATAAAGAAATTAATTGTAATAGTTACATCAGTCACGAGTTATAACAAAAAAAATATAAGAACAAATTTTAGTTGGTACTAAATAATTCACACTGGAGAAAACGTTAAACTATCCGGGGGAATTATATGTTTACGTAAGTTTATGTATCGCTCTCTGAACATATAGACGTTTTAAGAGTTATTATGGCCACAAAAAGATTTTATTATGACGTTGCATTAAAGCGACAAGTTATTTTATATGCGATTTATTTGCCATAGGTATTGTTTTCGAGTTATAAAAAATAAAAAGAATTTCTTTGCTAACTGTAAACAACTTAAATCGATTTATTTTGAGCCAAGGAATCTGTAGTCTTCCATTTCAAATGCATTTTGAAGACGGCCTGTAATAATATTCATAAATAATACACATAGTTTTACAGGCACCGGACTATCAGTTGCCATCTGTCGCGCTGGTTCAGCGCCATCTATTGTTGAGTAAAAAACATAATTTTCTTACTAACATAGCAATGTCATTTTATTAGCCCTAGTCCTACCAACGTTTTATCGTAACGTGTCCTACCAAGGTGTGCCTCACAGGCACACATCCATTTGTACACATTGTTGATGTGAATAATAGCAAAATATGCATTTATTTCATGTAGTAGGTATACAGTAACATTAAAATATATAGAAAGAATATTGTGTGTCAGAAGATATAATTTAAAAATAGTACAAGATAGTAAAATATTTGAAAGTTATTTATATAGTTTGCAATTTGTGCACGTGAGTATTTTCTCTGAATGTTCACCACAAACCGTTTGCTTACACTTATCACATAACTGTGTTGATATTCTGATTTTCTTTGATGGGCAAATATAGCACCGTATTCGTTTTCTTACGTCTCGAGCCGAAGACTCCCCTGTGGTTGGTACTCGATTCAACGTAGTTTGTATCAATGAAGTATGACTTTTATGCAAGCCACTCAAACTACGACATCTAACTAAACTACCACTAAATTTATTGTAATTTCTCGTAAGAAAATTTTGCGAAGTCTTCGTTTATTTGGAAATATGCCAGTCAGGATGGATATTTCTCGAAATGACAAATGAAGCTACTCCACACACATCAATTATATTGAAAAAAATAGGCCAAAAGCCACCTATTAGTTTTGCGTTTCACTGAATATATATGTACCATCTGATCAAGTCTATCCACCCCTCCTTTCGTGGAATTGTAGTACTTATTAATTTCAGATTTATTTTTATTTTCCTCATCAATGGTGGAGTCGTTGTGCATTGTAGATAATAGTATGACACAGCGATTTTTCTTAGGTACATAAGATACCAAAGTCATTGTCTTCTGAAAACCAAACAAGTTGCTTTCAACATTCCGTTGCCTGTGAGGTAAAAAATTTGGTGGTATGCAGCGCTTATTTTTTCTGAGAGTTCCTACACAAGTTAGGCCTTTGGTAAGCAAACTGGATGCAAGCTCGTAGCTAGTGAAGAAGTTGTCGAACGTAATATTCCTTTTAGTTCTCAGAAAAGGTTCACAAAGGTCTTCAACCACCTTTTGCGCTAAGTTTCCTGCTCTGTTGAGACCTTCTTTTCCTAAGTACGGTATAACACGTAACGAATAACTAGTTCCACTATCGCATATCCACCAAATTATCATACCGTACTTATCTGGCTTGCTTGGCAGGTACTGTCGGAAAGATACACGACCTCTAAAAGGCACCAGTTATTCATCGATAGTTAGATTACTGCCAGTAAGTTTATTTCAGCAAGTTTGTATTAACAAGGTCCCACAGGTCTCTAATTGGTGCCAACTTGTCCTTTTGCCTTCGGAGGGTTCTGGTCGCTTTATCGTCAAAACGAATAAATCTAAGTAATTGAGTAAATCTATTTCGTGACATACACGGTCGAGAAACAGGATTTCCATATAAAGGATTCCATAGCTCATTATAGTCCAACATTCCTTATTTATTTCTTCCAGCAGTAATCAAAAGGCCTAAGAAAGCACGGATTTCAACGCCGTCAACTGGTTTCCACAAATCGCCAAGAATACGAACAGACTCCTTATTAGTGAAAGTAACCACAATACCAATAACCGTATCATCAAAAAACAAATTGAATGCGTCACAAGGAGTATCAACATGCACTCCAAATGGAAGCTTCACTTTGTTCAAAGCTGTTGTAATTATGTTGTGTGCACGTGTTTTTCCCTTGGCAATCGGCATGGCATTCCACTCGGTACCATCTTTTCCAATAAAAATTTGCGAATGGCCGGGCGGTTCATCATTAGCATCACTATCGTCACTTTCTTCTTGTTCATCGCTTTCTTCGTCACCAGTTTATTGATAATCCACTTCACTAGAAGAGGTTTCGTCATTTGGCTTTTCTTCATCTTCACCACCATTTACATTCCTTCCCATCACTTACGTACAATGCATCGAGCAACTCCTTTTCAGTTAGTGGCCGGCGTCGGTCAGTCATACTTTCCGCATAAATTTCAAAACCAAATAAGCATAAAAAAACAAATCTATTTTTATACTGGGGTCAATCAAAACTTTATTTTGCTTACCTGCTCTATATACTCTCCACTAGGTAAAAGAAATAAAATTAACCAATAGACACCTAAAACGGCCAATGCGTTCATTAGGAAAGTCACAAATACACTGATAGCAATACAGTTTGTAAGCTGACTGTTTAGCAAAACGCATTTAGGAAATTCCCTTTCATATGCAACTGGAAGTTCTTACATACAAGGGGAAAGTTCCAAAAACATAAAGCATATCTTATTACGGGGTTTTACCCACATACCTAGCTAAATAACGTAGCAATGCATTTTATAGTATAACAGTATGTGCCTCAAAGACACACCTTGGTAGGACGTGTCGGTAAATTATGTTTAATTTTTTCAGTAAAAATAGGAAAAATATTTTTAAAAAAAATTTATGTCATTCTGTGTTAAATAGTTTATTTTGAGAATACAAAAATCCTCTAGTCCGTGGGCAGTTAACTTACAAAGTTCCAGCAATTTCAAAATCAATTGTGCCTTAAAAGCACACCTTGGTAGGTTTAGGGTCAAAATTGAATTCATCGAACAAGATAAAAAATTTCAACAATATTAGTGTATAGATGAGTAGAGTACGAAGATTAATAAAATGAACCAATCTCCCGCTCATCAGCTTGAAATCTGCCGCCTTCTTGGGAGCATGAGCTACATTTCCAAACTGCCCTTCATCCTCTTAAAGTCTGTCAACTTGTGGACAGCATGAGCTACTATATCTCCAAACTCTCCTTTATTACTTTAAAGCCAGTCAACTTCTTAGCAGCATGAATTATTACACCTCCAAACACATGCTAATCTGCTTGAAGCCTGCTGGCCTTGTTGGCAGTAGGAGCTATTACATCTTCAAATTCCTCTTCATCATTGCAATGTGTGCCAACTTGTTGGCAGCATGAGCTACGACATCTCCAAACTCCCCTTCATAATCATAACTCTGCCAATTAGTTAGAATTCCTGTTCATTAGTGGGAACTTGGCCAACATGTTAGCAGCATGAGTTATTGTGTATTTAAACTCCAACTCATTACTTTGAAGACTGCAATATTGATCCTAGTAGTAGTTAGTACAGTTTCAAACATTTATATGTTGACAATGATGGGAACTACGTTACTTAACTGTTAGATTTACCAATTCGCAATATATATCTCTGAAATATTTATCAAATATCACTATTTCTCAGGGATAGGTCAAGTCGACAATATAACATCAATTATGTCAAACTGGACATGTTAATAAGACGTCGACATCGACATTATGTCGACTGAGATTATGTCAACAATGTTGAAAAGTTGGAAAAAAATACTAATATCTATTCTTATTACGTAATGTGATTTAATTAAATAAAATAAAAGTTCAGTCTTTTACCATTAAATAAATAGGTATGAGTATTGTATTTTCTAAGATTCGAAAAATGTGGTTCTATATTTGCTGATGCTGCCAACATTGTCAATAATTTCACAACTAAGCCCGCTAGCTAGGGGCATTTTAATCTTGCAATTCTCCAGAACAAGTGGTTTATCTATTTTTTATCCAAAAGACTTTTAAAAACCCCACAGCTTGTGGTAAATAAGTCCCATTGATTGATACCACCATTATTCAAATGATTAAATAAAAACCGATTAATTTTCTGCTTTTGAGTTTGGGTCAATTTTCATTTCTTTTGAGATTCAGTTTTCTTTTCATTCAATCATATAATGGATGAAAATAATATGCAACTAAAGCATATACAGGGTAAGTTTTTATCTTGAGACAATGGAAACGCTGCATCAAATCAAAAAGAGTTCTTGATAAGATTTGTTATAAACCATGGGCCTCAATGAATGGTGCCGAACTACCTCAACCTTCCAGAGTGGAGGGTGGAATAACTTTAAAATTTTAAATGGGAATTGTAAACGTATGCTGTTCTTATAGTTTTAATACAATTTTTAAAACTATGCGAATTAACCAAAGAAAAAGAGAGATTGCATCCAATTACCATCCTTGCTAATGCTTTATTGATATTTAATTCTTCGTCTTCTGATAATTATCAGAAATTTCAATTATAATTAGTCCATATAATCAGTTTTTTTTGTTTCTATTAACACTTGGTGGTTAATAAATTAATAATAATCGAATTTTATAGGTAGGATATTATTAGGCTGTTGAAGTATATCATCCGTCATTAAAGTGTATATACCTTCCTGTATGGAAATGTTTTACTAAAAATATTGAAATCAATTTTTGTTACAAGTGATCATCGAGTGATTCCAGTGATAAAATTTCTGTACAACTGGAACTGGATTATGTTTGTATATTATCATAACTACAGACATTTTTAGAATAAACATTAATTGGAATTATTTTTTACGTGTAACATATAAATGAAAAACAGAAGGGAAGAAATTTTTACCTTACACACGTAGAGACAGGAATAATTATGAAAAGAAATGATATCCCAGCGCTGCTATCATTTCTTTTCATAATTATTCCTGTCTCTACGTGTATAAGGTAAAAATTTCTTCCCATCTGTTTTTCATTTTTAGAATACCATTATAAATATTTATATAAATATTTTTAAAATTGTTTAGCTTAATGTAACAAAATGAAGAAAATGTACTAACTACAGAGAATGAGTTTTATGAATGGAAAATCTCAGCACGAAGATAGCTAGACTCTATTCATGTAGAAACACATGCAAGAATGAAATAAGGTTTTGTAAATTTCCTCGTGCTTCTCTGCTTCTCTGTATTTTCTTGATACGAATATATATATTTGAAGCCGAGCTTGTCCAGTATTTTTAATTACATTTTCATAAAAATGGCATTTAGTAGCATATTTATTTTATTAATTTTTATTAAGTCGAACTTTAGTTTACTAAACTTGTCGTTCAGCTTCCAACCACTCAATCGTAAAGCAAACTACAATTCGATCGTAAATTCGTTTATTCCACATTCACTATTTTAGAACTACCTAACCTCATTCACATGACAACGAAACATTCTTGATTGACGATATTTTCGACACTCTATACATAGTTGACATACTGTGGAGTCGCGGACGTCTATTTCTCACTTACACCATCATTATAAATTCTCGTGTTGTATAACTGATAACTGATAAGATTACCAGAAATTATTAAACGGGAAAGGTTAAATTTTGACAAAAGGGAGAGATTGTTTTTAAATTCTTCTCATGCATTCTTTATATCTACATCTAGAGGAGTATCATCCCATGAGATCTATAATTGCCTTAATTCTTGCATGATATGTTTAGCTTTCAGTATGCATGGGGTATGAAATCCCAATGGATTATAAATTCGTACTATATCCGATAGAATACTTCGTACTGTACAGATATGATGGCGAGGAAGGTAGCAATAATTAAAACTCAAATCATTTTGAGGATTCCATTATAGTCCAGGAACCTTTATGCAATTGATTTCTTCGCAGTCAAAAATTATTGTTGTTGTCTATCGATGATTGGGATGTGAAATAATATGCTTTCACAATTACTGGCCCATTTTCTGAGTTCAAAACCACTTTTTTCAAAACAGTTATTAATCCCTTCTGTGAATTAAGTATAATTTGTACCACGAGAAGTGAATGTGAATCATCGATATCCATAAGAATTTTGCGCATGCGTTACAAATATTATGTCCGTGCGTTGACGTGGGTTAGAGTGAAATGATTTCTAGCGCGTATGTCTGTTCCGTACACTTTTAGGCAATGAGTTACCTTCACTTCTCGTGGTACTGACAATAAGTCATCAATGCTGGAAACGCCAGTGACGATGACATCTACATAAATATTTCTTTTAAGAGCCAAGCAAGTTTCAGGATATTCCTAGGAATACAGATTGGACAATTCCAGAATAGTTCGTTAGGTCAAAATGGAGGACGAAGCCATACCGTAAGTGACCGTATTCAAGTCCTTCTTAATGAACCAATTCCTGAGGCGTCGAATACCACCCGAAGTATTATAGACAAGTTTCCTGAATGTGAAACACAGTAGTTTGGAAGGTAATATGCCGATGATGACTGCGATTGATTATCTGGGACAAAACTCTTATACTCAGGGACAATATAATCTTTAATAAAGTCGGTATATTCTTATGTTGATTTAAAATCTTTTACTAACTTACGTTCCAAACAACGGCTTACAATTTTTAAAAGGTAATGAAACCATGAATCGGCCTGTTTCCGTATGTTGGTAAGTTGAAATAAAATAACATTCACATTGCTTTTCTTCTTCTGACATTGACAATGGAGGAGAAATTGATTCCAGTTCCCAAAATCTTCTTAAAGATTGATCCTAGGAATTTTCAACGGTTAATAAACAACTTGTCATTGCATTGGGAGATGTTTGTAATGGTCGACCCATCAAAATTTAACCGAAAGCAAGGTATAGAGTAAAATCGATGAGTTGTTTAAAGTTTAAAATTTTGTAAGTACTACGCTCAGTTTCAAATTTGGTTTTTTCACTTTATTGAGCTTTTGTAATAATAGGCTGAACAGAAGAAAATGCCAATGTTCTATGGGAAATCCAAGAGTTTTAAAGCCATCAACATTTTTCCGGAAAGTGTCCGCCAGAAAACGAACAGATATAGAAGATGATTCACTCAATGGTTGACAATGTTGCAGCTCGTTATATTAAATGGTGGCTAAGTGTCTACGAATTTGATATCTACCCTCCAGGGTTGCGAAGGCAATATCGTAATTATGTTCTGTTAGTGTTAAACCCTTTAGCAAATTAAAAATCTCATGTTTTAAAAAAGTTAAAAGATATTGGTATTTTGCCACGTTAGATAAAGAACTATTTTCATGAACCATGGTTATGAATAAATCATAAAAGCTCATGATTTATAATTACCATCGAAGATGGGTATAGTTAATTTAGCTGTTGCCATAACTGATAATTTATTGACCGATTTAAATTTTTTATATGTCTCCTAGGAATCATTAGCTCTCTCAAGGAACATTACATTAATTTTTGAATGGAATCAGTACGACCCTGTTTCGCAAAAGTCATGGATTTGAGTAGCCGCTTGTACAATCCATTACGTTTTAGGTAAGTTTAGCTAATTTATCAGCAATAATGAAATTATAACTAAATGAAATGATAAAGAGATAAGGTACAATATAAATTCTTTCAGGGGGACGACAGCAAAAAAAATAAATTTCAAAAGGAAACGTGTACAATCCTTCGAAGGGGAAGATTAAAAAATATATATATTCCAAAAGGAGAAAATGAAGAAAATGATTTTTCCAAAGGAAAACGTGAATAATTAAAGAAAATAATTCTTCCACGGGGAAAAATGAAATAAAAATTAAATTTAATCCCATATGAAAATGAAATCTACCAAGGGAAGGAAAATAAAAATACATCTGAAATTAAATCAGGTAAGAACGAATTGAATTTAAAATGCAATGCTAAAAATAATGTATTAATTTTTTTATACGTACTAGATTAGGCGATCAAAAGACGTCGTGGATATGAGTAAAGACTTGAACAAATAATCACGTTAAAACGCACAAAGAAGAAGAGAAAAATGAAGTTAAACTATGGAATTAATATGCAAATAATTTTAACCGGAATCAAGAAATGTTAGATCTGGGTCGAAAGACCAAAATGAACATGCAATTATAAAAGAAGGAGTTAATTATTTATCATTTATAATTAATTTAGAAGAGTGGTTCAACCAAATACTTTATACGGAAGTGAAATAAAAATAAAGAAATATTAATTAATTATATTGTTTAATTTATTTGTCTTTACCAGTTTCGTTTATGGAACATTATCAGAAGACATCTACAAACTTTTTTTTTAATAAATAAATCTTAATTCAAACTAAATAAACAATTATAAACTTACGTTATAGGGATTTTAACATCAACAGCATTCGGTAAAATGGAATCAAACAAAATTAATATAGAAATGAATAACCGAAACGCAAGAAGAATTTAATGTAGCATGGTTGGAGAACGTTATAACAACCTTTTTCGTTAATTCAGGTTAGATCTGCTCTTATGATTTTTGTCACAACATGTGTTCATTTTGCTGTTCACTTTTATACCGATTTAGCAGACCCTTTTTGCCCGCTATACTTCATTTGACATTGTTTACACAAATTTAAATACAACTTACAACCTCATATGTATTGTACATATTTGCTCACATGTATTGTCATATTTGTTACGTTGCGCAACATAACAAATAAACCTTTGCAGAAGGATAATCCAACATTCACTAAACCCTTCTGTTATTGTTGATGTTTGCCAGTGTAGTCCGAATATATAATAATAACATAAAATATTCAACCTTTCTCCGACGTGTTTGGTATGTGTTGACACAGATCGGTGAATGTTAACTTTCATTAATTGCTGTGTTTTACTGTAACATATATTTAATCTTACTCCTACTAATCAATTAAAGTCATATGTATGTAGATGATATGTAACTTTATTACACCTTTGATAGGGACAATGTTCGAAATGCAGAGGTTTTTATTCAGCAGCTTCATTACCTTAAGTCAACATGTCGTGTATATCATTTTTCATATATATATATAGATGTCACGATTGTTCTCACAGAAATCATAACTTATTGATAACGTCAAAGTTCGTCATGGTAAAGAACAAAATAACGAGTTGTTGAATGCACCCTTTAAGTTATTCATAGGAGGTGACGCTTGAAAATCGACTACCGTAAATATTTAATCGACCTACGAAAACTAGTTTTCGTAAAATATTTAAAACTGCCTTCACCGCCGACTCTATTTATCGCCCCATGTTAACTTCGTTCCGCAATCTTCATTCCTAACGCCATCCATTTCAAAATTCACGTAAAATTTTTATATCCGGACCTGGGTCGAGCGGATAAACGACCGTTGTTATGGTGATACTGTAAGGAAATGGGACGTACTAAATTTATTACTGATTAAAACTTACTCAAAAAGTCATCTAAAAGAAGTTCATTTAATTAACACTGTTGCTTTCGCAGAATATTATCTCAATTCTTTTAACGTAATTACAATTAACACTTTGTTACGTTAATTTGACACACGGTGGTTATATAATGGGATGGTGGCGAAGGGGTGAGTATTTAAATTTTAAATAGCTTAGTAATCGATACAGCCCCTCGTGGTGGTGCTAGTTGGGGTTCTGCTTAGTGCGCCTCTGCCTAGTCCACTCGTTTTAACGTGGTATTTATTAGTTCGCGGGCCATTATCAGCTGGTAAATGGTGCGCTAGTCGCATTTTGTTGGAATAACGTCCTTAAAAATTGCCGTAAACTCGCGGATTGTAAACTGTAAATTCAGCGATTTTGGAAAATTAACCTGTAGGAAACAGGATGTGATAAAACTTTTGAAAATCCGAAACACTTAATTAAAACTTGTGATTACTTATTAACTCTTGTTATTAAGGATTCTTATGCATTAAACTAAGTAATTTAATCAACGACATATACTACGGTGATATGGATGCTAATATTGCGTGCGTAGCTTATTACTATATAGATCAAATATATTTAGAATTAATAGGCGTAATAATAGCATGAACTATAAATCAAGTATTGATCGCTATTATTATTACTATAATTATAAGTATGGTTATTGTTTTTATTTAAGAATAATAAAATTTACATTTGCAATGATAGAAGTTAGTAGATGTTACGTACATATAATAGCGCCCCATTTCCGATGTAAATTTGCGTTTAGATATTCCGACTGTAGTTGCCTCTAGCTCTCTATTAATTTCCATAAACACCACCATGATAACTAGCGTCATATTAAAATAAAAAAAAATGTGCGTGGTTGCGTTGCAGTATAGGCATCGTCATTGTTGGTGAATGAAAGGCGAACGAACATAGCTATAGATGTCAATTCGGCTGCCTATAGTCGTCGCATTATGTGGTATTATGGGACGCGTGTGTGCGATCTATTGAAACGGATGTGTTTGTGTTTTCCGGCCACTGTTGACTGAATCCTAATGCGACCGGATTCGTTCGTCACAGGATTAGGCGAATCCCTATGATTTACCGAATTAAATCTATACCCCATTTCATTGATCCGAATTTAGCGAAGAAACTGTATTGAAATAATTTCTGAACCTGGTGTCATTAAAACCAAAAAGAAAGTAAATAATCTTGAAATGTTTACAAAGTCGAAATGTTTAAATTTAAATTTAATAATTTTAGAAAGAGCATAAAAAATAAATTTTTTAAGTCAGCCAGCAATTTTGGGAATTGAATAATTTCAGATCAGTTCCTATTCTGCCAGTGCCTTTTAAAGTTTTTGAGATAATGATTGAGGCCAAAATTTGCAAATATGTTGATTTATTTCGCATTTTGTCTAACTATCACTCGGGATGGGGATTCAGCTGTACATCTGCTCTTCTTGATGTAACAAATGCCAAATTGAGAGGAATTTATGGCGGGTGTGTTACTGCTCTTACATTGCTTGATTTTTCAAAGGCATTGACACTCGACGTCACTTAAGTCTTATTTCAATATTGCATTACGTTGGGTCGTCCCCGTTAGCTCTTCGTTTAATTAAAAATTACTTAGACCATCGATCTCAGTACATAAAGGTAGATGGCAAATGTTCTGAGATAATCCCACTGATATTCAGTATACTTCATGAATCTATCCTGGGTCCGATATTGTATTTGATATATACATTTAATCTTAGTAATCAATTAAAGTTTTATAAAAGCCATATGTATGAAGATGATACGCAACTTTATTATACCTTTGATAGTAACAATGTTTGAAGCGCAGAGGTTTGTATCAATGCAGACCTTAACAGACTGCTTGGTTACGATAAGAGGCACAAACTTACTATTAATTATACCAAGTCGTTATTGGTTCGGATTTGCTGAATGAAGGGCTCTTTGAATATGCGGCTTGACAATGTCAAAGTTGGCATTTCATTTGACACTCACAATCGTGATAACACTTTACATTCAGATTTGAGATCAGAAGACATAGATACAGTCTTCTTATTATAACCATCTTCATAGTATATGCAGGATAACTTCTAAAATGTCTCCAGTAAAGGTCTGGGGACAGAACCTTAAGGTATACCAGATACAATGCTCAAAAAATCTGAGTATGATCGATTATTGGTCACACACTGAAATTAAGTGCAAAGGTAGAATTTTAATAAACATGAAATATTTGCAAAGTCAAAATGAATAAATTTGTGCTCTTGTGACAAATTTAATAATTCTAGAATAAGAATAAGGAGGAATTTATTGAAGCCATTTTTTAAGCCTTTTCTTTCTCTTACAAAGAAACGAAAATGTGAAAAGCATTTGATTATCGGACGATTCATTGTTTCTTTTTCATTTTATACATTGCTCCATTTCCTAGCAACATTATTCATCTTGATGTAAATTGATATGGTTCTTGATTCCTTAAAGAATGAACACAAAGCTATAGAAAATAAACGTAATAACTTTATGGAGGTGGATGCTTTCCTTTTAGATCTTATTGTCACTTTCATTTAAAAGAAAAATATCACACGAGCTAGATATCATCGATGAATATCATCGACATCAATACATGAATTATAAATAGAATCGACAAAATTCAATACAAAGAGCACTGCTTTACATAAGTACGCTTTAAAACGGCGATATAGGATATGTCGTGTGTTATAAAGTAATTTCAGAGCGGATTATGCCGAACAAGTTTACAATTATGTTTCGTGAATCTCAAACAAGTGTCCATAATAGTACAGTAATTTTGAAATTCAGAGGAAGTTGGCAAACCTTGTAGGATCTAATTAAAGTTGTTTAAAAAGCTTAGCCTTCTATTAACCTGCGATCGCTGAGTACAAATGTAACTACTGAGTATTTCGAAGGATTAATCAATAGAAGAATTCGAGACGCATACACTACTAAATTATCCAAGTCAGTATTTATCCTATCCACCACAATATTAACCTCAACAGACTTAAAACTATAATATAGTTGAGTATCGCGAGCGAACATGATAACCACAAAGTATTAAACAGAACGAAAGTTGAAACGTATAAATCAATCCATATGGATACACTGAAATCCTACCAAAATCTACCAAAATGCATTTTTTTGTTGACAGTGGTAATACGCAGATTATCAACATGGAAATAAAAGATCCTAACGAGTAGAAGAAATTGAAGAAGAAGAAGAGGAAAGGTAATTAAGAACTTACATAAAACAAATACGAATGTTTAAGGGATTGCAACGAAACTGACTCAGAACATGGAACCAACTATAAAAGAAGTATATATATTATTAAATAAATGCTTAAGAGAAAAATTTCCAAAAGAATAAAAGAATGTTAAAGCAATTCCTATTCAAAAACCAATAAAATATTCATATAAATAAATATAGACCAATATCAATGATATTGATAATTTCAAAAGTTTTCCAAACTATAATAAAAAAGAACCAAAAGAAAAATCTGTGAAAATTTTCTATGATGTTAGCAAGGCTTTTGATTCTGTAGACCATAACATTCTCTTAAAGAAAAGTGAAATCTAGATGTAAAAGAGAACGGAAAAGAACTAATTGATTCTTATCTTCATAATAGACAGCGAAATGTTTATTGAAATCAAAGAACATCAAAATAGAGGAGGGTTGAAATGGGTTCCACCACAAGGTTCCGAACTGGGCCGGATTCCTTGTGTCTTTATGCAGATGACACGACATTTATGAGTATTTGTAAGGTTCATAACTTTAGATACAGCCAGCAATTGGCTCATATTATTTTTTTACCTTTTATACTAGAAAACCTCAGGAGATAAAAAATCGAACAAGATACATAGATATCGAATAAGATAGGTATTATCGTTATTAACGTCTTTTATAAAAACGCTGGTCCATCAAGTGTATCTCCGCCATCTATCCTGCCATTTCTTTATTAAATCTTCTTTACCGCTTCTTTAGTTGTGTTGCCTTTATTACTCCAATAGTTGGCTCTCTCCCAGACCATGAGGTCCAGGGGTGGGCAGCCCTAAAGCTTCAACTACTTCCATTGCAACCGTCTTCTTTCAATTGTTCGAAGCATGTTTATGTACTTTTTGTGTTTTAAAACGTTTTCCCATGCGCGGGCGGTATAGGGAACCACAGAACTTATCGTACAAGCCAGTATTTTTTTTTGTGTAACTGATTGTAGTCCACTGATTCTGAGCATCAGCCTACACAAGATGTACGTCTAGATGTTACCCCTAGATACTTGACGAATTTCTTGCTTGTGACCACCTTGATGGTAACCTAGTTATACATTCTTTTTTCCTTTCAAAACTATCAATTCAGTCTAGGACTCTTAAATCTGTGCTCACATGCGCTTTTCTGTTGCACCTAGAAGCACTAAATCATTTCAAGGACAATTCTGTCATAAGGTTCCACAAAATGCTTCCCATCACCGATTCCTATGAAACCCCGCAACTCACCGCCCTCTGTTCACCATTTGAAAGGAAAATGGTTCTCCGCAATAAGTAACGCAGGAGTCTTTTTATACATAGGTGTTGTAGGCACTCTTAACTTCTCCCCAAAGTACAGGGTTTAAAGCATTCTTTATGTCTAATTATCATTACGCTATAACCCTAGCTATAACTCACCTTCTTGTGCACAAATTGTCGATAGTTTATTGCTCTAGTGGCCTCTAGTTGTTGGACGAACCTTTTATTTACCAGTCCTTTGACTGCACTCAACAGACATAAGAGGCGGTACGCTTGAGGTTTGCCAAGTTTTGAAGGCTTCTCTGTCAAAAGCAATTTCTAAATCTGCGAGAATCGTCCAGTTTCTCTGGTCTGGATCTCATTCGTAATAATCTCGTTACCTGGAGCTTTCCTTGGCTTCAGCTCTAAGAGATCAATTCGTTCCTTATAAAGGGTTCATCATGCTCTTATATTAGCAGATGTAGCTCCTCTCTAGTAAGAGCCTCAGGAACCGTAAGAAAAAGCTTACAGAACTGGTTGTTGACCGTTTCTTAGTTTAGCTCTCCAGCGCCTCTAGTACTTAGTAAGTACTTGATATGCCGTACCCCAAATATCTAGTTCAGACTCCTGGCAAAGGTCTTTCCATTTTTTTCTTTGGATTTAATAATAATAAAAGATAGAAGTTTCATCGTTTTGTTGTATCTTCCTTTACTGATATGTCTCTGTTGGCGTCTGCTGTTTTACTATGACCCCTCTGCAGTTCTCTTCGATTTTTCACACATTTTGGTTGTCTGAGGTTCTGTTTGTTGGTCCTTATTTTAAGCGTTTTATCACATTCTAAGCCAGCGTTTGTGTAAGAACAAGACTAGCGCTTGGTAACTTAATACCTCCATCTTCTCCCTTACTTTCATCACGGTACAGATACAACACTCAACACACAACGTCTACAGTATAAAATAAATTACTTATCCTCTATTATCATCCCGTTCTTCAGTAACCTCGTTCCAACCAACTCCCCCGATTCATTTCGAGCCCTCCCCCCATCCTTCACAATTTACCTTCAATTCGTTTCGTCTTCTCTAAGCTCAATACATCCTCGACACATTTTCTAGTATTTCTTAATCCTGTCCGCGTAGTCGATATCAACATCCCACATCATCCGCTCAATATCTGTTCCATCTCTCCTCATTGCCACTATGGCATTTGGTTACCACCGTTCCGTTCCCCTATTCCTATTTTATAAAGTATTTTGGAAGTCCCTAAGTCACTATGTCCTCATATCTATTATAGTATCATCTCTATCTCTTATCTTCGTCCTTCTTTCATGTGTCTGGGTGTCCCTATTCCTGTCGCTTAAATTTCCCCAATAATAAATAATACAACCCAATTCAGATCAATCTAACTCAACCCAACCCAATGGCGCGACTTAAGTGGGGCTAATCTGTCAGGTTCCATTAGTAATCATCATACATACTTAAAAACCATATTCCTATACGAAGTGGCTCATGTGCGAATGATGTACCTAAACACAGTGAGGTTGCAAATTTTTTTAACAACACAAGTCAAAAGTATGTACTTTTGAGCATGACAGCTTAGGATGACCTATCATTCATTATTTATCATTATCTAATGTTTCATTTTGGATGAGTAAAGAACATTAAATTAATACCGATTTAAAATCGTGATTTTAGTAATTAGGAACACCGTAAGCGTGTATTACGATTTTGGTCCGATATTGAAAACACTAGGTGTACTAAAGTGTTCAAAATTATTTCACGTTTAATAGGAGTACACACAAAGACTCAAAAGAAGTTTCAGCAAATCGGTGTCTAAGCAATAAACGTTTTTCGCACATTGCTTTAAGATAGTTTTGAGACCAAATTGATTTTATATAATGTCGTTATTTTGATGCGTTTTCATACAACAATATAAAGTATTGGTAAACGTAGGTCCTAAAATCAATTATTTCAGACATACAGTTGATTTTATGTTACTTTTTAATAAACATTGATAAAAAAGTTTTTGGGAATGCAGCCAAAACCCTACGTCTACCCTTTAATTACCACAACCAATAATTTTACCATCTACTTTTCAATAAAGTTTATATCTGCTCGCTTTGTTGTATTACCTATGCAAAACTAAACCCCTTTGTTATTATTTATTATCAAACTCAAGTCACTATCGCTTGTGGAGTTGGGTACTTTTAGTTCATGTAAGCATAGACTAACACACAACTGCAGAAATGGCAAACATATACTTTATGTATAGCGTTGCTAATTGTAACACTTAAGAAGCACTTCACGTTTCTCGGAAACTTACCCCAACCGTAACTTACTACGTTAAATTTTTTTCAAAATTCTATTAAGGTTTGTGGAAATCTTGTTCTTTTACAACAACTCTGAGTACTTCTGCGGTAGAAAAGGACGTCTTGAGAAGAGTTAAAGGAAATCTGGGTGCGAGTGTAATAAGGATCTGTGTTGTAGTAAACATTATATAAATATCTGGTTTATATTTTACGTCAGCAACATTGTATCCTTATCATGTTGAACGAGTGCAAGAATTTGTCGTCCTTGACTACGTTTCTAGAAAAGTGTTTTGTTATGTGATATTGCAGAATTTTGAACAAAAATCAATATTTCATGCAAGTGTTTTATCACTGACGTTGCTGCTTTTACAAAAGATAGAATATTTATAACAATCACGTTTGTTAGAAGTATAAGTTTTTGATAAATGTTAGGCTCAGCTTGGTGAGCGATAGAGAGGACCAACAATTGTTTAGGAAGAATATAATCACTAATTAAATGATTAGGATCACTTAACTGTTGAAACTTATTTGGACTTTCTGCAAAATAGTTTGCAATTATTATTCTAAGATAATGGCACGCTTTCCGACCATTGGATGCATCATCTAAATCACCTGATTTTAATCTTCTAGACCTTTTTGCATGCGGTTGCTTAAAATCATTAGTGTATTTAGCACATGTTAATAAATTGGTAAATTTCCAGCATAGAATACAAAATGCATGTGAAACTATTCACCTATCTCCAGTAGTCTTCGAGAAAGTCCACGATTTTTCTTTACGAAGACTTCAAGTATATCTTCAAATAGAGGGTGATCATTATAAGATCACTAACTTCACGCATGTTCTGTTTGTATTTTTTCCAATTAAATAAACATTTGAAGACCAACATGCTTCATTCGCTAATAACACTGGAATGTTTATATCTTCGAAACCACTGCTTTTAGGACCTAGGTCCACTAAGACATGTTTGTTTATCTAAATGAGAACAATGAATAGGTAAAATATCTGCACACAATTTTGAAAAGCCCTATATATCAAACAACAATTTTCTTTTAACAAAGTATGCTTCATCATGGTAAAATCCTCGTATTCTCTTTAAAAACTTAAACCTGGTTTATAACTAATAATATGATATGTAACAGAATAAACTCCATTACCTTTAGTATCTAGAATTATTACAATTTCAAGAATTATTTATTTTACTACACAATAAATAAATTCTTTCGAAAAAATATTTGTTCTAATAATTTTTGTAACCAATTCGAAGAGACGGTGACATAAACCTTTTAAATAGCTATGGTATGTGAAATAGTAGACTACATTTCCATACGTTTAACATACTCACAGTCGTCATCAACGTCTTCTCTCTTTCGGTTATCCTTCCATCTTACAAACGACCTTCCTTCAAGGTCGGTATTTCATCTTCACGTATACGTATTCTTACGCGCAACTGGTTTTTGTTCTGTAAGTATTTGTAATTAAAGTCACGAAGGCGGCTTCCTTATTGGATTTTAATGAAAAAAATGCGTCTTGAAACATTATTTCTTTTTAAAAATTATCAAAAAAAAATCTTCCCGATTAAAATTTCGCCTTCCTTTACATTATCATTTAAAAAAATTCACGGTAGTTTTCGTTCCCCGAAGACAAGCTCGCTGTCGAAAATTTGCATACTCTAACAGGATCGTCAAATTAGCATCCCGCTGAGGTTTGTGAGAGCTTCTCTACTATTTATTTATTTTTATTTTTTGTTTTTTACATAATTTATATGCTCTGTTTTAATTAATTATTTAAAATGTACCGTCTCGAGTGTATATTTATTGCACCTGATGGCGTGTCGTTCATTATTGAAACGCCACCAACTGACGTCATCGCCAAGATATTTGTCATTTCCGCAATTAAATAATTTTAGTAGAATATCTTTGAGGTCTCTTATTAAAAACAGATTAAACTTGATCATGTAATTTACGAGAAAATGGTGATATTAAATTGGAATTGTTAAATAATTTTTTTAACGAGGAAACACAGATCAACTTATTTTTTAGTGACTCAGGATGTTCCAATAACAATCACATCGTTAATGAATGAATATTATTAAAGAGCCCGAAGCGATATTTATTCTGCGGTTTTCATTTTCTTTAAAACAATTGTAGATTCTGATTTCTGCTAATATCCCAGATTACGTAAACCGGAATAAAGTTTAAATAACAATTGCGAGGGAAAATAAAGTTATTTTTCAATCTTCTACGCTACGCTTAATGTTTACACATGCAATTAACGGTACAATTTATGGAAAATCTTTGGCTTTGATATGCAAAATCATTCAAGTGGATGACTCAACATCACGCACAAGTAATTTAAATCGTTCAGAATGTTTTGCCAAGGTTTGTGTGACAACTTTTATTGCCATTGTTAATAAGAACATCTGGTAGTGTTAAAGAGGTCTAATTAGTTAAGTAAATCTATTAATTAAATTCTCGATTAAGTAGTAGGTGTAAATAACACCATTTAACTGTTTGAGAGGAAAAATTTAAAGGGGAATATGAAAAATAATTATCAGGATGATATTTAAAATAACAAAAATACGATGCATAATTTAACTTTTTTTAATTTTGCCTTGCATTTCTCACATTTGTTACCTTACTATAATTTCGATTTAAATAACACGATTATATTGAGGAGATATCCTCTATCGACTCAACAGTACATATAGAATACCGAAATTTTTGGCAAAGATATTCAAGGACATCATTGACTTAATAACAAAAGTTACAATTATAAATCGAAAACAACTTTAATTAAGTTTGACCAAATAAAATAGTTCAATGACGACACAATCTTCCTTTGACATCGTAAACCTGAACCCAAATATAACAACTACAGAAATACTAATAATTTTGAAAAACATACTTGATAAGAAACTAAATAATAAAACAGACAGCAAAATATATTTAATTTATTTATATACACTTATTAGAATGATGGCAGATATTTTTCTCGACAATATATTGTTGCTGTTGTTCAGACACTGGAGCCGGACTGCGGAGATCGCGACTTATAAAATCTATTATAAATTTAGCCATTCAGTAGTTTAGGGCAAATGTGGATGCTTAATGAACCTTAAAATTTCTCCAAGGTTTTCTTATGTCACTGGTTATCAAGAGAACTTTACCGCAGCTATGCATTTGCAGAGTATGTATTCAGCTGTTTCTGACTTGTCGTTGCAAAGACGATAAATTTGATCCTCGACTTGCCAATATGGGAAAGATGGTATTTTGGCGGTGCATGGCCAGTCAGGAACCCTGAGAGCATCAACCCTGATGATGCTGTCTGTGAAAATGAAGCAAAATAAAATTTCATTAGAAGCTTCTTGCCTTTTGTATATTAAAAATGTCTTCTTCCAGCAGTAATTAGTGTTTAATTAAATTTTAGACTGCTTACGTCAAGATTTTGCGTCAAGTAGTATATAATATTTAAATAAATAATTATTCAGGAAACGATCTATTACAAAATGAACGACTTTATTTTATATTAATATGTCGACTGTATTGTTTCAGTCTTCTTCAGAGTACACTGAAATGAAGTAAATAACAATGAAATACGATAGTTAAAATAGATTAGAATACATCTGTTAATATGCCAAACAATGTAAAAGATTTATTATCTTTAGGACCTAAATTTGTACTCTCTACTGATATAAATGTAATATACATTTAAAGCGCCTTTTAATGTTTATAGAAAATGTATTGAGTAATTATAAAGTTACTCAGATAAGGAAAAAGATATTACTAGAGCTAAAATTACGAACACAATAACTAATTGCATGTGTAGTAACGATAAACAAAATGTATCACATGCTTGGATAAAAATTTTATTTAAAGAAACTTAAACATTTTTGAAGAAAAATCCTAATATAATTGTAACAAGAGCAGATAAAGGCTTCACTACTATTCTTCTGAACAAACATCAATACATAGAAAAAGCAGAAGAAATGCTAAATGACACTAATGTAGACAAATTACTGAAGAACAACCCTTTATTAAACATACAAAACAAAGTTAACACGTATATAAAACATTTAAAACAAAAAGGTTTCATACTAGATATAGATTTTAAGAACGAAGAATTTAATAACAAACAATTCGATTCTACCTAAGATATATTTCCTTCCAAAAATACATAAAGAAGGTCCTAGAAGCAAGGTACCTTTACGACCGATAGTTTCATCAATAGGAACGGCAACATATGAACTATCTAGCTATCTATCTAAAATCCTTACTGCAGCTTCTTCGACTTTGTACAAGAATTCCGAGATTTTCAGCTACCTAAAGATAACGTATTGATTTCGTTGAATGTAGTTAATTTATTTACAAATAAGAAATATTAATAAATAAATTATATATTATCACTCATAGTAAAAATAGTAGAAGAAAAATGGGAAAGAATTTATGAAGTTTGCAGATGGACTAAGAAAACTTTCTTAAAAGGATTGAATTTACTTTTTCATCTATTCATGTTTACTTTTCAAAATAAAATATACCAACAAATTTCAGGAGTACCAATGGGTTCCCCTATCAGCCCAATTTTAGCCTTAATGGTTATGGATCATTATGTAGACAAGATTTTACAAACAAATGATTTACAGTTAACGTCATGTAGAGAAGATAGTATTGATAACATTTTGTATAATTTTAATAACCTTCATCATAACATTCGTTTTACCGTGGAAAGGGAAATCAATAGAAGCATTCCCTTTTTGGAAACTATGATGATCAAAAATGAAAACAACCGTATTATTTTCGATTGGTACAGAAAACCAACATATTCGGGTAGATTTTTAATTTTCCATTCCAATCATACATTTATACATAAAGTTGCTACTGTACTTACCTTGAAACATAGAATTTGTAATATAGTCGAATCACAATTTAAGGAAAAGAATCTAAAAATCCTATGTAATATGTTTGAAAACAATGGTTACCCAAAGAAGCTCCTTAACAAATTACTGTTTTCTACAAACTTACAACATAACATAAATCAAAATCTTAACACATCCCAACAAATTCAACAATATAAAAAAATTCCACATATTCCCGGATTAACAGTATTACTTAGAGTGCATTTGAAAACCGATGGTTTAACACTTATTAACATTTGCCCAAATAAATTGACCAATTACTTCTCAACATTAAAAGATAAAACGGAAAAATTTCTAGAATCGGGACTGATATATTGAGTTAATTACAAAGATTGTAATAAAAAATACATTGGACAAACAAAACAATGGTGAAACAGTACAATTAATAAACATAAAATTGATACAAAATTGAAAAAAACATCATGTGCTCTATCCAAACACGCAGTTGACCTAAACCATCAGTTTGATTTTGAAAATACAATAATTTTAGACAAAGAATCAAATTATCACAACGGATTGTTTCTTGAAATGTATCATATAAACGTAGAAAATAATGTTATTAATTTCAAAACAGACAAAACACAAAATTATACAAAACAGAAAATCTTAGTAATATTTATTCTTATCTTTTTCAACTTATTCGATGATTTAAAAAATGTTTCCTAAAAAGTAGTTATACATTTGATGTAACGGGTTGACAAGTATTGTTTATGTTATTTTAGAATTTTATTGCCATTCATTCTCGTCTAAAAAGTGATTTGTGGTAGCGTTATTTCAATAGTTTTCAGAAACAATTAAATGTTCATCAACATTAATGATATTATTAAATAAGGAACACAACTTTGTACGTATTCCAATCTGTTTTGATTATTGTATTTCATTGTTATTTACTTCATTTCAGTGTACTCTGAAGAAGACTGAAATAATACAGTCGACATATTAGTATAAAATAAAGTCGTTCATTTTGTAATATATCGTTTCCTGAATAATTATTTATTTAAATCAAATTACTTACGATCGATAAATAATTTTTTATATAGTATATAATATTTTCCAAACAAACTCAAATAGTTTATCTTGTTGTTTTGCAATGAAAATGTATTCTGTAACAGTTTTATGAGTTATCTATGATATTTTAGTATCAAATCTTTTGTAAGCATTTTATTAAGTCGTTTAGAAGCAGTATCCATTTCGACTCCATCCCATTTTCTTTTCACTATCTTCTTGGTTGATACTTCTGAAATAGGAACGATTTGATCGTTAATACAAGACTGCACCATATAGCCTTCCTCATCCGTTACGTTCTTGCTTCTATAGAACCATCCTTTGATATCTTGGAATTAGTTCCATAGACGACTTTTAGACTTCTTTCTTTTTAGACTTTGCAGACAACCGAATATTTTTAATCACACTCTTCAAATCGTCGATGTGACGTGAACAAACTGCACTTCAGGAAATATTTTCGGAATACTCAGTATCCAGATGATGTCTTATTGTGAGCTCAATGTTTGATACTACAGAGAGAAGCCAAACATCTTCAGAAAACGAAATTTTTACTTGCAAAAAATAATAAATACAAATATATTTAAGGGTCGAAGAAATGTTGTTGATCAAAACTGCTAGAACCAACTTCTTTGTTTTACTACACATGCACAAACTCTAGTGCGGTATCTAAGAACAAACTACAAGATCGAAGGACTAACTATTAAGTATCCTCTTTGGGCCAATTGCAGTATTTTGGTAGTATTTCAATATTTTTGGATGCAGTATTAATTATCCATCTTCTGAATGTATTATCTCTTCTTGAAGCAGTATCAAGTTTTCCAGAAGGATTATTAAGTCTTTTGGAAGCATTTCATACATTCTAAAACCAGTATCAAGTCTTCTGGAAACAATATTAAATCTTCTATAAGCAGTATCAAGTCTTCCAGGGGCTGTATTAAGTCTTCTGGAAAAATTTCAAGTCTTCTGGAAACTAACCAATATTCTGGAACTATTGCAAATCCTCCGTGTAATTTTATCTTAAGATGATCATATAAGACAAGATGATCTTATGCAGGCGCGCAATTGTATGCTTGTTGTCTATATGTTTGCAGATGCTTTGCCAATTTTTTCCTTTCGCTTTACGAATAACCGAGGTGTACTCCGTTAGGGCTTACATCTTACATAGAGCCTACAGAGATCCCATGTATGTTCGAGCTTTGAGTGTTTGACTTCATTATATAGCCTTCTAGTAGTGGCTCATTGTCGCTCAAGACCTTTGTTCCACTAAGGCACTTTGAGGATTTCTCCTGTTTTATTGGACAGCATGATTTATATGCATTGAGTTGAACTATTTAGTTGAGAGGTGGCTATTTCCAGATCCTCTCTGCTTTCAATGTTTGATGATTTCATCAACCTCATCGCTGATGTGTCTACGAAAACAGTAGCAAACAGTGAATAAGGGAATTCTGAATTCTGTCAGTTTTGTCGTGTCTGCTGCAATAACAAAACGAACATGCTGGTGTTAGAAAGATTTTAGTTTACAATTTACGAACTGAGCGGACTGTGGCTAGGATTATATTTCGCACGTCTTGTCGACGTTTGGTTACAAAGGTGGATACGCTACCTTTATTGAAGATATCTAAATTTGTACATTATAAATATTGGTAAAGGTGCTCTCCTCTTTTGTTTGTGTCATAGCTGTTTCATGAAGGATGATATGCATTGACATCACAGCTCATAACGAGTTATTTTCCCCTCTTCTTGCTGTACTCGATGAGGTCTTTTACATATTTTGGCGGAGGATCGTCCGATTCACCGGAAAAATATGCCAAGGCTGTAACCTAACACAGCCGACACAGCAACCAGTTTCCTGGTAATAAGTTGTCTTAGAGGTAGGCATTTTCTCGACAGTATAGAAAACAAAATGATTATTAACAACAAAAATCCAAACAAAACCAAATGTGGACGATGTATCTTAAATACAAAAGAAAAACAACATAATCAATAATATTAACACTCTACAAAACAATACTAAATTTACTTTAAAACTGAGCAGGATGATAGGATATACTTTTAAAATTTTACAATAAAAAGGTCTACTGACGAACTCCAATTTGAGATTTACAGAAAAAGACTCATACACACATAATGATACCTCATGACTCACATCACCTTCGATACAAAACTAAAAGAAAGCGAAATAGAAAAAGAAATGGCAATAATTATTTGATAGTTGAAGATTTAAGTATCATAAAAGATAAAAAACAATTTCGTTTTAATACATTTGTATGCATACATCCACAAAGTTCACAATTCCAACCTACAACCACAAGAACTCGACGCAGAGATGAAGATCATAAGACAAATTGCCAACGATAACAACTTTCATCAATATTTCTTTTTCTATACAAACAACAACTGAAACACAACACTACTTTGACACAACAATCCAACAGAATAGAACCCACCTCATATAGGTCCATCAAATACCCAGGCTCAATATTAACTAGAATTAAAAAGATTTTTTTATTTTAAAAACTAATTAATAACAAACAATCAATCAACATACATGAAAAAGGCGGAATATACAAACTTGAATGCCGGACTTGTAGAGCTACCTATACTGGGGAAACTTGCAGAAACTTGAACACCAGAAATAATGAACATTTAACATGTAGTAACTCCAATTTTGGAAACCATATTATACTCAATAAAGACCACGAATTTGATAAAAACAAAACGTAGAACTATTACACAACCTGGACAAGGGTCACTTAATGGAACTTCTCGAGGGATACGAGATAAACAAATTTCAGAACAATCATTAAAACTACACATGCCTCAACGAACAGACACAACCTATGAACAGACCCCTTTATTCATACTTAAAGGAACTATTTACACCACCCAATAGGAAAGAACGAGAGCATCTGGGCATGAAAGCACCCTGATGGTGCAACTTTTCTATACCTTGGCTTTCTTCCCTTCTCCCTTCCCCTCACCATCCATAATTTCTTTCTTCCCTTTTCCACCCTTTGCGTACATCGTCCATCCCTCGTGTTTATATTATAATTTGATCTTTAAAAAATGCTTACCCTTTAAAAATTCCAAACAGGAATTTTTCATATTTTCATCCTCTAATGTTGCCATTCTGAAAAATAATTTGACTTATCCTCGCTAAATGTTATTTTGCCCCCAGAATTAGTGTTTTTTGTTTTGTCTCAACTATTAATTCTTCAGTGATTAAAGTCACAATACACCAGAAATATATATTCTGTAATATATATGATGTAATATATTATATGTTTTTTGTATTGTTTAGTGAATTGTAAAAAATTTTTATTTATTGATTTTGATTTTGTATTCAGGTATTTTCCCGAGTATGGGAATATAACAGCCCCAAAACCTGTAGAAAATGAATAAAGAATATTCATGGTCTAAAAGTGCAACATAATATTCGTTTTATTCATTTAATGAAAGTTTTTTCATTTGTAAACGGCGGTGTAGAGAATATTCTTAGTAAAGAATTTTTTATTACAAATAATGTTTAATTATAAAGAAACCTGAACGCTCCATATCTCGTTAAAAAGGCAAATGCGAGCTCATGTATGTGAAAACTATTCATCTTAATTTTGCTTATAGAAGTCTGTCAACGGTTTTTTTGCAAGCTTGTATAAAGCAGCTTGTATAAGCTTTTCAAAGGTAACTATTTTCTAGTTAGTAGTGAACGACTTTTAAACTGTTATAAATAAATTATGTTTAAAAGTCAGATTCTTTTGATACAAAAACACAAAACTGAAACTTATGTTGTAGGTACTAACTAAACACAATTTAAAAACTTAAAGTTGTTTAAAAACATAATACGCAAATGAACGTAGAACCTTGAGCTTAACTAATTTAAGTTAATTTAAGCTCAAAATCTTTGTCAGAGCTTCTATCTCTTCTTGATGATTTACGCAAGATTACAAAATTGAACATTTGTAAGTTGGTGTTATAATTTATAAATTTTAAAATGTATAAATTTGTTAACGTTTAATCATGGAGCAGTTCTTTATTAGTTATTCTATCCTTCAAGTTCTGTTTATTGAATTTATATTTTACTAAATCTTTTTTTGATTTGGATGTTTTTGTATTTATCATATTTTTTCAACATTTCATTATAAAATTCAATGTTCAGTATTAGTGAGATAAACAAATAAAATAAAAACTTGACGTGTAAAGTGATATAATAAAATTGAAGGCATATATATTGAATCATTCAAGCATCAATCAACTCATTAATTGTTAAAATTTCTTGAAGTAAAGTTTTATAAATTAATATTTATTTGCAATTTATCAAGTTTGAAAATTTAACGTGAATTCCCTATAATAAATTTCTGTTTTACCCTTAATTTAATACAGTTTTCCAAGAACCGGTAATTAATGAATAGTTTCTACGTAGAAACTTTTTAGTAGTTACCGGGAAATAATTATTTTAATTTCTTCTTAATAAAGCTTATATGAGCGAGCAAGGTTTTCATATAAATTCCATTACATCATTTTTTCTCAATTGACATACGCTAGAAAGGAATGTAATTTACAAGAAATTTGGAAATATGGAACATGTCTCGAAGCTATTATTAAATTAAAATACACTTTGATAAAGTATTGCACAAAATTTTCGTTTTACTCGAAATTCCATTAAATCGATTTAAATTTTTTGGTTTATTTCCAACGTGTTTGTGCAGTCATATTGCGATTTGAAAATCTATAACACATCCGTCATTCTAGTGACCCCATTTCGCTGCCTTAATTACACCCGTAAATAATGCTTATTTGCAGAACCACTCACCGATACCGGTAATCCATCAATAGTGCGTTTCCGCGAATATACCAAAATACTTTGAGAACTGACTTTTAATTTTTTTATTATTATTAACGATGGCTAAACTAAAACATCTCAATCAAGTTGTCAGTATATTCCCTTAAACTTTCCGGCAGAGTTTGCAGGAAATTTTAGTCGGGCGAATGCATCGCGCGCTGCTGCAATAAGTTTTAAGCCTCTTAGTTAATCCTCTTTGTTCGACGTGTCGGTTGATTTTAGCACCAAATTTCACTTGGCATGATCAAAAATTAACATTACCTTATAACCATTTTCAAGTGCTTTTATACGACAACAAGTTTTCAGGGAGGCGACACTCTTTTTAATCCGGCTAGACAATCTAAAAGTCTATTAAAGTTAATTCGCACCGCGTTAAATTCCAAATGAACAGTTTCGCAGTCTCCAAACACATTCAATGCGCTATTAGACTCTAACTTGCCATTTCCGAAAATTGCGTTTTATTTTTCAATGGCAAGGGAAAATCTTGCCAAAACAGATTACCTGACCGTCTTTCAACGGGCGCCCTCTTCTAACGTTAACAACGTCCCTCTCGTACCTGTTGCAGCAATTTCTCGCGACTCGCATTTTAAATAACGACTTTCAATGGGATTCATCAAGTTGCCGCAAAGCGTACTCTCATAAACCGGGGGAAATTGCTTTTGGAATTGTCGGACGGAAATATCATCTCTAACGCTAGCTGCTCGTTTACTTTTAATTTTTGTAGCCCAAATAGTCAACCCATCCATCTATTATAATAATTAACATTTATATTTTATGTACAAGGTTAATAATTTTAACGTTCCTATACGATTCGTTCAACTAAATGCCTTTTTTAGATCTGTACACGAGGATTTGTATGTAAATTTTATTCAAAGCATCAATAATACTGTTTTCTGGCGGATACATAAAAAATAAATAAAAAAATATCGAGTCACATGTGTTTGGCGTCGAAAAAAACAGCGATTATCTGCTACGTAAGGTCACGTTTTATTTCAATTTAAAAAAATGCAGATGACTAAAATGTGTACAAAGATAAAATGGATAATTATTTTCATAACATCATCAGTAACTAGTTATTATTAACCTGCATTATGTAAAAGATTCATAAATATGATATCTCAATAATAGAGGTAATAAAAAATATTCACGTGTTTCACGTATTTAAAACGAAATAAAAAATGTAATGTTTGCCAATTTTGTGGTATTAAAAAAATAATTTTATGAAGATAGACGATTAAGATTCATCCCCAAATGATGTTCTTAGAAAAATTCACTCTCAACCTCAAGCTCAATCTTTAACTTAATAATAATATGCCTTTATTATTAAAAAAAACAACAGGAAAAAAGATTAAAAAAGGAGAAGGACGAAGGTCTCTCTATCTTTAACCCAATGTTGAAAAAAAATCATCAAAGAAACCAAACTTAAAACATAAAAAAAATGACTGAATACTAATACGAACAAAATAAGTATTCAAAGAGAAAATAATAAAAATAATACATAAAGAGAAAAAGGAAATCCTAAATTATATAAATTTATTATTAATTATTAGCCCTATTCTGGTCACAGACAATGATCCCGCGAAGCCCTTTCTTGAAGGTGAAACAAAGTGAAAGATCGCCGAAACAAAGCCGAGCAATGCTGAGGTGGAGTGTTCAAGCCCTGGAAACTGATGTTCAGATTATGAACGTTAGTCCGGAATGATATCTTATTATAAAGATGGGAAGGCGACATTAATGAAAGTAATTTATGATAAAAAGTTAACATCCCTGCTCTTTCAAAAAACATGTAACGTGATCTCTCAAACACAATCCAAAAATAAATCTGACAGGCGTTCTGAACTTTCTGAATACGGACGGCAGCTGCCTGATTCAAATGAATGCCATATACCGCGCAGAATGTTGCAGAAATTAAATTGGCTGAATAATTCATTTCAATCAATTGGCCTAGATAAAAAGTGTTTATATTATAAATGAGCTTCAGCGCCGTTACTGATTTACGGACTTTTAAAATAGCTTGACCCTTAAATCCAACATCACATTCCATCAGCAGACCAAGATTACGACAACAACCCGTAACGCCCACGTCGCCACCATCCAACTCAATCCAAATCACCATTCAAATCTGAGAATCATCGGCTTAAAAATGAGCTTTAGAATATTTGAGACAATTTTGAAGATCAGAGGTAAAAATGCAAAATACTGGCCATTAATCCACGGGCAGCTGAGACGATCGTGCCACATGGAACAACCTGTCTTCGATCAGAAAGAAAATTTAATATTAAGGTAGCAGCATTGGTACCAAATCCAATGTACTTTAGAATAGAATCCAAAACAACATAATTCACCGTATCAAATGCTTGCGAAGTCGAAAAGAATTAAAGCCGTAACAACGTCATCGTCAGCTGACCGCAGTATATTATCAGTTTCTGGCATTGTTGGTTATAGGTCGAGATTAGTGTGAACTGCAAGACAAAGCGTAGTATGGTGTTCAACAAATTATTGATAAACTGAAGGAGATGGGTCTTGACATTGCTGCACAGAAAACAGAAATAGTTTTATTCAAGGGAGAAGAAAGATAAGATCTCTTAACCATGAAGTAAATGGATCTGTAATTCAAAGTGCTCAAGGATCGGTGTGTTTATCATTAAGGATATGACCATGACGACACATATTGAGGAGGTATCAAGTAAGGCGACATTCATGAATAATTTACTTTTAAGGTTGATACCGAACTTAGGTAGTCCAAGATTAAGACGTAGGAAACTTTTTGCATCGACGGTGAAGTCGGTTATCCTATATGCCGTACCTATTTGGCAAAGAGCGCTTAAATTTAAACGATATTGTAATATGTTGACAAGATTGAGTGGAAAACTAGCTATCAGAATTTGTTCCGCATATCGAACGGTTTCTGCTGAAGTTATTCAAATTATTGCTTGTTTGCCTCCGCTGGACTTACTTGCTGAAGAAAGAACAGCGTTATATAGGAGAAGCAAACACAGTGTAATATAATGCAGAGTAAATTTTTGGAAGGCCTGGCAGGAAAGATGGGATCTATATGAGGGATGGACAAAAATTCTTATCCCGGAAATAAAACCATGGTTCGATAGGAAGTGGGGCGAGGTTGATTTCTATTTGACTCAGGTTTTGTCTGGACATGGAGTCTTTAAAAAGTATCTTTTTAAAATAAAAACATTGGAAAGTGAGGTTAAAAAAACCATTATCACCTATTTTCAACAGTACATTATCAAAAACTAGGGTTGAATAAAAAATCTCATCTGAAAGGCAATGATTAGGGATTACATACAGGGATCACCTTAGCAGTTTTCCAAGCGTCTGGATAAACTGAGTTAGATAAACAGTAGTTACAATATTTGCTACAAAAAGTAGAATATGGGGACAACAATGGTGCAACATTAATCTATTTACAACCAAAACCAACCGAGCCCGATTTTAAGTTAACCGGCAATATATTCATCTACCGCCTCAAATAGGAAATTATTACTAGAATTTAATTTTTCACAATTAATGTTTTATAAGTTAAAATCTTCGTCTCCTTTTAATAAAAGAAGACTATTAAAAACGTTTTTAGTTTTGTTCCAAAAAACGGTATATTCGTCAACTGCAATCGCATATGTCAATTAATGTCTTCACAATTCATCGAATTATATTGCATTACTCAACATAGGCGGTTGCACTTAACGAGTTGGACCATTAGATGGAAAAAAGGCTTTTATACAGCTAACAAATACACATATAATATGATATAATATACATATTTTTTTAAAGATTTAATTTGGATTTGATTTGAACATTATCATGAAAGTGACGTCTAGTGCCGTCCTAAATTAAGGGCTAATGGGACTACAGCTCTAGAGCCAACTACTAGAGTTTTTGCCTGTTTTTACAATGTAATACATGGTACATGACAAGGGACGCATCTGTTTCGATCGTCCAATACCGCCTGGAGTTCCGAATATCTTAGGACAGCTCTGCTTCAAATACACAAGGTTGGGTTGGATTTAGCCGTGCATCTTTTCAGACATTTATTGTCTGTACCAGATGTCAAGGCCTCTCACTTTAGAGATCGATATCTTCGAAATCGCTCGATTAAAAAAATTGCGGTAAAGTTCATTGTAATCAGTGAACATTTCTGTGTATTACAGTTTAATTTGGAAATGTTCGAATGTGCGTTTCTTTTATCGCGAATTAATTGAATAAAGTACCTGATTTTTTAGAGTGCCGACAAGTTAGTCTACTTTGCGATTTTTTTTTCTCAAAAACTATTTGACGACAACGTTTCAAATTTGAACTGATAGTTACCCATGGTGTTCCTAATGCTGGGCATGTGTTAGTTTTCGTATGTATAGATGTTCCCTATAGTTTCACAAAAATCGCAGTTTAGTAGGATGTGGTTATTTCGAAAACGACCAGTCGGATTTCAACACGATTTTTACCAAAATGTATTTAATAATGTTGTATGTCGGATTCCGTTGCCAGTTTTTCAACGTAAGGGCTCCCTAATTTTTTAAGAGCGATTTAATGGGAATACAAGTTAAAGAGAAACAGAAATAACACTCCGAAGAGAGGTGCTCATGAGGGAGACATCATTTTGAAAAGCTGATTACGGAATCCGACAAACGATACTCTTTAACATAATTTGGTAAAAATCGCATTGAAATCCGTCCTGTCGTTTTCGAATTAACCGCATCTTACTAAATTGCGATTTTCCACGAAACTGCATGGAATAGCGTTAAATAAAATATGCACTACATTAAAAACACATTGGGTTATCACCAATTCAAATTTGAATTGTTTTCGTCAAATAGTTTTTGAGAAAAAAATCGCAAAGTAGACAAAATTGTCGCCACTCTCAAAAGTCAGGTACTTTTTTCAATTAACTCACGTTAGAAGAAAAACCGCCGGTCCGAAAATTTCCAAATTAACCTATGATGCATAGAAATGTTCATTGGTTACAATAACTTTTACTACAATTTTTTTCATCGAGCGATTTTGAAGATATCGGTCTCTAAAGTCAACGGCCTTAACTTCTAACACAGATAATAGATATCTTTAGTTACACATTTTTTTAACGAAGGCTACTATAATGAACAGTTTCTAAAATAAAGTACTTTACAAATTGATTTATAAATCCTGTGTATTTCAATTGAAGTAAAACTAGAACTAACGCTAGATCTAGAACTAGAAACTATCGGATTTTAGCCGTATATTTCTCAGGACGGCTAAACCCCAAAGATTCCAGTTCTAGGTCTAGTGTTAGTTCATTTCAAATATACAGGAATGACTTGGGCCGGGTTGGGTTGGGTTATTACAAACTGCTTATCAATGGGGTTATTTCCTGAGGAATGGAAAATCGCAAGATTTATCCTTATTGAGAAACTGTAGAAGAATGAAGATGATAAGCCTACGTTTAGACTATTATGCTTAGGTAATGCAATGGGCAAACTCTTTGAGATTTTAAGCAGAGATGGACTACAAAAGGAGGTTGCCAAAAAAGAATGCACCAGATGCAGAACAATACGGATTCAGGAAGAGTAGGTCAACGATCTACGCAGTGCAAAGAGAGTATTATGTACTCGTGTTGCTGGACATCTAAAATGCCTTCAACTCGGCACCATGGTGCGAGATAGTTAAAAAGAGGAGGAATTAGTCGGTATCTCTTAAAAATAATCCAATCATATTTTCCAAACCGGTACATCATAGCGATAGACGAGGAAAGGGGGTTTTAGTGTGTCGGGGTCTTTAACCCCAAGTCCACACTATCTGACCGTCCATCACCACATGATGATTTTCCCCGACTTCGCTAAAAAAAAGAAAAGGGTTATTACAAACTGATTTGACAACCCTGTATACTTGAATTGAAGTAAAACTAAAACTAATACCAGACCTAGAAGTGGAATGTTTTGGATTTAGTCTTAGAAGATATTTTTCTCTAAAATAGAGTACTTTGCAGACTGATTTGGCATCCCTATATAGAATAGAGCCCCGATTATACAATACGGAAGATTCGCGAGTGCCGTGACATACACATTCTTTTTAAGATTTAAGTTGGATTTGATTTTTGCTCCTCCGCTAATTGAAAATCAGTGTCGATGTTCATTACTTATGGTCTTTTGCAATAGTGGTGTGCCCCCGTATTCGGCCCTACCATTGTTGCTAAAGTCTTCTTTGAATTGTTGGGATTGAAAGGAACTTTTTGGAAACGTTATGGAATTATTGAAATTGGTCTGCACGGAGAGAAGCTGTTTGTTAATCACCACTCATCAACAAGCAACTGACGATTTTCAACGTGATTTTGAAGAGATTATGTTGTCGCAAAAGCTGTTATATGAACAAATTTATAACGCTGATAAATCAAGGATTCTTTTGGAAGTGTTTTTCCACTCCTAGTTTAGTATTTGAGAGTGAGCATAAAGTGGCAGACCACAAAAATAGTAAGGAAACAATCAAAATCTTGCTATGCAGTAACGCTACTGGTACTCACAAACTAAAGCTTCCTGTAATTGGAAAATCCAAGAAACCAAGGCCTTTCAAAGACCTTAGACTATAAAAAGAATGGGATGAACCAGTAGAAATTTCAAAAATGGTTTGAAAAGGTTTTTGTGCCATTAGTGCTTAAATGCAATTTACCAAGAAATACAGTTTTGATAATTGATAATGCGCTTTCATAACCAGCTGTAATATTACTGCCCAAATGTTACTGCCCTGATGAATGTTCTGATGAACTTACAGTATAAAATTGTCAATGTTAAAAATGGAAGAAGGTTACGATTTTCAACAATACTGGAAGTTTTATGCAATTTTGGGTAGCACATACGATATTACGTTTGCACAGGATTCCTTTAAATCTTCAACTGTCATGAAGTCATCGCAAAAAGTCTTTCTAAATATCGAGATAAATATCAACCAAAACATTTGCGAAGAAAAGAATGAAGTTACGATCGTTGTACTTATTCCCTTAGTAACATTCGTTCCGGGAGGTGAGAATATTGATCAAGAAACCAAAAGAGTGGTTTGAGTGCGACTAAAATGAGCTGGGTTTGAAAGATTAAATGACGTAAATATTCTAATTAAAGCAAAGGGACTAAACGATAACGGAGTAGACAAAATTGAAAATGATGATGATGAGATACCTGCTCGGATAACTCATGAAACTGCTTTTCAGCACGTAAATGGATTGCTTGAATATTTAGAAGAACAAGATGACGCAAATCTCTCAGAAGATCTTATGACAAGAAACGTGTAATCCAGAATTAAGAAAAGGTTTTTCCAATATAACAAACAAAAATTGATCACCTATTTTTTTAAAAGCTTAAAAAAGTAAGGATCAATATCTACAGATCAATAGAATCGAGAGCACAATAAGCAGCAAAGCTACCACTATTTTTTAGTTGCACCAATGACAATATATACAATATACAAATATACAGGGTTTGGTTGGGTTGGGTTTGGTTGGACATTCTTCTTCAATGTACTACCATGCTTCGTTCGTCTTCAAGAACTTCTTAAAGTTTTGATAGTTTGTTCAGAAATAATCATTATTTTTCAGTATGTGCTAATAAATAAGATGTAATTTAAAACAAATAGAACTTTGAAAACTAGTTTTTTTTGTTAAAATTATGTTCTTTGCTATTAAAGTTCATTTCTAATATTTTTTTAATATCGTATTTTCACAGAAAACATATTGACAACACAGTACACGGGTACAACGGGTTTGTAATTTTGGTATTTGAATGTCATTCAAACTTGATTATCAGATTTATACCTTTTTACGTTACGTAAACGAGGTATCGTATATACCTCGTTTACATTTATCTTTAGATTCAGACGGATTTCAGTTTCAATTCAAACCATATTGTGGATAAAATGTAAAATAGCAAAATTAATTGTGTTATGTATATAATTTATGTGTTACCTCTATTATGTATTACTTTAACAATAAATAATCATTTATCTGATACTGCATTGCAACAAAATGATAATTATAATGTTTTCGTAGGTTAAAACTGAAAAAATATTACGGTACCTTCTACATAGTGGTAGACAAATATAAAGTTGTCACATATTTTCGTTTCTTTTAAGTGCTTCCTGGAGCCCTACAAAGTGTGGTGCAACATTTTAAAATTAAGATTTTTGATTTGCATAGGCCAATTTCTGAACAGCCTGTATGCATTCCAATGTTATATTAATATTGTCTAGCAACACAACTTAGTATTACGTATAATCTTCCAAACCTTAAATAAACTGTATTCGTTTGTCCATAAAGCATATCTGAAAATAAGAAAATAGAAAAAGAAATCAGAAAATAATTATGCTCATACTTCCACGTGCATTTGGAGAGAGTAACGGGGTATTCTTACATGAATGTCAGAACATTCAGCTAGATTTCTACATGATTTTTATCAATATTTAGGTAGTTATCATGTCATGTAACCAGATTTTGTATGTCTTTTCAACTGCATGAAGACGAGGTAGTTACGGGCGCTAGATCGGGACTGTACAGGATGACCTAATTGTTTTAGCTTTTAAATAAACAAAACAAACACCCATGCATCGGTGTACCAACCTCTTTTTAGTTTAGGCTCACCTTTCATCCAATCGTCCCTACTTCTATAAATAACCTTGTATGGCTGGTCGAAGTAGTATTCTATCGGGATAAGGCCCGTCTTAATATTAATGAAGTTATTTCGACTTGAGTCTTTGAAAATTTCGAGTTGTCTTCTGCGGTTACCCTGCATTTACTTGGATGAGTCAGAACTTATGAGTGCTAGCACAACGATCATCTATAATAGTTGAACTGTTACCATTAATTTCTGGCGTAAAGAAGGTTTGACAATCAAAACGTCAAAAGTACACTTTCATAAATTAACACTGCACAATTGTTAATATGCTGCTACCATTTGAAATAAGTATAATATTTTTCGTACCTCACTTTCGACTTGGTTGGAATAAGTGCTTGCATAGCTTCCTGAGTATTTTTAGCACTTTTTAGGTAAATTATTGAACTTTAAAAAATAAAACTTTTGTTGATAAATAAACATCTTTGTAACTACCTATTACATACCACCCGAGTTGTATAACGAATTTGATTTTTACCGAGTAAGTTGTAAATGATTAATTAATGTTCGCATTAAAGTCACAATAATTCATCGAAATTCGAAAGTGGTCGCTTGAAATCGACAATCTATGCCTTAGATGTACTTAAAATTCTCGCTCTCCGAGCTTGGATTTTAACCTGACATGTGCGGCTGTAATAAATGTCATAACATCACTCGGTATGCTAATAGCTATTACATCCATATGAAACATTACTTTATGCAAAATATAAGGAGGTTTAACAATCTAAATAATTTTATAAATTAGGAATAGGTAATATTGATTAAAATTAGGTACAAGTAAACTATTACATAGTAATCGCTGGAGCCTTACAGATAAATTATTTCTATGCGAGTACAGGTATTTCAAAGCACTATAAAAACGACTACACAAAACATTGATGAGATTACTAAAGTATTGAACTGTTTCCGACTCGTCGTTGAAAACTCGTTTAATCCCTTGCTTGTTCAGTATGGAAAAGTGGTATTTTAGAGGGGCATGTCCGGTCAAACAACCTTAGATCCCCTTTGGCATAAAACCTGTTTGCTTGAGTATTGCGAAGGACTTATCATACTTTTCGCTTGTCTGTGGCCTAAAGACTTTTCCAGACTATGCTTAGATTATGTTTAGTAATCTTACAGTTACGTCTTTAATTACTTAACTAAAATGTTTCCTAAAGCCAGATTATTGAAGCGATAAAATACAATGAATTCTATGTCCACTTTCACGTCCAGTGTTACTTAAACTAAAATTAGAAATATCACAAGGACTAATACTACAGCCAATACTAGTAATCTAGTAATCTTCGCAATATTACTATAAATTCGTCCACTATTTTCACAGTTTGGCATGACAGACGTGGTAATCGTACTTTCATCAAGTTTACCGATATACTTACATTTATTGTAAAGTTTGTAAAGTCGATACCCTTCAGTCTCTGTAAGTAAAAAGTAAAAAAAGTAAAGTTAAATTCAAATATATTTCTGATTCAAGAATTTCTTAAACATGAAATGTTGCGCCAACCTCTTGTTTTCTCGGTTGTGGTCTTCATGTTCTTTAATTCTTAGAAGCTATAGGTTTTCTGAAGTTTGTATAGTTAGCTAGTTGTTATAGATTTTATCTTAGTTCATTCAATTTTATTGCTTATTAACTTGGTTAAGATGACGACTATTGTTTAATTTGTTAATTGGTGTTCATATTATCTTTTATTTAGTCAGACTAGCACCCATGGATGGTTGGTGGCTTATGTAGGTTACTATTCGGAAGAATTTTTGATAGATTGATCAAGTTTTTGTTGGAATCGAATAGAGACAACACAATATCATCGAAAAAGCTAATTTTATTAATGATGGTGTTAAAATCTTTCCGGTTTATCGGATCAAGATCTTAGATAGATATCATATAAGATCATGAACAAGAAATCTAAGAACGCTTAGATTTTATTAACGTCTCTCAACATTGTATTTAAAAACAACAAATTAGCTCTGTTTTCTTTACACACCATCCTTAACAGGTCTCATTGTGATGAAATCCTTAAACTTATATTTACAACCTCAACGAATAAAATAACTTAACATATCAAGGATTAGAAGAATCTGTATACAATCCGTAAAATTTTAATCAGAATACAACAACTGGATCTATATAAAAAGAACTAACAAGGTATTGAAATCTTTGGCTAGTAAATGAAAGACTACTTTGACCACGCCTCAAAGTTTCAAGTTTCGTATCCTGGAAGAACTAGGACAAAGTGGATAAAATTGCTTTGGAAAATTTAATACAAAATTTTTAGAAAAGCCGAAAAATAAGCCTAAAAATCCTTTGCAAACTTTGAATGAGAGGAACCCAAGTATTCCAAACTAATTTGTAAGGTGTGAATTAATAAATTAATGATAAGTAATTATTAATTTTAATTTAAGTTTAATATAATCAAACCCCTACAGCTCTTCTTGATTGGTTGGTGATTAATAATGTTTGTATGCAGGTGACTGCAAAATCAATCGTGGTGGTGGCTTACGGTTTTTTGTCTTATTTCCTATATCACCTCTACACTGGGCATGTACAGAGGTGGCATATAAGGACATTAAGCAAAAACTTCGTGGAAGAAAAAGTTTGAAACACCACCAATTTTTCGAAATTAAAATGATTTTGTAGGTGTCACTTTTCTCACCAAGGAATACGTCAAACAAGGCTTGAATATTTCTTAAATTAGTTAACCATAAAATTATTGATAAACGCTACACAATATTAGTTAAATTATGTTAAAATTTTAATAATTACAATAAAAGAACTAAGAAAATTAAAGTAAATGTTCATCATTACGAAGGCATTTAAAGACGGATTCAAAGAAGGAAATTAGCCACATTAAATTACCGGTCAGCTTTGACATAATCATTTTCAGAGAGAAGTTTTTACTTTAAACTTGTGTACCTACAAAAGGAACAAAATGATATATCCATAAACATTTCCACAGGCAGTATGGTCGCACTAAAGACAAATGTGTCCTTTATGTGTTTTAATATTTTTTAAATTATTTTCCTTACTAACGCACCCGGATGGTTTGTGGCTCAATTAATCTTCATTGGTTTAAACTTAATTGATCTTCAATTAATATCTAGTATAAAACGTAAAGTATCTAATTAAATCAGAAATCAAAAGTTTAAATTCGTCAGTTGCATTATTTGTGCCAAAGAGCAGCTGCCAAAAATTTACCGAGTAAGTTTCTTTCATCATGAATATCAATTTCTTATCGATTTAAAATTGATAACGATTTGGTCAAAATAGCTAATAATTTGTTACCTCGTTACATGCCTTAAAGTAAAATCTGATATTATAAGTCTAATGGTAATCTTTTCGTATCATGATTTGAAAACATTGAAATTATCAAAAGTGCACCATATCTGGTGCATTATTTCAATCGAAGAGTAATAGCTAAAAAGTTATCGAATTTATTCCTTTCAGCCTGAATGAACTGTATATTACTGGGTTGGGTTGAGCCATCAATCCTAACCCAGCTCGCCCAACCCAACCCAACCCAATTACTCAGTTATATTAGTTATTGTTTAAACAAAAAGCATCAAAGTATTATTCATTTTACTTGGATGTCTTCGAAATCGACGAGATTATTTCTTGGTTAAAATTGTTAATGATGTAGAAGATATAATCCCAAATAGCTATTTAGCTCAAAATATTGTTGTTATATTGTATTGGGTTGGGTTGAGTCATCAATTTTAACACAGCTCACCAAACGCAACCCAACTAGTTATTAGTTATTGTTTAATGTTGGTTTACTTCATCATTTTACTCATGTGTGAGGAGAAAAATCTTTGCTTGAACCCTGAGCCTATGTTCTTATGATACCTACTGACATGAAGGGGCAAGATTTTAAGGCACATCAAGGACCTACGCTTGTGGAGCTGTTTTTCAAAGTGCAAGGTGTCCATATTTTAAAAACCGGCAAGGGAGTAGAATATTTATGTAGTCAATTCTGGTCAAAGCGATTCAGCTATAATTATATTATATACGTCAAATTCAATTCAAATTGCAACTTATCCATATAATACGAGTTTCGGCTAAAGTTACAGCAGAGGCAATCACAGATCAAATCAGTGACAAGACAACGAAAAGACTATCGTGTTAAGAAGGGATGCAGAAATTCTTTTACCAAAACATTACCACCCAAATTTATAAAAAATTGAGAAAAGTACATGTATTAATATTAGAAATATTAGGTATAAATTGACAAGCTTGTGATATGAAATCATTGCTAAATGTTCAAAAAAAAAGATATTATTCAAGAAATAGTCCAATAAATGTCCTAATGCTGTAGCTGTTATTTACATTTCAATTTTCATTAAACAAGCAATTCCAATTACTATTGATGTATTTGATCATTCAGCATAAAAACTCTAGCTAATAGTTTGAAGAAAAATATGCCAAGCAATTTGAAAAGCGAGCAATTTCAAAAAAAGTTGATACACATTAAAATAAAAAAAATTGATTAAATCATTTCATTTAATGCTTAGTTCATGAAAATCGGAATGTAAATAATAGAGTTACAGCTTCGGGCGCTTTTTGTCTGACACCCGGTATAATTAAATTTAAATGTGACATGCACTAGAGATTTGAAGATCCTTTGAAACCTTTTACATCACTAGTAAAAGGCTTAAAATGTTAAACGCCGTCGAGGTACCATTACTGAATACTGTGAGAGGAATTTTTTAGGATAAAGGGAAGGCTGTGGATGCTCTATAAAAGAAGCGTTTTAGTAGAGACTGAATAAAGGACAATCAGTAAAATTTTTATTTTGATTATCTCAAATATTAAGTTACTTTTTCTGAACAACGTGATGACGACAATCAGTGATGTCAGTAAACCAAAATATTAACTTTTGTATTGATATACTGACGGTGCTATTTTGTAATTTTAAAACAATCTAGAAAAACTAAAACCAAATTTTCCTTCCAAAAAGCAAATAATTGAAACACTTTTTCAAAATGCCTGACGTAATCTTTCGTATTTCTCCGCTCGATGGTGTTACACGAGGTGGGGAAGGTAAGATAGTCTAGAAAACTTGATCTGTTTCCAGAAAACGTGATGTTGCTTCTAAACGACTTGATACTAGTTCTAGAAGCCTTGAGATTGCTTGCAATGTTGCGAACGTTTTTTTGGAGGGCAAGTAAATTTGAATTTTTCAGACATTTTAGACCCAATTCAGGCTTTTGTTCGACGAGTCGGCATTCGTCATTTAAGTCTACTAAAAATTTTGCTTTTTCAGTAACCAGCACCCATACGTGTTTTCAACAACCGGCTCCTATCGTAGTCTTGACAGTTTAAATCGCAAAAGACATCTTCTAAATCCTCCTAAAATTTCAACAATTTTAGAAATGACCATCAGGGTCAAAGTCAACCCTTAATAATATTATTTAGCTTTTTCAGTAACCAGTACCCATACGTATTTTCAACAACCGGCTCCTATCGTAGTCCTGACAGTTTAAATCGCAAAAGACATCTTCTAAATCCTCCTAAAATTTCAATAATTTTAGAAATGACCCTTAAGTCAACCCTTAATAATATTATTCGTGGAATATAATAAATTTTTTTCTTGGAAATCGTTTAGGATTGTGGTGTTTTGAATACATTTTTAAATACAAACATCTGTTCTATTATGTGGTAGAAGTGATGAAACTGGTTTGAACTTCGAACCAGTCTCTGAAGAAGGTTACAACATGTCATCCGAAACGTCAAACATTTTTTCAAAAAACGCACAACAAAACCCGAAAGTTTCTAGTTTTAGATCTAGTGTTAGACCCAGTGACAGTTCTAGTGTTAGTTCTACTTTTAGTTCAATTAAAATGAGTTTGAACTAAAAATAACTAGTCGTATTACCTTATTTTAAATTTCAAAGTAATTTGATGTACTGTTGTATCTGATGCATCTTGTTAATCAGATTAGGCGGCTAACTGCCTGCTTTTGTAGTCCAGATGGTGACATAAATAATGAATTATCAAGAACTTACTAGAGTGTTTTGTAAGTGACATGACTTGACATGTTTTCGAAGACATGGATAACTCTCAGGATGAATTTTTTGAAAGTGTAGTAAGATCAGCAGTAAACTCACAAATTGACCTTAGATGTGACTTAGAAACTGATGACAACGATGATATATTAATACAGATTACTTAAGTCTTATTGTTAGCTTCAATGTTGTTGAAAAGTGAGATGAGAAGTCATTAATGATTCTTGAGTTATAACTAAAGGCTAAACTAGCAAACATGAAAATGAAGAAAACATAAAATATCATAAAAAATAGTTTGGTCTGAGAATTCCAATCACTTTGATAGCTTTACTATACTGATATAGTACTTTCGCCCTGACTTGGAACTTTAACATCTCAAATAATGACGTCGAAAATGTTTCATAGTATAATAAAATAGTTTAAATAAATTGTCATAGTTATCGCTGCATTATTAATAGATCCGGAATTAATGATTAAGCATTCCATTATACGTATTCTTACAGATTTTATAGTTTCTTAAAAGAATCTTTTAAAACATTAATAAATAATTTAAATTGGTTATTAATAAAAACATGTATTGCATAATAAAAACGTTATGACGAAAGTGGCTAAGAGAAAATACTGGAAATTATCTTCAGGTTTCTAAGATGACCGTTAGGGGGCACAAATATAATCTTGAATGTCTTAAAATCTTATGAATGTTTCAATTCATATCGTGATCATGTTCCATTGAAATTTCTTATAAAATATTGCTTTTTAAAAATGTCAACTTGGGAATGGTATCTTAATTATGAGATACTTGCACACTTCAGTTTTATGAGTATTCAGTTCTGATATTTAGTCCCGGGTGTATACCGGGATTTCATGAAAGAAATAATAAATCTATGAGCATTAAGCCATCTCGAAATTAAGAAAAATTTAAAATATCCGAAAGGATTTTTCTACTGCCTGTTGATTTGCAATGAAAATACGCTCGGTACGAAATAAATTTAGTTTTCTGGAAGCATTTCAAGTCTTCTAGAAGCAGTATCAAGTATTCTGAACAAATTTCAAATTTTCTGCAAGCAATATTAATCCTACCAAAGGCAATATTGAGACTTTTGTAACCATTTTAAATATTCTAGAAACAATATCAAGTGTTCTAGAAATATTTCAAGTCTTCTGGAAGCATTTTAAGTAGTTTGGAAGCATTTCACATGTCTTCTAGATGCAATGTCAAGTAATCTGGAAGCATTGCAAGTTTTCTAAAAACATTGTAAGTCACCTGGAAGCACTGTAAATCGTGTAGACACACTTTTACTATTCTAGAAGCAGTATCAGTTTTCTGGAAATGTTTCAAGTCTTCTGTGAGCAATATCAATTTTTTTAGACACAGTATCAAATCATTTAGGGGCAGTATCCAGTCTCCTTGTAGCAAATCAAGTATTCTAGATGCAAAATTCAAGTTTTCTAACCGTAACCTCAAGCATTGTAATTAGTCTGGAATCATTGTATGTCGTCTGGAAATATTTTAAGTCGTCGATACGCAGTATCAGTCTTCTAGAAGCAATATCAAGTTTTCTAGAGACAGTGTCAAATCATGCAGAGGCAGCCAAGTCTTTTAGATGCAACATCAAGACTTCTGGAAGCATCACAAGTCTTCTAACAGCAACATTAAGTACTTTGGAAGCATTGTAGGTCGTCTGGAAACATTCAATGTCTTCTGGCAGCAAATCAAGTCTTTTAGATGCAACATCAAGACTTCTAGAAGCATCTCAAGTCTTCTAACAGCAACATCAAGTACTTTGGAAGCATTGTAAGTCGTCTGGAAACATTCAATGTCTTCTAGATGCAATATCAAGTCTTCTGGAGGCATTGTAAGTGGTCTATAGGGGGATATCGTATTTTTGCTATGTGGATATCTCTTAATATTAAACCTCCGTTTTAGTTTCACAAAATATTTGTTGATTTACAAATAAAAGGAGTAAAGACTTACAAAAGATGAAGTAAAACGATGTTGCTTGTATGAACGATGGTAATGAAGTAATTATATTTTAGAAAATAAACAACTTTGCTCAACGTTGCTAGGATCTGTTTTTTGTTTTTTAAACAATGTAATGGGAAGACGATTTTGTGGTGATTTCATCACAAATGATAAGAAAGATTTTGACTTCTCTAGCGGCAGACTCCACTCTTTTGGTGCAATATCAAATCTTCTATATGCAATATCAAGTCTTTTGGATGCATCTCAAGTCTTATAAGAGTAACATCAAGTCTTCTGGAAGTATTTCAAATCTTCTAGATGCAATGTCAAGTAATATGGAAGTATTGTAAGTCTTCCGGAAGCATTGTAATTAGTCTGAACTCATTGTAAGTTATGTGGAAATATTTTAAGACTTATACCAGCAGTCGCAGTTTTCTGGAAATATTTCAAGTCTTCTGAAAGCAATATCAGGCTTTATAGAGACAGTATCAATCATCCAGAGGCAGTAGCCAGTCGTTTTACAGCAAATCATGTCTTTTAGATGCAATATCATGTATTCTAGAAGCAACTCAAATCTTCTAACAGAAATATCAAGTTATCTGTAAGTCGTTTTGTATGTCGTCTGAAAACAATTTAAATCTTCTGGAAGCAATATCAATTTTTCTAGAAACAGTATTAAGTCATATAGAAGCTGTCTTCTGGTAGCAAATCAAGTCTTTTTCTAGTTTCCAAGACAGGCTATTCGGATATCGGGTTGAACCATCTATGCATATATATACAATAGGATTATGTTGATCGTAAGTCGAAGACTACTTTGACTTGTAATTGAAGTTTGGGGAATCTAGGGAATTTGCTTGTTTGATCTCTTATGTTGTTTCAGTAAATAATCCTTAAAGCTGCCTTTAGTGCGATGGAGAATTGGGTATTTGCGAATCGAGTATTTCGTTCAGATTGGCTAATGGCGACCACGTGACGACAGGACCTTCGCCATCAACCAATCAGAACAAAATACCCGATACACAAATACCCAATTCTACCACGCACTAAAGACAGTTTTATTGAAATTTTAATTTGTTGGCATTGCCACACTGTCGTATCAATTAAAAATCTTTTCTATATATTGTCCAACTTGAAGTAATTCAAGGTAATTCAAATACAAGAATAATCTTTAATTTCTAAGCCAATAATGTTCGTAGAAGAATAATAACTAAATCCACACGATTATGTACAATCGGATCTGTTTGTCAACTTTTGTATTTCTTAACCATTGACGGTAAGAAATATTAAAACATTCAAACAATTCTAGTGCACGACCTGATGACGTGCTAGATACACCACAAAACAAGTAATCGATATCAAAATAAATAATCTGTTACGACATTTAATATTGTTTCATTTTAATAATAACGGCATATATCGCTACATGGCAAGATATTTTATTTTTTTTACGCTAAAACTATTAATTTTGAGAAAAAGAAATAAGAGACAAAAAGTACTAAAAAAACATGAGCTTTACAAACCATACCCATATTTTTTGTTAACATTCCTTAGCGTTAAAAAGTTCTTATAAATAAATAACAAGGGGATGGTGAATTGCATCCCATAATAGGGCGCCAGGCAAGCTATAAGTGTACTTAAAAGTAAGATATTAACTAGTAATAAATAGCTTCAAAGGTGCAAATTCCATGGTTTACTTATAACCGAGTTATGAAATAAATTGTAATTTTTTGGTGCAACTTGGATAGCTCATAACTCGAAAACAAAAGAGTTGCGACCCTATGTTTATGTAAAAAACTTGTATTGTTTTTTAAGTATTACGTCCTAGTAAAGTTTCCAGATTAGAAACTGAAACACCCTGTATATTAGTAAAATTAGCTGAATCAATTTTTTTCCACAAATCTAGTTAATAACCTATCATTATGGTTATGATTTAAGGTAACCACAACAGACAATACCGTTACATAACGCTTAATATTTCATTAACAAGATGCCGCCTATTTAGATGTGGTTTTACGAGGATCACAGAGCCATAAAAAAACCGCAAAGTGTTGACAATTTCATTAACACTCATACATTTCTTTTTTACAATATTGCAATGATTACGAAAATACCGATTTCGTAGAAATTCGTTATCGACATTCTTTTTAATAGGTCATAGAGAAACGCAAGAATTTATAGTCCGATTGTAAAACGTTTTAAATCGACAATAAAAGCTCTAAATTTATGAACTTATTAATGTGTTACGATTATTGGAAGTTGTTATTATTTGATTGTCGATATCACACAATGCATTATAAACTCGATACGCGCAAATTTCATTATTCACCACTTCTAATTATAATGCATTGGTACAAAGTTCAACTTTGTTTGAGTGAAACGTTCAATTCAAGAAACCCATCCAATCCCATTCACTTCCAAATGATTGCGTGTTTTCACTGCTACGAGAAAAATCCCCGAATACCTTTATGGTAAAAGAGCTCTCACAATTTAAAAACCGCTATTTTGCTGATTTGTCGCTCATTTAAAGCTTCAGCGAACCGAGTTCACATCAACTCGGATCGACGTCGATCGCTTTATAGAGAACTAAAATTGTTGTTCGGGAATTGGCAACGCGAACGGGTTTTTCAAACCGACGCCGATCGTCTACATGTCAGAAGCCTCTTTAAATCCGCGACAGTGTTAAATAGTTCGCGAGCGTGACAGAAACGATATCGTCTCCATAATAAAATCTAACCGAACAAATGTGCTTCATAAGTGTATAAAGAGTTTTCACGAAACGATGTTGTCGATCATTTTTTAATTCGATTTTAAGTTGAACGTAACTGTGAATTTGAGAAAAACAATAAATAAGGTAATGTATTTCTTTTTTGAAAATTTAGTAATCATAATTCTTGCACGTTTTATTTTGGTTAAAGCTAAAAATTGAAATCGTGTCGTGTATTGATTCGGAAAACTCCATAGGGAAATTTGGCACTGAAGGCGGGTTATTTTCATGTACACCACGTGTACATACATTCTATTATTTTTAATTCTTTAGAGAGACGGTCAAGGATTAATTTAGCAATTTATAAATCGCAATACCGTTTTATTTTGATCGAAATCTATTTTCAATCTTAATACGTTATATATATGTATCCGTTTTTCCGCTAAGCATCTTCTATTTTCAGCTTCAAGTTTACATGAAGTGTATATAATTTATATGTATAGCAAGGAAGTATTTGTTTGTTGAAAGTGAATCATTTTTGAAATGATTTCAAGTTTTAATATAAACAGAGTGTTCAGGTAATCAATACGTAATGACATGCTTTATTCGTGTTTATTTAATAATTTTTTGTACTTTTATTAACAAGACGATAATATATATAGTATTTTACACAATGTTACTACCGGTTTCGGTTACGTTTAAACCATCTTCAGGAATATATTTTAAAGAAAATCGTTGATGTTATTGACATTTTATTTTGTGATTAATGTCATATTGTGTCAATGTGAAAAATTAAAATAGGATTAAAATAAAATAAAATTAAAATTGAATATTTCCCAAACCAAAAGTTCAAATATCTGTTATAAATTTGGGAAGGGAAATATGGGAAAATGTTATTGCGTATGTTAGGGTTTTTTAATTTTATTTTTATTTTTAGGTGGAGTAAAAGGATTTTTCAAATACATATATAAAGGTTTTTCTGTGTAGTTAATTTGGTCATTCAAACATAAAATATATTATATATGTATTTGAAAAATCCTTTTACTCCACCTAAAAATAAAAATAAAATTAAAAAACCCTAACATACGCAATAACATTTTCCCATATTTCCCTTCTCAAATTTATAATAGACATTTGAACTTTTGGTTTGGGAAATATTCAATTTTAATTTTATTTTATTTTAATCCTATTTTAATTTTTCACATTGACACAACATGACATTAATCACAAAATAAAATGTCAATAACATCAACAATTTTCTTTAAAATATATTCCTGACGATGGTTTAAACGTAACCGAAACCGGTAGTAACATTGTGTAAAATACTATATATATTATCGTCTTGTTAATAAAAGTACAAAAAATTATTAAATAAACATTTAATTCAAGACGAAAAACATTCATATAAAATAAAAAATATGCTTTATTCGATTCTAAAACCAAAATGTTAATGTTAAAATGTTATACCTTGCTTTAGGAGGTTCTCGAAGGTTGGATAATTTGTCCATAAATAATAATTAGTACACAATAAGATGTAATTTAGTACAGAAAGAATGTTGAAAAATAGTTTCTTGGTATATTTTTATTGGTAACATTTTTTAATAATTAATTAATTATTTAATAATAGAACGAGACTGCAATATTGGCATGTGGTATATTTTTCGTGCGAATCTCATTAATATGTTAATTATCTTAAATTATACCTCGTAGAATACATTTATGTTTAGACACATACGAGTTTTAGTTTCAATTCGAACCATTATGTTGCCAAATGTAAGGAAAAATTAATTATGTGAGATACATACAAACATACATTATGTATTACTTTTAATATGTAGGTATTATTTTAACAATAATCATTTTCAAATAATCAGTAACTGATATTGCAAATGAAGAGTATGGTATTTCCGTAGCTTGGAATTGATTCAAATCAAATAATCAAATCAAATTCCATTCATTCAAATACAATCTTACAAAGCATTGTAAACAATACATAGCATGATACAACATGAACTTAAGATTTTAAAAGATGCATGACTAAACCCAAATGATTCTAGTTCTAGATCTAGTGTCATCTAGTTAATGCTAGTGTAATTAATCTAAGATTGTTTACCAATGAATTAAAACTAGAACTAACACTAGACCTAGGACTAGAAATATTTTTGTTTAGTGTTAGTTTTAGTTTTACTTGTGAGTCAGTACAAACATGTTATATATGTTTAATGAACTAAAAGTAAAACTCACACTAATCTTGGAATTAGAAACATTCGGGTTTAGCCGTCTTAAGAGACCTACAGCTAAAATCGAATGTTTCTTGTTCTAAATTTAGTATTAGCTTTAATGCTAATGTTAGTTCTGATTGTAGTTATTATTCAAAGAAAACAATATATTGATTGTGTTACATATTATATTATACATATTATATTACATTGAACTAAAACTAGAACTTGAACCTGAACTTGAATCATCAGTATTAGCAGTTTTCTGGAAGCATTTTCAATCTGCTTGGAGCAGTATCAAGTCTTCCACAGACAATATTAAGCAAAAAGTAAATCTGAAATGGTTTATCAACAGTCTCTTTTTGCGATGAATATCTTTTCTGTCAGTTTGTAAGTTGGATCAAGTCTTCTAGAAACATTTCAAGTCTTCTAAACGCAATATCAACTCTTCCAGAAACATTTTAAGTCTTCCAGAGGAAATATCAAGTCTTCCGGAAGTATTTTAAGTCTTCATACTGGCTTGTAGAGCAGTATGAAGTCATCTGGATGTATTGAAAATCCTAGATCTAGTGTTAGTTCTAGTTTTACATGTAATTCCGTGCAAACATGTTATCTATGTTTAATGAACTAAAGGTAGAATTCACACTAGACTTAGAGCTAGAAACATTCGGCGTACAAACATGTTAGCATCGCATTCGTTCGAATCTAAACATAGAACTCACACTAGACTTAGAACGTGTAGAAATAAAATAAAAATGATGACGGCAATTTGAGTTATGATATGGTGGGTGTGTTTTTTTAATGCAACATCCTGTATATTTTAATCATTTGGATTTCTTTTAACATGCGCTTGCAAAATGCCCTTATATTATATATATATGTTTTAAAGTTTATAATTTAATTTCTACAAATCCCTACCTACAATTTTAATTTCTGCGACGTTTCCGTATGAGTTGCTATAACACAGTAGATGTTTTCAACAGATATCTCAGCAGACAGCAGAGTGTCTTGGTATCGACAACTATATTAACTTTTCCATTTAAATAACATGTGACTTCGTCAGAAAATATGGTTATTAATTAATATGTTGTTAACAAAGTTCGAATCATCGTTAATTCGCCTCACCATTTCTTCACAAAATTGTAGACGTCTATCAAAGTCATCTTCTGTAATATGTTGATTACCTGTTATTTCATTTGTTGCAAGACTGCAAACTGGTTGACTAATTTTTTATAATTAATTATATAATTAATTTTTTGTCGATTTGGATATGTTATTCTTTAAATGAAACATATTATTATTAATTAGTAGTTAGTATAGAATAATAATAACAGGAATAGCTAACAATATGTTCTATTTATTATCAAACCAGTGACCTCTTTTCATTCTTAAATCTACACCAAAATATGAGGAAACTAGATACATGTAGAGTTTCATTCAGGTTTGAATCATCAGTATTAGCAGTTTTCTGGAAGCATTTTCAATCTGCTAGGAGCAGTATCAAGTCTCCCAGAGACAATATTAAACAAGAAGTAAAACTGAAATGATTTATCAACAGTCTCTTTTTGTTGTTGTCTCAGTTTATAAGTTGGATCAAGTCTTCTGGAAACATTTCAAGTCTTCTAAACGCAATATCAACTCTTCCAGAAACATTTCAAGTCTTCCAGAGGAAATATCAAGTCTTCTGGACGTATTTTAAGTCTTCATACTGCTTCTAGAGCAGTATGAAGTCATCTGGATGTATTGAAAATTTTCTGTACTCATTTCCAGTCTTCTGGAATCAATATAAAGTCTTTTAGAAGCCGTATCAAGTCTTTTAGAAAGATTATTTGAGTTTCACCTAGCAAATGGTAGAAACTCAAATGGTTTTCAAATGGTAACAATCTCTTGTTTTTTTTGTAATGAAGAAGTTTTCTATCAGCAGTTTTACAAGCAGTATCAAGTGTTCCGGAAGCATTTGAAGTCTTCTAGAGACAATATTCAGTCTTTTGGAACTATTTCAAGTCTTCTAGAAGCAGTATGAAATCTTTCAGTTTCAGTTTCATATTTTCTGCGAAGAATATCATTTCTGTCAGCAGTTTTACAAGCCGTATCAAGTCCTCTGGAAGAGAGGACCAGTCTTCTAGGAGAGGCAATATCAAGTCGTTTGGACGTATTTCATAATTCTAAATAATAAATATTTCAATATCAAGTCTTTTGAAAGTATTTCAAATCTTCTGGAAGCAGAAAGAAAGCTAAAAGATTTCATACTTTTAGATTCAATTTAATGTTTTTTGTATGCAGTTCAATTTTGCATCATCACTATTATCTCAGAGACAATATCAAGCAAACAGTAAAACTCAAACGGTTTATAAACAGTCTCTTGTTGAAATAGCAAACCTTTTCGAAGTATTTCAAGACTTCTAGAAGCACTGAAAGTTTTCAGGATACATTTCTAGTCTTCTGAAAGTAATATCAAGTCTCCTAGAAAGATTATTTGTTTCACCTACTAAATGGTAACAGGTAAATGATTTTCAAATGGTAAATCTTCTAGAAGCATTTCAAGTATTCCAGAGGCAATATCAAGTCGTTTGGACATATTTCAAGTCTTCTAGATGCAGTATGAAGTCTTTCAGTCAGTTTTATGTTTTCTGCGATGAATATGTTTTCTGGCAACAGTTTTACAAGCTATATCAAGTCTTCTAGAAGCACTTCAAGTCTGCTTGAATGAATAGCAAGTCTTTTAAGAATCGTACCAAGTCTTCCAATATGACTATATGAATTTCATCTAGTAAATAGTGAAACTCAAATAGTTTTCAAATGGTAACAGTCTTCTACTTTTTTTTCGTGATGAAAATGGTTTCTGAAAGCAGTTTCACAACCAGTATAAAGTCTTCTGGATGCAATTCAAGTCTTTCAAAGGCAATTGAAAGACATTTTGAAACTTTCAATAACTATTAAAAATAAACATTGTGGATGGTGGAAAAATGTTTTTATTTTCATTTTTATATTTTAACTTATAACGTCTGTAACTCTTACACATTTTTGAAAGGATTCTATTTTCCTATACTTTCATTTACCTCAAAGAATTTTAATATGTTCTTAAAAATTTGCTATGATGGTTTTGAAATTTCAAAAGTGTAATATGAATATATACAACAATCTCAATAATATAAAATAAGTCAAAAAATGTAATGCCGAAATTTATATATGCAAAACGAGTAAAAAAGTACAAATCCATCATGGTAAATGGTTTATATAATCAAATTTGAACACATGACACCTTTAAGTTTCAGTTTCATGTTTTTTACAATGAATATGTTTATTAACAGTTTTACAAGCTATATCAAGTCTTCTGGAAGCATTTCATGTCTTGCACAGCCTTCATGTATTCAGCTCCTATGAATAACTACTAAAGTAACACTAAAGCAAAGAACCCAATGTACGTTTTTGAATGTTTTTTCCGCAAATGTGTTTTGGAAGCATTACTAATCTCCTGAAAACATTTCAAATCCTCTAGAAGCAATGCCAAGTCTTCTGGAATCAATATCAAGTCTCCCAGGAACAGAATCAAGCAAATGGTGAAATTCAAATGGTTTATCAACAGTTTCATATTTTTTGAGATGAATATGTTTACTGTTTTTTGTTTAGCAGTTTTGCAAGTTGTATCAAGTGTTCTGGAAGCATTTTAAGTCTTCTAGAATCAATATCAACTCTTCTAGAAGCATTTCAAGTCTTGTGAAAGCAATATTAAGTCTTCTGAAAGCGTTTCAAATCTTCTAGAAGCAGTATTAAGTCTTCTGGACGCATTTCAAGTCTTCCAAATGCATTATTAAATTAAACTTCTGGAAGCATTGCACATTTTCTGGAAGTATTTAAAACCTTCTTGAGGTAATATCAAGTCTTTTGGAAGCAATACCAAGTCTTCTGGAAGCAATATCAAGTTTTCTAGAAGCAGTATCACGCATTCCGGGGACAGTATTAAGCAAATGGTGATACTCAAATGGTTTATCAAGTTTCTTGTTTTCTACGATGAATATTTTTCTGTTGGTAGCTTTAGAAGCAGTATCAAATCTTCTGGAGACATTGTAGGTCTTCTGCAAGCATTTTAAGTCTTCTGTAAGCAAAGTCAAGTTTTCTAGAAGCAGTATTAAATCTTCCAGGTGTAGTAGTAAATTTTCTGGAAGCATTTTAGGTTAAATCTCGATTAAAATATGATCTCTTCAATAAAAACATTTATTCAATAGTACATTGAAACTAAACAATTGATTACGCCCAGAGCATCCATATATTCGGCTCCTATGGATAAATAATATAGTAACACTTAAGCAAAAATCCCAATGTACGTTTTGAATATTTTTTTTGTAAATGTATTGTGATTTCGGGACTATTTTCGGGAATTTCTAGACCGTTAACCCAAGTACCGAGATTCAGAACTTAGCCATGTATCTCGAAAACATTTTTGGTCATTTTGGTCATAAATGTTTTAATATCTCGGAAACTATGCAGTAAATCCCTAAAATCTTATGCCAGTTTGCAACATCTTATTAAAAGATATCCAAAAACTTTTTTTAATATAAGTTGAAGTTAAGTTATGTATATATATGTATATCCATTTTGCCTCCAAGCATCTTCTATTTTCAGCTTCAAGTTTACATAAATTATGTATATATTTATATGAACACCAACGAAATATTTATTTGTGACTCATTTTTGAAATGAATTCAAATTATAGTTTGTTATGAATATCTAAACGTAGATATGGCTTATCGAAATTTGTGGTGACTTGATAGGAATTCTAAAAATTTTATATTTCAAGATATTTTTAACATTCTTTTAAAATGAATTTAAATGTACTTTAAAAATAAATTGAAATTGAATGAAATACCTTTGATGTAACAATTTTACGAGTCATTACCAATTTGATACAGCCTGATAATCAGCAATTGCATAGATAATGATTATTTAACGCCGAATTTAATGCCAAGGCAAGAAAAAAGGTGCGACGCCACCGTTTCAAGTTACTTTCCTTCGGACATGTTACAAAACAGCCTTTGGCTATTATCTATTGGTTAATTCGTTGCGTATACGTTCAACGATTGCGCGTGACTGACAATGAGAGAAAAATTAATTAAAATGATGTTTCGAATTCGTTTAATTCGATTTCCACAAACGTCTTTTGCTTAACTTCTATTAAAAGCATCATTAAATGAAACAGTATTCGTTTAATTAATCAATTACTTAATAACAATTGATGAGATAATTGTGATTATTGTTTTGGTCGATTCTATTTGAGCCTGTGATAGTGTAAATAGGTTTCAGCATAAGCCTCGTTGGACTCGGCCATATCACGTGACCTACATTACCCGTTTCGTGCATCTACATTATACACACACTTTACGTTATGCATAATGACAATAATGCCCAAGGTCTGGCTTGTAATTTTCATTTTCTATTTTGAGATGATTTTTTTTTGGATTATAACCCAAACATCATTCTTTATGTCTACTTTATTTTTGGGCTTTCACTTTTTTTACGAACTTAAAAGGTGTCTCATTCATCTTTTCATTTTGTTGTCCACCATCAGGTAAAAAAGAAATTTATAAAAATAGATTTAATACGACTCGTAGCAGCCTCGTGATTTGTTATGAAGTAAACAAACCTGTTGAGCACTAATGACCTGAATCTGATCAAAGTGTATAAAATACGCAAACAAATTGGAAAAACCCAATAACATTTCTTGTTGGGCTCAATTTGAACAGTAAAACGCTTTTGTTTTGTTTGAATAACGAAATACACGCATGAAATTACGCCGAATTCATAAAAGGGACATTTTATGTTTATTTAGTGGTCTAACGAGCAGCAAATTTACTGTAAATTATTTCAACGTAAACACTCCAACTTTCAAACAGAAAAATAAAAACTCCCCGCCAATATTCAGAATATTACAAAATCATAGGTAATAATGTTTTGGTACAGCGAGAAACGATTAATTATTTTACGTTATTACGATTTTAAATATTTGGGGTAATAATAATAATTATAAATCATTATTCGGCGCTTTCAGGCACACCAAATAGATGTAGATATGAAATAAACTGCCCCTTTGTAGAAATTTCATTTTAATTATTGAAATCAATTTCAAATAATTTACAAAATTTAAATACACTTTTATTATTAAATTCATATAATGTTAAAGTAAATATAAACACCTGCGTTTTGTTTAATAATCGAAATTGCACCAAGAAAAATTTATCTAATGATGGAATTAATTAAAATCATGCAATAAATGGCAGATTTTGATTATTTTGTCATTGGTAGGCTATGAAATAAGATCAATTAAATATGTGATTACGCATTAATAATGATTTAAAAAAGGAAGAGAAGTGATAGTTATAATTTGAGTTCAATGGAATATATACAATCTAACATTGAATAACTACTATAACCAGAACTAACACTAGAATTAAAGATGACACTAGAACTAAAATATTCGAATTTATTCTTAAGTCTATAGTGAGTTCTATTTTTAATTCATTAAACATATGAAATATACTTTTCCAGAACTTACTAACAATTAGATCTACATAGTTGAACTGGAGGTTCGTAAAAGTGGTAAAGGTGCTATTGCAGGCATAGTTTGAAGTACCAATAAGTATAACTTGCAATGTAAACAAAGAGAAAAGTGAGATTGAGACTAACGAGATTCACCCACACAAACTTGTTAATAATTTTATCTGGCCTGAAGATGCCATTCTCAATTAATTTTTTAATGTACTATTGAGCTTCTTAATGCACAGTATCAACTGCTATGATAGACATGATACTGCTTCTAGATCACATTGCTTTTAGAAAACTTGATATTACTTGTACAATACTTGAAATACTTGGTACTGCACCTAGAAGACTGAAATGCTTCCAGAGTGCTTGAAATTGCTTCTAGAAGATTTGAAAGGATTTCAAAAGACTAGACACTGTCTCTGGAAGACTTCATGCTGATTATAGAAGATTTGAACTATTTCCAGAAGATTTACTGCTGTCCAGGAAGACTGATATTGCTTCTAAAAATCTCGATTTTGCTTACTACGGCTTGATGTGGTTACAGAAGAGTTGGAATGCATCCAGAAAACTTAAAATGCTTCCAGAAGACTTGATATTGCTTCTAGATCACTTGACGCTGCTTGCACAAAACTTGAAATGTATCTAGAAGCGTTGGCACTGCTCCTAGAAGTCTTAAAATGCTTTCGGAAGATTTAATATTGGCCTCTAGAAGACTAGAAATGCCTCTAGAAAGCTTAATATTGTTTAAATTGTTTTAATGTTGAAATGCTTCCAGAAGACTTGATACTGTTTCTAGATGACTTGATACTGCTTCTAGATGACTTGATACTGCTTCTCGAAAACTTGATATTGCTAGCACAAAACTTGAAATCCTTCCGGAAGACATAACATTGCCTCTGGAAGGCTTGAAATGCTTCTAAAAAAGTTGATATTCCTTCCAGAAGACTCGAAACGCTACCAGACTGCTTGATAATGTTTCTAGAAGACTTGAAATAATTTCAAAAGACTAGATACTGTCTCTGGAAGACTTCATGCTGATTACAGAAGATTTGAACTATTTCCAGAAGATTTACTGCGGTCCAGGAAGACTGATATTGCTTCTAAAAATCTCGATTTTGCTTACTACGGCTTGATGTGGTTACAGAAGATTTGGAATGCATCCAGAAAACTTAAAATGCTTCCAGAAGACTTGATATTGCTTCTAGATCACTTGACGCTGCTTGCACAAAACTTGAAATGTATCTAGAAGCGTTGGTACTGCTCCTAGAAGTCTTAAAATGCTTTCGGAAGATTTAATATTGGCCTCTAGAAGACTAGAAATGCCTCTAGAAAGCTTAATATTGTTTAAATTGTTTTAATGTTGAAATGCTTCCAGAAGACTTGATACTGTTTCTAGATGACTTGATACTGCTTCTAGATGACTTGATACTGCTTCTCGAAAACTTGATATTGCTAGCACAAAACTTGAAATCCTTCCGGAAGGCATAACATTGCCTCTGGAAGGCTTGAAATGCTTCTAAAAAAGTTGATATTCCTTCCAGAAGACTCGAAACGCTACCAGACTGCTTGATAATGTTTCTAGAAGACTTGAAATAATTTCAAAAGACTAGATACTGTCTCTGGAAGACTTCATATCGCTTTCAAAAGACTTTAACTGTTTCCAGAAGATTTACTGCTGTCCAAGAGTTGACACTACTTTTAAAAATCTCGAAATTGCTTACTAAGACTTGATATGGTTCCAGAAGATTTGCATTGCTTCCAGACGATCTGAAATGCCTTCAGAAGGCTTGATATTACTTCTAGACCACTTGATGCTGCATGCACAATTCCTGAAATGTGTCCAGAAGATTTGGTACAGCACCTAGATGTCTTGAAAGGCTTCCAGAAGATTTAATATTGGCTCTGGAAGTCTATACCTCTAGAAATCTTGATATTGCTTCCAGAATGCTACCTGAATGCTTGATACTGCTTCTAGATGATGTGAAATGATTTCAAAAGGCTAGATACTGTCTCTGGAAAACTTCATACTGCTTCTAGAAGACTTGAAATGCTTTTAAAAGACTTAATATTGTTTCCAGAAAACTTGATATTACTAGCACAAAACTTGAAATGCTTTCAGAAGGCTTGATACCGATCTAGAAGAATTGAAATGCATCATATCCAGAAGACATTGTATAACATATGGAAGACTGGAGATGCTTCTAAAAAGATCATATTGCTTTCAGAAGACCTTGAATGTTATCAGAATGCTTGATATTGTTTCTAGAAGATTTGAAATGATTTCAAAAGACTTAGATACTGTCTCTGGAAGACTTTATATTGCTTTCAAAATACTTGAACTGCTTTCAGAAGATTTACTTCTCCATGGAAGACTTGATATGCTTTCAGAAGATTTGCAATGCTTCCAGAAGGCTTGAAATGCTTTCAAAAGACTTGATACTGCTTCTAGATGACTTGATATTGCTTATACGAAACCTGAAATGAAGATTTAATATATTTCAAGCATGACTTGATATTGCCTCTGGAAGACTTGAAATGCTTCTGGAAAACTTGTTATTGCTTCTTCAGAAGACTGCTTCTGAAGGATTTGAGATGATTTCAAAAGATATTATTGCCTGTGGAAGACTTGAAATGATTCCAGAATAAGAAATGCATCAAGAGGAGCACGTATACTGAATTGTTAATGGTTTTACCTCAATTGAAGTTATCTTTTTCAATTATTTTTTTTAAATTTTAATGTACTATTTAGTTTGCTTTTTGGAGATCCGTCATTTGAGCCCGATTGTATTTTTACACATCAGCGCCTATTCACGTTTGTGGACAGTAAAAGTTTCGGTGAGATACGAACATTGACAGTCGGCATATTTTCAAATTTGTTGGTATCAGAAATTTGATCAAACACAGTTTATAAGGGTAGTTAGATTATCACATTTTAATCATCATATACAATGAATGCTATAGCATCCGCAACAAAATGGATCAAAGTTTTTAACTGCGATGACGTGAATGCTTTACAATTCATTGATAGAATAAATGAGAAAAAGGGGTTTATTTGTGGTTTCTCTACAATATTTATTCACAAGTACGTCTTTATGCATATACAGTGTGGTCGTGATCAAAGGAATAAATACAATAAAACTTTGAATGCTCATCAAGACAATTTTTAATTTTGATGGCTCAGCCTAACTAATACTTAGTGCCAACTAGCCAGTTGGGTAGTCTACTCAACCTAACCCAAATAATATCTAACACTGACTAATTGCTTGGGTTGGGTCTACTCACCTCAAACCAATTAATATCTAGCATTAACTAGCTAGATGGGTTAGGTTGGGTTCAGATAATGTTGATGGCTCAACCCAACCCAATTAATATTTTATGGTAATGTTGGTATATTAATATTTATGGTTGCGAAATAATTTGAGTACTTTGAAGTCGATTTTCTCGAGTATTTTTGAGTTCTTCACAAAAGTGATGTCCGAGTACTAATCATCAATCCCTATAAATATGGACAAAATCAGTAATGTCGGATCCATAAGGTCCTCTTGTAAGTCCAAAATAGCTGATGAATTTATTTCATTATTTCCTTCTTCCAAAAATGCGCTTTCTTCCAAATTTAATTCACAAATATTAAGCCAAAACTAAACCATGTTCTGTGATACAACAAACATTTCAAAAAATAACATTAATTAATAAGCACAAAACAGCATTAAAGGAATAATCCCGTATCACGTGTATCTTTCACCCCAATATTTTTTGGAGCATTGTGGTAGAATGTCTTTCCTTCAACTCTTAAATTAATGTATTTAAAAAGTGTTAAAGTACTTTTTAAGTAGTTAAAAACTTTACTCATTTTTTGCACGTTAATTTTATTTATTAACTGGGGTGATGGTTTTACCTTATTTAACGCATTTGTGAGTTTGGTATTATTACTTTTTAAAATGCTATGGCAGAACCAGTTTAAGCGTGTAATGGTTTATAATTCTTCTTGTTCAACTGAGGTTTTATAAGTTTTTATCAATTGTAACAAACACAAATACTCAGTACAATTCTCTATTTTACATACTAAAACGTATTGGTTGCCATTTTAAAAAAATTGATATTTAAGTAAATTTACGCACAGAAATTGATTCCTTGATAATGAGCTATTTATAAGCTCGAAACGTTGGACAATTTTTATCACATTTTTGATTTTTAATAAATTGAGAATTGTACTGAGTATTTGTGTTTGTTACAACTGATAAAAAGTGTTTATTTTTCATCTTTGTATGGGTACAGTTTCGGTAAAGATACTGATAGGATATCAGTGGGCATAAATCGGAGAACAGTCTGAAGATACAAGGACTGATTGCAAGATCGACATCGACTTCTCTTGATTCTAATAATCTAAGAAAATATTTGAGAGCAGAATAAACCTTGCTTGACCCTTTACCACTCCCGTTTTCGGTCCATGTATATAAGAACGTATTTTAGGGCACAATAACCACAAAAGCACAAAAGTAAGCCATAACTGCCTCATTATTGATTCTACACATGGAACGACTTTAGTTATACTACTAGGCTTTTCTTCCTTTAAAAGTTCATAAAACTTATTTGCAAGTAATTTGTGTTCTTTAAGTTTTGTGAAGAGACAAGTTCTGATGTGTTTGTTCACAAAGGGAGATACATCCAAATGTGGACTTTCAAATGTAATGCCGAACCTCTTAGCGAATACACATGAGTATACACTTAGCCAGTTTTGAAATATAATTTTTTTGGATTTATATATTATTACTTTTGGAATAAATCTTTGATAGTTGTATCAAAATAAATTGAAAACTATACGACGAAAACAATGGATCACAAAACCGTTAATAAAATAAATTGAGTTGTACATTAATTTTATGAAACAATCCTATGGATTATTTCAAACCTTTTTGTATTTATTTTAAACTCAAAAACGCGATTTACGATTTTTGGACTTAGTATTCATAAGAATCTCTTCATATATAATATATTTATACTGAATCACAAGTAATCTGAAGGTGCACAGCTAACCCCGAATATTTCTAGTCCTAGGTCTAGTGTTACTTCTAATTTTAGTTCAATGGAATATGCACAATATAACATTGAATAACAACTACAACGCGAACTGACACTAGCATTAAAGCTGACGCTAAATTCAAATGTTTCTAGTTCTAAGTCTAGTGTGAGTTCTACTTTTATTTCATTAAACATACAGTGTGATAAACATACATTTGAAAGCGAAGCATCCTCGTAAAATTTTTATTTATGATTCGATTTTAACAAATTTTGTTTTTGAATTGTAGAGCGTAAAGATCTGTACCTTAGAACAAATCTATACTTTTCTTATAACAACCAAGGCCTACTACATCACTTTTTAAGTGCAAAAAATGATGGAATCATGTTATGAAATTTTTTTACAAAAAAATCTGTATATATCACTGCATCAATGGCCTTTTGAAACAGGTATGTATCAAAATTTAACAAAAAGAGTTAAAAATTAACACCGTTGCAGATAATTGAAAAATATTATTTTTATCAATCAATTTCATCTGAGCTAGTAGACCATGACAAAAATGTTATATAATACAGTGAATAGTACAATAGTACACTTCTACAACCTTCTTCGTATTTTCGTTACTTTATTCCTTAGTAGTAGCTCAGGGGTAATGTCTGCACATGCCTGACAATTCTTGCACGCACCCCCAATAAAACTTAGTGCTGTCAAATCGGGAGATCTTGGCGGGAATTCAATAAGACGACTATTTCGTCTTATTCACTGGTTTTCAAAATTTTCATTTAACCACAGTTTTACTACTACTGCGTTATGCACGAGAGACTCATCTAATTGCAATTTCATGCTAATTGCGTACCAGAGGTGGTAAATTGTATGGGCATTCAAACACTCATTTCTTAAGAAATATAAAAAAATATTTGCATTTAAATTGCTTTCAGAGAAATATGGACCGATAATTCTATTGTCAATTATTCTGCACAACACGTTTATTTTATGTCTCCAGAAAATCCACTCTTGATTTTCTGTATACGTGTAACTTGAATTTTGGGATAACACCACGTCATTTGTGATAAAGGTAGCATTATCAGTGAACATAATTCTTTTTTTAATTTTTGTTTTCCTAATATTCCCCTTGACAAACAGAATTCTTATCTTTTCTCTTCATCTATTGGTCCAAATGTATGTAGAAATTTTGGTTTAAATGGATTTATTTTGTTTCTTGCAAGTCACCTTCCCATAATAATAGACAGTCTTAGAATATTTAAATCGTGTTTTAGTGTATGTTTTGATACACTACCTGTATCGTTGAATTCTTTGTTTATTCGGTGAACGGTGCTAGAACTAATCGGAAGTATATCTGTATGGCTATTATTAAATTCTCCAGCTGCTTCTTCTTCTGGAAAAATATTACCGCCAATAAGGCGGCAATATTTCATTAATATTTCTACTTTGTGTCTAACACTTCGGGTAAGTTTAGGTTGGAGCTGCGATAAACGATAAGAGCGAGGATACTATTAAAGGAAGCCAATAATATGGAAACGAATGTTGGAGTAACCAATTAAAGCACGAATTGCTGTATCCAAATCCATAGAAACGAATTTAGCGCTGCTCTTATTGTTCATCGCAGCTCCAACGTAAACGTACCCTTGGTCGTTCCATAATGGTTTAAGTCATTTCATAGAATTCAACCATTTTTTATATTACATGATTTACTAGATAATTGTTTTTTATTTCCATGATTACAGATGTAAATAGTTTTTTTGTCGTGGTTTACTATATCAGATCAAATACATTTATAAAAAGATATATTTTTCAATTATGTGTAGCTGTTAATTTCTAACCGTTTTTGATGAAATTTTATATATGCCTATTAGAAAAGACGCTTAATGCAGTGGTAATTATATATACACAATTCCTCAGAAAAAAAATTGTTAAAATTGGATTATAGATCCGAATGTTACGAGGGTGCTCCGCTTTCAAATGGGCCACACTGTATATAACATGCTGATATTAGATCACAAGCAAAATTAGAACTAACACTACAGTTATTACTAGAAATGTAGAAAAATATAACATTTTCTCTTCCTTACGATCTACTCTAACTTCTGGTACTTCGCTTAACCGTATACCCAATATATCACAAATACTGAGGCGCAGTTTTCATATGATATGTTCGCTTTTAGCTCTATTTTCTAACTAAGGTTTAACTAACACTAGTGTTAGATCTTACATAAGTTTTGACGTTTTTATTGGAGTATTATTTTTATATGATTCGTATAAGATGAGTGCATTAACTAAACTTTTATCACCACATTCTATTAACCCTCCGTCTGTCGGGCGCGCTTTCTTAACACTTTCGATCGGGTGTGGTCTGTGGAGTCCAAAATAGAAAAAACTCTAAAGGACGCCAACATGTCCTCCAGTACTAATTTCTCATAAATATGTTTTATATAATGCTTGTACTATATAATAGCCTAATAAAGGGCCAATTCCAAACTCACGTTTTATGTTAATTTGATTTAAAGAAAATGCTAACAATTTAATCACATATTTTTCAAAATTTGGAAACAACGCCTAAATAAAGGAAAAGAAAATCGATCTATAATAATATTTATTTAAAAATGTATAAAGTGTTATTAAAAAAATGTCTTAACTAAAGAATAATATTCTATGCACAAACTGGAGGGCTTCAAACTGTGGTCTTCATATTTCCCAAACAATCGTTGCAGCACGCTGTTATGTGCTCCATGCACAACCAATATTTATAAATTTTGCAAAAATAACGAGTTTTTCGTGTTTTGCAATATTTACAGTTTCCTCTTTTCCCTGGTTGTGTCTCTGGAATAATCTCCTCTTCAATACCTGGGAGCCTCAAGGCAGAAATAGGCACACTTTTGGTCAAGTGCTTATCAACGTCTCTTCTTTGCATGTTATTTTTCACTAACTCCATACCAAGATTTTTTTGAAACAGTCTGCGAGTTTTGGCAAATTCACCATCTGATATGTTGCCTTTGTAGATAACAAAAGCGTTAATTGCTGCTATATTGAGGAGGTTATAGAAAATTACTATTGGCCAACGCTTTGTGTTTCTTGCAACATTGTATGATGTGATCGTTCGATCAACAACATCTACTCCACTTTTTGTGCTATTATAGAAAGTAATTATTTCGGGCTTTTTCCGATCACCGGTAGCTTCATCGATATGATCGTCTCGGTGCATTGTTGAAACTACAAGCACATTCTTTCCTTTTTTGGGTATATATGAAACTGCAGTCATATCATTACTAAATGCGAATAACGAAGAATATAATTTCCTGTTTTTAACTTGTGATATTTCAAGAGGTAGTTCTCTTCTATTGGTTCTAATTGTACCAACCACAGTAAGGCGGTACTCTCTTAGCAATTTCTTTACAATTGAATATCCTGTGAACCAACGATCTATTGTAACATTTCTTCCTGATCCTAATAAATGTGAACACATTCTTTCAGTTACTGCAGCGGTAGAGTTCTCAGTTTTATATGGACCATTGTGTTGAACACCTGCGTAAATTTCTATGTGAAGTGAAAGATATTTTGGCATCAACAACGGCGAAGACTTTCAATCCGTATTTGTTCGGTTTACTTGCAATGTACATTCGGAAACTGCACCTACCCCTAACGGCAAGCAGTATTTCATCTAATGTTACATACTCGTCCACAGAATAAGTTTTCTTACAATTGTCGTTGAACTTGTCAACAATAGTACGAACTGCTGTTAGTTTGTCCATTTCTTTTCTTTGATCTCTAGTTGTGGTATCGTCTAAGCGAATGCATTTCAATAAGAAGACTAACCTCCGTTTTGCTATTGTAGCAGGAAATATCTCATATCCCATACCGTCTGATGACCAATACTCTGCTAGATGTGTCCTTGATCCACGATGGAGCACAGCTAAATAAAGCAAACCCATCAGCGCTTGGATTTCTACAGAGTCGGTAGGTCTACACTCAGTCTTATCTTGGTATTTAACAGAAATTTTATCAATAAATAAATTAGTGTTTTCAACTACAATGTCAATGCAGTTTCCAAACATGTACATCCAGAATTGACTGGGAGATAATGCGTCACGTGCTTCACCGATGACCCCCGGCAGGTGAGACACTATGTTTTCGTTGCGAGTTCTAATATTTCTAGGTGGGACAGCCTTTTTCCATTTAGTTCCATCTTTAGCAAAAAGATACGAACATCTATCACGAATCACGGGTTGTTCATCTTCATCATCCTCGCCGTCATCCTGATGCATAATATCTGCTTCATTTACGTTTTCCTGCTCGGTTTCTTCATCATGATCACTGATACTTACAAAATCTGGATCTGATATCGGACTATCGACAGACTCTTCTATTTCACTGCCCGTGCTAACTTCTTCATACAGTTTCTGTAATCTTTCTCTCTCCTTTTCATAAGGATCCATATCACAATGCTATGAAATAATAAATCATTTATTATTTTATCAAATCATATCAGAAAATTGTGTGATACTACTTACCTATTTGTAAGTATGCTATTTGTAGATTGCTAACTAGATATTTGATACTAGTTATAAATAATTTTTTATGCACTTTTCTATTCTCTATATTTGTAAAATAAATAACACATAACACAACGCCTCAAAATGGGGTTCAATAGTAAACCGGCGTGTCAACGATACGGTAACCGTATATATGGTAATTATTAAGGGAACTACCGAACTATATTGCGATCACTCCGAGGTATAGTTTTATAACTCGGTAATACCCCTACAAACACAAAAAGAACGCATAGAGTTCCAACTGGAATACGATTCTTACAGATTACATCTGCGAATATTGTTACACATTTGATCGGGATCTGTCAGGACAAAATATTATGTAGCGACTATTTGGAATTTTGAAAAACAGTTTTTTATAGCGAAAACAGTTGATATTCAGATACTTGAAAGGTACTGTGACCGTAGAAGTTTTGAGCAAAATAATTTAAAAAATATTTCACATAATCATTTTGTCGTGGACTCGTAGACCACACCCGACAGACGGAGGGTTAAATATCGGTCATAGGCATCGGCGAGATCGTCTGCTACTTCGTCTGCCTTTAATGCAGTTATAATCTTCTATCACATTCATTGTTACTGGATCTGTACTTTCATTATGTACTTATATGATGGTGATATTAAAAGCACGGGTTTGTTCCTTTTGGGTACATATGATAAAAGAGTAATAAACAAATATAAATATGTCCCAATCTGTCTACTTTTTCCTGGCAAGAATTTGGTGATACCTCCTTTTTATTTTTCGCAAAGTTCCTAAATATGTGAGCCCCTTTTTCTTCAGTAACAGAAAAAATAACCGTTTCGTGCATCAACACATGATCTTCAAACCATATTTCACTGGTTTACTAGGTAAATACATTTTGAACTTGCATCGACTTCCAAACTCCACCAACATCTCATCAATACAAATATGTGTCCTATAGTATATTATGTTTTTCACAAAAATATCAAACATTTCTGTGATAGGTTCAGCAGGATTTTTAAGCCTTCTCATCGATGTATCTTGCAGATTACCAAACCTGGTGTAGTTCAAAATAAACGCCAAATTAAATGTTCAGCTTATAATAGCCCTAATCACTTCCCTCCCAAAATTGTCATCAATGTCGTCATCCTTATCACTATGATCAGTTTTCACTTCTTCATACCATCATAAATGTTGTTCTTCAAAGCAAGGATCTCCTAATTTTATGCGATTTGAACAACTCGATCCGGAATGCATAGTAAATAATTTATTATGTCGTAACTAAAAATCCGTCTACCAGATGGCAACGCATGGCAAAACCCAAATGTTTCTAGTGCTAGATCTAATGTCAGTTCGAGTTTCAGTTCATTGGAATATATACAATCTAACATTGAATAGCGACTACAACCACAAGTAGCACTAGCATTAAAGCTGACAGTAGACCTAGTTTTACGCCTAGTTAGTTACGCCTATTAAGACGGCTAAACTTGAATGTTTCTAGTTCTAGGTTGAGTTTGAGTTCTACTTTTTGTTAATTTAACATATATAACATGTTTGTTCTGAATTACAAGTAATCTAATGACGTCCGGTTAAACCCAAATATTCCTAGTCCTAGGTCTAGTGTTAGTTAGTGTTAGTCAGAACCAACACTAGTATTAAAACTGACACTAGATCTACAACTAAAAATATGTAGATGTAGCCATTGGCTCTTAAGACAGCTAAACCCAAATGATTCTAGTTCTAAGTGTAGTGTGAGATCTAGTTTTAGTTTATTATACATACAAAACATGTTTGTACTAAATCACAAATAAAACTAGAACTAACTCTAAACCTATGACTAGAAATATTCGGGTTTATCCATGCATCTGAAAATGTTCATAGAGAAACGATTAATTATTTTACGTTATTACGATTTTAAATATTTAGGGTAATAATAATAATTATAAATCATTGCTCGGTGCTTTCATATTGACCAAATAAATGTACACATTAAATAAATAGTCCAATTTATAGAAATTTCATTTTAATTATTAAAATCAATTTGAAATAATTAATAAAATTCAAATACACTTTTAGTATTAAATTCAGAAAATATTAAAGTAAATATAAACACCTGCGTTTTGTTTAATCATCGAATTTGCACCGAAAAAAAACTCATCTAACATCAAAATACAACACATCGTACTAACATACTATAAATAGAAATCTCTTATAAACGTTTTAAGGTTGACAAACATTAAAACGAACCGTTACCGTGACATCACTTTCATGCGATCTTTCAAATGCAAATGATATCTTCAAACACCAGACTTGTCTTATATAACACAATGAAATCGATCAATGGATCTCTATTGAAAAGCAAAAAAATACGCTTTGTAGTTATTGTGTGTTAAGAATAATATGTTAACCGCAAATCAATTACATGAATGAAAAAAATATCGCTTGTTTATCAAGTTGAACTTGAACTATGAGAGCAATTTCTAATTTACACATAGCAGGGAAAAACATGGTACGTATTTTTTAATCCAGCATAATTTTATTTTTTTCAGGTTATGTAACGATAACACTGTGCACTTAATACTTGTTTGCTTTCCCGTGATAGTGTATAATTAATTTCCCACCTGAAATGCTTTACCACTCGTTCACAAAACGTAGTTCACTGTAGAAAAATGTTTAAAATATGACAGGTGTAGATAAAAAAATTTGTATTATTCATATGTTCGGTATCGAGTTCTAGTTTAAAAAAATAATAAATGCTTTGCATTAACGAGAATTTAAATTTAAATAATAAATAATTTTTTTCTTTTTACTCATTTTAACGCTAAAACAACGTATTTATTTTGTTTTTACATGCTTTTTTTTACAAGGCTAAATTTTAGTTAGATACAGTGTTAAATATCACAAAAATCACACGATCTTCTTAGGTTACCTTATCAATTAACGGGTTGACATTTACGTATTGATTTGTTAATTTTTTAACTCGCTTCATAATTAGTAACGTATCATCAATTATATACACGTGCAAAAGACAACAAATAATTTTTTTTGTTTTTAATCAAACCAAATTGTTGTTTTATATTTATTAAACATTTACGGATTTTTGATTCAAAAAGATTTAGAATATACACTCACTTTCACCATTATAAATATCGTAGAGAGTCATATAATTGCAACAAGAATTAACTGTATAGCAAATCGCAAAATTTCTCTCTAAATATAATAAAACTCATCCTTATTCAGAGTTACAGGATCAAATCTGTAGGGATATCAAATGTTTTAACAAGCTCTTATATAATTATAAAAAATAAAATTATTGTGATAAACAACATTACACAGATAAAATGTTGAAATTGCTCACTGATAATAATACTTATAAAACTATTAGAATCAACTAAAATAATAAATTGTTATATATTTGCTAGACATTAACGGATTTTTGATTAAAAAAGATTTGGAAATACACTCACTTTCACCATTATAAATACCGAAGAGAGTCATATAAATGCTACAAGAAATAACAGTGTACCAAATCACAAAATTTCTCTCTAAATATAATAAAACTCTTCCTTATTCGAATTACAGGCCCAAATCTGTAGGGATATCAAACGTTTTAACGAGCTCTTACCTAATTATAAAAAATAAGATTATAGTGATAAAATCTGACAAAAGTAAACCATTAATCTTTCTATATAAACAATATTACATAGATAAAATGTTGAATTTCCTCAATGATAGAAATACTTATAAAACTATTAGAATCAACCTAGGTCCTTCATTAGTAGACAAAATTAATGACTACCTAAAGAGAGTGGAAAAGTTAAATTGCACAGGTAAAACTTAAAATTAAAATTGTCACCTGCGCATTATATTACTTCACGCATACATGGACTACTTAGGGTTCATAAAGAAGAAATTTCCAAGATCAATCCTAAATAACATCAACAGACCCACGAACGCACTATCAAAAATTTTTAATAGTACTTTGAATTACTTGAATTTTTGAATGTCTCTATTTACTAATATACGTCTATATTATATTACGAATCTACTTGATAGTAATTGGGAACACATTATGCAGCATACTCTATTCAAACACAAAAAAATATTTCTTGAAGATATTAAACTGTGCATTCTAATAGTTATTTCAAACATAATAGTACAATAATGTAAAATGCATTAACGTTCAAAAAATTGAGGAGTTAAAAAACAGCAGTAAAAATTTTAAAATGTTAGCTAATGATAACAAGTATTGATTCTTTAATAAAACATCCATTCAGATACCTGAAGAAATTAAGAATTTTTTTTCGTTGGGTCCCAAGTTTGGATTGATTCCTGATGCCACTACAATATCAGTTCCTAAGTTGTTGACAAGTGTTGAATCAATTATTAAATCGTTCAAGAGCTCAAGTTACTAACATTATCACTAATTATCTTAATGGATACCAACACCTCAATACTACTCAGGCATTGTTAAAAAGGGATTTGATTTCAATTAAAAGGTTCCTGAATCAGGAAAGAGATGATCCTATTTTAATATTCAAAACAGATAACGGAGAGGTTGTAGTAGCTATCTTGAGGTCTGAATATATCAAAGTCTTTAGACCTATTTAATGATCAATCCACTTATTGTGTTTTGGATAGAGATCCAACTTTACAAATACAAAATAAGAACAATAAATTTTCAAAAATGTTGTTGGAGAGAGAGAACATTGAAAAAGGAGTGTATAACATCTTGAGATATCAGAGGGGGATAAAATATTATGATTTGCCGAAGATTCAAAAAGTAAATTGTCCTTTGAGACCTATTTTATCCTTTATAGGTTCTGTTATATATCGTCATAAGTTAACTGATAAACTTGTTTTAGTTCTAAAATCTGATTCTATTGTGTTTGCTAAATTTAAGCCTTTAGCCCTGTCTATTTCTTTGTCGAGGACTAAACTTCAAATTGCAAAAGGTTTAGAATACAACATCATCATTTCTAGAGATGAAACTAAGAGCGCTTTCGTTCATCACCATGTTGTCATCATAATGGTCATCATTTTGATTTTGTAAACCCTCAGATTTTGGATAAGGAATCCGTTTATTCAACGAGACTATTTTTGGAGATGTTTTATTTGGAGATGATTCAGTAAATGTTAGAACAAACACCCAAAATCTTAGTTCAATTTACAGTTACCTTGTTAAAAAATAGGAGGAGAAATGATGTGAGTGATCGTGAGACTGCCTCTCTTGTCTTCTGATGTATATAGATAATTGGATAAACAAGTGAATAAACATCCCCAGTATATATAATTTTTCAATTTCAAATGTGCAATTTTGATGTTGGTGTCACCTTTTGTTTTATTGCTATATCTTGACTCGTTGAAAGCTCCGGATTTGGAAGATTTTCTGTTGTTATAGAACCATTGTACCGTAGAATAGAATAAACATAAGCAGATTTTGAATCGGCTAAAACATAAATTCTTATACCCCATTTAGTTTTATGGAGTTATAGGTAATAAAACCAATTTTACCTTTACACTGAACTAGTGCTTCATCTACCGAAATATATTGTTCTAATATAAAGCCGTTAATGTCGCTCGTATGGTGGCATTCGATTATTTTAGAATATTTGCAATGTCACGAGTATGGCGGCATTCGTTCGCTAAGGGTTAATATCTAGGCATTCGCTTTCTCTTTATTTTGCACATTTATGAAAAAATCTATATTGACTTAATGCTTTTGTAGTGTTTTGTAATTGTAAGTAATAAGCATTCATCCAATTTTATTTTTTCAGCTTTTAAATTTTTATTGATCTCAAATTGTTGTCCTTGGTTGTGTATTCTCCTTTGGTTCATAATAATAGCTTTTATCATCAAATTTTTGGATTACTAATGGGATCAAGTATTAGCGTTAATCTATGCGAAGTAATAATGAATTATTTAAAATCCGCTGAATTAAATAAAACTCCTATTGGACCATTATTAATTGCTAAACACATGGATGATTTACTTATTGTGTTACCCAAAAATCAATACTCTCAATTGTTAGATATTTTCAATAATATCAAATTTATTTAGATATCTTGATAATTATAGACCCTGTTTCGATTAAATTAAAAACGAAGTGGTATAGAAAGAAATTTCAAGCAATGGACTGTTACACTATTATAGCAATCATCCGAAATCGCAAAGTTTGAATATTATGTAAAATTATATAAGAAGAGCGATATCAGTTAAAGACAGTTGTAGCTTAGGAGAAAGCAAAACACAAATCGATAATATACCTCTAATATATTGCAAATAATGTGTGGTATAAAATAATTAATAATGCATACAACCAAAACCAAGGTACTAATAGTGAACCACCTAATGTCATTGTAGAAATCAGATCAAATTACAGAGTCGTCCCGTACTACCAGAAATACTCAACCTTTAATTATACAAGTTTTATATTAAAGGTGCTTACATTCAAGATAATGTTACTGTGAGAAATTTGGATGGATTAAATATTAATCCTGCCAAATTAAATATTCATATCACTAATAAAATTATATCAACATTTAAAAAATATGAAATTAAGAAATAAAAGAAATAAAATTCGCTATATACAACAACAATACACTAAATACACTCATTTTTAGTCTTAAAGGTGAAGTATAAGTATAAAAATGATGGATAAAATTAATACATTTCATAGACTGAATTTTAAAAAATGTGATATTTGTATATTGGAGAATCTATGCAATATCTGAAAAAACGTATCCAACAGCACAAATATGATGTCAATCAAATCAAAACATACATCAAAACCGCATTATGCCAACATGCTAATTCTTTGGATCATAAATTCGATTTTGAAGATCCCAAAATTTTAATTACATATAACAATACATTTTGAAGAAAAAATCTAGAATCTATTTTCGTAACTAAGAATATTAATAATACGGTTAACTTTAAGACGGACACAGCTAGAATAGGCGCTCATTAGGCAGACATTTTAAACAAATTAAAGTTGATTTAAAGAAATGATTAAGGATGATCTATTTAATGTTTAATAAGTTAAAGAAAGGTTCTTTGAATTGTCTAATATTATATAATTCTTATAATTGTATATAAATGAAAAATATTAAACCTGATTTTATTGAAATACATGGTATTTGTGGATTGTATTAAAAATTGCAAACGAGCTTATCATATTCCGTTCGTGACTTTGAACCTGATAAGCTAGATAACATGTTGATATATGAAACAAATTTGACTTTCCTTCAGCACAAATTGAACTTGTTCGAATGGTGTTCTCTGCTAGTGGAGGGTGCAGATGATTATGTGGTCTACAGTCTTTTTTTATTAAATAAATTAATTTTACTATGACCTTTGTTAACCAAATAAAAAAATCTCTTTAGTCAATAGAATTAAATATTCTTCGAACCAAACTAAAACAGTGTGGCGTCGCATTAATGAGCAGTTGGGGCGTGTCAGATAATAGTAATAATTTATTTGTGATGTTCACACCATTACAGCATTTTCACACGTCAGGTTGTATTACATGAATATACATAAATGAAGATATACAATAAACAAATACCACATGAATATTTACAAATAGATGACTCAAATTTAAAAATCATGTAAGTCAAACATGTAGATATATTTTGGGCGAAACTGATTACCTTACAGTAAATGCTAGTGAGAAATTGTTGTTCAAATTAATTGAAAATCATTGTTTACAAACTCGTCGTAGCTGTAGAAGCTTATAGGAATCAAGATTTTTTTATAACGGATTTAAAACACTTGATGTCCATGTTCTTGCATGCTTAGAATGTCCTTAATACAAGATACTATAAGACATATAGCAATAAAAATTTCAATACTACGCTATAATTAACACCTCAGGTGATAACGCGCCCACCAAATTTCGCAGAGCATATATGCTTTTTTTCAATTTTTCTGCTAACTCTATTATGTGACTCTTCCTTGTTGATTTAGAATCTAATGTAATTCGCAAATATTTTATGGAAGTCACGTTATGGTTAGGCTGTTTTCGATTAACAGAAAAATGTGGGGTATGTCTCTTTAACTGATTAACACTAAGAGAATTCGCAGTAAACCAGTCAAAACGAAGGGTACGTAGTCTATTGGATTGTCTTTTAATATCATCGTTTAGTTTATGCATATCGATGGTAGTTGTGTTATCAGTATACAATATGATGTTCGTATTGAATAATAGACAATTGTTGACGTTACAGTGTTATTTTAGCAGATATTTTTCATCCATAATTGAGGAAAAGTTGTTGGCTGCCTATGGCTCATCCCAGTCGAATTTATGCAAGGTTAGTATTTATTTAGGTCATAATACAGGGTTATTTTGCTCCTGTGACCACCACTGAGATACTTGAAGTTATTTCAAGATTTGAAAATGTTAAAAGGATAGGAAGTGGCGATGGTTGAATATGTTATACAAACTAATTCAACTAAGTAATTCTTTAGGCAAGTCATTAGCACATATTTTGAATTAGTCGATTGATAGCCTAAATGACTAAAGGTGGCAAAAGCTGCACCTGTTTTTAAAAAAGCAAATTTAGATAACTTCTAGAATTTCAGGCTTATTTCTAAATGTAGTGTATTGTAAAAAAAAGGAGAATATAATGAAGGATAGACTACTTTTTTTAAATAAATATAAAGTCTTGTGTCCGACACAGCTTGGTTTTCATGAGGATCTATCGACTGAAATTGCCATCGTTCATTACTTCTTCTATCTATATCTTAATAAAGGTGATTACGTAATGGGTATCTTCTTTAACCTGTCAATAATAATAATCAAATATCCGGATTTGATTCTTTACCACCAGTCTTCATTGAAAAAAATTGTATAACACAGGAATTCGTGGAAATCTACTTAGATCTACTCATTCGTCACGAATCATAGTATGAAAGTGATGTTTTCCGGGAAAGCGTTGGGGAGTCATTTGTTACTTTTGATGTGTCTCAGTGTTCTATCTTAGGCCCATTACTATTCTTAATTTTTGTAAATGACCTCTCATGTTTTATGGATGATACACGTATCATCCATCCTCCATGTATACGAATGGCACCTGACTTGCTGTAGCCGCTGATGCGGCTGAAGTGTTTTGCAGACTGATGTACCCGCAATAGAATAATACTGAATGTGAAAAAGACGGTATGTGAACATTTTCGTGTCCGTCCTCTGCTTCCCCTAAATTGTGTTGATAGCATTAATATTCAGAACGAAACAATTTTCTTGGGTATCTGCGTTGATGCTGGGCTAACCTTTGCATCACATGTTAGCAATGTTTGCAAACGGTTATATTAAGCCAGCTTTGGATGGGCAATTGCTTCTGGATACTTATTATGTTCTATGTTATATTCATCTTGCATTATTTTTTATAGTTGTCAAACACACACAGTTGTTTCAATAATAACCAACTGGATTGTATTCTTTCCGAAATTAGCTTCGTAAGCAGAGGTGAGTAGATTTTCCATTTGATTGGCATGGTATTTAAAACAGAATTTCGGCTGTAAACTGCGTCGGCTTAATCACGTAACATCATAAGTTTTCTGCCTTAAGTTCAGTTAAGTTTAGATTGATATGACTCGCACATAAGTACACATAACTCAATTACGACGACAAAAACAGATTAAGACAAAAATAGTTAAATTCTAAAAAATGCATTCATTATAATGCAATTATTTTTTGCACGGGAAACATACTTTGTTACGAATAATTGTTGACACGGTAATTACGTTCGTGTTATTTTCCTAAATTTAAAACCATTAGTCTTTCAATATGGATATTGAAGCGTCAAGTATGTACTTTAATCTAGAATTACTGTCAATTTAACAATTATTCGTAATTTAGATGTGATGCACATTATATAACATTTATTATTCGCTTCAAATAATTTTGAAATGTTAAATTTCGCTCGAGTTATATAACAATTTTTTTTATTAGTTTAAAAAGATGTCTTATATATAACATAAAAATAAAATAGAAGTCTCTTTGTTTCCCCTTTCATTAAATAGAGGGTATTTTTCAGGTTGTCGTGTTAGGTTATCGCTTTAAGTTATCGTCATTAAAGTGTAATGAAAAATTATTACACTATACAGCGTGAAACGCGGAAAATAATTAAAAATGTTTTATGTCATCATATATTAGCATCAAAGCTGCATCAATTAAAATTATTATCAGCTATACAGGATGTTGCACAACTTCAGGACCGTACCCAACTTAATTTTTTAAATGGAATCTTTGTATATATTTATATATTCGGATTATTTGTCTTATTACAACTGCATATGTTGTTAACAAGTAAAGTTTTTTTTTTTTGAAAATGTTTGTATATTCATGTGGTCACTGAATAGTTGTTTAGGTACCATATAAACAAAGCGAATATTTATCGATCAGTACTGAACTACTTGTACTGTTTTAAGGTTTCGGAAGGTCTTACTAATTATCTTTAATTTTTATTAAATATATGGTACATCTAACACTGTCACATCTTACACGTTGAGGTAATTGGACTGTTTTAAAGATGTTGGCATTAACCTCATTTTCTCACAAGAAATAAGTTATGAAAAGACACTCTATACAAGCGCAACTGAGCTTATTCCATAAAAGATGACAGTAGACCAAAAATTTCTCAAAAATTCTTTCTTAATATTGTTTGTTGAACCAATCAGCATATGTCCATAGATACGTGGGGTTCAACTACAAAATTAAGGTTGTAATAATAGGTAAGGAGGTAAGGAATACGGTCCTAGAATAATGAAACACCCTGTTTAGCTAAAGATAATTTTAATTGATGCTTTTGATTGTAATATACGATAACAGAAAAACAACTTTTTTTTAATTTTCGACAGTAAAGCTGTTATCTTGCATTACTGGCTTACCCCGAATATTGGGCAAATTTAGCGTTATTAAATTTCCTGTAAATTATACAAAACAAATAAAACTTGGCAAAATGTTTGTTACGGAAGTTTTGACGATTTGATAAGGAAGTAGTGACGATCGCTATAACAGCTGGCATAAAAAATGGCTTAATGAAGAATTGAAACTCCTAGATATACAGGCAACGAAGTTTGCCGCAAGAGTAGCAAAACATTCAAAGTAAAAGAGGCGAGGCAAGCCAATACCATTATTCGAAGAAAGCCTTTAACGCAGTAACACTATGCTTAGCTGCAAAATCAAGCTTGGTAAAGTCAGGCAAAAGAGATGCAGCTCAAGTTGTGAAATTAGCAATGTAATCTTCGCCCAATATAATAAATAAATGATAAAGGTGCATGATTCGTTACCCTCTATTAATTAGTGCCTTCAATACTCGATCAAAATCTTAATACCGATTTTGGGATTGTATTATTAATTCTTTGGGGACGTAAGCGCAAGCAACGCGGACGTCTACAGGAAGGAAGGACACCGACAAGAGAAGAAATATGCAATGAAAAATAGGGGGACATTGCGAAATACTTTATAAAGGTTGGGAGTGAGCAATGGAAGAAGCTGTTGGCCAGTTATCATAAAAGCGTACAGTCCTGAGTTGACAAAAGAGGATTAAGAAGATAACTATGCTACTTGGAGTAAAAAAATAGAGTCTGATATTTATTCCTCATATGATGTAATAGCAGAGACAAAGAGGAAATGGTTTCACATAATCAACCAATATTATGATAACTGAGAACGAAGCTCAGTTACTGGTACCAGTGATAGATTTTCTTATATATACTACGCAACGTTCAGCTTCAGTGTATACTAATGTGAAAGAAAGAAAGAAAATGTGAAAATGTGAAAGAAAAAATATATACAACGGGTTCGACAATGTATTGCCATCCACTTGGATATAAGACAAGAAATGTATGCATCGAAAATTTAAAGAGAAGAATATAACGAAGTACAAAGACAAATACTGAAATTGGAGCCCAGGATAATCGTAATAGGAACTAAACAAATAAAGTGTATACATATTCCCATATGTACGATGTTGGATGGAAAGACAGTTAATATTTTGACTTAAAAAAACCTTAAAATATGGTATTTCTATACTTCATACACATCTTAGATGCTATGAATACTTACTGCATATAGGCTACAAACTGAAATAATAGAAAATGACAAAGAAATTAAAGTAAAGGAAACAAAAATCAAATATCGGCCAAAATTTATAAGGAATTAGGCCTCATAGTTGATCATCCAAAACAAGGTGGAAATAATAACAACGAAATCACGCGGATTGTTTTTTAAAGAAAAAATATGTAATAATTTATGCAAAGATTTGCAAATATATTCCATCATTTCTTGTGGGCACTACGTTAAAGACGATGTACTTAAAAAGTATTGTTTTGAAATAGCACGAACCGCTGTTTGGCTTTATGGTTGGTACAAAATGAGTGCTAGTGTTCACAAACTATTAATACATGAAGCTGATGTCATAAAATGTTTACCTATGCCAATGGATCAACTGTCTGAAAACTTAATTGAGACAGGCCACAAAGAACATAAAAATTTAAAGCAGTATCAACACCAATATTAACACATTTAAGTAAAAAAGTAAAACCCAATTTAATAAAGTTGTACTAAGCATGCAACATAGCTTAGAGATATTAATTTTAATAAGTTTTAATCAAAATTATACATCATGTACTTATGTTACTAATTCAAATTTTGTGTTAATCAAATCATGTTAATGAATGATGTAGTAACATGTGATCATTACACGTCACTTTCGATTTACAGGAGACCATTGAGGGTACATAGGTAGTATCTATTTTTTAGCTGCATACATTCTGATAACTTTTAAAATATCTCTCGTTTTCTACAACTGTTCTTTGTTTTGCATTATTGTCGATTTTTGTCGCTTTCAGATTATTTGCAAAAATAGCCATAAATACGAGACAAGGATAAGTGAAGGACTTTTGTTTATTTTAGCGAATACAATATAACTCCAATTATCTGTTCGCGAATTATCCGTGCCATAAAATATTCATTACTTTTATTTTAAATTAGTAAACGTTCACTGTAAACAGGAAGCTATGGAAACATCTGGAAAGACATTTTTTCAGGATAATTGCTAACAACAAAACAATTCTAAACACAACCGATAGAAATTTCATTGTTCTTTTCATTCAAACTAATGTTACGTTAATTGCACAACCAATTTAATTCAAGGTGTTGTTGAAACGCAATTATCGAAAGAAGATGGCATTGGCATAGCATTTGGTGAGGAGGAAACCACTAAATCGGAATTAATTGCATTACTACAAAATGTCAATAAATTGAAACTGATGATAATCAGATCGAAAAATTCATCCAGTATGACGAATAATTAAGAAAAGAATTACGACGATATAATTGAAGAAGGTTTGGGCCAAGTATAGTGCAGCCTTATACGTATTTTTATTAAATGAATAACTACAACTAAAATGACAGATTTATTTGAAAGAACAAATTAGTTTAGAATACGTAAATATGCTCTGAGTTATCCTCGTTAAATTTTGTTTTTAATCTGTTCTGTTATTATGCAAGACATAAAAACGTTCGGCTTAGCCACGCTTTTCAATAAACACGCTTTTTATATACTTGTTCATTGTGGTCCCATAAAGCACGGATAATCGGGGTTCTACTATAACTTGAAAACGATGACAAATTTGAGAGTAATTTAAAACACTCAAAAAGGCGAATAAAAGAACAGATAGTTGGAATATGATAAAAATTTGTACAGGGCACTCAAAAATAGAAGGTTTCAGAAAATGCTGTGTACTGCCAAAGATGCTATTGATATTTTGTCATAAAGATTCTAAAAGGCAATAAAGGTGGGCAAATACGACGTGGTTTAGTTTCAAACCCATGGCAAAGTCTGAAACCTTCTAGATCTAGAGTTATTTCTAATGAGAATTCTAGTTTCAATTCTAACTTTAGTTCAAACTAAAGCTTCTTTAATCGAATTTGAGAGAGTTACTTACATCTACCTTTAGTGTGATGCAGGTGACATTGGTCTATAAAAGTGAACTGTAGTGAAGCTTCCATACTGATCTGTTTAAAGCCCTAAGCAATTAGAAAAGCTCTTTCACATGGCAGTTTATGTTTCTTCACCTTGCTTAATTGAGAAATGCATAGGTCATACTTTAAATCACAATTGACTACAAGATAGACATGCACCATGAGAAAAAGAGCGTTATCTTTGAATGAGTAATCACTGAAGTACTCATCATTTATTAGCCCTGCCCAAGACCAGGTGATTTCTGGGTGTCAGCTTTCCCCTTTTCTATTAAAAATTATTTGATGTGTTCTAATGATACTGAAACACCCTCAAAAGTGACTACTTAAAAATGTCTAGGATTACATCATAATCAAAAATATATCCAGACATGTAAAAATTAAGAAAAACCTTAGGGACAACTATGTTTTCTTCAAATAATAGAGGTTTGTACTTTAAAACGGAAGAAATGTGTGTTTTATAAACTTCTTCATCCCAAGGGGTACTGGTCAATGCTATGCATGGAGTTTTGAGTTGAATCTCATCAATAATCTCAGATACTTTAATTATAGCTATACAACTGAAGTAATATTTTCCTTTATTCAAATTTTTAGCTGTCACGCATGTATTATCCACAATCTTAAAGATGCGTAATAACTTACCTATAGATTACTAGTATAACATGGATTATGACACTTATAAGTCACAGTAGATCGACTTAAAAAAAATTTGTTTGTGACAAACGCATGCAATTTTGAATGTTAGGTAGACTTTGAGGACATCAAATCTTTGTGAATCAAAATGCATGGTATCTTACGTGACTCACGTATTTTGGTTCAGATTGACGGCGGAAATAACCTTAGTCGACTTCAAAGACGTCGACCGCTTCCAAGAAATCTGATTTGATCTGATACATTGCGACAATGGCTTGAAATTTAGAATCTTTAGTAGTTTTTGAGAACATCAAATCTTAGGAATCCAAATACATGGTATCGGCGCCTTTGAATACCATCTTCGGAAAATAAAGACCATATGAATGAGACTGGTTTCTTTCGTAACGGTAATTCGGGGCCTATCAGTCATTTCTTTCACAGTGATCCGTAGTGAACAAAAAATGTATATGTGCCAACGATCGATAGCATCAAGGTGGTGGTGTTTCCAGAGAATCTTGTTAATGCTGGGGCTATAACGGCATAACAGTTTTTGGTACTTGGTTGGTGCTAGCTTATTGCCTCTAAAATGGGAAATTAGTGGAAAATTGCCTAACTTTTAAGTCCAGGTATGAACAGGAGTGGTTTTATATTTCTTTCTTCACCTTATCATGAACCTTAACAAACTTGAGACACATGTATTCTAACCTCGAGACCGTTTCGGTTGTTTCTCTTCTGATTTTAATCTTAGTTCCATCCAAGATTTCCCATAATGTCCCGTATGCCATCCAATAGGATGTCCACGGTTGAACCTGCCTCTTGAATTGCCAATTCCTCGTTTTGAACGCTCTCATCCATTAATAAAATTGGGACAACACCTAGTAAACCATTCAGCGAGCCTTGGCTGGAAATGATTCGGTGTTGTGATTCTCTTGATCACAACACTGAATGATCTTTACAAACATGAGTAGTTTATTTTTTGTAATGGAGAGATGTAATCGTACCCTTAAAAATGTCGGTGATAAATTCATAATAAAAATTTCTCTTATTATGTAAAAATTAAGAAAAACCTTAGCTTTCTCCAAACTGCCTCGTCCCAAAAGGTGTGGGTGAGAGCAACTGATGGAGTTTTGAGTTGTAGCACATCAATGATCTTCAAATCTTTGATATACTTGGCCGGTTTGTCATTCATCTTAAACATTACACTGGTACTTTGATTATAGCTGTACAACTGGAGTAATATTTTTTTTAATTTTTTAAGCGACCTTCGCTTAGTGATGTCCCGCATGGTGGTTCGTACTTTGTAATGAAAGAATTATGTTTTATAAATATTTTCCTCGTCCCAAATGGTGCTTGTCAAAGTAATAGATGGAGTTTTGAGTTGGAACTCATTGATGATCTCCAAATCCTTGATAGACTGGACCTGTTTGTCACTCATTTTACAACTGGAGTAATAATTATTTTTCGAATTTTTTAACCGTCGCTTTCTTAGTGACGTTACGCATACATTATCCATCTTAAAGATCTGTAATAGCTTACCTGCAGATTCCTAGTATCATGAGTATATATATATAAAGTATTCTAGAAGACAATCGTCTTATTTTCACTTAGTCGAGGAGCTGGCGAGGAGCTACAGCCTACCAAAATGAACAGATTTCTGTTAACATTTCCATTCCTAAGCCTCGCCCATAAGCGACCTCGGCGATTTAAGGCGAAATCATTCTTTGTATGTCTTAGTAAATATATGAAGTCTCCCATAAGACCATTTTATTCTCACTATGCCAAGGTCGCTTGCGGGCGAGGCGCTACAATGTTCTAAATTGAACGATTTCGTGTTAATATTTCATATTCAGCGCATTGTTCGCAAGCGACCTCGTTAATTGAAAGCATAATCGCTCCTTATATATCCTAGTAAATATATAAAGTCTGCTATAAGCGATTTTATTCTTACACCCTTGAAATTGCTAGCAGACGAGGCGCTATAATCATAGTGAATCAGACGATTTTGTGTTATAATAAAATCCATACCCTTGAAGATATATAAACTTAAAAAACAAAAGGTATTACGGCCGACTTTGCACTCTATTTTGCTGTGCCTGGTTCTGTAGATTCCGAAATTACCATAACACCACCAAAGTCTGAAGTTGTACAGAGTAGGCCAAATTCAACACTTCTAAAGGGAAACTCCTCTTTCTACAAAAGATAGAGAAAAACTGGTATCAGTATCTCAGGCTCGATTGTTATAAAAAATGTAATAGCGAAAGCAGCATTTCGAAATCTTTTACGGTTTCAGAGATACAGGGTGTTTTTTAAAAAAGTGCAGATTCGAAAAGTCGTCATACCTTCTTTCTTATTTTAAATTCTTCTTTTCTTTGAAAACACTCCAAAGCAATTTTGTATGTAAAATTCGATAGAATATAGTCAGCTTTTCTCAACATATTTTAGTAGTTATTGACATAAAAATGATTTGATTTTTTTCTTTAAAGGAAAACCTTATATATTTTCACATGTACGCAGAGGGTTTAAAACTTCTTTTCCAAAAATACAGCACACCTGATATCTCATTCAAGTTTTCTTTGAATTATGCTATTTGTAAATTCTTAAGATTTTCAATTGCGTTCTAGTAGATTAAAGTCCGTGCAAAAAATAAAGGCCCCTCACTTTATAGATTAGAATTAAGTTAAAGAATAAAGTGAAAAAAGTACCCTGTTTTGAAGGTGACAGTATCTTTGTCTAATTTATGATTGTTCTTTTCAAAAACTGTTTGCCGAAAACTTTTCAAATTTGGCTGGTGGTAAACCGCAGTGTTCCTAATATGAGGCATATTTTATCGATATTTTTCACAGTTTTACGGAAAATCGTGGTTAATGCGAATGCAATAAAATGCGGCTATTTCGAAACTAACATGGCAGATTTGAACGCCGTTTTTACCAAAAAATTCGTTGTCAATTTTTTAAAATTATGACTCTCTAACTTTACAGAACGATTTAATATGTAATATTTGACATATGTTGAAATTCGCCTGATAGTTTTCGAAATATCCAACTAAATCGCGATTTTCCGCGAAACTATATATATCGATCGGAATATCGATGAAATAAAACATATCGACATTAAGAACTTATTGTGTAATTACGAGTGCAAATTTGAAATATTTTCGTAAAACAGATTTTGAGAAGAAGTATTTGAAGGTGGACAAAGGCCCTCTCAAAAGTCAGGTATTTTTCTCGATTAATTGGCGATTAACAAAAAACCAAAGACAGCAAGATTATAACAAACCTTAACACTTTTTTTTTCGTTGAACGATTATGAAGATTTCGATCTAAGGGGCCTTGACTTTTTGCACGGACTTTAGTAGACTTGGCGACAATTCAATAAAATAAATGCATTAGAGTCAGTTAAAATAATAAATTAAATAATATCTATACTTAATAATATCTATACTTGCGACCCGCGATACCATTAACGCTAGTGAACATGCGTGGGAATATTTAAAAATCATTTAAAATTGAATTTCTTAATTTTTGGAAACTGTGCATAATAAAATAAAACAGAAATAGTTTTGGCTCATAGCGAATATGTTTCTGCAAAATTTTAACATACACAGTTATCAAAAAACAATTATATAGTGTAACAGGTATTATAATGTTAATAATAAAATAAAATTTGATGAAATAAAGTGCAAGTCTATATTAAAAATACTATATTAAAGTACTATATTAAAAAAATAATAAATAATTTTAATAGTATAATCGGATTGGTTGTTTGGAAAAAGATATCGAAAATAGTTTTGTTTTAATGTAAAAATTAACGAATTAAAAATGTATTTATTAAGGTGAGTTTTAGAAAGAAATTGCATAAAGTTGTTAATTTGAAATAGATTTCCCAAATTACTGTTTCAAATTAAACAAAAAAAACTAAAATTAAACTACAAAATTGAAAGTAAAGACACAAAGTGAAGATTTGGAACAGCTCTAGCCTTTAACTAGTTGTTCCACGCATTTGATATCGCAGCTCCATGGAATGATGCATGTCACATATTCTCGGATTCTTCCTAACTTCTTCGAAAGGTTTTCCCAGTATTATTATTATTTCACAGTTATATAATGTTAACTTACATTGTTGATTTGTGGTAATCAGCTAATTCTTCTATCACATAGCTAATAAGAATCACTTATTCTTTTTTAATTTAAAGCTGATAAGTGATAAATGGCTTTAATAGCTGTGGTTTCTTGCGAAAGCATTTTATTCACCTTTTCATCACGTAGAATCACATGCATGGTAACACTTTTTCCATTGGAAGCACAATTTGGCATTCAAGAACCATTCTGTAGTTGCTCTAATATATTTCTGCATTCTTTGCCCAATTTTTACTCTTCGTTTAAAATTTTAAGAATGACAATAAAGGGTAAATTTTGAAATGGGCGCAACAAACAAAAATGTAAACAATTCTGTAATTCGGACGATAAAGAAACTGTTCTTGTGTTGTGTGCTATCAGCGCCACAGGTATCACTAAATTTATTATACACATATGTTTATATGAAATTAACACAGCCTGGTTAGAGTATTTCTTAGTTGTCATTAACTTTCATGATAATTTTATGAAAATGACGAAAAGTGAACATGATTGTTGGGAAATTTATATCATGAATGATATTTAGGGAGGTAGCAATCTTGTAATGATATTATTTGTAGAAACGTTTTAGTAGAATTATGAAAAATAATGATAAAATTTGAACGATCATGCAGGTCTTATTTTTAAAAATGAGAAATGACTTGTGTATCAAATTGAAGGTTGAACTGTCATCAGAAAACTTTCAGCTGCAATTTTTTATCAAATTTTTAACACTTGCCTTTTTGTTTATGGAAGAGAAATATGGAAGAAAAATGTATTGACAGATTTCAATTAGCAAATTCAATTTCAGTACGGTTGGTATCCAATATTTTTACGCATCAATTTCAAATTAAGTTTCGTTTACGCAGTAACATATTGATACCATCCCATCACTACATATTTATAGGCTAATATATCAATCATTACATAATTTAACATACAATTATTTACCTATTTACCCTCTAAATTATATTTATTTTCAATTATACACACCCACCAAAAAGCGGCTTTCGATAACCTACCAATACGGTGAGAGTAACCAAATTTTAATGAATCCCAGCTTAAATTACATGCAAAAGCGACCCTATCGACTGTAAATTACCGTTCATTCGGGTTTTGCGTTTACAGACGTATACGAACCTATACCACCGGGATATTGCGGCTTTATCGAATTAAAAATGACCGTTAATAACCCCTATACAACATGTCGAAATTGCCAGCAAATTGCTCGGCATCCTAAACTGTACACTTTTATGCATTTTATTTTTTTTGTCGAAACAGACTACGAATTTGCATAAATAGCTTTATGCAACATGCTGATGGATTTTTTTATTATCGACAATTTTGAAACGGAATAATAAAAAAATACGAAATGTTGGAAAGGTCAAAAAGGAGACGTTATGTTTTTAATTTATCGTAGTTAGAATAACAAGTGTTAATTTTGTTATTTATCCAGATTGCTGATTCTATTTTCGATTCTATACATCATGATAATACATCGAATCAATTATTGACAATAATTGTTGTCATAATATTGCATGGATTAATAAATATTAATGTTGTAATTATTAGAGTGCACTCTAAATAAACAATAAACCAGACTTGTACTCATTTGTTATATCGCGATAACAAATTAAAAAAAAAAAGATATGGCGTAATGTATGAAAACATATTTAGTAAACAGCATGAAAATTAAGCGAAGTGTTAATAAAATTTAAATCGTTTTATTTATATTTATGGTATTCGCCGGTTTTCGACCAGAACAAATTGTTGAAATTATTTTACTTTTATTTCGTTACATTCGTTGTGCAATAAATTTCGTTTCTCGTTTTCAGGTTTAAAAATGAACGAAGTACGGAACATGGCATGGGACTACGTTGTCTTTGTGGTATTTGTAATAGCGACAACGTTCGTTGCTGTATATTCACGTTGCTTTGGCCCCAAAGAGAAAACTAAAGCCGATTTCGTATTCGCCGCTGGAAAAGTCTCAATGGGTGCAATGATGTTAAGCATAGCAAGAGGAACTTTAGGCGTACGCTCATTTTTAGGTAATTTTTCAACCATGATAATTGAATCAAATAATTGAATATGTTTCTTTTTGTAGGTTACCCATCCGAGTTATTTTACAGAGGAAGCACAATGTGGGAAACTTTATATGGAATGATTCTTGCGTATCCAATCGTTTGTTACATATTCGTCCCAGTTTATTTCAGCTTGGGAATAACCTCTGTTTATCAATATTTGGATTTGAGATTTAAATCTCGATTGGTGCGATGTTTGGCATCTGGGACGTACATTATAAGGCAGCTTTTGAATCAAGGTGTAACCGTATTCACTCCATGTGTGGCTTTAAACACAATTATTGGAATGCCGTATTGGTTGTCGATTTGTGGGATCAGCTTCGTTAGCATTATTTTCACGCTTTTGGTAAGTTTCCGACGTTTATAATAGATGGGGAGGGAAAAGTTTACTGTATATATTCTCGGCATTATTGGTCAATGCACCTGACGTTCACTTAATATCAGCCTCTGGACTTGTTACAACGGCGCAGTATCGTTGTATGGAAGAGCTTTTAGCATAACTGGGGGAATATAAAACACCGCCTGCCGACGTGTTGAGGTCCTGAACGATCAATTCGGGCCATTTTTCATTCGTTTAACCGAATTTTTCGTATAGATGTCCAGCCTTTCATTTATTTTCGTTGATAAATCGCTTCTTTTTTCTCTGTCCTGATGGTATAATAACTTGTTTTTGTTGTATACCCCACAACACAAAATGAATTACTACTATTTCATATCCAATTTGTCTAATTTCTTACAATTTATTCTTTCTCATGATAATAAATAATCGATACTCTCTGATATACTCACTTTCATATGAGATCTATCACCAATTAAAATTTAAGCTACAATTTTAAACTTCGACAAAATAATGCTTTGTTAACAATTAATTGTAAAAAATGGTGAAAGTTTAGTTGAAAGAAAAACTAAAACATTTTCATGAAAAAGTTAGTAAAGGGTTGCATCCTCACACAGATATGCATTCATGATATGCTCTATATTAAGTGGCCGATGTTCTTCTAAGTTCAATGCAACGTCTAGATGGTGTCGAAGTTCAACCTGAATTTTTCAGAGGCCTGGGTCATTTCTTAGTCGTCGACTCATGATATCCCAGACGAGTTCAATCGGCGACCGTGTTGGCCAGGCCAAAATCTGCAATCCAACCTGTTCCAGGAATCTTCTTGCAATCACATCAGTGTGGGGTCTTGCATTATCCTGTTGGAAAATGATATGCTGCAACTTCTGCATGAAAAATACCAACACCTAGTGCAGAAAGTTGTTGATTTACCGACGAATAATTTGGATAAAATCAATACTTTACCCCAAAAGCAATCAAGGTTCAGGCCAGGATTTAGTTGTACAGTGGCATTATTGAATATGGCGGAGGACAGAATTTCCGCACTTCATGACAACAAACTTTATGACAAACTTCTGCAGCACTTTCGATACGCTGCATCATCCTTGCTTGCTTTACACCATGTCGGGTTCTCCGATAACACTGTTGACTTCTTCTGGTGTTATAACAAGGGTTGTGTCTAGTGTTCCCCAAAGGTCGGTGTCGCATCCGATATTATTCTTTATATAATACATAATAATATATAATACATACATCTCGACTGTGTAATATGCTCCAGTACTGCTTAGCTTAAACGTAGCGCACGATTCTCAGTTATCCCATAGTTTCCACAAAAATCTTATTAATGATACTCAAGAAGAAATAAATTCTCATCTGCTTGCGCTTATCGGTGAAGAATAGTTAATTAATAAGAGTTCTAGAACAGAAATTAATCTCTACAGTCTCTGACGTCACAACGGAAGCAGTCAAGCGCGGGAAAAAAATTTAAAATATTCTGTACGGAATTCTTCTCTTTAATTTTCTTTGCGGAATTTAAACTTCTGGGTGACGTCAACTATAAGATTTCTGTGCTATATGATATTACACAATTGTTTTGGATTTCTCCGCTAGACGGTGTTACACGAGGTAGACAATCAAAAACCCAAAAAAGTGTTAAGTAATTTCACCGTATTTCGCCGCTAGGTGGTACTGTTAAATGTTTTAAATTCTTCATACTTTTTTTAATCAATTAAATTGTGTTTTACGTGCCTTTAAACGTTCAACAATTTAGGGGCTACTCTCAATTTAAATTTATAAATAAAAAAAAAATAATAGAGTACCATCTGTCGCGATTTTTAAAATTTTTATAATTTCAAATAGCCACATCGCCATTTAATGTCCATCAGGAAATTAAATTAAAAAAATTAAATTAAAATTAAATTTTGAAACGTCAGATGGCGTATTTTGAAATTTTTAAATCTCCCGCGCTTGGCTATTTCCGTTGTGACTTCAGGGGGATTAGGGATTAAGTTCCGCTCTAGAAGTCTCATCAATTAACTACTATGAAGCCAACAAACTATGTTTACAAATTAGTTCAAGAAATGTATTGTGCTGTTTGCTAATGCATGTCAATATATTACTAGAACGTGCTTATTCCACCCTTAGATTGCTATACAGCAATAGACGCTATTTAACACAAACCTTAAAATTCAACTTTGCCATGCTCTTATACTATCACTTTTTAATTTCGGTGATGTATCCCTGTATAGATAGTGTAGATACTTGTAGAATACCAATAGTTCAAAATGTATGTTTACGATGTCTTCGAGGACGGGGCGTCCACTTCGCAATTTACTAGCTGGCTAAATATGGCACAATGGCGTATAATGCACAATGATGTATATTTCGTCATATTAAATATAATAATGCAAATGTCCTTTCTATTTGTACCTGTTTGTAGTTAGATATTGCCACTGTTTCGCAATACCACGCCACAAAACTCAACCTTTTAAACGTTCTTATTCCTATGGATTGCCAAACATGTATAATAAACACATAGCTACAAAGACTGGTATTATTATACTCAAACTGTCAACTCCACGCCTTGTAATGCCCCTAGTTTGACGTCGTTGTCGAAATTTTGTCCATGTATGTATGTATATAGGAAATAGGGGGATACCCAGGCCCCAACGGGGCTCTTGTACATCCTCCTGCACTCTCTTCGGCTCCATCAACCAGCCTAAGAAATTAATAAGAAGGCTAGAATGCAGTTCAGAGGTGTGTTTCTAATGTCTTCCATGCTCGGCCATTCCTCTTCGAACTTTCTTATTCTGAGGTCTTGCAGTAATCACACAAAATTTGTCGAACAGTCTCCTTGCTCTCTTCATAAGAATGGCAGAAAGGACTAACAAAGGACATATACAGTGATTGCTAACCGAACCCCACCTAATCCCAGTGGCATTTTTTGCTCTCTGAACACAAAAACATCAACAGATACAGCTGATGTTCTTTATAATTTCTATTGGACACTTTCTATGTTACTTGCTATATTATATAGCAGACCTATGTATTTGAAAATGGTCTACATAGTTTTCAATGCAATAGAGAGTAAACGCCTTTATGTATATAGAATTTTCAAAAGGACATTCGATAGACTTACTCATTTGTAATATTTTTTATATTTATATTTCTTTTATGGTAGTTTTCCTCATTCAGCTTCAACAGCGCTTCTTGGTAAGTATATAGGTTCTGGAATATCAAGATTTTGTTTCTCTAATACCCGGAATACACGAACTTAGCTTTATAAGCTATATGTGATAACATATGAGGATAGCAAACTAGATAAGCTAGTTAACTATCCTGGCTTGCTGTTTTCGCTTAGAAGATGCTAGTACGTGAAGCTTTTACATGATGCCAATAATTTTAAACTGTCCAAGTTAGGAGGAAGCTTACTAAGTTTAAAAATAGAACAACTATTATACTATCCTGGCTTACTAGCATTTGTTTGGTACCCTAGATGACAAATATCCGTTGAATGTATATTGTTCTTACCGTAGACAGATAACCTCCAAATACGCCAATCAAATGTACCATCAATTTAACAATGGTTACCCTTGTAAGGTTAATATAGTAGGACTAATTTCTCATTCTGATAAGATGGCTTGATGATGCCAGTTATACTATCTTTTGAGATAGTATAACTGACATCATTTTTTTTTATTTAGTATCTCTTTGCCACTATCTTCTTAAATATTTAATTAAATATATAGATAAATCTTCTATTATTCGCTTTTATGTGCTGAAAAATGAAATGTATTTCTATTGCCCATAATCAGATTCATGAACATTCTTCTCTTGTAAAGGTTTGAAAATAATATTGGTGAGTAAAAATAATTTATCCTCATTAGACGAAGATATCCCTCAGATTAGTGCTAGGCAACAGCTTGCAGCTTCCAGCTTTCTACGTGCTCTCCTTTAGCGCTAGCAAATGCAGAAAACAAGCATTAACCAGTGCAAGCAACAAGCCAACGCTAAAACAGATTTTTTACTATCAGTGTAAATTGTAAAACCCTTACCTTCCAAGTTGGATCTGACAATAATATCAGCGGCAAGTTGCATGGCCATTAACCTTACCTTGTGGAGTAAATACGTTGAAGGTCGTACGAGAAAAATCCGGTTCCACCTCTTTTTCGTCTGAATAAACTACAAGAGTAGATTTTAGGACTGTTTTTTTTATTTCTACTTCTTTGGAACTTGGCTGGGTTAGATATCTCTTCGTAATAAAGTCTTATGTCTGTTTTACGTTCCAGAATTGCCGTTCCATTCTATTCCAGAGTACGGCATTTTTATTACCACTTTCATTTATTAAAATTCCTGCTACACGCAGTGGAATCACGGCCACCAGTGCAACCTCTTGAATGAACAGATGAAGTTGTGTTAGGTTCAACATGTTTTCCATGGCTGCAGTAGGGGTAGTCTAGTGTAACATACACATACGCAAGTCTCTGCACTTTATTAAGTGTAACAGTGGGATTTTATGGTCTTTGACCACCATACTACTGCATTATATATAGCATAGGTCGGAGGTGGGATTACAGCTCTATAAATCCATTGGGCAGTTTTGAGTGACAAACCCCATGTCTTACATTTGATTGTCAAGTATAATGCCCGGATATTTGACTTCTTTGATAAAACTAATGGAGTATTAATAAGAAGCCAAGAAGCAAAAAAAGGATAAATGGGAATTGATAACACAACATGGTTTTTGGAATGAGAACACTTTATGTTGGATCGAAAACCGATTTTCAACTGACCTCCATTTTTGCTTAAAATGGACTTAAAATGAGATCGAAAATTTCTTCGGTCGTTTCTTTACTTATGATGGATTTTGTTATTGAAAAAGTTTTAATATTAAATTACACACTGTTATAAAATTGATTTTATTAAAAAACATGTGGATCATCTGATTCTGCATGTACACAAGGATGATATTGATTCCCAGGATTCAATTTACTATAGAAGCTCTCAACTTAGACAGTAGTATCCCTTTTCTTGATACAAAATTAATATGTAATAAAGAGATTACCATTAATTTTGATATTTTTTTCGTTAATAATGGTTTTTGGTTTTGCAAGTGTTAGTTCTTTTTTTAATCTCATGTAGCAATAAAAAATGCTCTAGGGAAGGTTACAATTAATAAATTTGTTTTGTTTTTTTCAACTAAACCTCATCGTTTCTTAAAAGACAATATAGCATTGTTTTACCGAAGATTCAAAATGGTAGTCTAATTCCTAATTTGTGATGTCTTGACTATATTGTCTTAACAAGAATATTATTACAAAGACTTTATTAATATAAAGGAATTCAAGATATTCCGGTCCTGTTAGAAGCTAGACGTGTACTGCGAAACCAAACATTTGTCTTCGGTACGATGACACAAAATCAATTTCTGCGCGAACCGTCGGAAATCCAGGGTCTTAACTGTGAATATTATATAATTTAGAACTGACCGCGGCGCGATTTACGCGATTTATGCCGTGATATTTGATTTCGGAATTAGAGTTGCTTTTTATGGCTTTTTGCGACGATTAAACTTGCGGCGCCAACTCGCGAAATTAAACGTTCAAACTCGAGCCGAGTTAAATCACCTTCCTGTTTTCGTATAGCAATCAAATCGTTTCTCTTTTTACTCAAAAATCCTTGAAAATGTCGTCAAGTTTCGATAAAAGTTCGATTTTCTTGGCGATAAGCCAAACGAGCCATCTCACCTGCCCAGGATCGAATAAACCGAATTCGAATCGGCATAAATTTCGAGACAAATACGAACCGATATAAATCAGCCGAGTACGTCCCTGCAACCTTCGAAACAAGCTACTGGAAGATTTGCATTCGATCCCACGTGAAATATTGCTCGATTACTAAGTCCTCAATCAAACCCATACACTTGAACCCCTTCGTAACAACACGGCGGTGAGGTATTATTTACTACAACTGAAACCCTCATTTAATATTTCGAACATTTTAATCAATGCGTTATTAGTTAATGACATAAAATAATTTCGTTCGAAACTCGTGTTTGATTTAATTGAATTGCCATTTCACTGATACAATATTAACACTAATTGCTAATTGTGCAATGTTATAGAACCTGTTGGTACAACATTGTTTATTTATAAGGTATTGACCAACCGATCACTAGGTCGCGTGGGACTGACTGTCTACTATGAAGCTTATGCTTCAATAGACATGTATTATGCACAACACAATCTAATTTCTTATACATACACCTCGTGTACACAGAGCTGCTTAATTTTAACAAAATTACCAAGAAATGGTGTTTTGGATGCATCCCATTTCACTAGCACTTTTATTGTCCAAACTAACAAAAGCAATTTAGAGTTAACGTAAGTTAGTGCAAATTAGCTTTCTGTTGCACTCCAACATACTTCAAAATTAGGTTGAAAATATTTGGCCGTTAAATACATCTTTATACAAACTCAAAAATGAAGATTAATTTGAAATAATTTGTTTGTCTAAGAACTATTAGACGATTTTACCAATTTAGCTCTTTATCTTTTTACGAGGTTGGGGAAAATCTACCAGCAGACACCCGGCCTGGTTCTGAAAGGCCGAATACTATGGGGTTGAGGTTTATAAAAAAGCTTCCATCCTTGTCTTGTTTGGAACAAGGGTCACCTCCTTGATGTTCTCGGCTGTTCTCATTTTCCTCCTTTTCACATCATCGTAGAAAAAACAAACAGAAAAGTCAATCTAAACTTTGAAATATATTTGTATTTCGTCCACTTGCCAACAAACTTCCGTCATCCGTCGTCAATTTACCAATTCTCTACAGTTTTCGTCCTTCCACCTTCGCTGTCGTTTAGCTCTTGGATTCATCCCCGGCAGGCTCAAGGTCGACAACAAGAACAAAACCAAAACGTTTGGATTATTTTTTGGAAAGAACATACTTTAATAGAAGGGGTGGGCTTCTACAACTTCATTTCTTCCTCTATCGTCGTTCCCCTGGTTCTGATTGTCTCTCTCCAATTTTCTTTCGTACTGTCCTTTTGGCTCTCTAATCATTTCCGCAATGGCGATCCATTTTTCGTCCATCTCCAGCATCTCACCCATAATATTTTTTCTATTCAGACCCATTCCGCATCTTTCCTCGCATGTTCATTTTCGCCATTGCAGCTCTTGAACCGGATAGATTATGTATTTGGCACTATCTCTTTTTGAACAGAACTAGCAAACCTCAGTTTCTGATTTTCTAATCTTGCACAGATACGTTCCAAAATAATACGCTCCCCCATTATCTACCCAGCCATTTCCAAATATCGGGAATTAGTTTTCTTGTCCATCCTGTCTTGGGGTTCCATCTTTTTATAATACTTGTTCCTTTACATAATAATGGTTCTGTTTGCTTGTTTGTTGTGTCTGCCGTTTCTGTGCATTTTGCCTCTGTCTTTTGTTCGAAGATTAACGGGCAGTGGTCCTGCAATCATTTCCACCTCTTCTGTTACTGCTGTTCGGAAGGCATATCTTATTTCGATGGCCAATTTTCTGTTTACACTTGTTAGCATCTTCACCGCTCTTCAACTACTTATCGTGGTGTCTATGTCCAGATGAATACTTAAATTTTTTACTGTGCGACGCTCCTGAAGGAGTACCATCTCTGTTTTGAGCTTTGTCACCTACAAACCCATCTTCTCTAAGCATTTGGGGCATAAGTTGGTATAAGTTGTTTTATCTTGCAAGTAAACTCTGTCTTTTGCTCGAACCACCACCGCCAAATGGTCCTTGAAAGCAATCAACGTCACTCCCTCCTCTACCCTCGTGCAGAGTACTTTGTCGTAAAACAGTTTTCACAGGAGAGGACCACGAGTTACGCAGTTACGCTTCTATTCGACAAGTAGGGCGTTATTCTATCAAATACGGAGTCCATCCTCCAAAACTTTCTTCAGCGCAAAATTGAAATCGTTTTTGATGTCAAATCAACACTACTCTCTATTTGATAGAGATATTTTTTTTGATATTTGCCACAATTCCCTATACTTTCGTTATAGTGTCCATTGTAGATCTGGCTTTTCTACAACTAAACTGCATGACGTGTATGAAATTCCTTTCCTCCCTTTTCTCTTGCACTTTTCGCCTTATCATGCCTTCAAACAACATACCACCTTTACTGCTTTCTAACTGACACCTCGTCTATCTTCGGGAATAAGATATTCACTTGCTCTTCACTACTTTGTTTTTCATTGTAAGGTTTTCCTCAGTTTCAACTTCTTCGCAATGATTTGGTAAACTTTTCCCAGCCGTCATCGTTAAGCTTTTCACGTAGATAATTCCATTTTCTTTTTCCTTTTTTCTTTTAGTTTCCTCAGCTCTCTTTTACCAACTGAACCCATCTGTACTTAACTCTACCTAACTGTACTTTTTCTAAAGAGGTCGTTGAAAATCTACTAAACAGTCATTTGGCCTGGAGGCCAAAACACTGACTCACTAAATACCCCTTTCCTCGTCTTCTCTGGAACTGCCAACAAGGCATTTCAAAGTAACTTAACAGACATTACATAATCCGCTTATTTTTCAGTTTTTTTCGTCCGTTGTTTTTTCTGCGCCATCCCTGGCAATTTTCATGCTTCCGTTTCTTGTCTTTTATCCTCATTCGTCTCGCTTAAAACAAATAAATAAACATACCCGGAATATGGGGTCAGGCCTTCCTGCTTCTTCCTTCACCATCCCACTCTTTATCTGCTTCACTCCAATTCTTCATTTTCCTTAACTATTTTTTACATACCTGGTTAAGTAACCATATCTTCAGGTTACTAGAGAGTCATATATTATATATATTTATCCTTATTCTCATTTCCTCCAAATCCTTGTTCATTATAATTTCTCTCAAATACCTCATTACTTCGTCTCTGGTCTTTTCATCTCTTACTAATAGGGTTGATGCGCTCTTCTCTTCAAATTTTTATCAAATATTCGTTTTTAATTCTAGTCGTTTTCTCCGAAAACTAGTACATCTACAAATTGTGTGCTGAAAGGTGTCACCTTCTTCGTACCCAACCCAAGGATTATTGGATGTCTGCTTTGTTATTAGTTTCAGATACGACACGAAGACTTGGTGTCCTGTCAAGGTAGTGCATTAGTCCACTTGAATTCCTGTTTCGTACCATTCTTTCACGTTCTTGATAAATATCTTACCCCATACGTCATATGATTCCAATCTTTTCTGCTATTTTATTGACATAGCTTCCCTATATCTTCCTTTTACGTGGTCTCTTCTCCAACAATTGTGGGCACATCCCACCACAACTTCTGCTTCTTCTATGAAATCTTATACTCCTCTCATACCTCTCATACTTTTTGTATTTCAGAGCACTCTCCCTGGTGCTACATATAGCTTTATAGATCTTGTGTCCATGGCTAAAAGGTTCCATCGTATTTGGTTCAGGCCTCATATCCTGGGCATCTGCGCTATTTTGTGTTTTTTAATATATATAATAAAAAATATTTTTTTATTTATTTAATATATATAATATTTATATATGTTACATCATTTTCAGATTTTTATCCAATGTAACTTTATGCTTCAAATCGTTTTTTTTTCTTAATTGCCTTATTTATGCTTTATCTTACACAATCAGTATTCTCAGACACCTAGAAGTACAGCAATGTTATTCCATTACCAAAGTAGTTCTTGTTATCACATATAAGGATTTAAATCTGCCCGTCTGGTTTGAGTCTTACCGAAATATCCTACCACATTTTCCTGACAATTTTGGATTTTGAGGCACGATCGTCTCCAGACCTACATTGCTAGCATCCATATCTAGTATAAACTTTTTATTCGGGAGCTTAATATTGGAACATGGTTAGTAAATCATGGAGATATTGTAATGTTTGTTGACAGTCTTCTCTCCGCTGATACCGGCGATTGACTTCTGTAAGTTTCATCGAATGCATGGCTAATTTAGCAAGATCTGTTACATAGATTGTGATATGAGTGCCACTTCGCAATAAATTCAAGAAAATGTCAGCAACTTGAAACATCTACTTCAACTGAAATTGCAGGAAAATTCCAGCAAATTTGAACAGAAGTTGATGAAATAGATGTAGACTCTCTGATAGATTTGGAGTTTGAATCAGTTTTGCACCATGTCAGTCTTGCAACTTATTCACGCGTAGGCTCCTGAGTTAATGACCTCTTAGTCACAGTCTTTGCCATCCTCCTTATCATCTTAACATCCTCGATTTAGCTTAAAATAAGATGACGAAGATTTCTTCTCATCAAGCAATAAGCTGTACAATGGGCATTATCATATTCATCGTTCCCCCTTCCTTTCTATAACTGAATTAATCATTAGTAAGTATTTGTCTGTTCTCTATATCAGTAGTTACTCAAATATTTATTGGTATTACAATTGTGGAATATATTCAATTATGGAACAAGTGTTGTTTTTTTTCAGTTATACGGATATATATCCAGATTCCAACAGCATACATAGTGTTGTATATTGCTAGGAATATATATTGGGAATATATGCTTACCATAACTATTTTGTTAGTTAGCCCGTTTTCTCTTGATGCTTTTTTTCGGTTTTAGTTGGTCTAAGCAGGTTAGTAAATTCATCAGTATTAAAACGTTCTTGTAGATTTTCCTCCTCATCATCTCTTCCACATTCTCTCACATTACTGCTTCTTAATCGCCTCCTGATCTATCTTTTCTCTTGGTCTCATCATCATTCTTTTTATCACTACTTGGTAACTTTACCTCGTTGTTTGACAACTGTTCCTCACTCTTTTCAACCTTCTCCTTTTCTTTATACACTCTCACTTTTTCTCACATTGTTATCGCACCATTAACGTTGTGTTTTCGCTTTAATATTTTGTCACACGTTGTCCGCACAATTTTGGTAAGCTTGATTGGATCACATCTTCAAATTTCCCTTGTATTTTCATAAAAAAATTTACTGCATGAAAACGGTAACTTAACTTAGTTGAAATATTCTGAAACAATTATTATTTATTGTATTTAATTATTAATTATTGATCGATGGCTTTTCAAATTTAATGGCACTTCAAGTTTACATAAGGTTGTTGCAATTTCAACTCCAAATTAGCCGAAGTCAAAAGTTTATTCTACAAGCCCTTTGATTTATGAATTCTTTTGTAAAGAAGTCATGCGGTCACCATGTTTTCAAGTTCAATAAATGGTAAAACATACGAACTCACCATCTTTTGCTACTAAGGTATATTTTGTAGCATCCCATGATGCTATCAATTAGATCCACACCACCTATGTGGCGATTGTATTCTCTAATAATATTTGGAGGATTAATTTACACATTAATTTTCTTCTTGTTATACCTCCTCACCTGAGCTTTTGGAGTTTCTCCCACAAAAGTTGATGCCAAATTAACTACTTTGTATCTGTCCAGGATACTGTTGGTACATCTACACCGTTGACATCAGCAACATACTCATTAGAATTCCCTCTATCTTTCTTGACCATGTCTTTGTGTATGAATAAATTGCAATCTGAATCCTGTTTTGACGTACAGTATCAATACTCAATATACCATTTTGACAAGTATTTTAGCAATGGCAAAGATGTGAAGTAATTATCGAATGAATTGAAGTAGTTTTGGTTGTGAGGTATTTCATGTGACAAACGCATGACAACATCTGAGGATGCACCTAGTTCAGGTTTGGTGGGTAGTTAATCTGTATGCAAATTCAAAGAGTCCAACAAAAATTTAGTGTTGTAGACTATATTTATTTATCGACGCAAAGATATTTTCTAAAAGAATTTTGGCAAAATTTTTGTTCAATTTTTGAGTCTGTTCAATTTCGAATGTTCGCGAGGCAAGCTATGTAAACTGCCATTAAAATAAATAGATTGGCCAATTTTTTCAAACATATTTACATTATCTCTTGAATTGCAGAAGATCCAATTGTGTCAATCCAATTTCTACAATCACTAGTAACTCGAGAAAGATGAATCAAAGACTGTGGAAGAATGTCTGTTGTGGAAACTCGAAAGATATTATTGTCATCCTTTTGCAAAATATATAAATTAGTATGTGTTGTAATAAAATCAATAAAATCTTTAGAAAACAAAAACAAGAAATCTAGGTCGGTGTGTCAATTTCTAAAATGTCTGCTAGAAAGTTTTCATTCGCAAGAAAATACAACTGTTGCTCATTTAAGAGCAAACTTTTCTTCTTTCATCGCAGGTTAAGTTTTTGTGACTTTCTAAGCTGTCTCACGGATTGGGTTGGTTGCATTTCACTTGGTTCAGTAGCTGTAGATGGAGACGGATCACATTCACTACCTTCTAAACTATGAATAATTTCATGAAGGTTCACTTCATCATCTACATTTTCATCATTAGAAAACCGCTCTTGCTCCATTTCTTTTTTAGCTTGATAATCTAGTTCTCCAACACTATCATCGTGAACATCTCGGCTATTTCGCGATCCCGTAGAGATCAAAGTCATTAAAATAAAGAAATGTAATTAAACCTCTTCACAAAGTTAAACATACCCATGTTAGGGAATGTTTACATTTCAACTACAAACATGACGGAAACTCATGACCATTGAAGGCATTTAATTATATAAAAATCCACACTACACCATAACGTAGATGTATTAACTAGGTTTTCTGTGATTTTTGTTCTTCTTTGTTCTTCAGCTAACTTTTCAAAAGATTTATTTGAAATCAACCACTTATCGTTCTCACAAATTGAAATTGAAATCGTTCGATTCTTTTACTATTTTACTTAAGTTTACTATACATGTCATTAAATCCACTATAGATTTGTCCACAAAGCTAGAAAAGCTCGGCGCATTTCCCTCATTTAGTACTACTACCTCATTTATCGCCAACCAGATTTGCAGAATATCACCTCATTTGTTCGATTTACTCGATCTCATTTGCACCATTTCCGCATTTAAATCCCCGTCCGGCTGTTCATTAAAATCAACAAAAGGTGATTTGGCCGAAAATAACACGAGCAAATCATTATAAAATTTACAAAAGCATCTCAGTTCTGATCATAGTATTGTATTATCTTTTTTTCTTTTCACAGTCAATTATCATATCGATATTTTCCTCGTTTATCATTTTTGATCATTATTAATTACCCAACTTATTCCATCGCAACCTACATTCACATAAAAACAGGAAAGCCATCTAACTCCTTATTATTGTGGGGAAATGAAATATTCATCGACCGAGATATACGCCACGCCCTTTTTGGAGAAAATCTCTTTGGTAGTTTGCTCGTATATTGAACTTGGAGTCTCTAATTTCCTGCGCGAAGTTGTTGAAAGGGTAGATCGCTTCCCAACCACTCACACAGGTTGCCGTTAGCAGATCTTGCCTAATTCATTTTTTATGAAGTTTCAAAGATGCATCGAAAGCGCAAGTTAAGATATTTCGCAAAGGCGATTAATTCATTACATGTATATAACTAGCAATGGAACATTATCACCAAACAGGACGTCAAGACCATCAATAGCTAATTCGATTGGTGTGATTAATTTCTCCACGCACACAGAGCGACTTGGCACAAAGGAACTCATCATTCTCGAATTGCTTTGAACGAGACAATAGTGGCATTATAAAACGAGACAACCTTTTTCCATATTCGGTTTTATCTATGATCTTGACATCTATCATCGCATGAATCAATCATAAATAGATAATGTATAATATAACGATACAAAGCATTTGTTAACCTTTGTTATTATAATGGTTTAGAAAATCTTTCCAATTAAATAACCAGACAATGTGTCCACTAATCGACATACAATTTGATCAGATGCATTTTCCATACTATACCAACAAAATAGGTTTCATGCATTAAAACATGCAAAGGTACTTTATAATATCGTGTTTCATTGCATGTTTACATTTAATAACTTTTGATGCATATGTTTTTATATTCAACGAGCGGGTTATTGCACGTTTGAAAATTGAGGGTAGGAAGTTTATTAAAGTAATTATAGAGTGCGAGTATTATAAACCTTATCTGATCGAATTTGCCTACCATTTATAAACATGTCAACTGCAGTATAAATTTTATTTAACTAAAAAGTTGATATGTTCTAAAAAACCGTTATAAAAGCAAAAGTTAAAAAATTAGAACAGCTATGGTAACTGAAACACTGGTTAACATCACCCTCGAAACATTTAATGAAATATGATTGGAATCGGTTCGAAAACGATTCCAAATAAGACGATCGTGAAGTTTCGTCGTCAAGTACAGTTTATAATGAGTTAACTGCTGCAAACTTCCGGGTAAATGGGTCGCTAATCAAACCAGACCGGCGGCGCAAAGTTGAGTTCCGGAGGCATTTTCCCTTAATTTTCTAAGAACCAGATGACACCCGAGCAGCTTGGAAAATTGGGAACTTCACGATGGACTCCGCCCCGGATTAATCAGAAATTTTTTTCGCCGTTTTAATAATATTCTTTATCATAAAAAATGTAACAAAGAGAAGGTTGGACCATTATCGATGCTTAAACTTGAGGCGGGTGGGGTTAGTGTGGTTAATCACAAAATGAATAATGACCGATGAATTATTACTGGAATCGCGGTTTTGAGCTGTAACTCTCAAAAATGAATGTCAAACGTAACTTTTTAATTAAATGGGGTTGTAAATGTGAGTTAACGATACGACCCGACAATAATAGGTTAAAACCCTTCGAGAGTGGTCCCATTTCGCGATAGAATCGTTTCCCATCAGTCAGTTTCAGTATTCAGAGTTGCTGGGGTACATGCTGGTCGATGATATTAATTTCACACGTCGCCACTTGCATTCAGAGTACCACCACTCGCTTCCTCTACGTTTTATATCAACACCAGTAATTCTCAACATAGCTACAACTCTATTTATTATTTACACACCATAAATTTTATTGAAATATAAGATATTTTATCTCCAAAAACTAAATCAATATTTGATGAATTTCGGGGTTTAAATAAAAAGCATCAGCTCCCAAAACCTGTTTTACTATGAAACTAAACAAACTTATACTATTATAACTGTTGTCATAACATCTGATATTTTCGACAAAATTATACAATTATTTTCTTGTACGGAGTGATCCTACACTCAAACAACTCTAACAACTTTTGTTTTGAAATGAAAGAGTACCTTGCTAAGAACGATTAGAGACAAAAAAATTGCTTCTCTTGGGTTACTCCCGCATATCTCACCATTATATCGGACATGTCTAAAAATGTGAAAATTAAATATCTGCCAAATGTTCAGCCAATGGATCAGACTAAAAATATTCATACAAAATTATCGATAAATGATTTTTGGAAGCAATTCTACATAAGAGATGCTGGAGATAATTTTGCAAATCATGGGATGAGTTGAAATCAACATCATTAAGCCGCATATTGAAAAAAGATTCACCGATTGTATTAGTTGCGCAACTGATAACAATAACCCTGATCTGTTGTCAATAACATATTACGGTAGCAAAAGAAGTTGGTTTTGAGGGCTTGGAAGATGATGTTGAAATTACTACTTTTCTTTCCAATGTGGATAATGAAATAAAAAATTATTACACTTTACAATGGAATTTTCTCAATTTTACTTCCTGTGTGGGTTTCGGTTTACCTTAAACCATCTTCAGCATTAATATTGATTTGTTGGTTATGCCAACTTATTAAAAATTTATTTTGTTCAATGAGCTAAAATAATTATAGTAAATTTATAGGGACTTGCGACAAATTATGAGTACAGGTTTATATCGGTATTAGACATTATTTTCTTATAAATTTCTAAGGTTAATCTTCAATAATGGGCGTTTGTTTTATAGGTAACCTTTATAAACAGAAAATAATATTAGTATTTCGTAATTAATATTTTTCTGGTGGTTTGTTTTGTTTGAAAGGTGTAAAGGGAGTTTTTCCGTGTAGTTATTTTTAAATTTATTGATTTCATAGACGTTGAGGATTTCCATTAGTTTGCCTTATTAAATAACATGAATATAAAAAACGAAAATACTATATTAATATATGAAGATAATATATCTCGTTATACGCCGATGATACATTACTCGAAAACCAGCAGTTAAACGAAGCTACATTCTATTTTATTTCATCATTTTAAGAAATAAATCGTTCTGTAGACGAAGAACGATAAAGAATATGATAGAAACCATCAAATGAATTCATTTTGATCCAAAGGAATTGTCTCGCTAACTTTTTGAAAATACCTATAGGGCTGGGTGCTGAAAAAACTGAATTAGGAATAGATTCGAACGCCAAATGACGATTTTCCAAAAGAAGGTCTGAATCATCAAATGAAAGGTCGAAAAAATTCTAACTGCATACTTTCCAAAACACCAATGCACAAGATGCACTGAATTTGGAAGAAGAATGAGAAAAAGTAAGAATAAGAATGTATATTGTATGGGTGCTCTTTTGGAAGTATTTTAAATCTTCTAGAGGCATATGAAGTCATCTGGAAGCATTCCAAGTCTTCTAGAAGCAGTATCAAGTTTTCTAGAAACAGTAACAAGTCTTCTGGAAGTATTTATAATCTCTTGAAAATATATTGAATCTTTTAGAAGTAGTATCATGTCTTTTCGAAGTATTTCTGATCTTCTGAAAGAAACATTTCAAATTTTCTTAGAGCAGTATCAAGTGTTCTAGCAGTATTTCAAATTTCTCAGAGGCAATATCAAGTATTCTGGAAGTATATTAAGTCTTCTAGATGACGTATCAAGTCTTCTAGATGCTGTATCAAATTGCCTTGAAGCACAGCAAGTCTTCCAGAAGCATTTCAAATCGTCTGAAACTATGTTTACTCTTACGGTAGCAAAAGAAGTTGGTTTTGAGGGCTTGGAAGATGATGTTGAAATTACTACTTTTCTTTCCAATGTGGATAATGAAATAAAAAATTATTACACTTTACAATGGAATTTTCTCAATTTTACTTCCTGTGTGGGTTTCGGTTTACCTTAAACCATCTTCAGCATTAATATTGATTTGTTGGTTATGCCAACTTATTAAAAATTTATTTTGTTCAATGAGCTAAAATAATTATAGTAAATTTATAGGGACTTGCGACAAATTATGAGTACAGGTTTATATCGGTATTAGACATTATTTTCTTATAAATTTCTAAGGTTAATCTTGAATAATGGGCGTTTGTTTTATAGGTAACCTTTATAAACAGAAAATAATATTAGTATTTCGTAATTAATATTTTTCTGGTGGTTTGTTTTGTTTGAAAGGTGTAAAGGGAGTTTTTCCGTGTAGTTATTTTTAAATTTATTGATTTCATAGACCTTGAGGATTTCCATTAGTTTGTCTTTGTCTGTTTTGTGTAGTAAGGAGGCATTTATCCTTTCATCAAATTTATGTTTAACGTATATTTACATTAATCTTTGTTTTAAACGTTTGCCCCTTTGTCCAATGTATATAGCTTTACATGATTCACACTCAAGTTTATAAATTTCATTATTATTAAGTGGTTTTATCTTATCTTTGTTTTCACACAAAATTTTACCCAAAGTGTTGTTATTTTTAAATGTGAGATGTATGTTCACTGCTTTTAAAGTTTATTTAATTTTGGTACTAATTGTTCCTTGATATTGAATAGTTTTATAAGTTTTTCGTTCTTGGTTAATGAGAGGTGAAAGTGTTGTTTGCTTGTATATGTTACGTTTGTATAACTTTTTGTTAATTAATTGTTTGATTTTTGACTCAGGGAATCTGTTCTTTGCTACATGATCATTGCATGGAAGGCTTAAAGTTTCTGGGTGTGATCGTGATAAGTATGGTATGATGTCAGAGTGGGTTGGCTTACGGTAGATGTAGCAAAAACTGTTATTTTCCGTTTCTATATTTAGATCTAGAAAGTTAATTTTATTATCGTTTTCCTTCTCCAGAGCTAAATTAATATTCTTATGTATGTTATTTATTCATTTAAGCAAGCATCTTGATATGCAGTAAAGTCCATGGTAGAGAACGAAGGTAGAGAACGAAATACTTAGAGAGAACGAAGGCGAAAGAAGAAATAGTTTATATCACAATCGCACTATTGACTTAATAAAAAGATATCCAATGCATTTACGCATTTTGAACAGGGAATATGCATTCTTCTTCAAAATAATCACAATTAAAAGCGCGTTAACGCATACCATTATGGGTTTACCGCAGCTGTAAGCTGCTATCAGGAGTTGACAAGAGAAAAGTATTTATATGTTGATCTACCAACAACATAGAAATACAACACTCATTTACCCTTTCAAAGTTTGTAATAGGTGCTGAGCATCCATAAAATTAGGTGTTATATACGTGGTTTCTTTGAATGCACAAGCATACTGATACTGCTTCTAGAAGACTTGATCGACTTTCAAAAGGTTTAATATTGCATCTGAAAGACTTGATATTGTCTCTGGACGACTTGAAATACTTCCAGAACACTTGATACTGTTTCCAGAAAACTTGAAAAGCTTCTAGAAGATTTAAAATACTTCCAAAAGAATTGATCTCCTTCCAGAAGACTTAATAGAAGACTAGGAGAAGACTTCATTCTACTACCAAAAACGTTCCAAAAGACGTGATATTGTCTCCGGAAGACTTGAAATGCTTCCAGAAGTCTTCACACTGCTTCTAGAACTTTTGAAACTGCAGAACGTCAAAAGATGTGATATTGCTTCTAGAAGATTTTAAATATTTTTAGAGGACACGAAATGCTTCCAAAAGATTTAACACTGTTTCTAGAAGAGTTGAAATGCTTCCAAAGGAGTTGATATTGTATCTGGGAAACTTCAAATACTTCCAGAAGCCTTGAAATGCTTTCAGAGGACTTGATGCTGTTACTAGAACATTTTAAATACTTCTAGTAGACTTGAAATCCTTCCAAAAGCTTTGACACTGCATCTAGAAGATTTAAAATGTATTTAGAAGAGTTAATATTGCTTCTGGAAGTGTTAAAATATTTCCAAACGACTTGATATTGTCTTTGGGAAACATGAAATGCTTCCAGTAAACTTGAAATGCTTCCAGAATGCTTGATGCTGCTTCTAAAAAAATTTAATATCTCCAGAAGCCTTGAAACTCTTCCAGAGGGCTTGATATTGTCTCTGGGAAGCAGAGACAGAATTTCCAAAAGAATTAAAATGTTTCCAGAATGCTTTATGCTGCTTCTAGAAGATATTAAATACTTCCAAAAGACTTAATGTACTTCTAGAAGATTTGATACTTCCTTTCGATGATTTGAAATGCGTCTAGAAGAGCTGATTTTGTGCTCTGTAAGAGTAAACATAGTTTCAGACGATTTGAAATGCTTCTGGAAGACTTGCAGTGCTTCAAGGCAATTTGATACAGCATCTAGAAGACTTGATACGTCATCTAGAAGACTTAATATACTTCCAGAATACTTGATATTGCCTCTGAGAAATTTGAAATACTCCTAGAACACTTGATACTGCTCTAAGAAAATTTGAAATGTTTCTTTCAGAAGATCAGAAATACTTCGAAAAGACATGATACTACTTCTAAAAGATTCAATATATTTTCAGGAGATTATAAATACTTCCAGAAGACTTGTTACTGTTTCTAGAAAACTTGATACTGCTTCTAGAAGACTTGGAATGCTTCCAGATGACTTCATATGCCTCTAGAAGATTTAAAATACTTCCAAAAGAGCACCCATACAAAATACATTCTTATTCTTACTTTTTCTCATTCTTCTTCCAAATTCAGTGCATCTTGTGCATTGGTATTTTGGAAAGTATGCAGTTAGAATTTTTTCGACCTTTCATTTGATAATTCAGACCTTCTTTTGGAAAATCGTCATTTGTCGTTCGAATCTATTCCTAATTCAGTTTTTTCAGCACCCAGCCCTATAGGTATTTTCAAAAAGTTAGCTAGACAATTCCTTTGGATCAAAATGAATTCATTTGATGGTTTCTATCATATTCTTTATCGTTCTTCGTCTACAGAACGATTTATTTCTTAAAATGATGAAATAAAATGGAATGTAGCTTCGTTTAACTGCTGGTTTTCGAGGAATGTATCATCGGCGTACAACGAGATATATTATCTCCATATATTAATATAGTATTTTCGATTTTTATATTCATGTTATTTAATAAGGCATTTAACCAACCTGTTCTAGCTACAGCCATAGTTAAAGCCACATATTCGACTTCAGTGGAAGATAATGCAGCAAATATTTGCTTTTTGGTAGACCAGTGTATAACTACTCCATGCAGTTTCAATAAACAACCGCTAGTCGATTTTGTACCATTATTATTTATCAATTTAGCGTCAGCATACAATACTAGTACATTTTTACTGGTTACGCCTTTTCCATAAAATAAATCATAATTAATAGTACCTTTAATGTAGGCCAATGTACATCTTTGGCATTTCTTTGATATCTACTAAAGTCATTTACAGATACTCTCAAATCTGGTCGTGTAGTTAACATTAACTACATCAGATAACTTATCAACTGTCTATAAGGCTTCTCATCTGTTGAAATACATACGTAGTCGTCTTAATAAAATCCGTCCCAATTGGGGTATTATAAGGGTTTCAGTTTTCCATGTTAAACTTTCTCAAAAGTGATCTGCAATAAGAAATTTTTGACAGAACTAAACCGTCTACTATCTTATTCTAATTTAATTCGTAAAAAATATGTTAATATTCCCAAATAAGTCATAGAGATCTCATTTTCAAGTCGTTTATTGACTCATGCAAATATTTGCCGCTTTTTTCCAATAATTATAATATCATCTACATAAAGCAACAAATAAGCACTCTATTTAACGTCGGTATGAAGACAAAAATCATGCTGAGATCTTACCAATTCGTTCCAAGCTCTTAGTGCCTGCTTTTGTACCCGTACAAAGTTTTGTTTGTGTTAGAGTTTTACTCTGTGGATTTTTGATGTATATTTTCTCAAGCAAATTACCATGTAGAAAAGCATTTTGTACATCTAACTACATTTACTGTAAGGTTCAGATATAGAGGTCCTATACATATAGGACATAGCAAGGTCCTTACAGTTGTTAAACTTGCTACAGGTGCGTACGTTTCATTGTAAGCATATCCTTTTTGTTGAAAACATCCTTTAATTATAAATCTTGTCAAGCCTTGGCACAAACGATTCTACATTCCATGCAAATATTGCATGATCATTTAAATATTTTGCTCTTTCTTTTTTCCTTTTCTTCTTGGTTCCTTTCAACAGTGTCTTCTTCAATTATCTTATCATCATTTTTAACTTTATTATCCTTAATCACTTCTGAACGATATTCTAAGTTTACTTCATCAACATTTACAATTAATTTTTGTTTATCAAAGTTATAATTAAATTCATTAAAAACCTGTATATATTTTCTTGTTTGTTGGACAGTACAAGGGACATCCATTTGGATAATAACCTATCACATGTATTTCTATAGGTTTGCTTGAATACTTATTTTCCATTAATTTGATGGAATTTTTAAAAATTCAGCACATCCAAATACTTCAAGTTTGTTTAAATTTGGTTTACAATTATACCACAGATCAGATGGTACTGTATCTGTTAATGCATTTGTTGGTTATCTCTTTCTTAAATAAACCCCAGTTCCTATTGCTTCTCTCCAAAAATTTTTCCCCAAATTTGTGTCAAATAACATACATCTTCTTCTCCTTTGAGTAGACGTTCCTAAGCGTCAGTGACCAGAATCCAAGTTAAATTCAGGACACTGACATAAGCTGGAAAACTGAACACTTCGGCTTCCTCAGTTTCCGCTACACTTGCTGTTCCAGATCCTCTAAGCTTGTTTGGATTAAGTTTCCAACAATATTTCCTCTTATGGCCAATTTTTCCACAGTGATGATACTTGTAAACAAAATTTCTTATTGTTCATTTGGTTTTCACATTTGACATTTGATTTACTAAATTCTTCGAGATGTTTTCTATCTTCATCGATGCTCTTCATTTATTTTCCTCACCTTTCAATCGTGTTTTGACAAAGATTGGTTAGTACTATATTGTATTCCGACGGCAACGTGATCAAAAGGTGACACATAATGACTTTCAAGTGTAGCACCCGTTGTCTTTAATTCTCTAACTAATCCATCAAATTCCTGAAAATGAATATCCATATTTCCATCCAACGTCATTATCAATAATGTTTTCTAAAGTAGCAACTGATTTGCTATTCCTTTCTGTTCTAAATTTAATAATAAAAATTTCAACATTTTGTGTACTGTATTTTTATCCTTTTTATCCTCTAATGAGATTTTTACTCGAAATTTACAGTTATCAAAGATTATTCCATCAATCAATGGGAGCCACGCCCCGTCTTGGTTCATTTTCCGATCATTTCGGAACCTGCGTAGTCTAAGCCCATAACCTGATGAATATCAATAAGTAAAAACTATTTCATTATGGACCTAAACAAACTTATCGTTACAACTGATACGACTGTACCAATCATATAACGATCGACCCATTTTTTTAAAATTTTTAATTTATATTACAAGTGATGTACTTAACAATATTTAATATTACAGGGTGGATTAAAAGCAGCAATATGGGCAGATGTAATGCAAGGTTTAACAATGATAGCAGTGAGCGTGGCCATCATAATCCAGGGATGTATAGAAGGCGGTGGCGTTCTCAATGTTGTGCAGGAAAACTACGATGGAGGTCGCCTCGGATTCTTTAAGTGAGTAGGTACTTCCGGTTCATGAAAGTTGCTGCGCCCGGTCGATTTTGGAATATTTGCGCGTCGCCTGCCCGAATTAAGGCCGCCCCGTTTTAATAAAAAGCAGTGGGGTGCGCGTTCGGTCCAAGTTTTCCTGACTTAATGAGGCCGAATTTTAAAGAGACCGCATTAAAATTGTATTAGAGCCCGGCACAGGTGGTTGTTTCTGGACGACTCCGGCTCGACGAAATTGGACGGTCCGGCTCTGTCCCAATTAGATTATTATTAAATCTCACGAATTCGTCGAGACGGTTTAATGAAAATCCACTCTAATCTCAAATGTTAACCTTTCAAAAACTAAAATTAAAGAATATTTTAGAAGGCTCGATTAAATTACTTGAAATTGATCAAAAGCGTTGAAATTAGAATGGAATCTTTGACTTATCCTTAAGATCGTTTGGGCGTTTTTCTTTCGGATTTCGGGTGTGCACCCTTTTATAGGGCCCTTTTATCTATAATTAAAATCACGGGTAAATATTGTATTCGGTAAATGCGGGCCGGCGCAATCTCTTTCCTTCGCGGCATCCCTTTCATTGAGATGCAGAACTGGTAGTTATTTTCTTCGTCATTCCCGGGTTTCCCAATCTACGATAGGCTTGTTTCTTGGATGATCGTTAATCACACCCACCGAATTGCATTCATCCCCCATCGGGCGTAACCGGCGCGAATGCAAACCTTTCCCTTTATTGAACAACCCGCATAATTGAAGGTCATGGTTGACTAATTACCACTCACTTCTCGTAGAGTTATCAATCACACCATTACTACATCCTATACTAGACTTGTCCGGATCCAACTCATCAATCTTTAACTATCTGTCAATAGATTCCGGTTATGTACTATCCTAAATTTATCTTGACTGTCGTGATTAGTAAAAAGTGATTAAGTTATTTCAACTTAAATATTTATTAATGTTAAGATAGTGACTCTGCGACTTGAATGTATTACAATTATAATTAAATCGAATTATTTCGTGTCTACAATCGTATACATCAATCTGGTTAATTATTGGAATAATTTAATCAATAAAACTAGCAAATAGAACCAGGTTAACAAAACCAGTTCCGTGACAGATATAAAGTAGATAAGAAGATACAATTCGTAATCGCGATGTTGACAGCTTGTGCTAAGTGGTGACATCCATCTCGGCTATGATGGCAAGTCCTGTGCTATGATGGTTTCCGGAATCTGTATCATCACACATGCATACAACGGCGTAAAAAATTGAGGTGTTATACATATAAATTCAGGAAGTTTGATGCCGTTGAACAGGTATCAGGAGACATCAAACATTGTAATTATATACGAAATCTATAAGATATAAAAAAATAATTAATGGCTGCGTACAGTAAACTAAGCGATCTGACCGGCATCAAGAAGGATATTGAAGAAGTAAAAAATCTTGATCTTGACGATATTGAAGCCCTGATTCGGTTGACTGATGCGTGTTAACCTCTCTGTGATTTTCTTGATAACATGGATAATTATATTCGTGAATATTCTAGAAATAGAAGCCCTAAATGACATCAGTTCCTTTAACCCTGGAATTGACTGGTGGATTAAAAATCATACCGTTCGACGGACTGGGTCCCTCAGACCCATAGTTTCATACTGATACCTTCCACAATAACGAAATATAACATTAAATTTATTGTATTCAACTGTTAGTCCATCTTATTCTGTATTGCTAAACATAGAAGAAATTGTCAAAAAACAATTAGCCAAAGTGTTTACAGTCTATTCACAAATTGTAGATGGTCAAATATCTTAACTTAAATATTCTGCGCAGTCTATACAGCAGTCAGAATAATTACTATTGTTTATTATGAATGCGTTGATTGCGGCTACTTTCAGTATACTGACAAAACGACCAATATCCATTGCCTTGTGTTTCGCAATATTGTAAGATATAATCATTCTATCAACCACATCAACACCACTCTTAGTATTATTATAAAATGTGATTATGATCTGTGATTTGATACTGTTGACATTTTTAGTTAGATTCGGTAATGATTTTCGATTTGATTGAACTGTACCAACTACTGTTAGACGATGTGAATGAGGAAGCATTTCAAGTCTTCCTAAGGAAATATAAAGTCTTTTGGAAGCAATATTATTCTATAAGCTGTATCAAAACTTCTGGAAGCAATATCAAATCTTTTAAAAACAATATCAAGTGTTCTGGAAGCATTTCAAGTCTTCTGTAAGTAATATCAAGTTTTCTAGAAGCAGTGTCAAATCTTGCAGAAGCAGTAGTAAATCTTCTGGGAACAGTTCAAGTCTTCGAGAAGCATTTCATGTCTTTTGGAAGCAGTGTAAAGTCCTAATAGTAATAACAACTATAATAACAGATACTGGGACTGAATTGGGAAGACGAAGCTCAGTAGTACATTAAAATTAAAACATTAATAATTAAAAATAAAAACTTCAATACAGAGAAAGTCATTAATAATGTTGTATGGTGTTTCGAGTCTATCCGTATGGCTACTCTGCACCATTAAGAATTTGGTATGGGTGCTTGTGTAGTTGTACAGAGCACCCACGTATTCGGCGCCTATGCAACATGATATTACTCTGAAAAACGAAAGGATTATCCAAATCAAGCCATATTCATAATCTCGTACGAAAAATTATAGACGAAGAAATGGATAAAACGGTTAACTTAGACGTGATTAAACCAAGTGACAGCCCTTGTTCTACGTCTACGATTCTACGATGGTAATTCTTTTTTATTTTACGTTACCGTCACTGTTACTGAATTATTGCTCATTTCTAGCCTCCATGCTGAAAACCAGCTAAATACCATGAACCGATAAATACTTCCAATTCTGTGTATTCACTCTTGAATTTTATAGATACATTTTGATTCTGATACTTTTTGGTCATTTACGATAAAATGTTGGGTCTAATAGTCCCAAAGCCCTTCTCATAACTAAATGACAATTGTCTATCTCGGAGTTATTTAACTGCTACATCAACATACTGCACTCTATATCATCACTCTTTGTTTGAGAGTTGTATTACGTTCCCCACGCATTAGTCTGATGCTCTTACAGCCATCGTAATCCCACAAGCAAAATCGAGACTCGTCAATAAATATAATTCGATAATTCAGAATTTTAGTCTGCGTAGACGGTGAAGTGGTGTAAGAGGAAGACAAAAAAATGGATAATATAAACGTAGCCAATCACATTAACGTTCCTCGTCCTATACTTTTTTGTCTAGTAATAGGATGCTCTGATAATTCTTAGCAATATTGAATAAAACAGTTTTTTTATATCTCTAACAAAAAACCTCTAGTTGCTACCGACACAATATCTTGCACCTTTGAAAGAGGACTTCAAAGCAATTTGAAACTAGCCGCTTTGTCAACAAAATCTAGGGAAAACATCTATTTTTATAATGACAACAATAAATGGTTGGTTAATTGGACAACAAAAACTGTACTTGATGCAGCAATGCTTGCATTTGGGAGCGAACTTTCACAAATCAGTTGATAGGTTTAATTTTAATTTAAAAAGAATTTTATATTATGTATTTTAAAACTCAAATTTTACCCTCAATATCGGAAGATTTTCAGTGCTTAGGTTACAAATGCAATAACCAACTTCCAATGTAGCGATGAACCAATCACTGGGTTACAAAAAAGACTAAACTTTCAAAATCAAAATAAGAAATTTCATTATTGACACCACTACTATGCTGATGAACAAAACTGATTATCATAACCAAGCAAAAGATATGTTAAACGATGGCCACTTTTAAAAAGTGATCAATAAAGATCCGCTACATACCACTCAAAAGAAGATTAATAATTTCATCAAACTTCTAAAAATAAAAGAACATGTAGTGATCCTATGTTCCTAGATAAAAATCTTAACGTCTTAAAAGCAAGCTTTATTAACATTTAATTAATAATTTGTCAATGTGATGGTCAATATGTAGCCCAAGTCAGTCAATGGTTAAAAAGTAGAATGTCTAAGCATAAGAGCTACAGAAGACACTTACCTTAAGTCAACCTGTGCCCCTTCATAGGATCCAACTGATATAGGATATTAGTTTAATTTGGAAAACGTAAAAATGTTAGATACAAAATAAAATTTTTACTTCAGAACATTCTTGGAAGTACTGTAGATCAATTACACGGAAAATGCAATTAATATTAAAACAGCTCCCTGATAAATATACCTAGGGCAGCACGTTCAGCATAGTCTCCCTTGAATTAACAATTTAGCTTTATATGCATGTCAGTGCTGGGCACCAAACCGATCAATAGTGGCTCCGTGAGCTACCAAGGATCTTATCACAGAAGTGTGACACATCACAATCAATCCACATTGTGACACATTTTCTCCAATGTAAGGGTCATATAGTCTTCGAAGTGTCTTTAAAAGAAATGATGAGAGACTAATTGGTCGAAAGGCTTTAGGATCCATTGGGTCCCTTTTTCCCGTTTTTGGTATAAACGTTGCTGTGACCTTCCTCCAGCTAATGGGAACATAATTAAAGGCTAAGCAAACTTTAAAGACAGTCACCAAGAGTACTTTCATATCTTCTAGGCTCAATTGAAGAAGATCAGGAAAGATACCGTCAGGTCCGTGTGTTGAAAGGCTCAAAAGTGGCTAATAGATCCACTCTCCCAACTCGTTCTGTTGGGAACACCACATGGTTGGCTACTTGTCAGTCGTGTTTGGTTGTTAAATTCCACTTGGTGTAGAAGCATTGAAAAATATGACAGATAACTTAGAAAGTGAACATCCATTAGATACTACAATGATTCTTCTAGGTCTTTGGCAAAATTGCTATCAGTCTTTTTTAGAATGTCACAACTGTGTCCTTGATTTATAATTCGGTTCATTTCGTTCATTCTGCTCGTCCCGCCAATTTGTCAACATTGATTTTGGGTTTTAACAGTTTAATTTAAGTTGTTTCTAACATTTTAATGTGTTAAATGTTTAAATTGAAACAAGTACGACATCATTTTCAATCTCAACTTTATTATTTTAATCAAGTTTTGTGTTCTCTTTTCTATTTTTATAAACAATTAAATTAACAAAATTAACAAAAAAATAAAAATTTAATTAATATAATTTGGTTAGCTTACTTGTTAGTTTATCCGAATTAGATTTAACATAATTTTAAAAACATTTTGTAGCTGTTAAAAAATTGCTCTGAAGAAGGTTGGATCCTACAACTGAAATATAAACACTTTAAAAGATTGTTCCTGAATTATTTCCGACTGTTCACCCTGTTTAACACAATATATCTGAAATCGTCCCCTTCAAAATCAGTCAACTGTAAAAAAGGTTGATGTTGATGTACTTTTGGCATTGTTCCCAAGTTCAGAACGAAATTCTGAATAATTTGCAAACTTGACAGTTATTACACACTAATTTGTTTATTTCTTCAAATTCATTGTTACTAAGTATAAAGAAAATTAAACAAAAAAAGAAGTAAACTACTATCTACATTTTATTGAAATTTTAGCTGGTAATTGTCTGTTCTAATAAAACACATCGATAACGAAAATTGCAATTTTCGTGCAATTTTTATAGTAATCAAAATGTATCATTACTTTCTTTTCAGTTTCGACACGGATCCTACAATTCGAGTTACCACAATTTCCGCGGTCGTTGGACAGCTTTTTATGTCCCTTTCGATTTTCGGGTGCCAACAGAACTTCGTACAAAGATATTGCAGTATGGATTCGCAATCAAAAGTTACCAAGTAAGTAATAAATTGCCTTTAAATCATTTCTAAGAATAAAATAATTATTCATTTTCGCTAAAGTAGTGATTATGATATATTAACGATATGTGATGTTGGATAGCGTGAAAGGTATTAAAAATTTAATTCTAGCCCCGACGATCGTTAGCGCAAAAAATTAATTCGTTTTTAATGAAAATGCCGCGAGTAAGGATAATTTATTATATCCACTCGGCGGATCTACGCTATTTATATTAATTTTAAAATAATCAAACCTGGCCTAGTACCAGATATTATTATTATTCCGTTTTATATTTGTCGATTCTGGAACGTGTTTTAAATCGGAGATCACCGTACTTGACCACAATCCGACACAGTTACACCTCAATCAATATTCATGATTGATAGGGCAATATATGGAATCGAGCAAGATATTACCTTGTATTTACCCAACCCCGATTTATTCCGGATCTATATTAATACAAACAGCGGAAATGTGTAACGACATTTTTGTATTGGAATCCATGCAAATGACGCGTTTGTCGATAGAAAGGGTTTCATAAAATATAATTTGATTTTTTTTGTGAAATATTTTTTGGTTATTTACAGAACGTTAATGTACAACATTCCGGTTATTACGGTCCTGTTCAGCTTATCTTGGGTAGTAGGCATGGTTATCTACGCCATTTACTCCTCTTGCGACCCACTTTCTGCAGGATACATAAAGAAATTCGATGAGATCTTGCCATTTTACATGGAGGATCGGTTCTCGTATATACCAGGAATTTTAGGACTGTTTATAGCAACTTTATTTAACGGAGCTTTAAGGTACGTAACAAATTTGCGAATTGAAATCAAATTTTGATGATTATATTTTATAGTTTGAATGTATCGAATCTCAATTCCTTGGCTACTGTTACATTCGAAGACTTTCTACGCCCACTACCCGCGTTGAAGGGGCTAAAGGATAAACACCAATTATATTGGATCAAAGCCATTAGTGTTGTTTACGGATTAGCGATTATGGGAATAAGTTTCGGAATAGGATTACTGTCCGGTGTGATCGAATCTTCCATGCTGGTTACGTCGGCCACATCCGGGCCGTTGTTAGGCGTTTTTCTCCTTGCGATGTTGGTTCCTTGCTGTAACTGGAAGGTAAGATTTCGTCGACATCCGGGTAAATACCCCACTCGACTTCGCCCCCGGCGTTGTTTGCTTGACGACGACGATGTCTACAATACGATTAGCGTCGCGACGCCCGATTTTTAAGCCGACATCGTCGAGATTTAATTTGAAGCTGGTGGTTGGGATTTTCCGGTGTGTTTACCGGGGAAATTTCGAGTTTATTCGTTCAATTGCGACCGCGAGTGCTGCACTTTACGAAACCAAAACCGCACTTTCATTACTATTTCATATTTTCAACTACCTACCCTTTTATTACTTTATCCGAACCATTAAAATCGGGGAAATACATCAAATATAGGTTGCAATTATCGAATTCAAAATCACATGAACTCCAAGTTTGTAACAAAACGATCTCGAAAAAATAATTGACATACTATGAAGGTTAGAATTGCAAAATCGGTCGGAAAGCGCCAACTTTTATTACTTTTTCCCAACCCAAGTCGGGAAAATAAATCAAATATAGGTGCAATTATGGAATTTACAATTATATACACAACCAAATAGTTGTTTGTTACATAACAGTTGCTACGATAAAAAGTGCGCTCTCTATATTGAACATGCCACATTCAATTATTTTTTAAAATTTTAATGTACTATTGAGAAAACTCAAAAACTTGATATTGCTTCTAAAAGACTTGAAATGCTTCCAAAAGACTTAAAACGTTTCCAAAAGACATGAAATGCTTCCAAAAGACTTAAACTGCTTTCAGAAGACTTGATACTACTTCTAGAAAACTTAATATTGCTTGCAGAAGACATAAGTGTGTTCAAAAGCAACTAGAAGACTTGAAATGCTTGCAGAAGTCTTGCTACTGAAGACTTGATACTGCTTCCAGAAAACTTGACACTTCAAAAAGACTTAATGTCACTTCTGGAAAATTGAAATACTTCCAGAAAACATGATACTGCTTCTAGAAGACTTAAAATGCTTCTAAAAAACTGGAAATATTTGCAAAGGAATTGAATGCTTCCAGAAGAGCATCCATACAAAATTGTTGCTCCTTTTATCTGGATTAAAGTTCCATTTTTCAATGAATTATTTAATTATAATGTGAAAAAAGCTCAATATGCGTTTTCTCCCCATTTAACGGCAACAGCAGCAAATGCGAACATTTGTTTTGGAGAGCATATATGATATTTTGCCTTTTTCAAGCCTTTTTCAGACCAAATTCAGCCTTTTTTGGAGAACAATTATTCGTCGTTTGAGTCTATCCCCAATTCAGTTTTTTTTTCAGCAATCAGCTATGGGTGCTGTTTTCAAAAACCTATACTGAAATTTGGCAAAGGAGGCAGGTAACGACACATTAGAACGGTTCGATGTTGACAAACAACGATAAGCGTAAAAGGAAAAAGAAAAATTAAGATGCAAAGCAACACTGCGTCAATGTAAAGTAAAATTACAAATTTTCGAACATTTTTTTGGATTATTTTGATGATAAGCAGATAGAGTGATTACATGGCATTTCAAAAGATTTACTATATACAATCAAGTTTAAAAGACAATGCTCTGAAGGTGCATTCCATTCATTGGAATGTAGTCACGGAAATTGTAACTACATTCCAATCTTTAGAAGCTTTAAAGTTACCTATTCAACAATTTGACGCTTTGTCAATATACATCGCGACATCAAATTTAGATGTTACGATTAAATCAGATTGGGAAGGAAACCATACAAAATGCCGAAGAAATATGGCCTAACTACCTTATGATATGTTATAGCACACCAGACATTTATTTATTGACACTTATTAACTACATGAGAACATGATTCACCAGTACTATAGCACTGTACACTGTACAACAAAAATAGAGCCAAAACTAACGCCTACAGCTAACACTAGACCTAGAAGCATTTGCTTTTACATGTCTTAAGAGACGTAAGGCTCAATATAGGTCTATTTCTAGGTTTAGTGTTAATTCTGAAGCTGATTTGTAGGTCTAGTTTTAGTTATACTTTTAGTGCCAGAAGAATTTAAAACAATCTAGAGTTAAACAAGAATTAAAACTAGAACTAACACTAGACCTAGAACTAAAAGGTTTCGGTTTAGCCGTGCGTCTGAAAACTCTAATTAGTTTTAATCTAATTTTAGTTTGATACAAGTATATGTTACAGGTAAAGTGTGCATTTCAGTTAATGTATACATTAACTAGTCAATGTATACATTTACGTAACGTTTTAGTGAAAGTATTTACTAATCATAGAGTGTATACATTTACTAGTGAATGTGTACCTACATATACTAGGTAGTGTATACATTTGCTAACAAATATCTGTAAAAGTTGTTCCAAAAGACGGTATAATTTTTTTAATGGACGGATTTGCAAGTGATAAGTAAGTATAGTAATAAATACATTTTTGACGTAGTATCAGAAAACCGAAAAATAACTGAAAGCTTTGCACTAAGATATGTAATAAAAATTTAAATACGGATTTTTTTAATACAAATATTTATTCCTTAAAACAAAAATACAAAAACAAACAATATAAAGAACAAATCCGTTCATCTATTAATGCAAATACAACTTCTATTTGTTATAGCATGGTAAATTTTGGCGGCACTGCGAATTGCACAAATTTGTTTTCTTTACACATGTGCATCTATTACCATTACATTTTGTTTTGCAATTGCATTTCACAAATCCCTGTCCACTTCCTACCGATTACTCTGTGACCACTGTTCTAAGAGGTAATTGTTGTGGTGGAATATCATCGATGCTTAGTATACACTAAATTGGGATCTAGTGTAAAGACCTTGCAAAATGGCATTCCTTGTACCTATTTGAAAATAACCATCATCGGTGTTTTTCATTATACACCCTAAGATTGAACGAGAATCTCCTCTTCCCCTGTCTGCATCAGGTACTTTAATCCGGACAGTCATTTCGTTTTCTGCTGCCATATGAGAAGGATCAGATATTGTTTTCATACGTGTAAGTTGAAGTTTTAAATTTTCTTTGGCCTCATTTCTGTTATTATTAATTTTTTGTAGACGCACGCAAACATTACAAATTGAATTATCTTCCGACAATAACAAAACCACACATTTTCTGCACTTCTTCTATTTCAATATATCGTTATTTTCTTCTTTATCAACACACGTTGTTGCTATTTCCTCTACTAGCAAAATTTCTTCTTGCACAGCTTCTTTTAAGATTTCCAAAGAACTTTCTGGGATAGATTCCTACAAAATAGCAACATTGCTATGAAAAGTGATTTCATTTTCACCTTGTTCTTCTGTATTAGATGCATTAGAAGTCTTTATTAATATGTTCAAGACGTCCTCAGTATTAATTTCTTTAATAACATCTCGTGGTTGTGAAGAAGAAGTAAGTCCAACATTCGCTGGCTCTCCAAAGATTGTTTCATATGGACTTCTTTTGATTCCTGCATGAAACGCCCTATTATATAGCGCTTTTTATTGTAGAAAAAAAGAAAGATTTGATTGAAAGGTTTTTATCTTTACTTATCTTTCTTGTAGCATTCAAGCGTTCAATATATTTTCTACATCTCGGTTTGCGCGTTCTACACTGCCTTGCGATTGACTATGTCGCGGTTTACCATGAACAATTTTTAATTCAGGGCATAGTTGTTTTAAATCTTTTATTATATTATTTACAAATTCTCGTCCATTATCAAACTGCAGCATGGATTGGGCACCAAATAATAAGAATATATTAAGTAGTTGATCTGCTACTTCCAATCCCTGCTTACTTTTAAGTGCTCTAACTATCACAAATTTCGTCAGATGATCTTGATAGACCAATATAAATTTAAGTTCTCCGTCAGGTTGTAATTGAACGTCTATTAAGTCTTCTTGGCATCTAGAGTTATAGTGTGAAAATATCATCAGCTTAACCACCAACCCTTTCTTTTCGTTTTTTTCGCTTTTTCAAACATAATTCGCGTAAATTTAAAAATAGTTGTATTTCTTGAGTTGTAATATTTTTATACCTATGTTGTTCCTTCTTCATACGGTCACGTCATAGTCGAGTCTTCGCTTCGTTTTTTATTTAAAACAACTTCTACAACTTTTGTTATATAATACATTTTAAACGTATATTAAACTTTAACAGAGTATCGTTAGTAATTGTATACATCAACTAGTAAAAATTTACATTTTGTATTTTATATACACATTAACTATGTAAATTAGTTAATGTATGCATTGTCTAGATAGTGTATACATTCACGTAATGAATGCTTTAACTGTAACATATGCAATAATCTAAAACCAAATAATAGCTAAAAGTGGAGCTAATATCAACACTATAACTAACACTAGACATGGAATTAAAAACATTTGGGTTTAACCGCACGTCTCTTGGGGACGATCCATTATATGACGATTATAATATTTATGATTATTACAGATGTTCTAAACATCGAAAAAATTAAAATTTAAAAACATAATCTCTCTAAAACTTGTATTTTGAAGTCTTTGTTTTTATGTAAAAACCATAATATCGAACAAAGAATTGACGTAGTATGAAGGTTAGAATTGTTACCTAAAGACTCTCAGAGTGCCATGGAGCATAGCAGAATCGGTTGGAAAGCGCCAACTTTGATGGGATTTAACGTTGACGTATCCCCCCACTTCCACTGCAGGGAGGGTTTTGGGGGGATAGGGTATTCTCCGAGAGAGTGGTGCAGCACAAGCGATCCTTCGGCGTTCCGTCGCGGCCGTCAAAAGTTTTAATGGCCGGAAACGGCGGTGGAGCGCGCCACCGGCCCATTTGCGCCCGGCAATTACCGCCCGCGATCCATGATACGTTTACGGCCGGCAGATTGCCGATTACGGCGCCTCCACGCGGAGCTTTCTTCTCCTCCCCACGATTAAACACAAAACGGACCCTCCCTCCCCGTAAATACGCCATCTATGAGAGCGAAACGTCTAATGACCGTTGTTAAATATCGTGTAAAGGAGACGTGATTAATGTTTTTGTTCAATTTTTCTCTAACTAACAATTAGATTAAAAGCACTTTAATCCATTATGTATTGTTATAATATAAAGAATGAATTTTATCATGTATAAATGATTACCTATACATATAGTGGCGGTTACGGCTCGGTCACATTCCAGGTTTTGTACACGCTCGGGTAGTAATCGATGACTGTCAAAATTGATATTATTGCAATATTCGATTTGGCACGTTTGGTTGCCCCGTTGTGAAGTTACGCGTGCATGCAGCTCGCTTTATTGCTCACCATCGATCGCAACTAGGTCATCATCCCTCATTCATTCAACTCCATTTTCTCTAAGAGAAATCTATAATACTATAAACTAGAGATGAGCGATCCCGTGATTTTTAAGAAACGTAGCGATCGATGACCGTTCTTTCTCAATCACCGTAATTTTAAACAATAACAGTGACTACCGTTTACCTTTTACTTAAACAGACTGTTGACATTTCCCGAGATAAATGACAAAAGTAGCTTACTCGGAATCAGCGGTAAAAGGATTATTGTCCATTTTTTCTAGAGGTGGTTCTCACATGGAAATGAGTGGAAGTGTCATAAAAAGTGCACCACATGTAGCGCATTGCTTCAGTCTTGCAGAGTTATGTTATGGGAAGTAAATTAGATCATCGTTAAATATGTTAGAAAATGTAAAAATTAGCATGAAAGAAGCATAGAACACATCAAAGAAAAGTTACATTACAAACGCAAGAAGCTATTTACACAAAAGGGGGTAAAGAGATGATATGTCAACAAGCTAGAACGAATAAATTATAAATGTAGTGAGGCGGTCCAAAGAAAGTAGTAAAGAAGGTATCAAATACCAACTACATTTTTAGTATGTGGAACTAACTGGAAGAAGAAAACGAATCATTGCATATGCAAATTTCTGTAATTCAGTTTCTTTTAGTTCACATCAGTATGACATGGGTGAGATTACTTATGACAATCTTGTTGCTTGCTTGGGTACACTTCCAACTGAACTCTTTCGTGGGCTTCGTAATTTCGTTTTGGTTTGCCACATAAACTCGCAAAGCCTCTGGGCCGATTTTAATAATTTCGTGGTCATATTTGAATCAGAGTTTTGATATCACAATGATTGGCTAGACATGATTCAAACTATTCCTTTTCTCGTCTTCACTATCGTTTCCAAGTTTTCGCCTTCTGAGAAATGATTGGGAGTTCTCGCTCGGAGTTCATCAATATTATTATATATAATATTATATCAATATTATATATTATACTTCATCCGATGGATCCCAGCAATTTGCCATGTATTTGCTCATTGAGGTAACTATTGCAAACAGTCGCATACTGTTTATTGTCCATTTTATTTTATTGTCCACCAAACTTACATTACTTTGATCGGTTAAAGGATGTACTGAAGAGATACATTCTTAATTATGGCATTACCCTTCGCATGGGTAATTTCAACGTTGTGAAAAAACTTAAATTCATCATCTCTTCCCTCAATCTTTCTATTCTACAGATTCATCTTACATACCGCTTAACGACATCTCAATCGTCGTGGACTTTATTATAACGTTCTGTCCAGACAGCATACTTTCTCAAGGTCAGATTCCAGCGACTCAGTTCTCCCACGATAGACGCTATGTCTCTACTCGAAACTACAACAGAATCAACATTGATACATTGATGTGTGATGCTTTGGCGATCGATTAGTTAAACGTTTCTGTATGCCGGATATCAGTGAGAAGGTTAACTACTTCAATACACAAATCAGTGCAGTGTACGTTTGTATGCCCCTTTACTTCTACGCAAAATAACGCACTTCTCTCTGCAATCTAAGATCAGAGATTTCATGCGCAGACACAATGTGGCAAGAATTCTATTTCAGGACATCCTTCCAATGCCAATTGCCAATGCTAATACCGAGAAGGCTACCATGCTTTACTCTTAGTTCCAAATTTTCCTTGGAGTTGGATGACAAATTTTAGGTCGGTCAGGTTCCTAGACATTCTCGGTCCACTACTATTGTTGCTTCTTCCTATTTTAAATATAATCATTCCCAGACTACTACACTTATTTAACTTCTCCATTCGAATATTGATCTTCGCTGCTGTTTGGAAGTTAGCTTACGTGGTACACATACCTAACCTAAGTGTTTTATTTAAATGTTTTTCGACCTATATCTATTATTTCTATAATGTCAAAAGCTCTTGAGTGCTTGGTGTATATACAGATACTGGTGGTAGCTTGACGAGCATAAGATTATTAATTACTGATTTTCTATCTAGTTTCCGGCCAGATCTTAGCACGACTTCGGCACTCATATAGACTACTGATGACATTATAATCAGTGCTTTCTGATTAAAACCTTTGCTAAACAAATATTACTGCTTCAATAATAACCACCTGACAGTTGATGGTAACACTATACAATTCTTTAAATCAGTTAAAAATTTGTGAGTTATGATAAATATTGCATTGTCACCAAGGTCTATTCCTGCTTCTACTCCCTACGCAAACTTGGTTGTTTCATTCCACCTATAGGTAGTCGTAATCTTTGTTACTCATTAATTCTTTTCCATTTGTACTATGCCGATACGTGTACCAAGTCCTTTTGATTAGTCTTCGTAACAAATTAGAGAGGTTACAAAATAATTGTCTGGGCTTTATTTTAAACCTGAGGAAGTATGACCTTGTTACACCTTATTGTAATCATCTCAAAATGCATAACTGTAGATATATTTTCAAATTGATCTGAAAGATAGATTAGGCGCAATTAAACTAAATGATAGCCCATATTCTTCGACTATGATGACCGGGATACATCGATACCATTTTTTTTATTTTACATCACCGTCACTAACTGTGATTTTTTAGTAATGGTGAAAAACCACAATTACTGAAATATTTATAATTCTGTCAATAGCATCAATGGTCTAAGGGCGTTTTATCTATGACTTCCTTATATTTAATATGAAAGCATTATTAATGGATGATCATCCCTAAATAACGTGTTTTTTTTTTTTCGAGAAAGATCAGTAGAATCTACCTTAATTTCTTTTTATATTTTTTTGCTCTTTTTGATCTAATCCCATAAATGGCTATGTTATGGGCCTTCAAAGTTAAGAACCCCTATAACAATTTCTTAATATTTTTAAAGTGCTGTGTCTTAGAAAGATAAAATTTAGCTGTTAGAGTAATGTTATCATGGGAAATCGTTTAAGATCATTTTCAAAGATACGGAACTGCAGGATATTGAGCTATATAGGCAGGTCACAAAGGTTATTTACTTCTGTTTTATTACGTCGTAAACTCGTGTTTCTAAAAGCACATTTCCTTTTAAAATTATGTTTACTTTTAAAATTTTTTGATTAAATGCATTATGCTCGAGTTATTCCTAAAATATTTAAGTTCATTTTTATATTATATTTTAATAATATAAAAACGAATAATTTAAAAATGAAATGTACTTCTTCTCAGAATCTACTAAACTAAATACAAATTTCTTAATAATTCTTGAAATCTTAATTCTTGAGTATCTCATTTCGTAATTGAGATATCAATTTTTGAACTCAACCTAAACTTGTGGCGTTTCATAAAATCAAAAATTTCCTTAATAATTTTTAAAAAATCATCAAAAGTCGAATTTATAAGATATGTTGATGAAGAAAAGTATATACTTTTCTGAAAAGAAAACCATACTTGAGTATCTCACTTCGTATTTGAGATATCAAGTTTTGAGCTTAAATTTATAGCTTTTCATGAAATCAGAAATTTCCTTAATTATTTTATATTATCATAAAATATCGAATACTTAAGATATTTTGGAGATTTTATAGAAATAATAATTTCCTTAATCATTTAAAAAAAAATGTGGAAAATCGAATTCTAAAGATATCACGATGAATTTTTTTTATAATTCATAATTGAAAGTGTGTACGTTTTTCAGAACAAAATCATAATTTAGTATTTCAATTCTTTTTTGAGATATCAAATTTTGAACTCATCCTAAATTTGCAGCATTTTATGAAAACAACAGTTTCCTTAATCATTTTTAAAAAAATCTTTGAAAAAATCAATTAATTAAGATATATTACTAATTTTTTTATATAAAAGCCCTTTATAAAGGGTTTTGAACTCAACCTGAATTTGTTTATTATAATTATAATCATTATTATTATCACGATTTCCTTGATTATTTTTGAAAAATCGTAGAAAATCGAAAAATTATTTCAAAAAGAAATCTGCCTTAGGAATCTGTTGAAAAATTTATAATAAAATTAATAATAAACAGTTTTAAGAAAGTAACCATTGTCAACACCATGAATAGCGTTGTACCCGTGATCGCATATTTTCAAACAATTTTCTATAAAATGTTTTATGGAACTAACTGCCAAATTTTATCTTTCTAAGAGGAACCAAATTAAAAAGAGGTAAAAAATATTTTTGTTAGGCTACTGAGCTACATTTGCATATCTTTCCACAGTTGCTACAATACAATTAATTATAATTTACATAATAATTCAAAACACCATATTTCATGCTTTATTACTTAGGTTTATTGGAAGTGTAGTCCATGGGGGAGGATCTCTAATATATACGGAAATGTAACCGTCGTCAGCGCCATCTGAGGTCACCATCGATAATTAACTCTAATGCCAACCTTTCAAAATAATATAAACGATCCATAAAAATAATATAAAATAAGAATATTTCCTTGTTTCTGAATTCTTTTTTAACATATGTAGTGTCAAAATTTGACAATTATAATTTATAAGTGTTATTTTGTAATTAAGTGTAATGAAAACATTCGAAATTTTTTAAATAAGAATCTTGCGAAGATAAAGGCAAACATCTGGTAAATTATAAACAATTTAATGTTAGGCAGGGGACAATTTAATAAGATAGATTTGGCCATCTCTATCCTTGCTTGCTTTTGGTGTACAGGCGTCACACATATAACACGTTTACGTCGTACCCTGCTATATCAAAACTGTGTCCATACTCCTTAATTAATTAATTTAACAGCATTTAATTCATAACATCAATTCAGCATAATTTAACATTTAATTCAAAATTTCGGTTCAAGAAACCATAAAAAAGATAAAGTGGTTTAACTACAAGTTTTTAATCAAAAATAAAAAAATTAAATACATTAAGGTAATATATAAAAATTAAAAATACAACAAAAAATATTCAGAAAATAACAATTTTTCGATACGTACAGTGTTAATTATTTAGTACAGATCAGTTGAGAAATTTCCCTTATCAAAAAGGTAATGAAATTAAAGTTTTAAAAATCGTATTATATCAAAACCGTTTAAAACTAAATTTAAATTTTGTAGCGTGTTATATCGAAATCGTGTTATAAAAGTCGCGAATTTTGTGCCATTTAATATCGAAATCTTATGTCCCATATTCTTCCACCTTGTTTCTAATTAGGCACATTTGTTTCAATATATATTTGTTTTCTGTCTGCTTCATAAATTTTTATGGTAACATTTTACATCTATCCGTTATTGATGTGATATTTATATTTACACATTCATACAACTTGTCATTTCGGATATTGTGTAGGGGGTTATTCGAATAGCACAACCTTGGTATTTTCTTTCTATTTTGCTGATAACGGCGAATATTTGCTTCAGAGTATTGGTTGATAGCACATATCCATAATCCAATAGGTCTTTTATATAAACTTCTAATTGATGATATCACTATTGGATTCATTTACTTAATCTTTCGCTGATTTGCTCTTATTTGCCTTATTTAACTGTAGACAGGGTGTTGTTCTTTATTCACTGTTTACACTCTTAGCCTACTAAGCAATCTTCGCGAATGCAACTATGTCCGGTACACCAACGACAGCCACATATACAGTTCCTTCTATCCACAAGATACCGCAGGCGTTGAGAGTAGTATCATTTCTCCTTTGGATGCTTTGCTTAAGTATACTAAACAACACTGTCTTATGCTGAATCTACCAAAGTCACAAGTTATTCTATTCGAACCGACTCGTGGCTACTGGTGTGGTGAATCGCAATTTAGGTTACCCATCGAGTCTGTACCTACCCCGTTTTTCAATTAAGTTTAGGATTTCCATCTCTTTCTGGACAGGAATCCACGTTTTATAAAGAACACACTCTTACTTGATAAGTTAAGTTATTCTGAGGTCTCAAGTCCATATTTCATCAGCGTCACGTTTTCTCCAAGACTTTTAAAGTCATGCTGTGCGTGCACTAAACATTCAGTACTTACAGCAACTTAAACCGGTTCGACACGCTCTATAGTGAGGTTTCGTATATAAGGGACTAAGATAGATTACAAATGTGAAGAATTTGTATCTTCGCATGTTTTACAGAATTCGAGGTCCCTACCGTATTGTGTACAAGCTGTCTTACTGTAGTTGGCTAGCTGGAAATGCAGGTACGAAATCCTCTCCGTATCTACATTGTAGATTTATCCCCAGTGGATATGTGCATAACGTTAACACTAGATATGCTAACCTACCAGATATCCCCTCACATAGAATCGAAATGTTTAAACGTATATTTAATTACTTTGCTGCAATTACCCTGAATGATATCATTACACGATTTTTAACTTGCCTCCCGGTAAGATCGCTTGTGAATCACTACAAAACTATATAATATCAGTCGAATGATTAGTGCCTTGTTGGCAGTTCTAGTTTTGCCTATTTGTATCTTTTGTGTTTTTTTATTTACTGTACTTTTTGCTGTTTCCCTTTAGTTATTAGTTTATCATTAGTTAGATAACTTTTGATATAAAGTACAACCCCGATTATCCGTGCACAGATTATCCGGACTGCACATTATCTGTGCCATAACATTTTCATTAATTATTTTTCTATTTCTAATCGAATGTTGAAATCTTGAATCTCTAGTATACACGCACGAAAAACACTGAAAGGTTCATCTTTTCAACTACTTGTTGAAGCGTTTTTCAAGTGGTTTCTTAAAAAAAAATAAGGGCGTACCTGTTTTGTATACAATGTATGCTAAACAAGCAAAAAGTTCTAATGAACTATTGCATTAAGTGGTTGGTTGCACCGATTTCAAAAACGTCACGGGCATCGTGAGCTGAAGAATCAGACAGATGAAGAAGCAATGGTAGAATTTTGTTATGACCTTGAGAATATAATTAAGAATCGTAATCAATAGCTTTCAGAAATGTATAACGCCGTGAAAACGAGGCTATTGAGGCAGGTATTGCCTGTTGAAACATTGGGAAAATTCCAAGGTCGATTTCATAAGAGGTTTATTCCTAAAATAAAGTCGTATTTGAAAAAGGAACAGTTGCCTCAAAAGACAAACAGTGGCAAACGCATGGATTGGAGTTAATAATACCAAAATCTAAAAAACTTTTTACAATATAATGGCACCGAATTATTATAAAAATTTTAGTATCTGAAGAGGAAGAAGCAACCAAATCTGAACTTACTGCATTAGTACAGTGCACCTATTAGTTCAAGGAAAACGAGGACAATGGGATCGAAAAATAGATCCAGTGATCCAACGACAATACAGTTGAAGAAGTATTGACTTAACCTAGTATAATGCAGCCTTATTTATCCGAAAATGAGAGTGGAGACGAAAATAATGATAACTTGGTAATAGTTGCGGAAGTAACGAACCAGGAAACTGATTTATTTTTCAAATTATCCCTGCCCTTTCCGGTCCCGTGGAGCACGGATAATCGAGGTTCTACTGTACTTCTATACGTCTGTAATAAATTCTATGACATAGTTCATTTTACTTTATTTCAAATCTATTTTGATATGGTCGTATTTGCTACGTACAATTCGATATTGTAGGTTTTTATATGTGTACTATAGGTTGGTAATACTTTTATTATTATTATTAACAATTATCGCTGAATATGCAGGGATATTACTTTCGGTGGGCCCTTGCTATTTCTGCTGTACATCAATGATATTCGTGTCTGCTTTTACTGAAAATTTCACTCAAAATTTGTCCTAAATGGCGACGACATCAAAATATGTGCCCGATTTGCTCGCTTAATTTGTCTTAATTATAATCATTACATTAACTATGATAAATGTAGCAAGATTACATTTACATGCAAACGGTATCATATTGTTTTGATTATTTCCTTGGCTCTAACACTCTAAACCGAAAACAATCAAAATGGTTTTTTGGAAAGGAAGATGGAAAGAAGAACTTGCGACATTATTGGAACATATCATCTTGGGGTTAAATGGAGAACAGACCACAAAAGCATTATCGATAGATCTTTAAAAAGCCTATGATAGTGTAAATCATTCAATCATTTTAACCAAATTGGAGAGGTTTGGCTTTAGAAAATTTAGCTTATCATGGATGGAATCCTATCTAGGGTTGATACAATGTATAGTTGCCTACAACGAATAAGGATCAGAAATAAGATCAGATTGGAAGGAAATGAAGTACCTCAGAGTTCCATTTTGGGTCCACTATTGTTCCTCCTGTATGTGAATGTCTTATCACGAGTAACAAAGAACATTACGATGTTTCCGGATGGCACAACGACTGATTATGAAATCGAGAAATCACTTTCTGCGACTCTGAATAAACATGCGGATTGTTTTGAAGCATATAACATGAAGTTAGGTACAAAAAAATTCAAATTGTGAATTATCACTTATGCTCTGACCAGATCACGGAGAGGAATCGGGATTGAGATTGACAGTGCTGAAGAAATTTCGCTTCTAGGTTGGAAAATGAATCTTGTACCAATCATATTGATTTCTTTGCTGGTAAGATCAGTCATTTGTCATACGCAATTCGGATTATTTCTAGAATAGCTGGTATTGAGGCAGCTATAAATGCCTATTATCTTCTGGTGCCATGGTGTTAATTTAGACAGAATCTTCATATTATAGAAGTGGTGTTTAATAAGAGCAATCTGTGATCTAAAAGATGCTGATAACTAGAGCTTGGATATAATATTTATGCAGTTAAATTGTAAGTTAATGTTTTATTATTATTTTACCGGTTAGGGCTTGAACTTTTTAAAGGCTTTTTCATCAGCATTCAAAAATATTTTTAATTTTGTTATATTTTTGCTTAGTTGTAATTATTTTGAATAAATGAATCGAGGTTATTCGCATACTATTTGTTAGTTATTATACCGGTTTTTGAAAATACCTGTGGATGTTGGATACTGAAAAAATGAACTGAGAAAAGACTCAAACAACGAATGATGGGTTCTCAAAAAAAGAGTCTAAAATTATCCAACCATAGATACATAGAAACCGCCAGGATATATATATCATGGCGTCTACGGTTGGTTTGCAATGGAAATGTCTTCTGCCAACAGTGTTCACAATTTTACAAGCAGTATCCAATCTTTAATCAGCACTTTTTGAATTTTTTACACGGAGACTTTGTATTTTGCCAATAGTACTGGGAATTTCGAAGGCAAAATCAAATATTATTAACAGTTTCTTTCCTTCTACAATAAAAATGTCTTGTGCCAGCGGTATTTTGTCTTTAATTAACAGTTTGTGGACTATTTACGTCAGGATTTTGCAATTTGGTCCAGAGTATCTTATACGTTGAAAACATTTTCTCCGAGCAGTTTTACAAGCAGTATCAAGTCTTTTGAAGGTATTATCAAGTCTCAAGTCTTTTGAAGGTATTATCAAGTCTCAAGTCTTCTAGAAGCAGTATCGAGCCTTTTGGAAGTATTTTAAATCGTCTAGAAATAGCATCAAATCTTCTGCAAGCATATCAAGTTTTTGGAAGCATTTGAAATCATATAAGCAGTATCAAATCATATAGAAGCAGTATCAAGTCCTTTCGAAGCAATATAAAGTCTTCTGAAAGTATTTCAAATCTTCTGGAAGCATTTTAAATTATCTAAAAGCAGTATCAAGCCTTTTGGAGATATTATCAAGTGTCAAGTCTTCTAGAAGCAGTGTCAATGCCTTTTGGAAGCATTTTAAATCGTCTAGAAGTAGTATCTAGTCTTCTGCAAGCATTTCAAGTCTTCTCTCCAGAAGCAGTATTAAGTCTTCTGGAAGTATTGCAGGTTTTGTGGAAGCACTTCAAGTCTTTTGGAAGTAATATCAAATCTTCTAGAAGCAGTATCAAGTCTTTTCCAAGCAATATCAAGTCTTCTGAAAGCATCTCAAATCTTCTGGAAGCATTTTAAATCATCTAGAAGTAGTATCTGCTTTGCTTGATAGTTTTTCAAATCTAGTAAAATGATAAAATATGCAGTAAAAGGTTAATTTATGCACGGAACAAAATGATTGTAAAAATATGTAAAATATGCCATTTTTTATTGCACCATATGCCTTATTTTTATATAATTCGACCAGAAATCAATCTTGAAAAAAAATCCACAAAATAAACAAAATGCATTTTGCATAAAATCCGAACCCTACTGGTAACTGTAGAAGTTACTTTAAAAATTATACTTACCTTGTATAGAATTTATATTGTAAAATGTGTTGTATTGGACCGTTATATGTTACCACCAAAACCGCACCTTACTAAGATTCAAACGACGGCTCTGTACACATCTGTTTCCTGCCCCTGCATAAGCACCAGCGTGTGCACCGCCTCCGCTGTAAGCTGCAAGATGGGCTGCACGGGCTGCTTGTACAGCTTGAGGTTCTACCGGGACTCCATTTTGAATAACCGGGATATGTTGGGGACCATAATAAGGTTGTTGATGATGTTGTGCTGCCACGAAGGCTAAAGCTCCCAAGAAGATCTAAAACAATTAAAAACAAAAAAAAATTTTCGATTTTTTTAACTTACAATCAGTCTCAGTATCAAGCCTTTTGGAGATATTATCAAGTGTTAAGTCTTCTAGAAGCAGTGTCAATGCCTTTTGGAAGCATTTTAAATCGTCTAGAAGTAGTATCTAGTCTTCTGCAAGCATTTCAAGTCTTCTCTCCAGAAGCAGTATTAAGTCTTCTGGAAGTATTGCAGGTTTTCTGGAAGCACTTCAAGTCTTTTGGAAGTAATATCAAATCTTCTAGAAGCAGTATCAAGTCTTTTCCAAGCAATATCAAGTCTTCTGAAAGCATCTCAAATCTTCTGGAAGCATCTTAAATCATCTAGAAGTAGTATCTGCTTTGCTTGATAGTTTTTCAAATCTAGTAAAATGATAAAATATGCAGTAAAAGGTTAATTTATGCACGGAACAAAATGATTGTAAAAATATGTAAAATATGCAATTTTTTATTGCACCATATGCCTTATTTTTATATAATTCGACCAGAAATCAATCTTGAAAAAAAATCCACAAAATAAACAAAATGCATTTTGCATAAAATCCGAACCCTACTGGTAACTGTAGAAGTTACTTTAAAAATTATACTTACCTTGTATAGAATTTATATTCTAAAATGTGTTGTATTGGACCGTTATCTTTTACCACCAAAACCGCATCTTACTAAGATTCAAACGACGGCTCTGTACACATCTCATCAGAGTGTCAATATCTAGAATCATATTTCGGAGGGTACAAAGATTCTGCCAGTTCCAATATTCCAATATACCATCTACATTTTTTTTTAATTTAATGTTTGAATGAATTCAATTTATATTATATTACAATGTAACTATTATCAAATTAACACATTTTAGGCTTTTTTTTATAAAATGTGTTGATAATCTTGCATTCTCTTTAACTGCAAACCTACCTTTTCTGCTTATACTGATTGTAGATGTCGTAAGTGTTCTATGTTCACTGATCTAGCATGTATTCATTCATTTATTATGCCTCTGTGCCTTCAATGCTTAAGTATGCTTAAGCATGTGTACTACTGTTTGAAACCCCCTGTAATGCACTAGGACCAAATGTCAAAAACGCTTTTTTTCGGAAGGTTGCAATAAATTAGTTTTGTCATACTGTATCTTTGACATCTTGCTGCTTTCCTCTTTTAGTTGCAGTTTAAAGCTCCTTAATCACATTGTGTCATTATCCTTTATATCGCATACTAACACTAATACGTCAACTTACAATCGGCATTGCTCTGGTTTGAACATATTACCTTTTTGGTGTGGTTTAGATAAGGAGTTCAATAGTATAGCAATGATAGTTAATCCCTTAATCCCCCTGTGACGTTACGATCCAATGTTATAAGCATAGGGAGCAATGCCAACCTATCTGGGGGAAAATGGGTTGGTATTAAAAGTAACTAGAAAATGCGCGCTATCTAGCTGCGAGTAGTGGAATTACACTCAAGCAAATTTCTGTAACGCGCGCAAGAGTACCCGCTGCCTATCTCTTTTAGTGCCATCTAGCTGAGAAATCCACGTCACAGAAAAAGTTGTTGATTTTAAGCTTTAACAAATAACAGTTATAAAAAATATATAATAAAATATTTGTGGATTTGTCACTTTTTGTACCATTTGCATCCCAAACATAATTAAAAAATAAATGAGCAAAATTCCTAATTTTTTTATTTCATTTCATCTCATTTTAGGGAGCAGCAGTTGGAGTAATCGCCGGGCATCTAACAACACTTTGGATTACTTTCGGTAGCTTATACGTCGAGAAGAAACCGGAAAAAATTTTAGATTTAACTATTGATGGATGCACCAATTCTTCGTTTAGCCAATACGTACTAAAAGGTCATCCATTCCCTCAAACAATCTTAAATCATCAATACACGCCAATAAGAACAACGACAATGGAGCCAAGAATAGATCCTCAACCAGCGTAAGTTCTTAATTTTAATATAATTTGAAAGAATTATATTCATTTAATTTCATTCTTTTAGGGATGCCTTCACGCAAATCCATTCTATAACATACATGTACTATTCGCTGATAGGATGTTTCGTCACTGTCTTCTTGGGTTGGATAATTTCCTATTTCACCGCCAGTGAAACAGATCGATACGATGAAAACTTGATACATCCTATTGCGAGGAAAATCGCCTCGTTCTTTCCGGGAAAACAGCGCCACTATGTGGACGGTGATGATATCGCAAGAGGAAAGTCAATAGACGACGACAAAATACCGACTCTATCTGCAGTTTCAATGGAGAGACTCCCTAGTGCCGCATACAGCCAAGAGGTGTCGCTCGACTCAGAATCCTGTAATACCAAATTATGATTTCCGAACTTCCTTTCGCCGGCTCGAAATCTGTGATGTATTTACCGTATTACCTATGCTTAATTTTTAATAATTAATTCTTGTCGTTAATTTTGTAACTTAATTTTGTTTACTTCAGTAGGATTTACTATTTTTTACCATTTAGTATTTATTGTCCTAATTTTTCTTTTAAGGACAAATTATTGCGAAAAATTTGTGTTTTTGTTTTTATTTGTTATTGTTTTTCTCGATCGTTTTACAAAATACTCATTTTGTTTTGTCGTTACTTATTATCGTCTTGTTTTATGAATTTATAACTTAAAACTAAATAAAAGCTAAGATAAACAAAGATTGCCTCAGTATCAATTCAACACCAATAGGAGTATTTAACTTTTTAAGTATGCTGTCAATGTACTTGAATATATTCGAATTGAGTAATGTAATGTATGAGTAAAATTGTAACTATAGTTATGACAAATAAAATAAGACAAAGAAGTAATTTTTTTATTGTAAAAAAATAAATCTGTGGCATTTAAAACATCCAGAATCCATTTGAATCCTAATACTTCAGAAAAAAAAAGTACTCCAGTAATTTCTGTGCCCGTAGGCGAAGGTGTGGCGACATTGAGTTGCTGAATCGGAGTGAACGGAACACCTCTGCAGACTTGGTCGCAATACTCACCATTATTACGTTAAACACCACACTTGATCCTAACCTATAAACCTTGCGCGGTCGGATGAATTTCTCTTTCTGTACTCTTCCTGCTGTACGCTCCGTTTAACTCGGTTATGTCATTGTTATGTCGTTTTAGTTTGAGGTATAAACAGGAATTGTGATGTAAACTACCAATTATGATAAATCGTATAAAATTTATTAAAATAACTTATTTACAATTACGCATATCGTTATAATAAAAAAAACGGTAATAGTAAGTGGTAACGACTCGTCGATGTGTATTATTGATTTAAAGCGTTTAAATCGATCCCGAATTTAGGCCCTTTATCATTGGGGCGGATCGGTTTAAAAGCTAAATCGGAGAGAACTCAAGAAGAATTGACTGATAAATGATAACTGACTCGATCCAATGAAGCGTCCATTCTTTTAATAATGTCCATAGCCGTATCCGTGTCCTGCTCTTGCACCTTCAGCATGAAGGGCGGCTAAATGAGCAGCCCTTGCATGTTGAACAGCTGGGGTATCGATGGGTACTCCTTGTGGTCCAATAACTGGGATATGAATTGGTCCAGTCCAAACAGCGTGGCCACTTCCTCCATATCCTCCGCCATATCCTCCACCGTATCCACCGTCATAAGCACCACCGTCGTATCTTCCATCGTATGAGCCATCGTCGTATCTTCCATCGTATGATCCATCATCGTGACCACCATCGTATCCACCAGCTCCAGCTCTAGAAGTGGCTTCGGCTACAGCAGCAAAATGGGCAGCTTTGGCGTGTTGAACTTCAGGGGTATCCACTGGAACACCATTTGGTCCAATTTGTGGGACAGCGTGGGCATATCCACCGTAACCTCCATATCCACCATAAACGCTACGTCTTCTACGATAGTGTCCACCACCGTAATGTCCTGCAGGTTGAGCGGCGGAGTAAGCTTGTCCAAGGGCGGCGTGTTGTTGACCGTAAGCAGCGGCAAGGTTAGCTTTGGCAGCTTGAACTTCAGGAGTGTCAAGGGGTTGTCCATCTTGACCGATCCTTGGTGCTTCGTGGCTGGTTTGGTATGCTGGTGGAGTCCATCTTCCTTGTTGTGGAGCTGGGTTGTTGTAGTTGTTATTTCCATTCCATTGGTTGTTTCCTGCCCCTGCATAAGCACCAGCGTGTGCACCGCCTCCGCTGTAAGCTGCAAGATGGGCTGCACGGGCTGCTTGTACAGCTTGAGGTTCTACCGGGACTCCATTTTGAATAACCGGGATATGTTGGGGACCATAATAAGGTTGTTGATGATGTTGTGCTGCCACGAAGGCTAAAGCTCCCAAGAAGATCTAAAACAATAATTAAAAACAAACAAAAAAATTTTCGATTTTTTTAACTTACAATCAGCCTCATTGTAATGATTTCTTTTTCTGTAAAACCACACAACCTCCTAGAAGACTAGTTCACTAGGACTGTTGACTCGATTCTGTTGATTTCGACCCCAAACGATTGATTTATATATTCCCCCGAAAGCAAACGTCCCCAAGTCTAGCTACAAGGTCCCTTTCACCCGCGGATAGAACAGTCTCGTATCCTGGCGAAGCCGCCGACTTACGAGAGAACGAATAGCGCAAAATGAATTTTCCACCATGGGCGAGACAAAGAACTAGACGCATAAATAAATAAATAAATTTCAATGTATCCCGTTTATCTACGCACACCACTTTACTTTATTATCAATATGTCGTCGAATCAATATGATCTGAATAAAAAAAATGCAATAAATCAACTTTTCCCATTCGATTGATTGCTAAATTTACGATAAGAATAGATTTTCTTCATCAATAGAAATTTTTGTGTTTATAAAATAACATTTCATAACATTTCATATACATAATAATTAAAAAGTGTGAAAATATTGTTTAGTACATAGAGTTGGTTTTGATGCACCATAAACTAAATTTATAGAGTAAAAGGTGACTTAACATGACGAGTAAGAAAATGTAAATTAAAAACCGTGAATTAGAGCAGAAAAGACTTGATAACAATGTGATTACAACAATGCGGTAAAATAATGATTACCTAAGGATAAGAACGACATTATAAAAACAGTTTAAAATTTATATTCTCTTACGCAACAAAGAATTTTTGCTTAAGCATAACAGTTCGTTATCAGTGTACCTAAACAAGATTGGATAATCAAAAATACTGTTATTTCTATTTTAATGATATTAAATTAAGCATAACGATCTGATTTTTTAAAATTTTTATCTTAACTTTTTTTATTTAATAACCAAATGAAGGTGTTTCTACATATTTCTTTATCGCTGATTTTAATGATCCCCATAAATTATTTCGTGCAGTTATTTTCTACTTTTTAATTAAAATTGCGCCGTTTTGCTTAACATTCACGAACAGTTATACCATTGCGGTGATCATTGCATAATTAAAACATAGGACCTTGAAAGTTCGTGGTCACCCAATATTTTGTATTAAATTACTTTTTTATATAATTTAATTTAATTTTTTTATGTCTGTATCATGTCTCATAAATTTTTTTTGTGATTTTGTAATGATTTGATTGTAATCCATTCCTTTGAGGTTGCGTGCGCAAACAACGAGGAAAGACTCGCCCGTTCAATTTGTATGTGTAAGTATATCCACAGTTTTACAACAACTGTGACTGTGTGGTACTGGTTTCCCATGCTAATAGATAATTTTTATCCACGTTGGGCCACTTTCTTTGCAAAAGCGGGGTGTTACGCGGAAAAATTGAAATTGTTTCGCTTGGATAATACCGCCAAAGGTCGATTACATCGTCCTTTACGCATACATTCGTAAGGAAACACACTAAACCGATTCAGGTGTTACATAATTTTACATGTATTGAATTGTTTTGTTTCATTACAATTTTATTGAACTTCCTTCATTCATCAAAAATGGGAGATAAGTTTATTTTTAAAATACAATCACTTTCAAATGGAGAATCCCCATTAAGAAACTTCGGTAAAATAATGCTTTATTACCAATTACGAAATGATGAAAGTTGAAAAACAGGACAAAAATTAACGTTTTCAAAGAAAAAGGTAATAATGGGCTGAGTTACTTTTTAACCCATGACCTCTAGTAAGTTGATATCCTCCTGCGGTATCCATGCGACTTCTAAATATTGGTGCGAAGTTCGTCCAAATTTTCAAGAAGCTTAGGTACTTGCCTTCAGGCTAGGACAAAATCTGCAATCCAACCTGCACCAAAAAAATTCTTGTACCCGCAGCAGTATGGGCTGCATTATCTTATTCGAAAGTGGCATTCAGCAACGGTTTAATGATATGCGTTTAATGTGCCTAAAATGGACGGAAGGGGCGATCTTCATCCAACACATACCGCTCCTCAAACCATAACCTCAGATGTTAAGGATGTGTGTTGTTTTCGAAAGAACTCCAAATTCCGTTTTTCCCTCGATGTGGCCGCACTCTTCTACGGCCATCATTCACCAATAAACAAAACCTTGATTCATCACTGAAGACGATCTCATTTCATCCAAGAACACACTCTTGCCGTTCTGGACACCATGCAAGTCTTACTGCTTTATGGGAAGGTGTTACTGGAAGCCGAGGGTAAGGACGGTTTAACTGAAGGCCAAAGGCATCGTTAAGTGTGGGTTCAAACTTCCCATCTAATCCACAGCAATCGACCTTATTGTTTGAAATCGGTCCATGGTAGCCATCTGGCTAATAGGTCGGTCTTCACATACGTGAATTAATTCCTGCTTTTGAAAATATGTATGAGTGCTGGATAATCAAACGACGAATGATGGTTCTTAAGAAAAAGAGGAAAAACGCCCAAACTTCAGGCATCTATGGTTCGTTTTCAACGGAAGGTCTTCTACCAGCAGTATTTATAGTTTTATAGGCAGTATCCAGTCATTAATTGACAAGTTTTGAACATCTGTCGTGAAGATTTTGTGTTTTTCCAACAGTATTTGGTATATTGAGTGCAAAATTCAATTTTATTAACAGTTTTTTATCGGTTGCAATAAAAGTGTCTACTGCCAACAGTAATTAGTCTTTAATTAATAATTTGCAGACTACTTACGTCAAGATTTAGTATTTAATGCGTTGCAAATATTTTCTGTTAACAGCTTTACAAACAATTTCAAGTCACTAAAAGCAGTATCAAGCCTTTTATAAGCATTTTAACTCTCCTAGAAGCAGTATCAAGTCCTTTGGAAGTATTTCAATTTTTCTGGAAGCATTTCAAGTCTTCTGGAAGCAATATTAAGTTTTCAAGGGGCAGTATCAACTCTTCCAGGGGTAGTGTCAAGTCTTTTGAAAGAAATCTTTTCAACATTTTTATTTATTTTTTTATTCCATAAACAATTTAGACCTTACTATGGAGAAGGAAACTCAAAATCAACTTAACTTTTTAGATCTTACTCTTATTAAAGATATTAGTAATGTTGTTATTAGCTTTGACATCTACAGAATACTAACTACTATTGGTGTTCTGCTATTAACGCTATTGACTGCGTTATTTCTAACAACTCATATAATTGTAATTCTCATAGGAGAGCAGCATTTAACTTTCCACTTAACAGACTTTACAGCACTCCTCTCAGTCAAGATAAATTTAAAAAAGAACTTAAGAATATATTAAAAATAAGAACTAATAATGGTTATCATTGTTTTAACATAATGTTACAATAATTGCATAATACAATGTAGGCTTGCATTAATAACATACATAGTAACAACATTAAAAATTCAAACTTTTAGATCTCTATGAGGAATATTTGATTCATAAATATAACAAAGATAACGAAGAGCATATGAGCTTAATGACCTTACTGATATTAAAACAGCATTTAAGTCAAAGATAGGATCTTGGTTTTAGCTTAAGATTTAGTGATGAACTTGGAAGGAACTTTAACCATACTTCTGAAAGCATTGAAATCTTTTAAAAACAGTATCATGTTTTTCAGAGTCTGCAGACTTCAGAAGCAGTTGAAATCTTCTGTAAGTATTTCAAGCCTTCTGGAAGTAATATAAAGTCTTTCAGAGGTAGTATCGATTCTTCTGAAAGTAGTTCAAGTCCCCTGGAAGCATTTCATATTTTCTGGAAATAATATCAAGTCTTGTAGAAGCGGTGTCCAGCTAGAATCGGAATTCTATTCTATTCTTAGGGGTTGTAAAATAATAATATTTATACCTTAAAAATAATAAGATAACAATATCCAATGATATTAAAAGCCCATGCAATAAGTTTTCACAGGTATTTTTAATTTTATGAAATATATTTAAAATTAATGGCTGTTGCTGATACTGATTCACAATTTCATAATCCTTAACCAGTTTTGATCATTTTTAAATATAGTGGAAATCTTCAAATCGACCACAACTCAAAAATCGCAAGAGTTGAAAAGAAACCTATTTAAAGAATATTGTTTGTAATGTACCAGCAAAGCATAATCCACAATCAATTACTAAGCATGGCACGAAAATTGGATCAGAACTATTTGTTGTAGCTAGATATAGCCACATTTTATGGCAGCTTTTTCTTCATTGGCTTAGTCTGTTGATGAATAAGCAGTACCAATAATATCAATATCTCATTGCAATAAAAATTAGGGTTTATTTTTAGAGAGTTTCTTCTTTTTTTACAAACGATTCATCGTCACTGTCAGTATCATTGCTGTACCAACTATTGCAATCAAAAAATAGTGCTGTATGAGTTCTGGAAAAAAGATACTTTATATCAACGATCACGTAATGTTGCAAATTACATTGCTTTGATGTAAGATTTAATGTGGTATTATTTTCTGATAAATTTATAATTAAACATAGCTTTAGTTTACGTAGTCATTCTAGCATATAAAAAATAGCATTCCACCTGATTGATATGTCCTGTACAACCTTTTTCATATCATTGTCATTGCAAAATCATCACATGTTAATGAAGAGTGATTAAAATATGTAGCAATTTTTCTAGCATAAGCCTTCAAATGACATATAATTCTTTGGAAAAGAATGGCATCCGTTACTGCAAGCTGCGGTGAATAAATGTAGCACCTTTCGCTATCAATCTATTACATTATCACGGAACATTGTTGTAATTTGATTCAATAATACGTGCTACAATTAAATTACATTCAAAATTTTATTTGCGACAGCCATTCCAGTATGTCTTCTTGGAGACCTCTCGTATCTTTCCAGGAAGGCTCAATACAATAGGAAACATTGTGTTGAGTTCCCTATTCATTTGTTATCCAAAATTCTGTATTTATACTTTGTTGTTGTAGTATTTGGGCAACAGTCACGACAGCAAGATTTGCAGGGAAACATAACGAATGGTCCAAAATGAGGTAGCCGAAATTCCAGCGATCCGGTTTAGGAATGGTCGGAGTTCCTGTTCCTATGATCTGGCTAAAGCGCGATTCATGCCATCATTACCAGTTACAACTTAGATATAAGAAAGTTGTAAGAATACAGCAAAAATGTTCAAAATATCATAAATTCAGGTTTCAGCATAAAAATTAACCACAACTCAAAAATTAAAACAGATACAGAAATACTTTTTGCATGAATATTTTTGGAAATGCACCATAAACATGTAGTACATAACTACATAGTTATAAACACTTAGGGAGAATTGGCAAAAATCTCAATAAGTGTACGTCGTCCGCAAATATCTATCTCATATTTCAATATTTATTGGCCTAAAATTATGGTGCACTAAGTAGTACTTTTCTAAAGACGTTTTCACACTTTCGATTTATATCGTCAATTGTACTTACAAATAGAAGAAGGCTCGGACTACATCCCTGCCGCAAGGTATATAGTACCTTGCGTCTGTATTTTTTTTACATTAACTCTAAGAATTTGCTGTAAGCCAGTCAAAAACATGTCTTTGCGACATCTCGGATTATCTTTTAAGATCGTCTGGTAGTTTGTACATATCGATTGTGTTGTGTCATCAACATACAGTACACAAAACGTTTTTATTTTATAGTAAATAACGCAAATATTCACTAATAGTACAATACAGTTACCACAAGTTCATGTTTTACAAGTTCCACATCCTCGGCTCTTCACCACATCTCTCGCTGTCGACTGCTCACCGAGAGGGAACTCGAAAGAGAAGCAAAGAGTATATTTGAAGGCAATTCGAAGGAGTAATGACGAAGATCCAATTCATTGCGAATGAAAATTATAATCCCATAAACAACTTGGCTACTGCTTCAGATAGTGTAAAATTTTGGACTAACCGTAATCTACAATTGACTTCAGGATTTTCCATTCGCAAAGAAATGAAGAATAAACAACGTATTCTTGAAGATTTTCCCAAAAAATCTATTTATTTTATATTTTATATTTATTTTAGAATTGGTAAATGTACTAACGCTAGATTAAAAATATTTAGAAATATTGTAGTAGCATCGTGTGTCAGGATTCAATAAAAAATAAAATAAGCAATATCCGGAGATCGTTGTAAATTATTATTATCCAAAATGTACTTCAACGATCCACAAAAAGTTAACGGTTCGGGAAAAATATATTATATTGTAAAAGTAGTTAATTGCATAAATATCGTTTTGACTCTACTTTTCAAAGTATTGAAGAATTAATGACAACATTCAAAGGATGATATCCGCTCAAGCAATACTTTGCAATCATATCATTCAAATGAGGTATAAATATTTGAGTTCGCTTCGATTCAGTCACAGGATATGTTTATGATCTAAATATGTATGTTGTAAAGGAAAGGATGTCTATGAAGGGACACTTGGCGAAAGAGTTGTCTTCAACTTGTCAGGCACAATCAAATACTCTTCCGTTCGTTTACTTGATACTATCAAATTTCCTGCTTTTGCACTATGAAATATGAAACGAGGAAAGAACTCCATTGCCCAAGAAAGCTTAAGTTTTACAATGAAGACATTTGAGGAGTGGATCTAACAGATCAAATTGTTGGGTTATACGTTTTTTTATCTGAGATCCAATAAGCGGGGGAAAATGTCTTTATTACTAACTACTCATGATGGCCGTAAGGAATGGTGATATCATCAACGATGATGCAAAGCGTACAAATACGTCACCTAATTACAATAGCACAAGGTTTGATTGCGTTAGGCCAAATAAGTACAAAAGTAAAAAGATGATCATTTTCCAATTGAGACCACTACCAGACGTCGCTGTACGGGATGTACACAGTAATAAAAGGAAGCCAGAACCAAAAGTCTATGTCAAATGCAGCGTTGTTATGTTTCAAACAAAGTGTTTAAAGCAAACTGTTTTAAATACGTTTATTAAATCAAATTTGTTTTGAAATGTTCAGAAGGTAGTTTAAAGCATGGGGTGCTGTGAAATAGAATAGTTCTGTTTAAAAATTAGCATATTCAATTTCCTTTATTTTTATGTTTTTATATGAATTTATTGCAACACCTACATTAAAACTAAAACTTAACATGTAGTCTAAAAAATATGGCAAAACATAAACAAAAATCGTTACCGGTTTTTGTTATTAAAAGATGCACACTATACACTCTCGAAATTAGCAAACTATTTTTGCTGTTTTATCATTTTCTAATCTATTACTTAATGTAGATTATATTAAGTTTAATAAGTCTAAGGAAGAAAAAAGTTGCTTAATTTTGGCAGATTGTTTGTAGCTGTTAAAATAACTGTAATATAATAGCATCCAAACACTTAAACAAATTCCACCTGACAAGATTGCCTAGATCTATCTGCATGGCAAGATTTTGCACTTCGTCCAATAGTATTTAATATTTTCGAAGCAAACTCAAACAGTTTATGTACAATATCGTGTTTTTTATATAAAAATGTTTTTTGCCAGAAGTTTTAAAGACAATATCAAGTCTTCTAGAGGCAGTATCAAGTCTTTTAGGAGCAATATCGAGTTTCCTAGAAGAAGCTCAAGTCTTCTAGAAGCATTCCAAGTCTTTTGGAAGCAATTGAAGTCAAGAATTTGAACGAGATTAAGGGGTCTTTGTAGTTTTCTTTTTTATTCTGATGTCAGATGCTATGAATCTTTATTAATTGTAGTTTATTAATTAATTGTAGGCCTTACAATGGATGTAAACTCTAATCCATTTTAACTTTTTCTTCATTAACAAATGTTTCCAACAAATTCACTTATTACAGATTTTACTTTGTTGAAATGTCTTCTGGAACCATTTAAACTCTTCCAACGATAATATCAAATTTTCTAGAAGCATTTCAAATCTTCTAGAAATAGTATCAGCTATTCTGGCAGATATCCAAGTCGTTTGGAAGAAATATCAGGCCCTTTAGAAGCAGTCTAACTTACTTCTGGAAATAATATCAAATGTATTAGAAGCTACTAAAAGTTCAAATCTTCTAGAAGCATTTCAAGTCGGCCAGGGGCAGTATCAAGTTGTTTGGAAGCAGTATCAAATCTTCTGATAGCAGTATCAGGTCTTTGCAAAGCAGTATGAAATCTTCTGGAAGCTTTTCAAGTCTTTCAAAGGTAATGTCAAGTTATCTGAAAGCATTTCAAGTCCGCTGAGGCATTACAAGTATTCTGGAAATATTTTAAATCTTTTGGAGGCAGTAACAGGTCCTTTAGAAGCACCATTAAGTCTTCTATGGACAGAATCTAGTCTTTTTGAAGCATTTTAACTCTTCTGAGAGAACCCACAGAGTCTATGCTTCTGAATAACTCATTTCGTGTTGACTAATACACGAAGTATCCCGAGTAATGAGCGGGACTTAATGTCATTTCTAAACGCCCCCGAACTTTCTACACATCCATTTCATTAAAGTCACTATTAACATGTTCTTCTCTAAATTATTTTAATGATTTTAGTAGTGATTTTTTATTTTTATAATGGGGTTCCCCGAATAATATGTGCGGTTGCTAGTTTAAAACACCTGTTTGAAATAAGTTTTATTTGTTTAATCTTCCTCTAGTGGTGTATGGTCTCACAGGCCGACTTTTTACCTGAACGCTGTATTCTACCTGACATACGCCACTACTGAAAGGATAAAACACAATCCTTAAACTAATACACAAAAATAGTTTAAAACAAAAGAAACAGTGTAAAATAATAAAAAACATGTACTTTGTTCAAAATAAAAAAACTCATGTATTTTTCTAAACCTGGTCAAATGTGTAACATGCCATTATGTCCGTTATTGTTATTACCATTATTTCAACATACTTTACTGCTTACCATCTGCAATAATACAAATTATGTGTTTATCCATATTACTTTTGTAAGAATAAGATTATTGTCAAGTTTATTGGGTTTATGTGTTCCACCCAAAGTGTCTAGTGGGACGCATATGTGCCGGCCTTTATCGCATGAAGGGTATAACCTATAAAATAGGACATAAGAACTAAAAATTAAATGCAAAATAAATCCGGCTCCAAAGGTTTAACGGAATGTTAGTTTTCTATAGTGTATCCGCCATCTTGATTTTTGAAAAATTCTAATTATAATTCAATTTTTAAATAAGCACCCCAAAATATCACACCGTAAAACATTCCAAGTTTTAAAAGAAATTAAGAGAAAAGGTGTTATCCATTTTAATTAAAGAATTTTTGTTCTATCAATTTATAGTTCATTATGACCCTCCTTCTTGGAATATATTATTAATTATATCATAATAAAGAAATTCTCAAAATAGAAAGCCAATATCATCTAATAAAAAAGTTCAGGAAGAAATTTTTCTTTGGCTGAAAACCTTACATTTTGTCAAAGATTTTTTACTTTTGTCCAGCTAAAATCGGGATTTATCCCAGAGTTGAACGCCACACTGGAGTATTACAAGCAATTTACTTGAGAGTTTGGCAATCAAATAAACTAACATTTTGTGGGAACAAATTCAAGTTAGAAACTGGTTGGAGATAAGTTATTAAATTAAGTTTTTGAAGTTTCAAAATTGTAGTTTGAGTTTTAGTGGGTAGTGGATTTCATATGAAAGTGAGTAATAAATGAATTGTAATTATAATGTATCGACACATTCTTAAATTATCCACACTGCACCTTCCATACAAAATGAAATCTATAACCTGAAACAATAAAGTGGTTTTTTCGCGATCAAAGAAACGGCACAACACGCCCATTCTTTTAAAGGTGGCGCCCTCAACTGCGTTCTAATGCAGTTAATCGACTTTCCCGGCAGATTTTTTCAGCTTTAAAATCGTGTTGGTGGACCGCGACCAAATGCCGCAGTTAAAACCATTGAGAACTTTATCCGATAAACGCGTTCCAAACTCTTTGTTTCTGTGTCGCGCGTAAATGGAACGGTTAAAGCTGAGGTCGCGGCCTCTAGCTTTTTAAATCAATTATATTTATTTATCATTTTTTTTCAACTTTTTTGAATTATGATACACTTCGTCGAGATATATACGTGGGCGGTTCATTAACTATGCAATTATGTACATACGGGTCGCAAAGAATAATTGGCTATTTTCTTGCGCGCACAGCGCTGATTTAATTTAACGCCAAGTTATGCTTAATGAATGCGATACGAGGCGACGTGACGAAAGGTTTTGGAAAGAAATGCTTTTGGAATGCGCGAAATGTCCCCGGTTTTAAATTAGGGTTTCAGCTGAATCGGAAACGACGAGGCTGTGTAGATTCGTTGTTTGAAACAGTGGAATTTTTAAATTAATTTCATTTGGAACGCAAATGTTTTTGTTACATATGATTTTTGTTAATCCTAATGTTGTTTCCTTTCTTTAATCCTTCGAGTTGTCTCTTTTTAGTAATAAACTCAAATAAATAGTACGTGACCCAATAAGAAGCCGGATTAACTTTGAAAGTTCTTTCTCAGAACGAAATTTGCCTTGAAACAAAAACAATAAAAAATCGACGTCAATTAATAAAGTATAATTATAATATGAAGTAACTTAATCAACTCGTTCAATACTTCTAATTTTCTTTGAAGACTTTTTAAAAAATCGTTTCAAAATACCACAACTTCATCAAAACATTAACGATAAATCAGTTATCGTTTCGTTTCTTAAGGCGTCGTGACACTGCTCGATATCCTTTCCATGATAAATAATTTATTATCTCCGGGAACCTCGCACAAAAAGTCGGTTACAATTGGCGATCTGATTGATAGGGAAAAGGTCCCGGGCATTTCTGTCAGTGAAAGAATTCGCGGCATTCAGATTACCGGCTTGAAGAAAAGGAAAAAATCAGGGCGAATAATCGATTGTTGTAGATATAGGTTTTGTCGTCGTCCACAATGCAACGCTTAATTAGGCTTTATCTGGATTTCTTCGGCAAGGACACGTTACCTCAACATTTCGCCGTTTTGATTTATCCAAGCCCATAAAGTTCTATTTCAGCGCCATTGTTATCGCTTTACCATTACTCTTTGCCGGCACGAACGCACGAGATCAGACAAGAATTACAAAAATTAGAGACAATCGCCACTGACCAATTATTGTGCTTAAGTAAATACAGGATCATTTGTTATACGTGTAACGAATTGTGTTGATTAGAAATGGAGCTTTATGTAAATGTATTGTAACTGGATCGAATTATATTATGTATGGGGTTGAACGAATAAAATTGTATTATTAGGTTATTGTCTTTTGACTTGTTCTTTATATCATTTCATTTTGAATTACTTTTTATTTTCTTATCACTTGCTTAATTGCTCGTTTAACATGTCATCAAATTAACTTATAAATCATAACTTTATTGTTGTAATGGTTTATGTATGTCTCAATTGACGTACAATTTACTTCTTAAATTACAAAATATTTTTCGACATGCATCGTAACCAACAGAAATGTAAAAGTTTTTTTTTTCGCTAATTTGACCATCTTTGGTGCTAACTCAGAAATTGTTTTCTTTATATTTTCTATTAACATTGGTCAACATGTTAATTCAGAACTCAATATTTGTAGAGTGCTGGGGCAGCAGCTCCAATTAAAATATATAATCTACTTCCCTTATTATTTTTATAAATAATTCATTTCTTTTTCTCTTCGTTAAATTAACATCAATATAATGATGTGAGAGAATGTTGACTGATTATTAAATTTACGTTCATATTTACCATTGCGAATATCAACAAGTCGATAATTGGCGCTAATTTTTTCAAAACATAGAATCTTGGTTGACATTAAAAATAAAAGAATGTCATTATCAAAAAGTGTATTTCATCACAATTTTTTTTTCTTTTGAAGACTCCAGATTTTTCAACACCTGTTTGGCATAATATTAAACACAAAATCATCACAAATTGATATGTTCCCCGTGGTCATCGTCGTCTAAATAGCGTGAACTTGGCATAGCTCAGAAGGAATTTGAACAAATAGTGGTGTTAGGTATCGGCTATCTTCATCAATTACATCACCATTATACTTGGTTCCCAAAAGAGATTCTGGCAATTGGGAACTATATGAGATTGCAGAAAATAAATAATATTACTATACCGGATCGTAACCTTCTTCATCATATACGTGATTCCAATTTACTGAAAAAAAATTCTAAGATAAGTCTTGTAATTGCATATCAACAGATACTGATAGAGGAGGAAGATAATTACAAAACAGCCATAATAACACTATTTTTTCTTGGTTTTTGTGAGTTTCACTAGAATGTCTTTCGGTCATCAACACGGTCGGCATTTCTGCAGGAATCAATTATTTGTATTTTATCAATTTTCACTGTTGTTCTCGTTATATACCATAACTGATTGCATAACTTGGTAGTATGCAAACCATCTTTATGTCGATACAACTGTATTTATCCCTTGCACCTTCGGAAGTTGGCGAAGCCTGCCATAATATAAATTGTGACCTTAAAGGTATAACACGGTTTGCCGAATTGCATTGTCTGAAAGTTAACCTTTTTAAATTCTAGTTCATTTATTGTGTAGTAACTCATATTACAATTAAGTTTTGTGACACATGAATCAGGAAATTGACTTCGGGCTGACACTACACAATAATGTGTATTTCACATCTCATATAAATGAATGTCTGAAACCATGCAAGGTAAACAGGGTACAAAATGCACGTCTGTACTTGATTTACCAATATAGATTTATTCAATACTGTACAAATTTAACGGATGTGGCTTAACATGGGTGAAAGGCAATTCCACGCTGCTACACTGTTGCACAAAATTCTGCACAATGCTACGCGACCATAAAATTTTCTTCAAAACTGATGTTCATAATATTAATATTACATTTAGCAGTCGATAATTTTCTTAAGCTTACAACTCTTAAACAATTACAACGGTTTTATAACGGCGTGAGTGACTTTTTATATCCGCTCACGAGCTAGACCCACGCGGGTCATGCGTGCCACTTTCGTGAATATCATACATGAATTACGTGACTCACGCGTCGGTCACGTCAATTCACGTTGCTCACGCACGATCGGGTGATCAATTAATCGTGTTTGACAGAATGACAGAATCAACACAGTGTTTAGTTTTATTTACCATGTTCTGAAATAACTGACACTGTTATGAAATTAAAATAAATAGTAAATGCTGGCATATTGTTATGGGTAATACTTCCTTTAACGTTTTAAAGATATTCCTCAATTGATCATAAATTTAAATTAAATTTTGTTCTATTTCATTAGTTTGTACAATATTTTTACAATAAAGGTGTACTTCGCTGAAATCGTATTTGGTTAAAAATTAATTAGAAATTCGACCTCAACATTTAGTTTAGAGGACCCCAACATCAGAAATTTTATTCGGATCCTAGGTAACACCAACAGAAATCCTAGAAAAAAGACGAAGTATTGTGTAGAAGTTGTAAACCTTTAAAAAGTACGGTATAGATAACAACGGAAATCTCTTCCATGTCAAGATTGGCTTTTATTTTACAACTCTGTCTTTTTGCTACAGTGGTCAAAAACAGGATTATTGATTAAGGGTCGCATTAAGGAACACATCTTTCTTACAAATTGTAGAGGGATAACTGGATTAAATAATTTTAATTTTAACAAACTTTAATTCGATCTTGTTCTTGTTTAGCGACCTTTTGTTTATGACCATCACAAAAATCTGATAAGAAATTCGCAAAGCACTGTGTTCTTTAACGTAATTATTAATATTTACAATGATTTAATATATTTGAAAATATAAATGGTGTACATGTGGTCGACTCGATATGTAGAGCTCAAACTTAAAACCATTAAGGTTCACTTTTACCACCTCAATGAGAGCGCTTTAACCACCGCTAGTTAATTTAACTGGAAGTTGGTAAAAGTGGGCCTAAGACCAGTATTGCTAAATCAGGGAAATAAAATTCACCAGATAATAGGAAAAAATTACCAGATTATCACCGACTATTTTCAAACTTTCTTTTATTCATTTTTAAAAAATGTGTCGATTTATAATGAAAATAAATCAACATTTTATTTATTTATTACCAACATTTCGTGTTAATATGTATAATTAGTGTTGCCAATATTTAAAATAATCGTCTATTGTATTGCAAATACCAATTTTCAACAATATGCAAATACAGAAAACAAATCGGGTTACTGTTTTATATTTAGGCCGAATTTTAGGAGATATTGTTCTAGGAAATTTTAGAAGTAACCCGTTTATTTCAATAAATAAATAATAACTCATGCTGCCACCAAGTTGGCAGTTTTGAAAATAATATATGTATCTGCGGAACAGTAATAGCTCATGTTACCAACAGTAGTAATTTAGAACAGTAATAACTTATAATACCAACAAGTTAGGTAGCCGTTAAGATAATACATAGTCTGTAGAACAATAATAGTTCATGCTGCCAATAAGTTGGCAGACTTGAAACTGGTGATCAGGACTTTGGAGATAAAAAAGCTTGCGCTGCCAACAAGTTGGCAGACTTCAAATGGATGAGCATAACATTGGCGACATAATAGCTCGTGCTACCAACAAATTAGCAGGCTTTAAGATAATATACGGTGTTTATAATTGTAATGGCTCATGCTGTCAACAAGTTGTCTGACTTCAAATTAATGAACATGATTTTGGACAAAAAGCCACTCATGCTGCCAATCAATAAGCGGCAGTCTTTCAGATAATATAACCGTATTTTTTAAAAAGCTGTACCTTTTTATAACTATAACAGCTCATGCAGTCAATAAGTTGGCAGACTTCAAACTGATGAGCAGAACTTTGGAGACTTAATAGCACATGCTGCCAACAAGTTGGCAGTTATTTTTCTTGTTTATGTGATTGATAATATACAGTGTTTGTAACTGTAATGGCTCATGCTGTCAACAAGTTGGCCGACTTTAAATTAATGAACATGATTTTGGACAAAAAGCCAATCATGCTGCCAATAAGTCTCGGTCTTTCAGATAATATAACTGTATCTTTAAAAAACTGTACCTATTTATAACTGTAACAGCTCATGCAGTCAACAAGTTGGCAGACTTCAAACTGATGAGCAGAACTTTGGAGACTTAATACCTCATGCTGCCAACAAGTTGACAGGTATTTTTCTAGTTTATGTGATACTTTATTTAAAATTTTAATAAAAAATGAACGTTGAAAGATCACTAGATCACGAAAAAATATCATCCAATATGGTGAAATTTCACCATATTGGAATAAATTGTTGTTTTTTACACATAATATTTACATTGTTAAACATTATCGTTTTTGTATTTTTCGTTAATGCGGAGCTGAACAAATTCGATACGTCGGCTAGACCAGTATTCTAGCCGACGTTCGGTAAAACATTATTATTAAAGAAAAATTAAAACATCAAACCAATCGGGTCGCGCCGGGTTCCGTCGAAACCAAAGTTGCTCACGATCACACACGTTCACGTGACTGATATAAAAATGGATGTCCGCTCACGGTAGATCACGTATGATCAATCGTGACCCGGCAGGACACACATAATTTGCACATCTATACTTACTACCTTCTTGGTCCTCATCTTCTTGGTTCTTGGTCTCTTACTTTTTAACACTTCTTGGTCCTTTACATAATCATTCAAAACGATTAAATTGCAAAAAGTTCAATCAACCACTTCTTAGTCAACCGAATAAGATGTTTCGTTTTCGACTACAATGAACATTTTAGCAAGCTTTAGCAGTACTCTGACTCATGCATTTCAATGTACATCCTACGCATTAACTACGAACGTTTCTAGTAATGACCTATATACTCAACATCTATATACATCACCTCAGCGTTATAGTGCACAATTTACCTCTGATATCAAATAAAGGGGAATCAAGCGGACATTATCCAACAGGAATGTACAATGTTTAAATTCACAATACCCCGATACATAAACTCACAAGTAAATGACCGAATTACAACATTTACTAAACAAACAATACTCTCATACTGTCTAAAAAACATCACATTCCGATGTAAACCTTTAGTGCGATCCTGCAACAAATAATCGTCTAATATACCACAAACATTTCGTATAACATTTTTCATAACTCAATACATCATGGTGTTCACGATATAACACACATGATCAAAATGCAACTTTTTTGGACCCTGTTTACAATGTCAACAAAAAAAAGCAATGTTTAATTGTTTATTTCATTATGGCATAGAGGCCTTACACTTTCTTATGGCATTTTTGCTGGTGAGCACCGTAAGTACGAAAGTGACATTGTGTAAAAAGAATGTACCTTTTCGCGATTGTTGATGCAAAAATCTTAAAATTGCCAGGTTTTGAGTTGTTTCTGTATTCTAGCAAATGAGCGATATGTGCTCACCGTAATGGATCATTTCACGCGTTGATGTTAGGAATTCTTCACAATACTTTCAACTCGGACTTTGCTTCCCGAGGTAATTGTTTTCTAATAAATTTCCACAGAAAATGTAAGTTTATTTGATTATCAAACTATCAAGTAGATCTTTATAATGCCCCCATTGCGACGTTGTCGAAACTTTGTCTGTGTTAATGACTTTGATTACCTTTGGTTCCTATTGACACCTAAAAAACAGCCAGACGTGCATGGTACCAAGAACGGCAAGACTGTGTTCCTCAAAGAAATGATATTGTCTGCAATAATGAATCAAGGTTTTGTTTGTGGGTAAACGTAGAATAGTGTGGCGAGCCAGCCTTAACTTCTGGAGTTGTGGTTCGGGAGCGATATCTACGGGAGGAAGATCACCCCTTCATTCAGGCACATTGAATGTCCTTTACATCGACAATGTTATGGCACTTTTGTAAATTTTTATATAGTCTATCATCATTAGAATCTATTGAAGTATACGATCTTTACTTCCAAACCGTAAACTAGTTAAATTTACTTTTCACTAAGATCAAAAAACTTTCGTATATAAGGATTTATCCTAACTAAGGATTTATCAATATTAAATGTTCCCCTTTGTTCCCTAGGAACGAAGGTCAATTTAAAGTAATTATAAAACACCAAAATATTATCACCAAAACATAAAAATCAGTGTACACATTGATCAAATTAAACCAACGTTTCTTTTAAACGAAAATACTCAATGTAATAATTTAATAATAAAACTAAAAAAAGGCAAAAGAAAAAGGTTGCGCTATTCCCTGTTCTTCTCATACAACGGATTAGCGTGTTGTGGCAGCAGTTCCATTTAAAACTAAATAATTTAACTTCACTTCGAGTAAATAATGCAATTGCTTTTATATAAATAAAGAGAAGGCAGGTTTTAAAAAGTCCCGTCAACAAGTTAATATTAATATATATGTTATATATATTAATATTATGTTGTAATAATTATAATATATGTTGATTCACACACCTAGGCACAATATTAGATTATGACACATAGTGACATAATATAGAAAGTACTTTTATTAAAACACATTAATTAAAAAACTAAATTATTTTTGATAATACGAAACAAAACCAAACAGATTTATCCTCAGCAATGGTGATCTAAGGTTACTGTCTGTGTCATCCTTCTACAATGGACAAGCTGAGCGTCTTGTAGCCTTCTTATCTGATTACAAATAAGGTGGAATTGACATTAGTTTTGATTTAAGTTGAAAATCTATTTTTACCTGTATTGTTGAAGAAAATGTAACAAATTTCTGTACTTTTACTGGTGGTTTATTCAATTAACTTTTATTAGTTCTAGTTCAAATCTAAACATTACACAACTATTCAAGCATTATCCGGTATAAGGTCTGTTGCATTTTCTTCAAACCTTCAAAAAACATTTCACCTAACCAGGACATTTCACAAGAAACGTCAAACAACATTTTGATATTTAGAACTTATAATAATTAAGAAATGAGGTAAAATTGAGTAAAAAGGCGAAATTTTGAAGATATGATCAAATTATTGTTAATTCAAACGGGGAAAGACTTAACTAAATACCTAAGTTAAAATCAGAGATGATTGAGAAAGGGTGGGTCTTAATTAAAACAATGCGCCCTAGTTTGGTACATCGATGTTTCCGAGAGAGTTGGATTTGAATCAGGCATACAAAGTAATGGGTAAAAAGAGCCAACGAAAACGTTATTCATTGGACTGGACACCCACCCAGTTGTGGACTGTAAAAAAGCCACATAAAACAGGTAATCAACAGTTGAGACGCTTCAACGACAGTCTCACACTGGAAAGAACTTTTACGTCGCAAACCAGTGAAAAGTATGAAAACTCCTCCGTAAAACAAAACCCAAAAATTTCATGACGTATGAGGAATTTTCTTGCACCCTCTAATACCAAAGATAAAGTGAAAACAAAAATTCTGTCCGGTGAATATGAGATCCATTTACGGTATCGATGCAAGGGTGGTAAAGAGCATCTCCGTAATTCAAGATGAATATCACAAGTGATTCGCATGAATGAGTTCCTAGTTGTTGAGGTTCTGAATTCTTGAGGGCGAAATAGGCTCTCTGACTTTCAAATCAGCGTCCATGACAATATTCAAATTACGGGAAACAGACATAAATTCTAATTGTTCATATTTGATTGAAACTAATAATCTCAAGTCATCATTTATTGCGATTCGCCAAAATCATCTCCATTGAAGTGGAAGCACATTTGTGTATCGCCAGCATACATATTGGTTATACAGTTCTTAAGGTTATAACACAAAGTAATCGTGTAAATAAGATAAATTATAGTTCCCAAAATTGATCTTTGTGCTCCAAGTATCTCCTCAGAAATAATAATTCCTCTCTCCGATAAAGCATTCTGAAATTTAACAGTCTATGAGCGACGTAAAAAATAGTTTTTAAACAAATCAACAGCCACCGGAGAGATGTCGATATAATGCAGCACTGATACGAGTGTTAAATGATGGATCGTGTCAAAAGCCTTAGAAAAATCGATCAGAATAAGTGCAGTGATAAGAAGAGCCGTGACAAAAGGCCGTAGATCATTCGGTTTTTTTTTTGGACAAAACTGTTGAATTTTTTTTCGTTTGTCTGGATAGACTAAATTCAAGACAACAATTAATCATATGGCATAAATACGGAACAATAACAAAGCAACACCACAGTAACATTTTTACGCTTCACTCGGAGGTATGTCAGTATTATAAAACTATAGTATATCAGATCTTTACTATAGTATAGTAAATGTTAGTATATAAGATCTGCATCACCAGATCTATTATTTTGAGAGGATAAGAAAAAATTGTTATGGAATCAGCGTCGCCAATATCACCAGAAATGTTAGTCTTATTCCACGGTCTCCCAAAGACCTGAAGGCATTTTATAATTTTTTTGAATTGTTCTGCCTGAATACGTGAGAAAAAAGGGCTTTCTTTTCATGTTAGACTGCAATATTGGTGAAGTTACGTTGTTGTTTGTAGTAAGTAAACTCGTGTGGTGCGATAGTGGATTTGAACCTCTTAACACAAGCTTTTCTTCATAAACAAGAAGATTTGAGAAAAAATAACAGGAAATTTGAAAATCTTTTAAATAACAAATCAACATCTAATTCAACCAACAATGAAAATGTTTACACCCAATACAGAAATTATACGAACATCGTTTTTAACCAAGAAGAAATAAATCTTCTAAACAAATGTTATAAATTCGCGTTATTCTCAAAGATTAATCTTCCGCTTATAATTATTGACTTCGACGAATAAAAAATGTTCCTGAACAAGAAACTTTTTGTGATATTATACCTTTCGTAAAGAAGGCAAAAAGAGATGAATCCTTGATTAATACCAACAAAACTCTCTTAGCTTTAACCATCATTTACCACATCAAACACCATTGATTTCATAAAGACAATAAATAACATTGGACTAAAAAAACAATTCCTTATTGGTATCTTTTGATGTAACTAATTTATACTCTAACTTACCAACAGACTTTACACTTAATTTAATATCAACAATGTTCAAGAATACATTTAGAAATAAAAACAACAACATAATTGAAGATCTTAATAAAATAACTAAACATATTATTGAACAAAATTACTGTAAATTTGACGATGAATATTATAAAATTGCTCAAGGACTAGCTATGGGAATGCCTTTATCCGGTATCATTTCAGACATATATCTAAATCATATAGGAACATAATTCATAATAAATAATACAAATCCTTATAGAAAATACATATTTGGGAAGGGGATGTCGAAACTTTAAATAATTTTCTTGAATATCTAAATAGTATACCAAATAATTTAAACTTTAACTTGGAAACAGAGAAAAACAATAATTTAAATTTTTTAGATCTAACCTTAACAAAACGTAACAAATATATTGGGTATGATATATATCGAAAACCTACAGTAGTCACTACTATATATTATTATTCCTTATTATTCCCTATTATTCCTTATGACTCTGCACATACGTTTTCACACAAAATGACAGGATTTCACTATCTGATAAATAGACTCCTTAAATATCCATTATCGAACAATAACAAAAATAAAAAATTAAAATAAATATTTAAAATCGTAGATCAAAATAAGTACACACACAAATTAATTAATAAACTATATCAAAAACTACAAAAACAACAAGATCCAATATATATAAAGAACACAAATAACAATTTATATAAACCTATATCTTTTAATGCGTTAAGTTTCAAATTTAAGAAAATATTTTCTAATAATAAGATCACACTCGCATTTCCAAATCAAAATTCAATTTTGAAAGTTTTAGCTAATTGTCATAATAAAACTAATTATCTCCAAAAGAATGGAGTTTATTCTATTAAATGCACAAATTGTAGTTCTATATATGTAGGACAAACGGGTCGAAAAAGAAAATTCTAATGTATGTAGTAATGTAAAGTAATGTAGTAATATATAATGTATATGCCGTTGAAACAGGACACAAAATAAACTATAAAAATGCTAAATTGGTACACCATTTAAGTGGTCAAAGGTTTTAAAATGAATTTGTTACAAATGTGTAAAATCGACAAACACAAAAAAAAATTCAATTTATTAAATGATCAAGTAACACGCCTACACTCCTTTATTTACCTTACTCAAAACATAATAAAATTCAAAAAATTAATATTGTATCATCTCGTCTTCTCTACAGATTGTTACTGATCATATCTCGTCTTCTCTACTTATGGATAAACAATTTTCACATACAATAAACCTGTCTATTTCAAGTTTTCTCTGTATTTTGTGTAGTCTATGTAAGTTTTGTGGAAATGTTTTATATTTTTATTACCATTTTGTAATATTTTAAAATTTTGACGTAAGTTTTTAGTTTTAATTTTATAATTTATTAACTTTTAAAGAAATATTTTGAAAAATATTATAATGATCAAAATGTCGATCTTTATATTTGATTTCCAATTTTAAATTGTAGATTCGGCTGAAGATGAGTTTATAAAAAGCTCGAAACCGGTACCGAACAAATGAATTAAAGGTAGGTAAAGAAGTTTAAGTTTTTGTTATGTAAAATAACATATTTAAAATATGATACTTATACAATTATAACTTAATTTACACATTACATTTTTATATTTATTAATTAATATGATACTTATACAACTTAACTTAATTGTATAACGATTTACTGGATAACATTTCCTCTTTCATCTATTTCTGCATAGCCAACTATTTTAATCTCAATTGTTTAAAGAATTAAATAAATATTTTGTTCGTTTCAAATCTACACGTCAACATACCATCCTCTAACTAATGGTATTGTTAAAAGATTGTATACACATTGAACGTTTAAATAGACTGCAGTAATTACTAGAGGAAGTACAACTCATTAGAAATAAATTTCCTATTGTTCTTCTTGGTTTACGTTCATCAATAAAAAAAGGCTTAGGTTGTTCGTCTGCTGAGTTACATTATGGTCAACCTTTAAGACACACAACTTTTTTTAAATTCCCACAGTTCAATTCATTTGTTTCCACTCCTGATTAGCGTACGAAATCATTGCACAAACTTAAGACCCATTACGATGCACCATCATTCTCTTGAAAATTCTTTTCTACATAATGATTTAGGGAAATCAGATTTTGTTTTTATTCGACTTGAACGCAAAAAATCTTGTCTTTCTGCAAGATATGAAAGTGCTTCCTGGGAACAATTTTACGGATCATGAAGGTTCATTATATAGATTTTATAGGTATCGGGATAATAATAATGATTTTGATGTAAATAATGCATGGATAGCTGTAACTTTGTATTGGAAATGAAGTTTCAAGTTATGATTAAGAAAGTTTCGGATCATTTTACAGCATAGCCTCAACTAATTTGAAGAATACCTCATATTCAACAAAAGCAATATCTTGGAAATAATATCTTATTATTGTGCATCATATTCTTGTCTATCATCGTATTCTTGTAGCACTCTCATATATCTGTAGTAAACGTTAAATATGTAAATAAAATATTTATAATATTTAAAATAAGTACATTTTCCACTCGATTTAAATTGATGCATAAATAATTTTTTATAATCCACTAATTGACAAGTGAAGCCGGAACTTAACCGACGAAGGTCTCTTTAAGAAGGAATTTTATTGTAAATTACAACTAATCATATTCGTGATAAGTAGGTGGTTGACCATCGTACTGAAGAGATTTTTACACACCGTTCGAATCGTTTAATCCGACGCAAGCGTAACATGATTATTGCCTTGTCACTTCTGCGTACTGGTGACCACATAACACGTCTCTGCGTTGGTTTACGAAAAAAAAAATAATGGAAAGCTGATTATGGTTTTAGCATATTATTGATCGGTTAATAGGAACGGTAGCCGATTTAATTGGAAAAGCGCGGCTCGTAACCCTGAGTGCTCCTATATTATCCCACAGACAATTTGTCAATTTGAAAAATTATTGATTGATAATATAATTTACGCAGTGCGTATCGTTAATGTATTCGATTGTGCAACAGATTTATGAAAGAAAAAAATTGATCGAAACTCATTGTGAAAACCCGTATTTTATGTCAATTATTGTAATTAAATTCACCTCGGCGTGGTTAGAACCTAATTATGGATCATTAAATCACTTTGTTCTCAAGTAATTAGGGTTGTGGCTTAAGAGCGATCCAATTATGGCTAAAACTGTAACCGGAATTAAATGCTTAAAAAAATTATACACTTATAGACCAATTGGAGGGATAAAATTGTTATTGGACTATTAAAATATTTGCTGTTCACCTCAATAAAGAGTAATTTGTTTGAGTGACCTTAACATTCGATTTCTTGGCGTTGAGTTGTTAACTTTAATTAGTCTTTAATTAGTTCGAGTTCTTGTGATTGATTTAGTTTGATATTATGGTATCACATTTATAGGAAGGACTGGATCATTTAAGTGGTTTTCTTATAATAATACATTTCATTCTGGTATGAATCAACCTTAACAGTCGAATATGTTACACCAATTCAACCGAAGCTACGCCTATATCTCGACTTTGCGAAGGCGTGCCAGAACATAAAAACGCTCCCTCCACTGGGTCTAACCTTTCCAATTTTTTCAGGATACCTCGAATTGTTTCAGTTTGAGACGGAGGTAATAGTTAACCTATGTAAAACAGCACCTGTTCAATAATGGCAAATACCGGTAGTTTTTGTCAGATAATAACTCATAAACCCACGTTCCAATCTCATTAACCCACCGAATTGCAAACAGCCAATTACGCTAATAACTTTAGTTGTTCACGTTTCTTCCTTTCTGAAAACCTTTATAATACTGCCCACACGCTCGGATTAGATATTAATATAAATATCTACAATTTAATCCAACCGTATTACTTTCGTAAAAAATTATAAGATTTATTCATGGAGATAAGGTTAAATGTCAATGTATGTATAAAATACCAGATTAAATTTCATGTATCCATTGAGTATTAAGTAGAGCTTTTGTAAAAAGAAATGAATTAAGAAAACAGTGATAACATAAATACGAGAATTTTTGCTAAACGTTCCTTTTATTCTATATGGGAAATGAACCAGAAAGTATAAAGAAATAAGATAAGGCATAGTTTACACTCAACGTGTTACTACTACTTTACTTTAGATACTAGATAATGGAATTGTTTGCACCACGATTGTTGTAATGTACATTAAAGTCATTAAGTTTGGTTTATTTAAAACAGAATAAATCTTTTGGTTTGCCCGTGTTCATTATATGTAAATAATTGAAAACTGTTTAGTTATTTAAAGTATTTATGTCTTGGTATTTCTCCGTTTAGAAATATTTATGTTCATAATCCATATTTGCGATATAACAACGTGATAAAAGCAAACAAAAAAGGCTGAACTGGTTCTAATTGCATTCAATTCGTCCTAATGACGAACTAAATAGCTACTGTAAATAGCCCACAATTACTAGTAATACCTGGTACTAACTCCCAATTGCTTGAAATTACTCTCAATTCCTCCTAATTATTTCCCATGTAATTTTTGAAGAACTCCTTCGGTACTTTTCATTATTGTATTTACATAGAATTTTAGCCACAATTAACATCATAATATTATGAAATAGATGTCATAAATAGATGGTAGATAAGAGCGTGATTTATATTTCGATTTTCCTGGACCATGTACAAATGAAATTGAATCATAAATACTACTACGTCTTAGGCTATAAATAAAATGTTTGAAGTGACAAAACAACCAAATTTGTTGGTTGTTTTTTCACGTCATGGGATAGAGATTTTTTGCGAGATCATCGATTTAAATAAATCTTTAAATCTTCAGTATACACTTTTGCATATGAATTCCATTAATACAATGGGAGGTCGACCATATGCGGATTTTGAGCAATTATTGGATGGACTAGAAGATATAATAAGGGCTGCTGGTAAACCGACATTAGTCTGTAGTGAATTAAATGTAGTGATTTAATAAAAAAATAGATAACAAAGAATCAGCTAACAGCAAGGAACATTCCAGGTGTAACAACATAGAGAGCGCTGAGAGGTCCCTAATCGACTTCACGATGGTAAGGGAATCGATAACAAATTCGATATAACTCTACTCAGCCATCAACTCTTGGTATCCGTTTCTATAACGACAACCAACAAACATGCCATCAGACACAGAGTTATAAGCTGGAAGGCTACGGTTAATGAATTGCAACACCTGAAGAAACAACTTCAAAAATAGCTTTCCTAAGCACGTAACTCTAGAAGGCCATACGGGAAGAATAGGAAATGCATGTTACAGAGTACTTAAGAGAAAAACGAATGCCTACAGAAGACATCATAAGTATTGGTGGACGACAGAGATTGCAGAGACCAGAAAAACACGTTTGAGTGAAGGATTATGCAGAGGCTGAATAAAAGAGGAACGGACAGATGTATAAACGATGTGGTAAGAGAGAACTACAAGGAAGTGAAGGTACAAGGATCTGATTACATTAATTAAAAGATCGAAAGAGCAGAAATGGAAAGTGCTTTGCCTAGCGTTGGAGTAGGATGTGTGGGATTTAGTGTACCAAGTACTCATTAGAAGACTTGCAATATGAAGATATCTTTAATAACCAATACTGTAAGCTCTTCTTCATAATACTGGAGGATTGTTCATATCTTGAGTAGAACCGCCACTTCAGATTATAGAAAGCACCGGAAAGCGAACCTGAAACCTTTTTAGAGGTATACAACAATTGTCTGGAATTATGTCTTATATTATGTTTTCTGAGTGCTGTTGGAAAACTGCTGAAATGGTTAATAATAAACTCATTCAGCAATTGGTATCTATTGGCGTGATAACCGAAATTTGATTCGGGTATAGAAAAGGAAAAGGAACAGTAGACTCAATTATGAGTATAAAGAGAAAGCGATTGCTAGAAATACAAGGGATTGGCCAGAGTCTTCATAAAGGGCGTCGCAGCGTGGCAGGAAAAAGCTCCGGCAACTAACTATTACTTGACTCAGGCGATTACTGAGTGTGTCAGTTTTGCAAGCTACCTGAAGAAAATAACGGAATTTGGGACATACATGATAATGTTGAAGCTTCACCGAAGCACACCCTTTTCTCTTGCGCATATATTGAGAGTGCGAGAAGACCAGCGGAACTGAAGATAGGGTCCGTCATCAACAAATATAGAGATTTCAAATAAAAGATTTGAAACGGAAACGTTAATGAGTTTCTCTCTCTCTCTCTTTATTTCTTTCTTGAAGGAAACGATGAAGACAAAGTTTCTAGAGGAACGAAAGGAGGAGCTGAGTAAGAAGTAAATCTATGGTAACCTACGATGAAGAAGGGGAGATCTGCCTCCGTCGTTCAGGTACGTATAAAATGTAATATACTTCAAAACGTAGTCCATTCCTTTTTCTATAATCGCTATGAGTCTTGAACAACAAAGAAGTAAATGAATGAGGAGCTTGACGAGGCGTAAAGCAAGGTCAGGATAAGGAAAGAAAAGGAGATATGGAAAGAGCGCAGATAGTAGGACCACAGGAAAGGGACTTCCCTCGCTTTCTGGGTACGTATGAAGAAGAAATTACTTCAATAAATTAGGGATTTCTTTGAAATCAAAAGAAAAGGAGGGAGATAGAAAGAATGAGGCGGGGGAACCTTTTTCTCGCTGATCGGGTGTATATAGTAAAAAAGTTATTTAAAAAAGTAAAGGGTTTCCTTTCCCCCGCTATGCAAAAATGTTAATAAGTCAATCAACGTGTGAGGCCAGTATCATAAAACTAAAGATGTATAGCTGAGGATGGAGCACGTCAACTCCGAAGAAATACCTTCTGGCTGATCCAGAGAAAACGACGAAACGAGTTTTTAGTAGGCCGGGCCATTTAGGCTTCAACCCTACTTTACCTGGCTGTCTATCATCCCGGGAAAGATGTCTGTTTACAGATTTTTCCCGACCTTTTTAACAAAAATAAAGATATGATACGCTTCTGCTGTCTCCATATTGTTGATGTACTTAACTTTCTTTACAATTTTTGTCTTACTCAATCAGTATTCCCTGACTTTTGAAAGTCTGGTTATTACTCGCATTTCCAAAGTAGTTCCAGTTAATATATGTAAGGGTCTTAGGCCTATAACAATATTGCCAGTTTTATTAAACTTATTGAACTGGCTTATGGTTGAGCAGATTCAGTCATATTTGTAGGGATATAGTATGCCACCACTTAAACAGTCTGATTTTAAAACAGTTTGGTTGTATTACTGCGTTCATGGATTTGACTGATGATGTGTCTCGTGTTAAAGTTTGACGATCAATTAAACTTTGGTAATAATGTGAGCATTCTGTAAAGTTTTCAGTCAAGTTTTGTCTGTTGTTGGGGTCAGGTGTTTACTGTATGACAGTCTTGTCTTATCAAATTTCAATTATTGCATACTCAATAGCACTTGTTTGTGGTCTGAGTCCAAGCGGAAGGTAGTTCAGAATTCTTACTTACATTTTATTTCATCGCTGAAGTTATCTAGGGGATGGTTAAATATGAGACAAATCTTCATTTTGAATCTACATTTTTGATTCAAATTTGTTTATTATTTTATTATTTGTTAATTACTGTTGTACCTAATTGCCGAAATGTAGCTTCTTGATGAATTCATTTTTAATGAAAAATCATGAACTTTACTGATACTGAAAATATCTCTAAGGATATGTTGTGCTTCTATAGAGCATGGTTTTCGGACAGAAATATTCCGAAGCGACACAAATTTAGCTATCTAGAAAGAAATTTACAAGAGTTTATATCTTACAAAAACACCTAAAAAAGAAAATAGAGAATTTACTAAAAGCATTGAATTAGGTATTTTATTAGCTGTTGAAGACAGTCATAAAACTTCGGTTCCTGAAACTTCTAAGACTATTAGCACTTCAAAAGGTACGGCGCAGTGTGCAGTTATTAAAAATATTAATTTCGACGCAATTATTAGGAACGAATTTTGTAATTTATATATAAGCGCACTAAAAATGATCCATTGTTTTATGGAAAATTTATTTGTATATACTAAACAGCAATTGAATTTTTGTTCGGCTTATTCATTTGACTTGGAGCCAACAAATTCCTGAATTCAAAATCGGCTCAGTGAAAATATGTGATGACTATTTGAATATCGTGTAATTGGTTCATATTTTATAGATGGTACCTAAAATCAATTAAAATATTACAAATTTAGAATTTATAAATATTTTTGATCGGTGCATGGATGTTATTGCTATTATATTTAAATTTTTTTAAAAACCGTAATTATGATATTTTGAAGATTTTGCTGTATTCTTGTAATCTTCTTATATATTAGTTGTAACTAGTTATTGTTGCTTGGTAAGCAGGTTTCTAATATCATTGGATCCTGTTATTATAGACCGGAGAATTAATCCTTATTACTACTTCTAGGTAATTTGTCACTGCTTTCAGAAGACTTGGTATCGCTTTTAGAAGACTTAATCTGCTTCCAGACGACTTGATATTGATACTAGATGACTTGTTACTGCTTCCAAAGGATTTGAAATACTTCCACAAAACTTAATACTGCTTCTAGGAATTGATATTGTTGCCCGATAATTAATACTGTTTTCAGATCGCTAAAACTTCTTCCAGAAGGTTCTATACTACCTTAGGGAGACTTGAAATGCTTCCAGAACATTTGATATTACTTCTGGTGATGTGACCTCTGGAATACTAGAAATATTTTCATATGACTTGATACTGCTTCTAGAAGATGTGATATTGCTTTCAAAAGACTCGAAATATTTCCAGACGACTGAGTCTGTTTCTAGAAGACTTGAAATATTTCCGAAAAATTTTAATTAATAAAATTATGTACGTCTCTTTCTTCTCAATTCAGGCCTAGCATCTACTGTGAATGTTTCTTTCAGATCTTGTTTTTGAAGAGCCGTCATTCGTCATACGAGTACTTTCCTAATTCTATATTTTTTAGCACTCAGTACCCATAGGTATTTTCAAAAATCGGCGTCAAGACTTCTAACCTTTATTAAGGTGATATATTAATTTGGTCTAGTTAGAACCGGGAGTCAAAATAGAGTTTTGTTCTGAATCCAACGACGGGCAATATATGAACATCTACTAATTACTTCTTACAATAAAATACTGTATTTAACAATGATGAAAAATAAAAAACAAGAACCAAAGATTGATGCAATTATAGTAAATAAGTAAAATTCTGTTTGTCATGCTACTTATCCATTTAATGGATAAATTTATTTTCAATTTTATCAACCTAATCCTTTATGAAAAACCGCTAGAATTGAAAATAAATGTATGTAATTACATATAATTTACATTTATGAATTCTTTTTAAAAACCATGAGTAGCATTCCAAATTTTGTCCGAAGAAACAGATCAAATTGCTTCACGAACTCTTTCTTGGCAAAGTTACATATAAATACAAACTACCATTTGCTGGAACTCAGCCGAATTCCACTATGGTAATAGTATTCCACTCTAACTTTAGACGCTGTAGATAATTTTGTAAAATTTCCAGATAAAGCTTGGCTGAAATAATGAACAAGAATTAAAAACAAAATTTACCCTATAACTTCCAATAAGCTCATCAGTCAAACATTCGTTATAAAAGTGAAGCATTAAAACAAGAACATTAACAAGACATTAAAATTAAATATTAAATAATACTGTTAAATTAGAGTAATCTTCATTACTAAATTCTAAATGGGACATACTTAACTTCTCTTGTCTTAAATCAAAATAATCTTCATTACTAAATCATATATTCCATTTAAAATAACGAAGTTGAGGTCCATTTCCGATATAACCGGAAATTGAAGAAAGCTGAAAATATTTTAGCTGAACTGAACACGTTGAATAAACCCATATAATGTATGGAAATTTTCACAAAAATAGTATCAGTAGTTTGGCAAATACATATAGACTCAGCTCGTTGAGACAACCCATGCCATCGAAATGTGTCATAACTTATTTGTCTCTCTATAAAAGTAATAGATTCCTTTTATATAGGGTTACTAGGAACCAAATTTAAGCTATTTTCTTAATAATGTTTTAATCACAACTTAATAATCTGAAAGATATAAAACGTTAAAGTTGAATTAATGGTCGAGCACTTCTTGCCACATATTTAATACACTGAGTTTAAAATCAAACTTCATATATTTGGAGATTGGTTACTTAATTCATATTTAACAAAATTGATGAAATCTTTGTAATATAGTAGAAATGGATATGTAAAAATCTGTTAGAACACTCAAAAACATATGTTTATTTGTTTATATCTCAATGTATAAGTGTATTATGGCCTACCTTCTTTGAATTTGTTATTAATTATAACAATATAAAAATTCCTATCATTTTAAGTCAATCTAATCTAATAAAAAAAGTTGCGCGTTAAAATCTAAAGAATTTTTCATTTTCCGTGATGCTAAATCACACACTCTTATACTTTAATGGTGTCAAATAACCATCTTCAATCTGACCTCTCAATCACTGAAAAGTGATTGAAAGTTTTTCTTAAATGGTATCTAAATATGTTAGTTTAACACACAAACAAAGATAAACAATCATGTCGCGGAACAGACAATATATAACGAGAGCGCCTGACGCTCTATTTGCGTCCAACCATTTTCAAAATAACTTCTTACACTCTATTGTTCCCATTAACATAATTTTTGTGGAATTAATTTTACTGAAGTGTTCAGAAATTCAGAAAATTTTCCTATACTTTAAACTTTCTCAATGATCTTCCTCTCAATCAATTTGATAACCCTAAATTAATTATTAGTAGATATCCTAGATACACAAATGTTATTTGCAGCCTAAACTGTAGTATTAATACTGTCATTAAGACACTATTTTATTTGGTACCTTCATTTGATTTTAAAAAAATCGAAACATAAATAACAGAGTTATTAGAATATACAGGATGTACATTTCAAACCTTCCCACCTCAATTTATGTAAATCCGGAAATTTAAAAAGAAAACCGCTGAAAAAGGTAAACAATAAAACCAAGGGGGACAACTTTTTATGCTCATTTCCATACTCTCTTCCACCCCCCGTCGCCACAGGTGTGTCAAGTGATACTTCATTTTAAAGATCTTTTAAAATACTACATGTTAGTATTTTTTTTAAATGATCGATTAGTTTTCGAAATTTTTGAGAAAATCTTTTTTTGTATTTTCCGTTTTTATTAATATTAATAACTTTAATAAGCTTCTTAAAAACAAGAATAAGTAGTTTTATTATTAATTTATAAAACTAAATTAGAATGTCCGTTTTTACAACGAACATCCTCTTTATAACCTCTATTATTTCGGAGCAATCCAAAATCTTTAATTTATTGTGACAATGAAATACTATTGAAATAATTAAATACTAAGTTATAATAGACCAGGATGTTAGCTACCTTGCCTGGCGTCTGCTAGAGATATTTGGAAAAAAACGATTTGTGTTTAATTTTTCTTTTGTTTTAGGTTTATTTGGTTATTACTTAAATAACTTTTACTGTTTGAAACGTTTTATTTTATTTTTAGTTATTTGATTATGTACAAACACTTTTAAAGAGAAAATCAACTTTATCATTTTTCAAAGTGTTGTCCGTTATTGGCTAAACAATGGTATAATCGTTGTTCAAAACTACGACACACATTTTCAAACACTTCCCTTTGAATTCCACGGCAAGCTGCAGCAATTCTCTGACGAAGTTCTTCTAAAGTTTGAGGTTGAGTTAAATACCAAAGACATTAAATAACCCCATAAAAAAGCTAATGACGTCAAATCTGGTGATCTGGCTGACCATTCTAAAGGACCTCTGCGTCCTATCCATCTGTTTGGAGACGCACTATTCAACCACTGCCTTACCGGAAGAACATAATGAGGAGAAGCTCCGCCTTCGCCGAAAATGTAATTGATTCTCATCAATAAAGACCGGATTAAAAAGCACAAAAAAGACGGAAAAAGGCACTTAAAAAGGCATGAAATTTTGGCAACAAAAGCATTAAAAAGGCATAAAAATTAGAAATCGAAAAAATTGCTATACCTAATTAATAATGTATTTTAATAACGTTTTCATTAAAAAATACATCGTTAAACTAAACATTCATATATAATTATTAAACCACTAATCACGAAAACAACTAATTATTAAATGCTGTTCTAAATGTTCCATTGTGAAGTTATGTCTTCTCTCACTTAACGTATTCTTGTAAGCCGAAAAACTTCTCTCCACGTCCACACTTGTAATTGGTGCATACTTGAACTTTGTAATTAATGCGGGATCCATAATAAATCTAGTAACAATTTCACCACTTAAAATTGATGCAATTTTTTGTAATGTGGCAAATCCTTCATTTTTACACAGAACTTCATTAAATTTATTCGTAATTATTTGACCAATATGTCCTGGTACGCTATACGTGCTGTCTTGAAACTTTTCAATCATTTCTACTGCAGTCACTAGCTTTACTGCATCCTGTTTTTCAAGTGATTTTATAGATTCACTTATATAATTGTAATTGCTTTTTATAAATGCCAAATTATTTTGTAGCTCCACTTCCTTTAGGACGGCCTGGCAATCTTGTATTGCTTTACTACTTGTAGCCGGAAATCCATTTATTAATTGTTTAAAATGATCTAAGGCGTTTGTGTAGTATATAGTGGCATCTAGCCATGTTCCCCATCTTGTTAGAACTGGTTGTGGTGGTAATAGGGTATTTAGTAACCTCTCTCTAAACAATTCTACCCTTAAAGGGGCTTTAACAAATATTTGTTTACCGCTTTTTATTAATTTTTTAACTAATGGGAACTGTAACCTTATAGTTTCCGCTACTCGATTAAGCCCGTGTGCTAAGCAAGTACAATCAATTAAATTAGGGTAAAAAATCTTCATATTAGACGCAGCTTTTACCATGTATGCCGCTGCGTCTGACACCATCAGTAAAATTTTATCATTCGGTACCGGCTCCGGTAAGAAAAAATGCGTTAATTCGTCGTGAATAAATCTTGTTACCGTATTATTATTTGTTTTACTTAATTCTTTGGTACTTATTAAAAAATTTTTTGACGAATTTTCATCACTTAATACTCCAAGTATTAAATTTGCCACGTATCGTCCACATACATCAGTTGTTTCGTCTACACTTATCCAAATATAATTATTTCCAATAATATTTTTTATTTCTTGAATAACTTCTTTGTAGACTGAAGTAATATAATTTTTGCGGAGATGGGTTTCATCGGGAATATGCATTGTAAAATATGTTTGTAAAAAAGTTTTGAAATATTTATTTGTCACTTTATTGATTGGTATGTTTGCTTTTATCAAGGCTTTGCAAAGATCAAAATTGTTCAGTGTAACCGGATGTTGATGCCACAGATTGTATAGCTGTACCTATAGTTTGTTGTTTTTTGGATTGACTTTTAGTCAGTTTTATTTCGGATCGTGAAAAACGCGGATCTTACGTCAGACGGCACAACGAGAAAATGTACAGAGGCGCAGCGAAATATTTTTTCATAATTCAACCAATTTTTGGGGAAAAGACGCCAAAAAGTTGGAAAAAGGCAAAAAAGGTATAACTAACCTGGTCTTATTTCACTTATTTTTAACTGATTCGTAAAGATATTTAAATATATTTGTAATGCCTTTAGTTTTGAGCATAGGCATATTTTTTATAAATCCGGTCTTTACTCATCAAATAAGGCATTTCCTTCTCTATCCAATTGATTCTCGAGAGCTTCCGTAATTAGTGGTTGATAGTATTTTCTAATATATCCAAGTATACTTTGCCGTTTAAATTTCCATCAATAAACAGAGTACCAATCACTTGGTCTCCCAAAATGCCTGCCCATACATTAAGTTTTTCGGGATATTGTGTATGTCCTTCTACAGTCAGATGAGGGTTTTCATTGCTTCAATATCTGCAATTATGTTTATTTACAAATCCTTTTAAACAAAAAGTACATTCATCACTAATGCAGATATTTTTCACAAAAATGTTGTTATTAGTAATAATAGTGGTCACTTCTTCACAAAACTGTATTCTTCTGTCAACATCGTCTTCAGCTAACTCTTGATGTATTTGCAATTTATAAGGATGGAATTTATGAACTTTTACAACTTTATGAATAGAAGCCACGGATATACCAGTTGCTCTATTAACCGATGCAATGAAGTATTGTGATTGAAATGACCCAACACTTCCAGTTGGGCGGTTTCATTCAAAACTCTCGGCTCATTATGTTTTATGTTGACAACGGACCCAGTAGAGTAAATTTCTTCATGAGATTCAGGACGTATCTATGACTGAAACTGCGGCAGTTCGTCGAGCACATTCATTTTGGGCTTCATACATTAAAACAATTTAAATCTTTCTTGCAAATTGTAAACCATAATTGCTACTTTATTTAAATAACTTTTTTAGGTGGATAATACTAAATAACTAAATTTATTTTAAAGCTACACCACATGTGCTTTCCAACGAAGAGTATTGAAACAGGACCGGACAGAAACCAGTTTTTATACTATTACTGGTTTTTTGTTTATACCTATACAAATATTTTGGGTTAAATATAACTTATCAAACTGTATCGAATACAACATTTCTTTGTTCAATATTCTCATTAAAAAATTCATTATTTTTATCAATAATATTAAGACCGTCATCCAAAATACCTGGATAAGCGCCCTACAACGTAGTAAGTTAGAAAATTAGGTTAATGATTGATGTTTATTTTTTTAGATTATTTATTTTTTATCTTTAAACAGCTTATTAACGTTTTTAATATTAATTTTGCTCCATCGCCTCAAAAATAATTTAACAAGTGGAAAATACAAAAAAAAAGATTGTCTCAAACGTTTCGAAAATGAAACGATCATTAAAAAAAACTAACATGTAGTGCTTTAAAAGACCTTTAAAATGAGGTATCACTTGACACCCCCTTCCATTTAAGATTTTTAAGGGGTTAGTTTCTGGCAACGGGGGGTGGAAGTGAGTTAGTCAATTTTTGCATAAAAAGTTGTTCCCCTTAGTTTTATTTTTTACCTATTTCATTGTCATCAAATTGAGGTGGGAATTTTTGAAATGAACACCCTGTATAATAACAGAGTAATTGACGCCTTGTATAAAATTCTTTTGTGAATATAACTTTGGATGTGCTATAATTTACAATGTAGATAAAAATCGTGAAATGAAGTGATTCTTGGTTGGTGGATCAACTCAACAAATATTTTTTGGCGCTGTTTCTACTTGTACTATTGAAGATGATATTTGGATTATTACAGGCCGATAAAAAACCGTCGAAAAACTCCACTGCTAGTGGTTCAGCAACCTCGATGATAAAACTATACAGGTGTCCCAAAACAAATACAGACAATGGTACCACGACATTTTTTGGTTCAAATGATGAAGATTGAGATTTAAAAAAGTATATGAAGGAAGTATCTTGTTTAGGAGTTTGCCATCAATTGACTATCAATGTCATAGTTCTTGAAAAAGATCATATATTTTGCTACGTCTGGAGAATATCTCAGCAGAATTTACCAACAGAGTGGTAAGTTCTTCATTGTCACTGTTAACAATTTATAGTCTTTTATTGATCGCGTAAATTATATTATTTTTTTTTGGTAACTCACGGATAATCTACAGACATTTTCGACCACTTGTAGTATTTGGACCGATTCGTATTTAACTCTGAAATAAATGTTTTCTCTTTTTGATCTAAAGAATCAATTTTTCATGACTGTAATAAGTATTCACGTAGGCGCTGACATAATTGATTGAATCATCAATTTAGCCATTTGGGTTTCCAGGATACTCACTGTCTTGCAACTATAATGTTTGTTTAAATTATATGAAGTTAAAACATTAAATACTTCGTGACATCATGAATATTGGATTCCATCGAACATGGTAATATAACACTATAAATAATAACCCCGAAGTGATCCACAACGTCATTCTCAACATAATTTCCAACGTTACCCCAACATATGTAACTTCTGATGCAATCCTCAAATTTATATGAAGAATCTGAGATTTGGCGTGATACCTTATGCGATCCTTCAACTGCCCTCAACGTGCCTACCATGGTAATCTCTAACGAGAAAATGTAATAATTCTGTGACTGTATATATGAGCATTAAAGAATCTTCGACATGATGTGAAGAACCTTCGCACGTAACATTAAAGAAGTTAATTTTAAAAAGAAGAGGGGATAATTGTAGCAACCTTTTCATTGAATCATCAATTTAACTGTTTGATTACTACACTTTGATTTCAAAGTTCTCGTAAAAAAATTTATAGGATCAATTCAGGAAACCCTGCAGACTACTCCACTGGAACGTTTCTTCCTTTTCTCCTATTTTATCAATGTTGAAATGTGATGTTCAAAATGTCTATATTATTATATGTCCAATATCCAATATTGTAATCCACTCCAATTTTCAAGTAAAACAATGTCTCTGCATATCAATAATTTATGTGCCATCTGAAATTGTGTGCTTAATTACAAAAGAAACCGACTAGCACCCAAAAAATTTAACCAAGTGCTGTTTAAAATATATTTTTTTCTGAATTATAGCAAGTATTAAATTAATTGCCTACATTACAATCTTAATAACAATATCCGACTATCAATTTACCATCAAATTTACGGATTTTGGATTTTTGCTACTAACTCGGTTTGGATAACTCGGTTTTGCGAAATTTTAAACTCAGTTAACTCGGTTTGGCGAAAACCCGAGTTCGCTAGACAGAACCCAACTCAACCCAATTATACAAGATGATGTGCACTCCTATTTTCAAGCGAAGTCTCAACAGCAATTGTCTTCAAGAAAATTGTTGCGAAAAGACTTTCACCCTTTTAATGATAAAATCCATTAGAATTTAAATAAGTAATAAGAACTTATATATTAATGTACGTATTTAATTACCCCCTTTTCTTCTTACAAATATAATTTTTTGTTGCTCAAAGTCGTTTGGCATTTAAAACGTTTTATGGCGCCACCGCATTAATTTATAGGGAAATAACGGTCTCGATAGTCACTTAATAGTTCGAGCAACACGAAATGCGGTTCGAGAACTTTGACATATAATACTAATTGACTGCAAACAGCACCCATTGAAATGCATAACTTAAAGAAATTATTGATTTTCCAGTGTACACAAGTCGTTATAAGTTATCATAATAACTGTCAACAAATTATTACGAATTAAAAACTTATTTTATTTTAACGCCTCGAAACAAAGCCATTTCAAGGTTACATGTAAATAAATCTATGAACTAGAATTGGCATACTTGGAATAACTAGGCTCTTATCTCAAATAAATAAATAAATAAATACTCCAGCGGTAATTAAACATTCAATTAAACAAATAATTGTCAAGTTTTGTGCTATAAACAACCAAACATACGACATTTTATTACCATATCACGACAATTATTTCTCTTGGAATCGTTAATCTAGTGTATTTTTGATTAGTTTTTTTTTCTTTTTTATGTTACTTATACTTTCATGTGGTCTATTTGCAAATTTTGCATCTATAAAAATTTTATGATCCCGCCGCCCGTATACCGGATACATTCCTAACTTTCATATCATATCACATTTACCCGTTCAAGGTATCAAGACCACGGGGTTATTATATTATAAAGTGATAAATAGCGCTCGCATTCACATTTTATTGGAACGGCTATATATCACTATGGTAGGACATTAAATTCTAACCGGCGTCGTTCGTGGACAATATGTTTTTCAGTTTTTCAAAATATACGTTTCAGAATATGCGCGTATACGCAATAATCCGACTCTGTAAATCATTATTATATAAATGTCTCCTTTGGTATTCGAGAGATTTCTTTTCTTTTCCGGGCGGAGTTTGAACAAACCTTGAAGATTGGTTTGGGTGTGACTTGGCGAACGTAGATTGATGGTTTCGCGGAAAAGACGTCAATGTCTTCGTTTTTGCATCTCTGATTCTGTTTACATATCTAAATGGGTGAGGTTCAATTAAAGAAGGTTAATGTCAAGAAGAATCCGGTTGGGAAAACAAGATTATAATTTACTTTTTTAAATCGTTCATATTGGTAATTAAGTTTGCAATAATAATAATAATAATAGAAAATTGACTTAGTATAGAAGTTATTATTTCAAATTACAACATTTCATTACATCAAGATAAATTGCATTTAGTGATTTATGGCGGATTGAATTGCAAATCAGTAACTGTCGGTCGTTCTTTGCATACTTAGAGATAATTTTTTAAATTGTTAATCCTTGTTGATTGCAGTCTCGAGTTGGACAAAAGAACCAATTTTAAATTGGAGCTAAAATGGAAAAGACGGAATAATTGGGAGCAGTGGACGTAAACATCGACGCTCGTCGACCTGTAATCGTTCTGGCGTGCTCTTATGCCAGTCACGACGGGAGATATGCTTTCTGTTTTACTTGCTAGATAAATATCTGAAAACCACTGACCCATGTCCGCGCCTATCAGCAATTATTCCAGGTGAAGACCACAGAGAATAGCTGTTGTGATCGTTACTATAAAGGATTATTCACAAACGATGAACGGAAAATCTTAAACAAAAGAGATTTATTCAAGCAAAAAAATACAAAGAAAAGAATCTAATTATCTATGCATAATCGATTAATTAACAATATTCATGCGAGAGATGACAACTCATATCCTTAGCTTGAGGCTAAAAGGCGGGTCGATGATTTTCAAGGATTCCGTAACAAAGCCATATTTTACCACCACAAAAAAAAAGAAGATGAAGCTATATGCAACCAGTAAATCGAATATCGGAATATCGTGAAATGTCATAGGAGTAAATTACGAAAGGAAATAGGATAAAATAAAAAACTATGTGTATCTACACAGAATATAAAACACCTGCGCACCGTTAATATCAATTAGATTTCCTTATAAAATACGGTGAAATATAACCGCGCAATTTTCTTTTGATTTAAAATACCCGATTGGGCACGATTTATTCTACGGCTATTAATATCTTATATACTGTGTGAAAAATAGGAGGTCGGGTGCAAGGACACCAAACATACCGTTTATAACTCATTCTGAACGTCGATAAAATGTTAATGTATCTTAAGGCACAATGCTAATTCTTTCATTGTATACTGTTAACTTTCCAACAACTCTAGTAGTAGTTATCTAATTGCCCACAGCGATTATAAATCGATCGAATGAAAACATTTTTCGAATAAGTAAGAAACGATTAAGCTTAGGAATGTCATGTCTATATATGTTGTATTAACATTTTAAGTTCTAGAAGATTTTAATGGAGTGCAGTTGAAAAATAGGTCTTGAAGGTTAGCGGATATATATTTATTGGATTTTTTGTTTTTAATTATGTAGTATGCAAAATATTAAAATGACAACAATTTTTGGCTTCTAAATCAATTCTAATTTGAGATATTAAGACGATTTTATTAATCCAAGTGGAACAACATTCTGAAGAAGTTATCTTCTCACACTCACGAATGTTTGAATCTGCCTGGTCTTTGACATGAAAAGTTATGGAAACTAGAGAAGATCTTGTAATGTTAACTTTTCAACAAATCCAGTAGTTATCTAATTGCCCAGAGCGATTATAAATCGATCGAATGAAAACATTTTTCGAATACCTAAGTAAGGAACGATTAAGCTTAGGAATGTCACATCAATCTATGTTGCATTAACATTTTAAGACCTAGAAAATTTTAATGGTGTACAGGTGAAAATAACTCTTGAAGGTTAACAGATGGAAATCATCGTTACAACCGGAAAGCAACCACACCTATCATTAATTATTTATTGGACTTTGTTTTTAATTATGTAGTAGGCAAAATATTAAAATGAGAAGAATTTTTGACATCTTGATCTAAAGATATTTCTGGTTTGCTAATATTATACTGCGTTTTATTTAACCTTTTTAGTTGATTTTAGCAACCCAAGTACTTGTACTATCATACATTCTGAAAAAGTTACATTCTCACTCTTGTCAATGTTAAGAACTTAATAATAATTTTATTTTCAGTTTTACAATGTAACAAAATCATTACAGGTTTTCATAAGGAAAGAAAACGAAGTAGATGTAAAAATTGGTGAAAAACACGTTCCGATTTCGTTTACTGCTAAAATGCTGTAGACGGTTTTCATATATGATTAATTATTTTGATAGTAATTATACAAATGAGAACAATACAATGAGAGAACAACACAAAATATTGTCTCCCTGAATACCAATCTGGTGCTGTCCCAAAACTGGATCTATTATATCAATCTCCTGAAAATACAGATGAAGATACGCCAATTACAGTATACAAAATTTTAAAACGTGAGAATTAACTACACTATTTTATTTTTGAATTATATTTTATATTAACATTCGGGTGTTTTAGTTTTATTCGTTAAAAAAATATAATACTATTAACGGAAGGACCCATTATAGGGTCTATAGCTGAAATTAGGATATTATCTCTATTGATCCTTTTAATCAATAAAGTATGATACCACTTTTTCAGTAAATCAGGCAGATATGGGAAGAACAATGAGAGTTTGAACTTCTATAAAATAATATGTAATGAATTAATAAAAAAATAAATATTATAAAATAATTGAAAATAGGGTATCATCAATGAAGTTGAAACCTGAGGGCTGTCTAGCAGAGACAACGGATAAATGAAAGAAAGAAGACAGTTCACATGTAAAATCCGAGCACACAGCTATCTTTTATATTTGCTTTTAAACTGTGTCGTCATAGTCTCCTCAATTTCCAATGTGAGGAAATTACAACTATAAACTATTTTGTACAAAAAACAACTCTTAAATGGCCGGTTTCTCATATGTATTCACATGTCGATATCAAACCCATATTGTGCTGTTGATCGATAATTCGAGCGATATCTGTCAATTGGGTTTCTGAAAGGGTAAATAGGAGATATCGGACCGATAACTATATCGCACTATATATAAGATATTATATTATAATATATTATATTAAATTAAATATATATTATATAATTTTACATCACATCTTCTCAAAGAATTGTGTCTAAAAAGAATTTAGGTCTATTTCGTCAATTTCAAGTTTATCCAAACAGCCATATTCTAAAAATTCTAGACGTTAACCAAATTCGCTTATGATGATCCATTATGATAATACCTATATTGTTATAGTGTGAACCCAATTAGAAAATCTTTATTCGTTTTTGAGATAAAGATTATTTAAGGTAACCTGATTGTTTATGATGTTTTAAAATTAATAATCTTGTTTTAAAAAATCACAGAAAATGGAATTTTTAAGATATCTTAATTATTCAAGTTTCATAGGAGAATGTGGTTACTTTCTCGTCATGAAACCGGATCTTGAAAATCTTTATTTATTTTTGAGATATAAATTATTAAATTCCACGTCAACTTTTATGGCTTTTATTTAAATTTTAATAAAACATTCAAAATTTATAGAAGTAAGTGTCTATTTTGTCATGGTGTCTTATGTTAATTTTCAGCAATTTTTATTTTTGTTAGGAAATTATTTGTTAATGTTATTTATTGTGTTTTATTGCTGGATACTTTGTCGGACTTGTCCCATTTTCATCTCAAATATAATAAATAAATAATTTTGCGAATTGTTTATTCATAATTTTTACCACCACCTGTCGACGGGAATAGATAAGTAATTGATTTTTTGGCAAAACTATCAAAAACCGTTCAATAACTATTGTATGCAATATCTGTCGATCAGTTCTTACCAGAACACCAATAGGCTATATCGATTCGATAAGTGATATCGATCCAATAACTGTCGCAAACAACTGTCTCAAACCTATAACGTACGAAAAACCGGGCAAAAGAGTTCATTGCTATATCTGTGTATTTCGAGCACATCCATCGTCTGAGATTAAGATTGTGTGTATAGTCCGGTATGTTACTTTTTCATGTAGATATGTTGGAAATTTGGTTGTGATGATTTTGTGATATAAACTTAAGATATGCAATTGTTGCCGATTTTCAGATTTATTTTGCCTTGTTTATTTGTAGGAAATAGAATCTTATACCGTATATCAATCTCAGACATGATCTTTTTTAAGTTTTGATTCATGTTGTAGGTTAATTATTCAAACATAAAACGAAAAAACTTCTTAACTTGCTCTATTTTTTAAATTTGTAGTCAAATTAGTTTCTGGGCTAGAACCATCCTCTGTTAATTTAATAATATGAAATTCCAACAATACGTGCTATCAATAAAAAGCTAAAATTGTAAAATGAAGATCACCAAAAGGCAAGTGAAAGCATGTATAAAGTTGAGGGCAATATAATGTTGTGTTGATCGTGTACAACTTTAACTATAAAAAACTAAAAAAGAGAGAAAAAAGAAAATGAAAAATAAATGAAGTAGAGAAGAAATATAGAAATTTCAACATATAAAGAATCAAATTGGCATCAAGTTTTATAGAAAAGGTTATTAATTATTTTAATAAGAAAATTATTACTTAAATTTAAAGAATACATATAACTGATTACATTTTTCGATTATGGTCTATTAAAGTATCATTAAAAATGCGATTAATTAAAAATTAAAATTTGATCATTTTTTTGACATGAATCTAACGGGATAGTTGTAGGAATAACATCAGGTTTTCTGTATATGTCATAACTTAATTTATCAAATGAACGACTTAAAGTTTAGTCCAAAGAATTTCAAGATTTATTATTTTCCAGTTCAGTTGTAAAGTTTAGTTAAGGATGTATATTATTCAAAAAAGTCAAGAAATCGTTCGCTGAAGCTATACGCATTATAAGCTTTACATAACGAATTCAAAAATGGATATTGTTTTTAAAAGGATTGACATTATCAATAAATATAATAATAATTTTCTATATGATTGAACAAAATTTGCAAGAAGACCTGACGTTGGCATTCCCATTGGAAGTCCTTCTGATACATGAAAAAATTCATAATTACAGGTGCAGAAATTTTGTGTAATAACATGTGTCAGTAAAATGTTAAGATATTCTATTGTTATATCATTATTAAGCAAAACTTTAAACATTTTTAAGGCTAATCTAGTGTTAAATCAATTGGAACGTTAGAGTAGAGATTAATATCATCAAAGGAAGCTAAAATTCTGTTATGAAAATTAAGAATTTTAGATTTATTTGTAAAATCTAGACTTTTTGCTGTAAAAATTTGTTTAATATCAATTAATTTAAAAATATTTAATATAAAAATTGAAGTTTTAGCAGTATGTGAAGAATTGCAAACTGTTATAGGACGAATGGGAATGTCTAACTTGTGGAGTTTGGGAAGGGAAAACAACCTCGGTACCGTAGGATACATTGCTATAAAATATGAAACACAAAAATATTTCTTTCTCTCCAAATAAGGTGTGTACTTCATCAGTGTTACCTTGCATATATTGATAAGATTTGTAATATTTTTAACTATTTTATCTAGGGGGTTAAAATTTGTCTATCCAAATAGACATTTTTATCAATAATTATGACACCCGTGACATTATCTGCCTTTACAAATATAGCATCACCTCCAGTAAGCTTTGTACATATTGAATTAATGATTTTGCAATGTGACTGATTAAAGATAGAATTATTCTCTATAGTCTATTGCAAGTTCGAGTAAATTAACGTTTGAAGACAGGACAAATTTGTAAAAGCCTTTATTTTAAAAATTTATTTCTTCTTCAGTGAAGGAAATATGAGGGATTTTTAAATTGCTGGATATTACCTCTTTGATTTGATGTATAGGGTTTATTGTTAAGTTTATACTTTCTAAGATTATTAATCCTCTTGTTCTTTATAAATTGATCTTCATATCGTTTGATCTTTGATGCGTTGATGAAGTCTGCAATTAGAGAATTCAGCTTTATATAGTTTAAAAGAGTATTTAATATTCTTTGTGTAATAGCCTTCTCGTATTTTAAGTGTCGTCTCCTCTCACCTCTCAGGATCTTCTCGACCAAAACGATCTTCTTTTCTTCTTCAAGAGACAGTACGTATTGTTTGGAGAAGAATCTAATTATTTTGATCAAACTCATTAAATCTAGACAACATTAGTATATTTCAGAGACACTTTTTTGTATTCTGATTCAAAGAATATCTTAAAATAAAAAGTTACTTTTAAAGCAGCGAAGGCTTTTTGTATGGTGAAATTAATATGCTCCGTAAAATTTTATCAGCTGTCCATGACAACACTCAATTTCGTATTGATGCCGGAAACTCAATTTGTAGACGGGCAGTCTATAACCAAGAATGTACAGTGAATGTTCTTTCCAATATTGTGAAATATTTGATATATCACTATTTATAAAATTCATGGTACACTGAAAATCTGCAGGTAGGAACGAGTAGTAAATATAGGTGTCGTCAACATATAAGTGAAATTTATAGTATTGAAGTTGTTCTGATATCGTGGATGTATATACATTACATAGAAGTGGACTAATGATCGTCGTAGAGACTGGCGATCATTGAAGGTCTCCTTTTGCGATCTACCCTTTAAATAGTGAGTAAAAAGAGAGAGGGAGTTCGAATAACCTATAAAAACTAAAACCGTTCAGACGCACTTCACAGACGTACGTCAAATATGAGGTAGAGCCGATTCACAACTATGTAAAGGTTCAAAATCTGACTCCAATGCAGATATTATTTTGTCATCAGATTGGATAAGGTGCAGTTGCTTCTCTAAAATTGGCCGTATATCTGAAAAAGCTACAATATTAACCTCCTTAGAGGAGAAAAGAAATGTATTGATCTCGAGACAAGTGTTGATAATATGTGTTAAAAATTGAATGATATGTGAATAACATAACATTAACATTTATGTCGTTGACTATGGTCATACATTAAGTAGAACATGATTAAATTTCTAATGTTAATATCTGTACCTTGAGACAAGAACAACCAATGTCATAAAATAGCGAACATGACATTTATTATTTATTTGATAGTGTTATTTCGAAACTTCTTAATGCCAGAACAGTCGATGTCGTAAAATGATCATTATCTGAGATATTGTAAAAGCCGCCCCAATATCAAACACGGTTATGAAGAAATATCAGTACAAGAACAACCAAACTAATAATGGTTGTTATTGCAATTGTAATAATGGTACGCTTAAAGCTTACATTGGTTCTTAAATGTAGAGTTATGTTTATGTTATGACGGTACTACAACTTTATTGTGAAAAAAAAATTTAATAGCAGAACAGAGAAAATAATGCGTTTGTGTGAACAGCCATTAGATTTAATACAAGGTAAGAAATCTCCTTTTCTATTTTGACTTTTGTCTTAATTTAGTGTAAATGCATCGTGTAGTTTTTCCTTCAAAGAACAATGTTTTTGTTGATTAAATTACTAAGGTTTAGGTTTTTGTTATTTATAAGTATTATCATATTTTGTCAGCTGATTTTAGTTCGTTAACAGAAGTCACGACTGAAATGAATTATTACCCATATGTATATATGGGACATAGATTATTACCAAATTCTTCCAACATTTCTAGTGGTAAAGGGAGCAATATTTTAAAAGATATTACTGGCTTATTAGACGTTTATGAAGATAAAGACCCATCTGCAGAAGAACTAAATGAGACATCAAGCGATGCTGGTTTATCTAGAAGCATGAATTATTCCATTAATTTAAGTAAAAATCATTTTAATGAAAATGTAAATGAGGATAGCGAACTGGGAACTGAAACATTAAATATCCTTGATTTATCATAAAATATAATTAGTAATGCCGAATTATACTTCATTCAGTGTACTGAAAATGCACACAGCAGTAGTATTGAGAGTTTGTACATATCAAGTTGCGATGAATATGTTTGTGAATCAGATTTGGAAGAAAGTTCAGATGTAGAAGAGCAAAACAAAACTGATAATTCTATGATAAAGTGTAAGAAAGGAGGACGATAGAAGACAGAGAATAGGTCCCGAAAACGTATATGAAATGAAAAATTTTGGAAAAAAAATGTTAGAAAAAAAGCTAACGTTGAAGGGAAAGAATACGTATTTGTCACAGGGAAAACCAAGCTTCTACTTCTCTACTTCTTGCATACATTCATAAATCAAGCCGTTATTTTTATGAGAAATTGGTGGGAATTAAAGAGGTAGAGAATACATTAATGGGAGATGAAGAAGAAAGATTTGGAATAGCTATTCGTTTTAGTATTTTTTAACTCTAAAGTGGTGTTTCATTACCACGTTGCTTTTTGTAAAAGTTTTTTGTGCGTATTTTGGATATAAATGAGGTGCTTTTGTGCAAAGGAATTTTTCTTTATCTTGTATACATAGATTATCACTAATTCCTAATTCAACTTTTCAAAAAAAGGTAACAAATGTTTAAGTAGTGAATTAAAGAACTGAGAGAAACTAGAAAAAACAAAAACGTTTCATATTGCCAACTCAATCTATGCAAAACATCATTAAATATTCATAAAAGCCTTTTCTCAAAGAAATCAATGTTAAAAATAAAATCCTGTATAAAAATTAGCTCAATTTTCTTTAACCTTTTCAAAACTAAAATATTGACATTGTTGACATTGTTGTTGTTTCAAGGTACAGATATTATATATAAGGCACAATACTAATTCTTCCGTTGTTTTCTATTATGGCATTCATTGGATGCCCTATCTATCGCTGTTGTATTAACGTTTCAAGACTTTAAAGAAAGAAGAAGAAGATCTTAATAATATTACTTTATTATCCAACAGGAAGACCCAATTACACACGGATAAAAATTTATTCTACAACCAAGTAAAATCGCATCAGTCCAAGACAAAATTAGATTTCTGTACCTATAACCAAATTATAACTTTGGAATAAAATTATTATAGTCTTAAGATTTGAAGGATATGTTAGTCTTGTTTTAATAGTCCTGTAGAACTCTTAACTCAAGAATAATACTACTTCTTACACTATGTATGTAAGTTCTTTCACGAATATGCTTATGTTCTTAAAATAAACTTTTTTGATGTTTAAACGTAGATATTGTATATTTATTACAAAATATCTAGTTCTTGCATGAAACAGTATGTTCTTTTATGAATACGTTTATCCTCTTGCAATAAAAATATTAAATGTTCAAATGTAGATATTATATAGAGTTTTATTTTGATATACGCACCTTCTCAATTGTAAGAATCAACGATACTTATATAATATGTAAGATATTTTCAATTAAATGAATGATAGGTTGAATAAAACACTACTTTTTTTTGAAAAAGAAAATAAATTTATTAAAATAGATATTTAGCTTTACTATTTAAATGCACTAGTTTAAACTAAACTTTACTTAAAGCAGCAAGTATTCATATATAACTATAGATAAAGTGGACAAAGATGTCATCACATAACCAATATTTTGATTAAATTTCAAAGATTTTTTTATTTAGAAACAATTTTAATCATATTTAAGACACATTCGAATCGGTTAAGAACTAGACTCAACTCAGAACTGTCACCCGTTAATTCATTTATCTTCAATTATAACTACAAAAATAGTTTTAATTATGGACTAAAATCAATTTTCAATAATATGATTAGTTAACTGTAACATATGTTAATATTTAATATGTCAATTAAGATTCTACAATCGGGTAATAAGTGTCGAGACAAATGCTTTGGAACGTCCCAGAAGAAAATTTAGAACAAGCATTCTAAATTCAAGGAGAGGTAGAAGAGGTTGTAGCGGGTGGACACTACCAATGACGAGCTTTGGTGTAAAGGCATGCAGCCCAAATCTGCATATACATATCATTTACATCAAAGTAGAGCCAAAGGATGGTGTAAAATGAATAAAGTGGGCGGATGTAGATAGCCAAGGATCCAAGACAGTGCCACTATCAAACAGCTACTAGAGATTGATATCCTGGTCCATATGAAATTTTCTTATTGGATAATGGTTTGATATAGTTGTTTTAAAAATTAGAATCTTAGTAGACACAGATTTCCGTTGTAAAGGTCATTTCTTGACAGCCCGTATATTTGTGACCCAGACCACAACTATAGTTGCGTAGTGATCCTTAAATAGTAAAAAATATGTCTTTACAATGAGGTTTTAAAAACATTCTTATGTTCTTCCCGATTAAAAAAGAAACTCATTTACATTTATTTATACGTAAGGGTCATTCCAAGTCAATTCAACATGAAAAAAATTATTTTTGTGAGTTTAAAAAGCAATGGGGATGATGAAGTTTAGACCAATTGTTGAGTTGATGAGGAATAAATAACCCTTAAGTTTCAGAATTATCCATGGACATTAATGAAGGTGGTACAAATATCTTTAGTCTTACTTTAAATGCAACAATAATTAACAATAATTATGCGAATAGTTATTGTAAAAGTGAGTTTTGCTTTGAGTTTTGCCATATTAGGCTGAATAGGTTGTAGTACATATTATTTATATTTACATATTTCTTTGTGAGATTTCATCCCAAATCGGTACAATAAAGGCTTCATAAACTTATTGTTAAAATTTTAATATCTATAAAATTATTTTACCGCAATACACAAGTATTGGTTCCACTAGCTCCAAACAGTTTATAAAAGTATTCGGGTATTTAAAATTTCACAACGCCAAAAACTAAACCATTTTGAATTTGAAGTTGTTCGGGTGTTAATAAAAATTTGTAAAGGTACATAATGAAATTGCAAATGATGTAAACTATTACTAAAGCCATAAAATAATTCTAGAAAGTGGACAAAGGACAACAAATTTGCCTTTCAGAACACTGTCCAAATAGCTGATGAAAAAATGATTTTTTAATAATTAATTATTTACTTATCACAAAATCCTTCCAACAAACCTTCTAAACCCCAATTTAATAATATATTTTGAACAAATTCATCTAAACGATCCGAACTAACTAATCTTAAGAATTACGCTGTTCATTACTACGCCAATCCCTTTTAACGGTTTTCTGAGCGTAGGAAAAAAATTCAAAATATTATAGTCTTGAATGAATACATTACCATTTGATTTAAAATAATGTTTGTTTATCTTAAACATCTGTTCACTTATACAGAGAAGATATAGTGTTTTGGATTCTTTAAAGTATTATAGTATTAATGCAAATACACTTATATTAAAACAAATATTCTTGTTATAAGACTAAATTATCGAAAATAAAAAATTAAAATTAAAAACAATTTGATTAAAATGCATTTTAGGCATATTTTAAGAATAATTCGCCGAAACTAAATTTGTGTTTGATTTAGGAAATGATTTTTAATCATGCAGGATAATCTACAAAAAATGGTAAAGTAAAAAGAACCAAAAAATAATAACAATTCTTGTGAAATCAGAACAAAATTAAAAATAAAATGAAAGAAAATAATAACATGTCACAATACGGGTTTATATGAAGGCGACTCGACAGTACAATTTGTTCCAAGATAAAAAGTTAAATTCTTTCAATAACGTGACATAGTCAACACCTCGCTCCGCAGTCTAACCAACTGTTTTAAAACGTAAATATTTTAATAACCTCTTCTGCACTCTCTCGAGAATTAACTGTACAACAAGAATATCAAACCAGCGAACCGTATTTCAATTTTGTACGAATTAACGCATAGAGAAGTGCTGTTAATGCGACTCAGTTGTTATTTTTTTATATTGTCTGAAGATAAAGTCAATGCACCAGAGACTGACTTCACTATAGCGTTACCATGGTTTTTGAATTACAACTGGACTCCGAATAAGACACCCAAAACTCGAATAGCGCATTTTCTGCAAATCGCTTCAGCTCCTACATAATAGTTAAATGTTATTGGGTTGGTACAAACGCTTTCGTTACCGGACCAAAAGCGCATTACCGGTTTTCGGTATTCCTATTATTTTAAAACCGGAATACTGGTATTAATATTGGTATTAGTTTAATGTTTTTATCTCGTCCAAAATGAAATAGTTGATAGTAAATATTAAAGGAGACTTTCGCGCGCTATCATGTGATAAATTTCTTCAGGAAGCATTTGACTTTTGTTGTTAAATCAATTTCTTACCTTACTTTGTATAGGTATACTATGTACTATGTTCTATGTTTGTATAGGTATGTATGGTGGAAAATCCCCAGGACCGTTAATCGCCGTACGACAGGTCAATGACCTCCCCCCACCACCCACGACTCACGTCACGTCGGACATAAACACCCCCACCACCTCACCCCCGACCAATCGCTATCACCTACGACCAAGACGACCTACCATAAAAAGGAGCCAGAGCACCGCAGTACCTCAGTCTGTCAACAGGAGACTACGACAAAGCACTGAAGATGCCAAGTGAGATCTTGGCGAAACATCTGCCCCTGTCCACAGGTAACAACCAAGAAGATGAACGGATGATACCTCGGATCAACCAAAACACATACTTTTCCATCCGCGAAGCATTACGAATTACCATTACAAACCTCTACGGGGAGGAAATCTACAGGAAAACCAAGCTCTTTGAAAGACTGAGGGAAAAGAAAACCAACTTACTCTGGGATTTGACATTTCTAAAACGATGTCGTGACAATGACTTACAGCCTACTTTTACCAGACTTACTCACCACACCAGATCCCGACAAACTGAAGCGATCCTCAGGCGAACCAGGAATTCGCTCCTTAAAGAAGAAATCCGAAGAACGAGGAAGAATCTCAGCAGCACCGAACTCGAATTATACCAGCTTCATCTGTTATTGAGCCAACAGATCACATATCATCATTTGGACCCAGTTAGAAATTGCTAGAAATAACATTCTGGCGTTGCGAAACGAACAGAGCCCAGAAAACCAAGAAACTCCAAAAGAAGTTCGAAGATTTAAAAGCAAGGTCCGCAAAAACATCTAAGCGGCCACACCTCCAAAACCAAAAGATCGTCCATAACCTTTCAGGATATAACCTTTCAGATGCAGAACGAGCAGTTTTAAGTAAAGGATTCAACTACGCCTTAACCCCAAAGACCATCGCGGATGAAGAAATCATTGCTAACGTGGAATCCAGCTTAACATCAATGGAGAAACAAAAAGCCGAAATTTTAAGAATGGACATCTTCAGGATTTTGCGTTTAGCTAAACCACCGAAGTCGAATTTAGATCCAAGTGAAATCCAGGCCCTGAAGCAACTTAAAAACAACCACAATATCATCATACTTCCGGCGGACAAGGGTAATGCCACAGTGGTTATGGACTCGGTGGATTACAAGCAGAAGATCATGGACATGGTATCAAAGATACGGCCTACAAACCAGCAGCAAGAGACCCTACAACTTACCTAGAAAAGACAACCAAGTCGAAAATAGAGGCATCTACAATAGATCCGGAGATAAAGAAAACTCTAATCCCTCGAGAGAAATCAAGCAGGTGCCCTAAAGTTTATGGTCTTTCCAAGATACACAAACCGGACGTTCCACTTAGACCTATTGTGAGTGCCTTCAACTCACCGGTACAAAAACATGAAAAGTACCTGGCGAAGATCATGCAGCCTATTACACAACAAGCCGACTCCTATGTGCGAAATTCTGAACATTTCGTTCAAATTCTGGACAACGTCCAAATTGAAAACAGTGACATCTTGGCGAGCTTCGTTGTCAAGTCTCTCTATCCTAGTATCCCGATCGAAGAGGCCCTCAAGCAGATCAGAGAAAACGAAGACTTGCCCAGCCACATCGTTGACCTCGCCAAACACTGTCTCAACAATGCTTATTTTCTGTTTGACGGTCAGATTTACAAGCAGGTAGAAGGAGCAGCTATGGGTTCTTCACTGTCCCCGGTCATCGCCAACCTGTTCATGATTTACCTCGAGAAGAAAGCGTTAAGGGAGGCCAAATACAAACCGAAGTTATGGATCCGGTACGTTGATGACATCTTCGTCATTTGGTCCTTTGGAAAAGAAAAGCTCCAGGAATTTCAAGAATATTTGAATACCATTCATCCAAAGATCTAGTTCACCACGGAAATAGAAGAAAACGGACAGCTACCTTTTCTCGACGTATTAGTAAAGAAATCTCTCAACAGCCTGCAGCATACTGTATACAGAAAACCTACCCACACGAATCGATACTTAAATGCATCTTCTCATCATCATCCTTCACAGATCCAATCAGTCGCCAACTCACTAATCTCAAGATCCATTCGACTTACAGATAACGATAACAGATCAGAAGAAATGACGAAAGTCGCCTTGGCTCTTGCTCAAAACGGCTATTCCAAATAAATACATGGTGAAGAAAGCCATCGATCGACAATTCAAGCCGAAGGACCCACATCCACAAGAAGAGACCAGAAGACCCAACGTCGTACTACCCTACATCAAAGGAAAAACTGATCGCATAGGAAGACTACTACGGAAACACGACATTAGTACCACCTACAGACCCGGCAAGACTATAGGAGCTTCTCTCAGGAATCCAAAAGACCAAATAAAATTGGAAAATCTAGGAGTTTATTCCATCGCCTGCGGCTCATGCGACAAGAACTACGTGGGACAGACCAACAGAAGAATAGCTGCCAGAGTAGAAGAACACAAGCTGAGCATCCGAAACAAACAGCTCACTTCTGCTCTCTTCCGCCACCATCTGGACACAGGCCATACCATCAATTTCGAGGGTTGCAAGCAGGTAGCCAACGTTCCGCATTGGAGAACCAGATTGATCCGGGAATCCATTGAAATAGCGAAGAACGGCACCCTCAACAAGAGGGATGATGACTGACTACACTTGTCAGCAGCGTGGAGAACGGCCCTAGAGCACTCCAGGCCCAGGGCTGCTTTTCTGAGGCAAGGACCATCCAATTCGGAACGGCGGGACGCTGAGCTGCCTATCATTCTTGAAGCGTCCAGTGGAAGCTTCCCGGGTCCGGCAGTCGCCGGACAGCGGGTCGGTGGCCTCTTCTCGCCCATGGATGACGTCGCCGAGGCCATGTCCTGTGGAAAATTCCCAGGACCGTTAATCGCCGTACGACAGGTCAATGACCTCCCCCCACCACCCACGACCACGTCACGTCGGACATAAACACCCCCACCACCTCACCCCCGACCAATCGCTATCACCTACGACCAAGACGACCTAGCATAAAAAGGAGCCAGAGCACCGCAGTACCTCAGTCTGTCAACAGGAGACTACGACAAAGCACTGAAGATGCCAAGTGAGATCTTGGCGAAACGTCTGCCCCTGTCCACAGGGAACAACCAAGAAGATGAACGGATGATACCTCGGATCAACCAAAACACATACTATGTTCATGGTTCATACATTGGCCATGCTTTGTTTTTTTGAGAATACACAAATCAATGATTAAATATATATTATATAAAGATCTTCAGTTTCTAATAGAACTTCCAGTGCATATTATTCTGTTCCTATTTTGAAATAATGTCAAGCAGACTAATTACCATGCCCCCATTGGGAAGAATTTGGCTAAGTTTGGTTGGATTGTGTTGGTTTGTATTATTACATAGCGGAATGAAGTAAAGGACAGGTATAGGAACATCCAGAGACAGGAGATAAGGACGCTTATAAGAGAGGGAAGGTACAATGAAACATATGGTGACATAATGACGGGAAGGCTTCCAAAATACCTTGTGAAGGAAGGGAGTAAAGAGAAAAAGTTGTTGGCAGCCAGATACTATTCGTCTGTTTAACACGCTGACTTAACTTCAAAATCGAAAAATTAAAATCGAAGAAATCGGAATCATATTGTAGGCAGGAAATAGGTCAATTTTGAGCTGTGTATACAAATTATATTGTCGCAATTAGAGATAGCGTATGGGTGTTGAATGGATAATATGGAGAGGTGATGTCAAACATGAAGGTTATATCGAACTAAGAGAAGAAAAGGAATTGAGGACAGATTATAGAAGTGGGACAAATTAGTTCCATATAAGACGTACCATTTCGTTGGGTTGGGTTAAGTTGGATTGTATTATTAATTATTTTAACTTAGAAATGTCAATTTTCAATTACTTGTAACTTTAATTGTCCCTAAATCCTGGATATGAAGACCCTACAAAAGCAAAGTTATCACACCATTGTAGAAAAAATAAACAAAATTAAATCAACATTCTCTTAATTAATTAATTGGCTTGATTAGTTTTTTTAGTATGAGCGACTCTAAATAGTTTACAACTATAAAATTGACTTTATTTGCGTTATGGCCTATACATGATAACTCTTTCTCCAACAACATATCGCTCACTTGCAAAAAACCGCCACAAGTCAAAAACTGTCAATTTGAAATAAAACAATTTAAAAATTGTTTGTTTCATTATGAGATATAATGAGCCTTTATACTTTTTTTATGATTATTATTACGATAACCAATGTAAGTACGAAAGTAACATTGTTTGTGTAAAAAGAATGTATCTTTTTACGTACGTTGATGCAAAAATCATAAATTGGCAAATTTTATGTTGTCTGTATTTTTAGCAAATGAACAGATTGAGACTATCAACCTTCAACGCATTTTGGAGGTCTCTTTGGAACCACTAAAACGACAACACAGTTTGAGAAAAGAACACTTGGATAAAATAAAATTAATGTTTATTTTTGTTTTACTAAATGTATTTTGTCAACATTTTAGACTTGAAAGAAAGCTTTTATTTTGTCTGTATTAATCTTATAAATTATTAATTATTTTTAAATAAGTTTAATTTAAACAGAAGCTAGCTTACTTAAAACATAATATTTTGTCCGATTCTTCAAGATAAAGTTGAATGTGTCAAATTCAAATATCCGCAAATATAAGAAGATGAGTTCTTAAGAATTCATGGTGTTGCAGTGCGCTGAATTCAACTTTTGTGTGACAGATACGTTCCTAATAAATATGCGTAAAAAATCGCTTAATACAAGATATGGCATTTATGTAACAACACTAGTTTATAAATTTCAATAATTTTTTTTTCTCGAAGGCTGCGTTTCATATTCAGTATATTTTTTATTTGATATAGTATGCTTTTTTAGCTATACGGATATATATGGCTATATGGATATAAAAGCGAACTCTGCGTTATTTTTATTTCGAGTTGTAACTCGACAAACTTTTTTTACATTTTTGTTACACTTTATCGTACCGTAACAAACAAAAATTATGTATAAACAAAAAAGTTAACTATTCGATCCTGTAGAACATTTAATTCTTTGAATATCGAAATATTGTATACCATGATCAAACGCACCATAGCAGCTGCTAGATGACATATCTTCACTCTTCCCTTATCTAATCACTTTTACTGGAATGCATTAATCGGTTAGGAGGACATGGTCTTTTCATGGAGAAATAATTTTTTCGGCTGATCTTACATTAGGATAAATCAATTATTTCTGTTTTTTTGTTAGTCTAAGTTAATCTAAGTTAATAGGCTAAACCTGTGGTATCGTTTGTAAGATCAGCCAAAAACCTGAGCCCGCATCGTGGTGATGCCAAAATCTGATAGACGTGACCGATTAATACTATCAAGTAACAGAAAAAAAAACTGTTATAAGAGTAAAAGTGACAGTGGAATAATTATTGAATTACTCTATATGCTTAATATTCTACATTTAGAATAGGTATAATAATATTGATTTCAGTGAATTTAATGTATATAGTTGTATACATGTATATGGAAGAGCTATACATATCTTTATTAACAAATTTTCGTTACATTGGCAAAAATTGAAATTTTATTAGGATTGGAAATGTAATTTACACAGAGTATTCTTCGCATGATATTTGATATCAATACTATATAATTTACTTTGCAACTGTGTAACAGAAATTATGTAAATCGAACTGTATAAAGACCTGTGTAAAAGATCTGTACAAAAAATAAACAAAATCATTCTAGAGACTTTAGAGATTTTAAAAACTTTGGCCATGCTTCTAATATAATGCATGGCTTTTCTTCGCCTTTTGCAGCCACTGTAATAATATCAAGGGATGAGCGATCTCTTGTTTTTAAAGAAACGCAGTGATTAGTAACCGCTCTTCCTCAATCACTGTGATTTTAAACGGTGACAGTGATCACCGTTTACCTTTTACGTACAGGTGTCCACATTCCTCAGACGTATGACAAATACACCATTACAAGTAGCTGACACGGAATCAGTGTTAAAAGGATTATTGAAAATATTTTCCTTTTGGAACAAGTGGTATTAAGTATTCCACAGATTTGCATACAATCCTCAGTCAAATGCAGTAGCAAGAATTTAAGGAGTGTTTAAAAGAATACTCAGAGCTTAGAGCTACGAAATTGGAAATGAGTTGATCGAGTATATTGATCAAGTAATATTTGACATCAGAGTCAAAGTGGAATGCCATCGCTACTATATTTGCGAAAACTCAACCCAACCCAACCCTGTGGTTTCCACAAGGAAGAAGCTTCACGGGAAGCTATTACCGTTCCAGGAAGAATGAGCAAGAGGAAGAAATGATGGACGGTTGAAATAAGTGACCATCCGAATCCAATTCAATACTACCTTTGCCGTCCAATTTGTTATTCCTGATTTTTTGGAAGATTTCGGCCCCTTGGGACGGCTGAAATTATTTCATTTGATACAAAAATTTTCCTCGACCTAATTATTCCCCTAAATACATTGCTCATAATCGCCCGACCTCGAAGTTGTCAGCTACCCAAAGTATCAATAATTTAGATTGGGTTAGGATTATTGAAAATATTTTCCTGTTGGAACAAGTGATATTAAGTATTCCACAAATTTGCATATAATCCTCAGTCAAATGCAGTAGGAAGAATTTAAGGAGTGTTAAAAGAATACTCAGAGCTTAGAGTTACGGAATTGGAAATGAGTTGATCGAGTATATTGATCAAGTAATATTTGACATCAGAGTCAAAGTGGAATACCATCGCTACTATATTTGCGAAAACCCAACCCAACCCTGTGGATTCCACAAGGAAGAAGCTTCACGAAAAGCTATTACCGTTCCAGGAAGAATGAGCAAGAGGGAGAAATGATGGATAGTGGAAATAAGTGACCATCCGAATCCAATTAACTGCTACCTTTGCCATCCAATTTGTTATTCCTGATTTTTTGGAAGATTTCGGCCCCTTGGGACGGCCGAAATTATTTCATTTGATACAAAAATTTTCCTCGACCTAATTATTCCCCTAAATACATTGCTCATAATCGCCCGACCTCGAAGTTGTCAGCTACCCAAAGTATCAATAATTTAGATTGGGTTAGGGTTATTGAAAATATTTTCCTGTTGGGACAAGTGGTATTAAGTATTCCACAGATTTGCATACAATCCTCAGTCAAATGCAGTAGGAAGAATTTAAGGAGTGTTAAAAGAATACTCAGAGCTTAGAGTTACGAAATTGGAAATGAGTTGATCGAGTATATTGATCAAGTAATATTTGACATCAGAGTCAAAGTGGAATGCCATCGCTACTATATTTGCGAAAACCCAACCCAACCCTGTAGATTCCACAAGAAAGAAGCTTCACGGAAAGCTATTACCGTTCCAGGAAGAATGAGCAAGAGAGAGAAATGAAGGACGGTTGAAATAAGTGACCATCCGAATCCTATTAAATGCTACCTTTGCCATCCAATTTGTTATTCCTGATTTTTTGGAAGATTTCGGCCACTTTTGACGGCCGAAATTATTTCATTTGATACAAAAATTTTCCTCGACCTAATTATTCCCCTAAATACATTGCTCATAATCGCCCGACCTCGAAGTTGTCAGCTACCCAAAGTATCAATAATTTAGATTGGGTTAGGTTGGGTTAGATTTCGAAATTTCTACCCAACCCAACACTTCGATCATCCAAAGTGCTATTCATGATACTTATTTCTTTTGATGATTCGTCCTCAAAAAAATTTTTTTTTTAATTCCTTCTCAAGCTTAATATTCTCCCGAATATACTGTCCTAATCATCTTGCATTCATATTTCGATCAATTTCGAAGACCACGGTCGACCAAAGCAACACTAAGTTGGATAAGAATGACTTAAATTTTGAAATCCATGATATTTCTGAAAAGAATCTCAATCTCAATCTGTCAATCTCTCTTTCAAAATTCTAAATCTGAAATTTTGATGTAAACATGATGAAAACATGCAACACATGGTTTCCGACCTGGAGTTGTGTTATGAGAGACAAATTAGATCTCTGATAAGTATGGTAGAAGATTTATGGAATGGCTAATGGATCAGTAGTTGCTTATGGTTTGAAATTACTAGAACGATTGAAAAAAATACAAGAAATCGTTTAAATTAGTATAAAAGAAACACAAAATATATCAAACAAATATTATGATAAAAAAGCAACACAAGCTATTTACAAAGGTGATATGAAAACCAAGTAGAAAGAATAAATTCAAATGCAATGGAGAGGTCTCCCGATGTGCTTTCAAGACACCAGATCAAAATTTTAATACCGGTCCAACATAAAAGTATCTAAGAAGCTGTCATCCACGAATGTACTTCGGCAAGCTTTTAACATTTGTCGCTAAATGAATTTGTTACCTTATTTTGTTTAGGCGCACTGTGCTTAGCGTTTAGCATATATTTAGTACACAAGTCATTCTTTCTTTTAGGAATACGCCCATGAATGATTTTTAAATATGTATGAAGATCACTAGTAGAATTTACGTTGCATATTATTCTATTAGGAGATGATGCGCAAAAAACGAAAAAAAAAGGAGAAGACATAATGGGGTGCGTTTCGCCTCTCTATCTAGAACAACCGTGGAAGAATGTCGAAAAAAATGTCGAAAGGATGAAATGACCCTATTCGAAGTCAAACCCAACCGAATCCAATTCAATGCTGCTTTTGCCGTCCAATTTGTTATTCATGATACTTGGAAGATTTCGTCCACTTCGGACGGCCGAGATTATTTCATTTGATACAAAAATTTCCCTCAACCTAAATATTCTCCTAAATACGCTGCTCATAATCGTCTTGCATTCTTATATCGCCCGATTTCGAAGTTGTCAGCCACTCAAAGCATCAATAATTTAGATTGGGTTGAAACTTATTTCTTTTGATAATTCTTTCTCAAAAAAGTCTTCCACAACTTTAAGCAACACAAAGTTGGATTAGATGGCATAAATTTTGAAATCCCAACCCAACTTAATACTTGGGTCATCCAAAGTGTTGTTTATGATACTTGGGTGGACCGAAGTCTTTGAAGCTTTGAGTTGGATTGGACTTCCAAAGTTCAATCCAACCCAGTGATACTTTGGGCGACCGACGTCTTTCTAGTCGAAAATTTAATTACATATAAAATTGGAAAAGGAATATAGACAATTTATAGAAGAAAAGGGATTTGAAAAATTTCATTGGAGAATTTATTTTCAAATCGACCTGGAAGAACCAATTTGGAACAACATGATATTGCATTGAAATAAGAAAGGACTACTCGAACCAACCATATTCACAATCACCATAAGTACGAGAAATTATAGACCAAGAAATATAACGCTTAACTTATGGGTAATTAAAATAATAATACCGGAACGTATAGACACTATACATAAAATTACAATGTCATTATTGCCAACCGTGATTTTTTAGTAACGGTGATAGAAATGATATTGCTCGTGTCTAACAATAATCACACTACTGTTTTTAAAAGCACTGCTTAAATATCATTGTGATCGTCTATAAAAGAGATATCCATAGGTGATATCTTTAAAGCGTTGCAGCTGTGGCGATTAATATCATTTTTACTTGGTGATTGCTGCCCTCTGGTAATACAGTTTCCACTGATATCAAAATTCGATAGACTATAGTAATAAGTAGTAACATAAAATATATGTTAGTAGTTATGTATAGGTAACTACTGACATAAGTTTTATCCCTGCTGATAGCATGTTTTTAAAAATAGAGTTGCAGAACATACATCTTACAGAATATATTCTGTTTTTATATAGTCAAAACATAATTCTTCTTATTTTATTTTTAAATAAAATACGTTCGATCATGGTGTACAATGCTTCGATGTTTAGACAATTAAATGTTGTACTGATAAACATAGTTTCATAGTTTCGGTGCGATGAACTGTAACAAAAATAATGAAAATGCCAAAACAATTTGTTTTATCGAGTAAAGCCGTAACAAAATAACGGGTCCGATTTACGTTATCGAGGTATTGAAAATGTTCGTCTGGATCTTATACTTTTATGATACTTTTATGTCCAATAGTAAAAGTATATATTATAAAAGTACACTATAAAGATGCAATATGTAAAATAAAAAATATACTAAAAAGGAACCGTTACTATATTTTTAATTTACGATTTTCCATATATTTAGGAATTATCTCAAAAATTGAACGTGATCAACAAAACTGAAGACAGTTCTAGAATCAGCTTAACACGCTACCTTATAAAAAATTATCGCCGCCTTCGAGGAAAAAATCGATTAAAATTTATAAACTAGTATCATTACATAAATGCCATATTTTTTACGCGATTTTTTACGAGTATTATTTATTAGGAACGTATCTGTCACATAAAAATAGAACTCAATGCATTACAATATCATAAATTCTCAAGAAGTTACCTTCTCACACTCCCCTATTTTTGAATCTGATAGCCAGGGAGATTATGGAAACGTGCTTTAAACACAACATGTTTAAATCTTCAAAGTTGGAAAATTCGTTTAACCTGCTTAGGTTGCAGTACAGTTCTATATTGTCATAAAACTCTTCCTGATGACTATACTCATTTTGATAACCTTGAATTTTCAACTTTCTTGTGCGATCATTGTGACAATTTCTAGAAGGATCTTTTTTCTTCTTATTAGCCTTCCGCTTTTGTACCACTTTGTACCATTGCACCGCAAAAGGTTAAATAATACTTCAAAATTTTCCTATAATAGTTATTTATGGAACAGTACGTGAAGTTAGCTTTTTTCGCACGAACTTACTAGATTTGTTTCATTAAATAGCGAAAAAGTCTTCAAAATAGCGATTTTACGAATGAGAATAGCTAAAATATTTACCCTCTCATTTATTTTAAAATAATATCAGGGTAAAAATAAAATAAAAATATTTTCTGCTTAAAAAGTTATTTATAACAATATTTTAAATTCATCAATAATTCACAAAATGACATAAATTTAAATAAATGTCTATGCGAATGTTTAATTAAAGTAGCCCCATCTATAAATCAATAGTGGCAAGTTTAATTTATTCATTACAAACTTTTCAATATTACATTGTATAAATCACGAATTATTCATGCATTATTGAATCTTTTATCATAATATATCAATTTTTTTTAAATCTGCCTCAATTTCCTATATTCATTAATAAATTATTTATTTTTACCGCCATCTATTAACGCAAAGTAGCTATAATTATTAATAATCATATGATAAACTACGTTAACTGTAATAAATTCTTCATCATTTTAATGGCATCCCTACAACTACTAAACTAGATACAAAACCATTTAATTGAACCCTTTCTATCTAATTGATGGAACAGCTATCTGGACCAATATCCATTAGGCGCAATTCATCTGGTTCATTTCATCTCTGCCTCTGCAAATTCCATCAGATCAATTTACGCCCCCATGAAAATGTAAACAGGCCGCATATGGTAAACATCGTTGACAAACGAATTTATTTATTCCATTACGCTAACGAATACGTTGCGTTATTTGTAATTTACACGGGATTTAATTCGCTATTTTAAAAATGAGTTAATACAAATAAACGGATTAGAAATTAATTACATCTTTATTTATTTTATAAATTATATTTGTACATATAATCAAAATTTTTGATATAAAGAATTAATAGGTGATGTCGTGTGAATATAATTTTTGGGCATCATGGTTCGGTTGGGATGGATTAGGTACGTAACTTTCAGGTCCAACGGGGATGTTGGTACCTGCAACTCTAAATCCATGGGCGTCGGCAACGTAATGGACGGTTTGTAAAACTCCGTTCCCATCGATGTAGGAATAGCCACCTCTTACAACTCCATCGGCTGATTTTGTTTCAGATTTGCTACTCCACGGACCGGTGTAACCATAGGAATATTGCCCGTAACCATCCTGAGCTTGGTATTGATGGAGGATTGGAGCATAAGCAACCACTGGTTGTTTAGCAACAACGGGGGCTGCTATAATTTGGGGAGCTCGAACGGGGACGACATATGATCCTGTTTGGTATGTTACAGGACTAATGCTAGGTCCGGCAAAATGATTTTGGGTGGCTGCTGCAAGATCTCTAGCTTTGGTTGCTTCAACCGCTGCTAAATGTTCCGCCCTAGCTTTTACAACCTCTGGTAAATCATGAATTTGGGCGGGAGGTTGAACTGGGATTTGAACAGCTGCGAGATGTTGCGCTTTAATGGCTTCATATTGCGCTAAATGGCGCGCTTTAGCTGCAGCAACTTCGGGAAGATCTTGAACTGGTTGAAGGATTGGGACGGCATTAATTGGAACTGCGACTGGGTTCGAGTATTGAACAGTTCTAGCTGCGAGATGCTCGCTTTTAATAGTTTCGAATTCCGATAAATGTTTTGCTTTGGCGTAAGCAACATCAGGTAAATCTTGAGGAAGATTCGTTGCTGCTACTCTAAATCCGTGTGCGGGATCTGCAACGTACTCAACGCTTTGAAGAACTCCATGTGAGTCAATGTAAGAATACCCTCCTCTAGTCACACCATCAGCGGTTTTTGTTTCCGTTTTGGTCGCCGTCGGCGTTGCGTAACCGTATATGTATTGGCCATGGATGTCTTGAGCGTGGTACAAAGATTGAACTGGGTGATTATAAGGGGCCAATCCTACTGTAACTCCATATGCAGGAATAACGTGCGTTCTTCCTTCATACGCGAATAGAAGTAAAATCGATATAGATATCGTGACCTAGAAAATTAATTCATTGCCAGGTGAGAGTGAAAGGATAAATTCTTTAGGCGTTATGCAACATTAAGAAGAAATTTTAAGATGAAATAACTTACGAAACGAGACATGATTAGCTCCTCTTCACAAGCGTACACAAGGAGAATTTCTTAATGACTAACGAAAATTACTATTTGAAGAATGTTATATAAGGTTAACCGCACCTTTAACCTCGCCTGCTGCTGCTGGTTTACGTCTGGTCTTTTGTTAGATACAGAGACAACTGTATAGAACGGAGGTAGAAGCAATGTAAGAACTCTTATTTTCCGGAAGTCGTAGCAAGGTCGTTATTGATTGTATTTTAAGTTGATTTATAGATACGAACATAACTCGTATATGAGAGTTAGAAATAAAAAATTTATGTAAATCAATTCGGATTCAATTATATTAAGGATGCAGCTTCGTCAACAAGATAAAGAAAAATAGATTTTGAAAATAGGGCAAAACCGTTTTGAGAAGCTCAAATGTGGTTGGATTCCTAAGGCATTCAGGGAGCGGAAGCTCCTTACCCCGAACGCTTAAACCTTTCAACCGAGGAGCTTTTGATGTTCGCGACGAGAGCTTTAGTTCGACGACGAATACGAATTCTTAAAACAAAACAGCAAGCGGTGATACTGACGAAAGATTTCAACTTAACGGAAATTGAAATTTGACTTTTTTATTATTTCGCTTTCTAAACAAAGCTTTAAATTGCATAAAGCGAATTGTACCAAAAGATAAAATATTCTTTATAATTATCCATAAATGAGTAGATTTCTCTTTATGATTGAGCATGTTGGGTGTAGATGGAGCGAGTGGTTCTGATTTAAATACCGTTTGGTTATTTTATTTACAGCGCCCGGGATAAAAATACAATTAAGCTATAATTCTTTTCGATCGGGAAGAACGGATGGTAAGAAGGAAGGGTGGTTAATGGAAAACTGTTGTCGCTCATTATTTATTGAAGCCTCTGCAGACGGCGCCGAAGTTAGTATCGCGAGAGGGCGTCGCGACGCCACAGCACAGGACCTTGCTGGTTCAAAACCAATTTGCAGATGCAGATGTATGGATATTGGACGTAATCCGATAGACGCGCTGCGGTTGGCACGTGAACCTTGCATCCCAGACCGGGATTTTCCATAATTAACTCTAAGTACGTTATGGCAGGCGTCTGAGATTACGGAAACGGGCGTATTGGGTATTAGCCTTTGAATGAGATATGGAACGAAAAACAGATAATTTTTTTCAATCACATCTTTATTATTGTGTTGTTTATAGATATACATACACAAGTATACACAGTTGCACATTTCGTTATAATTTAATCAGAGTTATTCTTGGTTTTTGTATATCTATATAATCGCGTACATTAACACGTCCACTTATTTAAAACAAATATAAATACAAATAAATAAATAACAAAAATAATTTTGTATTGTCTATAAACAAGATAGAATTACATAAAAAAATGATGACTTATATTTATAAACATTTAGATTACATTCCGTGTAGTTACACACACATTAATATTAATACGATAATTATGGTATATTATAATTTTAGCGTACATATTAAATTTTATTTACATTTAATAAACTATTTCTTAACAACGTATTAAAAATTTATAAATTTAAAATACTTTGTACACAACGATTATAGACTAAAATTTTTTATTCCAAAACTTTAATTCACATATAAGTTTCAATTTTAATATTATTAAAATTAGGGAATAAAATTATAAACATGTAATGCAGATTTGTTAAGCATTGATAAAATTTGTCGTAAATACAGTATGTCCTCGGATTGAGTTACAAAGAGGGGAAAAAATTATTAATTTCTTATCAATCTTCTCTCAGCATAAATAATGCATTGGTTATGTTCAAATCATTAAATCACACGAATTTTATTTTCTAACTAATTATTGCAGTTTTTACGTAAAAATTTGACTTTTTTCAAAATTTTTATTAGCTGTTATTTGGTTTTAGGTTATTCTATATTCCTGTGAAAATTCCATATAAATAGAGGAGTATAATATATTAAAATAATTTTATTTTAGGTTGACTGCGTATTGTATAATTAATAAATAATATATAATAAATAAATAAATTGATAAATAAATATTACAAATTATAGTGATATAGTACAAAAAGTAAATAAATATAACGCTTTGACGATAAGTGGAACTTGAGCACAAAAATAAAATTTCTATATAGAAGTTGTTCTAACCGCTACCGGCAGTCCCCTCGTACAAAGAACAAACGAGTCAACAACAACATCAAATAGAGAAATTGAAACGAACCTTTTTCTTTTTAGAATGCATTAAACTATTATCATTAATCGTATCATAACAATTGGTATTCAACAAGAATACAGGATGTAAACGATCAATGGTCACAGTTATTTCTTTATTGTTGCGAGAAATAACCTATTCTTTTTTTAATTTTTTTTTATTAACTTTATATGGTTACTCAAATTGAGAAAAAATATTTGGCTTAAAATCTGTAATGTGTAATGTGATGTGACGGAAAAATTGGTTTAAGGTTAAAAATGTTTCTCGCAAGCTCACAAGAATGGTTCAGTTTCTAGAGAAGCATGCGAATCAATCAATTCATTGACTATGAACCAATTCAGCGGAACAACATTTCAGATCCTCTTTTAGAAAAGATCTTATTGTTAGTCGTAACAAAATTATGGAAAGATCGTTGTTCCACCTGTTATTGTTTCCTCTACCAGCAAAGGATATTTCAATAGATCTATTGAATTTTTTCAACATTCCATTGCTTTGAGAATGATAGGAGGAAGTACGAATCTGAGAAGATCCAATTACTTTGTTAAATTGTGAGAAAACTTGAGATTCAAATTATTTCCTACGATAGCATCTTCTACAGAGGACGCAGTTACATTAAGAGGATGTGCTTACGGCCAGCATGTAAATCTGTCAATGATTGTTAAAACATAGAGGACCAACAAGATCAAGATGAACATGTTCAAATCTGCCTTTTGGAATACGAACCTTCAGAACTGGAGATTTGGATAATTAGTAATCTTAGTTTTTTTGGCAAGAAAGGTAAATTTTAATTCATAATTTAATATTTTTAGTCATACGAGGCTAAAAGATATATATTATGAGATTGTAACGAATTATTTCTGGAATATAGAGTCTCGGCTGAGTAGACGAAGTCTCATATCAAAGGGATACATTTAAATATTAAATAATTTTTGATAATTCGCGAACACTATTTTTCGTTGATTGTTTATTAAGTGTTTTAGTAGTGTATCTGAGAATTGAGCGTCTTGAATTGATTTTAAGTCTGGATGAGATAAATCAAAACCACCAATGTCGATTCTTGAAAAAGTATCGGCAACTATATTTGTATCACCAGATGAAACGTAGATACCGTCTTTGTTGAGGTGACTTCTCAAATTTTGAATTAAAAACCATTTTAAAAACTGCATACTTGACCAAAGGTTTGTACTCAGTAAAAACTGTAAACTGATTACCTAGAAGAAAATGTTGGAACAATTTTACTACAGAATATACTGCTAGATAATTCACGATCATGTGTAGAATATTCAATTTGGCTTGGTGATAATTTTGTTGCGAAGAAGGCAATCGGTTAAGCTTCATGATTGATAATCTGCGAAAGCATTGCTCTAATAGCTGAATTGGAAGCATCAGTATTAAAGGACAGAGTAGCATTACCTGAAGGATGAAGAAGAAAGGCACAACTTGGCAATAAATTTTTTGCTGTTGAGAAAGCCGACTAACGATTCATAAGACTAGCAGTCGATGTCCTTTTGCTTTTTCGAATTAAGAATTGTTGATAAAGTATACAAAGGATGAAGTATTTCTGATAAATTAGGAATGAATCTATGGTAATAATTTATCATTCCTAGAAATCTTAATCCTTGTAAATTTTTTAATGAATTGGGTTTGGGAAACTCATTAATAACTTTAATTAATTGCAGATGAAACATAATAAATCAGGAAGTGTAACGAAGATACATCACAAATACATTTTTTAGGTTGTATATTTATGCTAAAAGTAGTTAGTTCATAAGCGTTTTAAATGTTCAGTTTCATTTTCATTAGCAACTAGTACAGTAAAGCTCCACAAATTCGTACATTCGCAAATCCTAATTACCTTGTAATCCGCACGAAATTAGAAAATGTAAAATTTACAATGTGTCCCTTGTAACCCGAATTGGTAAAGAATTCGCTAATGAGCATTAAAAGATTCTTCGTTCATCTGTAGAACAAGACGATATTTCGAAAACACTGAAGGGCTTCTATTAAAATTGCTGAGTTCATACTTCCCAATGTTTGTCAATCTTTGCAATTTATTAACAAAATACTAGAGAAATATATTTGAATAGCCAGATGAGGAAGAGTAATAGCGCCATAGAAAACCTAATGGCTAATCGAGATACAATCCTGGGCGCCAGCTCCTGTGGGAGCGCCTGTTTTTGCAATGAAATAGAGTTGAGTTGAGTATAGTAGTACATCTGAAAAAATTTGTTTAACGAAGTCTTCTACAATGAATAGTTTCTGAAATAGAGTACATTACAAACTCATTTGGTAATCCCCAATATTTGAAATGACGTAAAACTAGAACTAACACTACACCTAGAAATAGAAAGGTTTGGGTTTAACTTCTAAACTTCTAGGTCTAGTTTTAGTTAGTTCTAGTTTTATATCGTTAGATCTAAATCTAGATCTAGAACTAGAAACATTTAAGGTAGCTGTACATCTCTCAATTCGGCTAAACCTGGTTAAATCTATGATTTAGTTTTCTTTTCTAACCATTGTGTTGATCTTATTGAAAGAGATTAAAAGATTGTACTTTAAACAATAAATTTTATTGATAATCTCGCCTTTACCGGTTTCGCCTATTAAGGCATCTTCAGAAGGAATCAGGTCACTTAAGTGTTGCGGCAACCAAAATTAAAATTAAAAGTTGTAATCATCTATGTTTAACAGAAAGCCTTCTGAAGATGCCTTAATAGGCGAAACCGGTCAAGACGAGATTATTAATAAATAAATTGGAATTAAAATGAATTTCTTCGTTTTTTAACTTTTAATCGATGCATTTATTATTTATTTTTCGTCCCTTACATTTGTTTCGACTAAAAATAGCCGAAACAAACGAAAACATTCATTTTAATTCCTATTTAATTAGTACATTGATGAAAAATGGATAAAAATAATTATTCTGATTATTAATAAAGTCCATTGTTTAAAGTGCAATTTTTTTCAATGTGATTGAATCTAGTTTTAGTTTCTTCTTAATATATACTTCTTTTTAATATATATAGGTTTGGGTTGGGTTTAGCAATACATCTGAAGACATTTTTTTAACGAAGGCATCTACAATCAATGACAGAATACTTTACAAGCTCATTTGGCCACTCTGCATCTAATACTAGATCTAGACCTATAATCTTATTTTTGAATTTTGTATGAATAGGAGTGTACTCGTTTCGTTCGTCCAACCAAGCCCTAGGACATCAAATATCTTAGGACTGCAGTGAAGAACAACCTGATGATGTCATTCTATTGTTCATTCAACAATTTAAAAAAATCGGTATTCTGCTGCAACAAATCAGCCAGTTCACTTCATGAAGACGCAGGGATAAAGGAGTTTGGAAGTTAGGAAGCCAATAAATGTTTACCAGATATTATTATCTAGTACAATAAATCTATAAATATATGTTTATAAGACATTTTGGCAACATCTAAATATGACTTCAATAATCCGCATGTTTCCGTAATTTGGATTAACCTAGTTATAATTGATTCGGTTTACCAAAGTTTTACTGTATGTCTAATGTCTAATTTCTTTTAATATTTCTTCTAATTTCATTTATGAATCACTGAAAAGTTTAAGCAGCATTTCGCAGACCAAAAAGCATTCATGTAAATTCAAATAATTCGAAAGATGTAGTAATAGCAACTATGTATATATCAGCCTCATGACATGGTATTTGGTGATACGCAAGTGTTAAATCCATTTTTGTAAAAAAGTTACATTCATGCAAGTGCAGATTGAAATCTTGAATGTGTGGCAATGGATCTCGATCAGAAGCTGTAATTAAATTCAATGATATATCGATAAGCATCACAAGGTTGCCAATCATTAAAATCATTCTTTGGCACTATGTGGTCTGCAAGGTCTACAAATACCAATTAAGAGCATCACTTCAAATTCTGTTTTAGCGATTGTAAATTTTGAACAATCTAAACGTCGAGGACGATAAAATGATAAACGAGAATTTGTTATTATTTGATGTTTAATATTATGTAATAAAAAATCCAGTGTAGAAGTCAAATTTGGGAAAGATTTTAAAAGTTTAGTAAATTGAGTTTCAATAAAAAAAGTTTATGACTAGTTATATTTGAATAATAGATTCAACCAATTTAGTTTTAGTGCCGATTAAACGCTTATTTATGACGTCAACAAGAATACTAAATTTATCTAAAAAATCTGCGCCTATAAAAAGTTTGGTAACATCAGCGACGGTAAAAACGAAAGAAAAATTTTTGTGCAAATTTAAAGATACAGTCAATACTTTCTTACCGTAAGTATTGATTATAGAACCATTAGCTGTTGAAAAAAAGGAGCTGAACCTATCTTAAAGATTTGAAAAGTTTAGATGATAAAACAAAAATATCAGCATCTGTATCGACAAGAAAATTTAGATTATTGTGATCATCGTAGAAAAAACGACGATGACTAATAATATTGGTATTATTAACGCTTGACAATTCCGTTTAGTTAAAACTAAATTTTTATTTGAAGGTATTTTTGCTATTGAAAAAATAAATTTTGATTTGAATTGATTTCATTTTTTCATTAAAAGAATTGAAGAATTTGCACCACCCACGTTAACAATTGAGGGCTTCGTTGCTAAATTTTGCAAAAAAAAGCAGATTGGCGATTCCTTGAAGATCATCGAAAGGAAGAATTTGACCGTTCACGGCGAAAATAATAATGTGAACAACGAGAACTCTTCTCGTTGTTTAACCGTTCAATTTGCACTACGTACCTTAACAATTGAGGGCTTTGTTACCAAATTTTGCAAAAAAAGCAAATTGGCGATTCCTAAAGAACATCGAAAGGAAGGATTTGACCGTTGATCAATAGAATGGACTTGTGATTCGATGGAAATCTGGCATTGTTACTGTTTGTAAAAGAGTTTGATAAAAATTAGAGAAATCTTTTAATGTCTTAAGAATTTCGAAGTTATTAATAGTATAATTAAAAAATAATGATAGCGAAGAACTGCTGACATGTAATTTTGATCCTACGTCAGAAATTGATAAAAACATGACCCGCTGGAGGACAATGATGCCCAAATTTTATCAGCAATTGGTAAAAGATCATTTACTTCCTCCTTTCCCCTAATATTCATGGTAACCTTATTTGCCAGAGTTTAAGTAATAAATTTTGACTAACCATAGAAGAACTACCAACTGTTAACTGCATGCCTTTATAGAAGTCAGACGAGCGTTGATCACTCATCGGAGTACCAGACAAGAGATCATCAAGACATTTCTCTTCCGAAAGAGAAAGTCTGTTTAACAAAATTCTTTTCAGAAAGGCATATAACTCTTTCAGGTGGATCATTAAGTAACTGAGCGATAACTAAATTGTAATTACTTCTATCGCTCGTGACTCTCGAAATAGCGAATTGTTTTTCTACTTGCTTAAATCATATATGAGATGACTAAAATGTTGGTAATTTGATATGACTTAACTTTTCTATTAATTGATTATTCACGTTTTTTTCCGTCCATTTTAATTTTGTCTCATTATTTTATGTTTAATTTTTAGATGAATGACAATACATTTTGATTAGTTCAACAATATTTAATGTCGCCTAACAACTCGAGTGTGTCAATATAAAAAGGAAATTGCTTGCAACGTACTCTAGAGAAATGTTATATAAAAAGAAACCTAAAACCTAAAAGCCTTAAGTTTTCTACGATCAATGTACTCTTAGCATGGCGAATTCCATGGTTAATAAAATAACCATGGAAACGCCTCATATATCGTGCTTGAAACATTTTTAATTTAGAAAACAAGTTCAATTTTTACATCTAAACGAGAATAGTTAGTTAATTTGTATATTTAAAACATAAAATTCTTACGATTTAGTGGTTTGAACATACGCGACGCATTATTTATGCTAAAATAAGTTTAAAAATTAGTAATAAATTATATTTTTCTCTTTGTAACTCAATCCGGGGTCATACTGTATAATATCGAAAGATCCCTTTTCAAAACCCCCTCATAAAATATTTAATATATTTACGGTCTGTTTCAGTAGCTTTCAGAAAATAATTAGGATCCGTCAGAACATCCATTTCAATTAGAAACTTACAGGTTCTCTCTTAATTATCGGGCATTGGAAGTCTCTAACTAGACGGGGAGTTCGTGCGCGTACTTCATCCATTCCACAAATTCCAATTGCTCTTACTTTTTAATTATTTCTGTCCAACAACAGTTGTTCAAAATTGAAACAAAATATTTGGAAAAAGAAAGATACGAAATTTTCATCGATAACACAGTTATCATTTCTGACATAATCCGGGAAAATCAGCTTACGTTGGCAGCATTACTGTCCCTTTAAGAAACAATTTTCCATCGATAAATTGCGAACTCATTACGCCCCTATTCGCGGATGAGTTTCAGCGGGAGAAACTCGGTCGGTGTTATTAGGTTTCGGTTCTATACGTGACACATAAGTTTAATTCTATGACAAATTCCCCATAGGAGTCACCCGGGTAATGTTCTCCTTTTGCTAAGAGGGTTCATTCATATTAAATTGCAATCCAATTAGAAGCTGTTACGCATAATCAAATAAATTTCGAAACATTCAGAGTTTAATAACGAATTTTGAAACATAACATTTCCATATTTATTTAATGTTGCCGATAAAAGCATTCTTTTTACGGCGCTATGCTTCATAAATATTGTCAACAAGGACTAAAATAGACCGAGCTATTCTAGCAACCCCAATTTAGACTTTTTCCTTTTTGGAAAGAATGGAAAAGGGCGTGGAAAACCCGTTAAGGGGACATGATGGGAAGGTTTTACTGGAGTTCGCAGTTAAATATGTTCGTAAAAACTTCATTGCCAGATTATCTAAACTTTTTTTTATAAAACGTATATCGTCGGAATTATCTCTTTTCAGTTTATATGTTAAAAATTCTTTAATATTTTATTAGTTTTCTACCTGGAGTTTTCATCCTTGCTTAATATTAATAAAGAAAGGTTTATCAATCTTTTAGATATCGTATCTCGGAGTAAAATCGATGAAATAAAAGGCGTTTTAAAGATAATTTAATTAAAATTGAACACAACTGAAATCATACTTCGAATCCAATAAATTTTAATATCACGATTTTTTCAATTACGTCCTTGCTTAATAATAAAAATTGTAAAGGTAAATGGGTAATTTTTAAAATCTCGTATCTTGGAAGTTAATTAAGAAGTTGTGTTAAAATAAAAAACATTTTTAAGTTATTTAATCATTAACCAATGCAGCTAAATTTTTTTGTTATTTCTATTAATCGCGATGTTACAATGCTTTAATCATCGTATCTCAAATCATCCTGTAATACTTATATAAATCATAACGACATAATTTCTTGAATTCATCTTTGCTATAATTGATACTTTTCCCTCGTATATAATCTTTTAGAAATCATATCTCAAATGTTAGTTGAGGTATTCAGTTGAAACAGCAAGCATATTAAAGCTAATTTAATCATTAATCAACGTAATCAAAATCATTTTATTATTCCTGCTAGAGTTGTGACTAATCGCTATGTCACAACTCTGCGAAAATTTGATAACTTTCTGACTTATATTATTAATTTTTTAAGCGGTGTGTCTTAGGAGATTGTTGAGATATAAAGCTGGAATAAGAAGCATTTTAATGCAAATTTAATGATTAATCATCGTAGCTAAAATCATTTCATAATATTTATATCATGATGTTACATTTTTTTTTAATATCTTTGCTATTATTGATACTTTACCCTTATATCTTAATTTTTAGGAAATCATATCTCAGAAATTAGTTAAGATATTGAGCTGAAACAACAAACATTTTAAAGTAAATTTTAATCATTAGTCAATGTGGTAAGCCATTTTACAATTCCTATTAATCGCGATGTTACAACTCTGCATTTATTTTTGCAAAAATTTGACATTTCTATGGTTTATGTTGTTAATCTTTAAAGCATCGTATCTCAGGACATAATTGAGATATTAAGATGAAATAAATATTATTTGAAAGCAAACTTTATGATTAGCCATAGTAGTCAAAACCATTTTATATTGCTTATAAATCATGATGTCACAATTACTACAAAATGCAGTAATAAAACTTAATATATACTCAAAAGTTACTTAAGACATCGAGCTACAACAACAAGCATTTTAAGATAATTAAGTGATTAGTTAACGTAGCTAAAATCATTTTATAATTGCTATTAATCGTGATCTCACAATACTTTGAATTTATCTTTGCAAAAATTTTATAATTTTATGGTTTATATTGTTAATTCTTGAAAGCATCGTATCTCAGAATATAGTTGAGATATTAAACTGAAATAATAAGTATATTAAACCTAATTTAATAATTAATCAATGCAGCTAAAATCATTTTATAATTCCTATTAATAACGATGTCACAAATTTTTGAATTTATCTTTGACAATTTTATGGTTTATATAATTAATTTCTATAGCATCGTATCTCATGACATAGTTGAGATATAAAGATGAAATAAGCAACATTTGAAGGCAAACTAATGATTAATCTTCGTAGCTGAAACAATTTCATGCTTATAAATGATGACAACACAATTTTTTTAATTTATCTTTGCTGTAATTGATACTTTCCCTTTATACCTTATTTTTAAAAATTCATATATCTGAATTTACTTGAGATATCGAACTGAAACAATAGGCATTTTAAAGGTAAGTTAATAATTAACTGTAACATCTATTAATCCCGATGTAGTATATAATCTTCATAACTCTCAATCATAACTCATAAAGATCATAACTCTTTGAATTTATCTTTGCAAAACCTTGAAAATGTTGTGGTTTATGTTGTTAATCTTTAAAGCATCGTATCTCAACACATAGTTGAGATATAAAAATGAAATAACATGCATTTGAAAGCAAACGTAATGACTAATTATCGTGGTTAAAACCATTTACTTATAAATCATGATGACATAATTTTTGGAATTTATCTTTGTTATTATTGGTTTTTTCCTTTGTATCTTAATCTTTTAGAAACCATATCTCAGATGTTGGTTTAGATACCTTACTGAACCAACAAGATTTTTAAAACTAATTTAATAATTAAACAATGTAATAAAAATCTTTGACTACAATTCTTTGAATTTATCTTTGCCAATCTTGATGACTTCACGTTTTATATTATTAACAGTTAAAGCATCCTCAAGCTTTTATTCCATAAAGCTGAAATAACAAACAATTTGAAGCAAATTTAATGATTAATCATCGTAATTAAAGTCATTTTAGTTAGTCATTATTTATCTTTGCATTAATCTTTAAGGAGTCATATCTCAAATTGTATCTTAATTGAGATATCCAGCTGAAACAGTAAGCATTTTAAAGCTAATTTAATCATCACTCAAAATAACTAAAATCATTTTATAATTCGTATTAATCGTGATGTTATTATTCTTTGAATTTATATTTGCAAAACTTGATAGTTTTATGGTTTATATTGTTAATATTTAAAGAATCGTATCTTAAGAGCTGGTGGAGATATCAAGCTGAAATACAGACAGTTTGAAGCCAAGATTGTTGAGAGATACTTGAGATATAAAGCTGAAAATAGCGACATTTTGAAGCAAAATTTAATGATTAATCATCGTAGCTAGTTATTTTATAATACTTATGAATCATAATGTCACAATTTTTTGAATTTATCTTTGCTATAATTGATATCTTTCTCTTATACATTAAACTTTAGAAATTCATATCTCAGAAGTTAATTGAGATATCGAGATGAAACAACAAGCATTTTATAGATAATTATATTTAAAACCTTTTATATTTTTTGTTTATCATGATAATTGTTTGTTTAATTTTTTTTTTTGCTGAAAAATTATATTTTTCAGCAAAATTAAAGCTAAAACTTAATTCTTTAAATAAAGTTGATTTATTACATATATCCGTGTAAAAGGTTAAGTTGTACTAATTTAATTGAATGAAATCTTCAACAAACGTTTTTCTCTACAGTTTGGAAATAGTGGATTCAATATTTATCATGAAATACATATAAAACAAATACTCTTAGAGAACGATGAAAATGTTTCGGGAAAACGTTTTCCTTCTTCAGGCACAAATACGAAACACAAAATTTCAAAATTAAACTGTGATACATAAAGTATTATTAATATTTACCGACAAAAGTTATAGGACATAGAGAAAACCATGTCCTTATGAGGATGAAGATTGTAGTAAAATGTCTATACAAATATAAAATATGTAAAAAAAATAAATGTTATTTTAAAACATTGATTCATAGTATAATAAATCATTATTAACTTGTATTCTGACACTACAGTCATTGATGTGAAGTTATCTATAAATCACAGCCATAAACTTAAAATATTTATATTCACTTTTACACTCAAGAAAAGTTTTCTCCAATTCCGAAAAAAGTATTTTATCATCCTGATGGGAAGCTTTAAATTAGTTTTTTAGTTTTTTTTAATCCCTAAATCTTTATCAATTTTCAAAACATCGTAACTTCCAAGATGAGCAGTTCTGAAATTAATGAAATTTTAGAAAAATTTAGCAGGTGCTTTGAGCGATTTAAATCGACTATCAAAGCATGTACATAATTCGTAACTGTTTCTGAGAAAAAAGATTTCTGGTAGACTGTATGGCTATATTGCGCGAACTTTGACTGTGAATTTAATAACTACGATGGGCACTTCAGCAGTTCTATAGAGAATTTAGAGTTGTCTTTAAAATCTCAACTCCGCAACGCGCTGTGTACCAATGAAGTCTAACAATTTCTTTCTATAAAGCCGTTAAGGATTCGGTGCTTTGATAATCGATTTAAATCGCTAACTCTCTCTAAATCGGCTTAAAATTTCATCAATCTTTGAAGTATCCATCAGGGTCAAATTCATCCCCATAATACCTTTCGCAGATCATACGGTAATTCTTTTCTCGATAACCGTTAAGGGTTACGGAGTTTTGAAAATTGATAAAAATATTTCTAACTGTGTTCTACTATGGGGTGGATGATGGTTTACTTTAAAGGTGTCCATCAAGGAGTTTAGAATATTTTAAATGTTTGGCTAGGATTTATGAATAGCTTCCCATCAGTTCTAAAAAAATACTTGTGAACAGATAAATGGCGTTCTTCTTTAAACTTTGCTTTTTCTTCATTTCAATTAATGATTTCATAAAATCAACACTTTTTTAAAATGACAATTAACAGGATTGAAATAAAGACATTATTTTCCGCAAAAAAGATTAATTTTTCTTTCGAAACAATTTGATAATTTTTTAGATAAAATGTGTCTAACTTAATTTTTTACATTTAGCTTAATAACGAAATGAGAAATCATCAATGGTTCTCGAGTATTAACTAAAAAATTAAGCAAGCAAATATCAAGATAAGGAAAAAATAAAATGTTATATGAAAAGTATGGCCTATGAACTTCATACCTTTTTTTACCGTGTAATTTAATAATTAATCAATGTAACTAAAATCACTTTATAATTCCCATTAATTGCGAACAACTCTTTCGATTTAAAATCGATTTAAGAAAATATTTTCTTAATTTATTTTAAAAATATTTCTTCTAAAATACATTAGTTAAGTTTACATAGAACATGTTTTGAAATTCGTCATCATCAACTATATAGTCATCAAGAAAAGAAAACTGTATTGAGACACAATACAAGAAAAGAGAAATATATTTAGACTCACATAACGAGAAAAGTAAAATATATAAAGACATTTTTCTTTTCTTGTATTTTAATTTTTAATCTTATTAGAAATAGTTTATTTTTAAAAATTGTTGGTTTTGTTTTTATTTTACAATTACTGTTGATTATGTTTTTGTGATGTATATATCTAATATTGATGTGTTTTAACCGTTTACAACTTTGACTATATGGCTGATGATGACGAATAAGAAGCATTTTAAATTTAATGGTTAATTTAAGTATTTTAAAGATAATTTAATCATTAATCGATGTACCAAACATCATTTTATAGCTCCTATTAATCGCGATGTTACATTTCCTTTAATCTATTTTAGCGAAATCATGATAATTTCGTGGTTTATATTGGTAATCTTTAAAGCATTGTATCTTATATTTCTCTCTCTTGAAATATGAGGCTGAAATAACAAACATTTTGAAGCAAATATAATGATTAATCATCGTAGCTAAGGTCATTTTATAATACTTATATATCATGATGTCACCATTTTTTGAATTTATTTTTGCTACAATTGATACTTATCTCCTTCATATGAATATTTAAGAAACCATATCTCAGAAGTTAATTGATATATAGAGCTGAAGCGACAAGCAATTTAAAGCTAATTTAATTGTTAATCAATGTAGCTAAAATCATTTTCTTATTATTAACCTGCTAATCACGATGTCACAAGTCTTTTAAATTATTTTAGCGAAAAAGTGATAATTATATGGGCTATATTGTCAATCTTTAAAACATCCTATCTCAAGAGATAATTGAGATATAAAGCTGAACCAACAAACATTTTGAAGCAAATTTTGATGATTCATAATCGTAACTAAAGTAATTTTATAATACTTATAAAGAAAGTGTGGAATGTAAAAAATAGCTTTTTTGATAATAAGCTTATAAAATGACATTACATTTTTAAACAGCATGACAATGAAGACACAAAACAATGATTTTGTATTTTGTTAATATACTACTAAAATTTAAACAAGTAATAAAAACGAAAAATATTAAAAATAAAAATTTAAAAATACTACTCGTTACTGAACAAGCCAATACCTTCAAGAGTAAGTTTTTGTCTTCGAGCTTTGTGATAGCTGCGCTCACAAAACTAGTTTGTTTTAATAAACGCTAAATTTTGTTTCATCTGTTTATTTCTTACAATAATTCTTTAATTCTTCTTCTCGATAATTATTCCAGAAACTGCAATAGAATTTCCTTAACAAAGTCAAAATGATCGGCATAATAAGAGACAGCATCTAGTCAAAGGCCCCATCTTGTAATAACCTGCCATTCTTCTTCTTAATAATTGAACTCATAAAGAAGCTTTTATGACAACTTCCTTTCCAGTTTTGATCAATCTATTTTCCAAAGGAAAGAGTGCTCGAATAGTTTCAGCAATACAGCTAAGCGCATGTGCTAAATATGTATAGTGAATTAGGTGTTCATAAGAAACTATTAAATTGAGCTTTTAGCATGTAAGGGGCCGCATCACCACAAAGCATTAGTATATTTTTTTACTTGGTAAAAAGAATTTCATGAATTCATCGTGAATGAATCTAGTAATAGTGTTGTTATTCATATTATTTAACTGCTTATATCCTATTAAAAATGCATTAGTTAGGCAATTTTCACTCAATATATCGACAATTAAATATCGATATTATGTATCAACCACATGAATTTGTAGTTTCATCTGTGTTTTCAATTTGCTTTTTTATCTCTTCCCCAAATAAGCATCTGATGTTCCCGCATTTCTTATAAGACTATAGGACCAATCTCAACTATAGTTGAGCTTATATGGCCACCGTGATCGATAAAAAAAATAACAAGCGAAGATGGGTAATAAAATCTGATAATTTAGAAAATAATAAATGAAGATTGAATAGCCACATAACGCAGTAAAAGTACACAATATACGAAAAATATGCCATCAATGCTAAAAAATGCTTAAAATGAGTACTAAAACAGAATATCTAAGGCATCGCATCTTTTGAGATACGATGCTTTAGATAGTAACAAAAATATCAATAGACATATAAAGCTGAAATACAAATCATTTTAAAGCAAATTTAGTGATTAATCATCGTAGCTAAAATCACTTAATTATACTTATAAATCATATAATTAATTCTTTTCCCTTGTATATTGATTTTTAAGAAATCATACCTTAGAAACTACTTGAGATATCAAGCTGATACAGTAACCACTTTAAAACTAATTTAATCATTAATCAATGTAGCTCAAATCATTTTATAATTCCTATTAATCGCGATGACTCAATTCTTTGAAATTATCTTTATGAAAATTTGATTAGATTATATTGTTAATCTTTAAAGCATAATATCTTAGGAATATAGTTGAAATATAAAGCTGAAATAAGAAGCATTTTAAAACAAATTTAATGATTAATCATCGCAGCTAAAATAATTTTATATATTTATGAATCATGATGTTAAAATTTGTTGAATTTGTCTTTGGTATAATTGAAGCTCTTTCCTTGTATATTAATCTTTATGAAATCAAGTGTCAGAAGTTAGTTAATATATCGAACTGAAAGAAGGAGCATTTTAGCTAATTTAATCATTAATTAACCTAGCTAATCGCAATGTCATTCAAGTTTTTCAATTTATCTTTTACGAGATCTTCATAATTCTATAGTTTATATTGTTACTCTTTAAAACATCGTATTTCAGGAGATAATTGAGATATAAAGCTAAAATAAATAGAAATTTAAAGAAAATTTAATGATCAATCATCGTAGCTAAAATCATTTTATAATACTTATAAATCGTGATGTCACAATTTTTTAAATTTATCTTTGCTATTACTGATGCTCTTTGCTTGTGTATTGATCTTTAAGAAATTATATCTCTGAAGTTAGTTAAGATGTCGAGATGAAACAAGACACATTTTAAAGCTACTTTTTTTCATTAATCATAACCATTTTACAATTTGTATTAATCGCGATGTTACAAGATTTAATTCTAAAAAAGGCCAATACCTCCAAATTAATTATTTAACATTTATTGGAATTTTAACGTGTAGCAACATATATATAAATAAATACAGAAGGAAGAATTACCTAATACGTAAAGACATGAAAAACATTGAAAAGAAAGATAGCAGCGCTTGGACACGAACCCAGGTCTCGTCCCACCGCTGCTATCCTTCTTTTCAACGTTTTTCCTGTTTATACGTATGTTAGGTAATACTTCCTTTTGTATTTATTTATATATGTTACTACACGTTAAAATTCCAATTAATATTTGTTAATATAAATTGGCTCGCAAATGATTCCTTACATAGGGCGTCATGTTCTTAAAAATTAATAGTATATTACAGTACAAGTGAGGAAACTAAGGCTTTTCACTCACGCGTATGTCAGATTTACACACGAGCCGTAGGCGAGTGTGGAAAGACATACAAGTGAGTGGAAAATTCGGTCTTAAAATTCGTTAATTCTTGGCTAATGTCATGTTGATATGTCGGAGATGACACTTTTTGACATTGTTATCCTCGTCATTGATTGATAAACAACCAATTATGTCAAATTGTTAATTGTCATCATTACGATAATTAATTAAGATTAATAATTTATACAAGTGAAATGCTTCATTTAATTTTCCTTGTGTGCTCTCTACCGTTTTTTAGTTCACATCCGTTACGTTTAAACAAAGAGTTGTACCTTTAAAGGTTTAAATTTCGCTAATAGTGGATGAAGAAAATTAGAGGGAGTGAAAAATATTTTCACTCACCCGTTGCTATGAATGTTGGCAGAGTGAGTGAAAATAACAACTTTCAACACTCGTATCTACGCTAGAAACTGGCAATTTCAAAGGTAGGATTGAACAAAAATATTTACACCAGTTACACAGGTAGTTTTGAAAAACGGGCATTATTTTTGTAAGAAGTATTAACTACCAATGAGATTTTTAAGAAAAACGGTCGTAAATAATTTATTAATCCAATTTGTTTAAGCTTCTCATGGTAAAATTGTTCTATTCAAAATAAAATTAAGCTTAGGCTGGTACTAATGTCAATAATAAATAGCATATGTATATTAAGATTATTTATTTCAATTTTTCATGTAGTACCTGTCCTAAAATTCTGTCAGCGGATTTTTGAATCACCTGTATAATACCCACCAAATATTGTTGGAATATATTTTTGAAAAATTGATACTTTTAGGGTATATATCAATCTTTAACACACCGTATAACACATTGTAACAACACGCATTTTAAATCTGATTTAATCATTAATCAATGTACCGTATATCATATTTGGGAAAAGTTAAATGAGTTACTTCAGTATCTTCGCAAACTATTACTCAATATTGCATAACACCATCTCATAAAACTAAAGTAAATTTTTAATGATATTTTTTATAACTCGTTTTAAAATTTTTAATTACATAATTTATTTAATTCTAGGTTTGAATTTAAAAGACACAATTTGCCGTGTCCTTGATAAAGTTAAAGACAGTTGAATTCCTCTCATTAAACTTGGAATAGCGCTGAATTCAAGCCGAAGAAGTTTCGAAAATTATGCGCCAAGTTCCTCCGGTAATACTATTATTTTAGATTGCGTTTTCGATAGATTTGGCTAGGACAAAAACAGCTCGATATTCAAAATTAGATTAAACTTGGCGAATTCATCCCGTTCAAATTAGATTCGAAACTTTGTTATGTCGCAATATTAACAATACACTCAATTATTTTGTTTAAATCGAAATTAAAATGTTGTTTTGATTGTCCGATTCTTTGATTTTTATCACATCACATCTAAATTATGTAGACCCGTATTTTAACAATCCGAACGTTGTGGTATTATGGAATTAAATTTCCGGTGTAAATTTCATATTGTAATCGTGCAACAACTCACGTTAATCTCTTAAAGTGGTCTCAAACTTCCTCGACGAATCCAGGAATAGCGCGGCTATAACAATTTGTTCCAAGGAGTTTTCACGTCATAAATAAGGCCAAATTTATGTGTAAGTTTGCGCGACTTAATTCACCTGGCAAAAGTGGATTTACCCCCAATATTTTATCTTTTAAACTTCTTTAAAAAAAAAGGAAAATATTTAAAAAAATAGAAAAAAATGGTGTGATTTTTGAAACAGTCAAATCCTCCAATTACATCCACAATAATTACGACCTTCTTATGATTTAAGATACCACTATTCCCTGAAGAGTGTCAAGTAAAAGCCCCGGGTATCCTCATTCCAATTAAGCGTTAAGCCCGAAAGCCCAGAGCTTTCGCGATGAGGATAATGAAGGGAAAAATGCTGACAATATAAGGGCGATATTTCATTACGGTTTCCGTTCCTTTTACTTCTTTTGGTGGCGTTTTAAAAAGGAATTTTCGGATTTAAACAAAATTTGTCATTTTCTACTCGACGCTGGTCGAGCTTTAAGCTCCAACTTATCAAAACTCCCGAACGGAAAAGTTAAAACTCCTGGATATAAAGTGTCCGAGATAAAAGAGGGAAAGATATTTGAACCGAAAACACAATACCCAAGCCAATAAAGCAAAAGGGGGGTTGATTATATCGAAGGATGGAGAATATCATCTCCTTGTTCCTCTTATCGAAGCCAGATACGGATCTCGTAATTAGTTCGGGAGTAGTTAAGAGAGTTGGCATCCGCGGTATTGAAAAACAGGGAAATCTAGAGGAGACCCGTCGATTACGACCTCGCGGAATTGGGAAACTTTTGGAAAACGGTGTAGTTTTAATAGCGAACGTCAATTTGGGGAAAGTTTTTTAAATGTTCCAAAACGATCAAATTAATTCATATAATGTAGGTTTAGTATTTAGATTTCTTAGATTTATGTTATTTAGTTCAACGTTACAATCAATATTTAAGTTATTATTAAAATCCAAAATCAATAAAAAATATCTATTGGAAAAAGTTTTTTTTAATGATTTAGGGTTTTAAATCGGAACGTATTGACTAGATTTAATTAAGTACTGATGGTAATTGGTTTAGTATAAAACATCTTTCATTTACATATTTATTTACATCATTATGATTTAAACGATGAAATTTGTGTATTTTGTAGCTATATTATCTTGTCATAGACTGAGTCTAATTTTTTCTTTTCATTGATTCTCCTTAACATAGTTATATTAAGTAGTATAAGTCGTTTGATTTCCCTCTCCGAAGTTACCGTATTTAAATAAATGTAAGTATCTACGGTTTTAAAGTACCCTCTAGCAATTCTTCTTACCAAGAAGATCCAAAATAAAATGATCTCACCTCTGAAAATTCGTTATACCTCGGTACACCCCTTTCTTAGAGGTGCGCTTCCATTTTGTCACCCTCCATAAACGCACATGGCAACTTTCAAAACATTACTTTTTTCCAAATAGGTCTGTGCGACCTCTTCACCTTTCCTAGGTCACCTAGAATCCGAACCTTCCCCACCTGGATCACTTTCTTCGCCGAGCGAATTACTTTGGTGTTGAATATTGTAACTGGGCGATCTAAATTGCCTACCGTGCATTTGAGAACCATCTGAATCTCTTCTAGAACGTGACGTCAACTTGCAGAAACACTTACAAATGATTTTCTTAAAAGCGAATCGGAAGTCCTTAGAGAATAACGCGTATATGAGGGGGTTGATGGCGGAATTGCAATATCCTAACCAAAACAGTATTGAAAACAATAACGGTGGTATGCAACTTTCGCAAAGAGCCCATATCAAGTACATAGTAAAAAAGGGAAGCCAACAGAAAATAAATCCGCCTACGATTATTCCGAGGGTTTTGGCCGCTTTAGTTTCCATTCGGAAACGTTTCACTTGGGCTTTAATATTCCTCTTGCCCATTTTCTTTGAAATCACTTTTGGTTTGTTGAGCTCATCGCAAACCGACGGACTCGGACTTCTCATAGGTCTATCTGTTCCATCGTAACTATCCGATCGTTCGCTATTTCTCCTTTTCGGAGAGGAAAATTTTTGTGACACCCTCAATCGATTATCTCGCTTAAATATATTTGCTGTCGTCGTCGTCGTATTGTCTTTTCCATTAGCTGTATAATGTACGGCGTACGATGGTTGAGCGGATGGTGTTGGAGATGTGGGGGTAACGCTTAGGAGATGAGGACCGGGTGCATGGGAGGAAGATAAATTTTCAGTTGATGGATAGCTTACACTTATTTTAACCTTTTCGTGACGACCTCTTGGACTCGGAGATGCACTACCCGTTGTAGTCGTCGTACTGTTAGAACCGTTACTATGGGGTGATCCTTGATGTCTTCTTGAAGACGACCCACGTCCTCTATGAATCCTTAACGTTAAGCGTTGCTCTTCGAAACGATTACCCATTCCTTTTGAACCTAAAACAAAGTTAAACATGAAATATGAAGTATGAAACAGGCTATATTAATTCGTTGATAAAATGATAACGAATAATGTATAACAATACCGATTCACTATATTTTCCGGGCTGTACTTGAAATATCAACAGAAAATCTTCCTTTTTGGGAATAGAATCATGTTATAAGGGATTTTATATATTTACTAAGATATACAATTATCGATTTCGCCTCAAATCGCCGGGGTCGTTTACGGGCGAGGCGGTTTAATTGAAATATCAACAGAAAATCGTCACAGATACCCGTCCGCAGAGTAATTTGATCGGTCCCTGAACAAATTTTATCCTTGCAAGTTAACATTTTTGGAATATACAGTGCGTTCAAGTGGCAATTGCTTATTAGACCAATTTAAACTGTTGATTTGTAATTTATTTCTAGCTAATCGGCATAAAATATTAATCGAGTTGGGTTTGCCATCAATTTTATCTGAACCCAACTAGCTAGTTAGTGTTTGATATTAATTGGGTTGGGTTGAGCTTTTATCCTTAATCCAACCCAACTAGCTAGTTAGCTCTAGCTAATTGGATTTTGATGAAGCATTAATTTTAATCCAATCCAACCTAATTAGCTAGTTAGCATTAAATATTAGTTATTTTGGGTTCATCCACCTCGGGAATACTATGGTACAATGTTTTCAAAAAACATGACAAAAATGAACAAGCTTCATCTATTAAATCAAGTCCTCGATTTAACCGACAACGAAATTAAGAAGATCATTTTGCATCCTGAAGAGTAGTAAAAAATATTTTCCTTTATTCATTTTTGCATCATGTAAAAAAATTAGGAAAAGATTAAACCTGTACTACACCATTAAAAATGGATACTGTTCGTGTTTTTGCTCAAATAAAACTAAAAAGATTATGGTAGGCGTGCAGAATGCTATAAGTAATAAAATAACATTGTACTGCTTAAAGTAGCAGTATAAATTGAACAAGCTGATTTGACTAAATATGGAATGTTTTATTTTCACAATAATCACAATTGATGCAACAACCATCCATTTATTTTTGTGTAAACAGCTGATTAGGCATTATATTGGATTCTTGAATTTATCTACAATTAACAACAATTGATAATCTGTTGCATCAAAGGAATGAATAAAAAAGTAATGACTAAAATTACTTATATTTCATTAAGTGGGCTATAGATTGGTCGAGAAGGATACAAGAACCATATACTAACCAGATTCTTAAAACTCACATTCTCGCAACAAAAAATTAATACAAATTTTGCAATTACCTCATTTATGTTGCACTGTTCCAATACGAATTCTACGAACTCTGATAATTATGACGCTTGTGCATCGAAGAGCGGTAATAAATGAAAAAATTTCAACTTCAGACAACGTAAAAACCTCAAGTCCTGTGTTAATAAGAAAATCTTTATGCTTTGACAACGTCAATAGTATTTCAACTTCCAGTGAAGGAGGTATTGGTACTGAATTTATCCATTTTTTAGAATGAGTTTCTTTGTTTAGAGGATTTTTTTTTTGTTTATTTTCACACTGTTCACTTCACATCAGTATTTTCTTTAAAGAACGGTTAGTCGTAGAGAGTTGGGATAAAAGTAAGTAGTTTTAAGTAGTTTTGTCAACAATGTCCAGAACTTCAAAATTTTAAATGCCACCATAAGTCAAAAAACGTATTGTTGAAAAGATCGTTAAAAAAGATTATTTAAAAAAAATTATTTTACTACTACCACCCCTTTTACGTAATGTTCGATTAAAGTTATTAGATTTGAAATTCGTTATTAACAAACAAAATTGAATTGTCGGCTTTTAAAATCTATTTACCGAATTAAACAATGTTACACACGCGTTATAATGTCACTACTTTCATATTGTTGTATTAATCTAACGTCAAATCATCCACTGTTTAAATTGATAATTTGTTGCTGGTTAGTGAAAGCTGTATGTGGACAGATTATACGTAGTTAAAACTGAATTTCGGTAAAAATTGAATTAGCTTAAATTAGTGAAGTTATGCCTTTTTCAAATTTTAAAGCTTTCAAAATTACAGAGCAGCTGATAGGATGTATGCTGAAAGATATCCTCAGCGTGCCCATCAATCCATCAATGTTTTTCAGAGATTGGCAGCACGTATTTGTACCATATGGCAGGTGCAACCAACGTACAATCGCGGAAATAGAATTACAAGACATGTACGTAATGACAAAGAACCTGATATTCTCGCTGCAGTAATTGTTGATCCGCATGTTTCAACGAGAGAATTTGCAATAGTTTGTGGAACTAGCCAATACTCCTTATGCAGAATTTTGAAGAATCACAAATTCCATCCATACTACATGCATAGCACCAAGAATTAAGTGAGAATGATTTTCAACATCGATTCACTTTTTGTAATTGGTTACTAAATAAAGCGGGGTAACGGGGATCCCAAGGAAGTAATTTTCAAAGTTCTGTATTTCATGAATGGAAAATGGTTAGCTTTAAATTTATGATGTTTATATGAATGTTGTCTAGAATCTCACGTTGAATTGAAATATGGAATAATATAGAGATGTTCCATTAAAAAAAAAGAAAAAGTAATCTTCTTTTGTCCTTTTTTTTGACTTTTTGTATATTTCATTCATCTTTATAGTAATACTTTTAAGGAAACCCTAAATCTCCTATATTTTAAAATTTTTCTAGCTTAGTTACTTCAGGAGATATGGAAACGGATGTTCCATACATATCAGCGACCCTGTATATTTTGTTGAATAATTTGAACAATATGCTTAGAAATGGATTTCATTCACTCTAGGTGAATGGAACTTTGTAATTAAATACAAAAGTATCAAACACGATTTTCTTACAAAAGTAAGAAAATCAATAGAGTAGAATCATCCTATAGAAAATTTCATATATTAACTAAAATATACAAGAAACGATGTCGCCTCAAATCGCTGAGGTCGCTTGCGAGCGAGGTGCTAGATTTGATATGTGTACATAAACTCGTCTATTTTGATAGATTGGAACACCTCGTTCGCAAACGACCTCGGTAGAGTGAGTACAAAATCGTCTTATTAAGACGTATAAGGATAGATTTCACTTCAAATCGCTCAGGTTGCTTGCGGGCGAGGCGCTCGATGTGAAATATTATCATGATTTCTCATTTTATAAGATTGGAACACCTCGCCCGTACATGCGCTCAGTAGAGTGATAGTAAAATCATTTTGTAGGAGACTTTATTTATTTACTGAATGTGGCGTTGTACATTTTCTCTGCCAAACTAATTTTAATATTACTTTAAACTTTTTGATGTTGAAACCGTATATACAAAATGTTTTGAAAAGTTTCTAAAATCGTTTTCTACTCCCAATTTTCCCGTTGCAGTAAAATATCCTGTACGCCAGTCTAATAAAGTATAACATTGCAAAGAATGAATTTGAGCAAAGGGTAAATTTAGAAATTTGCAGACCTTGCTCGTCTTCAGTCGCTTCTGCTTTACATATGATTAAAAAAAGGATTCAAACGATTTGGTGTCTTCTCGGTGATTATCGCCTACTTTATTAAGTAGGCGATAATAATTTTCTTATAATAATTTTTTCCCAAAATTTATTTTGTCCTTTCTTATCATTAGATTCCGATTGTAGAATAAGATATTTATAAAATTACTGTTTCCTTTGGTCTGAATTTACACATACGCCGTTTGGATTACTTAACGCCGTTAGACCTTTTAACGTTTTATCAATGAATGAACTAGTAATAAAATTTATTGGCTGTAGTACATTACTCATGCATTAGTAAATTTTGACAGCTAACTGTGCCAATAAGACTAAATCGCCAATGCCATAGGCACTCTTTCTTTAGCCTTCTAAATACAAACAAATATGTAGCATATAAAAAACAAAAAAAAAAGTTTCTTAATCCTAATTGAGAAAAAAAATAAAAGTATAAATGATATATTTTAAACTCAATAAAGTGCTAAGCCTCTGATTAAATACAAATTAAATTTGGAAAAGATAGAATTAAGATTAAATGAAGAAAAGAAAAATAACAAAACTGAACAATATTTTATAAATTCAATTAATGTAAATAATGGATAAACAACTTAATATACTAAAGATATCCAAGTCTTCTACACAACAGTCAATCAATGATTGTCAAGTAACTGATTTTGAAACGGCACTTAAACTGTGAACAGCTATAGTCTCGCACTACCGAATAAATTAATTTGGTTTTATTGGCCATATGGTAAAAAAAAGAATGTAGGATGTTTTATGTTTCGTGAATGTTGTTGATGTCTGAACTGAATCCTGTTGAATAGATAGGGAGGCTGCTTTGTACGCAAGACTACGTCTTCCTCGTATACCATACGTTAGACTTAGGCAAGAATTTTGCAATCGTTGAATGCGATTCGAACATTGATTGGTTATACAATTATTGTAAATTACATCACAGTATGTAAACTTCGGTAATACTACAAATAGGTGTCGATTTATATAAATGATATTATATATCTCACTAATCTCAAGATCCATTCGACTTACAGATAACGATAACAGATCAGAAGAAATGACGAAAGTCACCTTGGCTCTTGCTCAAAACGGCTACTCCAAATACATGGTGAAGAAAGCCATCGATGGACAATTCAAGCCAAAGGGCCCACATTCACAAGAAGAGACCAGAAGACCCAACGTCGTACTACCCTACATCAAAGGAACAACGGATCGCATAGGAAGACTACTACGGAAACACGACATTAGTACCACCTACAGACCCGGCAAGATTATAGGAGCTTCTCTCAGGAATCCAAAAGACCAAATAAAATTGGAAAATCTAGGAGTTTATTCCATCCCCTGCGGCTCATGCAACAAGAACTACGTGGGACAGACCAACAGAAGAATAGCTGCCAGAGTAGAAGAACACAAGCTGAGCATCCGAAACATACAGCTCACTTCTGCTCTCTTCCGCCACCATCTGGACACAGGCCATACCATCAATTTCGAGGGTTGCAAGCAGGTAGTCAACGTTCCGCATTGGAGAACCAGATTGATCCGGGAATCCATTGAAATAGCGAAGAGCGGCACCCTCAACAAGAGGGATGATGCCCTACACTTGTCAGCAGCGTGGAGAACGGTCCTAGAGCACTCCAGGCCCAGGGCTGCTTTCCTGAGGCAAGGACAATCCAATTCGGAACGGCAGGACGCCGAGCTGCCTATCATTCTTGAAGCGTCCAGTGGGAGCAGCCCAGGTCCAGCAATCACCGGACAGCGAGTCAGTGGCCTCGCCCATGGATGACGTCACCAAAGCCATATCCGGTGGAAAATCCCCAGGACCGTTAATCGCCGTACGACAGGTCAATGACCTCCACCCACCACCCACGACTCACGTCACGTCGGACATAAACACCCCCACCACCTCACCCCCGACCAATCGCTATCACCTACGACCAAGACGACCTACTATAAAAAGGAGCCAAAGCACTGCAGTACCTCAGTCTGTCAACAGGAGACTACGACAAAGCACTGAAGATGCCAAGTGAGATCTTGGCGAAACGTCTGCCCCTGTCCACAGGGAACAACCAAGAAGATGAACGGATGATACCACGCATCAACCAAAACACATACTTTTCCATCCGCGAAGCATTACGAATTACGATATTATATATATATATTTTCGGTTAAGTTCAACAGGTGCAGTGTAATTTAGTGTAATAAAAATGGCGGAATAAGAATAAAAAACATTTTTTTACAAACATGTTTGTTTTAAAATAAAGAATAGCATCACATTTGAGAATCCAAGATACCTTTATTCCTTGGAATGTATTTTTCTTGTTTAAAAGGCCATTTTATAACGTCACGTGCTAAATTGTCTAGCTAAAGATATACCCTTGTTATGATATGGTACACACTACTTATTGATAGATCCAATGTATTAGCCACATCTCGGAATGACGCAGCTTGATGGATATAAAACTATAAAATAGCCAAAAATGCTTCTCTAACAATCTGTTGCTGTTACCTATTACATATCTTAAGGTACATATCCACTAGCAATAATATTGTGACATCTATTTCGAGATCTAACACCGACAATTATCTAAACACATCAGAGAGTGAATTTGCAAGTGAAACTGTAGCGAGACAGTGAGACATATAAAGAGACTGATGTCTACTAGTGTAGACGAGTGCATTTGATGATGAAACATTTTAAATAATTCCAAACGGTCTGAAAAGTTTAAGCTAAAAAAGAAATAAATAGATATGTATGACGGATAAGAAATCGTGGTCTGGGGAAGAGGCATTTTGGTATCTTGATTCGTAATTGTCGGTCCTACAATTTTCAAAAAATGGGCTAAATCAGCAGCTGTGATTCGCTCGTAAGCTCGCATAATCTTTAAAATTTAATTCTGACAACAGTGTCTCAAAAATTCCAAGATGAGTCTGCTTTACGCTATTAATTTACTGATGTCAGTTTCGTTACTAGTGTACTTAATATAAACGCATCCTACATTTTGTAAGCAATAATTTTCACAACCAATTTGAAAACTTAATTACAGAGAGTAACAAATAAGAAAAACTTGCGTCTGGTGGACACATGTGTGATAGTTATTTCTGTGACTAGTGTCGCAATTTTGTTGGCAGTGGACATGTACCTTTATAGTACATTATTCCAATACTAAAATGAATCAGCTGTATAATTAAATTTATCAGAATATAGAACAAAGCTTTGCTTATCCTGAAATGTGAAAAAATGTCACTTCTGTATAGCTAGGTATAGTGTATAGACTTCTGTATAAAAACATGGTGCCATAATATTATACACTATTTTGATAAAACTTGTTCGTTGTGACCACGCTTTTTTACACACTTTTTTAACATACACTAAGTCGGCATACTAATTGTCCTTATTGCAAGTGGTAATACAGACTATTGATTTTCCACTGGTACTTTTAGAGTTATGACGCTCCTTAAAAGAAGATCTTAGATGTTCATCTGCAGAGCTGGTTTATGGTCAACTTCTGCATCTTCTTCCAAGTGAATTTTTTTCAGCAATATATAATGCTATCGATACTTTTCCTTTATTAATTTCTTTCGCTAAACTTGATCATATCTGACGACTGCTCGTAATTGTTCTCAGAAACCATTTGTTCATAAAGAATAATTTTTATCAGATTATATGTTCCTACAAAAAAGTTAAACATCAACTATGCAACACGAAACAGACTACATTAATACGTTGATAAAACGGTTATTGTGATGACGAACAATGTATAACAATACCGATTCACTACATTTTCCGCGTTAATTTATCTAGGGCGCAAATTGCAGACATTCCGAACGTGTGAACGTGTCGCTGCAAGCATATATCGTCGGTTTATTGGGGACCGCCGAACGTGCCATTGTACGAAAGCCTCGTAGAAATGAAATACCAACAGTGTCGCGAACCCTGAATGTATCAGTAAGATATACTAGCAAGGAAATTCATTTTGACGCACGGTTTCTGAACCCTCAGTTGGAATTCAACACCTGCTAAGCGAGAGTACACGATGGTATCTGACCCTTTCGTTCTCGACAAGACGAAAAAGGGATCGTCTTTATTTGAGACGTCAACGTTCGCCGCCGTCTCCTTTCTCGCCGTGATTTATGACGCTATTTCCTTTCGTTGGATATCAAATTTTACCCCTCATTACAAAGAACAATTCCATCCTGAATATATTATCTCTCAATGCGATTCAAAACAAAAAAAATCATTTCATTTAACTTTTAGACGTTAGTACGATTTTATACGTTTTAGATTTTCTTGCAGTTCGAATGTTAAAAACGATAACTTCCTCGGTACGAAAGCTATGCTTAACAATAAAACGCTCCATCAAAAAACCACAACAATGGCAGCAGCTTTATAATCGCATTGCTATCTGAAATTTAATATAACGCGCCACCCGTTTGATATCGTTGGGTGGTTTTCCGTTCCAGTTTCGAGTTTAATCCGTATCTCTTTCAGTAAATTATCTGTGAGCTTTCCCAGTAAAAGGCGAACATTTTCTTCCATCGAACGGCTCAGTTTCAAATTGACGGGTTGAAATAAAACTCTCATTAAGTCTCTATTATGAATCGAGATCCAAAAAGTCGAAATAAAGTAGCGAAGAGGACAATTTCATCTCTTGCGATCGATGAGGCTTTTTGCGCTTGGTCTTAAACGCTTTTGGGTCAATGATAATGCACTTACAAGCTCTTGCGACGTAATGGAGTTAGCATCTACTGTAAAGAAGACATTTTCTTCCAAAGTAAAGAGGCGTTATATGACAAAATATCATTTTATTTGTTTCATATAATATGGGGTGAGGTACTTAAATTCCGACCACTTTATAACCCATAAATCATTAATATTATCAAAAAATTGAGTTGTATGAAGTGCTATCTATGTCTTTAAATAGTTTAGTAAGTTTTTTAATATACTTTTTTTATTATTATTCTCCAGGACAGAAGTATATTTTATTAGAATATTTTTTATTTAATCAATATTATGCATACTAATAATCTTAAGTGAAACACCGCAATTAACATCAAAATATGTGACAGTAGTTTTAGTATCCATATCCGACTTAATATCCGATAGCTACAAATTTAGTTGTTCGGTAAATATAGCAACATTGATACCTTTGGTACTTATCCATAAGCAAAAATCATTTTACTTTTTCGAACGTTTGTATATCCTCCCAAGCCTAATGTAGGAATAAATTTCCATTTGATAAACATCGGATGTCAAGAGACAATCGATTGAATAACTGCTGGGATGTGAACTCCAGGCTCCATTGTGCCATATTCAAACGGCAGAATTACGACATTGTGTAATTACGAAGTTGTGCCTACCCCTGTGCCGGGTTTATGCACTTCAGAGTGAAGTTGGTACGCTGAATTATTACAGCTCGCATAATGTATGGACTTAAGTATAAGCTCACAAGGAAGCCTAAGAATATTGAGTTTCCTGAATAGAAATTTACAATCATGCCAGTAAGCTGCATTGCCCAGGACAGGAATGGCACGCTGTTGCAGTTTGAAAAACTGTGCGCTAGAAGGGCTATTACCCCATACTGAGATGCAGTAAGTTGACTTATTTATTACCTAATTTTCAACTTATCATGGTACTATGCTAACAAACGCCTCTAAAATTTCAACGTGTTTGGCACTTAAGTAAGGAATTTATGCTAGGAAAATTTTTGTCATAATTCTTGTAGAAACAAGGACTGTTGATTTCAATGCCTTCCAGAGAAATCAGTACCAATGACGATAAAATTTTGTAATTGTAATGACGTAAAAAAGGCTTGCAGATGTTCAAAAATTCCAATTTTCTGGCTTAACCACTAACGTAATCAAAATCTTATTACGGACAAAAAAGTTCCAGAACTAAATGGGCTATTCAGAAATTATAATAATATAAGCGTCACCTACTCAGAAAAAAAAACTGAGGAACAGTGTTGTTATGCAAATTATGCAATCCATTACATAATACAGGTTGTAATTTAACCATTGATAATTAGTACCATTCTAGAGAGTCTTCAGAAGGAATGTAGCAATGAGGAAGATTATGTTTGAAGGTCTGATTAGCAGTGTGATGATGTATAGAGTGAGCAGGGAATGCAGGAGGAAGTGCTAGCTAGATATGTGGTTATATAGTATATACCGTGGTATATGTGGTTACCGTGGTATATAGTAAGCGAAGAGGTAAATTTAGATAAGGTCAGAGTGAAGGCGGACAGGAGGGCAGTGAAATATGAAGAAGGAAATAAGGCGCTACTGGGGGCGCGGAATATATCAAAATAGGAATTGATACAATGTATAAGTTATGCAGCACATATTCAGTGCAACGAGCAACGGGGACGTGGCTAATGACCATATATTAAATATTAGTACTGTAAATGCATAAGTGTTATACAATAGCACGAATCCAGACGAAGGAAAAAATAAAAAACATAATTTTTTAACAAACAACATTTTACAAGAACTATAGCGTTTATTCTTTAACAACACATGAAAAGACGAAACTAAATACGAACATTAAAGGAACCAATCAAAGACAATTGGAAATGTTGTGGTTTTGAAGCAGTTACCCTGTATAATCTGAGGATGATGACCACAGATAATTTTGATCTGCTGGATAAGGTGAACATATTTGTCCATCTTAGAAGTTTTAAAATTACTATTCATTATCACACCAAGGAATTTGACATTGTGAGTAGACAAAACTCTTCTCCTGCATATCTTACCATGATCCCATCCCTTACATTCATTATGGTAGCTACGTTCTATAATTTTCTTTGTGCTCGTACTAAGTTTCAGATTATTTGCATCTCTATATAACCAACTATACAGGTGCACTCTATAATGGATCATATACGGTATACGACTTGTAGTAAGTCACAACTTTCTTGTGACTTATATTGTGACAAGTCAACTGAATAATATAACTATAATGAATGTAATTTGTAAAAGAAATAAAAATGAAAAAAGAGGCTGAATAAACGGACACAGTAATAATAAGTAAACAAATGCAAATAGTTTCCAGTGACTTGTAGAATACCATCGTTGTCCATTTTGTTTTGCATTCCTGGTTTGTTTGTAGATGATTGCTGATTATATAGAGATAGCTGATGAAGGTGCGATAGCTGTGAAGGTTGCATGTCTTTCGTTGAAGGATATGGAATGAAAGAGGTACAGATTTCTAGGTGTCCATGATATTCTTTTTAGAAATATCTTTTCAATGAAGTATTTTTTCTTTACTAAACCAATATTCCCATCAAGATCTGTTTGGACAGCTGGTAACCCTCATCCTTCCTATCATCCAGCTCTATACATATATTCTTCTATTCGACTCTACTTTTCACTTTTCAAAAACAAGTTTTAAACAAATTTTAATAATACGCTTGTGAAGATCAATTTAAAACAAGCAAGATAAAGTTTCACAACTGTGCCTCACCAATTTCAATGTAATTTGGTACAGTCATAGAATGGACTAAAATAAGTTTTACATATTTTTATATACCTGTGGTAAAAGCTCCTGAGTTATGACGGTTCAAAATTTGGGGAAAAACTATGTTTTTACATATATTTCAAAAACGGACAGTGCTATAGAAATTTGGTAAATTGAAACTCATATTCATTTTTAATAAACTTTCATTTGATGTGTCACGCATATACCAGAGGGTTGAAAGGGGCGAGCTACCTCTATCTCATTGGAATTATTATAAAACCACCCGTACGTTTAAAAAGATTAGTTAAGGGTTTTTTCCCATTCAAATCAACCCCAGCGAAGTTACGGGGGTTAACATGTAACCACTTTTCGTAACAATGATGTGATTAAATTATCAGGTATTTTGAAAATACTTTAAACAAAACCGTAAGTTAATCGCACAATAAAATATATAATGTAAAATAAGGCATAATACACCACTTAGGATTGGTTAGTGTTAAGCACCCCTCAAAAGCTAATTCTATCCCGGGCGTTACTTTCCGATTTCGGCGAAATGCCAACACTGATTTATATTTGAGGTAAAAATTTTTGAAACTGGTTATAAAGGTTAGAAATTAGGGGTAGTTTTTTGTTTATGTCTCATTCATTAATATTATTAATAAAGAAATTTTATAGAAGATATTTTAAATTAATAACAAAATAATAATAAACCTCTAATAAACCTCTCATCATTAACACAGTTAAGTAGTTAATAAGTATGTTTTTATTCTATATAATATTACCAAAAATATACTAAAAAATGTTGGCACTATGTTTGTTTTTTAACGTCATTTGCCAACCAATGTTTCTCAAAATAGTTTTTTTCTGGTATAAAAGAACGTGTGCCCAAGGAGTAAATTTTAATTTCAGAAAAGACAGAAGAAATTTTTGTAATAAGCCCAATCAACGTTTTAAATTGCTAATGATAGTATTATTGTTATGAATATTCCCCAGACTCCTGTAAATGAAGCAGAATTTACTTTAAAAGACTATCTTCTGTTACAATATGGAATTTGTTATAATACGCAATTTGAAGAAGAAACTGTATTACTTTTCGATTCATCCAATGGCATCAATGATGATCAGCAAATTATTGAAGACCAGGATACAAGTTAAAGCTTTGTAGAAAATACCGATGCTCTTTGTGCATTGAAGGGATCGACGAAATCGACTACGAGTACAATTTAAATAAATTGAAGAAGGGTAACTTAATACAAAAGACCGTTAAAAGCAAATACCGAAAAGTAACGTCAAAAACACAATTACGCAGGTGAGCTAGAAATGAAAAGAATTTATCTCGACTGTTCAAAGCATGTCATAGTGCTTGAGTGCAACGTTTTAAGAAAGTAAAACGGTTAGTAAGCCGAAAAATAACAAAATTTCTATGCCGAAAACAAATTGGAAATGTTTATCGGGTAAAAATTTTATCAAAAGATTTTGTAAAAGAAGCAAAGCTATAAATCCAAAGATATGGACCTCAAAATACCTACAATTTGGATGAGAGCGGTTAAATAACTTGGAGTTAAATAACTTGGAATTCTATTCGGGAAGAACATTAAGCGATTTAGGAGTGACAACCACTGAAAGTATGGTCCTGTCGGTGTCATCTACAACGCAGTTACACATTTCAATTCGTAATATGATGGGAAACTTCTTTCTCCACTTTTTATTGTTTTAAAAGAAACATCTGGCAGCTTTGAACCGAGGGTGGCCACTGCAATGTTTAAGGCAGGCAACATATACATTTTCGCATAAAAATTTGAAAAGTTAACTTCAAAATGCATGTAAAATTGGCTACAAAATGTATATTTTCCAAATACTGGTTCTAAATCATCATTATTATTAGATTCTTGGAATGGTCATTGTCCTGAAGTTATTAGTGAAATAACTATCTGATACATTTATCTATACCTGCAGGGACAACAGGTTAAATACAACCTCTAGATGAAAATTTTATTAGAAGATTCTTTGATCAGAGTATTCTGTACTAGTATGATGTCAATTTACATCCCAGTGATTATATAGAATTAACCGAATCTTCCCTTAGCTTTATCGTCGGTTTATAAATGTTTTTAAATACGCATGGTATGCAAGTAGCTATATAGAGGAAAGACCAGACCATTTTGAAAATCCCGTAGAAATTTGCTTTGCGAGTGTAAAGGCAACCTGTGATATCTATGGGGATATGGCGATCATAACATGTGCATGGTGCAAAAAATCCTTATGTTTAAAACATTTTTTTCACGACTTTTATTTTTACCAATACTATGTAGAATAAAAATAAATTGAACATAAAAAACGTCAATTTGTAATGTAGAATAAACTTCTTTGGTACAATCAACATATATCAATATCATAATTTGTTAATTGCTTTTTAACTCACAAATCAATAAAATATCGTATTTAACTAGTTCACCTCGTAGAACATCGATATGGATAAGTTTTTAAAATGCAATACTACATTTAACATATTACGACGGCAATTTTCATATTCGAGATATAAACAAAAAACTACCCATAATCTTTAACCTCTATAACCATTTTCAAAAATGTTTACTACAAATATAAAACGGTGCCAAATTTCACCGTAATCAACAAGTAACCCTCGGGAAAGAATTAATTTTTAAGAGGTTAACCCCAATCATCCCTAAATAGTCTATTATACCTTATTTTACATTAAACATTTTATTGTGCGACTAACGGCTTTGTTTAAAATATTTTCAGAATACCTGACAATTTAAACACATCACTTTTACGAAAAGTGTTGGGTTGATCTAGGTTGAATGGAGAAAAAACCTTTAACTATACATCAACTGAAAGCTTATTAAAAATGAATATGAGTTTCAACTTATCAAGTTTACATAGCACTTTTCGTTTTCGAAATATAAGCAAAAGTGTAGTTTTTCTTAAAACTTTCCCTCATAACTCAGAATATTTAGTCAATTCTATGATTGTACCAATTTAAATCAAAATCATTGAGATACAGTTGTGACACTTCGCTTGTAAGAAGAATGGAATGATCTGTCTTCATATGTACAACATTGCATACGAAAGGCCGTGCACAATCTAGCTCAGAAAGATTGTTTCAAGTTAAGCGTTTTATCTATTTCTGCGTCTATAATTTCTCGTAATCTTAGAGATTGTGAGTATGGTTTGGTACAGATAATTCTTTCTTCTTTCAGAGCAATATCATGATGAACCAAATTGGTCCTTCCAGATCGATTTAAAAATAATCGAGGAATTTTCCCAGTTAAATTCTTCAAATCCCTTCTTTGTTCTTTGTAAATTCTCTAATTTCCTTTGCTTGTTGTAGAACTTCTGTAAGCAGTAAAGTTTCTTTCTTTTCCTTTTCCAATTCATTCACTTAGATATTTTCTTTACTGCTTTCTTTGTAGTGTTCCATTGCATTTGTAATTTATTCGTTCTAGCTGGTTGTTATACCATTACTTTATTCACTGATTCTGAGTCAACTACTGGCAATGATATTTTTGACAAACGTCTGGGGAAATATAGACACCCTCTGTATTATTGAAAAGGTGATAACACCGTTACCGTTTAAAATAACGGTGATTGAGAAAAAATAGTCGTTGATCACTTCATTTCTTAAGATTCTTGAACGCGCTTCCTTCTGACGTTAAAGCACAGTTGACACAGTTATAGAATTTTTAACCGCAAACGCTTTTTATAGTTTTGGCGACTTCTTTTGCGCCGATTTTGGTGCAATTGACTAATTGGCCCTTGCATCATGTCATTTTGGATGGTGTTGACCATTCACCCACCTATGTACTTGGATTATGATGTACCTTTCGTCATTATTTTTTATTTTTATTGTCTCTAAGTATCTCTTTATGACATGTGAAAATACGTAATATGTATGCAAATCACAAATAAAATAAAAAAAAGAATCATGGTAGCTGAAGTTTATCGATTTGATCAATTACTTTCCTCTTATTTTTTCTTATTTTAACGCATTGTTTTCTGTCGACCAGATAAGAGTTAATTAGACATTGAATCTTTCCTCTTATACCCAAATTCAATCATTTATCCATTAATATACCCGGTTATAAATTATAAGGCCGTTTTAATTTAAATGTTTCACCCGATATGAAAGGTTGCGTATTAACGCATTGTTTTGTGTCGACCAGATAAGAATTAATTAGACATTGAATCTTTCCTCTTATACCAAAATTCAATCATTTATCCATTAATATACCCGTTTATAAGTTATAAGACCGTTTCAATTTAAATGTTTCACCCGATATGAAAAATAAAAAACTGAAACTTTCACAATTATTATTTTCCGTACAGAAGGAGTATTATTTTCCCCCGTTTACAATCAACTGTATCCCTACCTTCAATGAACCGCCCTAATTATAACCAAACAACAGCCTCATTTCGAATTCATAGTACAAAACACACCCAATAAACAACGGATAGTTTCCAATACAACAACCCTTCAGAAAGCGGCATTGTCGTCCTAACAGAAAACGTGAGTAGATTCGGGATCTCCACCTTTGCCCTTTCAATGGCCGAATATCTATTCTCCGAATCAACGGTGCACGCAGTTCGGAGGTTTAAATCAATGACTGAAATTGGTTGAAGAAAAGGTTAAAATTAGCCGGGAATTTTCGTGTGTACTTGATCACGTGATCCATCGATTGGACGGTTCAAGGATATTTCACGATCGTATTAAATCGCTTAAATATCCGGAAAGGATCAGTGTATAAAACTCGGAAGAAAAATGATGGTGTATTTTCGTCATCATTTCATGTCAACGGTAATGGAACCGTTGGGTTATAAAAAACGTGTCGGGACTGGTAAAATATAAAAAGATCTGATTAATAAGGTCGAAATATATTCGGGTGTAAAGAAGTAGCCGGTCAATTTAAATTGGGTTGACGTTCCTATTTCCTTTTTCGTTTTTTTTAAATATAAATAAAAGAGGTGAAATATACAAAATAGAGATCATTTTGAATTTTAAATAAAAAAATGAGGTATATGTAATTGCATTATTTTAGCAGATATCGAATATCCAATTTCAACGTTCAATACATCGAACGTTCTCATAGCTGATATTTTAAAGCCAACAACATTAACTAGTGAATTCACAGTAACGAAGCCAACGTAATGTTATAGCAGTTTGAATGTATGCGGTAATTCTCTCTGAGTTACGTAATGGCAAATTTTGAAACATCTAAAATAGCACTGTTATAATCAGCAAACAAAACCCAAATTGAAAAAGGCTCAAATCACATAATAACATTAAAATCTAACGTTACACTTGATATTTTCTACGGAGGCTGTGTAAAAGTTTTACGACATTGATGTTTTTAGTGCTTTACCCGTTCTATCTGCGATCTAAATATTGGTAAAGGTACGCGCCTTCATAGTAAAATCGATAAGGATAGCAATCTCACCTAAATAAAATTGAAAACATCAACTCTGAACCATGCCCAGAAAACCTTCGGATCGTTTGAATTTCAAATTTTGCGGTCACAGGATCGTTCGATAGAAAAAAACTTTTAAATTTTCATGTTTCACCGTATAAAAAGTATAATATGAAGAGTTCATTTTAACTCATTTTTCGTAACCTATTTTTATTAACAAAATCAACATTAACCTCGTTAGTAAGTACAAACCGTCCCTTTAGCGCATTTAACCGCCTGAAGCTAAGCGAGTGTGTTTGATTGATCCAACATTACAATGTAAAGTTAATTACGGTAAAAATTTACAACAAACGACGGTCCACTTAAATGTCACGTTTGTATGTACCCGAAACACAAAGTAATTACGAGTTTTAAACTCCATATTTTAGGCTAAAACTGGGAACGTTTTCAAAAGGCAAGGGACCAATATCATTTTAACCCGGCACATTTACCCTCCATCCAAATAAAATCGGAATCATTTCGAACGAGACGGTCGTGTTCCGTATAGGAAGTCCGACATTTGCATAGTTTAGTGAGTCAATAACTGTGTATGTATGTAGACGTTGCACAGACTGTATTAGTCGTACAAGAGGCAGGAGGCCGTGTTTAAACTGCTTCCGCCATTCTGGCAATCTGTTACGCGAGATTCAGGGAAGCTCCTACGCTATAAATGCATAATCCAGAATTTAATTGGTTCACCAAGGCGCGTAAATACTAGAGGTTCTCAACCTTGTTGTCCTTCCGCTTATACTACAGTAATCAACTTGTAACTGTAAAATTCATGGAGGTGATGGTCAAATTGAATCAATGGTAATAGGGTTACGAGTTCGTTATCATTCTAAACCACTCTAAATTTAAATTTTCATATTCAAACCTTGGAAATATTATTACGCCCACATATAACATCATTCTTCGAAGCATACAAATCCGTGCATATCAGTCTGACAAGACTAGTTTTAGTACCATGGGAAATTCTCGGATTTACTCCACATTATACCATGTCAAAAATTGAAATGTATTGTAATAATAGTTTAAATGAAATATGGCCTTATTTATTTTGATTAGACGATGTCGAAAACTTTTAAAGAAAATATAAATCAAAATTCAACATTTATGAAATGAAGAGCCTAAGACACATTTACAGCTTTGCTAAAAGTCGATAAACAAGAGTCGACTCTGAATGGGCTATCTCGGAAACTATAAGGGATGAAAGGTTATCTTAGCTTAAGGGGGACAACAAGGTGAATGCGGTAAAAAGAGGCGATAATGGAGGCTTTCTTTTGCTTCACTCACACATTGTAGATATGTAGGAGTTAATAGAGTAGAAAGTATGCGCTTTGAACTATATTAATGAATAATTGTATTTACAAATACATTATTTGAAGAATACCCAAGAAGAATAAATACTCTTAGAAATCAAAGATAAAGTACAAGTAAATATTATATCGTTAGACAACAAAAAATTATCGAGAAAGTAATGATAATGTAGATAATGTGAATGATAATGTGAATGGGAACCAAATGGAGACATACTAATGTGTTTACACTAAATTAAATAATAATATTGAAAGAAAATTTGATATAATACCTAAAATTGAAGAAATAAGGACAGAGTTAACAGGGAAAAAATTGTGTACAGTTTTAGATATAAAAGATGGTTTATATCAAATTGCATTATATGAAAAGTCAAGTAAAACGTGTTGTTTTAGTAGTGCTCTTGGTTATTATAAATTCAAAAGATCAATATCTGGCTTGAATTTTGCTCCTAAAATTTCTCAAAATAAGAATTATAAAAAGTTTGACAACATTGAAGATGTAATTATACACTTTGATGATTTATTGATTTGTGCAGATAATGAAAAATAACATGACGAGATTTTAAGAAAAGTAATTGAAAAGGTAAGAAAGTTAAATGTATAATTTAATGAATATAACTTACAATATAAGGTGAACCAGGTTAAGTATTTAGGATATATGTTCTCTCAGGAAGGCATCAAAATAGACCCCGGAAGAATTTTAGTAATAAAGAATGTAAGAATACCACAAAATAAAAAAGAGTCTTAGGACTAATAAACTATTTTCGAATTTTCATACCAAACATATCGGAATTAACAATAAATCTAAAAAAATTATTAAAAGATGAAGTACAGCTTCATTGGATAGAGAAACACATTATAAAATCACCAGTATTAAAACATTTTAATGATAAAGAGGAAGCTGTTATTCAAACAGGTGCATGAAAAAGTAGATAGGAATGTTGTTTAATGCAAGGAAGCAGACCTGTATTATCGCATCCAGATCGTTAAATACACATGAAGAAAGATATGCGCAGATTGACAAAGAAATATTGGCGGTTGACTTTGCTATAAGATCATTTCATTTATTGGCTTATGGAAAAAAGATAACAATAGAAACAAATCACAAACCTTTGTTGAGCTTTATAAGAAAGGAAATACACCAAGTAGTTACAAAAAAAAAAGATGAGATTGTCCAAATATGATATAAACTCATCAATCAATGGTTTATGTAAAAACAGTTTTTATTGGCCAGATGTAAATACTCATGTAGAAAAACTTGTGAAATCATGTAAAACATATGAAAAGCATATCAATAATAAAAAGGAACCACTAATATCACATGAGATACCATTAAGACTGTTTGAAACGATAGATTCAGATATATGTGAACATAACAATCAAAATTACTTAATTTTGTATGACTATTATTCCAAGTGGTTGAAAATTATAGAACATTGAAATAAAAGTACTACAGAAGTATGGATGAAGATTGAAAAGGTAATATCTACTCATATGATAGTTGCTGACAATATACCATATAATTCTTTTCAATTTAAGAAACACCTCAAAACATGGAATATTTAATTGAGGAAGTCCATTAATAAATATACCAGAAAAAAGAAACATGATGAAATTTAAACTGGGAATGAAAACACTAACTTGGATGATGTTACTCAAGAGAAAGACGAAGAGACAGAAGTGGTAAGACAGGACATACAGGATCAGGAGACTACGAACTAGGTAAAATATATAAAAATGATTGGTTTAAAGATTACGTACAAAGATAAATAACAGAACAAAAAGGGAAGATGTTGTGTATTTATATATACTAGACGTTGGCAACAGTGAGGACGCACAAGTGATTGGAGAATAAGGTTACGCTAGTTATGTGTGAACATGTTGGCGTTGCTAATAATTGTTAATAGGGTTAATTGTTAGAATGAAACGTTATATCCGTTATAGTTACATACATATAGTTAGTGAATAAAAAGTAAAGAAGATTAAGAATATATAAGTAACGAGATTGAAGTTTGTTCTTCCTGCTCTTTACTGTAATCTCCTAAGTTTTCAGGAAAGCTGTCTATATGGGAGTGTAAGAAATTAACTTAACTTATTCTGCATGTTTGAGCTTTATACACTGCAAGTATGCGTTGTACAATAGTTTTGTAATACCCTGTTATTCCCCAATCACTTGTGCACTACATTTCTGTAAAAGTCACCAACTTGAACTGGTTCCACAAAATGTTTCTAAAGAACATGCCCATTACAGCATCGGATAATTAAATATAAATTTGGATTTTGAAATTTGAATGAAAATATAATTCTTCATTCAGATTTTAATTTGTGCATATACAAAGTGCAAAAATGAGAAGAACTTTTTTCCTCAAAATTTGTAACACTGTGGGATGTAGCTATTACAGTAGAGAGTGTTAACTGGAATAAAGCGGTAGCCCAATCTTTTCTGGACATTTTGTTTTTTGTTCACTATATTAACTTTATTGCTAACGAAGATGCAGTGGTAGTAAGATGACGATTGATGTTGCGCGTATTGTTACTTTACTTGAGGATGGCAATAGTCAGCGGTGCATTACCCATACGTTGAGTATACTAGTTCAAGATGCCTGCAACCTATATATGGAAACAGGAAATTTCACTGAGCGGCAGGATTCCGGTAGAAGACGAATAACAGCAGTAGTTAATGACCGATTTATTGTTCTAAGCATTCTGAAGAATCATAGAACACAGCTGTAGAAACTCGGCAATCATCTTCATATGGTACGTGAGGATACGTAAGTGAAAGAACCATTTGTAAAAAACTAGCTTGGCTGCTCGAAAGCGTACATATGAATTGGGAAACAATGGGGTAAGGCGCTCTCCACGAGTCCCGATTTTGTATCCGGTATGCGAACATATGTTGATGAGGTGGGTATTGAACGGATGGAGTGGCCAGCGGGCAGCCTGGACCTTAACCCTATCGAACATCTTTGTCACAAACTTCAGAGATTCGCAAGATTGGACTACGGTTTGATTCAAGGTAGATATATATTTCGACATAGAAAGTTTTCCATTTCTATCGCAGGATTATTACCGAAAAATTGACCATTCGATCAATAAAAGAATCATCAAAATCAAATGCACTGTTCGCGAGAAAGTCAACTTTAAAATTGTGGCTAATTCATAGCAGCCGGTTTTTTGCCAGTTAGTTTATTTACTTTGTGAAATTTTGATCGTTGTATCTCTTCGATTTGACTTTCCGAGAACTCTAAATCGACACTGCAGTATATTTTCCAGTCATTTGTTTCAAAACATTCAGATAATTTGTTATTCAAATTTTCATTTGCTTTTTTGAAGTTTTTGCAGGCTATTATAGTATTTGAAGGAAAGATCCATGTTGCAAGATTAAAGATCAAATAAAATCATAAAAACTTCTAACATGCGTTTATTTATATATAGTCGTATTAGTTTCGGGTTATCCCATGATCAACGACAAAGTCAGAGAAGTCACGAAAGATGTAGACTGGAAAATTTATGAAAGTGAAGCATTTTGCAATCTGATGGATAAACAAAATGATGATTGAATAATTGTTTTAATGGCGTTGTTGCGAAAATGAAACAATATAAATTAGAACAATGAAAATAAAACTTGAAGATCGTATTAAAGTTACACAACTTTAACGACACGAGAAGAGGCGAAAAACGAAACGTCTCGCCTCTTATAAAATAGTACCACTATATATAAATAAACGTAAGTTAGAAGTTTTTATGATTTTATTATAGTATTGTCCACGTAGATTATGATGAGAACTAGTTCCTCTTCATTTGATATATAAATGCATTGATTAGCATTTATTGATTCTATTTGAATTTCTTTTAATCTGTTATCTAATTTTTATACCATTGTAGTGCAAATTGTTTTAAGCCATATAATACCTTTTTTAATTTACATCCTTCATTTCCATTCCTTCTAACATTTCTTTACTGTCGCTTCAAATTTCTTTACTCAATTAGTTCTTGAGAAAATTTTTTTTGATGTTGCTTAATTTTACCTAACACATATAATTCCATTTTTACGGAGTTTTAATGAAAAAATTGTAACTTAGGATTTTGCTGATTTGAAGAAACTATCTTTGGCACATGAAAATACCAAATAAATTTCCTTCAAATTGTTTTCTTTTTCTTGAAAATCTTTAAATCTCCGAGTTATGATTTTTAGATTAAAGCTCTGCAAAAAGCTAATTATATGTGTTGAGTTAAAGTCAAGTAATCTTTAAAGAATCGTATCTCACAAACCAATAGAGATGATGCCATGAAATAAGAAGTAATTTGCAGCAAATTTATTTGGTATTTAATGTGTTAAAGATCGTTCGTTCAAATCTTCAAATTTCCTTGTTATAATTTTTGGATTAAAAGTCTGCAAAAACATAACTATCTGTGTTAGGTATAAATCAAGAAATTTTCAAATAATCATATCTCAAGAAGTCATTAAGATATTGCAAGTAAATAACAATAATTTGAAGCAAGAATTTTTAGTATGTAACGCATCAATTGTTCTTTCTTAGAACACCTAATCCCTATCCATGTTTTTGCCGTTTGTGTTTGGTTTGTGAGTGATTTGAGGATAAATATCGTTTTATAGACATAAAATGTATCTCTGAAACACATTCTCTTCCAAACTTTAGTCTTGATGATGTTGAAACCCCACACTATAATGGTTGTATCGGTATACTTTACTGTGGACATTTGGTATCTGTGATTAAAGCGGCTACCAGAATGTGCTGCAATCAAATTTGCTCTCGTTGTATCACATAATTTGCTCCCACAGACATATGGTCCAGTTAGGAGAAACTTTGATTAATTTAAACCAGTTTCTGAAGAAGGTTGCAACATTGCATTCGAAACGTCAAACGAAACGTTTTTTCAAAAGGCACAAGGCAAAACCCAAAAGTTTCTAGTTTTAGTTCTAGCAGTGGTCCTAGTTTTGGGACTAATTTTAATTCAATCAATACCGTGTAAGCTTTCGTACTAAAATCATTCATTGTTGGTTTGTTAGACGCTAATGACCTAGCAACATTTTTTGTTGGAATTTCTGACCATAATCGTTCAGAAAAAAGAAAAATGGGGCATGAATGTATGAATATACAGTATAAATGTAAGCAACCACATACATAAGACAGCTATACATACACGCAAACGTTATCTTGTTGATATGCGTGTAATTTGAGATATATCTAGTATATGATAGTGTCCCATATATGTATCTGCCAAACTTTTCCCTATATGTGTTAGGTAAAACTAAAATAAGACGCAATTTGAAGCAAATTTATTTAGTATTTAGTGTATTAAAGATCATTCGTCAAAAACTCGTATCTCAAAAACTAATTAAGATATTCAATGAAATAAGAAGTTATTTTAAGAAAAGGGTAGTTTTATAATGATAAACAAATGTAACTATTTTCCATTGATAATTGGGAAAATTGTTTGACGTTTAAAAAATATTTAACTTAAAATAATTTTTGTTTCCCTGAAGAATTTACTTTTCCTGTTTCCATGAACAATTACTATTATTTTCCTAACATTAATTGTCAATAGCTCAAAATCCAAAAGACAAAAAAGTTTTTGTTTTCAAATTCCCTGTTAAAAAGTTATGCATTCGTTATAATACTCCACCTATAATAATAACCAAGATAGGTGGTTTTAGAATATTAAAATTTTTTAGCTTTCAGGTAAAAAATAAAATAGCGTTTGAAGTTTTCGACATTGGAATTTATTTAAAAAAACGAGATGGAATCATGCTAACTACTTGTTTCCAACTCTTACAGTTTCCGAGATAGCCTATTCAGACAACGAATTTGAACCAGCCTGTGCGTATACAGCCTCAAGCACAGTTTTTATTGAAAATGTTTGGAAAAAATATGAGCAAAAAGAAGAAAAGTTAACAATTTCACCAACGATCGGTACACAAAGCTCATCCGGAAGTTGATGTGAAAGTTTCTTAATAGAAACGAATCGTTGCGCAAAAGAAGTGAGAAACTGGATAAACTTTAAAACGGCGGAACAAAATAACTTATCGCGTTCGCCCGAAAAGTTAAATTGCCACGATACATTAAGACGGATTATGCAGACTTTACGGTGCCTCCCTAAACAAAAAAAAAGTACCAGAAAAAAAATGTTAAGTAGGTTTGCACGTTTTGCATTTTTAGAGTCAAATTAAATTTTTTTTACATATTTAATTAAAAAACTAGAATTAAACTGACCTTTAGTGGTTCTAAACCCTTGATTGATCGCCCTGGTAGTTCTGACTGCAGCCCTGTATATCCGCCAATAAAAAAAGAGCATCACAAACATGGGAATGTAGAATGATCCGAGGGCAGAGTAGACGACGTAACCAACTTCGTTAGTAAGTTCGCACTTCCATTGGCACGGGGCGTCCTCCGCCTTGCTTGAATTCGTCCCTTGCCTATCACCCGTCTGAAAATAAAGTGCAAAAAGAAGGGAAAAATTCTTTTAAAGTAAAAACGATTGGAAAGGCTAAAATTAAAGCTGACTTTGATTTTCTATCGAACGCATTTAAAATATTCGCTTTAATTACGAGTTCAAATGGTACCCCATTTCAAACGGCTTTGACTATTTAACCGAAAAGTGTTGACGAGTGGAGCAGGAAATTGTTTTATTTGTTTATGACATGAGGTTTTAATTTTTCTCCTATTTTTTAAGGGAACAACGTGACGGTTCATGCATAATTCCTGTTGCATCGTCAGCTGCCCGATAGAAAACCCAAACGCGTAACATCCAACTATATCCTTCCGTTCTCGTTGTAATTAATTATTTTAACACCAAAGCAAATTCGACGATTGTATTCCAGCTCACGTACTAAGTTCGTGTAAGCTCAACAACAATCTACGGCTGACGAAAAATACACAATAAGTAATTAAAACAATTTAAACATCACTTTATGTTCTAGCTTTCTTACAATACACCTAAAAATATCCTTTGTGTAAATCGTCGGTGATCAGAGAAGTTCTAAAGCATTGCCGAGGGCGTTTAATCTCTTTCGGTTAAATGAGATGCTCTGTCCGAATTACAAACTCTCAAACGTTAAAAATAAATTGTTCCCTTAGTAATTAAAGACCCTACAGCGCCTTTGTCTGTGTTGTTGTCCCTAGGGATGATACGCCTTAAATTAATGGGCTCTTGTTTTGCCTCTGCCAGCTCAGGTATTTCGGATAAAGGCTTAAAAGATTTACATAAAAAGGTGGAAGAACTCGCAAATATTGTGTTTACATTAACGCTAAATTTTGTATTTATATAAATGGAATTATTAAACAGCAGGATTATTTTATTAATAAAATACATGTCCATTGTTATTATGCGTATTCAGTAATACGTCTGAATAGTCAATGTACATTTAGGTGTGAATTGAATTATGGACAATGTTATGTTTGTATGTAGATGTAATTCAATTGTGTTATCTAATTTATAACGTCAACAATGCATCCTTACACGGAATAGGATAATGATTATTTTTATAACTTTCCAGAAATAACATTGTGTTTCAAGAAATTTTAAACATGTCTTTATTTTTCTGTAATACCTAACTATTTTTAAACAATGAAGGAGCTGCCTTCGTAATTTTTTAGTTTTAACAGTCGTGTAGAATTGAATCACGTTGTAATCATATATGGAACACAAATGAAGATAATAAGATAATATAAAAACACGATGTGATATTTGCTTTTTATTATATATAAATTTTAACGTGAAACTTCGATTGTATGCCTGTATTTCAGTTTACTACAGTGTTAACTAGAATTACTTCCTGTCTTTGTCATCAGTTAGGCACCTGTGATTTTTCTATACAACATTATACACTGTCTTGGATACGTATGTTCCAAAAAAGTAACTGAAAACACATATAGACTAAACATTCTGTGTGGTACTCCTCTAATCTAAAACAAATATTTAAACTAAAAGACATTGTCACAAATTGTCTAAACGAACCAATAACTCCTTTTATCGAATAATATATGTTCGTCTCCGCTTATAAAATATATAACTGCCGGGATCTTCCGGATTACGTAAGATCCTTGGAATAGAAAATAGAAGACAACATTTGTTAATATGAGGAAAAACAGTGTTGTCTCACCAAATATTCTCAAATACAATGGCGATATTTTTTGTGATCTACAGACAGATTCATATCATCCCATATGTCAATTATAACATTGCCCAAGATGGTAATAGCTGGGATGGTGTCCATTTCGGCATTTCAGAAGTTAATAATTATGAGATGGTGAAAGTTTAGTTTTGTTATTAAATAAAAAAAATTACCCGGATAATTATTTACAAAGGAAAATTTCTAGGGTATATACTAGCAGTATTTACCAAAGATGGGTAACTTAAAGTACCTATAAAATTTAAAAACAGCACAAATCCATAAAAATAAATGGATAAACCCTACATATATTATATTAAGTGTCAATCATAATAACAGGTTCTAACCCAAAATTGTTGTTTTGTTGTAAATACCAAAGTGTCTCAAAAACAAATTGACATATTCAATTTGGTTTTATTCCTGAAAACAGTAATATAATTTCCTCTATAAATTACAGAATATTTCATCAAAATATCTTAAGAATTCGATTATTTACAGTTTAGCAAAGTAATTAAGGAAATTGTTAATTTTATGAAATGCTACAAATTTAGAGTGATTTCAAAACGTGATATCTCATAAACAGATTGAGGTATTCAAATATCATTTTATTCCTATAAAAATATATACCTGCCTCTATATATGACAGAATATTTCATCAAAATATTTTAAGAATTTGTTTTTTACAATTTTTTTAAAATGATTAAGGAAATCGTTATTTTTGTGAAATACTACAAAGTTAGGTTGAGTACAAAACTTCATATCTCAATATCCTCAATCATATCTCTCAAACGTATTGAGAGACACTTTCTTCTATCAATGACAAAATATTTCATTAAGACATCTTAAGAATTCGATTATATGCGATATTTTAAACTGATTAAGAAAAGCGTCTATTTTCTGAAAAGTTACAAATTTAATTTGAGTACAAAGCTCCATATCTCAAAAACACATTGACATATTCAAATGTGATTGATAAACGACAAATAAATCATCAAGATGTCTTAAGAATTCGAATTTTTACGATTCTCCAGTTATTAATGGTATCGTGAATTTTATGAAACGCTACAACTTTTTTCCTGAGAAAGTGCATACTTTCCTTTAAATGGCAGACAATTTCAATAAGATATTTTAAGAATTCGATTTTTTACGATTTTTTCGAGATGATTAAGGAAATCGTTAATTTTATGAACTGTTACAAATTTCGGTTGACTTCAAATTTTGATATCTCTTAAACGGATTGAAATATTCAAATATGATTTTCTACTTGAAAGAGTATATACATTACAGAGTTTTATTCACAGAAATATTCATAAAAATTTTTTAAATTTGCTACAAATTTATGTTCAGTTCAAAACATCATATTTCAATAACGCTTTGAAATATTTAAATATGGTTTTGTCCCTGAAAAGGTACATACTTTCCATTATAAGTAATAGAATATTACATCAAAATATTTTGAGAATTCGTTTTCTTGCAATTCGTTATATGTTATATTCAATATGATTAAGGAAATCGTTAATTTTGTGAAATACTACAAAGTTAGGTCGAATACAAAACATCATATCTCAAAAACGTATTGATATATTCAAATATGATGTTCTTGAAAGTGTACATACTTTTCTTTATAAACTATAGAATATTGCATCAAAATATCTTAAAAATTCGGTTGTTTACAATTTTTCAAACTAATTAAGGAAATCGTTGATTTTGTGAAATGCTGCAAATTCACGTTCAGTTTACAACACCATATCTCAATAACGCACTGGAATATTTAAATATGGTTTTGTTCCTGGAAAAGTACATAATTTCCATAAGTAACAGAATATTTCATCAGAATATCTTAAGAATTCGTTTTATTAGAATTTGTTATATGTTATATTCAATATGATTAAGGAAATCATTAATTTTGTGAAATGCTATAATGTTAGGTCGAGTACAAAACATCATATCTCAAAAACGCATTGATATATTCAAATATGATTATGTTCTTCAAAGAATACATACTTTCCTTTATAAACTATAGAATATTTCAACAAAATATTTTTAAAATTCAGTTGTTTACGATTTTTCAAACTAATTAAGGAAATCGTTAATTTTGTGATATGCTGCAAATTTACGCTCAGTTTAAAACATCATACCTCAATAACGCATTGGAATATTTAAATATGGTTTTATTCTTGAAAATGTACATACTTTCCATTATAAGTAATAGAATATTTCATCAAAATAACTTAAGAATTCGTTTTATTAGAATTTGTTATATGTTATATTCAATATGATTAAGGAAATCGTTAATGTTGTAAAACGCTACAAAGGTAGGTCAAGTACAAAACATCATATCTCAAAAACGCATTGATATATTCAAATATTATTTCGTTCCTCTATAAATTACAAAATATCTAATTAATATATCTTAAGAATTCAATTTTTTATGATTTTTCAAAATTCTTAAAGAAATCCTTAATTATATGAAATGCTAAATAAATTTACTGTCAGTTCAAAGCATGATACCTCTCGGATTGAGATATTCAAACATGATTTTGTTCTAGAAAAAGAACATACTTTATAAATGACTGAAAATTTCATCAAGATATCGATCCGATCCGAACAATGCGATTTTTTCTTCTATAAATCCTTGTATTTGGGTATTTACCTTAGGCTCGGGAAAATTCCCAGATAAATAAAATTTTAAAATTTTACAAAATACTTACTCACCGGGTTCAAAACATACGGCACTATTACCTGGCGCCCGTCACTATAGAAGCTTTTAAAAAGTTTAAGGCAAAAGCTAGAACTGGTGCAGATGGCAAACCCGCATTTATAGTCAAAAGCACAGTGTATTATTATAACCTTTGCAGCATATTTTCAATTTAGTAATAAAAACATCAGAGTTAATTAGTAAATATTGCTGGATTGTGTAAACCCCATCCTATTTAACATTGCCATCATCGAGAAAGTACAGACAAAAATTATTAGGTTTATTTCTGTCTGCAGTGTTTGCGTAGGATGTGATGTCGGGTGTACTAGTTGCATCTGAACTACTCGCTCAATTGAATATGAGGCTGTCGCGGATAAATGCATGAGTTTATAGCACCTATATGCCAAATCGCGGTAATACAAATGCGAATACAAATTAACCGATAAACAAACTAATGCCTGTGGCAAATTCGATCGGGTGACATTTTGTGCTTGATTATCTTTTTTCTTTTCTGTTAGAATAATCGATTCTACGCTGTTGGTCTTGTAACAATATTATATTCGAAAAAAGGCAACTGGTTTTGCTACGCTTGTAGTAAATATACAATAAAACCTCACAAAAGGAATATTAGGTTGCATATTGCCAATTTGTACCAGCAATATTTTAACTAGCCAATTGTAAGTACAACACGTATGGTATATTTGTAAAAACAAGTGCATGCCATATGGTATTACGATAATCAGGACATATCCAAGAAAATATTTCATTGATAATTGTTATGTATGTGCAAATACAATAAAAGATATAGCTATATGAACACAATAAAAGATCACTAATTAACTATCATCATGTAAAGCACAAATGCTTTGTCAGCAATGATCAGATGTGAGAATGCTATAAATTTTCGTCAACGTCAATAATTATTTTTATATTTTTACACTTCCAAATAACAACACACTTGCATATTGTAATAATATTGCCGAGCTAATGGCTACAATGGACACAATATATTCCACAATAGTAGTTTATTTATTGACTCTTTCATTAAAAGCAGAATAATTATATGTGAACGATATCACGAAAGTCAATATGTGAAAACTAAATGTTACGTAAAGAGTAATATAAGTCGTGCAAATGTAATAAACAAACCTTTCCACATAAAATTGAGTTTAGCGAAAAATGTTATGAAATCTCTAGATAGAGAAGGTATTACTTTACACTACGTATTGGAGATATTTTTCCAAAACTTAGTCTACCTAAAATAAAAGAAGGTTTGTTAAAATCAAATTTATGTAGTCACTTAAAATTCGTTATCATCACTATTACTAAATATTGAAGATTGCAATTTAGCACATCGATAAACAAAGCATGGTTCTTTCGAATCATTTTCTTATTGCATGCCTAAATTATTAAACAATTCTACGCTTTCAGAGCTGTCGAAGAGAATGTGCTTTTTTACGTTAAGGAGGCATTCTGAGCCCTGTTACTAATTTTTATTTTCTTTGGTGCCAAAGTTACACTCGACCTCTAAATAATATTATTAGACGATAGAGGGCATTTTGGTGAACAAAAACTCGAAATATACTATAAACGTTCCGGATATGTGCTTTTTAGCGTTAACGAGGCTAGCATGATAAAGTAAGTGTATTCAATCGTAGTTCATCGTAAAAATAATACAACGATGTACTTTTTATTATTATATATTAATACAAGGACCGTAAAATACATCTTCGTAATTAAAAATCTAAAGTCTAGTAAAGTTTACTATTATAAAGCAGTTTTAGAGCTGAGTAGGCCAGACGCAGAAAACCGGCAATATGCGAATACTAATCTACTATCGATGCTGAAACTGAGATTCCTTGCACACTCAGCAGTTTGCAAAATATTTGAATCAATTCGCAGTCTCAATGTTGGAACTGCGACCACGCGCATCCCACTCCTATTCCTAAGACCACTACCAAGGATTTAGAGGGATTGATTATCAAACAGTGTTTGTCTAACAGTGTTTGTCGGTAACATCAACTAAAGCTTGTAAATCAGCATTTATATTATTTTCAGCCACAACAATATGCTGAGTACAGTGTTTCAATACCAAGCATAGCTGGGATGTATATATTGAAAAGAGGATTGACCCAAGTGTGGAACCCTGTGGGACACCCGATATGACACTAGCTAGTAAAGATAACCCACAGAGCTTTGGACAAATGAAAGAGCAGACTGAGATAATCCAATGAAATTAAGCATTCCGAGAAGCAATGAAATATGTAGCGTATTAGGCTTTTGATACACTGCATCTTTCATCAGAGAAATCAAGTAAGACCAAAGCTATCGCTAGTCAGTCATGAGTTCCATGCAAAATATCATCCGTAATATGCTAGACCAGACTGTTAGTTAAACCAGACTGAAAAATAGGGAGTACAGAATACTCATCCAAGTGCACTCATAACCTAGTGGATAATATTCTCTCTAATACTGTCAAAATACTTATCGGCCGAAGATTTTGTAATTTTAGGGACTGGTGTAATTAGAGAAGCTTTCCACTTGACTAGATGTACCCCATTCTCAATGCAAAAGTTAACAATAATGTGGCACATATAAGGTAATGCCACAGGAGTTGTCACTTGATTAAGCGCTTGTAATACTTCCACCTCGGAAATCAAAGAAAAAGAAATCATTTGTAACGAAAGGTAAGGTATTTTTATTATAAAAATGTAATAAATTAGAATCACATGCTAGTTGATTCTGAGAAAAACCTATTGATATCATCAGAGTATACCCAACCCAACCCACAACGGCCGGAACCGATCTTGTCTCATTCTCACATGCTCCAAGCAATCTGAGATTATACCACAATTTACGCGAGTTATTATTACTAAATAATAATGAAAGCTATATTTTCTTTCGGCTGCGAATTGCTGAGTTAGTATAATTTCTTACCACTTTAGATTTCTATTTAGAATATGCTTTGGCTCGCAAATTAATGAGAATTTTAATAGTATTAGTTATCCATGGTCTAAGATAATTATTTCTTACAGTTACAGTTCGACGAGGTGCATGAACGCCAAATACAGATAAAAGCGTGTTATTGAAAATATCAATCTTTTCATCAATATCATTACTAATTAAATATTGATGCCAATTCAGTTCCCTTAAGTCATCCAAAAACCTTTCACCTTCAAAATATTTAGAGTCGGCTAAAATTAAAGTTCTTGGAGCATCACGTTGCACACCACAAGTTAAGGTAACTGTGTAGTAGACTGTGATCAGCAACATCATGAATAGGAAGAACACTGTAATACTCAGGGAAGCATCATCATCAAGTAGCATGAAATTAGCTGCTTTAAATTAAATTGCTCAATTACAGGAAAAAATGTAATACCATAAACACCATTAATATTTAACCCATTAACGTTGAAATCATCGAGATATAGAAATTTTTCAGATCCAGGAGCCAGAATGGAAAGAATGTCGTCAAATTCAGATTCACTGATTATCTATACATAAGCATTCAATATGTTGAGAATCAATTTCTAATCGAGTGATATATGTCAAGATATGTCTAATAAAGAACCCAATTTAGTTAAATTATCTATATCCAAAGCTGCTTGGTTTCACCGCTAGAGAACTTAAAAGTTATAAGATTTGACTTACTTCAGCGGTTAAGCCAGAAAAAAGGAATTTGTCATTATCTACACGCCTTATTTACGTTATTTTGGCCACAAAATCCCAACGTAGTTGTTCCCTAAGTAAGGAATTAAATGCTAGGGACATGTTTCTTCGTAATTGCTCTTCTTTGCTATCATTTGCAAAGACATTTGACTTCAATACCCTAACCCCATAGAAATCACTGCATTTTTGATGAGACTTTGCAGATATAAAACAATTCCAATTTTCTAACTTAACCACAAAATCTTATAAAAACAAAAATTTACAGAACTGAATGGTCTATGCAGAAATTTTAATTATATAATTGTCACATGCACAGAAAAAAAATATGGAGTAATAACTGCTGAATACATGTTTTTTCCAGACACCTATGCAACTATCGGCACTGAGAAAATAATATTATACGCCATAAAGTTAACATATCAGTCACAATAATTAAAAAATATTAAATATACGTTTATCTGCGAATAATTAGCTTTAAAGGTCGTTTTGAGAACTGTTTCGAAGGTAGATTGTAGCTTATTGACATTTACACACATAACGCGTGAAATTCTATATTTCATAAAATTTCTGTGGTTGTTGAAATCGATGATGTTATTAAGAAGTAAGCCGTGCGGTTTGTTAACATGTTCGAAGTGTTCTTTGCAGAGGACGAGTTCTCTCGTTTTCCGGATGGTTTTTAAGAGCTTTACGTTGTTAAAAGAAGTAGAGTGATTTGTGTCTCTTAGGTGTTTGTATACAGCTGAGGTTTCTTTACTCAGGTGTTCCTTAAATCTTATCCTTAAACTACGGCCGGTTTGGTCAATATAGAATTTATTGCAGTTCGCGCAGTCTACTTTATAAACGCCGCTTTGTTTTCCGCTTTCTAGATTATATTTAGTGCTACTGATCAGTTTTTCTATACTTATTGTTAGCTGGAAAGTAAAGGCAGGGATACTAATGAATTTGCACATACATATTGTGTTTAATTTAAAGTTTATTGATGGGTTAAAAATCTCGCTAAATAACGCCCTTAATGATTAACTCCGGAACTATTAATACTGTGTTGGTAAATATGAAAACTCATTTAAATTATTTCATTATTTATAATAGCCGGTTTACATTAGCCCGCTACTTCGCGCGAAATTGAACAATTTTATAATTTAATTAACAAAATAACACTGCATTAAAAATGCAGTCAAAATATAGTAAAAAACGGAGGATTTATTCTTAAAATTTTCACTGTGAGGATAATCTTGAAAGGGGAAGGTGCACTTCAATAATAACAAGAATTCTATTCTTTTGAATATATCGCAAAATGAAGTGATATAAATAATATAAATCTGTGTTTTTTGCTATAAACTTCGAACTTAGACCCAACAGATCCTTATTGTTTACTGCACTTAACAAAGTTTTAAACCATTCTATGTTTATTTTGGAGACTGGAAATTTATGAAGAATTATTTTCATCGGCGTTTTATACGTCCGTACACACCACTTCATCACAACTATCTTTTAAATAAAAATTGATGGAACAATGGGTTAACGAACCACGGTTGAAATTAGCCTTATGTCAATTTATTAATGAATATGCGAGTAGTATTCTAGAATTCAGGTAATAATTTAAATTCATTTAAAACGTTTTGTTTAAAAATCTTTTGCTGATTTAATAATGTTTTTGGTTTATTGATGGAAGGGTAAAGTTGGTTTTTTTCTGTAGAACTGTTATTTGTAAAGAATTGTAAGGATTTTGAGATATAGGTTAAACTTAAATTTTTGTTAAATCTTACTTAATGTTTTTATTTCTTTCTGAATTAATGTTAATTTTACTTTTCTTCTCTTTTTATAATTTCTTTAAAATCCATGTTCAGTCGGTCTTCTTCCAAAGTACCATGGGCAGACTCAATTGTGTATGTGGTATGGTATATTTATGTTCTTCATTAAAGAGACCCATTTCCTTTTTATTAAATGTGGTGTCCGATAAATTGGTGATGCTTGAGTGAAAAACGAATTTTTACAAATCATAATATTGAAATATCCTTTAAAGGCAACAATACTATTATCATAAATTTTCTCATAAAATTATGGAGTTATAGCTTCCAATGTGATACATGGGGAGCCAACCTATATTAATGAAGCTGGTAGATCACTAAAAATCAGAATCAGAGAGCACCGGCATAATGATAATTCTTATTTTTAATCTTATTTTGGCATCATATATTTTAACTAGTAAACATAATTTTAACATTCAACAAAACGTATCTTTACTGTACTCACAAAATAAGGGTTTCAAATTGAATCTTTTAGAACAACACGAAAATGATAAATTTAAATTTAAAGCCATCAAAACAGAATGTCTCAATGAGCACATCCATAGTTAATATAGTCCATTAGTAGAAAACTGGACCGCGTGCATTTTTCGCACTTTTCGGGGTCCTTGCGGCCATTCCCTATTCCTTACAACTCGCTCCCCAAAAATCTGTTATAATTTAAATCCAAAATTTTAGGCGCAGGATACATGGTACTCTGTAAATTTTTATTTATGACCATATATTGTGAATTGAGACTTGATGCTGAAATACTTCCAAAAGGCTTGTTAGTATTTCTAGGAGACTTAATACCGCTTATAGAGGACTTAATTATGTTCCAAAAGGCTTGAAATGCTTCTACAAACTTGAAATACTTCCAGAAGACATAATATTGCCTCTGGAAGACATGATATTGCCTCTGGAAAGCTTGAAATGCTTCCAGAAGACTTATTACTAATTTTAGAAGATTCCAGAAAACTTAATATGTCTTCTGGTAGACCTGAAATGTTTCCAGAACACTTGATACTGCCTCTAGAAAACTGAATACAGTTTATAGAGGGCTTATTGCATTCAAACCGATTACTTGAACTTTCTAAAAAAAATGCTTCTAGTAAACTAGAAATACTTTTAGAAGATTTACTACCGTCCCTAAAAAGCTTGGTACGGTTTCTAGACAACTTGATATTGCTTGCAGAAGACTTGCATTGCTTCCAGAAGAGTTGATACCACATCTAAAAGGGTTGATATTGCATCTAAAAGACTTGATACTGTATCTAAAAGACTTGATACTGCCTTTGGAAGACTAGAAATCTCTGGATGACTTGAAATGATTCCAGAATACTCCAGAGACTTGACATTACTTCTAGAAGACTTAATACTGCTTCTAGCAGATTTGAAATGTTTCCAGAATACTAAAAATGCTCAAAAGAGCACTATGCGACATATTAATGATTTTATCTGGATTGAAGTTATCATTTTCAATTAATTTTTCTTCTCTTTTGAGAGCTGTTATTCCTCGTTTGAGAGTATTTCAAATTTAATTTTTTTTCAGCACCCACACTTAATTTCAAAATTTGACATTGAAACTTTTACTAGCTTTATCATATTTTACTTTTAGTTCGTTTTCGACTGTCTCAGCGTCTTCAGAGTCATGGAGAGAGTTCTGTTCACCTGATCATACAATTACATTTCTTTAGCATTTTGCTAATAAATTCGCCAAGGATTGGTATGTATTGGCAATGATGAACGCACATTTTTAACCCTTGTACGACCAAAACTGGGCCAATAATGACCTGAAAACACTAATTGTTTAAACAGTATTCGAAATACAAATTGGATGTTGTTGTCCTTCCATATATTCTCTAGTATTACTATTCTGGAATATGGTATCGATATTCCACTATTCTATAATAGTGGAATATCGTGGATACTGTTAGCTGAAGAACTTCTCACAAAAAATTTAGCATTACTTGGGATTGTACTAAGTAATTGCGAAGAATATTACAAACCATATATTGTCTTGGATTATAGCGAAACAAAGGATGGAGTCTTGGACAAACTCATTCATGAATATAGGCACCGATTTTTGGAAATACGTGTGGGTGCTGAAAAAAATCTGAAATTGCAAAAAACTCAGGCGACGAATTGAGTTTGAAAACGTCTGAAAAAAATGAAAATACGTGCTCTCAGTACATTGAAATTAAAAAGATAATAGAAAATCGTAACTTAAATCCAAATAATACCAACAATACTGCTGAAGTTTACTTCAAAATTTCTTTTCTTTCTTCAAGCAATATAAAATCTTTTAGAAACAGCATCAAGTCTTCTATATAAATATATATTATAATGCATTTCAAGTCTTCGAGAGGTATTTTCAATTTTTATGGAAGCATTTCAAATCTTATAGAAGCGGTATTAAGTCTTCTGGAAGCATTTCAAGTTTTTTGCAAGCAGTATCGAGTCTTCCAGATGCAATACCAACACTCCTCGAAGCCTTTTAAGTCTTATAGAAAGGGTTTCAAGTCTTGTAGAAGGATTTGAGTTCTTGTAGAAGCAATATCAAGTATATAGCAGTAATAGTCAAGAAATGCTTCCAGAGGACTCTTCTAGAAGCGGTATCAAGTCTTGTAGAAAGATTTAAAGTTTTCTAGAAGAAGTATCAAATTTCTGGAAGCATTTCAAGTCGTTTCAAAATGTTTTTTGGAAGCAGTATTAAAGCATTTAGAAGCAGTATCAAGCCTTCTGGAAGCAGTTCAAGTCTCAATTCAAAATATGTACTTTTGTTCCGGTGCTTATCTTACGAAAGGCATTATCAATTTTTATGGAAGCATTCCATGTCTTATAGAAGCGGTATCAAGTCTTGTGGAAGGATTCGAAGTGTTCCAGAAGCAATATCAAGTCTTCTGGAAGCATTACAAGTTTTTTGCAAGCAATATCAAGTCTTCCAGAAGCAATACCAACTCTCCTCGAAGCCTTTTAAGTCTTATAGAAACCGTATCAAGTCTTGTAAAAGGATTTGAACTCTTCTAGAAGGAATATCAAGTATATAGTAGCTTTGTGGAAAGATTTGAAGTTTTCTAGAAGACGTATCAAATTTCTCGAAGCATTTCAAGTCTTTTCGAAACGTTTCAAGATTTTTGGAAGCAGTATCAAGACATTTAGGAGCAGTATCAAGGCTTCTATGATCTTCTGGAAGCAGATCAAATCTTCTATAAGTAATATCAAGCCTTTTAGCAGTAGTATCAAGTCTTTTGGAAACAATATCAAGTCTCAATTGAAAATATATACTCTTGTTCCGATGCCTATCTTCAAGATTTTAGTGGCCGTAGAACTACAAGACGATGGCCATAAGTATTGTTTATTAATTATTTTGATAATGCGGCGTATAATGCCTTTGTAATTTGGAACAAAAAAATCTTAATTAGACTGGAAATGTTTGCAGTTCGATTTAAATCAAATATTCAAAAAGATAAAAAGGGAATAGCAAATTGTATAAATATTGCAAAGTACGGGAAGAAAAATAACTTATGGAAGATTCGAAATATCAAAAACGGGGATGCTATCAATGTCGAGGAAATGATTTAAACCATCCCATAAATATTTCTGATATAATATTTAGTTTTAATGCTTTGAACAAAACCTAAGATGGTTTACCATGCATGGGTCTAAACTGACCCGTTATGGTCGTCAATGTTCGTTCAATCATTTTGGTCGTACGAGGGTTAATAAAAATGTTTTTCAATGTTTTGAAAATATCGTTTTGCTTTACAGATAAAACGAAAAATCTGTTAATTCCGATTGGTGAATCATTTATCAATTCAGATTACAATTATATTCGGATTAGAAGGGAATTCAGATTATGATCACTGTATATTAAAACCACAATAATATACTTTTAAATTTTGACATTTAATATTTAAACCAAATTTTTATTTAAAATTTTTTGTTTAACAAATTTTATGCATATTCTGAAAACGTAAAAAATTGTTAAAGTCGTCTCAACCAATAACTGTTGTTTCAAAATGAAATTTGTATTTTGTAATTTTTTTTAATTCTTAATTAACAACAACTATAAATGTTTAATTGATATGTGATTTAAATTTTGTACAAGAATGTAAGTAAAAATTTTAAATTAGTAACTCAATTAATTGCAGAGTCTCTGAAGATGTCCTGCGGCCCAAACTAGTCTGACTTACAATTTCTTTTTCAATCAATACACCAGTTTAAGTACAAAAAAATCAAAATTTTAATAATTTAACTTACTCTAAAATTTAACTGGTAAAATGGATCACAGTTTTCATTATTTATACTAAAGTGTCAAATATAACATTAATTGGATCTTCACATATCTTATAAAAAGAACGTGACGTGTTACAGAAAAATTTAGAGTGTATTTGAAATCAGCAACCCAAAACTACCTAAAAACTCTCAATTGATCTACTGAATATAAAAAAAAGGAATATTTTGCAGAACAGTGTAACTGTCGAATGTAATAATAATTTATTTGAACAGAGTATCAAAAGTTATATTTCGCAGCGTGGTAACGAACCAGCACTATGAATTGACTTCTATTGTTGGAAATTGTTGTTTCCGGTCCGCGGGCCGTTTCAAGGATGCCTCGAAATAAGTGAATTACGTTTTCCGGGATGTTCTGCGGCAACCACAAGGGTTCGTGGAATTCACGAGTGGTGCTTACGTTTCTAATTTCGTTCGTCGAGCCTGCGGAAACAGAATTAAGGAACGCCGAACGAATTCCCTCCTTCCTAATCGATTTGAAAAAATCGAAAACCGCACACTTTGCACTTTCCGAATTTGTCCTTGACTTTTACCTCTTTCTTTATTCTTTTTATCACCCGTACATTGTGGACTTGTGGACTTTTAAACGCACTGGGCGAAATGTAGGACGCGTCATAAGCGTCTCACACCGTTGGATACGCTGTTCGACGGACTGGAATAAACGCAGCCATTGCTACCCACCGAGTTTGTCCTTTTTCGTTGGAGACACAAAACACAAAACGCGGCGCTATCTAAATTAAATTTGACACAGAAATAAAACTGCGCCAAAGCTCGAATGTCCCATAAAACCGTTTTGACGATAATTTAACCTATATTTAAAAATCCATATTATGTTAAGTTTACGAGCCCGGCTCCTCCGCCAAAACTCACAATTATAATTAATGGAACGCAGCAAAACCGGTGCGCGCAAATCAAACCAGCAAAAAGCTTTGCCGCATCCCAACTGCAACGAGGGCATCAATTATAAAAGAGACGACTGCACGAGGTTTGGAACAGTACGTGCCTTTAAGTTTGCGCTTGCCGCCAGAAGATGCAACTCGGGAGGATACCAAGTCGCATAAATATGGCTTACGGGGTTTAAGTACGCCATTAAACGCGGCACCGAGTTCCCACTTATTACGAACGGAATATGGCAAGATGATTGTTAAGCTTCGCGGAAGGATTACGAAGCGATCGCGAGAGTTTGTAGACGTAATTAGGTGTTGTTTGTACGAACAACTAAGAATTGTTGAAGTTTCACTTTTGTTTTATTAGATTACATGTTTGTATATAAACAAATTGAACGAATATTAAGAATTATTTGAACATAAAACTCATGTTTAACACATAAACACCCTATTCTTGCTTTAAGTGTATATGTTACTGGCAATAGCTGAATTCGGACATTGTCCGAAATTTTTACATGTTTTGGTTATTTAGAATTTAATCAATTTTGCACATTATGGACCGAAGGGTATCTAGAACGCGTTGTGAGTTAGCGTTTAGTGCGACGCACATACGCGAATTTTTTTAATATATCGGCCAAAATTGGAAAATTTTTGGAATAAGATTCGAAATACAATAATTACTATTCGATTAAATAAACAACAAGGTATTTTGAAACAACTTCTTTATAATTATTGTAAAAATCTGAGCCGAAATATTTTGGTTGTGAATTGATTGTTTAGTAAACGATTATCACGTAAATATTACAACGATAAAAATGTAAGTTTTTGATTAATTTTTCGTTCGTCACTTTTTTCTTCATATTTTGAAAATTTATCATAAAATAAATTCTTGGTAGTAATAGAGTATGTTTTATTGTGATATTGTTTGATTTCATCCTATATAAAATTGAGAATAAATATATATATATATATATATATATATATAATATCTTAAATCAGCAGTAAGAAGAAGATCAGCAGTGAGAAGTCCTCACTTTGGTGGGATTTGAGAGTCTACCATTAAACGGGTTACTTTTGAGACATTTTCAACGGTTTTAACCCAAACTGAGTCGATTGTGAATTCAAGACCATTACTTCCTTTATTCTCTGACCCACAAAATGTAAAATTATTGACACCAATTTCAGAAGTACATGTCTCAGAAATTCCTGTTAATCGACTAACACATTACAAGGAACTCCAAAAATTATATCAATCATTTTGGAAGAGTTGGTCGTTGGAAAATCTGCATACTGTGCAACAAAGAACGAAATGGATATTTTACCGAGGCGACTTTGTAAAGTTTGGAAGCATGCTTTTGCTTAAGGAAAACAACCTTTCTTCACTGAAAAACGGAAAGAATAGAAGAACTTCATCCTGGTCCAGATGGAAAAGTTTGTGTATTGAATATCCATAATTCAAGTGGACCTGTGTCCAGAATCATTCATCGAATTTGTGTTTTACCAATAGAAGAACAATAACTGACAATATATTTTCCCAAGTCTTGTTTTTTTGAAAGGTGACTCTTTCAAGGTGGGAGTTATGTAACAACTATCTTTGATAGATGGTGCTGGAGAGTGATTGACAGCGCCACCCGTATCGAGAAGTAGTTTTGAAAAACAAAATAAAATGTTCGTTGCAAACATCGAGGGCAGACATATTGTAAAATTTTAATATGTTGTTATTTTTTTCTGTTTTGTTGTCAATTCAGTCCACATCAATATACACGTTGATCCAATAATCACTCTGGCATATACAAACAAATATATCACGTATTAATAAAATGTTAATGTTGCTATTAATCAATAACTCCTATATACCGCGAGCTCTAAGGGATAAGAACATGAAACAACTTCTGGTTCATTCGATGGCGATTATAAAGATACAATTGTTTTGTTCCTGAAGTTCTGAAACATATGGAAGAAAAGGGTTTAGAATTCTAAATTCTTTTGTTCCTTAGTAATGTACCCAGCCACCGAGTGCTGGATCATCCAAATATTCAAATACTGTATTTGCCACCTAATAGCACCTCTTTGATTCAGCCACTTATCAGGGCATTGCTTCAGCAGTTTAGATGCTGCGGAAGAAAGACAGTTAACTGTTTTGGAAGCATGGAGCAAGTTTACAACTATGGATTGTATAACATATACAGGTGTCCCGCATAAGAACCGACGCAGAGCAGGGGCCTGTAGATTAACCTAAAATATGATGATGCCTTATACTAAGTTGCACCTCTGAGAAGTTACAGGCCTTCAAAGTTGAGTCTTAAATTTCGAAAAAAATTAATATCTCGGTATCCATTACCGTAAGTTAGAAAAACCAAATTACACCCTGTATTTATTTTACCATCAAACAGTTGCGTCAATTGATCCTCAATGTTTGTTGAATGAAATTCCTTAGCAAATAATCACATGTATCTTCTAAAGAAATAACTCTATCCATTTGACAACATGCAAACGGCTGATATTGAAGGAATGGTGTGAGAAAGCACTTTGAATAAGAACGATTTGATCGAACTTATCACAGATTGTAAGAATATAGAAGTCGATATTCTTGATATTCATTCATTTTTAACAAATTTTTCTGATTGATTTCTAATATAACCCATCAAGATGAAGAAAAGATCTAACCCAACCGGCAGTATAAATTTTTACAAATTTAAAGCTAGCTTAATATTAAGCTAGCAACACCACAAGTTTTTCATTAATGGCACATGGTACAAATTTTTTATTGGTGGTACAAATTATCACAAAATAAGTACTAAATAATCCATTAGGTCTCAACCGATTCCGTCATTCTGGTCTTGCCAGCTTAAGAGAAGTCTTCTTTTCACTAACTGGCATTAAGACGCATGGTAAAACCCGACATTTTCTTGTTTAAGATCAAGTATTAGTCCTAGTGATATTTCTAGTATTAGTTCTAATTTTAGTTCAATTAGTCCCATAAACAATTTTGTTAATGTAATTGTTTGCCAGCCCCTGGGTTACACCATGGATCTTCATATTTTACAAATTTAATATCAATGACAAGACTATCACCCTATATGACCTTTATTTCATTCACTAAAAATATAAATGTACACCAATTTCAAAATAGAACTTTATTATCACTATAACTCGTTTTATCAATAGAATTGACTGAAATTATTTTGCAATATTTTTAAATTTTATAAATATTTATTGGCAGGCAACTTTAATGGGACTGCCTTAATGGAGTACAAGAAATTAAATTGTGTCATACATAAATAATAATATTCTTTTTTTGACAAGGCTACGTAAAATAAATAATAATATGGTTACCACTAATATTATTATTTTTGGAAGGAGATCTCCTCTCCAACAGAAACAAAGACTACTCACAATTAGCAGCCAAGAAGGATATATATTAAGAAAGATCCTTACTTTTAGTAATTTGTGATGATATTAATTGAAGAGTAAGAATTCTTAGTTAAAATTGCCGATATTAGGCGGTCTATATGGACTACCATTTTCTTGTAATTTTTACTAATAACATAATTTAATCTTTCTTAAAACATTTCAATACTTTGTAAGGTCCTTCAAATCATGGAGATAAAGATTTGAACTTTTGTAAAATTACAAAACTTAATTACAAAAATACAGATTCAGATGTCGGCAAATCTTTGTGAATGAAAGGCTTCGACACCGAATAAAAATTTTGCATGAATAGGCTTCAGTAAGTAAAGTTTCTCTTAAACTTGCCAGCAAGGGTATTGTCTACGTTATGTTGTGAGGTGATAAGAAAATCACATGAAAGGCACAAATGTTGCCCATAAACTAGTTCTCTGAGAGAACTATCGAGATCTTCCTGCTGCATCCCTTGGCGGTAATGACATTTTTGAGGATCCTATGGAATCTTTATAAAATGCCATTACTCTCGGGATGATAAGAAGAGGGTGGATCTGGTGAGATTCCAACAACTTATTAAATTACCGAAAGAGATGAGCCTCGAATTTTTGACTTCTGTCATGTGAGATGGTATGAGGAATTCCAAATCTCGAAAAATATCGATTCAGTAGCGTTGAAGCTATAGTTGCAGATGTATCTGGAATTGAATAGGCCTCTGGCCATTTAATAAATCTGTCTATTACTGTAAGCATGTAGGAACAACCTATTGAAGTAAGTATTAGATCAATATGTATGTGTTTGAAACGTCCTTTTGGTATAGGTATATGATTTATTGTTGATTTTGTATAACGATGGTTAAATGTGGCCAAAAGAATCTTTGTTTAATTAACGGAATTGGCTATTTACACATACAATATGTGCATGTAATTGACTATTTACACATACTGTATGTATATGCGATTGGCTGTTTATACATACAGTGTACAGTAATTTGCAACATTTATTGAATCTAAAAAAATGTGTATGTAATCCGACCGTTTTTCAATTGACAAAGATTTTACCGAAATAAAAGCAAAAAGGGACATTTTTTACGGTACAACCATTTTGCTTTGCAATTTTATGTTATTAAAATATATTAAACGGTTAATTTCTACTGCTTATAATTGCCAAATTGATGAGAAGCATAAAATAATGGATAAATTTAAGAAAGACATGGATGATCATATCGAAGATGATACTTTTACTGATGATTTTAATTGTCCCAACAAAATATTATCGGACACGGAAAAATGTAATACTGCACTGGCGATATCTAAAAATATTGCAGATATAATATGTAAAGAAATTAAAAGTAACAGAAAGTAATGCAAGAGAGTAGTGGGCTTGCTGCAATTGATCAAGAAGAACCAGAAGAACAAATTCGATCTAATAATGAGCCCTGTTCAAATCAATCAAATAAAAAATTAAAATTCAAAACTAAAATTAAATCAAAAGGACATCCAAAAAGTAAGTTAGAAATTTCTTTCAAACGCAGGCTTGTACTATATATATGAGTGTATCTCTGGAAAATATTTTCACATATACGGGATGTTCCAAAAAGGTGTATTACACAAAATGTACATTTTGTGTAAATAGACAAAATGTATTTTTTTTTAATGGAACACCCTATTTTTTGCATATTCTGATTAGCTGCCTTGAATGCTATAACCGCATCATCATGTTTTCAAAATTTGTATGTAAAGTTACAATGTTATTAACAATTTTGTAGATATTTTTGAAAATGTATGTAGTCACTTAAAATTCATCATCAGCGCTATTATTAAATATTGAAGTTTGCGATTTGACACATCGATAAACAAAGCTTGGGCCTTTCGAACACCACTACTATTGAATAATATACAGAGCTGTTATCAGAACCTATTAACTTAAGCAATGTTTAAGGGATCATTTGTAATCTTATTATGTAACTAACTTTGTAATTTTAAATGGAACACCCTGTATTTTTTTAAGGTTTCGAATCATCTGATGATTCGAATCGGTCTTATGCGTTATTATATTTTTCATCATTTTGACTACTTATATACATAATTATATTTCTAATGTGATAGTTATATGTTTGGACTTTTAGTTGTGCCCGTCGAAGATTGCTAGGCAATCGAAACAGTGTCGCACCGATGTTAAATAATAAAACAATATCATCGTTAATTTTTTCTTTTATTTATTTATTAAGTATAGGGTATATCTAATACATGTATTTTTTTAGATAATTAGACTGTTTTGTAAATATATATTGTAAATAATATTAGTGATGGTCGAAGGGTCCAAGCTTTGTTTATCGATATGCCAAATTGAAACTTTCAATGCTTAATAATAGTGCTGATAACGTGTGACTACATACATTTTCAAAAATTTTACAGAATGGTTAATTACGTGGTAAAAAATAGAAAGGAAGATGTACAGCATTTAAGACAGTTAATCAGAATACGCAAAAAAATTTAGGGTGTTCCATTTAAAAAAATACAGATTGTGTCGTTACACTTTTTGGACCACGCCGTATATGCGAAAATATTGTCGAGAAATACACTCATATATATAGTATAGGCCTGCATTTGAAAGAAATACCTAACTTAATTGGTATAGTAGTTGCAATTGGTATATATACTAGCGTACAGTATGTCTAAACAGCCAATTCTGTACACATACTGTATGTATAAATAGCAAATTGCGTATACATATTGTATATATAAATAGCCACATCCTTAAATTTAAAGTAATTTCAAAATCATGATTATCGTATCTTTATATTAATAACTTCTTGAACAACCAGGAATCAAATAAAACGTTCAAACATGGTAGGTCGCCTTTAAATTTTGTTCCAACCGAATTTCAAAACAGAGTTTAAGTCTGGGTCACTAATAAAATATTACTTGCTTTATTAATAACATTGACTATAAATTATTTTCAAATATTTTTTAATTTTATAAATATTTACAGGCAGACAACTTTAATGGATCTATTTTAATGGAGTCCAAAAAATTAAATTGTGTCATATATAAATAATAATAATAATATTCTTTTTTGAACATTATGTCAAACAAGTAATAATATTGCTACTACAAATATTGCAATTTTTGGAAGATTTGCAAATATTGTAGCAACGCTACAATTACTATAGAAAATTAAAGCCAACAAATTTTCACTGTCTTATTATTACATCCCCTTGAGACTGTTCGATAGAACAGCATACTTTCTCTGGCATTTTCACGCACTATACAAGTAACACACACGTAACCGTTAGAAGTGCTTACAAATTACAAACACAGTGTTTGAAATAGCTTTGTGCTTCCAAATTGTATATGTATTTGAACTTATTTTAAATATATATGGTGTCTTCAATTAAATATTTCATTTTGAGAAAAGTTTAATATTTTAGTTTAAATTGGATTTTTATGTGTGTATGCAAAATTGATATTGAGTCCATGTGTGCATAATATTTATTAAAACGAAAAATAAATAACTTCAAACATCTCTATAAATCATAATTTTCACTAAACATTCTATTTTAACTCAGAAAAATGTATTTTAAAACGAAGCATACTTTGACGTTATTTTTATAACATATAATGAAACTCGTATTCGAGTTAAATTACAACGTGGGCGAGATCAAAAACCTCATCTAAAGTTGAGTAAGCCGTAAGTACACCGTTATGAAACTTTCTGCTTAAAACTAGTCAAAGAACATCTATTAGAGAGCTTTTAACGTTTGTATTCCACGCAATAATATTATTTTTACAAACAAAATTACCTCTTTGCCTAAGTATATTTTAATATTAACTTACCTTACTGTCTCTCCAACCAACCAACGGCGGAAAACAAATAACAAAACTGAAAAACCATATGCCGGCGATAAGCATTTTAGCCCTCGATGGTGACATGATGCTCGGGTAACTTATCGGTCTGGTTACGGCTACATATCGATCCAAAGAAATGACGCAAAGGTTGAGGATTGACGCGGTGCACATCCAAACGTCGACCGCCAACCAAATATTACACCAGATGTTTCCAAAGATCCACACCTGTAACAATAAGAAAAGAAATTTGAGAAATGCAAAGAAGCGACGAAAGATGCAGCTCGCAATTTTCGGCCAACGGGGACCGGCGCTATTAAATTAGCGTGGACAAGTTGCACGGGAAGTTCCAGCATCCGAACGGAAAGTTAGGCGCCCTGACAAAGTACCACAACTTATATTGCTGCGCTTGGTAAGTAAGTTAGCTTTGGTACGACGTGGACCGTTAAAACTAACAAATTGCGTTAGGTATGCTACTTGGACTGCATAAGGTAAGCGACTAAGCAGAGAGTCTCTTTTAATTGAAATAGCTTCTTGGAATATCTCCTAAAACATTCTGTTTAAATTACCCTTTTTACACTATTATTGCTTTAATTAATAAGTATTTATTTTTTTAAATAAAATATTATAGGAAATGGAAATCCCCTCGAGAATGAAAAAATGTTTTAGAATGCATATAAAGCATAATATTTATTGCTTAACTTTTATAGACGTGTCATAAACAGTAATAATAAGAAATCTAAACTTTTTTATTTTTTAAAATGCACCTTAAGATTCTAATTTATTACTTTATTTTTATTGATGCATTAATACAAAAATAATTAAAATAATATATTGATTCTTAGAATGAAAAAAATCATATAATCTGACTAATAGGATTTTATCTTTTTAGCAGAAAATAAATCCAAGAGCTTCTTCGTGTTACTCATTTCACACCAACGGTTACAATTGAAACGTGATAAATATTGGCGCCACGTTTTAAGAGATTCACGTTTTGTAGTCACGTTTTCGTTTCTACTTGGGTGTCTCGTATTTGAATCCGCCTGAATCCGCCCGAAGGGAAACAAAGCAAGGTGGTGCCCGTTAACAGCTCGCGAATTATTTATGGTCCGTAAGGATAAACGAGGACAAACAGGGGAGGGAAGATGATGACGACAACAGGGAGATCCCTCCTCTTATTTATTTGCGGCTCCAAGCATCACCAGGGAACGGCTCGTTTATTTTTCCTCTAAATTGTACCAATACTCCGAGGCGTCACCGGGGCTATGAATTATTCTTGAACGGATCCTTTCTTTCAATTCTCCGATTGTTCGATGGAATAGATTCGCAAACAAGCTAAAAGCTTTATTTCCAACAGTTTAATTAATGGCGATGCCTGAATGTAATTGCTATAAAGGATAATGATAATTAAGATAATATTTTATTATTTTAATAACTTTGTTATCTAACTTTCACAGGAAATACACCACCCGTTAAGAATTAGTTACATAGAATAGACCAAAAATTTCTTAAAAGAAAATTTACCATGTCCACGAAAAACCCATTTACATTTCACAAATTATCTATAAATATAATGATGAAATGAAAAGAAGCAATTGAAAAACTAAACAAAAATGCCTTGTTTATACGCATCTCTCAAGTTACACACATCCAATATACCAATACGTCCAACTAGATACGTTTCTGATATGGTAACATAGCAGAGAAGGCTTTAGAACAGTTCTTAGATCACTTGAATGCTCAACATTCCATGATCAAGTTTACCATAGAAACGGAAACTGCCAAGCAATTGCCTATCTTTGCTGTAGGCAATTGTCTGTATATTTTTGTAAAAATATTCTAGAGAACAAGAATATTGTCGAGAATATTCTTTACTAGAAAATTCTTCAAGGTAATTTTCTCATCGCGCTTGGTGGATCCAATGTATGGCCAAAATTTAAAATACAATTATGACAAAACCCATATGAGGGAAGTGAATGGAAAAATAATGTATATTTGTAAATATTACCCTGCTGAATATATAAAAATGCAACGAAAATGACTAAACATTTATTAAGATGTGTAAGTTTTAGTGTTTAAATAAAGCAAATGCTTGACGAAGAACAAAAACGGAAGATTTCTTCCACTTTCTTTTCAACAAGTGCTGCTACTTCTTCTAAATTAAATTATACAACACGGCCGTCCAAGTAGTCATCTAAGTAAAACTTTTTAGTTTATAATTATTAATTTTTAGAGAAGATTAAATTTTGAAAGCGAAAACAATTGAATTGACACACTGACACATAGTAGCAAAAAACTTTTTTTTCTTTAAAACTGTTAACAAATTCCAAAACTGTTTGCTTAGCTATAGTCATTGCATTCATACAGGAAGTATTGTCGTGGTCAGAAGAAACTATGACAAGTCGGAAAATTATTTTGTCCATTTCAATACAACAGTTTTTACAGATATTTGATTGGCTAGGGCGATAAAAAGCTACCTGGCAGCTATGTATATTGAAATTATTTTCATAAATGCAATTTTTGGATAACGATGGAATGGCTTTGGATGATACAATAATATCGGAAACATAACTATCAGGAGTTAACAAGCCTACCTCGAGTTCAACACTCGATGGTTTTATCGATGTTTCATCAAAATTTGAACAAGAGAAACTAGATTAACTAGTTTTGTTGGATTGTTTGTGGTACTTCATTTGTAAATGTTGAGAATAATTATTAGCAATCGTTATTTAAACGTTGGAAACTATCTCTCAAAATGCCTACACGTTATTTATTTTTAAATAAATAATAAGTATAAAGCAAGAAATATACTTCACTAAAAGTACAAACATATTTCTGTCAATAACACATTTTATTGGTTACTTTCAAAAAACTGAAAATTGAAAGAATTCACATCAAACCAATCATTTCCTTAAAGTTACCTTTGAAAACACGATATTGTGAAAATATTCACAGTAAACGAGTTGCAAAATTAATTTTAGGTCAGGATATTTTTTCCGTAAAAGTTTTATCGTATAATCAAATTTTATCATATAATTATCTACATAATTAAACCTGGAAGCCGATTAACCAAGGTTAAGTCAAGTAGCTGAATGCTTTCATCAGTTGGAAAGAAATTTTGAAACAGCCCTTTCTTCAAGCTCTTTGCTCAACTAGGAGGAAAGGTAAGTAAAAGATGTTTAGTTAAGAGCAAGCAAATAGCAATAAATCCAATCCATCTTGCTGAAACTATTCTAGATCCCAATTTTAATGGTATTCATTTTAACAGAGAAGAACACATACGACGGAGTTTATAAGCAATATGTCTACTTTTACAAACCCATATTAGTCTGCAGAAATAATGGCAGAATTGACCCTTTATCGATGTAAAGAAGGAAACTTGTTTCGGGTCTGTATTAAGTAAGCCAGCGGTCAAAATACTGAGTATGCCTGCGTCGAGTGCAGCAACAGAAAGAAACTTCAGCACCTACACATTTATTCATACTTGAAAAAAAAATTCGGCAACATCATAAATTGTCCTGTACAGTAATTAATACCAGAAATATCAACCTTAATACAGGAACAATATTTGGACTTAATACCGTGTTAGTCCAACCAAGTAATGACATCATACATATTTTATCAAACGGCACTCCCTCATTTTCATTACGAAATATGATAGAGGATGTTTTCTAAATCCAGTTCAGTTAATACTAATATAGGTTATATAAGAAAATTTTCATGAAAAATGATGTTCAATTTCCATGTTGTATGATTTTCATGTTTTATGAAAGCGTAGCTTTTCGCTGATTATTCGAATAGTGGACCGGTTACAACAATGGGGCAATCGTTTCTTGGCCAGGGTACAGTTAGGAATATCTCTATCAATTGCAGAATAAACGCGATCATAAAAAGCCTTAACCGTTGTACGACCAAAACTGGGTCAATAATGACCCAAAAACAATAATTGTTTATATAGTATTCGAAATCAGAATTGGACTTCCACATATTCTCTATTATTATGCTATAGAATGCTTTGGAATCAGAATATTGCATTAAGTCTCTAAAAGCCTTACAGCAGTAGTATCAAATCTTCTGGAAGCAGTATCAAGTCTCGATTCAAACTATGTACTCTTGTTCTGATGCCTATCTTCGAGAGTATAGTTACCGTAGAACTACAAGACGATGGCCATAAATATTGTTTATGAATTATTTTGATAATGCGGCGTATAATGCCTTTGTAATTTGGAACAAAATAGTCTTAATTGGGCTGGAAATGGATTTAAATCAAATATTCAAAAAACAACATCAAAAACCCAAAAACGGAGATGCTATCAATGTCGAGGAAGTGATTTAAACCATTCCATAAATATTTCTAATACAATATATAATTTTAATGCCTTGAACAAAACCTAAGATGGTTTACCATGCATGGGTCTAAATTGACCCGTTATGGTTGTCAATGTTCGTTCAATCATTTTGGTCGTACGAGGGTTAATCCTGCTGTCGACGCTCACCCCAGCAAATATAGATTCGCCAATCAATGTTATTTAAAAAATTCCGAATATTAAGAGAATTTACCTTAGAAAAAATGCGGCTAAGCTTGGGACCAGCTCTTAAAAAATTGTTTCGCGAAATAAAGAAAGTTCAAAGGGTATATGTCACCATCCGTCGGGATTCACCATTGGATGATTGTTGGGATGCCCGGTCCGAACCCGTCCGTTAGCACACAACACTAGATCTAAAATTCTAGCGTTATTGTTTACAACATTATTAAATTGACCAAAATTACAATATGAAAAAACATTAAAAAAACTCAACCGCCCGACGATCGAAACTTCTTGTGGGATTCATCGTGACGTCACCCACGCAGGCAGACCATGAGATGGTTGGTAGGTTGAAATCATCGACAATAAGGATCATAAGATCAGTATAGGTATCGCGTAAGAAACATATCCATAACCCCATTAGCAGTAGGTGGAAGATAAACGCAGTACAATAGAAAATGTGTTACGAAAATGGTAACAGTGTGAACACCATGTCGGACGGCGATAAGAAATCCACCATCGTCCTGCTTAACTGATGCCGTAGATTCTCTGTCTCGTTGATGTATGGCGTTTGAAGAGTTGAGCAGTTCCTCGTCGAATACAGTATGTATGAATACAGTCCGAATATAAGGTGTAAGAATATATGGAATAAGTGCTCCACTTAGATTGCAAGCCGTGGTCATTTTGATAATGAGAACTAAGACCCATAGACTGAATGAAATATGACAAGCAATAAAAGAAAAACTTATAGGTTCTTAAGGTCCGTAATAGAATTAATGATCAAAATCTTTGTTCTATCATCGTTTCTTACGTTGGGTCAACAGTTCCTCGTCCAAATGTATTGATAATATTTCTCCCTTTTGGCCGCCTGTACCTTGTTAAGGAGCTCCGTATTTTTACGTATTAAACGTACATTAATGAACAAATTTTTTCAGACATCAGGCACAGAAATACCCCGGTTCCTGGAATTGCGTCTAAATAATTTGTACGCACTAAGAACGCGGTCGCGTGTCGTTCTGGATATAAATTTGATAATAATGACCTTAGAACACGGGCCTTCTTTCCCTAGCAACGGCTTAGGAGGCAAACGGTGAATAGCATCGATGTGGGAAGTTGTAATGGGAAACTTTATGGTACCAGCAATGTTTGATAGTATAACGGGAAGATCCTCACCCACGCGTTCAGGAACTTCCGAGTTAATTAAATTATTGTACCGCGAATACTGTTCAAGTTCATCAAGGCGACTCTCGGTAATGACTAAATCAACCTTAAGGGCCGCATTTTCAGCGGTCAGTACGTCGACCTGCTTTATTTTATCAGTGAAGTTATTTAGGGTACGCTTAAATTCTGAAGCAGACTTCAGAATTTCATCATATTTGTCCGATAAATTTTTCAAATCGTCCCGGATAGAAGACAAGAAACGATATAAGTGAGCTTTACTTGGGTCATTAGAAGGGTTGAAATCAAAACTTTCATCATCAATAGTAACGGTTTTGAATATATATGTTATACTCTTTGATCGAAACACTGACAACATTAGTAGATTTTGCTTTTCTATATCCTCTGACAGCTTCAAATCGAAAAATAGACGAAAAATTAGATAATAGAATAATCGTATTATAGCAAATTTTTATTTGATTCATACATACAGAAGTGACAAAGACATATACGTGATATACAACATATTCATCTAATATCTAAAAGTCACTATTTATCTGTATCATTTTTTGTTTGTCTAAGGCCCAGTATATTCTTCTACCAGTAAACTATTAAGTAACTACTTGTCGGTTAAATTTACTGGTAAGATTAAATCAAATCGGGTATATTCACGTTATTTATTCTTCCAAGTAGTTACTTACGGAAACCACACGTTTTTAAAACAAGTAGTACAACAGATAGTGTCCGGAGTGAAACAAACGTATAAGGTCAATGCGTGCGTACGACAAGGACAGATTATATTTAAACTTATAAGTTAAAAAGTGTTATATTTTTCTCACTCATCATTCTCGTTGTGTAGTGTTCGCAGTTTTGTTTTCTCGTGTATCATTTTTATTGCGAGGTCTAAATATGGATATATTGGTAAGTTTTTATAGTGTATAATTGAAAAAGTACCTATTTCAGTAGTGTTCTTTAAATGGTAATTATAATAATTCTACATGTTTTGTTCAGCAAAATGAAGGAGATAAAAAAGAAGTAAGGAAAAACGAGAGAGATCCTCAAATTTTACAGAATTAGAAATATCAAGCCTTGTAGACCTCATTATCTCATATTGCTCTGACATGGAAAGATAAAGAGAACGCGTGGAAAAAGTTGACCGAGGAATACAATGCCACAAATTTATCTAACAGAACAACCAAGACCCTCAAAATTAAATATGAAAACTCAAAAAAGCATTAAAACAGAAAAAATCTTATAATCGGTCCGAACTTTATAGAACCGGTGACGGTAATGCTATAGTATATTACAGTACAAGTGAGGAAACTAAGGTTTTTCAACATACAAGTTAGTGGAAAATATTGGTTTCCCACGTGTGCTGTATAGCGTTTTGTTCAATCCTACTATTTAGAGAAAATTCGGTCTTAAAATTCGTTAATTCCTGGCTAATGTCATGTCGATATGTCGGAGATGACACTTTTTGACATTGTTATCCTCTTAATTGGTTGATAAACATCCAGTTGTGTCAAATTGTAAGACTTTTTGACGTTGTCATGCTCTCAATTGATTGATAAACAACCAATTGTGTCAAATTGTTAATTGTCATCATTACGCATAAAATTGTAACTAAGATTCAGTTACAATTTTATGAGTAATTTTGATATATTTGGTCACGTAAAAATGTACTTTACAGAAGAAAAAGAAAATGTACCTGGGACACCATCCTTATACTCCGTCACCACACCAACTGCACTCAGGGGTACTAAACGCAAAAGGCTAGAGAGGAATGAGACAATAGCAAAAAAATTTTCCTCTGTGGCTGATTGCAGGCAAGAATTGGTGCATATCCAAATTGCAAAATGCCAAATTAGAGAGGGAAATTAAACAACAAGAGTTGCAACTAATTCCAATCCGAATTGCGAATGAAGAAGAGGCCCATCAATTGGACATGAAAATTAAAAAGATGCAATACAAAAAATTGTTGGAAGCAGAATTACAGACAGAGTCTTGGATTGAAGGTTGTTTCTTCAATGTGTACTGATTAGTATGTGTATCTGATTTTTACTATTTTATTATTAATAAACAATATATTTTATGTCAGTGATTTTAATACTATTGAATATTTAATTCACAAACCATTCTCTAATGTACTGTAATAAAAAATAGATGATAAAGTAGTAAACTATAAATTTTTAAAATATTCGAGAAATGGTTTGCATCCACATGTTCCTTAATTTCAATGTTTTCAACATTGTCATCTTCATCTGCGTTAGACATTTCATCTTTATGTGAAGCAATGTTATGAAGGATAGCTGTCGCTAAAACTATTTGTTAAGCTAAATGCAGGCTACAACGAATTCCAAAAGATAATATATTGAACCTTCTCTTCCAAACTCCAAATGTTCTCTCAACAATATTTCTTGTTGCTATATGTGATTTTTGATATCTGTTTTCAGCTACATTCTGCGCATTGTTTATAGGTGTCATTAAATATAGGCATTGTGGATATGCACTATCCCCCAATAAAACAACATTATTGAAAATTATTATTATTGTTTCACCTGGAGACTGAAGCCGAATATGTGTACAATCTATAACACCTAAAACTTTTGGAAAACGGGCAATTTGGAAAAATTTCAACCTTGTTTCCATTTCTTCTTGTTGATATCTTGTCATATATATGTACTGCTCTCTTAATTGACTTATAGTTTCCATTGTACGCTTTATAATTAATCGCGCTGAAGTCTTATGTACATTTGCAAAATCGCCCACAACAATGTAAAAACTTTCAGTAGCATAAAATCTTAGAGTTAACAAAAATTGTTCTATTGGTGTAATCGGGTTATGCCTAATATAAAAAAAAAGTATATGCTCGTTTAAACAGTAGATTTGCTAATATTTAATTAATTGGATTTGAGATCAATTTTCGAATGACTTTGAAGACGCATTAAATAAATATCTACTTACCTTGTCGTTCTATGATCTAATTGGTGTTGAATATTGGGTAGAAATTCCATTACAGATTTTTTTATTTAAGCGATAACGATTAAAAAATTCCACATTATCCATAGTAATGAAATGATCTGAATGATCGAATCTATTTCGGGTATTATACTGACGATGCTCCCGTTCAATATTTTCAATAATACTTATTTCGTCCTCTATAAGAATATCGTCAATGTCTTCTTCCATTTTATTAAAAAAAAACCCAACAAATTGACCAAAACTAACAAACCTAACCTTAGTTCACTTTACTCTGATGTGTAACTCTTTACTGACAAGAATTTGCCGCGAGTAAATTAACAGTCTGGTTGGTACGTTTAATAGACAGATTCACCTTACCAATAGGTGAATATACACATATTCTTACAAGTAAGTCTTATTCTGTCCGGTAAGGCTAACAGACACTTTACTTGAAGGTGAATATATCGGGCCTAAGAAAAGAGCTGAGAACTTAAAGTCACCATCTGAGCAAAGGTGGGTTGGATTTAATTATTAGTAAAATAAATTTAAGTTACTAAAAATTTACGTTTCTAAATTAAAAATAACTGATAATACAACCAAACACAACCCAACATAACCCAACCCAACGCAATGGTACGATTTATGCGGCACTAATCTGGCCCGTTTCCTTCATAAGGTATTTTGGATACCGTTTCGTGGTTATGTCTCCATATCTCTCATTGTACCTTTCCCGGTTTATCAGCGTCCTTCCTGTGTGTTATAACATCTTACTAAGTTATAATACAAACCATCATAACCCAACTTATTCCAATTCAACCCAATGCTACGACTTAAGTGAGACTAATCTGTGAAAACATTGGACAAAACAAACACGAGGAATAAGAAAACCTTCAGTGATCACAGAAAGGGGATGGTGAATAATCTGTTTGACCTCCTATCCTTCATTATTTACCGTCAACTTTTTTTTTCTATTCATCAACTTTTGGACGAGTCAAAAATATTAATTAATACCGACATCTCGATATTAAGATTTTGATCCGGTATTGAAAGCACTGTTGATACACGAGGTGAACAAAACCAAATGCTAAAATTATTGACTATAATCTTTCTGTAAACCTCTTTGATCCATTTCACACCACATAATGATAAAAAGATCATATTTCAGTGGTCCATTTCAAAATTAACACAAACAGCAGCGCAACTTGAACGTAAAATGTAAACATGAAACATAAAACTTGGCGGTGCTTCCTCCCTTGGCGTTTCCGTTTATGCCTTCGTATTTACTGCAATCGTGTACCCTTACATGAAATTTCCTATGGTTCAATTGAAGTTTACGTTCACGTTGCCGTTTACGTAGTCGTTCGCCTCAATTGTGAAACATGGTTAAGTTCCGCGGAAACATGGCTGTGCCTCCTAACTCTGGAAATAAATTTAACACCTCTTTTTATACCCGCTGAACTCTCGCCTTACTCGCTACGGCAAGAAGGAAAGTTTATAGAGGGGTGTGAAAAAACTAATGATTCAGAATATTGTAAAGTTATGTTTGAGATCTAAAACTAAAGAAGAATGATAGGTATAGTATAAAAATATAACGAAGTCTGCGATGAAATAGCCTGGAGTCCGGTTGTTGTCGAGCAACGCCAATAACTTCTTGGAGTCGTAATCCAAACAGAGTTAGATGAAAGCGCGAAGCTAAAGTAAACTCCCGGATGGCAGCTCTACGAAAAGTTCTAGTTTGACATTATATAAAATTTAATAGTTTGTGTATAAACACGTTCTTATTTAATTTCATCATTAACTTTCAAATCATGTATGTGGGTTATAAACCGCACCGGCATGTGACACAATAATGGATTATTTAATTTTTCCGATAATTAAGTGGGTGTTGTGTCGTAACTCGACGGCTTTAAAGCTCATGTATTTTGATGAGGTTTTACGTCGATGAACGTGGATTTACTTTAAACCGTTATTTTTTTTACGTCAAAGGCGGTTGATAACTACTAACACCCTTCCCCAAGTTCGTTTAACGTCTATATTAGGTAATCCAATTAGTATGGAATGTACTTATGGTCCTGCACGTGAAACTGATTATCGATTTTAATGTTAATTTCAAATTACTAAAGATATTAATTTTATTAGATACTGTGTATTTCGGTTAATTACAATAGTTTGGGACTCCCGTAATTTGTGCCAACTAAACGATTGTTCCAAATACGAGATTTCAAAAATACTCAACAACAATATTTTTCCAACTGTCTGCTACAAATTGTATCGCTCTAAAGCACTCGACGACGATGCGAACAAAGCGATATTGCATTTTTGAACTTTTGAAAACGTCCATGTCCACTGGTTCAATCGAATGTTTAATCAGAACTTATTGAGGTAGAAATTAAAATGTGTGAGATTGCGTTTCAATTAATTAAACTTCAAAAAATTGCAATGGGTTTAATAATGGAGATGTATGGGAATGAAAAAAGACTTATCGTTATAATTGTTGTTTTATTTAAAAATTATTGAGATTGAAATTCAAATTTGTAAGATTACGTTCCTACTTTGATACCACTAAATTTATAAAATGGAAGAATTCAAAAAAATCGTCACGGCTAAATTAACGCTCATCCGGACTTTGTGTCAAATTGATACAATTCTCACATTGACATGGATGTGACCTTAGAAAAGAGGTCCGGATAAGGGTTAATACAGATAATGGAATGATTCATGGATTAAATTGAAGCCAAAAATATCTGCTTTAAAATGTTATAAAGTGACGTTTCAATGAGAAATTATTGAGATATACAGAAATTTAAATGTGTAAGGTTGCGTTTCAAATCAATTAATCTTCAAAAAAATCATGTCTTTAATTATGAACATATATAAGAATAAAACATGGTTTAAATTAGTGATGGAATGCATTGTGATGCCGGATATCCGTCACCATCTTAACCGGATATCCGGTTATCTGCCCAAAATAATTAAAAATCAGTTTTATATCAGATACAGGTGTCCGCAATCTTCTGAATCAGAGGATCAAAATAAAATCATAGATGTAGCATTTCATAAAATTAAAGTTTCCTTATCCATTTTTGAAAAATCGTAAAAAATCGAATTCTTAAGATATCTTATTGAAATTTTCGTTATTTATAAAGGAAAGTATGTATTTTCATCAAAATAAAAACATACTTTTTTGTCTCGCTTTGTTTTTGAGATATCAAGGTTTGAACCTAATCTAAATTTCTAGCATTTCATTAAATATTTACTTTATCAATTATGATAAAGACGTAAAAATCGTGTTTTTTTAAGACATCTTGATGAAAATTTGTGATAATTTATAAAGAAACGTTATACGCAACCGTATATGATTTTAAACACCACAAAACCATACTGGAATATCTCTCAATTCGTTTTTGGGATATCATGTATTGAAGTCGACCTAAATGACTCGTAAAATATTAAATCTGTGAAAGAAGTAGTTCCGGATTTATGTTCCGAAAACTTGGGTGTTTTATTTTATGTCAATCCAACATACATTGTATCTAAACCTGTCTCGATTGTAATTAAGAACTAAGAAGTTTGCAACATGGACACAGTTAACTTCACAATGAAAGACTTCATACAAGCACACCCGGCAATCACAATTGACACGATTTCAAGCATTAAAACCGTCTTAAGGAGTCGATAGATAAAGCGAACCCATTCAGAACTAACGAACATTACAATTTTCCATTACCTCCATTTATTATCAGACTCATCCAGGAGGAAGGACGCTTATATCAAGATTTCAGGGTATGTGATGTTTCTGAGTTGAAGAAAAATTAACGAGTTCAACAAAAAGATACAGAAACTAATTAACCAATACAGAACGGAAAAGTACATGGAAGCCTGAGAGAAAATAAAGTATTGTAAACTTGTTACGACAAAAACAACTTAACTAAACATGTTACAACATAATAAATTAATAATATACCTATAGTGACTTGTGACAATCGATATAGAAACATATTAAATAAAAAAGCGTAACATAATCTCTAAAAAGATTATATGTTCAAGTCATTAATTTTATGTAAAAAATATCTTGGTCTTTTGGGTCGAATATTAGGGCATCGGAATGATAATTCGAGAAAGATTCGCAATATTAATTATTCGTGAAAGGGCACGAAATAGCGAACACTCTTGTAATGAAATTTGGCAGAAGAGACAGATTCGATTTCAAGACAACGATGAGCACAAAGGAGAAAGAAAAGCCAAGAAGCGACACTGCGTCAATACAAGATGATAAAATAGTTACTACAAGCTAATTTCAAAAATTGATCAAGAGTTGTTTATTAAAGTAAACGTTACAATGTGATAATTTCAAATGCAAGACCAATTTTAACACATCATACGCCATTCATACGCTTTATCGATGCATCAAATTCTGGTAAGGTTACCTACATTAAATTTACCAACATTTTCTGGAATTTATTAATCCTGTGCAGAATTTCGGGATATATTTTCGCTTTTGGTACATGAAAACGCAAATTTAAAAAATATTCAAAAGTTTTCTTAATTAAAATCATGTTTAAAAACAATGCTGTAAAAGTAATCCAATCATTGGAATGTAGTTGTTGGTAGTCCTGAAAATTATGAATGCTTAAGATTTATAAAAAAGAACGATTCGAAATACGTAAATACATTTAACAGTCAACGGACATATTAAAGTCATCTTTGAAATTTCCACTATCGTGAAAGAAGATTGTGAGTACGTAATCTTACGGGACGTGAGGTGTTTAGAAGCTTCAAAGTTACCTGTTCCACATTGGGACGTCTTGTTAATATACATAGCGATATCAAAGTTAGATGTTGCGACTAAAAGAGATTGAGAAGCAAAATATACGATAACCGAATTGACTTCATATGCTGATTTATTGAAATTCATAATAGAGCGAAGTAACCTATTGGAATATATTGGAATCTATGAATCAAAAGGAAGAACCGAAAACTGAAAATCAAAAAAAAGTTTCAAAGGGTAATGGCACAGACATTTGCCACTTTTGAAACTATGCGTTCCAAATGTTTAATTTGTGAGAAGAATGACAGGGTGTTTCACTGTGATGAATTCAAAAATTTATCACAAAAAAAAATTGTCCACATTGTAATAAAACGCACCATACTTAGAAAGGAAGATAACAATAAACTGACCGCAAATATCACGTCTTGTTGATAATGGATCTCAAAGCAATTTTATAACCAAAGAAGTATGCGACTTTTTGAAATTAAAATATGCAAAAACGATCATGTTCATGGTTTAGAAGCAAGAAATGCAATAATTGAATGAATCGTTGATATTAAAATTGTGACTTAATTTTAATATTAACATACGAATATGCGACAACAATAATTTGTTTGTTGAAACTGGTACCGGCTACTAGTTTTAACAAGAACAATCTACGTAAACCTATTTTATCAAAAACACGTTTGGGATACATACGACAAGAAGACTACCTTAAGTAACCTTTGTTCCTTATCGGATAAAAAACAAGCATTTTAGGAACAAGAAGAAGTTGAAGCAACCAATAACTTCACAACTGACAACTGAGACTGACTGTGAGAAGATTTTCAGCGAAACAATAACAAGTGGTGTGAATCGACGTTTTGTGGTAAACATACCATTTTCAGACAAGCGAACAAAATTGGGAAATTCATGATCAGTAGCGTTAAGAAGATATTTCAACTTGGAAAAGAAATGAAAACAAAATTCATAATTAGCTCAGAGCTACAGGGAATTTATGAATGAATATGAATAATTAGGGCATATGATGAATACTAATAAACCGCAAACAAAGTTAAGCTAGTTACTATTTACCTCGCCATGCAGTGATAAAGCAATCAAGTATAAACCACCAAATTAAGAACAGTGTTTGTTGGCTCAGCAATAACAGATACTGGTCATAGCTTAAATGACGTGCAATTATGTCCAATTGTACAAAGTGAACTTTTACATTTTAATTGGAATTTGAAACATCTAGGCTAATTACGTATGAATTAGTGCAGATGTTGAAAAGATGTACAGGCAAGTGTTAATTAACCCCGAACATCGTAAATGTCAGAGAATATTTTAGCGAAATACCGAAGACAAAGATATCATTTGCTTTGAATTAAATATAATAACCTATAGATTAACTTCTTCTCCATTTTTCTACGGAGAGTTTTTCTACTACTTGTTGTATGAAACAATTATTGAGGGATTGAAATTATATATGATGACGTTTACATAGATGATTTACTCACAGGAGTAAATACGATCGAAGATTCTGCTACTATAATGAAATATGTGGATATTGAGGAAGCGGATTTCTAATGGAAACAAGTTGTTGGAATTTGAAAATGCATCATCGGATAAATTCAAAACGTTAAATCTTAGTAAAACTGAATCAAATAAAACTTAGAATTACTATGAGATCTTTACATTATTCTGTAAGAAGAATTTAAAATTAACAAGAAACATCTCAAAACGTGAAGATCTGTCAATAATTAGTATGATATATTTGCTCTATTTATATTTGCTCTATTAAACTTACTTGGCCCAATTCATATAAAGGCGAAACTTTTTATGCAAATATGATGGAAAGAAAATCTGGACGATCCATTATCTGAAGATTTATTATCTTACGTATGGCTGATATATCTTACTGATATTCCAAACATTGTAAAAATTAAAATTTCATGTACTTATTGAGTAATTCTATATCTTATGATTCTAGTTGCTAGCTAGAATCGAACTGCATAGATTTTGTGACGATTCTCTAAAAGCATATGGAGCTTGTATATAGGGTGTTTGGTAGGTAGTGCAGGATACTGAATAGAGTATTAGAGGAGATCATTCTAAATTGATTTAACCAATCATACCTATATACTAAGTGTTCCAGTTTTCTTGTTAATTAAGATTTTAATATTCTTGAATTTTTTCATGCTTTTCTATAATTACTGCAGTGCAGAAGAACATGTGCTAAGCTTTTTGATTGTGTATGAATGGATTGTTTAAATTACTTAAGCCAAAAAATCTGAAGTTGATTTGTTACTCACCAAGAGCTTTATGAACATAATTTTCCTAATTTGTGGAACAGGAAAGTGTCATATTCAAACGTGGATTTTATTTGAACGTTGAGTTGTATGTTTATTCAAATGGTTTAAAAACTTCCTTAGACAATATTCTTTCAATTCCTTTGAAAAGATTCTTAAGAAACATTTTAACATTAGAGAAAATAAGCTTAATACTGTTAAGTGTCTGTCAAGCGCAATCGTGAATAGCTAGCGTTGGGAATATCTTAGTAGGCTTTAATCAAGAACTATCATTACAATTTGTAATTGATTTTCATTCGTTTTTATGTTTATTTGCCAATACAAACATTGTTATTACTTTAATTAGTGTTTCTAAGAAGAGAATTTATCAAACCGCCGAACTCCAAATGCAAATGTATTTGGTCGGACATTTCAGAGATCAATTCACCGGAATTGAATCTCATATAGAACTCATAGGCAATCGCAACAGACCTGAAGAAGAAGAACAAATTCTTCTTACATTTACAGCAGATCCAACAACAAGTATAGAAAGGTTGAAAGTTGCGAGAGAACACAACACCTCAATTTGGAACGTCTAGTCACTCCTAAAATCAGATGGGAAACACGCTTTTCATTATACGACGGTTCAAGGACTAGAATCCGATGATCCAGTACGACGGTTAACATTTTGCCGTTTTTTGTTGAATTGCGATATGGAAGATGGAATGTTTTTTTCTTAAGCGAATTCTTTGGACAGATGAGTCAAAATTTACCAAAGAAGGCATTGTAAATTACCATAATTTACATTATTGGAATGACGAGGATAACAACTGTCATATGAAAAGGCAGACTACCTTTCAATATAAATTTAGTGTAAATGCGTGGTGTGCAGTTATTGCTAATCATTTCATTGGAGTGCACGTATTACCAGATAATTTAAATGGCGAAAACTTAGGTTTTCTGCAAGAAAATCTACCTCTTCTGCTAGAAGATATAGCGTTGAATTTGCGAAAAGATATGATTTTTCCACACAATGGTTGTCCTGTCCATTACCAACGAAGGGTATGTGATTATCTAAATCAAGTGTTCCCTAATTCTTGGACTAGACGAAATGGGCCCATTTGAAATGAGTCGCATGAAATCGCCTGTGTACGAACAGGAGATTCAAAGTAGAGAGCATTTAATCGCCAGAATGAATTATGCTGCTCAACAACTTAAACAAGAAATGCGACTCGGTATTACCACAACTGCAATGAGGACTAGAGCACGTAAATGTATTCAGAATGGTAGTTCTCATTTTGAACATAATAAATAAATTATTAATAATTTATTTACCATTTCTGTAATAATTTTTGTTTTCTCAAATTGATTTTCTTTCTTTGCATTAAAAAATAAAATTTTTGTTTGCAAAATTTAAGAAATTATCTTAAACTTTTAGGTTGGGTTGGGTGTCTGCATTATTTAATGGGATTATACAGACCATCCTAAAAGTTATAAAAGATAAAAATATCGAATATCTAAACAGCAATCTTAAGATAATAAATGGGTAGCTTAAGTTTTGGCAAATGCACTTGGCAGACAATTATGCTTATATATGCTATTATTATATTGTATTATGCTTATTTTTTCTAATTTTTAAAATGTTTCTTAAGAATCTTTTCATACGAATTGAAAGACCATTTTCTAAGGAAGTTTTTAAGTCATTTGAATAACATCCACTTAAACTTCAACACTTAAAAGTTCAAATAAAATCCACATTTCAATATGGCACTTTTCTGTACCACAAATTAGAAAAATAATGTTTATAAAGCTCCGGTGAGTAACAAATCCAGTTCAGATTTTTTGGCTTTAATAATTTAAACAATCCATTCGTACACAATAAAGAAGTTTAGTACAAATTCAAAAATATTAAAATCTTAATTAACAAGAAAACTGAAACGCTTAATATATAGGTATGATTGGTTAAATTAATTCAGGCTGACCTCTTCTAATGCCCTATTCAGTATCCTGCATTACCTACCAAACACCCTGTATATGTAAACTCAAAAAACGACATTGGAAATATACAAATCCAGTTTCCGCACAGTTATTTGCAGAATTGATGAAACGAATACAAAAGGCATTAAAATTGAGGGCCTATAAACCACCTCAAACGTAATACTGAGTTTATTTCCTACATCAACAGTAAAAAATAGTTGTTCAAGTGCAAAGATATCAATGCTGTTGTCTACGATTAAAGATTTTATTAGATTGTATTTGGGTACCAATGATCCAAAACTTGGGATTCCTTTGAATTAGATACATCAAACACTTCACCATACCAAAAAACATAGACAAGACAAAGCAAGTAAAATTAAACTAAACTTTTAACTACAAACATAGGAAGAAAAAATCATCATTTTACCAATATCACTAAAGGATTTATCTTCGCAATATAGTTTCACCAAGATTTTTCTTATTTCTAAACTTGTTTCTCTTCATAATGTAGTCATTATCAAGCAATAATTCTAGACGTTATAAAAATTCGTTTTAAATTGAGTCAGATATGCTGTAGAAACGACAAATTATATTTCAAAGCCTTTGTAAGGAAACGGAAGTGCATGCTTTCAATACATCGAAATTAGGTGTGTGGAAATTTGACCCATTCTGCATTCTCCCAGCACTACCTCTGGTCACATCAAGCAGTCAAGCAGGGATTTAATAAAGCCAGGACACCACCCAGAGTTGTGTTCCTAATATCATCTGTGGTCGGCCATTCACAGTTACGTCGTTCTGTTTACAGGCTCGACAGAGAATGGAGTCAGCAAATTCAAATTGTGCAGCTGCTTATTTACCTTACAATGCCCCGCGAGGACACCTGTGGCTATACGAAGGGCGTCTTTGCCAAGCTCTAGGAAAAGCTGAGCTGTTGTTTTTGAAGGATATTTTAACAATTCCTTAGCAAGATAGCAATTTTAGTAGATAGAAAAATGAGAGAATTGAAAAAAAAAATCGGTATAGTTAAAATAATGATACTTTAAGACAATATATGATAACTAACGTTTTCATGAGAAATTGTTGAAATAGAAATTAAAATGTGTAAACATTTTCAATTAGAGTAATTATAGTGCGACAATAAAACTAAAGTGACTCGTAATTAAATTAATGGCATTAACGTTCTTGTAACTTAACATAGTTTGAGATACTATCATTTAGGCTTTTGTCGTTTACAAGTTAGAACACAAAATTTGTCCCTAGAGCGGGATTAACCGTGGTGCATTATAGCCTCTAACATTTGCTACTAACGCGTTAAACTTTGTTCCCGGCGGTTTACCCCAAAAAGTTTTCCGCTGTCAATTTCCTTTTGGAAATCTCTAAATATTCGAATCGGAATTTCGGTTATTTGTTCCCCCTACGTCGCCTCGTTCGGAGTAAATGTACTGCGATACGAACCCGAGAAACGTGTTGACAAAACGGCTTTAACGCCCACTACTGTTAGCTACAAGGACAATTATGCAACCAAGCAGTCTGTGCAAATCGATACAAGAAGTAAACAGGGAATGTAAATAGAGTAGTTTCTATTTACGTGTGGTACTAAAGCAACATCAACCAAAACTTGATTTGCTACTTTAATTAATCCATATAGAAACTTTAGTAGGAGAGAACTTACACGAAACTATGCAACACGTTATCGATAGTACTCCACTTGTAAACTTTAAATAAAACAAATCAAATTTCGATTTAATTAATTGATTTTGAACATTCAACAAAGTGTAATAATATAACAACCAAAGAAAATTCTAGCTACATTACGAATCTAGATTCGAGTTATAAATGCTTTGTTTTCCTTCCCTCGGATCTCCCCCCATCCGGTCTTTTCTGACATTCCAAAGCAAACGAATTAAGATCCATTTCAGGCGGCATTAAGCTTGAAACCGTCGGGAACGCAACGGATAAATACCGAGATTTAATAACGTGAAGTTCAGCGCTTACAAACGCAGACTCAACCTTCAACTTTTCCGAAAAACCAACCAGAAACTTCAACCAACTTTCAGGTGTAAGAAGATTTATTCCAGTCGACGCTAAAACTAATATTAAAGTGCATAAATCTACTACTGCCTTAATGACGTTTGCACGCTTAATGTCTTCGATATATCATCTTGTTTTTTGTGAAATGAAATAATGATTCTTCATTTAGCCCTAATGAGCTTTTTCATCCATCAAAATTTGTTCATTTTATGCTTATTAGAAGGTTTGTTTGATATAACAGGGTTACTATAATCTATGTAAACTCGAATTTTTCTAGTTTAAAGTTTAGTTCTAGTTTTAATGCTAATGTGCGTAGTTGATTAGTGTTAGATCGCTAATATTTTTCATTGGACCACAACTAGAACTCATTTTAGTCGTCTGAAGCCAGACGGCTAAACAACGGTCTCTATAAGTCCCAGTTTTCCCGGATTTGTCCCGGTATCCCGAGTTCTCTCGGGACAGCTAATTGTGACAGTTTTCAACTTCCAGTGAAAGAAAATATAGATTTCCCACAAATAAAGAAAAAAATCTATTTGAAAGTATACTCATACCTGCCTATATGGTCCCTCTTTATAAAGCGATTCATTATAGCGGTCTTCTTAAAATATACCTGTTTCGCTCTCGATGCTCTCGAATATCCCACCAATATCGGACCTGATTGAAGATGTCAATAATTCAACAAATGGATCAAGGAGTAATAACAACATTCAAAGCTTATTACTACAGAAAAGATTATGAAAACTTACACAAGCTTGCATTTGTTTGATAATCATGTTTTTTAACTTTAAATGATGGATTCCCAAGTATATTCGTGCGTTAAATTCAAAAATGACCTTTGTTTCTTTCCATCACGTCAGAATTTTATCCAAAATGCTAATTTGTCAAAATGTGTTATTTATCGAAAAAAAAACTAATAGATTAAAATACTTCAGAAATACCAGCATTTTTCGATTTATGATGAAAACTAAGCGTTCTTATCGACATTGGGCGTTATTATATACCAACTGTTAATGTCAACTATTAATTATTTGTGCATATATATATATATATATATATATATATATATATATTCCGCAATAAGTGTTTGTCGCATATAAACAGAGAAAGCAAATACATTGTTTTAAAAGACGTCAAGAGGTTGTAAAAGGTCTGCTAATTCTTTTTGTTATATTTGTGGTGAGATAATAGTGGTACGGCAAAAAATACGTATGACAACATTCGTGCGAAAAGCGTATTCCGTATATTTTGGTATAAAACTAGGAGATCAGGACAAAAGCGTAATTTCGTGAGAGCCACGAAATCATAGTGATGACTGTTACTTTTTTAACGGGTTCTAGCGGTTTCAATGTAAAGAATAAAAAGAACATCGTCTATTCAAATATTCCATCGGCTTACGTCCTCATGGTCCAGAAATACTAGTGAACATAACTCAGAAACTATATTAAGTGAAGAAGCCGAATATAATGAAGTGGAGTACGAATCTGGCAATTCTGCACCGCAACCATTTACACAATCTGAAATGAACGATTTGTTTCGGGACTTACATCTAACTATAAAATTTTTCTAGAGAGAGGGGTGTGGAACATGACATAAGATTCTTCTCTGACAGTCAACCTGTAATCCAGGCGCTGCAAGCCGTGAAAACGGTGGCAGCTTTGATCAATGGCTGTAAGAGAACTTTAAACACATTCAGAATGATAACAGAGTTTCTCTGATCTGGGTCCCAGGTCACTCTGGAATTGCTGGCAATGAAGCGGCAGATGGGCTAGCCCGAGAGGACAGCGCTAATGCTTAGGGGGGCAAAGAAATTGGTGTATGTTTTGCGATTGCCAAGCGCAAGATTGGGCTGGCCGAATAAAGACTTCGCCTACTATGGACCAGTCCTTTGGAATGAGACGTGCGAGGTTAATTATTGACATCGAACCGAACCCGGGAATATTATAGGATTTGCTCGAAGCAGTATTAGAGCTCTAATAGGTGTCTTTACTGGACATTGTCGATTAAAGACACACCTCAACCTCTTGGGCCTAGCGGACGAGGTTGATTGCCGCCTATGTATAGAGGACGGGAAGACGGTTGAGCATGTTTTATGCCACTCGCAGTTTATCTGCCCTACTGATCTGAAAAATTTTTCACCTGGCAAAATATTAATGCTCGTTAAGAGCATTGGACTGCATGGTGAAATTTGATAACGTTATCGATTGGCGTACAATAAATCCTTTGGTTCGTGATACAAGGTTGGTTGGTCCGAGACTTAAAGAAAAGAATTTTCTCACTGTTGTGACTTCATTTTCCTGGTTCAGGCAGAGAGAAGAAGATTTTATTTCATACTTTTCGGAAGAAGTTATCTATCTTAGTATTCTAAGATATATCTCTTTACGGTCGTCCCAGTTAATCAGGAGGGTCTCCGTGTGAGGGGAGGAACCTCGAGGGACGGACCTCACATAGGCACATGATTATAATGACATTTAACATTCTGTACGAAAGCATTAATTGGAGACTGTTCATCGATTCCTCGAAACAAAGCGTTAAAGTTATCCTGCTGCATAACGGAAACCAGTTTGCGTCAGTACCTACTCAACATTCTGTACACTTAAAAAACGTTATGAAAACTTAAAATTTGTTCTTCAGAAAATTAAGTATTACAATCACAAGTGAATCATGCGTAAATCATCACGCATGATCCTCTTGTACTGGGACAGCAAAGAAAATAAAAATCACTGGAAGCAGAAAGATTGGCCACATCGAGCTTAATTGAAATCTAGAGTAAAAAGTGTGCTCCAAAAACCTCTCATTGAGCCGACGAAAATTTTACGACGAAAAAATGATAGATGCTTCCAGCATCTATGAAATAAATTTCCAGCCTTATCAAGCATAAAATTAAAAGCAGGTGTTTTTACGGGCCCGGACATTAGGAAACTTTGACAAAGAAATGAAAGTTGCTGAAGAAGAAGCCTGTATTGCCTTTAAAGGCGTAGCACCTAAGTTTCTGGGCAACTGGAATCTGAATTTCAACACATTTAATTTAAAAAAAAAATTAGGCTGTTCTATGACTTTGAAGGTACATTATCGACATTTTCCTTTGAATTACTTTCTTGAGAACGTGGGTGCACGTCGTTAGTGAAGAGATAAGTGAGAGATTCCATCAAGACATTAAAGAAATGGAAAGGCATTACCAGGGACGCTGGATAACTGACGCTAAATATACTATGTTTAGCAAGAGAAGATGGTTTTGAGGAGTTGGAAGATGTTGTGAATTTATTGAATGATAATCGCCAGCTACTTTTGAATGTTGAGTTAATTGAACTTACAGAGAACACGATACTTCAGGCGTAAGAAGAAATAGTTTACATCAAAATCCCACAATTGACTTTAAAACAGTCTCCAGTTCACTTATGCTTTTTGAATCCATCCTTCTTCAAAATGACATCAATAAAGAGCTCGGCGCCAATATTTCTCAGAATATTACGATATTTTATTAGAACTTTGCTTCTCAGTTTTCCATAAAGTATGTTTATATTTCAATGTGGGTCCAAGCAGATACTTAAAATACGTATCAATTGCTCTCTCATCAGATCCGGGTTGAACGCCTTTCAGTGTAAAGATAGCTTCAGTTATTTTGTAGGTATTCTAATGCACGCAAACCACATACCTCATAATGCTATGACCGATTCATTGTAACAATGAGGGTTTTATGCCATTTATTAAAGATAAGATATCAGATGAAGCATAGCACAGAAAATATGAACAGGAATTATGTGACAAACACATATTTGCCAAAACTTTAGTATTTCTGCAAAGTATGTCAGAACAGAATCCAAGATAAGTCTATTAGAAAGGAGATCGCAAATGGAAAATTAATCCGTAGAGAAAAATCAATGTCCAAAGGGGGTTAGGTTGGTATTAGAAATGATACCACCCTAGAATAATCAGTGTCCAAACTTCAAAGAACTTGTACAAAGCTTTATTAAATACAGTTGGGCTAAACTAACACGACACGATCCAATACTAACTACGAGTATAATGATCAAAGTACTTTTTATAATAAACAATTAAGAATGTAATTGCTGCTTTAAGTCAAATGTAAGAAATCGGTTAAGGTACTATATGCGCACAAGATTTGAACAGAAAATATGTAAGAACCACCAATTTACGTTAAACATTAGTATTAATTGAAAACATATCACAACAGAATTCAATATAGATCTAGCAAAAAGGAATATACTTCGATAATACCCAATCGCAAACATGCAGGTATCTACATAGCAGATACCTTTCTATAAAAAGATTATTATAAGTTTGGTTGCCATTTGCTGGATTGGGTTGGATTGAATTTTAGTGCACCAAATCTCCTACTCTCCAGCAAATAGAAAAGTTGAGAAAAAAGGTTGACTTTCTTCCCGCTTCGTAATAGTGCATATATCGAATGAAAAAGGATATTTGTATGTTATTTGTACTCATTTTCAATTTACTTAGGATTTCTATATTCCTCTTTCTCCGATGGGGTCTGAGAAAATGTTGACCCCAACGATACGCTAAACCCGGAACTTTTTAATCCTAGGTCTATTGCTAGTTTTAATTGTTATTGTACACTATCTCATTCTCTTACTGGAGATGTAAAAAATGATACTACCGATAACAAGAATATTTCATAATAACCAATACAGATTAAAATATTATTCAACATTTACTATAAGAGACATCTATCGCTCAACACTTCGGTCAAAATCGCTCTATATTATCTGTAATATCAACGAAATCGAGGAATAACTAAAGTTATTGACAAGTTGACAATGTGCATGATGTTATGTAAGTAAAATCTTAAACAAAAAATAAGAATAAAACTTTCGCATCTTTTTACGTTTTTGTATAAAGTGGGCAATTTTGGGTATTTTTACAAACTTTTTGAGAAGCTATAAGAGATAGGAAACAAGTACATTCCATATTTCGACCTCTCTTTCTAAGACAAATACAATTCAGAAAATACTAAGCGTTTGTCTTCTTTTCTTTTTAAATTGTAACCAACACAAATAATTACAAATACTTTTGTAATTATTAATTACAAAAGCAATTATAACCTTTTTGGGTATTTTATAATTGTATTAAGTACCTTATTTAATTAAATAATTTGGAATTGTAATTGACCCAAATTCTGTGTTTGAATTGTAATTTGTAATTATATTATTCAATTATTAATTACTTCGTCATAATAGCGGTAATTACGAAGAGGGTCGTTTGATTGAGTGTCAAATTGAAGAGTATGATGTCTCTTGCCATAGTACTGAATATTTGCCAAAGTTAATGTCATCTCCAAAGGCATCGAATACGGGGCGTGTACAAAATTAAAGTTGCCGTTTTATTGTTTTTTAAATAATTTGAGTTAGGTATTCAAGTGTGATAAATAACGTCATGTAGATCCATCATCTTCTTGAATGCATTTTTCAATCCTCCACTTAAAGTCGTCTATCACTCGAGCCAACAGGTGCTGATGAATCGTCAGTACTTTTTTTCTGGATGGCATCTTTCAATTCGTTCTAATTAAGTGATTACCGTGATTACGTGTTCAAGGTCACGTAATATGTTAATATGTGATTTCTTCCTCTGGGTGTTTCTAAACAATTACGTATGTACTCATAAACGACGCTATTTGGATAAGTTGAAGAATATTATCTAACAAGATGTGCTCACTTTAAGTGCTTCACTATTAATCGTCAGAGTGAAAATTACATTTAAAAGGATGGTCGTCACTTAATTCGTTTTTGCACAAATTCAAACGGCAACCTTTATTTTTGTACAAATAAATCCCTTTTTATGTTTAAAATCTATCAAGTACTCTTTGTTTTTAAATCAGGTACATTTGTACTGCAATGTACGTCGTTTAGGTAGTTGAACACATTTAATCTCAGTTTATTAACCTTTGGAAATATTTAACTACTGGATAAATTCATGTTTACTGTAATATCATTTGCAACTTGTCATGATTGGCTATTTGACCAATAACTATGGTGAATATCTGACAGTTCAATTTAACCAAAGGTAAATTGCGATTAACGAGCGTTCGCTTATCCATACACCTAACAACAAAAAATAAAATTAAGGGATTTTATTTTCTTGTTAACAGTACATCCCCGGATCCAATTATAAAGAGGGAAAAAATTTTAGACGTATCCATAAAAACTATGTAACCTAGATTTCCATTGAACTTGGAACTAGAAATATTTGGATTTAACCGTCCTAAGAGACGTGGGCCTAAACCCCAACATTTTTAGTTCTAGGCCTAGTGTTAGATTTAGTGTCGGTGTTAGCTCTAATTTAGCTGTGATTGGGTTTTAGATTATTGTATACTTGTATCGAAATAAAACTAGAACTAACACTAGACCTAGAACTAGGAAGATTTAGGTTTAGCCGTGCGTCTTCGGACGCTTGGCTAAACCAAAACATTCTGTTTTCAAAAATTCGTGTTTTAAATTCTTTTGCAACCAAGAGTATGGCTAATATTAGAAATAGAAACAATTTTTCTAATTTTAGTATTTAGTTATACCTTATGACTCTCTACTCTACCACTTTTGTATTTACATAAATATTTTGCTGTTAATTTCTAGTACGCAAGTGTTTTATTTCTTCTATCCAACTATTTATCAGCAATATTTGATAATCCGAACCACTTTCGGTCCCAATTAGTTCGGATTATCGATATTTCACTGTACATATAATTACCCAGCTCTACTTAGCCCTAATCCAATACCAACCCAACCCATAGAAATGATATCTAAAAATACGAAATCTAATGAGGATCCAAGATAACTTGTGTTTGAGGGAAGATTGTGTTGGGTCGGTATTACAAATGATATCATCCCAACACAACCCACTCTCAATGCAACTTATGGGAATGATATCTAGAAACATGAAATTTAATAAGAATCCAAAATCAGTTGTGCATGAGGAGAGATTGAGTTTGATTGGCATAAGTAGAAAATATAACCCTAACCTAATCCAATCCAAAATCAACCCAACCTATGGGAATGATATCTAAAAACATGACATCTAGTGATCCAAGATAACTTGTACTTGAGGGAAGATTGCGTTGGGTCGCTGTTAGTAGTACCTCTACATTATCATCATACATTTTAAACATAGTTTCATCCAGTATTATTGTTTATTTCTTATTAAATAAATATGACATTATAGTGGTAAGCGTCGTACCTCTTACTTTAGAACTTTTACGGGCTAACACTTTCAAACGCATTACTTTAGTGTAGCTCATTAATTCAATAGATTTCTTTTAACCCTCGCAGTACTGACGTTTCGCCAACCGTTGCGGACGGTGCCTGGGTCAACCGAGACCCGAAGAGTTTTTGTTTAGGTAGAATATAAAAAATGAAGCTTTTGCCATTATGATTTTGACTTATTTTATTTTAAAGGTGAACTATTATTAGGGATATAAAATAATACATAAAAATAAAATTTTAAAAAAATTACATAAAAAATATTTATTCTAAATCATTACAATTTGTACACAAAATATTTTTTGTACATGTTGAATGTATATTACATACATATTTATGACAAACATCACATTTTGATTTATATTTATTGTCATTTCCAATACACAAGCTACATCTTGAGCGTTTTTCTAATGTTGTACTCATTTGTTTATTTATTTTTCGGCCTGTACTTTCGATGGCGTCCACAATGTGTCTCGAAAATACTACTGCATTGGTTTCAAATGCTCTAGCTCTAGAATCTATGTTTGCAGCAACTAACTGTTCAGACAAATTTTCTATGAATTGTTTTCTTCTTGATTTTATGTTACCAGTTGCCCAATCCGGATTTTTGAGTTGCCATAGTACAAATGCATTATAGGCTGCAATATCTATATAATGTAAAAAAAGCGACAGAGGCCAACGTCGTGTACATCTGCGGCAAGTGTATTCTCTTAGAATTTTATCTAAAACATCCACTCCACTTTTTGTTGAATTGTAATAATATCTCTGCAATTTCTTGTTAAAATATTTGTAATGGTTCTCAAAGCTGCCAACTTATCGGTCATTTTTCTTTCTTCTCGTGTCTGAAAGTCGTCAAAACGCAAAAATCGTAAAATGTTTGTAAATCTATCACGAGACATAGATGCTCGATAAATTTGTCGACTATAAGCAATCTTTTTCTTCCATAGATCTTTTTTACTTTCACGTGATTCCCGAAAACGGCCAGTGATTAGTAAAATCCCAAAAAATGCCTTCAATTCAACACAGTCTACCGGCTTCCATATATTATTTGAAAACATTTCATAATATTTAACCGCTTTTTCATTTGTATAAGTAATTATAATGTCCATGATTTCATCATTTATAAATAAATCAAAACATTGTTCCATGGTTTCTACACCCTCAGAATTTGCTGTGAGTGTAGCATCATATTTACCAAATTCTGCATCTCTGTTTGTGGGGGAAATATATCTCCATGTTCGTCCACAAACATTTTGGTCTTTACAGTGTGACATATTATTACTATTTTCACCACTAAACTCATCACTTTCATAATCCTCTTCTTCTGGTACTGCATCACTAAAAGTCAATGACGCACATTCATCATCAGAAGACACTTCATTGTTATAATCATCCTTATTATTTACAAAATTAGCAAATATTTTATTTTTCGATGTAGATCGTTGCTCTAAAATACACCTTCTGTGAACTAAATCAAGAATTTAATGGCAATTGTATTGTCGCTATAGCCTCTTACACAGACAGACGCCTGTCGCTGTAAAGAAACGGTCGAGACATATTTTTTCGTCGTTTTTTCGTCGGGACGTCCGTTTGACGCCGATCTAACTTAACACACTCCTTGAATAACGACAAATCTATTTATTACAATTTCTCGCAAAAATTTATTTGGGTCCAAATAGACCCAGGCACCGGAATACGAGGGTTAATCTATTGTTTTTCTTTGACTTTATGATATATTATTGCGGCAATAAATAACTATTCTTATTCATTTGTAAATATTATGTAATAATAATTATTAAAATAAAAGTTAAATTTTCGTTATGTCGAAACATGCTAATTGAAATTCATTTAAAACTGCAGAAAAGCGGTTATTGTATTAGACGATAATATATAACATAATGTTATATATTTTTAATACAAACTGTGGTTGATTATGATGTTACTGACAGGATTTTCTCTAACAAAATGATAAATAAAGAATGCATTTGTAAAAATATGTGTTACTTTTTAAGTTTAAATTATTAAAAATTTATATTAAGTATTAGAAATGAGACCAACCCAACCTACACCAAAGGGAATGGTAACAAATTATTTAAAATATACGATTAAAATAAATATAAATCTACGTACGCTGATGACATCGTGGTTATGGTGAGAGAGGCGGTGGAGATGAATGATATGTTAAAGACATTGGAAAGATATTTTATGGGGAAGGGGTTGGAAGTAAATGGAAGGAAGACAAAGATAATGAAGTTTTGTAACGGTGGGAGAAAAAGAGCAGAAAACTGGAGATGGGAGGGAAAGAAGATCGAGAAAGTTGGGGAGCGTACTTACTAAGGGTATGCGTTTAGGGAGGATAATAGGGAGGGGTCGCATGTGAAAGCAATGACAAAAAACACGAATAAGGTGATGGGACAAGTACGGGTTTGGAGAGGATAGAGTCTTGGGAAGGAATGTGGTGACGAGGAATATTATGCTTGCGATCAGAGATATGGGGATGGAGGGAGCAGGGAATGCTGGAGGATCTGCAAGCTAGATATTGGAGATGGGTACTTGGTGTTGCGAAAGGTACACCGAGGTATCTAGTGAGGAAGAGGGTAGTGAAATATGATTCAAATTCAAAACAAATCAAACATATGCCAATGAAAAAACAGAAATGAAGAATCAATTATATTAGTATAAATAGACGATAGGTCTGAATTGGGTGGCAATTTAGACCTGCACCACTTATATCCCATGCCCCAATGTCTTCTAAATTTATACATTTCTTGCATTTTTAGAACATTCAGAATACTAATTGATTCTTCATTTTTTTTTGTTTCATTGGCATATGTTTGATTTATTTTGAATTTGAATTTTGAGTTTACGTAACAGTACCAACCAACTTTCAATTTCGATATTGTTTTGTTTTATTGTGACTTTGTCATACATTTACAAGTTTAAGTGTTGTTGCTAGTGAAGATGCTGTTTGTATGTTTGTGAAATCGAGACGTAAGAAAACTTCTTAGTCCTTAATTATTCTAGTCTTTACTTCATGTTGCAACTCTGTAGGGCTCACCAATGATGAGCGAAGCTCGAAACCTGGATAAACGATAAAATTAAAATTTCATAACCAAAGCATAGTGATTTTATTTCATATTATTTCCCTACAGGAAAGGACAGAAATAAAAGAGGGAAGGTATGGTGGTAGCGCGGAAGAATAAAGATTTTGTACGGATTGTGGGGGTTTAGGAGGGAAGCGGATTTTGTGAGAGGGGAGTAATGGCACGAGAAGAATGAGGGGATGTTTGGGGCGGGGAGGCAAGGGGTGGTGATGGAGGAAGAGGGTGTAGTTGGGTTGGTGTGGTATCATTTCTAATAATAAACCCAACCCAATGCAAGCCACCTTCAGGTACAAGTTGCCTTGGTATTCATTAAATTTAAAAACTAATTGACATAGGCATGCATGGATTTATTTACCGAAAAGTACATACTTATCTTTATAAATTAGAAAAATTTTTACTTTAGCTATTTTAATTTGTTTGTTGTAAGATTTTTCAAGTATGATTAAGAAAATCGTTGTTTTATGAAACGTTACAAACTTAGGTTGAGAGAATTAATCATAATTCATGATGCCATAAATCATAAAAATGGATTGCATTCCTAATTGCTTTCTACATAATTGATTCGGAAGTTAAAATGAATATATTAAAGAAACAAACTTGAATAATAAAACTTTTCAAAGAGTAAAAATAATTTAATAATTATTTTAACATAATAAAGTTTTTTTTTTTAATTTAAACAAATAACCTTTGTGACTACTCTGTATAGCATTGATCCAGTTGTTCCTTAATTACGAAAGTGATCTTAAGCGATTTCTCATCATTGTACTAACGCCAAGTTTTATCTTTCATTTTTTTTTGAGGCACCTCCCAATTCGTTCCTTTACATCTGAAACATAATTGATGAATAGCGAGGATCCCCAAGAAAAACGACATTATACGTAATTATCGTGCCTATACGTATTTTCAAAAACCGGCAACGATAGAAAGAGATGTGAGGTTGAAGTCTTTCACCAGTCGGTTGTCATTCAAAGGAACTCCGAATAGACTTCGACCAAACAAAGGTGCTGGTTAGGACTAGGGTTGTAACGAATGTTTGCATTCGCATTCGCAATATGCGAATGCTTCACAATTATCTAGCTTTCGCATTCGCTTTCGCTGTCGCAACTTTTAATGCGAAAGATTTGGTAGATACACAAGTTCATACATGTTCATACAAACTGAAAGACGCCACCGTCCGAAGCATCGTATGTAGTAGTAGAGATTAGTGATATACCAGCGGAACTATACAGTTCGTGTTTACTGCTGATTTACGGATGTTGTATTTAGTGTTTTGAGTGTTCTCTATTGCTTCTATTCTACACGTTTGGAAATTAATTGTACGATAATTTAATCAAATTGTAATAAATATGAGACCTAGGTACATATGGACAAATTAATCATTTAAGAATGAAACAACGACGAATTTCATAGATATGAATATTCTTAGAAAGCAGTACGAGAGAAGAATGCTAATAGGAATTAATAAAAGCAAATAACGTTATCGAAGAAAACATCTGTATTATGGCAAGTTTAGGATTCATCTAATAAAAAAAAGCAATGGAACTTGATAAATTTGCTACAGAGATGATTGTAGAGAAACCAAAATGCAACTTATTTGTAACTCGAAGTGACGTAACATTACAGAAATCGTCAAAAATGAATTGATTGAAAATCATGTTAAAATTTTTATCACGTTTTTTAAACACGTTTTTATGAAGAACTTGAGGTCGAAGTTAAAAAATTTTTTTAGATATTATGGCAATTTTCGTTTTTTTAATGAAAACAATACCAGATTTTTAGCATATTAAATTCGTTATTTTTTCTGGTTTCAAAAATATAAAATTCGACAGGTACTTCATTGTTTGAAGGAAGAGATCAAACTCAAATGGAGATGTGTGAAGTCAATACTGAAATAAGCATACATTATCTATGAACAATTTTGAGAGCTATATTAAATAAGTATCTTATTTTTGATTTTCTCATCTAGTAGATTGGTTCTCAGATATTATTGATGGTTTTTAGTTTTGTGTTATTACTAAATTATAGAATATCCAATATGTTCCCTGCATGTGTATAATTAGTATTATTATTACTACATTTAGGATGAATATATGAATGATGGGTCATCAAATGCAGATGAGGGCGAGGAACATGTCAATGTCAAACCGTTGCTCGTTGGAAACGATTCAGACTTTGAATAAGTACATGCACCACAAGATAACGAAACTGGCGATGAAAGTGATTATATAATAGAAACTATGTTTGCCGAAAACAATCAAATGAGTATAAGGCGAAAGACGGAACAGTTTGAATGGAAGTATATCCACCACCTATACAAAATTTGATTCACAATGCTTTTAAATTAACACGAACTAATTCCACTACTAAAACACGTGGGCTAATTATACTAAATGCGTGCAAATTACTAATAACCCAAGACATTTGTGATACTATCTTACGTGAGACAAATCGAAAGGGATCTGAAAGTTATAACACCTAGAATAGTGTAAACCCTACGTTAAAACAGCATATATGAAAACCAATAAGTGCTTCCGAGTTAGATACTTATCTTGGAGTGCTTTTGTTCGTTGGTGTTAGCCGTTCAAATTACGAACACACACAAGATATGTGAAAAGCTTCTGCTCATCCACTTTTCCGTGCTTCGATGGGTAGAGATCGTTTCCTCATGATAAGTCGATACATTCGCTTCGATGGTGAACGCACACGTCAGCAATGTTTATTATATATTGTTTCGGTTTAATCATAATCTCCAAGATTGCTATATACCTGAAGAAAATATTACAGTGGATGAACACGTGGATATCCATAATGATACAATATAATGAATAAATATAATGACGTGGATACCATAAAACACGTAGACTACAAGCATCCTAAATACGTTCAAGTTATTGATAAGCAAGACATTTGTGCACAGATAAGTCACAGAATATATGTAAACCAATAAGTTCTTCCGATATATACCTATCGTGGCGGTACTCGTATTACACATTATATCCCATCTAATCCTGTTAAATATGGGATAAAAGCGTGGTGGGTTTGTGATAGTACTAAGGCGAGATATATGCTGGATTAGCACCTTCTAGGCAACGAGACAAAAATCAAGGAGAACATATGGTGAAAGAACTTGTAATATATTCAAATGAAATGGTCGCAATATTACGTGTGATACTTTTTTAGTAGCTACAACCTAGCGATTAGTTTGATGTTGGACTACTGTTTATCAACATTATGTACAGAAAGCAAGTGGCGTTGGTTTTTTCCATCAGAATTTACAACTGCAAAAAGTCCGCCAGTTTATTCTACCATTTTTGAATATAGTAACAGTGTTATGTTATGTTCATATATTCCGAAAAAGAACTGTTCTTTTGCTCTCCTCAATGCACTATGACAACAGTGTTTCCGGATCAAATAATAAGCCAGACATAATCATGGATTACAATAAAACCAATGGTGTGGATAATATGGTTAAGTTACTTGGAGAGTATACTTCCAAGAGACGAACAAATTGATTGCCACTAGTTTTTTTATAAGATCTTGGATGTAGCTGCATTGGCAGCATTCATCATATATATGGATAATAAACCAAATCTTAAAAGATCGACTAATCGTAGGCGCAAATTTTTGCAACAATTATGTGACGAATTGGTAATGGCAGAAGTTCAGAAACGTTCTCAAAATTCACAAATAATACGCCATTCCTCTTATAGAAATGCCAATGAAAGCATCCTAGGTCGAGACTTGAAAAATGATAATGTTGGAGAAGGAAGTGCAGTTGGTCAAGAACGTGCTGCCAGTGGAAGGTTAAAACATAAGGGAAACTACGTTGTCCCAAACGAAGATCATCTCATAAAATTTATAGAATTTGCATAAAACCTGTTTAACGACACTTACATTCAATGTAACATCTAGATTCAAGAGTTTCATTTATGTCCTATTTCATAGACTTCCAAATTAGAATTAATTATTTTTCAATAAACAATTCCTTCAAATATTCAAACCATTTTATAATACCTATAATAATGTATAATTGAAAGTCTGCTAATTCTAATATGTAACTAATAGTTCCTATTCAATTCAACTAGAATTTTTTTTACAAGACTAATTCAATTTTTCAAGAATTTTTCGAAGATTCTGTTCAATTTGTTCACGTTTCATGTTCACGTTTAAAATGCATATTTGGGATAATGATAAGTAAAACATACCGTGGTATGCGGTTAGTAACAAGAAGAGCTAAAATTTTTTTTAAAGGACCTTTTCAAATATTCGTGTCAATTTAATTATTTTATTGTCATTTAAAATACATGTATATTTAAAAATATATTACAAGTTTTGGGATATTTTTTAGTTAGCACATTAAAATTGGAAACATGCAGTCTGAGGAAAATAAATTAGCATAAATGTTGCTAAGGTTTTGAGTATCCATTTTAAAATTTACAGCATTGCGTATATAATTAAGTTGTTCCATCTCCAAAAACAGGCTGTTATGAAAGTTACTCTCTGAATCCAAGATTTTTACATCCCAAAAATCAAACTCATATCCGTACTTCAAAACGTGTTGACATAAAACATTACTAGACTTGTTTAGTTTAGAGTCAACTTGTAGCTTGTTTTGGGACTCTACTTTTTAACCACTGGCTAGTCTGACTCACATACTTTCCTTCATAATCATTGCATGATGTTAATTAATACAGAACTAGTTAATCTGAGCTGGTTAATATTATTATGTGAATACATTGAAAATAAAAGTTTGTTGACTAATTTGAGAGGATAATCAGTGTTGACAAAATTTGTTCCAAGGAAATTGAGATTTTGTTGTAAAAATGGATTATCATAGATATTTGACACTCTGTTTCATGCCAAGAATGGTGGAAATTTTGAGTTTTAAATTGTGACTTAATAATAATTTAAATAGCGTTCCTAATATGTTGGCTTGACCTACCAGTCAAACAGAATTATGTTATTTTCATTTCTTATCATTTTCGTATCTAGGAAACAAATGGAGTTATGTTTTTGATCTCAATTGTGAACAGAATGTTCTGATGAAAACCGCTAAACATATTCAACGTAGAATCTCTATCATTTTTATGTATTCCAATGATTAAATGATCAACATACTTTTTGATAAAACTGATGCGAAAACCCCAGTTGTTATTAACCAAAATCTCATCCAATGCAAAATCCATCACCATCAGGGCCAGAACTGGTGATATTTTAGAGCTTCATCAGAGCCTCATAAGGGTGCCCTCTATTTGATGATAAATTACATTGTCAAATATGAAAATTGAAGTATTAAAAATAATTTTCAAGCCAAGCGTAGTGGAGGTTAACATATCTTTGACCTTAATTAAGTAATCATCCTTGTGAAGGTGTGCACCTTTTTCAACTTTAGTAATCATCAATACAGGATTATCCCTAAGAAAAGTTTTTGCTTTCTTTAACATGTTAACATTTCAAATATTTAACTACATTTTCTAACTATACATGTATAAGAAACCTTTTTATATTGAAATTGGTGTTATTGACAGGTACGGAGAAATTATAACCAAGGGAAGGCAACTTCGTCAGGATCACCCGCTGTAAAATTAACAAACCACTTTATTCACCAACTATCACTCCAAAATATAGAACTATTGTTAAACTTGATTAACAATTGATTTAATTTTCTATAATTAATACCATTTACATGGCTGAAAACTTTGTTATGTTTAACTATTATTGTATCTTTGAATTACAAAAAACCTTGTGAAACAAACTAGTTCTAACAAGTAAGTAAAAGACAAATGTTAGACAAACTATTAACTTGCAAAGTTTAACGTTTATCGGTACGGGTTTTGAAGTTACAACTTCATCTTCAACCGCAAATATAAAGAAGATTTATTAACGTGTTCACTTTGATTTTCCGAAAAACTTTCTTCATACCCTATTTTTTCTTGACTAATGTCGTCTATCGCTTTTTAAATTATCACATGATATTTTATAACGTACTACGCTTTGTCTTCTCCTCCATTTTCTGCAGAACAAGTTCTTAATTTTTCTCACACTTTGGCTCTTTACAATATTTTTAACAAATGTTCAATTTTTCATTTTATGATTTTATCTGTTAGTTCGCCAATTCACATTTTCAGTTGAAAATAAAATTGTAACTTCGAAACCGGAATCGAATACTTTAAACTTTGCAAGTTAATAGTTCAACATTTGTCTTTTATTTACTAATTCAATTCGCTTGTAACATGTATATTTTTAAAAAGGCTCTAGCAAGATCAAATAAGATGAGAGTTCAATCTTTTTTAAATTATTAATAGTGATTTTAATGTCTAAATTAAGAGTACTTACTGCCCACATGTGCTTAATGTGTTCTATCTTTCTAATGAAGTTTATTATGTTAGTATCCAGAAAGTTAGCGCAATTTTTCTTGTTGTTACCTATATGAGTAGGAATGAGTCCCTTTCTCTGGATTTGATCAAAAATATAAGACGATTCCTCAATTTAGCCAGCCTGATGTTGAAACATGTCCATTTGTTCATGGTTTTCGTAACCCGGACACCACGATTTCTAGTAACGTCATGATAAAACCCCATAAATAAATATTACAGCAAGAAAAATCATCGACCACAACGTTACTCTCACAATTTTAATTGTTTTTTGAAATTTTACAAATTTTAATGTTTTGATCAATTAATTTTTAACGGTTTTTGCAATGTTATGCCACATCGAGTTACAAGTAAGTTATATTTTGGTTTTTAAATATGGTTGCTTGATTTATGTTTTTCTATGTAAAACTTTTTACCAATAAAATCTCTAAAAAATGGAGATCATTTTAATTATGCCACACTGGCGAAAGACAATAACAACATAAAGTTCACAGCGAAAGACTTGGGCAATAATCCTATCAATTATTCCAACAAGGTTCCAACGATTTTTATTCGTTATTAGTTCGGCCATAAACGTCGCGTAAGTGATTACAGTACATACTTTATTAAGTACTACCAATAGGACATCAATATTGGTATCTTCTGAAGATTGGGCAATTATGGAAAAATATGTGAATATATTGTAAGCATTTGAACCAACTAGAGAATTAAGTAATATCAATTCCAACATTTCATCTGACATACCTCTAATACAAGTAACTAAATCATTACTACAAGAGAAAGAACAACCACACGAAATTACTCAAATCAAGGAAATCGTTACACCCATAATTTCTGTTTTAATGAAATAGTTCAGAAAAAGATCGAAACCGACATTATTATTATAATTACTATAACTTACTTTTATCAGAATTTAGTAATGAATTATTGGGCTCAACTAATGAGGAAGACGATGAAGAGGAAATTATGAATGACATACGTCCCAATACTACAAAGTTGAAATCTCCTTTAGTCTACTATAGTAAGCAGAAAAAAGTACAGCTTTCAGAAAATCCCTTGTTATGGTGGTACAGCAATGGATTAAAGTACAAAGAGCTCATTGCTATAGTTCGTTAATTTTGTCTGCTCTTGCAGGAATTACATCCACTGAACAGCTGTTTAGCTGTGATGTTATATGATCCTTTAAGAAATCAACTTAATAGTGATAAGGTAACAAAACTTCTTTTTCTAATATACAATTTTTTTATTTAAGTTTAATTATTAATTTGTTAAGAACATAGTAAAGTTAGTAACCTACATAATGTTTAATAAAAAGCTATATTAAGGAAAACTTATCTTTTCATTACTTTTATATTCTGTTAAATATCTTTCCTTTTGAACTTTTGTATTTAAAATTTTTTATAACAATTCGCATTTGCTAATTACAATTTTTAATATTTTTGCTTTCGCTATAACTACCACATTCGTAACAACAACAGCAAGGACTAATAAATATCACCAACGACTGGCAACAGAAGCCATTGAAATCCTGCTGGGAACTCAACAGAAAGTGGAAGATGGTGGTGAATATTAACAAGACTTCCCCTCCAAACCGAACGTGACGCAGTAATTAGCTTAATTTGGTAATTAGCTTGTAATTAGTATCAATTATTAACTAGTTGATCGACCCATATATTGTTTTCCAATTTCGTTATTTCGAACCAGTCTCTCGCAGCGTAACTCTTTAAGCTGGTGCAAAAAGAATTAAACGATATAAATATAAGAACTAAAGAAAACATCAAACTGCTAAGTAAAGAAATTATAGATGAACAAAATGATCAGGGTGGACCAAATTTGATATATTTAAAGGGAAACTCTTGTTTCTATAAGAGGTAGAGGGAAAACAATATAAGTATCTAAGTCTCAATATTTGTAAGAAGAAACTTAATGGTGAAAGCCGTATGCAGTTTCAAAACGCATCTCTTGTTGTATTGCAAACTCATTCAAAAAAACTTGTCCTAACGCTTTATATTCATAATGTTACAAATTCCCTTTCAGTGCCTCTTTTCATCCATAGTTCATGCATCCAGTTTCGCTTCTTCTCCTGATGCAACACTTGCTCTTCCTCGGCCAAAATTATAGCCACCATTGCTAACTGTGTGCTTAAACATCTTGACCAATAGCGTCAAAAAACCCGGAACGCATGTAATAATGATGGAGTGTGTAGATATGTGTCACTGAGAAGTTGCGGATATCACTCACACTGAACTAACACGGAACTGATGCGGAATTGACACTTCACTGATGTGTTTAAATGGACCACTGATACGGAATCACGGAGGCGATACAAAACTGATACGTCACTGATGTGTGTTAATGTTAGTGTGTTAGGTTAATTCAAGTTTAATTTAATTTTTAAATTATCCTATAAAATTATTAATTATTTGTAAAAATATAAATTGAATTTATAATATGAATGATTATATCAGGTCTGTCAATACTAATGACAACATTCCTGGCAGCATTTCATCTATCAAACTTGCTTCATTCTGGACAAAAAAACCCGAAATCTGTTTTACTAATATTAAACCGCAATTCATTATTTCTTGTATAAATTCCAATAAAACCAAATACCGTTTTTTGGTTGCAAACCTTCCACTTGATGTTGTGTAAAATGTTTATAAAGTTATTTCTAATTCTCCAGAGAGAGAAATGTATAATTTCATCAAAGATATAATTTCTCGTCACTCATGTAGTGAGAAAAAACTAAGAGAAATTGTGAAAAAGAAGACGTCCTTCCACAATAACAATAACATTAACAGCTTCAGAGAAGGAGAATATTTACGAAATATTACCGATTGCTGATAAAATCTGGGAAGCTTTTCATCCAGGTTCGACTCATAAAGTCTCAGAAATTTAAGCTACTTTATCACCATCTACAGTTAATCAAACAATACTAGATTTGGTAAACATTTTAAAAAGATTAATCCTATAATTGTCAGTACATTATTCAGACACTTAGACAAAACAATTGTCAATGCTATCTCAGGTTAATGTTCTTCAGCAGTAATTTCATTCTCAAAATTTCAGTTGACCTCCTCCAAGTTGTGCAAGTCATAAAAATGTAATAGATATCGTTCTGCTGTTAGACGTCGATCATCATTTAGGTCATCAGCTCAGCCAAAAAACATTTGTTTTTACCATAACACATTTCAAGACAATGCATTAAAATGTGGGGGTCCCTGGGATATTTTAAGTCATTTATTTCCAAACAAAATAAAAAAACGATTAATCGTTTCAACTTCAAACAGTAATGGTTAACATCAGCAAAACTTTTCCGTCTATTTATTTACGATTCCTCAAATAAATTAAATATTTAATTGAAAAATTAAAAAATTAAATTAAAAATATTAAAGTGACTTCGAACCGGTTTCTGAAGAAGATACCACCTCCTTGAAACGTCATTTTTTCAAACATTTTTTTAAAAGACACAACAAAACCCGGACGTTTCTAGTTTTAGACCTAGTATTAGTTCTAGTGATAGTTCTAGTGTTAGTTCTAATTTTAGTTTTATTGGAAGTTAATAAAAATAAGTTGCATATGTTTCTCGATCAATCATTGGATCTGACTTCCTTGGTATTTTAGTTGATATTAAAATTCATCGATTAATTGATTCTAAAACTATTGATTTCTGTCGGCTCCTTAACCTGCTCAACTATTCCCTCACCAAAGCTGTTTGTTGTACAAAATATTAATTAAAAATTGTCCAAATTTGATTTCTACCTCTAATTTCATTTCATCATTTCTGCCGCCTATCGCCCTCATCTCATAGACACTGCCAAATACAATATAGCGATAGTTGAATATGAACAGATGGTAGAATATAGTATTTTACACCTTTTTGGACATTTTAAATTTCTATGGATGCCTTTTGGTTTACGTAACGCCTGTCAAACGTTCCAAAAGTTTGATCATCGAAGTGACTAAAGTTTTGAATTTTATTTGCATATATTTTGATGATTTATTAGTTGTAATTGAAAATATGCATGAATATTTGGTTCATCTTAAACAATTATGCCATCGATTAGAGTAATTTGGAATTAGTCTTAAACTTTCAAAATATGAGTTTGGAGTTTCACAATTAAATTTTTTAGGCCACACTATCTCTTGATAAGGAATTTTTCTTTTAAACGAGAAAATATGGGTTATCGATAATTTTCCAAGTCCAAAAACTTGAAAACAATTATAAAGATTTACCGATATTATCAATTCTTATCATAGGTTATTAGTTCCAGATTTGTCTCAACTACTTGATCCTCTACACACTCTTTCGATACCACTTCAAAATCTTAAACAAAAAAATATTTCTAACTGGCAAGTATATGTCAAGTTATTTTTCAAAAAACTAAGTTTTATTGAAATTTTGAAAAAACTAATTAATCCATCTGCTAAATTGATTCTTACCACCTACACTTCCAACTGTGGCATTGGTGCGATATTACAACAATAATCGATTGTTGTATAGCATTTCGCAATCAATTGCATTTTTCTCCAAAAAACTTTCCCCTAGTCAATTAAACCTATGATCGTGAACTTTTAGCATTGTATTTAGCAATTAATCATTTCCGTAATTTCTTGGAAGGTTGGCAATTTACAATTTTAGCGGATCGTAAGCCAGACAATCTCGCTATCTAAACTTTATGGCACAATTCTCAACAGACATTGTTTATATTAAAGTTAAAAATAGTATTGATGCCGATGCTGTATCAATACAAAATTCTTTTGGACTCATATGAATTTACATATATATCTTTGGACAAAATCATGTACTAAACATCAAATTTCGCCGATACGATGCTGTATCATGATTAGACAATAATTTTGATTCTTTTAAATTTAAGGAACTGAATTTTCACACTGTCCAGCAAGCTCAAACTGCTGATAAAGAACTCGATTAACTGCTTAAAGCTTAAAATAGTAACCGCAAGTGTAACTTGTTCATCTAAAACAACAAACAATTCCATTTTCTAATACTCCAATTTAGTGTGAAATTTCTTCCCCTTCCTATCAACGTATTTATATTCAAAAAAAAAAAATCATTATCCGATATTCAATGATTTATATAGCATTTCTCATCCAGGTATAAGAGTCAGAGAGAGAAAGAGGTATAAGATCTAGCTAATCAATACAAGATACTTTTGGCCTCATATGAATTGAGATATACATCTTTGGACAAAATCGTGTACTAAATGTCAAATTTCAAAGATATACACAATCTCCAATTATTAAGATTGATATTCCTAAAGGTCGTTTTGAACATGAATCTATGTTGACATTGTAGACCATCTTCTTCCGTCTGGTTGTTGTTCTTACGTTTTAACAATAATTTATTAACAATTTATAAGACGGATAGAAGCTTTTCGCCTTTCATCAACTATGGCTAAGACAATTCACGTTTACTATTTCTCACGTGTTGGTATTCCATATTCAATAACGCATGATCAAGCTCCACAATTTGAAACTCAATTATTTAAAAATTTGATAAATTTTTTAGTCAGTTTCAAACCCACTCTTCAACATGCCATCCTCAAAGTAATGCTATTGTTGAAAGATTTCATAGAACTTTAAAGACTGTACTAATTGCCAGAGGAAATACAACCCATGGAAAAGGTGAATTACCTATTGTTCTAGTTGGTTTACGTTCAACAATAAAAGAAGATTTCGTCTGCTAAATTGCTTTCTTAGGTGAATTGTTTTCAAATCCCACAATTTTATGGATACTGCTCAACTCCTGATCAGCTTAAGAATCCATTTTAAAAACTTGAGTCCAATCACGATTTGTCATCATTCTATTCATAAACCTTTTCTACATAATGATTTAGAGAAATCAGATTTCGTTTTTGTTCGTATTGACGGAAATGAAAATCTAGATAAGCCATTCAAGAGCTCCGAAATTCAGTAAATGAAATTCAAGAGTGGTTATTGACTTGGCGATTCAAGAAGTAAATCCAAGATGAGGCCAAAATATTTACTCTTAGGCATATTAAGAATCCTACAACAGTAGCAACAAAAAATTATTATTTAAATTGGTCTAAAATTACTATTTAGACTGGTCTGAAAGATAGCGACATCAAATAGAATGGTGATGAGATTGGGGTCTGGGAGTGTATTTGGACGAAAGACTTAAGTGGAAGTATCACATTAATAAAAATAAGTGAAGTACATGCAAGACTAAAAGAACTTTATCCTATTATCAACAGAAAATCGAAACTAAATATGGATTGTGTTAGACCCATAGTAATATATGCATGTCCGGTTTGGAGCTCAATAGACGAGTCTAGTATCAAAAAAATACAAGTGCTTCAAAATAAAATACTGAGAGTTCCTTGGTTTGTGAGAAGCAAGCAAATACATGAAGAACGGGGAATCGAGACAATAAAAGAACACATTAGGACAACAAGTAAAGACTTCTAAAAAAATCTTCAAGTACACTGTGTCTCAAGTGCCCAAGAACACCAAATATTAACATCCATCGCAAGGTAAAACGAAGACTTCCTCAAGGTGAATTTTTTAGACTTAGTAAATACCATAGACCAGATAGAACTGCAATAATATCATAGCCATGAAATAACATTTAATGTTGAACTGGTTGACGCTGTTATTAAAAAAACCAAACGATAACAAACATGCATTTATTATATATATCGTAAACCACCACCGTAGCTATGATTTATTAGAAAATCATTGAAATTTCAAAAAAAAAAATCTTGCACTTTTTTAGACTTTAGTTTCATTGTTACTACAGTAACCTCATTTTTTTTTCAGTTTGTCTGAAAAGCATGAACCACTATGGTCGTTAAGCAAAACATGTCTTTCATCAGTCACGTTTACTTAATCATATTCTGTAGAATCCAAAAAGGAATGAGAAATTGAAATGATTCCTATAGATCTTTCAAGATGAATTTCCAAATAAATTAAAATTCACAAGATGCATCAAATAATTTTACTAAACAACACATTGAATTAAATTTTAGCATTAATTTCAGTTTTAATTAACTCCACATGGAACTCAGATTAATTAATATAGTTTTCGAATCACAAAAAAGTAACTAAAATTTAATTTAATAAATGGGCACGCCATTTAATAACATCCCACTCCACTCTGCATTCAAAATATCAATTCATCCAAAGTTTCCACGGCGGCGTAATAACAGAACGATGATCACGGATGTTCATTCGTATATTGAAACTATGCATGCACATCACATCAGTATAGGCACCTATCTACTTTGAAACACGGGTCGAGAGAACCGTTTCAATTTATTTTAAAGAAAGACACCTGATATGCGGTTTCACCCACTGACATACAGGTAGTGGATATATACACGCGATATCGAGTTCGAAAACCGTCGGAGCGCGATGCAACAACACTGTTGCTATTCCTTCATTGTGCACACGCGGCTCTCTAGATGGTTGAAATGCGATACCGCGGAGTCAGTGGCGTGCGAAGACACGAGACAGGGGCAGAGGCAATTTTAAAAATTCCGTTCCGTCTTTTTTGAAGGTGAAACTTTCGATTCTGTCACGAACAACGGTTCCAATTTTTGTTTTCTTTGGTTTTCTTCGGCAGAGTTATCTCAACCAGTAAAAACTACGGCGAGACGTTAAATTCTATTATTTGCATGCCCATCAAATATTAAAAATAAATAAATATAAAATAGAGAATAAATGTATAGATAGTGTTTAACCTGAATTAAACAAAAGATTCGCAATTTCGTCAGATGCCAGAATATACACAAAAATGTCTACACACCCTTGAATCATTATTGAAGTAGATCGAAGAAAATGTTGACAAAGTGAAAAATAGACAGCATCTCAAAATTAGAAGAAGATATCCAGCCAGAAGAAACAAGATTTCAAGCCCGATACTTGGAAGAAGAGGAATATTCCAATCTTAAGATCATTTTTTGCCGTAACGGACGAACTCAGATTCCACTCATCATTTTTAACCACTGAAACACGACATACCCCTGCAAACAACACTATGATCCCGCTTCTACAAATAAAACTTTCCATTTTCGATGGATCCTATGACCAATGGACGGTGGTCACAGATGGTAGATAGAAGATGTCTATGACCTTCTCAGCGAAATGTTCAGGATCCATTATAGAAAGAATACTTGTTAGAAAATGGGATTATGCGACGAACAAGCACTACGGACTGTCTTTGAAAGAACCACATAAAATACAAGATTTATTAAGTTTTGTAAGAACTAGATTCCTAACATTAGAATCAACTGCTCACCAAAAAATGCAAAATAGTCCAATGCAGGCAAAAGAAGCTAACCATAAGAATAATTGCAAGTATTGTAAAGAGTATTATAAACTACACTACTACATGAAAGTCAAAAAATTGTCAGATTCAGAAAGGACTGCAATTGTGTAAAAATTACTTATATCACGATCAATGCAACAAGTGCAACTCAGACACAAGATGTCACATCTGCCACGAATCACAACATACATTGCTTCATAGAAAAGAGAGCAAACAATCTTATCAAAACACAAAATCTACAAAAAAATGTAGTCCAAGTTTCTGTTAAAAATGGAGAAAAGAAACAAATTGCATACAGTGAGTTAGAAAGTGAAGTTCTCGTAGCAAGAGTCCTGGCATAAGTCAAGACAGTTTCCGACACTACCGAAAAACTGCAAATTGATCCTGGATTACAATCCTTTTTCATGAAAAAATACACGCATAAATATCTGGACTAGAAAACGGTTCGTCAAAGTACCGAAGATTAAAGTGGATCAAACGTTCAGCCTCATTTTCCTAGTGACTTTAAGTCCAGTACCACTTTCTTAATTCCATCTAAGTTAACACAATCCCTACCTAATAAGAATCTACCATATTCCACAAATGAACACGGGAACAATAACATCCTAGCTGATTCCAGCTACGATTCTCCTGGTCTCATAGACGCTATCATCGGAACACGTGAATATGGAAGAATAGTTTAAGACGAGATTCATAAAGCTGATAATGACATATTGGGATATGGACTGAAGCCGGAATTTGGATGGATTTTATCGGGTTATAGCAAAAGAAATATAATCTACGACAATAATAGATGATGAATTGAGTCGAATAAGTCGCTCAATTAAACAAATTCTGGGAAATTGAAGAAGTTGCTGTTCCAAAATTCTAACAAAAGACGATATCGATTGTGAATACCATATACCGTCTCAATTCCCTTTAAAAATGAAAAAGAACTTGGTGAACCCAAACGTCGGGCAGTTGCAAGGCTAACACAAATGGAAAATGACTTTTGAAAAATGAACAATTGAAAGTTCAATACCATGAGTTCATGGAAGTATATTAGTCAAAATGTTTGGTCATATGGCAAAAATACAACCCGAAGATCAACCTGCTAAGTATTACATTTCTCATCAAACAATCACGTATCCGTCAAGCACGACAACGAAGCTCAGAGTAGTGTTTGACGCTTCAAGTAAAATCTAATGGAATTAGTTTAAATAGCATCAAGCATACAGGTCCTAGACTTCAATAGGAACTGTCAGAACTGTCAAAGAATATTATGGAGATTTAGTACTTCAGAGCCTATACAATAATACAAACTTTTGATGGTGTCGTACGGAACTACAGCCGCTCCATACTTAGCTGTTAAAACGTTGTAACAATTAGCGGAAGACGAAAAACAGAGGCACAACTTCGTCGAGCACAACTCAACGAAATTTTGAAAACGGGTGTATTTCCGTATAATCCGTACCAATTTCACTCAGAGCACAAGTCGACAGAGAAATAGCTGAAGAAATTTTTCGATTTCAAGTGAAAACAACCATCAATGAGAAACCTACAAAGTGTCACATTCTATCGAAAGTATCAAATTATTTAACCCTCTCAGTTGGCTAACATCATTGGTTATGAAAGCAGAAATTCTTATTCAAGAATTGTGGCTCCGAAAATTGGAATGGGATTAAGTTGTACCAGTAAAGGTCAAGCATCCATGGTTACAATTTCAAGTAGAATTGAAAACTTTAGAACAAATCAGTCTACCACGGTGGATGAAAAGCCAAAATAGTTCCTAAGTTGAATTTTACGGGTTTTGCGATTTTTCAGAAAAATCTTAGGGAACAGTAACCTATGCAAGATGTCCAGACGGAAACTGACAAATTTTATCGATCATGTTAAATCAAGTTAAATCAAAAATAACACCTACAAGAACAAACATGTCTTAATTTTGGTCTACATTGCCAAAATTAGGACTTTGTGCAGTTGTTCTAGTTGTAAGATTATTTCAATGAACTATAGCAATCTCAAAATTAGAGTAAGAAACTCTCCTTTGTATGATCAAATTCAACAATCACACTAGTCTGGATGGAGTTCGAAAAAAATATTCGAAATGTCTTCAAAAAATTAACCAAGTGGATAAGAAAAGCAAGGTTTTGAGTATCAATAATGAAGGTTTACTTCATGTTGGCGGAAGATTACAAAAATCGCGTTTAACATAGGACGAAAAACATCCAATAATCATTCCAGATCATTCACATTTCTCTAGATTATTGATTTAAATGTACATGCTTCAACTCTACATGGAAGGAATCTAGCAACATTAACCTATATCAAACAAAAATATTGGATCATAAATGGAAAACGAGATGTAAGAAACATCCTCCAGAGATACGTAAAATGCATCAGGTACAAAGCGTAAATTGCAGAACAAATGATGGGACCAAGAATCTCTTCAGTTCCCCCATTCAGACATCCTAGTGAGAGAGAAATTATTAGACACGTTGAACAATGTATGGAGGGGGAGAAGGGTTCCCGAGTGGATGAAGCATGGGTATAATATGTCAAGTTCCCAGGAATCAGCCTATTAAACTCCTGATATTTGATTTATGCTAAGATTTTGTTGGTAAGATTGGAAGAAGAGCAGAGGGCAGACTTTAGGAAGGGCAAATGGGCTATCGATAACGTTTATATCTTGAAACATCTGGTGGATAGAGAGTTCGATAAGAAGAGCGGGAAGTTATATGCCTTATTCATAGATTTAAACGCGATAATGGAAGGAGATAGAAAGGAGAATGGATTGGTGAAACTTTGCATAGAGCTTTTTTTTAAACATATCTGGGACACAGGTTTAGGGAGCATAGTAAAGACGTGGTGTATGCATAAGAAAGCGAATAGGATGATGGGACAGGTCTCAGGATGGGGTGAAAGAGTGTTTGGAAGGATATGGGGAATAGAAAGATCATGTTTGATGGGCTTTGATGAGGAGTACAATGATGTACGGAATGGAGGTTTGGAAGTGGAAGATGCTGGATAGTCTAGAGGACGTGCAGAGTCGGTACTGGAAGTAGATTCTGGGACTGGCGAGAGAAAAATCCGGGATATATTGTGAGGAAGGGAGTGAAGATAGATGAAATGAGGGTGGGAGCGGGCAGAAAAGCAGCTAAATATGAAGAGAGGATAGATATGAAGGGAGGATTGGATACTGTAAGGTTGAGAGGAGGGAATATTACAAATGGGTGGGTTGCGTTGGGTTGGGTTGAGGTAGAGATAAGCAACAGAAGAAGGGTCGGGTTAGAGATATGGAGGGAGGTAAGTGCCAGGGGTAGGGACCTACAGAGGCAAGAGGGGAAGACAGCGATAGGGGAATGTAGATACTACCCAAAATATAGGGAAATTTTAACGCAGGAGATACCAAAGTACCTGATGAGGGAGGAAGACGAGGAGGGAAAGAAGATGGTTTAAGGGTGGCAATAAAGATGTAGACAATAGATGTTGGATGGAGGATGAGTCTTCACTGCTGGTGCAATGTGATAAGTTGAGGAATGAGCAGAATTCCATCCATCACACTTCATCTTTTCTCCTTTGAGAGCTCAAGCCAAATTGATTATTGATCGCGATTACAAAAACTACAGACGGAACAAAGATTGCTTCGAACCCAAAATATGTTTGATCTTTGGTTAAGCATAGAAAAGGAAGATATGATATTCCAACCACTGCCATTCATATGTGTTGTTGCTACTGATGCTCAATTTATTTGTTCGATGTTTGCTTCCTACTTTCACTCTGCCTTTACCCCTGCTCAGACTGGTATTGTGTTTAGTGACCATGTTAATATGGTCAGAATTCCGCAATACGCTTTGAGTGTTTGGAAGTTGAGGAGGCTTTGAGGGGAAATGATGCATCAGAAGAGCCGGGCGGGGATGGCATTGCTGCCATCATAATCAAACGCTGTTGTTAGTCACTATCTCTTCGGTTAACTGTATTATATAACCGGTGTATTTGATCTGGAGTTATTTCTTTATAACCAGAATTTAGTAAAATACTTGAAAAACTAATTTATGATTGACAACACGGTCTTTTTGCTTGTCGATGTTGATTGTTGTGTAATCGATGTACTTTATATTATATGTACTTTTTATTGTTACTTTTGAGGTACGGTGCCTTGGGTTTGTTCCGTTTCCGTGGTTTTTGTATGTACGAAAATAAATAAATCAGATAATGGTAATATTAGTGTAGTAATGTGAAAAAGGTCTGGAGGAAGTATCTTGAAAAAAGTTATTACAACAAAGTACAAGAAGAATCAATTTGCAGCTAAAATTAATTCCAATCACTGCTGGATAATTTCCATCCTGATACTATGCGCTGTCATATTCAATTTGAACACAGCAATATACAATCTAAAGTATCCACATTATAGGTTTTACATTGAACATATGGGACATACCTAAATAGAAAGAGGGCAGTTTAGAATCGAGTCTAAAATTAACATAAAAAAGAGATGAAGATGTGAAAGCAACTGCGGAGTTACATATATTTATGTAAATATATTATAGCAGTGAAGCATTCTATTCATTGTCACACACTTATGCATCATCTAGAAGAAGGAAATAAACAACTGGAATGGATTGTTAGCAACAAACACTCATAAAAGCATCAAACCAATTCATATCGCAAAGCACGTCAAGAGGTGGGCTCACATAAGTAAAAACAAAACTATTAGTATAACATTTTTGATTTCCTTTTCTTTGGTCAGGCAGAATGTATAATCTCAATAGAGCAATATTTTTTATTATATTACCACAAATTAATTAAAAAGTAGTAATTAAAAATTAATTACATTATTAATTGTTAAATTAAAACTAAGAATTGTACATAAACCTAAAATTTAATAGAATAAAATAGTATTATTGAGGTCTTCGTAATGCTCATTTCATTCCTAAATGCCTGCCCGGAGTTTGAACAAATAGGTTTAACCACTTTGATAATATTTCAATTGAATTAATTGATTAAACGATCTCCTACAAAGATCGAGTAAAGACAATTAAGATGAATTTATCGTACACTAGGTTTCAGCAATTGAAACAATCTAATCGTTTCATGATCAAATCTTCATCTTTATTTAAAAGACGCGATTAATTAAATTAAGGTATATAAAGTGTATCTTATTGTAACCTGATTATATTATTCTTTTTTTAAGTCACCCCCTAATTGGAAATTGCAGAAATCTCTTGGGGACGTCGTCTACTAACAAGCGACTTTTTAGATGCGCAACCCAATATTGTAAAACTTGGACACGCATTTAAGCTTCTCGTCTCTGTTTTGCCATTATGGTTCAAAGTCAGCTATGTAAATGTCAAGTTAAGAAGTGGACGAAGTGGAAATGAATATTTAACTTGAACACACGTTTCCGGTCTTCCGAGAATTAACTGGATCGATGTTTTTGAATAATGAAATAAGGTTTAGTATTAAGTCAACAATTTTAAAATAAACCTACGTATATCTTACCTTGTATACTTCCAATGTCATCGAAAATGGTAAAACAGCAACGCCGACCAGCAAATCGGCTACTGCTAACGATACGATGAAAAGGTTCGTAACCGACCGCAATTTTGATGAACAGTAAACGGCAGCGATCACCAAGCAGTTACCGATGATAACCATAACATCGATCAACGTTAAAATGGATAGTTGGACCAAAAGGCTAGGTTCGATCCACACAACGTCGTCGTGGAGTGCATCGCACGATGCGGAATCGTTTGTTGAGCTTCGCATTACATCGAAACGATACCACAACAAACTACTCCATCTCTGCAACTCCCTATGGTTAAAATCCTATCGAATATTGTTCCATAATCCCACGATTCCCTTCCATGTAAGAATTTTCGTCTAATATCGAGACATTCATGTTCATCAAACAATTAATAATTTAAATTTGATTCGTTTTACTTAGATCTATAAATGTAATTTCAACAAATAAAGCTATTAATCCCATATTTCAATCACTATGGCAGTGTTATTTTTTTTATTGAGATTTTATCGAACAATACAAAAGCACTATTCACGATGTGGTTTGATGTGATTTATCGGCCGTTGTGTTTCATGACGTTTATTTATAAATCAGCTTCAGTGCTTATGAATATGTGGGGTTTATCGTGGTTGAACCTGAAAAAAAAATGTGAATAATTTAGCACTGTAAAAATATATATGTAATGTAGTATACTTCGGATATAACGAACCCTCAAGGAATCCTAAACCTTGAGAATCCGTTCATTATAGAGAAAGATTTAAAGAAATCATGATTTCAATATATGTACTTAAATTAAATTAATAATTTAATCACGAATTGATTGAAATTAAATAATTTAGAGATAAATTAAAACAGACAAATATTTATATGACCAATAAATACGAAATAAAGGCTGTCATTTAAAAATGTAGTAATATTGGTTTGAATTGGAGGATTTGTTACAAATATTCTTTCAATATAGCGTTACACATTAATAAAATCATTTAAAATATTTTCCAGTAATAAGGCTTGTAAATAAAGCGGAATTTCATACAATTTTTTATAATGCAGAACAATTCGAAAACATGACTCAATTCTCTTTGATGACCTTTATATTTATTGTTTTCTTTTCTAATTCTATATCTTGTTATACTTAGTTACTTTGAAGTGTATATAACAAATATTCTTATTTTTCTACAGTTAATTACACCTATCCCCCGATTTACACGGTAGATACGTTCCTGAGAAAAACGTGTAAATCGAAAAGCTTGCTGAAAATGCAGAATTTTGCTATTTAACAGTTGTGATTTTTTTCAATATTTTTAGGTGTACACAGAAATAAAAATAAAATGTATTGACAGGTTAAAATATGTAATATATTACGCAAACACTATTTTTTTATTTAATTACAATATATTAAACAGAAGAACAAAAAATAAAACCAAAGGTGTTTTATTATCCTTCATCACTGTCAGTAATTTCTCTAATTCTTTTTTTCGGAATCGAAAGTTCTAATTCACTTTCATCACTCGAAGATATTTGTGCCGATTCGATGTTTGAAGCAGAAATATTTACATTCTGAGAGTTGGTAATAAAATCGGTTATTAACAATTGCTTCGAATTTTTTGTAAGATCTTTGTAAACTTCTTCATATTGAGTCAAGCAGCGATTTATGTCACGTTGGAATCGTAAAGCCCTTTCAACGTTTGTGTCATTTTGTATAAAATGATTACCCAGCTTTCTTCCCAATGCGAGCCCTTCGCGGATGACTTTAGCAGTGAATGTTACTGGTACTAATTCCTCTTCATCAGATTTGTCAGATTCACTTTCGCAAACTAAGTTAACTAAATCATCCTCACTTAGTTCTTTATCAGCCATTAACGCTGCGATATCATCTTCAGCAAAATCATCAAAACCTTCTCCTCCCAATGAATGCGCCATCTGTACTATCTGCGAATATTCATCTTTTAACGTTGAAATGGAATGTTCATTTTTGACTACATTTGGCCATAATTTTTTCCAACAGCTATTGACCATTGTTTGCTTAATCGCAGTGTATGATAAGGCGATATGCTTCACATAGTCTAATATTGTAAAATTTGTCCAAGCACTAATAACTGTTAAAGATTCATTGTTCTCCATTTGTTCGAAAATGTATGTAAAGGCTCGTTTTATGTAAAAAGCTTTGAAAATAGAAATTATGCAATGGTTGTAATAATGAAGTTGTAATGTTTGGTAAATTTTTACTTCAACGTTCTCATATTACAGATCTTGTGGCTGACCCGGCGCGTTGTCAATTAACAAAATTGTTTACTTCTTTCAAGGCACAGGATATTTTTGATTTATTAATCACTAATGGTTTCATAATATAATCTCCTGAAGCATTGCTACAGAATAGAATTGTTATGCGATCTTTTGCTGCTTTATGACCACTAGCCGATTTACAAAATTTTGAAACATAAGTCCTTTCAAGCATTTTTTCCAGAATAATCCTGAGCAATGAAAACCTGATCGGAGGTGTATGAATTGTCGTTAATAATTTCTGCAAAATTTGCTGGATATTCTTGGGCTGCATCTACGTCGCCAGAAGTCAGTTGATCTTTTAATTTTAAGCTGTGTAAAGAATGTCTTATTATAAATCTTTCAAACCAGCCATGACTTGCCAAAAAATTCGGCTTCTTTTCAGTTAAAGAAGAAGATGGTAATTGCTCTACAATTTTTTCGTAAATTCGTAAGGCTTTATTTGTTATAGTGCCCGTATCAACGGGTACTCTTTTTTGTGTTTGATCTTCGATCCAAAGCATTAACGCATTCTTCATTTTTTCCATTGCGATATTTTTGATGTGTGATGTTGTGCCCATACTCGTGGTATTGCCAGCTGCAACACTCTTTCTAATTGTGTTTTCATTTTTTCTAATAGTTCTTATTGTAACTTCGTTCATGCTATATGATTTTGCAACATCTATTACTCTATCTCCATTTCGTAAGCGATCCAAAATTTCGATTTTAGTTTTTAAAGAAGTAACTTTTCTTTTAACTTCTTTCGACATTATAAGCCTATATTTTTGTTTAATTTATGTTCATTTATATAATCTAAATTATGCACTCACTTGTAATTTACGAATATGGAAAATTAAATCTTAATTTTATGCGAAGACATACAGACACAGTGTGCGTGTGCAGCAAGTCAGCACATAAGCTCGGGATTCCCCGTGAGATGTGTACACAGCGCACGTGTTCAATCACAGTAGCATTTAGTAGAGTGCGATAAAAACAAAAAAAAAACTTATTTGGAAAATCGTGTAAAAGCGAAAACGTGTAAAACAAGTACCGTGTAAATCGGGAGATAGGTGTACTTCTTTATACCGGATTGAAGCAGCAATTTCGTCATCTATATTTTCATCACAGTTTACGTAATTTGTGAATAGTTAATTTGGGCGGTACTAATACAATATTTAGAAATAAACTGTTTAAGTGGTATGACGTCTTCTTCATCAAAAACTTCTATTTCATTGTTGACATAGAATCAATGGATAAAAAAATAGTATTAACGCATATTACTCACAAAAATTATGGGAACACGTTTTTCGAAATCTGTAACTTTTTAACTAATAGTTCTAGGCAAAACAAATTGGATTTAGTTCAGCCTTTGGTTATGTATAGTATTATTATACACAGTGTGAAAGGAAATTTCATTATCACTGAATATTTACTGATAGTGAAAATAAATTATATCACCACTAAATATTTAGTGGTACTGAGAAAATAGCTCTACCACTAATTATTTAGTGATGGTTAAACTTTTAGTGATAATTCATTGACAACTAAATCAACTGAAACAGTACACGAAAATGGTTTCAAAAAAAACATATTTTTGAGTAGAAACTTGTAATTATGCCGCATCAAAAGTAGAAAAACATAATTACTTTTTTTTATTTCCCCATTTAATGCACTTACTGCCAGCATTGTAGATGCACATTTACTTTTTTATATTTTTCAAGTTTAATTAAAACAAATTATTGTTACATATTTCATTAAACCATTAATATGAAGTATAAAGAAGTTAAAAATTTTTTTTTTCAAATACAAAATATTTGTTCTAACAAATCGCCTAACTTGTCGTGCACTCTTCAAATATAATTGTCTATATTAAGTAATGCATTAATTAAAATCAAATTTTTACTTAACATGTGCGATTGTATTAAACGAGTATACGACGAGGCGGACCATTTGTTATAACATTATTTTGAATCTTCTTTTTAATAATCTTTAAAATTATGTTATTTAACACAGTTTAAAAAAAAATATTTAATAAGTGCTTTTAAAAAGGATTTTTTCCAATTTTTCAAGAAAGTTAATAATTAAAAAATATCGGATGTCGTTGAAAAAATTTTCGATTATTTAGGGAGCCGCAAACTGCGGAGAGGGAAAATTTAGAGTTTCAAATTGAAGTTTTTCAAAAAAGTAAAAACTCGGTTTTCAAAAGTTTGCAGCTGATTGTTAATTAAATTATATTTAACGTCATTTTTATGTTTTGTTATCTCTAACATTTTTAACAAATCAAGCTTAAAATCTTTGTTGCATTTATAAATTAATTTAGTTTCTTTATAATTTATTTGATAGCCTGTATCTCTATGATGTTTGAATACATATGAATTCTCTTTACATTTGTGTTTAGACATTCCTGTTTCCAATCTCCTCCCTGTTTGTCCAATGTATTTACAATTATAGTTATATGTAGTTACAATTATAGCACCCTATCGAGTATACCCCCGATTCCTTCATAATATCTTAACTATTCAGTTTGTGATTACCTAAAAGACTAAGGTTGGTATTGTTGTTGGAAAAAGCGAAGTTTATGTTGTATTTGTCAAAGTTATGTTATGCTTTTAATGTAATTTTATTAAAGCATATGAAATATTGAAGAAATATTAATGAACATACTTGTATTTTTATCTTGTCGACTAGTTTGTCTATAATTCTTTTAGGGAAATTATTAGCTTGTGCTATGTTACAAATGTGTTTGATTTATTTTAGTTTGTTAATGTTAGAGAGGGTAATCGCAAATCCTTTTAATTGAAAATCCAAAATTTGCCAATTTATGTGATATATCGTGGTCAAGGCTTTTCTAAAAATATCAAATTCTATTTTATTTTCGCAGCTACGTGTTAGTTTCAGGTCCAAAAAATTTAATTGCTTTTCTTTCTCCATTTCCAAAATAAAACTCAATTTTGTGTGTAAATTGTTTAAGTAATCTCTCAATCGGAGATATATTCCGCATAAGGATTGTCCATGTTGAAAACTGTCCGTTTCGATGGAATCAAGAAATATATTAACAAAAGCCCAGATAACGACATTCCCATAGGCAATCCGTCTTTTATTGCATAATACTCATTGTTAAACAAAGAATTAGTTTTGTGTAATTATATGATCTAGAATTTTATTAAGGTGTTCTTCCAAAAATTAAGCGGTTTCTTCTATTGGAAAATAAATAAGATAAAGATTTACGATATCAAATAAAAGCAGTATACTGTTTTTTACATGAAATCAATTTAAACTTTTTCGCCATTAGCTTTGCTAGTTTTTTGTGGGGGCGTTATAATAAGTGGTGATAGGCCTTATAGGCATGTTCATTTTATATAATTTTGGTATCAAATAAACTTATTCCTCAACTTTTAGAATTCATATTAATAAAGAATGAGCTATAAAATTTCTCAAGTTCTAAATTTCTAAAGTAAGGAGAACACTCTACATGGGTGTCTTTACATTCTAAAATAATTTATCAGTCTTCTCTAGCGGACTATTTTTAAGTTTAACGTAATTGTTATCTTTCATAAATTCTAAAGTTTTATTTATGTAAACTTCTTTATTTAAAATAACAGTACCTATACCTTTGTCAGCTTCCACAAATATTGCGTTGTTTTCCTTTAATTTATCTTTTATGCTTTTTATTGCCTTCCAATTGTCATTATTTCTATTGGTGATAAAGTATTCGTAATCGTTTTTAATATCTTTGTGCATTTGGTGATTTTTTATAATGATATCGAAATCTATGGCTTGTTTAATTATATGTATTTTAGGAGATAAAGTAAACTTGTCACCCTTACTGAGCAGGTCTGTTTCTATTTTCTTTAATTCTATCTTACTTAGATTTTCAAATTGACTTAATTTATTATTACTTGAATTATCCTCTGTTTGTTTCCTCATTTCCATCTTGTTTTTATTATTAGCTATGAAACATAAAAAGTTGAGAAAATATTTACCTTAATATATTTGTTATTTGTGTTTTATGTATATCCGATTTCCATTTCGTGTTTGGGTTTTTTGACGTGATTGTTTTCGTTATCTAGATGTGATTTTCTGAAAAACATTTTTAGACACCCAGTTTATGTAATTTATTAGTTCCATTTTCGTTTTAATACTGTGCTAGATATAATATGGTTGTTCGTTCTGATACATTTTTTTTTCATTTACTGATTTGCAGTTTTTAAAAAGTAAAAAATTTTCGACTGATGATGAGAGCGCGTTTCTTGAAACTGGTTTCGAATTAAAAATTAAATTAAATCGAACAAGAACGAGGTTTTTTATTTTATTTTACATAAGTTTACCTTAAGAAAAGCTTAGGTTGAGTACCAAACTTGATATTTAGAAAATGTGTTGAGGTATTCAAAAATGGTTTTGTTTGCTAAGAAGTATATATACTTTCCTTTATAAATTATAACAAATTTCATCAACATATGTTCTTAACATATGTATTCGGTCGGTTTTTCAAAAATAGAATTGAGATACTTACGCGTGGATTTGTTAAAAGTGTATTCTTTCTTTTATATATGACAAAAAATTCATCACCATATCTTAAGAATTCATATTTTTTTACGATTTCTTCGAGATAATTAAGGAAATGAATAACTTTATGAAATTGTACATCACTTGTCCTTATAAAAAATTAGCGGCATTTAATTGCTATTTCCACAGATTACTCAACGCACCCCTTCACACTAATCAATTTATAAATGAAATAAAAATAACTTCCTAAAATTGCCTTCAATAACGGTTAAACAATCTCAAAGATGTACAAAGTTTCCATAATAAGATTTATAATAACAATATTAAAAACTTTATTAACTTTAACATTAGCCTCCCATACAACCCCAATCTACAACAACCCTTTAAACAAATATTAAATAAATATAATGTTACCCAGCTTTAAGTTTGAAATTTAAAATTAATCAGATCATAAATAACAAACACTCATTCAACGATCTTGAGAAAAGTGGTTTATATAAGATTAAATGCGGGGACTGTGAACAATTTTATATAGGTCAAACTGGACGCAGCTTGGACCAAAGGTTTAAAGAATACATCACTAAACATAACTCCACTTTCTTCAAACATGTGGAATCTAATAATCATAAAACTAATAAAAACAACATTTCTCATATAAAACACATGAAAAAGTAAAAAATTCTGGATATTTACCAAGAATACTTCATTACCAAAAATAAAAATGAACATCCGAACAAGATACAGACTTCTTTTTTAATTTAAATTTTCTTTATTTTTTAGAATAAAAAATATGTGGGTTTAGGTGTACCTCTCTTGAGACTTAACCCAAGCTATTCCAACCCAACCTAACTTCAAAACTAACACTATACATAGAACTAGAAATATTATGGCTTGGCCGTCTTAAGAGACGTACGTAATATGGATATTTGTGATCACGGCCATAAATGGGTTAATATGAATATATAAAAATTACGGTCTGTGAGATTTTGCCGGTCTGAGCGCAGACGAAGGAAGGGAACTGTTGTATTGTAAAAACATTTTGTTTTGTAATATGAAAGCAGTCCAAAGCAATAATGCTAATATAGATTCAAATGTATTTAGTTAAAAATCATGTTCCACAAAAAGTTTTGTGATAGTGCATATTTTCTCACTATAACTGTAAATTTAGTGGTATAGTCTGTACCACGAGAAGTGAGAGTGACTCGCCTAAAAGTGTACGGAACGACGTACACGCTAGAAATCATTTTGCTCGTAACACACGTCAACGCACGGACATAATATTTGTAACGTATGCGCAAAATTGTTACGGAAATAGATGAGCCACTTTCATTTCTCGTGGTACAGACTATAATGTATTTTCTTCTAATATTTTCTGTTAATAACACAAAACAAAGCGGAAACGACTCTCATAATTGTTAAATATAAAAAAATATAAAATTCGAAGAAAAAATTTTTTATTTGCTCTCAACTACCGGTTTCGGAAAACTTTTCCGTCATCAGGTTGTCGCTACAAAACATGATTAAAAATTTTGTATATATATATCACAAAAACGTGAAATAATTATTTACCGTCAATTAATAGCGGCCACGTTGTATGAAATTTTTAACGTTAAAATACCTCTCTTTTTTCCACATCATTAAATTGATTAATACGTTACAAAGAACTTACACGTTAAAACATTAAAATTTAAAAAATGAATAAATAACAAAATTGTCTTATAATCACAGCTGTCGAAAAGGAACTGGTAAATGAAACTTATGGATCGTTCTAAAATGGGAGATTTTCGGAAACAGGTTTATGTAGTATGTTTGCATTTATAAATGGCATAAACAATCGGTGAGGATTTATACCCGTAGCTTCGTTCATTAATAATTCTTTGTTATTATTATTATTATATTTAGCTATTTCCATTTCTTCATATAAATCTAATTTTTTTGATTTTGGAAATTGTTTAATAAGTTTTATTGAGTTTTTGTTGAGTTTATGACCTGTCTCAGACATGTGTTTAAATACAGAAGAGGTTTCTTTAGATATGTGTTCTCTGATTCTAACGTCGAGGTTACGTCCCGTCTGGCCTATGTATACTTTCTCACAACTGTTGCAATTTACTATGTATAAACCGCTCTTTTGTTTTTCTTCGATCTTCTGCTTGGAGTTAATAATTAGATTGTATAGTTTTAAGTTACTTCTGTATGCTAATTTTATATCGTATTTCTGTAGAATTTTTTCAATTTTGTTGAATGAATTGTGATAATTTGTTGTTAGGTATGTGTCGTTCTTATATGCGGGATAGATGTATTTCATTATATTACGTTTTTGAATCTTATTGTAAACATTTTGTATAAATGCAACGTTATAACCATTATTGAGACCAAGCTTTATTATGTATTTTATTTCTTCATTAAAATTATGTTCGTTCATAGGTGTATTGATAGCTCTATCTATCATGTGTCTAAAAACCGCATCTTTATGATTCTTGCTGTTGTAAGAGCTTTTCGGAATAATAACATCAGTTGTGGTTGGTTTGTGGTACACATTAAATTCAAAAAACTGAACCATTTTTTAAAGAAAATAATATAAACGTTATAAATAAGAATCCAATTGAAAGTTTTAATAGGAAAACAAAACAAATAGTCAAAGACTGTAAAGAAACCCTTTGTCAGTTTAACATAAATATAAACAAATTAAATAATATGAATCCACAATCACCATTAATGTACAGTCTAATCAAACTACATAAACCGGACAGATCAATTAGACCCATAATTAGTAATATTAATACACCAATACAAAACATCGGAAAAGTTATTCATAACATAATTCAAGATCATTTTAAATTCGAATCAAAATATTCAATAAAGAACTCCCAACAATTACTAAATAACATAAAAAATATTGAAATTAATAATAAAACCCAATTAATATCGTTTGACATAAAAAATCTATACTCAAATGTACCAATCACAGAAACACTAAATATTACTAAACAATTCTTTCTAAATAAATATTCAGAGCTAGAATATCTTACAGAGCATGACATCGAAAATATACAATTAATGTTAGAACAAATAACAAAACAAAACTTTTTAATTTTAATGAAAAAAGTTATAGAATGAACAATGGTCAACCCATGGGATCTTCATTATCAGGGTTACTGGCCGACATTTATGTAGATTCAATAGAGAAACAATTATTCTCAGAAAAATATAACATATTTACTAAAAATATCAGATACTACGGCAGATACGTTGATGACATTTCAATAATACATAATACATGATAATAATAATACATGAAGGCCCAAAATCAAACATTATAGCCATTTACAACATTTTAAATAACATTTGTGAATTAAAATTTACAATCGAAAATGAATTTAACAATACCATTCATTTTCTAGACTTAATTTTACAAAAGAATATCAACTTAAAAAGAATAGAATTTAATGTGTACCACAAACCAACCACAACTGATGTTATTATTCCGAAAAGCTCTTACAACAGCAAGAATCATAAAGAGGCGGTTTTTAGACACATGATAGATAGAGCTATCAATACACCTATGAACGAACATAATTTTAATGAAGAAATAAAATACATAATAAAGCTTGGTCTCAATAATGGTTATAACGTTGCATTTATGCAAAATGTTTACAATAAGATTCAAAAACGTAATATAATGAAATACATCTATCCCGCATATAAGAACGACACATACTACCTAACAAAAAATTATCACAATTCATTCAACAAAATTGAAAAAATTCTACAGAAATACGATATAAAATTAGCATACAGAAGTAACTTAAAACTATACAATCTAATTATTAACTCCAAGCAGGAGATCGAAGAAAAACAAAAGAGCGGTTTATACATAGTAAATTGCAACAGTTGTGAGAAAGTATACATAGGCCAGACGGGACGTAACCTCGACGTTAGAATCAGAGAACACATATCTAAAGAAACCTCTTCTGTATTTAAACACATGTCTGAGACAGGTCATAAACTCAACAAAAACTCAATAAAACTTATTAAACAACTTCCAAAATCAAAAAAAAATTAGATTTATATGAAGAAATGGAAATAGCTAAATATAATAATGATAATAACAAAGAATTATTAATGAACGAAGCTACGGATATAAATCCTCACCGATTGTTTATGCCATTTATAAATGCAAACATACTACATAAACCTGTTTCCGAAAATCTCCCATTTTAGAACGATCCATAAGTTTCATTTACCAGTTCCTTTTCGACAGCTGTGATTATAAGACAATTTTGTTATTTATTCATTTTTTAAATTTTAATGTTTTAACGTGTAAGTTCTTTGTAACGTATTAATCAATTTAATGATGTGGAAAAAAAGAGAGGTATTTTAACGTCAAAAATTTCATACATCGTGGCCGCTATTAATTGACGGTAAATAATTATCTCACGTTTTTGTGATATATATATACAAAATTTTTAATCATGTTTTGTAGCGACAACCTGATGACGGAAAAGTTTTCCGAAACCGGTAGTTGAGAGCAAATAAAAAATTTTTTCTTCGAATTTTATATTTTTTTATATTTAACAATACTTACCGAAGTTAACAATGGAGTCCTTCATCAAACGACTCTCATAATATCGACGATATTTCTATATTGTACCATATTTCTATTTCATATGCTCGTTTGATGTTTAAAAGGTGTCGTGCTGTGATAGTATCGTACATAGATAGGAAAAGACAAGAAGTAAGTCTTGATTTTGAATTATTTTTATGTTTTCGACCATGTCTAGTTCTTATAATATATTGGCCAGTGTCCCGAAACCGTGCCAGTGGAACAGTGTCCATAAACGCTGAATAACAGAAAAACAAACTTGAAAGCACCCTGCTAACATGTCGAATAGAACTTGTTTCGAGGAATTATCCTCGTCTTCAAGCACGACGGCAGTAGTTTCCTTCAAAGGACATTTACAAAAAGATTCACAAGCATAATTCTGATTAACGATCTGGTAGGTAGAAATGACAAAGTTTTTTATAGAAAAATTTCCATTCGATCATAACGATTTGTCGTCCATGGTTATTAATTTAGCTTAGAAATACACACTGTAATCTAACATATAACTCCGTTGTAACTGCGTCGTATTGTAAAATCACAAAAATTTCACACATTCACTTTAAAAAAGTTTCTACTAAATAATTTTCAAAATGATGAACCTGGATTTGGAATTAGGTTCATTACATATTTTCACGTTATTTTTTGAAGTTATTTTAAAATTTTGTTTATTTTGTGTAGGTTTAAAAAAAGTTAATACAAATTAATTAAAAAAGAGATAATGACTATATTAATTGAATTTTTGAGAAGAAGACTTCGTAAATTAGTGTAGTAGTAATTAAATTTTGTGTAAAATTGTCATTTTTGGTTAGTTGTTTATTACATTTCTAGTTATATTTTGAAGAACTCTAGAATAAACACTCCAAATATTAGTATGATATTGTGTTTCCTTTTAAACAAGATCGTTTCTCGTATAATTGTTCACATTAAATCTGATAACGTTATCTACCGTTGCGGTACAAGGTTGGTTAGTACACTAACCCGATAAGTAATTCATGTAATGTAATGTAATATGCAAGGTCTTTGGCTGTAGGTGTAGCATATAGTCTTGATACACTGTAAAGAATTTTATGCATTTATTAATTACCTCATCATTTTGTAGGATATCCTGATGAAATTTGTTATAATTGATAAAGAAAAGTATTAATATTATACACACAAAACTATACTTGAATATCTCAATTTGTTTTTTAAGGGTTTTTTAATTTAATAATTTTAATTTAATTTTTTAATAATTTAATTTAAATTTTTAATAATTTTTAATTTTGAAGACATGTAAATGAAATTATGGATATGCGCAGAAAAAAGCAAATAATTTTTCATAAACGAAACCGCATATAAAAAACTTTATTCGTTTTTGAGATATAAATTTCTTAAATCAATTGTAACTTTTATTATATTACAAATTTGTCCAATGATATTCAAAAAATCGTAATAAATCGAATTCTTAAGATGTATTAATGAAATGGTGGCTATTTATACAGAAAAGCATGTACTTATCCATGAACAAAGCAGAATTTAAAAAACTCTAAGCGCTTTTGAGATAATTGTATTTAGCTCGACCCAAATCTGTAGCATTTCATAAAAATAATAATTTTCTTAATTACTTGTAGAAGGAAAATCTTTAAGGACCTGTTTTAATATCCGGCAAAGCGGGGCATTCAGTAACTATCCGATATCCGGCCGGATTTTAAAAAGTGGCTGGGTACTTGCGGGATGTTGCTAACAGATACCTTTTCTCCTTGTTATATACAGGTTTTGTCTATAGGTGTTATCTTTATTTATTTACCCCGTGTGGGTGCAGTAACAGGCCAAACCCAATAATACTGTACCACAGACAACTAAATTTATACACATAAAAAATAAAAAGCGGTCCATAACAATAGACAAATATTAAGAACAATGGCACCAAAAAGGAAATGAGAAAAATAAAATAATGTAGGTGATATAAGCAACACACATCAAATGACCGCCCGTCGCAACACACCAATTCATTTTTAGTTGAATAAAAAGAATGCTAAAACTGTTCCATATTAACACGATCCACGAATTTTGCCATTATCAACAAAGGAGAGCTTTGACAGGCATTTGTTGTAGGAATAGGTGTCATAAACAAGAAATCATACCGCTGCAAACTTGGAGAATCACAATAGTTGTTTAAAAGTTTATAGAATCAACACAAAAGCGACGCTAGGTGTGGGTTAACATATGAAAAGACGCACAGGTTGATTTATAATCAGTGTATTGAACGGAAAATTTAAAACCAGATGTATTAGCGAAATTTAGACTGAATACACTCAAATATAGACTTGTACGACTAAATACTATTAAGGAATACCAATACAAAACTCTAATTGTATTAATACTAGAAAAAGCTAACGTGGAGCACCTAAAAACCTAACATACGTCAGGCTTTAGTGGCAACAGTATCAATGTGTTCTTTAAATAATAATTTGCAATCAAATCCAACGCCTAAATGTCTGATAAATGAGCAGCCCTAAAATTGTAGTGGATTGACTTTACCTTCCTAGAAAAAGAAATAATATTACACTTTGATAAGTTTAATAGAAACTGATTAGTTAAGCAAAAGTTATGAAGATTATTTAAATCAAATTGCAGTATAGAATAATTAAGATATGAAGCGACATAGAGAAATAGTTTTAAGTCGTCAGCATATATTTAACATGGAGCATGTTGAACTACATCAAATATGTCATTAACATAAATATTAAACAGCAAATGGCCTAGATGGCTACCCTGAGGAACTCCAGAACGAATCGACTTTTATTTAACAAGCTTCGATAGTTTAAGCAGTAGCAAGTTGTAATACACCCGCTCGAAAACCTTAACAAAACTTGAAACTTAATAAGAATCATACAAAGAATTCAAAATCCATTGGATATATTCAAGTAAGTTACTTTCAACCGAGCGACCAGCAAAACAAAAAATGTTCTCCACAAATGCTTTTCGAGTTAACAGCAAAGAATAGACTTTGAAAGTGGTTTCTCAAACACTTGCCCAGAATTAAAAATGGGAAAAATAAAAACCCGCTTCCATACTGACGGAAAGATGCCCACACTTAATGATGTATGAAATTTCTTAAGTACCTAAAACATTTGTTAAGTAAAGTAGATTGGATAACACCGGTGCCACTACAGTCAGTAGTAATGTAGTAGTAATGCCCATCAGGGCCTCGTCTACTCCAATCCTGTCAAACTGCATCTGATTCAAATTAAGTTCATACGTTCTCTTCGGATCTCCAAAAACCGAAGAACAGAAATAATCGAACGCCTTTTAGACTTAGTAAAAGCCCAAAACCTTTTTTGGTCTTATTGAATGTTGGTTTCAGATCTTCTCATCAACTCCATGTAATCATGATGGATTAGCTACTTTAAACGACTTCTTAAAATTGAAAAGGTAAGGTAGTCAAGTCGGTTACCAAACCTTTTCTCCTGCATCAGTTTAATGATATTATGTGAAAACCAAATAGGAGAACATTTCAGGAAATCGGGCTATAGTAAAACAAAAAAACATCGTTATTATGTACAGGTAATGAGTGAGCAAGACGAATTGAGCAGGAAAACTCAAGAGTGGAGTGCTCACTGTCCTCAAGAACTAATGGATCACTACAAAGTGAAATTTGATATAAATCAGTAGAATTTAAAAGAACAGCCAGAAATTCTTTGTAGAGGGCTGCCATTCAGTTTAATTTAAATGGCAGCAGTGTCATTTGGCCGAGAATAAAATGAGCTGGACACATCTGATAATCATTGATAACAGCGTGTATCGCCATTGCAATTTTAACTTTTAACGTGTTGTCCAGTTATTTTTTAATTTTTTATAAATAGAAGTTTATCAAAATTTATATATAAACATACATATAATTCGGAATTAAGTCATCAATTTACAAGAAATACAAATGAATTAAGAAGTTTCAATGAAGTTTACACATTAATGTTATTTTCAAATATACCTTTGACATAGTCTCTGAAGATGCTATAAATAGCGAAACTAGTCAGACTATAAATTTAATAATAAAACCAGTTAATGTACTACAACAATCCTTTTTTTATTATTTTGACATTTGATCATGTTAAAAGAGGAGGGAGATCCTTCAGAGGAATAAATACCGGGATGTAGCGAGGTCTCGCATCTAATTCCGTATTTAAGAGATTGTTATTACATTTCAGATCAGTATAAATTTGGCTTTCAGCACAGTTCAAACCTTCTAGAAGCATGTCTAGTTTTTCTGAAAGCAAATCAAGCTTTTAAAAAGCAGAATCAAGTTTTCCCAAGGCATTTTCGAGTCAACAGTTCAAGGCTTCTGGAAACAGTATTAAGCCTTCTAGAAACAGTATTAGACCTTCTGGAAACATATCAAGTCTATTGGAAACATTTTAAGTCTTCTGGTAACATATCAAGTATGTTGGAAGCAGTGTCAACCGCCTAGAAGCAGTATCAAGTCATCTGGAAGCAGATCAAGTTTTGTAGAAGCAGTATTAAGTCTTTTGAAAGGTTTTCAAGTCTTTTGGAAGCAATAACAAATCTTCTAGAAGCAGTACTACATCTTTCAGAATCATTTCAAATATTCTAGAAGCAGTATTCTGTCTTCTGAAAACAATATCAAACCTTTTAGGCACAGAATCAATACTTCTCGAAGCATTGAAAGTCATTTAAAAGCAGTATCAAGTCTTGCCGAGGCAATATCGAGTCTTCTGGAAACAGGTTAAATTTTTTCGAAGCAACAACCATCTTCTGCAAGCAGTATCAAGTCTTTTAGATGCTATATTAAGTGTTCTGGAAACAGTTCAAGTCTTTTAAAAATAGTATCAAGCCTTCCAGGGCAGTATCAATATAAGGAGAGGAAACGACTATTATTCAAATCAAAAATAATCAGCATTCATGATGAAGCTGCAAAATAGACACCGTAAAGTGGACATTGGACATATCGCCATGTTCAAACATCTTTGCCCAAGGTTAAAGAAAATATGTCTCGTGGCAGTTCGCAAATTGCAAACAGGCATGCAAATCACAAGTATATTTGCTTTGTCATTACAGCAGATATGACAAAACAGACAAAATTCAGAACTCCCTCACTCACTGATTGGTGCTCTTCTCGTATGCACATCAGCGAACAGGTTGATGAAATCAAAGCAAACATTGAAAGCAGGGAGAATCTTGAAATATCCCCCTCTCAATTAAATAGTATCTATATAAATATAATTAGTATATTTAATGAATATGAATCGTGCTGTCCAATAAAACACAAGAGAGCACTCTTCAATGTACCTTGGTGGAACAAGGACCTTGAAACCAGCGAGTCACGAATAGAAGTCTATATAATAAAACCAAACATTCAAAACTCGAGCATACGACCTAAGGACACAAACGAATCGCTGGAGCTGCTACTGAGTACACACTTCTCTTCCTCGAAAGCTTGCCATTATACAGACGCTAACTCTGAATATATGAAGATAACTCGTTCATCTGGTAGGGTTCGTAGTTTAGCGTCAAAACTTTAACACCCTACAAAGTTACTTGGGCTATTTTCAATTTTAACCCCATAAAATCACCAGCGGAATTCTACCTATTTTTCGGGAAAAACGCATAGAAGACCTACCCTCAGTTATAGTATCCCTATATACCATATGCTGTAAAACGATTTGCGCGTAGATGCATTAGTAATCTGGTTGACTGTAGTGTATATATCAGTATACCGTTAAAGTTTTAGTTCAAACAGACCGCAATTAACATTTATGGGCGTAGTTAAATAGTAGAAATCCCTATTTTACGCCGAAACTGGACGAAACCGAAACCAAAATTTCAGATAACCTCAAAATCAGATACCCGCTAACCACAAAATTGAATCAAACCTTTAATTGTGGTAGACCACCATTCCTTTTTGAAAATCTGTTCATTTTTTAAATTTAAATCTTTTTATGTTAAAAAGCAATTGTTAACATTTGTTGAAACAGCATAGAAGAGACAAAATAAATGATATCAATCGAATATGTAACGCGATATTTGTTCTAAAATTTCGGCATCAGCTGTTTCTCAATAAGATAATGACATACTAGTCACATTTTTTCTATCTCATTTTGTTCGGAGATAACCTATGCAGACAACGTATTTGGAATTATTTTCCATGATATTTAATCAGATATGAAATATCTGATTAAATAAACCAATAGCATTCGACCACTTAGACGGTAACATCCACAGATTTATTACCAATATCCGGGCTCAGCTGCACGAACAAGTCCTCGAAAATTTGAATTGGCAGTGTTCAGTAATGAATCCCGATTCTGTTGGAGATGCATGACGACCGAATTGAATTTTCTATTACTAGGCATATGCACTAAATTGACTTATGAACACCTTGCAATATATGACGCAAAGCTAATAAAGATCATAAATATAAAAAATAATGCGTAAGCAAATATATAACGTATACAATTTCTTTGATTATGTTGTTTACAATCTTTCGTTGTTTGTTAATTGATAATTGTTCATATCCTATGAGACGATATGCATCCTCGCATTTGAGATGATTGCCCTCAATGTTCGTTCGTTAAAAAGTATATTTAGAAATTTCTATTTTCGAATTGAATATAAAGTCGAAATAACCGGTTTAGTTAATAAATCGAAGGGGAACGTCAAAATAACGTCCGTACCCCGTTAAATATTCATGATCACGTGATTAGGCACGACTCGCGGCAAAATATGGGCGTCGCGGCGCGCGTGTCGAAGTTCCGGCTGCTATGGCGTCATATAAATCAAAGGAAATTATTTGGGGTCCGGACTGATATTTCAACGTCTGTTCGGTGATGAACGGGTGAATCTACGGGGTAAATTATTGAAAATGGAACAGTATAGTCGTTGCAATTTCTTCACCCTCCCACGAAAACCTAATATTAGTATCACTTTAAGCTAAACTTGTTTTCGACTCAATTCTATAAGAGCACCTAAACCCAAACTACCAATAAACGTCGGTTCAGGTGCCGTAAACAACCGGGATTGCAGTTTGCCGAATTCCATTAGTAATATTTAGCGTTTCGTGAGTCGCGTCGTGATGCCAACTGTATAGCACTGTGGTCGCCAACTGATATGAAGCCGAGAGCTGTTTCGTTTAATCCGAAATCGATGGACAGGAGAGTGTGTGTGGGCGCTCTTTCCTGCATAAAAGCCCTGCTATTAATAATCGCTTTGGCCGAAAGCGCGTGTGTGTCATTCGAGCCGAACCGACTTGGCGGGCTTTTGCATTAATTTTCTATGAAATTTATATTCGGTTCGAATCTATTTGGACGCCCACCATAAATCGGGTCGTAAATTTACTCTCTGCCAGTATATATCATTACTTTACAGTGATATCTCACAACTGTAACTAACTTATTTTTAATATTGTTACTGACATTCCAAAGCAATTCGTGAATAATCAAAAATATGAATACATACAAAGTAGTTTAATTGAAAACTGTGTGGTGAATCTCTGATTATGGCTATGCCAATTGTTACACATAGAACATATTATTTTTATAATAATTAAGTGATGATTCTTCAAGAATTTTTGAAGGCAATTTGTTGAAGAAAAATCAACAAATGGTTGCCATTGGCGTTTTTTGACCATTCTCGTCATTTACAGCATCACTTCTTCACATGGTGCCCAAAAAGATTCTAATGACTGGAGACCATATGTAACTCATATATACATATATAATCTATATTGAATTGATTTAGGCGTTTATAAAATCTTTTCGAAAATCGATTATTCAGAGGTTGTCATCAGATACTGGTAGATAAAAAGGACATTCCAAAAACTGTGTTCGCATACGTTTGGCCTTCGTAATGTAACGGAAGTATTTCAAAAGTTCATCAATATAATACATTCAGGCCTAACATTAATTGTATATTCAGACAATATTCTTGTATCATGTTCAAATGATAAATAACACGCACTTCATTTAAAACAATTGTGTTGTATCATTCAACTTTCTTAGTCATTATAGTTCAACTAAGAGCATTTGACCATCTCAATCACAAATCACAGCAATAACAAATTTTCTAAAACCAATGACTAAACGAGTTAAAAACATTTGAGAATGTTAAATAACTGCCATAGATTTTCAGCTAAGGGTACAAACACGTATAACGCTGATCAGTGGCGAACAGGGGCGGTCGGGTCAATTCAATATAAGGAGGCAAGAAAGAAGTATAAGGATACTTGCTAAAGAAACAAGAAGAAACTTAGAGAGAGGAAGGCGATGACACTAGGTCCACGAGATGGGAGGGAAATGTCAGGGAATACATAAATAAGATAAGAAGGGGAAAGAGGAGAATACTAGTCAGATACCCACGATGAAGTGGTGGGAGTACTTTATGGGATTACTGGGGGGAAATGATCAAAGACCAGCAAAGGAGTTAGTAAGAGGGGAACAAGGAGAAGATGATATAACACAGTAGGAGGTGGAGACGGTATTGGCGGGATTAGAGAAGGGAAGGCACGTGGAGAAGACGAGGTCCACAACGAGGCTTGGATGGAGGCAACTATGGAAGTGAGGGAGAGTTTATGGATAACGCTGAACAGGGTATGGAAGTGAGAAGGATTTCCGGAGGGGTGGAAAACGGCAATAATAAGTTCCTTGTACAAAAAGGGAACACAAGATACAATGGAGAGCTATAGAGGTATCAGCTTATTGAATACGTCGTACAAGATATACGCGAAGGTGCTGCTTGCAAGGCTAGAGAAAGAGATAGAGGAAAGGGAGCTTCTACCAGATGGTTAGTAAGAATTTGAGAGGGAAATAGATAATGTATACATACTGAAAGACCTGATGAATAGTGAGCTGGACTGAATGGGAGGGAAGCTTTATGCCCTTTTTATCGATTTAAAGGCAGCGTTCGGCAAGGTAAAAAGAGAGATACTGTGGGAGCAGATGGAGAGAAAAGGGATATTGGGGAGGATGATAAAGGCGCTAAGAGAGACGCGCGGAGACGATAGCAAGAATATAAGTAAGAGATGATCTAAGCGAGCGTTCCATCCCTTTTTCTTTGTATATTGCAAATATAGAAAACAGATTAGCAGGGGGTGGTGATCGGAAGGAGGAAGGTGCACATACTGGCATATGCTGATGACTTGGTGGTGATTGCGAGGGACGCTGGTGGAATGAGGGCAATGATACGGTCGCTGGAACATGGAGAAGACGAAAATGATGAAGTTCTACAAGCGGAGTCGAAAAAAAAAACTGAAAATTGGAGGTGGAAGGGCAACGTAATCGAGGAAGTGAGGGAGTACTCATACTTGGGGTATAGATTTAAGGAGAACAACAAGAAGGGAGGACATAATAGAATATTGGCAACAAGGGCAAATAGGATTATGGGACAGATTTATGGTGGGGTAAGAGGATTTTTGGGAGAGATGTGGGAAGAAGGATTTTATTATTTGAGACCCTAGTAAAATGCGTAGTTATGTATGAGGTAAAAATATGAGGATGGAAATAGCAAGGGCTCTTAGAGGATGTGCAGACCAGATACTGGAGGTGGATGTTGGGATTTGCTAAGGAGATTCCTAGATATATAGTTAGGGAAGAAAGAAAACTAGATAAGTTGAAGGTGTAGATGAGCTGAGGACATTGTAAGATCTTAGAAGTTGCCTACTATAGAAAGGTGGGATACTCAACGAAAGGTGTGATCACAAAGAGAAGTGACGGGGTTGAAATGTGGAAATAGATGAAGAGCACGGACGGGATGTAGATATGCAAGTGAGAATGACGGCGATGAGGGAAAGTAGGTATAATTCGAATTATTACGAGGTGATGTCGAAGGGACTACTAAAGTACCAGATGAGGAAGGGAAGAAGCTGGTTGCCAGGTTCAGTTGTGGGAATGAGGAAAGAAAAAACAGATATTGGAAGGATGGGAGTCCGCATAGCATCTCCTGGTGGTGTAATAAATTGAGGGAGGATGAAATGGATTGGAAACGGGTATTAGGAGAGTGGGCGGAGGGAAGAAGATAGATGCAGCATATTATGGAAGCGAGGATAGGAAGGGATACATAGACTTAACAGAACAGTTATTACAATGATTGGGACATTACTATAGTGGTATAAAATTATAATCCTTTTGGAAACAAGAAAATAATTATTACATGTAGAACCTAGAAAATCTATGCGAACATGTAAGTACGTTTTGTAAGATCTGTGTTTATTATACATATTTTGTAATTTAATTTATAATTTGATTTAATTTTTTTATTCCTCCCAAGCGGCATGTTCTCCCGCTGGAGACAGGAACAACTGTATATAATAAATTGTATCGCACGCCTTCTACGTTAATTATTATTTATTATTTTATGCAGAAGTCATATACATTTAATAATATTCTTTAGAAGATCTACATCGTTTTGTCAATATTCAGAGTAAGCGCTATTTTGCATATGAAATTGAACCGGTTTTTAACTCTTAGATAAATTTATCAAGAGGTGGTAAAAGTGGCCCTTAGTTTTGTAAGCCGGGATAACAAGTTAGGTAATTGTCATCGCTTCTTGGCCTTGCTTGCAAGATATTAATGCTGTTTACATAATACCAGTAGTTTTATGTCAGATAATCCAGTATCCCGGCAGAGGATTGACGGTATTGGCAGCACAACAGTAGTATAGAAGAAGTAGCATTGCGGAAATGGCTTCGCAGTTCCGCAATGACGTCACATATTGTACATATGAGTATGCGTGTGATGGATGTGAGCCCTCCATCTGTCGGGGAGAGTGGATAAGAGAAAGTCATTTATCGGAGAGTGCCAAGAGCATGAGGCGCGTTATCTGCCGCAGAGTATCTGACTCATGGAACGCGCCATTTATTGGAAAGTGTGGAGCATTCCATCTATCGGAGTGAATAGGGCTAAGCACTATCCGTCCTGCGAGTGCATATCCACATTCTACCGCATGGATATGTAATGATAATACAATAGGAAGTGAGCAGATAAGTCATACACAATTTACGGAGTGTCATACACATTGTGGACAAGAGGGACAACAAATCTATCTTCTGGAAGGATACTCTGATAATGCCAGCCACACCATCTTTTTGATATCCATGCCTGTATCGTTTTGATAAGCAGTAGCCAGTAACTTGCAGCTTGCTACTGGTGTTCCAGCTTTCTACGTGTCTTCCTCAGCCCTAGCAAGTGCTGACAACAAGCATTGACCTGCGCAAGCAGCAAGTGCAAGTAACTTGCATTCTTCCTGTTTGAATCCTAAGATTTTTATTATTTTTGATCCCTTATACATACTTTCAAAACCATTTCTGTATCAAAAATAAAAAAAAGCAATCCTTTCAACTTCCAGAACATGTAACACGACAACGCTATTTCTTCAGCCAAAGATCTTCTATCACTATTTATTTTTCTTGGACATTCCTCTTCACATATTATCCTATCATTGTCAACTGATGCATCTATCGCATTTTGACACAAACCATCATTGGAAAACCTTAACCATTTGCATTCTTTTACAAAAACATTACGTCATGACAAATCAAACATTCAACCTTTGATACTACAACTATTTGCTATCAAATATTTTTAGATTCCTTATATATCGAAGAAATTTTAATGTTGTTGCAGATACGCTATCTAGAACAAACATTGAAGTGCTAAATTTATTGTTTTCAGATTTTTTACCCTTAGCATCGCTCAACATCCTAACACAGAATTATAAAATTTACTAAATAAACAATTTTTCAACCATTTATAATCAATATAAAAAAGAAATGGTACGAATAAAAATTTTCAAAAATTAATGCTATACCAAAAAAAAAATAGATAAGGTTATTTTCGTTTCTATCAAATGAATCAAAGAAATCATTCTAGCATTATCATGATATTGCTCAAAATAATGATTTATGCCTTAAATAAAAATATCAAAAATGATCTTAAAATAATCTTAGGTTTATATATCATGAAATTTTAAAACATCACGTTGGTTTTATTTTTATTAATGTTTAAAAATTATTCTTTTAAATGATGGTCTTATATTGAAGCTAAGACAGTGTATTTTATAATAACCTCTAAAAATCAAATGTTCGATTAGCAAGATTATTCAGAAAAAAATGTTAAACCAAAAAATTGGTTTAATGATAATTCAAAAGATTAATTTTCCAACAATCCTTTAAAAATCTCATCGCTTATCGCATCAACCAACATCACAATCTAATATTAAACAGTGATATGAAACCTCTTTATCGTTTCCAAGACTTAATGTTTCGCGACAGTTCAGACAAACAAGTTTGCAACAAAATTCATAATTTTTCGCATCCACGGATACGTTCACCATTCATACAATTAAAGACACGATAGATTTAAAATTATTTTTAAAATTATTTAAAACAAGATTCATTTCGCAACATATGGCAAATTCGTTTTTGGACCAAAGTCAATGGGCAGACTTCCATAAACATATAACTCAAATCATCAACATTAAAATTCATACAATTAAATTTGGTCATACACGTATCGATTTGATTGGACCACTCAGTCTCGTTAACATGATTAGATTGATACAATTACACATGATCAGAGAGGGTAATTGCAATCAAACCTGTTTTCTAAATTTAGTACATTACTCGGCACACGACCAATACACATCCTTTACACATCACCACCTTATCATCATCAACAGCCTTAATTAAATGGAAAATTAGAACGATTTCATCGATAATTGAAGGCAGCTATTATCGTCAACGAAGATAAGAGTAAATAGAATAAGAATAAACCCTTCGTTTTACTAGGATTAAGAACATCTCTTAAGGAAGATGAGAGTTCTTCAATTCTACTAATCAGATGGCATCAGAGACGCAACTCTGAGCTATGTCCTAGCTTTCGGCAATTCCCTAGGCTGATTGATAAAGCCGGACTGAGTGTTGGGAGGATGTTCAATGGGCCCATTGCGGCCTAAGTACTGCGCGTGTATACATGCCCTCTCCTTCTCTTACATTACATACGTCTTTTCATTCAATTAAAAAAAACTTTTCATTCCTAAAGATTTGCTCTAGAAGTTAGAAAAAAGGTCATCGAGAAAGGTAATGATAAAATTATTGACAACATTGATCGCCTTAAGGTTGCGTTTATTTATTATGAAAATATTTGATTGAATTACACGGAAATTGATGTGTGATGTGCTTGAATAAGAAAGTACACATTTTAATAAGAAATTGTTTTAGTTATATTGTTAATTTACTTACCTCTTCTTATTAATTTCTTTTTCCCGGAAGTCATGATGAAATCGTTATATAAAAAGTTGGTTTAATAAAAAATATTATATCTGATTATAGTATCACATCATCGTAGAGCATGGAGGTTCTACAATTCTTCTGGAGAGCTATTTGAAATGATTTTGACGAAGTTGATGTGGTGTTTAAAAGGATATAAATGAGATCAAACCCAGGTGAGATTGTTTAGGCCAACATTAGTGAAGTGCATGTTGATATTCATGATGGATATTTTGGGTACATTTGATAACGTTCAATATTAACCTTAAGATTCCGAGAAGCTGTTATTAAGATAGATGTGTGACCATAAAAGGCAACCCTGATATCTTTTGGGACATAAGAGTAATTGAAACATAGCAGACATAGCTGGTTGGAAAAATGAAGTTAAAATTGCAGTCGAATGTTATAGATAATTTAGAAAGGAAATATTAGTAAATGAAAGTTAATGAATGGACAGCAAGATGTTGAAGGATATTAGAAGGGAGTAAGATTCACAAACTGGATCCCACAAAAGAAGACCCAGATAACACAACTCATATACAACTCATGTTAATATCACGTCAGTTTGTTGTAATTTAAAAACTACATTTTCATCATATTGAACGTGAATAATGACGGTAAATCGACGGCCTATTGTCACAGCTAAGTAACATCATATTTTGACGTTGTTGAAACATCATTTATGACGTATTGATGACATCTGATAAACAGCCTATTAAAGAGACGATGAGGTATTATAACTGCAAAAAAAACAATTTCCTCCTATTTCAAGTAATCCAACAATTCACTAATTTGTTAGAATCATCAATTCATTTAGGGGTCAAAGGTCCTTTTCAAAACACTCTATTATTAATGTATTCGCCAGGTTTATGGCATCTCTCATAACAAAAGTATTCAATATTAATTTTTGTACATTTGCTAAAAGCCTTCAAACGTGCATCACACACAGTACAAAGTATTTTCACTTTATAGAACTTATCAACAAAATTTAAATATAAAGCCTCGCGTATATAGTTCTAGTAATGACGGTTTTATGCTTCCAAAGAAAACCCCAACAGCAAACGGTGCAGTATGTAATTTGAAACAACTCTATGGAGTGGTATTAATATGGGAATGTGTTTTTAACAAAGTTTGGGAATCGAATGATAAATCTAGATGATATTACCGGTAATTTGTATAATTCGGTATTCTATATATTTATATTCTATATACATTGCATTGTATACCTAGGCAATTTATAGAATACCTAAAACGTTTAGATAATATATGAAACATTATTGATTTTATTCTTTGCCTAGATATTCTATAAAATACTAAATGTCAAACCGGCAATGTGTGTAAAAGCCTGAATAGAGAATATGGTTCGTATAGGTGAAAATTTTAAAGAATCATGTATTGGAAGTATTTAAACTAAATTACCCATTTTAATCGTATTGATTGGTATGACGGTTGAGTTGAATTTGACTCAACTTGATATTTCTTCTCATATTGAATTGAACTTAGAAGGTTTGTTGTTTTGGATTTGATATATTCTAATATGAGGGACAGTAAGTTTAAGCTTAACTTCATATCATCCATCATACTTAACAATTTTAAGTTGGAGCTCAACCTAACTCAACCATAGAGGAAACCGCATCTCCTCATATTGAATGGTATGAAGTTGGAGCTCAACCCAATCCAGCTACAGAAGAAAAATCTGAATGGAAAAAGAAAATCACGGAATATTTCCATAAAACTTAGAAGATTCGTTAGATTTGGTTGGCCTGAGCTCCAACTTCATATCATTGATTATGAGGAATGTTATAGGTTGGGTTAGGTTGGTTGTATTTGGTTTGGTTAAGTTGGGTTGAGTTTGGTTTCATTGGGTTGAATTCCAACTTAACATAGTCTCAAAATAAGTTTACTAAAATAGTATATAAACAACCCACGAAGAAACGTAACTATTCATGATACACACAACATTTTACAAACATCACATCGTGACATACAATAACATACAAAACTGTGATTCAAAAACGTATGTAATAAATAGTAGTAAATTGATTTTAATGGCTTTTATGAAAAATGTTGTAGTAGTGGCATAAAATTTCACTTCATTTCAATCGTTTAAATCACATCGCTTATCAATCCTTTCAAAATTATTTAATAAACGACGTCAATTATGAAGTGTGTTATTGAACATAAGACGTCGCTGACAAGCTATGATTAAAAATAGACCACAAAAGAATGTAGGATTACTGCTTGGGGGTTAGAAGAGGTGAAATGTTGTGATAACTATGGGGTAGGGATAGGAACATAGACAAGCAGGAAAAGGTCATAATATGGAAATTTAGTAGTAATCTCGAAAAGGAATGTCTCTTCTTAAAGTAAGTTTGTTCTAACATTCATCAAGGTGAAAGGATTAGATGTGGGCATTTAACTCATTCTGGACTATATATTTTACCTACCAGGAACTTCAGCTCCAGTTGAGAGAGTTTTCGCTTTCATGAACAATGTTTGGAGAGCTAACAGAGGTGGTAAAAGGAGGCAGATGTAGTGTACTATATACAATATATACGTTATATATACTATAACGATTTATTAAATAAATAAATAGTAGAAAATTTGAAAATTGAATCCACCTCTAGACCAACCCTGTTACATCCGTGGCAGGAATGTACACTAGTCTAGTGTACAAGATGCAAGTTAACAAATATAATTATAGCAAGTATGATCTCTGCTGAAGCTCTCTATTCTAGCAAAAGTATTTGAGAGGAGTTAGAGGAGAACCACTGCGCTTGTCAAGTTGAATATGAATAGATTTACTGGACTGTTAAGAAAGACACCAACTGACATGTTGCAATTAATAAAATAAGCCTCTATATCCCAATACTCTTTCTTCTTCCTCTATATCTCCAATACTCTTTCTCTGCCCTGCATTCATTATCTATTCTTTTAATGAATTATAAGTACTTCGAAGGTATCAGGTGTGGACACTTGAACATAAGCTCTCTGCAACCAAAGTTACAAGAAGTGTCTTATTTCATTACTGAGCACAAGTTCGACCTATTTGCTATAAGCGAAACGTGGTTGACAAAATCGATACTTAAGAATAAGATACTATCGAAGGGTTTGATCTCGTTAGGTGCGATAGATTGTCCAAAAGGGTGGAGTATGTATATATATTATTATATATATTTATTAATCTATTATTAATCTCACTAATATAGTAAACACTCTGGATCAAGTATGGATAAAAGTCTCCTTGGGTCTAAGATTATGCTCTTGTGGTGTGATTAATAAACCACCGACTGTAAATGCTAATCAGGATTTTTTTTATGGCTCTGAAAGTTGCATTGGCCAGTGTCAGTGTTATTTCTGACGAGGTCCTCTGTATGGGTAATTTAAATATTGATTTACTAAGAATACACAACAATGCAGCCAAAGATCTAACCCATACCATGACAATGTTCAGCTTACAGCAGATCATTTCGCAACCTACTCGTATATCTCAAAAATCCGTATCTTTAATTGACTTAATTATATTCACGGATGAGGAATTAGTCTTGGACTCCAGAGTAATGTATGCACCTGAGTTCTCCATGTACTGTATTTTATCCGCTGTAGTGCCTAAAAGAACATCATTTACCAAAACATATTGTGACGTTTCCTTTTTTAAGCGTGATATTTTCTATGACTATTTACAATCTATCCCATGGCGTAACATTTACAAGTTAAATACAGTTGATGAAAAAAATAAATTCTTCAACATTATCTCAACTATTTTATTGAATTTACAATTTCCCTACAAAACGGCCAGAATTTCGAAACCTAAATGCCCATTGTTACCTTCGGATATTAGAGATGTAGTGAATGACAGAAATAAGATGCTTAGTAAATGTAATATATCTAAAAGTAAGCAGGATTGGAAAAATTATCCTAGTATGCGTAATAGAGTTACTAATTTATTACGATGACCAAGAAAACCAGTATTTATATTATTCTATTTACAACAGGAATTTGCAGAGTACATGGTCCGCATTGCGAAGTTTTCTGGATCCTTATTCACTTATCAGATGCTGAGAGGATTAACCAATGTTTCATGAAGTTTGTACCTAAATGGAATAATGGTTATGCGTTAAATATGTTGAATTATTTCTCAAGTAACTCTTTACCAGTAGGACCACCTTTAAAATTTGAAACTATTACTGAGGATACCGTCCAGGACATCCTCCATCGAAGGCATTCTAATGCAGTAGGGGCCGATGGTTTCCCATGTCGATTAATAAGGGAATGTTTGCCGTTTATCCATAAATTCATTGCTCACATCATTAATTATTCTATCTCTAACTCGTCCTTCCCTTCCTCTTGGAAGCTAGCAGCGGTCCAAACAATTGCAAAAGTTAAAAATCCTATCACTTTTAACGATCTGAGGCCGATAAATATATGGCTATTGCCAATTACAAAAGTGCTCAAAAGAGTCAAAGAGCCAACTATGTAAATATTCGGAAAATAATAATATTCTGCCTCTAATTCAGTCAGGCTTTAGAGCCGGCTACAGGTGCACATCCACGTTAGCAGCTGCTTCAGATGATATATTTCGTGCTACATACAGCGGAACACTGACTCCGCATCCGTTGCTATATTTTAGTAAGGCTTTCGACACCGGCAATCACTCGTTATTATTCTCCATTTTAAAGTACATAGGTCTGAAGAATTCTGCTGCTGATTTTATGCGTAGCTATCTATCGTACTGACAGCAGTATGTTCCACTTCCTCATAAAGAAAACTCATCATCTTATCTCCGAAGTTGTTTTGTATTTACACCTCCTTTCTGACCAAAGCCTTCATTGCAAGGTTCAAATTTAGGCGGATAACACAAAGGTATATATTTCCTTTTATCTTCCTCGATACCAAGTTTTTATATTAATTAAAGTCCAATTAATTGATTTACAGATAATCGACTCTTTAAGTATTCATCATAATAAGGATTCCGTTCCCAAATTAATACCAACATGAAATTCGAGTTATCTCGTCGTTGCATGTAACTTCTAAATGGAGATCGTAAGTCTTCAATACTACACAACCCATATCCAATATCTTTCGCCTCATTAAGCCAATTGTAGTCCTTTGAATTAAATTCTTTATTAAATTTAATTCCCAATTTAATTATTATTGGAATTATTATCAACGGAATTTAATTATTGTTCGAATGTCCAGCATCGGCTATATAATTGTTTGTCTGCATTCGTGCAAAACTATTTGCTTTCATCTAGTAACTCGTACAAATTCGTGTTATGTTTGATAACAAAAAAAATTCTTTGATATTTGTTTATCATTTATTTTGATATGGAACATTGTATCTTAAATTTTGTAATAATATTGTTAATAATTAATGAATAAACGAAGTTAATTTGGAAATAAAAGCAATGTCATGCTGTAATTCGTTCGATTACAATCAATTATTCATCGGTCTAACAGCTTTGATCATGTGTAGCGCCAAAGCGGATTAATTGTACTATCCCGACAAAATTAGCTCGAAATAGAATCATCGAAACAATGGTTCATATTTGTCTGTAATAAAATGACATAAAAACAATTGCAAACTTTGACGATTCATATTAGTTATTGTAGGATTAGTACTGAGGGGGAAGTCAATTACTAATTAATTGTTTGATGGGGGTAACAGGATGTTTGAACTAAATCGAGTCCATAAACACTAATTGATGAGAGTTGCTCATTAACAAACAGCAATGGAACAAAACGTAAAAGAAATTGTTTTATCTTTCAACGTTACTTTCTATTTAATTTTAATTGTGCGTTAATTATCTTCAACATGCTTGTTTTTATAGTATTCGCGTCGTGTGGGTAAGTTATTTTAATGCTCAAGGACCTATTTTATGTTACGCACATTTTTTCTTTGCCATTCAAATGAAATTCAATGATGAAACAGGATTTGTTGAATTAATTCGCGATAAACACAAAATTAAAGTTTTATTTAATTTCGATTGGATTCATTTCTAAGTTATTACCATCATTTCTCGTTAAGTATTGATTTAAGAAAGGGGAGGACGAAGTTTCTAATGGATTTCCAATACCGATTCCGGGAAATTTATTTTTGCGTGATCAGCTTTATATTATTGTGAATTTCGCTATATTTAAATGTCAGGACGTGATATCGTATTTTTATTTAAATAAAACTAAATTGTTCACCCACGAAGCTAGATTGCAGTACTAAATCCGCTTAGAAGGTTAACAATATTAACAAAAAATTAATTATATCGATAAAATGTCGTGTTGTGGATTTATTGATCATTACCTATATAAAAGTAAATTTAGTTATCAACGGATTATGTCTTTTTAAATCAATTACTGAAAATTATTATTATTATTAAATATTATTCAACATTTGGTAAATAGATGTCAAAAATAAACTTTTATTTTATACTGTCCGTTATATTAATGTTTACGTCATTAATTTGAGTCCGGTAAGTGACCTATAATATCACTAGTCCGGTAAGTGTTGCTTAGCAACACTAAGCATTTAAGTAACCAGTTAAGAAAAGACTAATTTTATTTAAGGAATGCAATATTCGTCAAAACGAGCGAGCGAGTTTTGTAGATTACGTGGGTTAAACACAATTAGCAGTTTCTTAACGTGTTAAATACAATATTTTATTAAACACCGCATTAAAATTTAACGGTAACACTTAAAACAAATAAATATTCAGTCAGGTAATATTCTATTACACAACTACTATCCTTGCTAGATGTCAAGGTCCTTTAATTTAGAGTTCGATATCTTCGAAGTCACTCAATGAAAAAAATTGCGGTGAAGTTTATTGTAATTAGTGAACATTTCGAATCATATGTTAATTTGAAATCTTTCGGATCTGCGGTTTTTCATTTATTGCGAGTTAAGTGAAACAAGTACCCGATTTTTGAGGGTGCCGGCAACATAAACGAAAAAATTTCCAATTTGAATTGGTGATAACCAGATGTGTTCTTAATGTGGAGCATATTTTATTTTATCGATATTCCACATAGTTTCGCGGAAAATCGCGGTTTAGTAAGAAGCGGTTATTAGTAAGAGCGATTTAATGGAATTATAAATCGACTACCGTTTACGCACGATATATAGACAAAACGATATTTAAAATTTTAGATAAAATTATTTTATTACAAATTCAATAAGTATTTTTGTTATATAAGCCATAAATAATACATATAAATTTAAATAAAATAGCGTGAGGAGAACTGCAAGGAACTCGTTGCTTTAGAAGTTATTAAATCTGATATTTGATTACTACCTCGCTAAGAAATTTCCAACAGCCCGTGAAATGTATGTTTTCCACGGTTTTTTTTGAGAACATTACATCGTTGGTTAAAAAAATAAAATTTTGTTTATAAAAAACCCGAATATTGCCGCATACAGGGCAGATCTTTTAAACACTGTTAAACACAGGATTTTTTTATACGGATGAAACTTGGTGTTGGGCAAATCACGCAACAAATTTTGGATGGATGGAAAGGATATCTCCTGAAAATATAGACAGTTTTGCAGAGTATCGTGGTGATGGTCAAGAATTTAATGGTTATAGAGGGGGTAAAAAACTATGAGGTGCAGAGAAATGTTTCATTGATGAGAAAAAAAGGGCTAATACCGATTACCACAAAAAAATGAATCGACAATATTACGAAGAGTGGTTGAGACATGTATTGTCCATAATTCCTGCAAGATCAGTTATCATGATAGACCCATTTTCATCAATGACCAGGCCACAGCTTTTTCAACTGTCACGTCCTTATCATTATCAGAGACGTTATCTCGTACTTTGGTAGAAGAAATTAGGGACGACGAGATAAAATTACTATGGTTACCAGTTGCATACTGTCCATACTGGCCTATGTTAAAAACAAGGTGGCAAAGAAATATAACGTCAACCTACAAAATTGAAGACGTTATCAATTTGTGCTAGCTTCAGTCACTCCACAAATTTGGTAAAACTGTGTCAGACACGCTAGAAGGCTGAAGACAAATACAGAGAAAAGCAACATCTTGCGTTAATGAAACAAGAAGAGAAGAGACAATAGAAAACAGCAATACCAAAGATCCCGATGTTCCTAGCCCTTCTGGAGTCCTGAATGCTATTCAGGTAGTTACCGGTTTTTTAATTGTGGCAGGGGCATAGGTGATGCAGGATAAATTACGCAAAGGAAACTGATGTGAATAACATTCTGTAATCTTTTATTATCAATTATATTATCAATTTTCATAAAAATAATCATTATTCTTGATGTATGTTAAAATGATGTATGTTAAAAAAAATTTACAGAAATTAGTTCTACGCTATTTTGTTTAAATTGATATGCATTATTTATGTCATATACAAAAAAATACTTATTGAATTAGTAATAAAATAATTTGATCTAAAATTTTAAATATCATTTTGTCTATACAGGCTATCTCTGAAATGCGTGTACAACGGAACACCACAGATTATTTGGCTAAAAATAGGCCGATTTAAGTTAACTTATCTCTATCCAAAGTTGCTTCGTTTCGTCGCTAGAGAACTTCAAAGTAAGCAAAAAAATTCATTTATTCTTTATAAATGTAGAACACGTTAATAAATATAAACCAATTTCGATAAGTGAGCTACTAGGTTCAATGAACGTCTTTTTATGGTTTTGGTTAAAATTTTAAAAACACGGAAATAATGGAAATGCCATGTGTTTGGCGAATTGTACTCCTTTTTTTCTGAGTAGGCGACGCTTACAGAATTATAATTTTTGAATAGCCCATTCAGTTAGATCTTGATTACATAAATTGTTAGTATAAGAAATTTTTGAGTACCTGCAACTTTTATTTACGTCATTTTGACTACAAAATCACAATATGTTTGGCACTTAAGTAAGGAACTGAATGCTAGGGAATTTGTTCCTCGTAATTTTTGTTCATAATCAACTGTAGAGGCAAGGACTGTTGATTTAAATGCCTCCCGCAAAATCAGTACCCATTACGATAAGATTTTGTAATTGCAATGATGTAAAAAAGGCTTCAAAAATTCTAATTTTCTGGCTTAACTACTAATTTAATCAAAATCTTATAAGGGACAAAAAAGTTCCAGAACAAAATGGGCTATTCAGAAATTTTAATTATGTAGTCATCGCCTACTCAGCAAAAAAATATGGATTATTAACTACTGAATACAGGGCTTTTCGATCATTTCTGTGTATTTAAAATTTCACCAAAATTAGGGAGACCTAAATTTGAAAAACTGATAACGATGTCCGACAAATAACATTATTCAACCCATTTTGTTGAAAATCGCGTTGAAATCTGATCGGTCGTTTTCAAAATAATTGCATCTCACAAAACCGCGATTTTCCGCGAAACTATATGGAATATCGATAAAATAAAATATGCGTCGCATTAAGAGCACTTCGGTTAATGACCAGTTCAAATTTAAAATTTTTTCGTCGAATAGTTTTTGAGAAAAAAAATCAAATCAAGGAGAACAAAATCGCAAAATAAAATCTCAAAATTCTAAAATGATGAAATTTTCTTTCATCGCGATTTATTAAGAGAATAAATCGCGATGAAAGAAAAACCGCAGATCCGAAAATTTTCAAATTAACATATGATACGCGGAAATGTTCATAGTTTACAATAAAATTTTCCCCATTTTTTTTTTTCATCAAGCGATTTCGAAAAATCCATCTCTAAAGAGGGAGGCCCTGACTTTTGGCACGGACTTTAGTGGTGTAATGAAAACTTAGTCATGTAAAATTGCAAATGCAAACACTTTAATGATTCTATCTTTTTAAAACAGTGACAATTTATTGTTATTATTACATTATTATTATAAATTGAAAGGTTTGTAGGACGATACAAATATTCCCCCTTCCCAAAAGAAACAATAATTAGGTGTAACAGGAACATAGAATAAATAAAATATTAAGAATCTTTAAAATATGCTTTCAACAACATGCATTGTGGAACCATTGCATTACAATCAATGCTAATATTATTATTTGAAATAATTGCTGATCGTAGGCGATCTACACTTCCTAATAATTCTTTGTTATTTCTAAAAATCCGCATAGAAGGTTAACAATATAAACAAAAAATAAGCGAAGTTAATTATATCGATAAAGCGTGTTGAAGGTTTATTGATCATTATCTATATAGATGTAAATTTAGTATATCAATAGATTATCTCTTTTTAATCAATTATTTTTAATCAATTACTGAAAATTATTATTATTATTAAATATTATTCAAATATTAAAATCTGTATTCGAATAAAATATCCAGAAGCATCGAAATCTCTTAAATAATGATTGTGACATTATATGTTTAAGCGAAACATGGTTACATTCCCCCCATCCAAGTTCTTCCCCCATCTTTCAGGGTATTCAGAAGTGATCGTCTAAGTGCACCTGATAAAAGCCTTCGTAGGGGGGCGTGTTTTTTTTCGGTGCCTCACTCCCTATCTCACAACAGTCTTCCTGGTTTAATGATTTTTTGTGGTTGTCACACTCCGTCTTGCTCACATCGCGTTGCATGTTTGTTATGTTTATATTCGTCCCAGTGATAACACTGCTTTCTACAGCTACATAAATGATTTAAATTCGATTATTGATAGTAACTCTAGTGATCACTTTATTATATGTGCTGACCTTAATCTACCTGACATCGTACGCTCTTCTGATGTTCATGGACGTATTTCCTTGGTGTCCAGTTCATTGCATACAACTTTTAAATTTTCGTGTCCAATAACTGTGCCCCGTGATTCGGTGATGCGACAACAAGTTACACCAAACTTTAATAAAGCCCATTAATGACTATCTCAGTGAAATTGATTGGGAATCGTGTCAAAGTGGTGATATTAATAACGTTATTCACATATTCTATAGCCACTTACACACTGCTATAAGAAAGTTAGTTCCCTATAAACGTAAATTTAGTAGGTATTTTGGTATTATGGTATTTTTCCATCAATTTGGAAGAAGCCGTATGTTCTCCCTATTTCTAATTCGGGTGACCATGGAACTGTATCCAACTATAGACCTATTTCTATCTTGCTGGTGTTTTAGAAGGTTTAGAAGAAACTAATGCATGCTCGGCTTTGTTGGTCGCTCAGTTGAGGGTAACTTGCTGGAATACACTGATTTTATTTCACCCTCTATGGAGCAAGGTTGCCTGGTTGATTCAGTTTATATAGATTTCAGTAAGGCCTTTGACTGGATCGACCATGACTTTCTGCTGACCAAGCTTCAGAAATTCAGATTTCACAGTCGTCTGCTTTAGTGGTTCCTTTCCTACCTAAAGGACAGCTCACAAATGGTATCTCTTAATGGGTTCTATTATAAGCCTATAATAGTACCATCGGATATTCCTCAATGCAGTCATCTTAGCCCTTTTATTGTAAACATCTATATAAATGATATATTTGAAGTGATTCAATGCTCCCATTGTCTTATGTATGCGGATGATTTGAAATTATTCAACCGAGTCTTGTCACCTCTTGACTGCACCCTATTGCAACGTGATCTTGATAGCTTTCAGTTGGATTGTCTAAACAATCGCCTCACTATAAACAATTCTAAATGCAATGTTATCACTTTTTCTAGGAAGAGGAGTACTACCTGCCACAACTATACGCTAGCTGGTAAAGGTTTTACTTGTGCGATTTCTATTAAGGATATGGGTGTTACTTTCGGCGGTAGGTTGTTATATGATAAACATATTAATTTGATGGTATCCAAAGGCTTGCGTTTGCTAGATTTTGTGAAGAGAATCACAGCTTCTTCTCAAGCATTACTGTAATTAAAGTGTTCTATTTTGCTTTCGTTTATAGCATACTTAATTACTGCAGTGTTGTTTGGTGCCCTTAGTATTGCGTTTCATCATACATACATCTAGGATAGAAATAATTTAAAAAAGATTATAAAATACTTATGCTTTAAATGTTTAATCCATTACTCAAATTAATTCTCTTCTTGCAAACATTTTGGCATTTTAACATTGAGCCAGAGTCGTGTGTGTGGTGATGACTACGTCGTGTCTTTTCCTTTAAATTGTTACATAATATACGTGTTCTCCTTTTGTTCTGAATGCTATAAATCTTCATGTTCCACTTGTTCCAACGCACTAGTGAATTCTCCCATGATTCGAATGGCTAGAGCTGTGCACTAATGATGCACTGATGTTTAGTATGTGTATATACATGCACTGGTTTATAATTCGGGTCTTATTAATTTGTAACTATCCGGTTTATTTTTCCGATATTCTAATTAATTTATTAAAAACCTCATGTCTTCTTTTTCTTTTTATTTTCCTTTGTATTCCTGTACTTTTAGTATTTATTTTTTGTTACTTATTTTTTGCTTTAACTGCAGTATTTTTATTCTTATTATTATTTTTATTGTTATCTATTATTATTGTAAATTTTGGTCATAAATATGTTTATATACATCTTTTCTGTTTTCGTTAAAGCCAGGGTACGGCTTTATTAGGTTTGTCTTGTACTGTACAAAATTGTAAATAAACAAATAATAATTAAATAAATCTTTATTAATACTTATATATATGTTTCCAAGACAACTTGTTGAAACAGGTTTTAAATTTTAAAGTTTCTCTAAGGCTGCATAAAAGTGGTTTCACATCTAAAAAATTTCTTAAGTAACATATAAGAGTTCATCAGGGCTCAGAAGAATTACCCGAACATAGTTGTTCCACCTGTAGCTACTTCCTCTAAAAGTAATGGCTGTTTTAACAGTTCTATGGAACCTCTCTAACAAACCATTACTTCGAGGATGGAAGTTGGAAATGTGAATCTGTTTACATTCCAGAAGCTTATTGAAATGAGAGAAGAGACGGGATTTGTTCCCCGATAGTAAAAAATATACGTAGAAAAACAAATGCTTAAAGATTTCGAATAGCTTCCATTCCATTCCAAATAAGTTGGGAAAATTACAAAAAGGTTTGTAGAGGTCATGAAAAGAAGAAAGTTTAGTTTATTAATATATAAATCAACACACATAAGCAGTGCCAAAAATATTTGCGTTACTCTAATGATGAAGCAAGGAAAATATCTTCAAATTTTTTCTCTTTAGTTCAATGTTTCCAAAATGATTCAGAAAAGAATAATAGCGGCATGAAACAATTTATAGTTAAGTAATTGGTACATTAACATCAGAAAATGTTAATTGTTAATTTAGATCATTTTTTTATCTGATGGGTGTAGCACAATGTTTATCACAATGTTTATTCGAACTCCATAAAAATAAGAATTAATATCAAAAAAACGATTAACAATAAATAATGAATTCTCGTTAAAAAAATTTTTGTGTAGATACACCCAGGTTGATAAGTGGGGTTGTAAATGATATCGAACCAATTACAAGTACCGATGCTTTATCTATCACTAGTATCAAATCTTCTGGAAGCATTGCAAGGTTTCTAGAAGCAGTCCAAATCTTCCAGAGGCAATATAAAGTCTTTTAGAAACATGTTAACTCTCCCAGAGATAATATCAAGTCTTCTAGAAACAACTCAAATCTTTTATAGGTAGTATCGACTGTTCTGAAAGCATTTCAAGCCTTTTGGAACCATTTCAATATTCCAGAAGTAACATCCAGTATTCTGGAAGCATTTCAATTCTTTTAGAAGCAATATTAAGTCTTTTGGAAATAGAGCAAGTCTTTTGGAAGCAATTGAAGTCTTTTGGAAGCATCTCAATGCTTTTGGAAGCATTTCAAGTCTTTTGGAAGCATCTCAAGTCTTTTAGAAGCAATATCAAGTCTTCTGGAAGCAGCATCAAATCTTCTGGGAGCATTTCTCAACTCTTCTGGAAGCATTTCATGTCTTCTGGAAGCAGCATCAAGTCTTCTGGAAATAGTTCAAGTCTTCTGTAAGCATTTCAAGTCTTCTGGAAGCAGCATTTGGCCCACAAATTTGGCGCCTATTCTTATGGGTCTCTACACCTATTAACAATGCGCCTATGTTATTTGTAGACTAAGAGAAATCTTTTCCGATTTTGCAAAAGATTGCCACTCTTTTGCAATTACCAGAAAGGTTTTGTATTTAATGAAGGGTTAATATTTATACCACTCTTAAACTAAAACTAAACATAACTGAAAAATATAATCAAGAAGAAGAGCACATTATTTTTGTTAATGACTGCTTTAATTTATAAGTATATGTTTTTTGTTGGATATTATTAGTAGTTTATTGTTATGTATGTTATATTATTTATTCTTTGTAGTTTGATGTCTTTATACCTAAGAATATATTTTTTATTCATAAAGGTTTATTTACACATATCAGTGACGTATCAGTTCCGTACCGTATCCGTGTTTCCGTAAATAATAAATAAATAATATCATCGCCTTTGTTTAATATGAACATATTCACACACATCCCGCACAGTGACGATTTTTGCCGTTAGTATTGCATCTGTATCAATGCAAAGTTCCATTTACACACATCAGTAATGTGTCAATTCCGTATTAGTTCAGTGTAAGTAATATATCACTATATCATATGTATATACGACTTTTCAATGACGCATATCTACACATGCCCATTATTATTACATACGTTTTTTATGCTATTGGGCAAGGTGTTTACAAACACAGTTAGTAATGTTGGCTATAATTTTGGATGAGGAAGAGCAAGAATTGCATCAGCTGAAAAAGCGAACGTGGATGCATGGAGCAAAAGAGGCACGGAAGGAGAATTTGTAACTTTGTATAACAGATGTTTTTTGAAAAAGAATTTTTTTGAGAAATACCTGTATTTCTGAAACCGCAAGAGATATCGATATGCGGTTTTCAACATTAAGTTGCTTATAAAAATCGAGCCTCAGAAACCGATATCATTTTTCCTCCATCTCTTATAGAAAGACGAGATCTCCGTTAAATGTATCGAAATCGTCCCGCCCTGTTCACATTCTTTATCTACAATTTGTTTACTTAGAATTTTAATATTTCCTTTAGTTCTTCTTATTTCTATATGGCTTAATTACTTTTGCACTAGCTTAAATAGTTACGCTTAAAAAATACGTCAGTGAAACGTAAGAAATATCGTTGCCGACAACACTGAAAAAATACGGACCCTTATACAGTGCATGGAGGCAATTACCATTATTTCTTTCTTAATTAAAAAAAACACTTACTGTACCTCCTTTTTTTGTTTAATTGAAGAATTTTTTTAGTTTAAATTATTATACTATATAAACAGAGGAAAATCAATTTAGTATATATAGAATTGATAAAAAAGTATAAAAACAAGTACAAGGGTTTATCTTAATAATCTACACTTAACAAAATAACATAAAAAAATATTATTTTATTTTTTTGTGCTGAATATGAATCCTACCTGTATTTTTTCAATTATCATAAATAGCAATTTATATACAATAAAATGAACAATAATTTCATATCTAATCATATCTAATAAATTTTATACAACTTATTGTTGCACTGTTTCAATTTATAATGTGATGGCAAGATTCGAACAACAAGGTAATAAAAACTGGAAACTTATTTTAAAATGGGGTTAACCAGTTTATGTTATATCTGTATAAAAATTCTTTTGCATAAAATTTAATAACAGCCTTTCAAAATATTTCATTGAGTAATAAATAATTAATATTTTCATATATTAAAATTTTATTTTTTTCAAAATATTGGCATAATGGGCACCAATCTTGCTTGTATCTGTTTCAAAATGTACGGTATTTTTAATATTTTTCATTATGTAAATTGATAAAGTTTTTCCTTGACTGTCTCTACTATTATGAGAATTTTTGTGTTTTCATATTTATAAAGCGCTGTTTTACCTTGTTTTTATCTGATATACGTCATATTAATGTTGTAAACACTTTTTTAAATGTTGTTTGGATTTGCCTATATACATTTTACTACAATCTTAACATTTCATCATAACTGTATCTGTTTTATCTGCTTTTTTAACTTTATCTTTAGTACTCGAAATGATTGTACTTATTTTATTATCATTATGCTTAGATTCTACAAAAATTGTTGTAATTTTGTTGGTTAATCATGAAATATGTTTAATTTTAAAATATTTGTTATTTGATTTTGATATTTATATTTTTCAATCTCTACTGGTTGCGCTTGTGTTATTTTATTGTTACGTTTCACTAAAAACTATATTAACAAAGTCTGTTTTCTATCATGTTTTTTATATATATTAGCTAAACTTTTTAATATATTTTTTGTTATATTTGAATTATTATTATTACATGTGATATAGTTCAAATACACATTTATTTTTAACAATGTAGTTTACTTCTACATTGCTTTTTTAAACTCTACCATAATTACATAAGGCATGCCAAATCTTAAAAAGTATTGATTAAATAATGTGAAATTAATGGTGGAGGAAGTGGTATCTGAAATAGGATAGGCTTTAGGCCATCTGGTAAAACATTCAATGTCGTTTAAAATTTAAGAGCAACCTAATAAAGGAATCAATAGACCAATCAAATCAATATGAATATGCTCGAACCTACATTTAGGAATTTTTTATCTATTAAATATGTGATTTTGTACAACGATGAATTTTAGTATACTGACAAGATATACACGGTTTACACCACCATTTAATATGTTTAACCATGTATAGTCAAAAGAAACGACTTTATATTCTTTGTAAAGTAGTGCGAAAACCAGAATGCGCCAACGAATGAAATTTATTAAAAATGATTTTCTGAGAAACTGTTAGTATGTAGATTTTTGGGGGTTCAGAGGAATCTTCACACAATAGATGTAATTTAAAAATTTTGAATGTTTATTTACTAAATTATATGATTGAATAAGTATATCGGAAATTTTGGAATAAAACCGAAGAAACCGTATGACTTAAAAACACACTTTGTTGGTTGCATGTTAAAATTGAAGTCTTATATATCAAAATCTTCAGTTTTGCTTGCAATTAGTACGTCATCTAAATATACAAATAGGAAATTTAGACCTGAAAGTATTTCGTTAATAAAGCGTTAAACATTTGTGCAGCAGTCCTTAAAACAATAATAACTCTTTTATAAACACCATCGTCGACAACAGGAATTTAATGATATGCATGCACTAAATCGACTTTGGAAAAGACTGTGCATCCAAGCAAATGAATATTAAAATCTTGTATGTGAGGTAAAGGGTAAAGATCAGGAACAGAAATAAAATTATGCTAGAGATTATGACCGCAAAATCGCCACTTATTCGAACTTTTTTTCAATACCATGTGCAAAGGAGAAGCTACTGAGGAAAAACAATCATCCTTGTTTTTCCTCCCAAGTACCAAAAGTAACCATAATTTCGAACTCTTTACTAATTATTCGATGTCTCGTAGATTGATTAACGGGAGAAGAAAAGTCTGGACTTAGTTTATTTTGGAAATTTGTTTGAAACTTGTGTAACTTTAGTTTCAATACAGATGAGTCGAAAAGGAGCAGAAAAAGAATGGCGAATTGAAACGATGTTAAATTTGATGAAGAATCAATTAAATGGTTGTGTTTAATGTCTTCAAGAATATAACATTCTTGATGAAGGAGTAGGTGATAAAAAAGAATTTGAATTAGGAGTTAAATTTTGAAAATTTCGAAGTGATTGCTGAAAATTATCGTTCGGAAAATAACTAACCGATTTCCAAACCCTATCGACTATTGTTAATAATTCTGTAATATTTTGTTTACTACATTCTTCACTCATCATCAGTTTATCCCCTTCTTTGTAAACAACTTTTTTCATAATATTTCTTTGGTGTGTTCTATGCTTCTTTCATACTAATTTCTACAATTTCTTACTCCCCATCATATCAAGTGTAAGGTCATTCAAAAAGGAGATATGAGATTATTACACCTGACATGATGGATAGAAATGGAAGATGTGTATACTGTGATTGGGGGGAAATACCAAAAAACCAGATATTCCTGTAGTAGAAGCCAAAAATTTATGCCAAAAAGCAACAATCAACTATATTTTAAGTTTATTCCATTTTTGCCTAGTGCTCTAATTTTAGAACAATGATAGTTGAAACCCAATTTTGCCTCACGTTATCTGTCATATGTTATTGGGAAGTGCACTACTTTGTTAGAATTCACTCTTTTGAAAATTTTGTAGAGTTCGCAGTGTTTATAGTACATAAATGGCTACACAGAGAAAAGTATTTTTTTGTGATTTACTGCAAATAATTTCAAATTGTTTATTACGGTAAGTTACCCTTATTTTTGATTATTCCACTTTCGAAACACTGGGTGTGATTGACTTTCTTATTGATTTGGATTACTGGAAAGTGATGAATTTTGACTGGAAGAGAAAGGTTTGAAGTTATAACGAGGTATGTACACTGCGCCAAAACAATAATCTACCTAAAAGCGATAAATTTGCAAAATTGCAAATTTATTAAACTAACATGCAGTCCTAAATGAAAACTGACCATTGACGAAAGCATGGTTTCCTATTTTGATCGACATGAAGTCAAACAGTTCATCAGAGATAAACCGTTAAATTTGGGTACAAGATATAGAAAAACTCATATCATGAAAAACTAGAGAACAGATCTCAGATTGAACAAAACTTTTCAAAGCACGTCTTGTTTAAAATGTATTACGATAGACACTTTTCATCTTTGAAACTGGTGAATTATCTTCAAAATTTAGAGAAACCATCAATCCTAGAAGAAAGAGAGAAATACCCTGTCACTCTCCGAAAATTAAAAAAAGAAACCAAGAGGCAACCATATATTTACATGTTCGAATAGATTGAGTAGATAGAAAAGATGGATACCAAACAAGAACAAAAAGGGACATGTTTCTCACCCTCATCTTATTGGTCAGTACAACAAAAATAATGGAGGGTTAATAAATAGATCAAAACATTGAAAAGTTCACCGTGTTTGCGTACTGCTTAGATACTCGCCTCCACAATTCCTAACAGATTTGCCGTCTACAAAGGAAATTAAACAGTAGATATTATGAAATTCAAGCGCGAAATTTGTGAGCTTATTTAAAAGTTTGGTCAATAGTACGTGCACACTGCAAGAAGAACACTGCGATAGTGTAAATTTGGTTTTAATCTTCATGATCATTGCTGTAACATTTATCATCTCAAAGAAAATTAATATATCGTTATTTTAATTGTATATTAGTAGACGCCACATTTATTCCAAATGTTCCAAAATTAGAACATCAAAAATTGGCTCAAATAAAGTAAATTTTTTTTAATGAAAAGAAATGTTTTGCATAAAAATCATTAAAGGTATGTACAATAATTTTTGTATTCGAAAAAAGAAAACTTGCACAAAAACAGGTTAAGTTTGTACTCACTTAAAAGTTATTTGATAAACAAAAATATTTAATGCTGTCTTTTTAATAAAAACAAAATAAAGAAATACTGTATTATATTTACATAAAAACAGATATATTTGGTAATAAACCTCCTTTTTTATTATAACATAATAAGACACTGACTTATTGTTCGATTTAAATAACTTTTCTTAATCACTATCAAAAAAATCATAATAAAACAGGATTTCATTAAATCATTGTGAAATTATCAACATTTATTGTACAGCCTTTCCATGAAAGAAACCATTTTTGAAAATATCTTCAAAATCTTGAGATATTAATTTGTTAATATCATAGGCTATTCGCATATTTTCGGGTTACTAATTTCATTTAAAAAATTCATAATAAATTGGAGTTGCTATGAATCGGCATGAACTTATCAGTGCTTATCATATACAGATTATAAGCTTTGCATTGAAAGAAATCGACTTTTAAAATACCTTTTCGTGTTTGAGAAATCATAGTCGAAAAATCATAGTAAAATAGAATTTCATTAAATCATTTGTTATACAAATTATAAGTTTTCCAATAGGGTTGAAGCTATGGTTTCAGATGTATCAGGAATCGAATAGGTCTCCGGCCAACTAGTAAATCTGTCTATAACAGTAGGTATGTAGGTACAACCTATTGAAGTAAGTAAAGGACCTACTACATCAATATGTATGTGTTCGAATCGTCCTTTTAATATAGGTATATGATCTATACTGGTGACTTTGTATAACGATGCACCTTGACCTTTTGACATTGTATATATCACGTCGGGATCACCAATAAAATATGGCTCGTTTTATTAATAAAATTAATTCCAAATTATTTTACTATATTTTTTAATTTTATAAATATTTATTGGTAAACAACTTTATTGGGCCTGCCTTAATGGTCTACAAAAAATTAAATTGTGTCGTACAAAATTAATAATAATAATAATAACTTTCTCTTTTTTTTGCAAGGCTTCGTAAAATAAATAATAATTTGACTACTACAGAAAAAGCCAATTTTGAAAATATCCTATATATCTTGAGATATCTATTTTCTAACATCATAGGACATTTCACATTTTTGTGTTACTCATTTCACTTAACAATTCGTAAGAAATTAGAATTGCATGAATCAGCATGAACTTATATTGCAACAACCGTTAAAATATCTTTTCGTTCTTGCGATATTATTTTTTTAAAACAATAATAAAGAATAATATCTTAAGATATTACTTTTAACATGATAAGACATTTCGTATTTTCTGGTTACACTCTTCATGTTAATATGAATTTTTAATGTTTTATTTAAACAAATTGGAATAGCAATAAATCAACTTGTACTTATCAGTGCCTGTCATATAAGTTCCAAGTTCCAAGCTTTACAATGAAAAAAGCCAAGTTTTAAAATATCACTTACTTCACCTACTAAAAATAATAAAAGTTTTCTTTAAGGACGTATTGCTAGCGATATATATGTGTCATAAGGATGCGAAGGTACAAAAAATTATTTTTCTCCATATTTCGATAGTATGATCTATTAAGAGTACTACCAAAATTTCAGACAGAAATTCAAATTATTTACAAAGTTATAGCCAATTATAAACACTAAAACTTGAAGCCCACGCTAAAATTAGTTTGTTTACTAAAACAAACCGGCTATTACGTTGACATTAAACTGGTATATAGACGAAGATAGAATTAAATGATTATTTCTTATTTTTCGAAGCTTTCTTGTTTTAATTGGCAGTAACATTTGAACCTCAATGCGTTTACATTGTGTTCAAAATGGATCGTAAAGGAAACCGCAAATCAAATAAGCGAGCATCAAAAGATGCAATAAAAAGATATTTTCGCGGAAACCAAGACACTGCAATAAATGATACAAAATGTGTTTGTACATCTGGAGAAAAACTTCTTCAAAATCTAAACGATTTTGAAGTATTTTACAGCTTTAGAAAGACTGATAAAGTTGAAGTTATATGGTAGTGATTTAACCTTTTCCAAAAAATCGAAGCGTGAATTATGATTCAAATTCTGGGTCAACTTCTCTTGCCAAAAACTATTAATAGATTTTTGCCCGATGATCAACAATGCATATGAAATTAATAGACGTTTTGTTTTGGTGACGCGATTACTTGGCGTTGGTATAAGTGGCATTGATTTGCCACTTTTGTTCTTTGATGAACATAAGTCATGATTTTAATAAATCTCTGTATTACTCTCAGATTGTTTTCAAAAAAGCGATACAAGAAGAAAATAAAGAAATGTTGACAATGCGAATCCTGAAAATAAACTATCTGTGTCTGGCGATGAGTCATAATCAAAACGAGGATTTCCTCCCTTTTGGGCAAAATACTCAAAGAAAGTGTTAGATGTAGTTGTAAAATCAAATTGCTGTAAATCACGTCAACCATGTATAGGTCAAGAGAAAAGTATTGAGTGTAAAGTTTGAACGCCGATCACAAGGACGAATATAGTGTGAATCAAGATGGAAGTACTGGTAAAATGGAAGTAGATGGAATCCTTGATATGTTTAACCGATCTATAGAGCGATATGGCGTAAAATATACGAAATATATCGGTGATGGCCATTCAAAATTTTTTAAAAAGTTAATAATTGAAGATCCTTATGATGGATCGCCCATCTTTGAGAAGAAAGAGTGTTTATTGCATATAGAAACGCATATAAAGGCATTTAACCGCAGGGAAAAAAAGATATTTCAATTATTGAAACTTAAAACACAGAGTACCACAAATTGAGAGCCAAAAAGAAAGAAAGCACTTCTAAGACAATATTTATGAAGAACTATCTGATGATCTCTTGAAGAGATACATGGAGTGAAATACATAGAACAACAACGAATCTTTCAACAGCTGTGTATGGAATTTGGCTCCTAAGCATATTTTTCATGGCATCAAAAACATAGATATAGTGTAGACATAAAGTATGGACCGCTGATACTATCAAAATAAATAATTTTCCCCACCACCATCAAAACTCCTTCGCGCGAGATGTGAAATAAATCCGAAAAAAGTACAAGTGTAGAATATTTATTACAGGTATTTTTAAAATTTGTTTAATTTGCCACCGATTAACGAATTAATGATTTATTGACTACAAATTGACACAATTTTATTTAATTTACTCTAAAAATTTGAAACAGTACACAGCAATTTTCATAAAATTCATAAAGGAATTACTAATTAACAAGCAACACATAAATAATTAATAATTTATTGGTTAGAAAATAAAACGGTTTTAAAATTTAATTCAAATTAAAAATTTTATTAATATAATGTAGCTTAACTTTTATGTATAAATGAGCAATATTTTTAATAAGGTGCACTACATGAATTCATACAAACCCTTGGATAATAACCTATCTTTGGCAATGAAAGAAAAGGTTAATCGATTTTGAAAATTTCCACTTAATATTATACTTTCAGTTCCAGAAGAATTAACAAAAATCTAGAACTCAATAAAAATGAAAACTAGAGCTAACACCAGATCTAATACTAGAAAGATTTAGGTTTAGCTTGCGTCTTCAGACGAAACTTACTAATTCTATGTCTAGTATTAGTTCTAGTTTTAGTTCGATAAAAGTATAGAATAATCTAAGTCTGAATAACAACGAGAAGTAGAGCTAATACTAAAGCTAGAATTTAAACCCTTTACGTATGCAAATTTGTATTAGCATCCGAACAACTCTAAATTTAAGGCCTTTGTGTAATTTTAAATGCTCGAATACTTTTATAAACTGTTTGGAACTAGTGGAACTAGTTGTGTATTGCGGTAAAATAATCTTATAGATATTAAAATTTAAACAATAAGTTGATAATGCCTTTTTTCTGCCAATTTGGGAAGAAATATCACATTTGACTCGTAATATTTTAACTCATTCAGACTCGTGAATATACGGCAAGAGGTCAATCAATAATCTATACATAATAATATATTTAATACTAATACAATAATTTTAAATAAATATCGACATAACTTAATTAAAGTTTTTACCGATGCTTTGTCCCTTAATGATAATTGGAAAAAAGATTTTGAAATTATAATTGAAAAAGCAAAACTGGAATTGAAAGATTTAAAACTTAATAAATGATGGTAATATGTGGTTTATTAAGTTATAGTACTGTAGTGTGTAGTGATGTAATACAATTTATTGTAGATACAAAGCATATTTTCCAAATAAACATACTATGTGTTATTTCACCTCCAAATGGAAGGTGCACTCTCTTCCGAAAAGCAACGAAAATTTACATTGGAATATAATTTTTAATAGATAGACAAGAATAGTAAGTTTTTACTATTCTAGAATTCGGGTAAAGTAAAAATGGACTACAGCAAAATCAACTTCTCACAACTATTATTAGCTTACTGTTGGAGTAACTTAAGGGTTATTTATTCCACGTCAACTCAACGAAAGATCTAAACTTCATCAACTCCATTGCTTTTTTAAACTCGCAAAAATTATTTTTTTCATGTTGAATTGACGTGGAATAACCGTTGCATATAAATGAATGTAAATGAATTTTCGATTAATCGAGAAGAACATAGGAATGTTTTTAAAATTTCATTGTAAAGACATCTTCTTTACTTTTTAAGCATCACTAGGTAATTATAGTTGTAATCTGGGTCACAAATATTCAGGCTCTCCCTAAATGACCTCAACTTTTTGAACTACAACGGAAACCTCATATTCCTTAGCTCAAGATAACATGAGTTAACTCATTTTATTTATATATAAAATTGCGTTGTTTCTCCGCTTGAGCACATCAACGCTAGTAAAAAATTCTTTTATTATTTGTAACTCGAAAACGTGTTAATCAATCATTCATTCATCATTCATCAATCAATAATTCATTTTAAAAAAGTGAGTTTTAAGTTCAATTAACGTCTTTTCATGATTTTGAATAAAATTTTAAAAACACAAAAAAACAACGAAAAAGTCACGTGTCCAGCAGCACTCCATATACTTTTTTTCTGGCCAGACAAAAATTATATAATTAAAATTTTTGAATTTAGTTCACTTAGTTCTGAAACTTCTTATTTTCATATAAGATTTTGATTACATAAGTGATTAAGTCAGGAAAGAGGAATTTTTGAGTGTCTGCAAACCGTATTTACTTCATTGCAATTACAAAATCACATCGTGCAACTTTACAACTTTTTATATGGATAAGTTGAGTTAAATCATCGTATTTTGAGACAAGAAATCTGTAGTTTCCATTGTATAGGGTGCCCAAATTTCGATGGGTTTGCAGGGTAAAGTTGCGGTTATCACGAACCTTGAAAAAAATCGACTTCAACAAAAATATGAAATATAACTCGGATTTATAACTCAAAAACCGTGATTACTAGAGAAGTTCTACGTGCACCGTTGAATTCTACGTGAAAAAATCTGTTAGAACCCGTTCTTTGTTAAGATTACAGATAGCCGAGATACAGGAGGTGTCTGAAAATCGTATGTTTTGAAAAACTCCTGTATATCAAAAACGAAGAGGGCTATGAAAAGTTGGTTTGTGGCAATATAAGTTTCACAAACAAGTAGCTCAGGTTCGGGAAAAAACACATCTTTGTACCTTTCATAATTACCAAGATACCCTACAAACCCATCGAAATTTGCACATCATGTATACATCATTTCGGGAAAGCCTGTATATAACAATAATATTTTTAATATAAGATAGCATTTAGTGTGTTTACTAAGATACTAATTCTTAGAAATATATCAAACCCAAAAAGGAAAACTACACTACTTGGTAACAAAACTATTTGGTATATGGACGAGGATATCAAACTGTTGTAGCGGTTTTACAGTGGTGCCATCTTCAGTGGTACTCATCTGCCCCCTTTTTTTCATTTTGCACCATCCCTTTGTTTTATATTACTTGTATATGTCTTAAAGAACGTATTATACAGTCGTCCAACTCACATTAAATGATATGTATATGCAGATTTGGGCTGCATGCATTTACACATACCTGTTTATAAACCTGGCCCTATAAGTCTTAAACGATCAATTGTAACATACCCTAATTTCATTCTAGCTTTATGTTATAGCTTCGAAAAAAAGCAAATTACAGCTAAAGTGCCTGCAGAAAATTTTTGAAATTATTTTCCGAATTATAGATCAATCTATATATTTTTTTGCAGTTCTCGCCATTGGTGCTTGTGTACCCACTAAAACCTCTTGTACCTCCTTTTAAATTTGGAATGAATTTTATAAATTATCTTCAGGGACATCCCAGAGCAATGGGATCAAAATTGTCTTGACATCTTATTGTCTTGACATCTTATTACCCCATTGACTTAACTGACTTACCAAATATTAAAATATGTTACGGTAAACTTATCATATTATTGAAAATGTTATTTTAGCTCATAAGTAAAAAATTATAACTATTTTTGTAGTTATAATTGAAGACAAATAAAACGGGTGACATTTCTTAAAATAAATATCTAATGCATTTTGTGATCATCCCTTTTATAAGTCTAGTTCTCAACCGATTCGAATCAAAATATTGGAAATATAACACCTTTATCTACTTTGTCTACAGTTATGTATGAATATTTGCTGCTTTAAGTATAGAGTTTATTTTAAGCTTGTGTATTTAAATAGTTAAATTTAAATATCTATTTTAATAACTTGTTTCCTTTTTCAAAATCACGATGGTATTTTATTGAACCTATCATTTATGTAATCCAAGAATATAGCATATTATATATTATATCTTAACAGAATGCATTACATGCTATAATAGAGAATGTGCTTATATCAAAATAAATATATAAGGTCCTTCATACCAGCTCCCGTTTTTGTAGCTCAGTTATTAATTCAGTTAAGAGTTTAATATTTTTCAGACTTATACTGTATCTCAGACTGCACTTCAAGAAATTATTATTGATTGGTAGAGGAGGACCAATTGCAAAGCGTTAAGCAAATCGTTTATAAACAACCTCCTACAACGCCAGAAAATATACCAGCATTACACCCGCGACCTATTAAGAAAAATGGCAAGATCATTTTAAAGACTTCTAAGTTTGTGTATTGAAGAAACGACAGATATATCAAAAATCTACTTCAACAGCTGTACATTTAAACTAAATTATTGTTTATTTATGTTGTATTTTTTTATGAAATAAGTTATTTTTCATACCATCGATTTTTATTAGTTAAAATTGCCGTTGGAATAGATGAAATACGAGTTTTTCGTGAATAACATTTGAAATGTCAGTAACTATAATGGGGTCATTTTTGCTTTTTAATTCTGCATCGATTAATATAAAAATATGTAGGTGGTCCAATTTAAAATAAGAAAGATAATATGCTTTAAAGTTTGACACTACATTCTGGCCACCCTCTATATATTTGAACCAATAGAACTTGGTTAACAAAACCACTAGACCTTACTTAATAAGTTTATCATGAAATCTTATGCATGAGACACTGTTTTTCATTTTAATTAATTTTTAAAACCAACGACGCAAATAAGATTTTCTTTAATTTTTATTTTTTGTGCTGCTGTCATTCAGCCGATCTTAATAAAATTTTAGAAGAGTGTAGGCACCCATATACACACCCAAAAATTTGAGAAAATATGTATCGTGCAATTTAAAAAAATATATCATTATTGGGTCACGCTTTTTTAGGACAGCGTGTAAAACCGAAAAAAATTTCTTGAGATTTAGCCTGAGATACAGTACAAGCCTACAAAATATCAAACTCTTAACTTAATTAATAACTGAGCTATAGAAGATGGGAGCTGAGCTGAAAACCCCTGTATATCTACATTTAAATATTTAATGTTTTTATTCTAAGAGGATACGTTTTGCTAGAAGAACATACTATATTTAATGCAGGAACTAGGTATTTTGTGATATTTCTACTGGACAATAGTCCAGTATTGTCCATTAGTTTTAATAAAAACAAGACTAACGTACTCCTCAAATCTAAAGACTATAATATTCTTCTTTCAAAGTTATATTTAAAAAAAAAATAGAAATCGTTAAAAATAATGGAAATTCGAAATAAACTCGAAGATAGCCGAGTTTAGAACAGATTATTAAAAAATGAATATAAAGGAGCGGAATTTTTATTGTATGGAGCAGGCATAGCTAATTGCGTAAATATACTTTTTTATAAGAAATCACATATCAAAATGCGTTTATCTCAAAATATTTTTTTCAGCTGGTGGTAATCCCAACTTAAATCTGTTTCCAACTATGGTGCCACAATTTTAACGAAGTTTTCTACACATCCGCCATTCTCGTTGGAAGCAGAAGTTCAGGAGCAGAAGAAAGCAAAATCAATTAATAATTTTTTATTTTTTATCTTGATCTTTAACCAAAAAAAAATATGCTTCAGCAAAAAAATTCTTTGCATATGTATAGGCCAGTTTACTTTTCAATTCGTTTCGGTAATATCAAATGTACAAATTATAAGTTATGCAATGATAGAAGTCAATTTTGAAAATCTTCAAAATCTTGAGTTATTAATTTTTTAACATCACGGACATATGGCATCTTAAGGTTACTCTTTTCATTTCAAAAATTCAAAATAAATTGGAATTTCAATAAGTCAGCTTGAAGTTATCAGTGCTTGTCATACAAGTTATTAGGTTTCTAATGAAAGAAACCGATTTAAAAAATATTTTTTCGTTATCATAAAATCATAACAAATCTAACAAAATTATTACCACTTCATATAAAAATGATAACCTTCCCAATGAAAGAATTTAATTTTGAAAATATCTTTCAGTCCTTGAGATAATAATTAACTCAGCACTTTTCAAATTGAAGAAGTTTTAGTCTTGCCACGAACTTCACTCAAATATCTAACTTGCCCGTACTTCGAACATAAATAATTAAAAACCTTACCACATGGCATTTTCTTCTTTAGATTCATTAAATTACATTACCGAGTTCATAACTCGGTTAACGAGTATGGATGTCGGTTTATGTAAAAGCAACGTTAACGCACTCCAAGTACGCATTTATATCGTCATTACGGTTTGAAAACATGCAAAATGTATAAAGCTGTAAAGAGTAATTTGCGTTTATTTTTGAACTTAATTAAAAATAATTAAAATTTGGTATTGCTTCTTTGGGAAAGTTTTTCTTCTGCAAACCAGGTTGTGTATTGAAATTTTTCAAGAATATGTTTCAGGTTTAATATTGTTAACAAATTTATCTTGAGTGCTCCTCAAAGGGAATTCTTAACATACCCCAATATTCGATTCTGTTTCCTTTGTGCATGATAAAACTTCCTTACACTTTGATAAATCCCCAATAAAATTTAATGATCGTTTTAAAGAATGAAAATTGCTTTATTTCAAAATACCATTTTGCTATCTTAATTACAACCTTATATTTATATATTTTAAAATTTACATGATAATAAACCTGAATAAGTTATGTATAGTAATAAATAATTGTTTTAATTTTAGCTTTTAGATTGTTTGAAATTTTATTGCGATGATTCACATGAAACGATGTCACTTAGTTTCAACGAGAAATCATGATTTTTAGGTACGTAGGAAGAAACGTTACGCCTCTCCATATATAAAAGACATAAAATTCTGGTAAGGTCATAAAACTATCCTCCGCATTTTTATGGGGCCATAATAGATTACCGAATATATTGTAAAATTTTCTCTTTATTTCTCGAAAATGTAATTGTAAAATTAGTTATTAGTAAGTATGATTGATAATGTATAAAAATAATTGTTAACTTATGTTATAAAAAGTTGAAACAAGGGAAAAGTTTTCAGTGGAAACTTTCAAAAACGCAATCTATATGAAAATGAACACCTATACATTTTCAGTTTGGTCTCGAAGTCATTTGAACTTTTCTTCGACCGTTACATTTTATTGTAATATGGTTTTCTTTTATATTGGACGCAATGATAGGGAAAATATTTTCGAATGTTTAAAACAATAAAATTTAATTAAATTTATGTTATATTAGAGACATAAACGTGTGTTAATAACACACATAGAAAACTCAATTTAATATTTTGTCCCAACTTGGAATCCTAATGATCTAATATAATAATGCTATCTAGCTCGCCTACACAATCCCTTTATCTCAACAACCTTTGCTAATGTTATAAACCAAACAGAATCAACGTTAAAGCAAACTCGACAAAAGGGGTTGCCGTAGCGAAAATTTGAAACTTATCTTTGTACACATTTTCTTTAATACTGCAGTCGTTAATGTTAATGGAAATTGCACCTGAATACGCGCTGCAGGCGTATTTAAAAATTAAATATGATAGGATCATGTAAATTAAGTTAAAATTAAGTTCTTTGCGGCGAACATTTGCTGGGTCAACTACTTGATTATTTGGCGAGATTTCAATTACTTTGTACCGTCTAAATGAATTAATGAAATAATATAATTATAATCTTACTTGCTTACCTCAAACATAAAAATGTTCGAACTAAACGTTAAAACGATATTATCAAAAATGATTAAAAACAGAAATGTTTGCACAAAATCACTTTAAAATTCACTAAAAGTCTTATAGAAGTAGTGGTGTTTTATAAAGAGCAACAGTTCAAGAGAGTTTCGAAACGAACGCGTTTAAACTGTTAGATTTCAGCGAACGTTACTCTGTAAACGCCGTCAGTTAACTGAAGCGGTCTCTGGCAGCCGCGTTCACCAGGAACGGGGGATTCGGATGGTTTTGAAACCCTGCGCTGGTGCAAGAGGAAAACTCTTCCCTCCGTTTCGGGCAAGTGCACTAGAACGAGTCTCCCCTCTTGGATTTTCCTATGATACACAAAGAACTCAACCCAAAAGCTTGAGCACCTCTTCATTCATTTTTCCATGGGAGATGAGGGCTTTTATTACGCTTACAGCTATCGGCATTTTTTTACTGGCATTTTTTCTCTCGAGATTTTGTTATAATGACACCTACTAAAAGATAATAAAAGAGCTGAAATTGATTTTTTTAAAAGATAATAAAGTTAAAAATATACTGACTTCTAGAATTTATTGAACGACTTTTTTTTTAATTTTCAGCAACGTCTATCAATTGACAAGCAAAAAGTTGATTTTGATTCTGATGTATTAATATCATTACTCCGTTATGCTACCTGTCAATGTGTTATATAATATAATATAATTCAACATACGAAAGTGAAGTTTACGCGAAGTTATAGACGTGTTACTCATCGAAGTACGTCAACTGCTTAAAGATTTAAAGAATAGCTACACTAAAGACATATTTCATGTAATTTTATTACGTCTCGCCCTTAACTAAATTAGTAAATTTTACCTTTAATACCTGTCAATTTCCGGATCTGTTACAATTAGCATCTGTTGTCGCTGTAATCAAGCGACAAGCAGGGGTTGATTCCGAGGATGTTAGCAATTATCGACCCATTAGCATATTGCTTACTTTCTCAAAAATTTATGAGTGGGCACTGCACAACGGCATGTATGACGATGTGGAGCGAAACAACATATTACACAGGAACTAATTCGGTTTTGGTCGAGGCGTGGGCGCAAAGGATGTAGTGGTGAACTTCATAAACACTTGCTTAAATATACTAACTTTCATCTAATATCCACCACCTGCTAAAGTTCAAACTACTATATTGAAGCTTCGGTAAAACATCAATTAACCAACGATGAAAGCGTCCTCCGAAAAAAAAGCGTCCTCCCTCGTTTTCGAGTATACTAAAATTTTCCCAAAACTTCAGTAAACCAAATTCTATAAAAAATGTATTGTTATAAAAAACGGTTGAATGCAAATAGAGTATCAGACGCTGTCGTTATATATTAATGTAATCTTTCTTTATGCTACTTGTTCAGATATCTTTGAGCAACAAGTTTCAAGCACTGAAATCGTCTGATTGACGAAGGTAAGTTCAGACCAGTCAAATATAAAAGAGTGTAATTTCACAACACGAAAATTGAAAAATTCTTCATATGTTAACGCGCAATTTTTTTTCATTACATGGTTTTGACTTCAAATTCTGAGAATTTCTTTATTAGAGTATAGCTAATGATATATTCCAAGAAGGAAGACCATCATGAACCATAATTTGAGATATAACAAATATTCTTCAATGACACTTTTTTTTATTTTTTTACTTTTTTTATTTCAATAACATTTGGGTCAAAATTAAAAATTTTTCAAACATCAAGATGCGGTACAATAGCGTATAAGAAATTAACGTACTGCTTTCAGACAAAGCATAGAAGACAATCAATAAGAATATGAGGGATTCAGAGCGCAGAAAACTAAAAAGTTTTTATATCTATGTCATATCTGGTTATAGACTAAACGTTTATGATTCATTGCCAACAATGTTAGTGAAATCTTCTACCATCCATTTTAACTATTGTTATGAAAAGTTATGATAGAGTTTTTCAATAAAAATCATCAATTCTGATATTGTAGAGATATTAATAACGAATAGTTTTTATACATAAGACTTCTCCATGGATTTTAATTTTATAGATTTATTTAATTTTTATAACTAGACAATTAAATGAGGAGATTTTGGAGATTATTGACCATTCTCCCAGAGTTACCTTATCTAAGGTAACTCTGGGATCTAACCTATTGTGCTTGGTTATGGATTAGTGTTTATGTTTTATTATAACTTTTTGCGTTCATACAAAAAGTATCTCTTTGTAGTTTGAATACCTTTATTGTATTCCTGCAATCTTCTTATATTGCAGGCATATACCTATTGACACAAACGCAAATTTTAATTTTGAACGACCAGGAGGGTGTTTATTTGAAACCCAGCACCTCGCCAGTAAGTGACATCGGCGAAATGAAGTAAAATCATACACAGCCTTAACCCGTGAGGTTGGCTCTAGTTTGAGGGGCAATATGAAGAAGTACAAGAAGGTTCCTGGAGCAGGTTGGATTGCAGTCATTTTTCACTGAAATTGTCGCCTCTTGAATATGGAGAACATCGATCACTGAATAGAGAGCATGGGTCGAATAGTTAATCTATGCGTAGCTGCATGTGACGGTGCAACTTACTTTCTTTAAAAATGTAAACTTTTGGTTTGCTTTTTTGCTTTTACTTAAGCAAACCATGTAGTGATATTTCAATAGCTGATATTTCAAGTAGCTAGAGTGATATTTCGAGTAAATATTATTCTTATTGTAGGACTTGTTACGAGCATTTAGCTGCGTCTCTCATTCTATTTTGCTAAAAAAAATTAATAAAAGTTACTATTTCGATAACAATGGCTTTGATCTCATCAACTTATTTTATGTAATAAATTTCAACAGGTTAGTTGTAATCAAAAAACGTTTTGTAATTTACCACTTGAGTACTCCTTCTACTCTTCTTAATGATTTTCCATTCTATACTGGCAACAGCGCTGGCAAAACTCTTGCTAAATGATTTAAATCACAAAAATGACAATTAGTCTTAAAACTACAAATATTTTAAAGCACAAGGTTCTTAGAGATATATAGTACATTACACTACCAAACCTAAAACTTTATGATCACCCTACTATGTTATAAAGATAAGTCGTAATATTGAGTATATTTTCATTAAATTGCAGCGTTAATCCATTTCTGAGTAGGCAATGTTACAGAGATGACTGTAAGTGTCTATACAGCAAGCTCAGTATTCTTACGATTCGTTGTGTATTTACACTTGAAACCATACTTTATGCCAACAATAACAAGTCAACGTACCAAGTCCACTCTGATTTGCATAGACTCGGGAGTAGGGGTGGACACAATTTCAAGCCGAAATACTTCTATTTGAATGTATCACAATGGGGACGGTATAGCTATTAATTTTGTAAATTGTTTGTTAACAAATTTGTTCTGAACTTGATAAAATAGCAAAAGAGGCCGGACTTTTGCTTAGGGAAATTGTTCTTCGAGTAAACTGAAATGTTACAACGGTATTGAAATGTTGGTCCAAGTGGTCCGGATAACGGGTGCAATAATGTCGCCCTGGATCTGGACATCTCTGCAGGACTACAGGTTGCAAAATATCAACCTAACATATAATATAGTATATCAATGTCATATCTTTTTCGGCGGATAAGGTCTTATGATGCATATCGTCCATTTTTATGTCTTGCTCTTGCATCACTTCACTTTAGACTGCAGCAATGAAAGAACGAATTGCATGGAAGAATGGCACCGATGACTTAACGTTCCCTCCTAAGGACGGGTTTAAATGCCGCTTGTTATATTGCCAATATGTTGTATTATATGTATCTTCATATGTATCTTCAGGAGCTGAAAAATTTTATTTTCCAACAGAATAATATATTATCACGTTTTTTAGAAGAAACATCGCCATTCTCCCAGACTCAGTCGCCTGATTGTCGCCCATTAAACATGTATGGGATAACGTCGGTAGGCTACTGGGTAATTTACCACATCCTCCAGATAACTTACACACTGATTGATAGTATGCTACGCAGTCGAAATAAGTGCATCACAAATTCTATCGAAGTAACTTATTTAAAAAAGTTTTTAGTTTTTATTCTTTTTTTTTCAAAATTCAATCATTTCTTTGTTCTGATTGAACACCCCAGTGCAAGCACCAAACACCTTCACCTTTTCGCAAAATTGAAATATGTTTGATTTTAAATAAGTAAATATTACGTCTATTGTTCGGACCAAGAATCAGACTTCTGACGCATACCTTATATTTTGTCGTTCGTTGTAACACCAAGGCACTGAATAGTGGCTTACCCAGTAGACCTCTAATAAAATATTACAAGATATCACAAACTAAATCGATATCCACATTAGGTTTATTATCCTCTTAATACAGCTAATACCAAAACACAGTTGGAGGCAGAAAAGAAATTAAATCTCCTTATAGTAGGAACATTTTTTTTCCACTGTCGCCTCTGACAGCTAGCGATATTTTCTATAAGCAACAATTATGGAACCTATTGCACTATGTACTATGAACTTTGCATTCACGCTACCAATTTAAATACAAGCTTTTGCTTTTTGTATGATGAGCTAATCGGTTCAAAGGGTCAGAGTATTGTAGTTAGTTTGCTAAATCATTTTATTGCAACTAAATTAGAGGTAACCTGTAACTTATACAGGGTTGCATATTATTTCAGTCAACTGCAGCGCACAAAACAAAAACGCTGTTGCGATATAGTTTTTTATAATCTGGTAAAAATGGGACGATCTAAAGTCATAATTACAGACTAAAGGAAGCAGGCCACAGTTTTCTCCTTTGTGATCGAACTTTTGGACCAATAACGCAAGAAAAGAAAACAACACGAGAAAATTTGTTTGCCCCAAGAGTATGCCAAAATCAATGCGTAATTTTCAAATCATTAATAACGATCAAGAAATATTACTGAACTATAGCAGTCATTTCAGAGCCAACAACGTCGGTGCCGCAGCCAACAACTAGACTCTTGTTTATGCAAACAAAAAATGATTGGTAATAATTGGACATATCGACTATATAGACACTACAAAAATTGTCAAACTCATAATAACAAAGAACATACACTTTTTCAACATTTTACTTTTGCCTACTTGATTGGTTTTTACATTGAGGTGGTCATTTAAAAACAGCGTTGATGAAAATTTCAACTAAATCGTTCATTAAAGTCTATATGCTACAATTTTTTTAGAAGTCAGTACATTTTTCTTGTTAAAAATAATTACATCTCTAAACAAACGAATACCCTGTATAGAACGTACTTCGAAAGTTTTGATTAAGGTTGGGTTGTCTTGGATAGATAATCAGAAAGACATATTTCATGCGATAAGGAACGGTGGGATAAACTTGTAATTTCACGTTCGATACGAGGAATGCGATGCGAGTGGTGGTTGTTCTTGCTCTTCGAATATGGGTGGTTGTTAAATCGATTTTCAATTATTGCGATATCTACCGATACGAAAATTATATAAAATTGGATTTAATTGAGTCAATTTTATCGAATATAACAGATTGCGTAATCTTTTTTTAAACATATATTACGTTGTTATATGCTTTCCTTTTCTGTGGTTTGCGGTTTTATGATTGCGCTACTTTACGATTTACTTCAATTTTACATCCCATAAACATTGCAAAAAATTTTTTCATCGATCAATTACATACTGAAATAATGTTTTTTTATATTAATTTAGGTAATAAAATTGTAACATTTGACACATTCATTACATTGCACGGGGTATTTATTTTAGGGACTGATCAATATGGCATATACGGATATATACACTATATATGTAGATGAATCTGTGCGAATATCGGAGCTCTCGCAGCTATTTACGTTAGAAATCGATTTTACTTCGGATTACAGCACAAACTGTTATTGACGCAAGCTGAAAAAAAATTAGTTCCAATTCTATTTTGAATATTTTATAAAATGAAGCAAATAAATTGTTAAAAATAGGGCAATGATTAAACAATATAAAACACAAATAGGCGTTGAAGTATTGTACGTCCCTTGATTTGGTTTTAATGGTACATTCAATAAATTTTGGAGTTATTATTATTTGCTCAATAAATTCAGGAAGCAATTAGCGAAACAATTCGTTCGAAATGACTTCAAATAGCGGCGCCGGAATGAAAACAATACGATGGCCTATTGGAACAGTAAATATAGTGTTATAATAGAATGCGTAACATGTATTCTACCAAAGTTTCAGTACAAAATGATTTCTATTTAGCGACGATTCCAAAGTTAAACGGACCGTGACGATAATTCAGGTTGACAGGAAAATCGTGCGAACAACTACGTTGCACACGAAATGCAACAAAAAACCGTGTCGCCTCCATACTATTTGAAGAGGCATTTAATTAACATTCTTTCGAGTAGATAGCGCGTTCAGGGTCACTCGATTCGTGTTCCAAAGGCAAAGTATTCGGATTTCATTACAATCGTATTTGATTATAAAAAAATCTGTTAAAATTGGCGGCGGTAACAAAGAGCATTAGCTCTACTCAACTCTAATTGCTTTATCGATTAGCTTAACAATCAACTGACAATCAGATTTATCAATTATTAATTTGAGCATTCAATGAAAATCAACATAAGAATCTTGATGGGTAATTATACCGAAAAGTTTCCTTAACGATATTACGAAAGTTGCGTCGATTTAACTAACTATAAATCGCAGTTGATTAAAAAAAAACTTGAACTGATTTTTTTGGAACCTCATCAAAGGATTCCTGGATTAGAATCTCTTTACTGACAACACATCGAAAACACCAAAGGTATTTTCCAACAAACATCATTAATGTTAACAGTAATTACATTATCAATTACCTTAACAATCAACAAACAATTAAGTTCTTCATTGATCAATTTCGGTATTCAGGAAAAACCAACATATATCATGCCAAAAAATCGTTCTTAAATATAACTAAAGAGATGTATCTTTAGTTATATTTAAGGACGGATCAACCGGATAATTTAATTGGAGCTTATTAATACACTAATTGAAGTCTGAAATAAAAACTAGACTCTGTACCACAACATGAGACATATGTATGATATTTGAGATCTATGTACCGTGCGGTTCAACATACATAACGAGCTACTTACAATTTCGTCTAGAAGGAGTTTCACATATTCCGACTAAGTGCCATTATAACATTGTTTCCAGATCTGGTAATATATCATTACATGTGATATTTTTTTGGCAATCTGGTGAAATGGTGAAAACTTCAGAGAACTTTCACATTTCTGGTGATTTTTCAACGTTTCATTTCTTGATTGAAATTCTATTAAATTCTTCTCTAAATTTCGAAATTTAGTATTTTATAAAGAAAAAATGACTGCCAACTTATTGACAACATGAGCTATTATGCCACCAAAATCCTGCTCATCAGTTTGAAGACTGCCAACTTGTTGACAGCATAAGTTATTATGCCCCAAAGTCCTGATCATCAGCTTGAAGACTGCCAACTAGTTGGCAGCATGAGCTATTGCAGTTCCAACCTTTGTACATGATTTTAAAGACCGCAACTTTTCAACAGCTTGAGCTATTTGTCTCCACGGTCCTGCTCATCAGTTTGAAATATACCAACTTGTTGGCAGTATGAGCTGCTACATCTCTGAACTCCCCATTATCATCTTGAAGTCTGTCAAGTTGTTAGCAGCACGAGCTGTTTCGTCTTCAATGTCCTTCTCGTAAATTTGAAGTCTGTCAATTTGTTATTGCATGTGTCAACTACAAAGATATCTATATCGGACAAACATTCAGAAAATTATCAAAACTACTAGCAGAACCCAAAACAAAACCTACTTCAAACGTATATTAATATAAACTTAAAACAGCACACAAAATTGACTTCAAAAATTCCACCCTTGTACACATATAATGAAGGTAATAATCTCAACTTAATCAAAAAATTCGAAATCGACAAACGCAGATATGACCCGAAAATCTCACTAATGAATGATCCACATATACACAATACCCCCTCTATTCCTTCTTATAAATATAATAAATAGTATATATTTTTAGTTCTGGTATGTACATTTGGTCGAATATTTCGGAAGACTTGTTTTTCATTTTTTTGTATGACGTCAATTTACATTTATTTCATTTTAGTTTGTTAATCTTTAAAGTGCACTCAATTTTATTTTATTTTATTTATACAGATATGGGTGTTTTTGAATTGTATCAGCATGTTTTAACTAATTATACAGGATGTTTCGGTGACTCGGGGCACAAATTAAACCACATATACTAGACTAAAAATGATGATGATTCGTGTAAAAATTTTTGGTCTAAACCAATAAATGGCGGACTTATACGTCATCAAAGTTAAGAAATTTTAACTGATTTTTCTAAATATTTTCAATACTGTTAAAGGTAGAGCACTGAAATTTGATACAGTGTGAACCAGTAGCAAGTAGAATCATTAGTAAGGGTGTGAGTTAAATCGATCGACGGGAACTATACTATACAGGATGTTCCCAAAATTTATATGCTCAGAACTTTTTTATTCGGTCATACACCTACATTTATTTTTGCACTTTCGAGAACTAAGTCTTTTAAATCATCCCAAGAATGGATATCTGTAATAATATTTGCATATTGTTGAAAACGATCGAAAACTGGTATTTGCAATACAGTACAGGATTATATCTCAAAAACTAATAAAAAAAGCTGCAACATTGACACATATTAACAAAAATTGTTGCTAATAAATAAATGAAGTGATATTGTTTTTAATAAATGAGCAAATAAACGCTTTCACCAACTATTGGTAAAAATCTGCTGATTTGTTTCTTAGTATCTGGCGAACAATATTTCCCTCATCTGTCAAGATTCTTAACTCCCAATTAACTGAGTGTTGTGATGATAATGTCTCTGGTGGTGTGGGATGTAATAGAAAAGCATTGTGTTACGGAATCGTATGAGCAGTAGAATGAGTGATGTGGCAAGTACTTCCGTAAAACTTACTAGAAGAAAATTATGAGAAGGTTGTATACAAGATGAAAGGAAGAAATGGCGAATTCAGGACTAAATACGAAATACTCTATATTTTCAAGTACCTAACGGAGTTGGTAACATCAAGCAGACCTACAGACAGACTTTTTTGCACATATTTCAGGGTAACTAAGAGATGAACAAAAACATTAGTTGCTCTGAAGAAGAAGGGCGATATTGTTTACGTACAGAAGCGAAGAAATGCAACAAAATATCGCACGTTTACTTCTAATGATGAATCTCTGGTAATTGAAAATGTCAATTCATTTTCCAGCAAACAAAGCCAATATAGAAGGGGAAATTTAAGCAAAGAATATCTACGTTAAGACTTAAATATTAGTCGGTTATATAAGATATTACCTTTAACAGAAAATTCACCAATCTAAGATGTACTTCTTCCCGGAGTAATATTTTGCAAGTTGTGATCTACTTCATATACAAAACCCATATTAGCCAAACTACAATAAGGCCAGGATGAAGTTAAACTTTGCCATAGAAAGGTGGAAAAGGCAAGAATTTGGACGAAGAGAGACACTCAAGAATCTCAATTACCAACGAGTGATACTTGCATATTATAATAGATTTCGAACAAGTGTAATTTTTGCCAACAGTAGCGGATGGTAACAGGTATTATCCAATTATCTTGCTATAATTTATCCCTTCATGTAGCAGGCAATCAAGCAATCACATCCTGGAAGGTAACATACAAAATAATGTTGATAATACGGAGCGACAATTGCGTTGCGCAGAATAAAATAAGATGCTGCAATTTTTATGGATGTATTTAAATGTAAAGGACTACAGCAAAGTGAATCAGAAATACTTAATTTCCAGTCACTCTTACTTGAATTGTGAGCGGGGCACCGCGCAGATAGTAAAGAAAAAGTAAATAGCAAAGTGTAATGTTTTTAAACAATCAATTTTAGAAGAACGTGACTTCATTGCTCCTTGAGAATATGAAACTACCTCGACTACAATGTACCAGACCATTTTTTTTTTCAGACAAACGAGAAAATCTCACAGCAATGATACATTTCATATCGAAAAAAAACGATACACAATATGCATACAATACGATTTGCAACGTAAACGTTAATAGTATTGACTAATAGTTACATCTTTTCATAATATTCTGCTATTGTATTACATTACAGTCAGTGTATTGCGTAATATTTAGGTTTTATTACTATCATTTGTAAAAATCATTTGCATCAACACCGAATGCATTACTTCAGTAGATACATTGAGGTCAATAAAATTTTGACCTTTACCTGCTTCTTCAATGAGGAGATTCTAAAATTTGCAAGGGGTGAAGGTCTAGTACCCTTGGCTTTAAACCGTAACTTGTTACCTTGACCTTGATCTTCACTAAATTTTTAGACGAGAAATGCAAGAATTATCAATTGCTGATGGTCAAACAAATAACCTTGACATTGAGATCTTGAGCAGGAAATAGAATTGAAGATCAACCTCACCTTGTCGTTATTTTAACCTTCACTCTTTCTCAGTATTTTGATATAACTGACTTGCAAATATCAAATATATGATATCCCTCGATATGATGTAAGAGATGTTTGTTTATTGGATACAAAATTCACATTTATGCGACCTGAAAATATACGTGTTAGTCTACCTAGTGATTGATTACCGAAGGCACAACGAGACGCTGGCTATTTTTTGTAAACTAGCCATCACAGATTACCGTACTATGGTGGATGGTTTATCATCTTAAAATGAACGATTAAAAAAAATAGTGTGTTGTAATGGATTATGATGTCACAAACATGAAATGGAACATAAGGTTTTTGAGCAACTCCTTCAGGAATTTGGGAAAATGCGCTTAGTTAATGTGGGTGAATCCTAGAAACAAGTCTATATGCATGGTGAAATACCAGCCTTATATACCCATTACAACACTGTTGTGTTATATAATTATCTTCCTTAAAGAACTTTATACTTTGACCTTGAACTGACGTTCGAGGAGAAGGTTTTAATATTGGTAATGGATGAATGTTAAGTTTAGGTCAAGGTCGACAACAAGTTAAAGGGCGCTGTAGTAGTAAGGGTGGGGAATACTTCTAAGTAACTGATATTGTTGGTGATTAGTTAGTCTATGATCTCTTCATAACTATAGTTATCAATAAAGAAATACGTGAAGGATAAAATGATTGAATGTTAGAATTGAGCTTTTAGAAAAGTTTTATTCGTTGCAATAATCTTCGACGACATATACGACGTAGCTGTATTGGTAAACGACTAAAATTTGAGGAAGGCCATATATCAAATACTACTTTAAAGTGTGTACTGAAATACTGTAATGAATATGTCAACAGACAGCACTATACGGCTCATGCACGAAGTAATGGACATAAGAAAAATGCGTTTGTAATAATGAACGATGGTGTGAGCAGAATAACCGAAGCTTTCGTTGACAAAATAGTAAGTTATCGCATTAGTGCCCAGGAAATCTATAGATACGGATGAATTTATGTATACTATACGAGAAAGAAACTTTAATTTAGTAGAAAGTATGATTAAGTATATTAATAATTTTAAACTAGAGAATACAAATTTTTATAAACTTTGGCTGTATATTCTACAGTTACATAAGATTTCAATATTACCTCGAAATTCCTATTTTTATCTTTAAATCTAGCACTGTCTAAGTACGTCTGTTGCCAGTTACCTATCCTTGATTGTCTATATGTATATCTCATAGTAATACATAAGGTAAGTAATATTTTTCATCAATAAACATACTTTTTTCATTATAGTTTGATCACTACATATTAATCAAATTATATATGTATATCCCATTTTATTTCATCCATTCCATACAAGAACATCTCTTTTGTAATACAACTCGCCTCCGATATAGGCAGTGTATTACAAAAGAGATATAAACCGTTTAAAGCAGTGACAAGAATTGTTTTAAATCTCCATTCATTTGAACTACGATACCGTCATAATAGTTTTTATAATTACAATGATTCAACACCGACAATCTCTCAGATATTAAATCGACCAGTTTCCCAAGTTAGTGATCATATATGAGATATGCATAATAATCAACACCCCGTTCAAACTTTAACACCTTCTTGGAATTGTCTAACTACTCACACTTCAAACTTATTCCACAGAAACCAATGTTTAATGGAGTATTTTTGGAAATCTGCTGGATATTGTTGATTTATTAGCTGTTAAATTCACCCACTCGTGTTCATTCATTGCTATGAATGGACCTTTTTCCAAGGTTCGTACTACTAAATTAAAAGAAGTTTCTGAATTTAATGCAATTGATACCAATTTTCCTCCTTTCCTGTAGTGTGAAAGTTTTCTGTATTGTACGGTTTTGTTGCAATTTCATTATTATAGTTCAAGCATTCAAGCATTATTTTTTTGGTTTTTTGGTTCATTTTAAAGAATTTATTACACGACGGTTTCAATAGACGATACAGTACTGCTACTTTAACTACGAATTGAGAAGTAACTTTAACAAGTAGATCAAGGTCAAGGTGGTAAAAGCGAGTTTGACTTATTCCCATTGTCAATTCTAGAACCTCTCCGTTGAAGAGTTTGGGGAAGGTCAAGGTTAAGGTTCGTAGACTTTCAAGGTCTTAGCGACCTTGCTATCATTGCCTTACATATTATTATTACCTCACGATCAACAATTAATTAGATTCATATTGATTGATTTCTGTATTTAAAGGAAAACCAACATAATTATCTTAATGGGTTGTTACCCCAGAAAGTCGCCCCTAAAAATATAATATGTAAATATGTAATATAGTCAATATGTATTGATTAAGCAAATAATTAAAATAGAACTTATTGACACACAAATTAAAAAACGGGGTTGATTTTCAAGAAATATGTGAAACGATTTTTCGGGGAATATCATTAAAGCATTCCTGGAATAGAAATCGCGCAATATCAAATACCGCAAATGGATTTTCCAACAAACCAAAAATGGTACTACATTAAAGCATCTATGCGAACTTAGCCTCCAGTTTTTCTAGCCCCCAATTAAATAGGATTTTACATGTATGTACAGTATTTTGATGATAACAAGGGATCCACTCAACCGATTTGGATAAACAATGCCTCATTCGAAAGCTTAATGCTGAAGCTGGATTTTTAGGTGTTCATATCTGCATAAACAAGGAGCCGAACACGGTGCCATTACGGGCTGTACTGGTTTAACGAGAGCAAATTGAGATCGGGAATTTTGTGATTTCAATAAAATAAATTATGACGAATCGAATACATCGTTTACAAATTACGATAATTTAAAATCATTTTTATGGTATTTTCAATGCATTAAATACGGTGCGTATTTTCGATTGTTTTCGATTCGTAAGAGCAATTAAAGTTCCAACAGGGAGTATAAATTGTAGTGAGATTTTATTTTAAAGTTTCTCGTGTTTGGATTTCGTCGCGGATATTTTCAGCGACTCTTTGATCATTTTGGACAGTATTTAACTGTACCTGTCAGTAGGAATAACTTTCGAACAGAGAAGAAAATAGTAAGATGTATAACACAACGCGGATTATTTTCTTATTTTAGTATAATCTATAGTTTTAGTTGGCATTATTTAGCATCTAAAAACCTTCACGTAGACAAAGTGTAATAAACTGAAGTCAAACTGTTTTAATTTGTAAAATGTACTTTAAGTATAAATCTGAAAACCTGCTACATATGCGCAACAGGCTTAAGTCCACATACCGACAATCGATATAGGAAGCAAACGTCGAGGCTATTACTTTATACTTACTGAACTCAAGCAATAAATCACTTGCAATATAGAACGTGATCAATTTAACTTAATTTTTCATTAAATTCAACTTAATAAAAAGTGACTGTGAATGCTGTCATTCAAGTTGAGACCCGTGAGATGCTAAACTGATTACTGAATGGCCCTGCAAAGGATTGACAAAATCCTGTCAGTTTTATAAAGAAAACTATTAACTTATATGTCCCCGATTAACTAAAGTTGTAAATTGTTCTTTGAAGGAAGGCAGATTTATGAACTTGCTAAATAACGCTTTGGTATTTGCCGTCTTTAAAAATGCTAGTAAAGAAGGTATTAAAAAATTCCGCATCATAAGCATCCTGCGTCTATTCTCAAAAGTATATGAAATGATAATAATATGCCAAATGCTTTTGAAGGTGGCGATAATTGTATTCTTTTGCAGAAATTAGAAACTAAGTATAATATGTATAATATATTCTTTAAGTTTGCGTAGGCTTGTGGTTCGCAATATTAACATAATAAAGTTTTTGAGAACTTATATCACCGCCCCTTTATTATGCTTTCCCAATCATTGTAATTATATGGTGTCGAAAATAAGTAAATAATTTTATTTACTTGCTGGGAGTTTCGCTAAGTGTGGCGGAAAACGTTTATTATGCATTTGTTCACTCATTAGTTAGCTATTCAATTCTTCCATGGTGTGTAGATCCTGGATGTGAACAAATGTTTAAAATACAATGCAGGTATGTGCGGGTTTTGACAGGATTACTATACCGGGATGATTGTTATCCTGCTTTTGTTTGGCTATCTATTCTGACTTTGTCATCATTAAATATATGTGCCTTATGCCTTCTATTATATAGGTACGTTGTGGTGAATAGTAATTTGTAAAGGGGGAACTCCGATGTTCATTCCCACAACATACGAGCAAAAGAAAATCTATGCTTAAACTTTTTCTGGCTGACACAAAACCAAACCTGTCTCTTGTATATTTATTAAAACACGATTAGAATTCTTATTATTAAAAAATGCCCTTTATTACACACAAGAATTTTTAAATTATAATTCTAAAGAATTCGTGAATTAAAGCTGAAAATTTTAAGTATTTCTGTAACCTTGAATACATTCTTCTAAACAATCTCAGATTCTTTTACAATCTCTGAAAACGATGTCCTGAAAATTTTGAATCAATTTTAAATATATATATATATCACAAGAATGAACGGATAAACATTATATTGAAAAATAATAAACGTTTTAAAGTCGATTTAATCAAGTTTAGGTGTGCCTTAAATCATTTATTATTTTTCATAGGCACCATCGTCAAATCCTTTTAAACACAACACTGCACATTGGAATACTGAGCACATGAATAATAAACTTTTACAAAAACCATATCTCAGAAATGAATTGAGATATTATTACGTAATAACGACCATATTAAATCAAATTTAATGAAGATTATCCAGTAAGAAGTAAATTCTTGTTTTTCATAACCATCGTTGCAACGATTTCTTAAATCCTACTCTGCATGTTGTATCGCTTCGTTTTAAAAATAAAAATTTTAAATTTCACATCTCAAGAATGAACTGAAATATGTTGATAAAATGGTAATTAATTTAAAGTAAATTTAATCAAGTTGAAATGTGCCGTAAGTCATTTCTTATTTTTCATAAGAACCATTCTCAGATCTCCTTAAGTACAACACTGCACATTTGAATACTGAACATGTGAATAATAAAGATTTAAAAAGCTATACCTCAAAAATTGAGATATCATGATGTACTAACGACCATATTAAAGCAAATTTAATGGAGATTATCTGCGAAGAAGTTGAACTCTTGTTTTGCATAATCATCGTTGCTACGATTTTTTAAATCCAACTCTGCATGCTGTACCGTTTCGTATTTAATAGTAAAAGTTTTAAATGTAATATCTCAAAAATTAAATTAAATATATTCACAAAATAATAAGCATTTTAACGTAAATTTAATCAACTTTAAGTGTGCCTTAAATCTTTCTTATTTTTCATAAGCACCATTATCAATTCTTTTAAGCACAACACTGCACATTTGAACACTGAACATATGAATAATTGGAACAAATTCAGATATTATCATGTAATAACAACCATATTAAAGCAAATTTTACGGAAGTGTCTTAATCTTCTCCGCACCTAGGAGAAGATTAATTCTTGTTTTCCATTATGAACGTTGCACCGTTTTTTGAATCTAACGCTGCGTATTATATTGTTACTGATTTAAAAATAGAAATTTAAAATATGATATCTCAATAAAGATATAATATTTATAAGATAAAATATTAAAGATAATTATAAAAATGTTTGGGTGAAAAAGGCAAAGAGCTTATATTAGCGCTGCTTTTACTTAGCCTTTTAGAAATTTAAATTACATAACCTAATATTAACAAAGTGTATGAACGAATAATTAACACAAAGATATTACAATGTGTAATAAACATTAATTCAAGTCCCATAACTAACAGTTTTAGTGCCATTTGATCTCTGTGTGGACACTCATAAATGTCAGCCCCATCCCGATAATTCAAATTATCCATTCTACGGAAGAAAAAGGTAGAGAGAAGTTGACAAAATTTTGTAAATCACGACCCTAGGAATCATCTATCACCTCTCCCGCTTAATAATAGGAATATCGACCTTCGAAACCGATGAAATGAATATGTTCGTTTCATCACGTCAGGTAGATCATTGTACACCTTAACTATCTGGTAACTCAAGAATCGTTTAAAAAAAATCCGTCTTATATACTGGAGGCGTAAGCAGACCTTTAAGCCTTAAATTTAGGTTGTTCGATAACGTATTTTGTCCAGTAAATATTTAGGAAGTTTTGAATATAAAATTTTGTGGAAAAATGTCGCACAATGAAGCTAGACAGCTTCTCATCTAGTTTATGAGATATGTGATAATATCTCATATTTTAAAGTCTTTGAACACGAAACCGATCTGCCCTGGTCAAACATGGCCCATATACAACGTCGGCGTAATTAAATCTAGACTGTACTAGCACTTACATAAAGTTCTAAGACAACTTTACATAAATCTAGAAGGTGCCTTGCAGGGTAAAATGCCTGTAATTTTGCGTAGGCCGATTTAAGAACAGATGTTATACCATGAAACCGTAGATCCGTGTCGATATGGAAACCCAAATTACGCGCCTCGGTTACTACCAGTATAGGTAAAAAGGTATAGGTAAAAAGGTTCTTTTACGACCAAAAACCATAATCCTGAATTTCCTAGGATTCAATTTAAGATTGTACTGCTCTGCCATTTGGGAGAAAGCCAGCAGCTCCTGGCTCATTACCTTCAGGCTGTGATCAAAGTTGTCCGGAGAGAAGGAGAAGTATACCTGAGAATCATCGGCATATAAGGGAACCTTGTTGCAATGAAAGACTTGAAAAGATTAGGCAGGAGGTTTCTATTGAAAAGAGGAGAGGTGAGAGGATTGATACCTTCGCAACTCCGGATTTCAGAGGTACTAAGGTTGATTTAATATTTAATCGCACAAATTGATTGCAGTCTCTTTTAATAGTATCAAAAGCGTTACTGAAAGCCTTACTGTGGCATACCTATATCCCTGTCTGAAGCCAGATTAAAAATTATAGGTAAAATATTTGTGAAGTGTATATATTCACTGTGTTGAGTCCATAAAATCTTTACAAAAATCTTTGACATAGATGACAGGAATTTGACTAAGAACAGAACTCGGGCGAAGTTCACAAAAGATTTGGGGTTCTTGACCTCAGCTATCGGATGTACTGACGCAATTCTCTAGTATGAAGAAAATATGGATTGCGTAATAGACAAATTAATTAAATGTTTAATGTATTTTAGTAAAAATTGACGTAATAATTTAAGAAGATGAAAGGGAATACCGTCAACAATCACTGCCGTTGACTTGAAATTGTTTATAGTAATCATTGCAACATTCTCCGACACAATATGAAAGGAAAAAAATTCCGTTAGAAAGATCACTAATAAAAATCACAGGGATATTGGCAAGATTCGAAAAGCTATGATAATTATTAGTGGACTGCGGAATTGAATTTAAGAAGAAAGGATTCAATTCTTCAGCTTGCATCAGAAAATCTGAGATATCATTCTTTATATTGATATAAACCAATAAACGAAAAGCTCACCATGAAGCTACAACTTCATTTTGATTTAATTGTATGTTAAGATAATTCCTGTTCAATTGCTTTAGTAGCGAACTTGTCAAATTGCGTAGGTTCTTAAGTATATTCCAAGCTGTAGGATTTTGCGCTTTCTTGAACTTGCATAAGGCAGAATCACGATTTCTCATAATGGGGGGTGAGAAATTCCAAATTATGGTAAAGGTACTAGGCCAGCATAGTAAAACTGCCAAACGGTTAGGCGTTCTCAGCCCAAACATTTTTAATATGATCTTTTATACTTTTTTATCATCTTTATGTTTGTTTGCCGAGTTTTTCAGTTATAACTCAACAACCATTGAAGATTTCACATTTCATTCTTCAATAAAATTGTAGCTAAGGCGTAAATTCAAAGTTTCTATTAATATATCCATGTGAAAATTAAGTTGCACTAATTTTATCGTACGAAATCTTCAACACATGCCACAGTATTTCGAGAGAACAACAAATTTTCGCTGTTACTCTTCTGTCACTTTTCGATGTAGACTGGGATGAGACGCTGTCAGATCAGGTGAATGAGATGGTTACAGTACACCATCTCATGATCACCCAGCTGTACATGCTGGGTCACCATCTTGTTGGACCCAACCGTTTCTTTTTTCAATTAAGGCTTGCTTCTTATGTGGTTGATAGGACGTAATCGGTTAGCTTAATGTGTGCGAATCTAAAGATCTTCTGCCATGTATCCAATTCTAGGGACAGTTCCGCTCTTCAGCGAGATCTATGTAAATTTGTTCAAAATTGACATAAGTTTGAAATATACAAAATGTCCCAAAATTGGGAAACCAAGTTGACATTTTTAAACATAAACCAAGGAATATTTAAAAATTTCAACTTAAGCATAATATCTCAATTTTGGAACACCTTATACATTCCAATTTTAACTCAAAAATTGCGCACTAAAAATATAACAGATCACTAAGCATTCTTTTTTTTAAGAACATCTCCCGAATTTATATCGAATTGATTTCATACTGTATGCACACACTGTTTATTTGTCAATAGACAAGCCAATAGACCGATAATTGACCTAATCACATTTGCCCATTCAATTGTGGAACTCTATTTAGTCATGGCCATCGTTTGAGTAGTTCTTTTGTTATAATTAAAATAGCTAGAAAAATTTTGAGCTAATTTCGCATAAATCATCATTTCTAATATATGATTATGTACAAACTAATTCAATATAGAAAATAATACTTTCATTCCGAATTAAGTAGGGGAAATTAGTACGCTAATTTTAGATCGGTCAGCGCTAATCGTTGTTAATGGACTGTATTAATCAAGTTAAAATTTGTTTAATGTTTGCATCGCCTAATGCGTCCTCATATTTGGCGTGACCCCAAACTAGTTAATTTGGTTGACTAACTAACTTAAATATACAGTCCCGCGAGGGCTGTTTAACGTTTCCTATGTGATGCCATTTATCTTGGACGTGCTGCAGTAACTGACCAATTTAAAGTGTTTTATAAAGTTTGGAACTACATATGGATATAAAGAAAGTTGTGTTCCGTTTTAAGTAACGCTTTATTACCGCAATAATTCAGTTAGTTTAATGATTTATTTAGATATATATATATACATATATAGTGGATAATACATTTTTATTAAAAGTTGGCAGTGATCTTTGTAGTAAAACTCGACCTTTGGCGCCGGAAGTGGGTGTCGGCGCCTACGCGTCTGCTTCATTTCAACAAAGCTCGATCCTTATACAGTTTCCCCAGAGGGTCAGACGCATTTTACTCCCAAAATAGATGGATATTTATCACCGCCTTCGTTCGCCGCCAGAAAAACCTTAAAAAAAATCAGTTTAAAAACATGGAAATTTCCCACATCGCCAAACCGAACTGAAAATAATTTTTCAACCATCTAATTACCTTATCCCATTTCGTCGTCGCGTCATTTAGATAATGGAAATCAGATTATCGGGGTTTTTGGTCTCCCTTTCCGCGTGGATTAAGGGGATTGACGACGTAAGAACTTTATAGGAGCCGGTTTTATAGATTTCGTTTGGATCAAATATGAAAAGCAAAAAAAAGTTCGAACATAATGTCTTTGAAATCACACTTGAGATCAGTTTGCATGTTGGTAACAACAAAAAAGTGTGTGGATTGGCTTCGAAAGTCGTGTCGAATGCCATTTTAGGCCGCGACAAATTTTCCCGTTCGTCCTTGACCCTTGAAGTAAACGATGGAAATCTTACCCTCGTAACGTGAAAATCGTCGCTTCTAAACCACAATAACTGGTCACTATGTTCGTGTTGATAAAAAATCGCGCATAAGATTTGTTTGACAATATGTTTCGATATTTATGAAAATAATATTAAGTTTAGTAGTTTACATTTTTTATGTACCCATAAAATATTTGCCGACAAAATTGATAAAGTGATAAATCGTCAGTGTCTTGTGTTAGAATTTAATATTGCGATAAAACTCCTTGTTATTTCTTATAGGTACATAAAAATACGTTTATATAAAATGTTATATTTTGTATTGGATATAAAATTGAACACGATAATAAAACAGATTTTAATGCTTTATCCATAATTCATTGTATAGGCGGATTTTCAGCTTCATACGTTGTGGAATCTCTATATTTTATTTTTAGCGAGATTTAAATTCGAATAAAATTGTTAAACTTATTAATTAATTGCATTGATTCAAATATATGGTATGTGGTTATACACGAATATCATAGAAATTATGAAAGATATCAAGCTCACGGGAGATCTATTTGTTCTGATTGGTCTGTACCAAAGATAGGATTTGTGGAAGAATTGAAAACAATCAATATTATTACACAATTATTATTAGACAAATGAATCAATTTATCGTCTTTGGCGATATCTTCCAAATAACCCATAAATATCTTCCATTGAAATAATAATATCCAATATGGCATTACAAAAAGGAACTACAAAAAAGAGAGAAATGTTGCTATAGCAATCTACATCAAATATGAAACGAACGCAATTGTTCTGTAATCTTTACAACTTCCTATACAGTGCTATTGATAGTCGTGAAATTTGATGTCCGTTGTTACACTGTGTCATTTATTCAGTTTGTTATTCATTTAATGGCGACACCTATTTAGTTATTTTCTTTTAGTTATAGTGTTAAAAGTAGGAAGGCTTTCGCGACCAGTGTTAATTGAACTAAAATTATAACTAACACTAGCACTAACACTAGAACTATCACTAAGACCCACGGCATAACCCGAAAGTTTTTAGTTTTAGATCTAGTATAATTCCTAGTGCTAGTTCTAGTGTTGGTGCTAGTGTTAGTTCCAATCTGAAGTTCAATTGTATCTTTTCTATATTTATCATGAAAACATTCAAACTTACTTTGTACATTTTTGTACATTTTAACCGCAACTTTCATGAATTCATACATGTCACTAAAGTCTCTTCAAATCCAAGGCTAACCAAGAGTTTGTTAAAAAAATAATAAGCAATATATTGTCATGTTTTAGTTGCAGGAATCAATACAAACCATTTATTATTTAAAGTATTCTTCTCATTTATTTTTACCAATACATTTTAAACAAAATAACTTCTTTTAATATTAATTGAATCTTCTTAATTTTATTATTCAATCTTCTTTTACCATTTTTTTAGCATTTCTGTTCAATGTTTTCGTACAATTACATGGTCAGCGTGTGATTCTGTTTACATTTAGTTCGTTTGGACTTGAATAAAATGAAATGAATCCTAAAGTTTTATCAATGTACATATTATGGGCATAAAAATTTTATTCATAGTGTGGCCAAAATTGCATTCTAATGACTTCATTAATCTTGCATTTCAATTAAAAATGTTTCAATATTCGACTTGAAAGAGGTCAAACTCGGTCTTATTGGAGCATTCCAATTTAATAAACGATTTCTATGTTTATTTTTGATAACACTTAATATCAAAAATGCTGTTTCGCAGATATAAGTGGAATAAAAAGGTTTGTGGACTTTGATCAATTAATCCAACCCAAAAGTCTGCAACGTTTTCACAGTGAGATTTCATCACTTTTAGATGGGCATTAGTTGATATTTCAATAAGTTGTTCCTGTTATCAAATAGATAGATTATTATCACTGCATGCCATAAAGAAATCACGTACCCACAGATTGTTCTTCCTTACACCCGTATCAACCGGAAAGTACTTCTTAAAATAATTTCAAGTGATCCAATGTACGACTTAACCACTCTATGTAAATTTTCTTTATTTAAGCTTTCATTTTCAGAAATAAAATGTGAAAACAAGTTAGCTGAAATGTGTATAAGTTACGCTGAAAATATTCAGCATTTTTTGGGAGTATTTATCGCCTAAAATTACTTTAGTTGCATCTAAAATACATGGTAAAACTAATTCCTCTCCCACAGTAAAGGGTTTTTTAGTTTTAGCGATTCTGAGAGAAAGTTGATATGATGCTTTCAAAGTAGCTTTATCATAAATCGTACTCGATAAAAAATAAATAAGTTTTGCGGCAAAATCCTTATGCTCATGCAAGGAGCCTCCCTGTCTACTTTAAACCGAAAACTAGAAATTATGATATTTTGAAATGTTTGTTGTATTCCTGCAATTTTTTCATTTCTAGGTTGTAACTGATTATGGCCTATGCTTTTCCACATCATTATAAACAAACTAAGTGAATGAGGTCTTCGACCATATATTTTGATTTTTGAATAATAAAGTGTAATAGCCAAATTCTAACGAGTTGGATTATATATCCTTAGACCATAATGAATTATTTTCACGCAAAAGACTTTGCAATATAAAAAACACGACTATCCAATATCCAAGTATTTTGTTGTGTATTATATCAGAAATTTTTTTCCTTTAATTGCTTTATCTTGATCCAAATCAAACGCTTCACATTATAAGAAAGAAGCTTGAATATTATAGGTCTTGAAGAAGGGTTACCAGACTTAACGGATGGTTTTCTGGGAGGATTTGTCACAGGAAAACCGTGAATGAGGAGGCAATTTCTTCTGGAGTATGCCTCTAAATCATCGATACGTTCGTCAAAACCAGTTAAAAACTTTTACCTCATTGTTGCAATCTTTAGTGTATTGACGAAAATCATTAAAGTCTTACAGCCTATCGAGCGAAGAGGAGCCTCAGATACGTACATAGAATCCAAAAATTTTACTTCAAGAACATATAAGGCCTCAGAACCAGTTCCCCCATCTCAACAAGTTGAGCGAATCGACATTAATCAAGTTATTCACGGGTTATAGATCGAAATATGATAATTTAAATGTTTAAAATGAAATAGAATAAACCACAATCCGACATTAATAAAGTACTCATATCAAACCAAAACTTCCACGCAAAAAGTAACTCGGGAATGGCAATTCTTAAATACGAATTATCACCAAAATACAATATATCAAAACCGCATCGGCAAATGCACATATGTCATATTGGACCGGCTATTCCTGTAACCATCCCCATATATTAATAATGTAGTTGTTTTTGGACAATTATAATTGAAAACATGTTGAAAACTACTACTAAAAAAAATTTAACAAAAATCCTGTCATTCCACAACAGAACTAAAACAATAACGAAGGTTTGTTGTATGTTTGTAAAGTCATACTTTACAAAAATATCTTTCACGCCTTAATAAAATTTATCAGATAAACCCTTAACTGCCTAAAATGTACGGACCATCTAAAATGCACAAAACCAATATACGAATAAAACACACATCCTTTTTAAGATATGTACCAAACAATTTTTTTTGTAATTTTGATGATAACATTTACACATATTCCGTGGTTTCCGTTGGTTTACTCGTGGGTTCACCGTTGACTGCTTTTCTTCTGGCTAATTTTTTCTTCTCGTTAAAATAGAAGAAGATTTAATCTTGCAAAAAGAATTTGTACCAATAAAACATTATTTCATGGACTAGCTACCGAGATGATATCCTAGTTTTATGGAAACAAGAAAACCTAGATAAAATTGAATACCTAAAACTTTCACCAACACTTAAACAGCTTTCAAAATAAATTGAACTTCACGTTGACATCTAAAAGCAACATTCCATACATTTCCTGGACTTGACATTGAATAGGAAGAATAAGACATTAACTTTGACATCTGTCGTAAACCAATTCAGACAATGATTTCAACAGATCACACATAAACACATAAATTATCGCAAATAAATTAGCGGCTTTACGAACATTTGTAGACAGTGCTTTTAACAGCAATTTATCAAACAAAACCAGAGAAAATGAACTTAATATCTTACATAATTATATATAAAGCTAAAAATCCATATAACATTACAACTACACTAACAGGAATAAAACAAGAAGATCCACCCAAGAGATATATTTCCATGAGTATCTAGGGCGATAAACTGTCTCGAAAAATCAATAATCTATTCCAATTCAATTTACAACATTGAAACAACCTTCACAAGTAAAAACGCTATAAAACAAACCGTATTCAATGCTAAACTGAATATAAAATTCCAGCATAATGCAGAAAAGCAGAGTTTACAAATGGAAACGTAATGCCTATAACAGACAAAACAGGAAAAGCCCTAGAAAAAAAGAGTGAAAGAATATCTCACCTTCGATTCAACTAATTTCTGACGACATATAAAAGAAATTAAATACGAATTTAAAGAAGAAAATATACATCTGAAGTACAAAAAGAAATATTTATTTATTTATTCTAATGAGTATGGACAAAAAAAATTAAATAAATTATAATGTTAAAAGACATACAGACAAACAATGACAACTCCGGATGGAGTTATGCACACCGATAACATCACCAAAATTGTGAAATACATCAATTTCGCTGATGATTTATGCTCAGACCATTACATTCTAAATAGCCATCAATCAAACACTCTCCATACAAACGGGAATATCAAAATATCTACTTAAGACGAACGTAGATGAAGTAAATGTAGACATGAAATTTTTCATACACATATCCAAAACAGGTTTAAATAATATACACGGTATATAAGAAGTTCAGAATTTTTTCAGGCTCTCTATAGAGTAGCACTCTTCGAAAATAATATGTTTACCAATAACTTCCCAACTTCGTACTCGAAATAAATCACATCAAAAAGCGAAAATATAGAGAATACAAACTACAAGGGCAACGAATTAAAAAGTTAAATGAATAAGAAAAATATGAAATCTAATCCAAAAATGTTAACTAAACCATTGGCTAAAATGTGTATATATGCAAAGATGTCAAAACAGATAGTGGAAAAACAATGAAAAAAAAAACAAATAAGTGGCAAAACTCAGACCTGTGGTCTGAACAAATCATGAGACAGCACAGCAGCTGCTGTCGCAAACACAGTCCGCAATAACTCGCTAGAAAAATTAATGTTGCAATGACATTAATGGCAACGAAAAGGCGGACAAGCTGGCCAAAGAGACAACGATATGCCCTTTATTGGACATCAACCCAATAGTGGACTACAAAAATGCTACATAAAACTCACAATCGTAATGTACAGAACTAATAAACAGAAGGAAGGCATCAAAGACATCCTCACGATGGAAAAAACTTACTGGTCATAGACAAACGAAAAGTATAATAGATCCCATGGTTGCTAAGGCAAAACAAAACACAAGTGGTATTATGTCTCAGAAAATGGGATCTAAGGACGCTCACGGGCTTCCTGTTCCATCATGCACACCGTAAATACAATCTTTCCACATTCTGCAAACCGAGGAAAAAAAATTTGCTAAATTTGTGTAGGCAGATACCGCTTAAGACACCAAATTTTCGGTGAACCTCTTTGACACCTACCGACATAAAGGAACAAAACATTGAAATAATTTGAAGGTTCATTAAAGACTTACTGTTGTCCTAAACCCCTGAAAGGCTTAAAGTTATAATAGAACTTATAGGTTGCGGTGATGAGAGGGGTTGTTCCTCTCAGCCTAGCTGTAGTAATGATAATAATAATGTTTACACTTGTATAAAGAGCACAACTATAAGAATCCAAAACCTGGTGCCTTTTTTTTGTCTTACCAACATACAGTCCACCAAAGCATTGTACATGGCTTTTGTCAGTGTTCTTCATCCTGTCATCGTGCGGAACCTTTTTTGAGATAACTGCTTTATAGAACCCATTAGTTCAGTAATACATCTAGATTTGTACGTTGTATGATTATTCATAAGATTGCACTCATTAAAAGGTGTTTCAATCAAACTTAAATATAGCATATATGAGAAATATTTCAAAAAGTTAAATGTTCCAAAGCGTTATCTTTTTTAATTCTGGTCGAATACGATATTATTGGTTGCTAAGAAATCGTTTAAATTAGCAAACCGTTCTGTACTATTTTTGATAATGCATTCCTCACAAAGCTTAAATTAAAATTTTAGTTAGTTTACATTGCTATCGACCTTAAAGATTATAATAGTTGGTCCTTGTAAAAGTAAAAGATTTTCGTACCTAAACGACGTTAGCCTAAGTATAAAAATATGTCTCAAAAGTAGGCTAAATTTTGAAGCCAATTTGGCCTACCAATCTGGCATTATGTAAATATATAGATAGAATAGAATTCGTGTGTGTATGTATCCATCAAAAACTACCAAAATTACTAATCTACCAACATCTGCAGATTCATCCAAGTAAATCAATCTTTAGCGTGTGGTGATAATGGTCCACTAATAGCAGAAATCTGATATATCTTTAGTTCGTCGTGAAATCGTCGTATCAGATAATGAGAAAACGTCATCATTGCTTACAAGTTATTCACCGATATGATTAAATCTTTTGCACAAGCTTTAATCATTTTTTCTGATATCATATAATCTTCGGTTTGATTAGGTATATACTAAATTCGCTGTAATTATGTTAATTATCCTCTAGATAGTTTTGCTTAAAGTTGAAAAAAGGGGATCATTACGAACATTCCTTTCAGAGGTATTCCTTCTCTGATTTTGTTCAATACATTTTCTTTTAAAATACTCGCTTTTACCTTTTAATGTCGGATGTTTAATTTCCAAATAACGCTTTAAGTTTGCAGGATTTAAGCTGCTGTTGTTTACTACTTGCTCACATATTTCACAAAGCCCATTTGGCTCGGTTTTATCGCCAATACGGAATTTATTTTCTTCTCCACTTTTAACCATCGGATTTAATGTTAGTAAAAAAGTGGTCTACTATTTAAGAGAACAAGAAAAGCTTGTTTTCCTTATTTTGATTCTAGTGTGCCAGTTTGAAGTCAATCCTACTTTCTGAAGGATTTTAGGTTAGGTTTAAACAAAGCACAATTTATTATAGAATAATTCACATACTACCGTTAGGCGTTGAAAAAATTAAAGAAATGTAGTTATACACCAAATGTTTGAAGCTATTTTAATAATAATTAGTTTATTGCCACATTAATTAATAACGTCTGTTAACAATAGATCAGTTTATCGCCAAAGGCAATGTCTTCCAAGAGACTCAACCAACAATATAAGTAACAAGTTAATATAAAATAAAATAATATGGCATTATATAAATAATTCAACATTTAAGCAAAAGAAGAAACAGAGTAAAGAGAAAAATAAACAGAATTAGTACAGTTGATAGAAAGAAAAAGAAAAGAGAAGTAGGTAACATCAAGAGTTGGATTCCGATAGTTGTAGTGATAACAGATAATCTCTTAGGCAGACCTTAAACCAAACTTTAAAACCTTAAAACATTATAGCCATAAACTGAAACTTCGTGTACAAATATACTGGAGTCTGGGATGAAAGTATTTTATGCAATGTACTCAGTATACGAAGGGATCTGCGTCTCTCGATGTACTTACCCAGGCCAAAAATAAAGCATTGGCAATTGTTCTGCAATCTTTCTAATTTGTTACCGAAGGTAATTGTCAGGTCGAGATACACAGCATCAGCATAATCTATGTGGGGTAGTATTAGTAAGCAACAAAGTTTACGACGCACAGCAAGAGGAAGGAAACAACCAAGTTTACGCAAAGAATGAAAACAGAAATAGACCTTCTTATAGACAGGCTGAATTTGATACCGCCAAGACAGCGCTGAGTCCATTGTCACCCCAAAGTCTTTGACTATATTGGTGAAATATATAACATTGTCATCAGTTGCGTATCATTGGAAGAGTAAAACTGTTAGTAAAGGCTTTGAACTCAGGCCAAAACGTTTAAACCGGTCAAGTATCCTGAACAGAAGCCGCGTTATGGATGCTGAGAGCTTATTCTCGAAGTGATAATTGCAAGAAATAAATTTGGTAACACTGTTTATAAAAATTAAATATAGTAATGAACCCAGTACACTTCCCTGAGGCACGCCACTATAGCTTTGTACACAAGACACAAAAGAAGAAGATGAAGTGTTACGTACACAAAATGAACGATGGGAAAGCTATAACCTAAACCAAGTAACGCACTCAGGGTCTCTATCTGCTGTGGGCTATAGCACGTAGAAGCGACACCAGTAAACTATGATTCACAGCATCAAATGCTTTGCTAAAGTCCAGCAGAATTAAAAAGGTTATTCGTCGATCGTCGCAGCCTCACTTAATAACATCAGTAACCTTAATGCATGCCGATGTCGTACTATGACCTAGTCGGAAACCAGATTGATAGACTGTAATTTGCTTATGATCATCAAGGTAATCCTGCACTTGATTGTACACCAAGCTTTCAAGTGCCTTAGATAATACAGAACGTACCGATATTGGCCCAAAATTACTTAGGCTAGTAGGACACTTAACCTTAGGAATGAATACAACGCAGGAGAAGAGATAACACGAGAAGAAATGGAGGCAATGTTAAGGGGACCGAAGAGGGGAAGGGCGCCAGGAGAGTAAGAGATCCAGAATGAAGCGTGGTTGAAGGCGACGGAGACAATGAAGAAGCTATGGAAGGTAATAAACGACGTATGGATGGGAGAGGGGTTTCCGGACAGGTGGAGAATGGGGATGATATGCCCACTATATAAAAAAGGGAATAAAATGGTGATGAGCAATTATAGAAGGATTACTATGCTGGACACAATTTTCAAAATTTATGCAAAGATGCTGCTGGGGAGGTTGGAAGAGGAAATGGAGTGGGGAGAGTTGTTGCCGGATGGGCAGGCGGGATTCAGGAAGGGAAGAGGGGCAATATATACAAGTTGAACAAGAAGGAGGAAGGCTATATGGATTGTTTATTGACCTGAAGGCTGCATTCGATAACGTGGATAGAGAGAAGCTCTGGGAGGTAATGAGGAGGGAAGGTATCACAGAACAACTGATAGGGAGGGTGAAGAAGATGTACAGGGAGACGATAGTCAAGGTTAAAGTGGGGGAAGAGTTAACTGAGTATTCTGGACGACAAAAGGTTTGAGACAGGGGTGCCCGTTTAGTCCCACAGTATTTGCAATATATACGTCGGACTTGGAAAAGAGACTTGCGAGGAACAAGTGAAAGAGTACACGTACCTGGGATATAGTTTCACGGAAAGTAATAAGATCGGGGCGCATGTGAGGGCGATGGCAAACAGGGCGAACAAAGTGATGGGACAGGTTTGGGGATGGGGAGAAAGAACTTTTGGAAGGGACGTGGGAAAAAGAAAGGTGATGTTTGATGGCAGAAGTATGGGGATGGAGAGAACAAGGTCTGTTGGAGGATATACAAACACGATATTGGAGATGGGTACTGGGGTTTGCAAGGGAGACTCCAGGGTAGGATAGTGAGGGAGGAGGTTAAGGTGGATACAGTAAGGGTGGAGGCGGGGAGAAGAGCGGTGAAGTATGAGGAAATGATAGAAGCAAGACCGCAGTCTAAGATCCTGGGAGAGTGCTGGAAGGAAACTAAGGGGAGGAGGCCGATCTATGGGCAAAAAGACAGGGAAGAATATTATAGAAGCGTGGAATACTCACTAATTGGCATCGAAAACAGTAGAGCGGAAAGAGTCGAAATGTGGAGGGAACTGAGAGATAGGGACAGGGATATACAGAAGCAGGAAAGAAGGTCACAGATACGAGAAGGGAGATACAATGAAAGGTATAGGGAAGTAGTGACAGAGGAGCGGCCAAAGTTTTTGTTGATGGAGGGAGATGATAAAGGGAAGAGATTGGTGGCCAGATTCCGCTGTGGCAATGAGGAGAGGGGAAATAGATACTGGGCGGACGATGTTGAGAGGTGGTGTAGGCATTGTTGTGAAGATTGGGAGACGCTGGAACACATACTGAGAGGGCGAGCTGAGGGAGGAGGCAATGGAGAGGAAGCAGGTTTTGGGAGAGAGGGGCGAGGGTAAAAAATGGATGAGGGTGGTGATGGGGGCGAGGAGGCGGAGATGTAGGAAGGGGGAGGAGAGTAGACGACGGGGAAATGCACATGTACTATAGAAATTAAAAATTGTAGCTACTAAATAAACAATAAAATGCTTTAACAAGAGTATAACGCAGGCCTGTTTCCAAATCATTGGAAAGATCGAAGACTCTATGGAGAAATTAAACATATGAAGCAGTGGTGGAGTAATTATGTCCAAGATGGGAGGGAGTTGTTTAACACTAACATCATCAGCACCAACATATGTAGAGCGCGTTTTTACAAGAGCATCCCGAACCTGAGACTCATCAAACATGATTAAAAACCGAGAATTGACTAGATAGGAACCACTGATAGCGAGCAATGTTGATTTCCTGACTGATTCATCGAGAGTAATGGGCGAATTAGCAAAAAAAGCACCTAAAGAGTTACAATTAAAGCTATGGGAGAAAAGAGTTTCAATTATGCCAAGAGAACGCATGGTCTTCCAAAACGTTTTTGGTGTTGTGTTTCATTTCTGCATCGATGGTTACAGAGGTTCCGTGGAACGCGGTATTTTTCTCTATTCGTATTGGAAGCGTTACGGCGAAGAAGGACCTTGCCAAGTTGCGATTACGTATAAGAACTCTGATCTGGTTATTGAGCCACGGAGCAGGCAAACGCTTTGTTTTTCGTACTTTTGAAGGTGCATGACGATCGAATAAACTTTTCAATTTTGTATTAAAAGAAATCTGCTTTTACGTCGATATCTGACATGTAGTATAAAGGCAACCAGTCGATCGTGCATGTATCAGATACCAAAGTTTCGTAGTTGATTTGTGTATAGTCACGAGTAGATATGGAGTGACCTGAGTACCGTTGACGTCCGACCTGAAGCGCGCAATAAATCAGGTCGTGATTAACTATCCTCTCTTGCAAAGATGTGACAAAAAGGTCCAAAAGTGAATTCGACGCTGGAAGATGATGAGTAAGTTGAGTAGGCAGAATCGAGAGATTTAGTGTGCAGGTAATAAAATGAAATCTTTCTGAACGCAAATCGTTCCTCAAACGACATGTGTTGAAATCGCCCTTTAAGACGATACTATCATAGTTCAAAGTATATCTCCCAAGTAGATCCTCTAACTGTTCGAAGTGATTTATGTTTGGTGGACAATAGAACGTGCTCAAAAATATGCGGCTACCGTTGATCTTAATTTCAATTAGCAAGTATTTAGCATTTTGCTGTGAGCCATTGGATCGTGCAATAATATTAGTTAAAGGTTAGAAGGAAATTAAAATAATAGCATGTTCCAATTGTTTGAGTGGAACCCAAAATTTCCGTGAAACATAGGTTGAAGAACACTAACTTATGTGAACAGCATTCTTAATATTGTTTCAATTATACGGAATCCTTCGTATGCTGTGTAGATTGACCGCAATGAGGCCTTGCAGATCAAATTTGTGAGTTTTCTAGCTCACAGGTTCTTGTTGTCTTGTTGTTCTTATGACCAATACAATAATACAACAAACAGAATAATACAAAAAAAAAGAAGATGCTTAAGAATCAATATTTGTAACGAAGTTTTATACACAAAAACTACTATCTAACAAATTTGTGAAAGGCATAAATAATTAACAACAAAATTTGTTAAGAAAACAATGTCAAATACATGGGTATGAAAAAAGCGTACGCTGATGCATCGTACCAAATATTAAAACGTTTTGTTTTAACATACCAGGTGTCCCAATAATGTGGGTCACTCAATAGTTTTTATCTTTAGTTATATAAGAAAACCATTTGGAATGCATACTTAGGTCGTTGAAACGGATTATTACTATATGCAATCATCCTTTTTTACTTCCGGTCAACCGGATGTGAATTCTAATTTCGCAACTTTTTTAAATCTAATTTTTGTTCTTCGGATGAGTAGGTAGCATAATTTTGCATAACTTCTAGTTGAAAAAATTTTACGATCGCTTATAGTTTTGGAAAAAAAATATTTTGGTTAACATCTTGTATGTGGGAGCTTTATTGTTACTTTAATACATGAAATATAACATTCCTCCTTTTATTTTTTTTTATGTCCAAACCATTACATCTAAAACTACTGCTTTGGCATACCTAAACAACCAACGTATATCACAACTAAACGTTATTGTAAATACTTTTACACAGAAAAAAGAACATTTCCTTTCTTATACTTAAACACAACATGTAAAATATGATACTAACTTAAAGCAGGTTTTTTTTTTAATTCTTCATAAGGTCAATTGCAAATCTTTTCTTTATTTGAAACCTGTATCATCTCCCTCACTTTATTATAGAACTAAATTATTTAAAATATCCGCACAATGTGCTTCTATTCGCCCTAAATCAATTTTAAAATGAATTATTTTATCAATTGGTTATGAAGATTGATTCTAAATTTTTCCTTATTTAGTATATTGTTTTTTGTTGTCAATATTTTACGATTTTCAAAATCATATTTATGATTTGCAGTAACCGAATGTTGGCATAATGTTTTGTTTTGTATTTTTATTTGTTTAGATGTTTCAATTCTCTTAGTTAAGTTAAACTAATTATAGTGTAACGTTATATCAAATCGCTAGCAATTTTTTCTATGATCACCTTGACAGGTTTTAATCAAAATAAAGTAAACAATCCAAATCATAATGTACAATGAACATTGTATGTTACTTAAACAAGAAAAAAATTAAAAATAATTTAATTAAATTTAATTTTTTATTGTTATTTTTCTTTTAAATCTAATTTAATACAACTGCTGATTTGCATATTATTTTAAAAGAATCAGTATATAAAGTACAGCAGCAATCATTGTTCGAAATATAATAAATCAAGAAGAACATAGCCTAATTTCTAGTATTATCTTAGCATTATGCATCACAAGTTGTAAGACATTTTACTAGGTCAGTTGCTTAAATAAAGCTATATTTTTCTAAAAATGTTTGATGATGCAAGATGAAATCTTCTTGGAGCCTACTTTCCATTTTTGAACCAAAACGCGTTTATTTAAATCCAACTTTTATTACAAACACGTCTCACACACAGACAAATACAGGTTTACCATTTCCTTGAAACGTTTGCATAATTTATTGATGTCTCAGCCACCATTCTGACCCGACCCTCATGAGGGATAGTTACATAAAGCGCATCATATGTAGCGTACAGTTTGTCAACCGGAAGATAGCATTTTATATTTCTTTCACCAAAGATGTTTCTTTCACACTAAAACCTTGAGTGTAGATTACTCCTATTGATATAGGTAGAGATGTTTTTAAATTAATGCGAAACATTGCAAAGGGTGATTTTTCAAGGAAAAAGACTTAAGGAAGTTTAGGAAATTAAGGAAGTTATATAGCTCTTGAAAGTTAGAAGAAAAAATTGTTTTTGTTTAATAAATCCACTACGGAGGAATTTAGAAACATGAAATTTGGTTTTTGGTGGCTTTCGTAACCCTAATGTAAATTATTAATAAATTATGTGACAATTGAAGCCATTAAATAAATACATCCTATTAGTGATTTGAAAGTAACTTAATTTTATAAATTAATTTCTAGCAATAAATGATTGTTGATGTAAAATACTATACATAGAACTCTCAAAGAATAAATGAATCAACATCAATAAATAGAGCAATTGTTTAAACTGAATTTGAAATGAACTTTTTTTATAGCGAGATAAATTAAAAATGCCATTGATCACGTCACAATAATCGTTGTTTAATACGAATGTTGGTTTTAAACGATGAAACAGTCACTTTTTTTTGTGTTACGTGAAATGATAACAATTTTTCAAACTTTTTTATTACCTTATACCATTTTTCGTAAAGGAGAAAGAACTGTTATGTTCTTTATACTTAAAATTGTTTTTGATTAATGATATTGATAATTGATATTGATCAGTTTATAGTAGAAATTTTTTCTGGTGCTAATAAGTATTAAACAATTCAGTCTCAATAAAAGTATGTTTGTTATTAAACGATTATACAGGCGAATGGGTGATTGACCATAAACTTGTTCAGGTTAACAATCCAGGATGTTCTTCTTTGAGAGAAGATGTGTCTCAACAAAAATTTTAATGAGATTATTGTTTCCACTTGTTACAGCTTCTTCTGGTAGCTATATATGGTAGGATATTATAAAAGTTTTATGGAATTTTTCTAACTTACCATTGCTAAAGGTAGATGGAAGGTAAATATAATTAGATTGTTGAATTGCGAAAAAAGAAAAAGAAATATTCAAAACTGCTGAAGGATGTTTAGATTTAGAGTGTATTTATGTATTGTCAAGAAAGACTAATTTTGATTTTTAAGTTTATACTTTTCGCCATATGAGGCCAAATAAAATGTGTCTTGAAGTAACAAAGCGTGGCACGATATCCAAAATGACAGAAATTACGTAATCTTTTTATAATGTAACATTTTTTTTTAATATAGGGGGTTGGATAAGTAAAAGTCTCTCATCAAATGGATAAATTTGAAAATGACTGTTTTAACAGTCATTTATGTTTATATATTTTTTATATGTTTAACAGTCATTTCTATCAATAACTGTTTTAGGTTTACATCTGATGATTGAAAGTCTTGAATTGATTTTATCGATTCTCGAAAAAGTATAAGCCTTGCATCACCTTTTATATCAAAAGTAAGTTTGAGTGATGTACTGTAGGTAGGCATCCTTCTCACCGAGGCGCCTTCTCAAATATTGAAGTAAAAGAATTGACCAAAAGGTTGTGATCGCTAAAAACACTGAATTGATTATTCAAAAAAACAATTGGTTGGGTTTTATGATCAACAGTCTGTGAAATTTGATGCATTGTTAGATATATGACCAAGAAAACGCAACGTGACAATAAATGTTTAGTCGTTAAGAAAACTGAGTTTGCTCATCAGACTATTGATTCCATTTTTCGAATGAACTATCGTTGATAAAGGATACAGGATGTTTCCGTAAGTATGGCATAGTAGAGTAGAATACTCACAAACACTAGAGTACATTATGATGATAAGTTGTGTACAACTTTTTGGTTAAACCTTCAAAATTAAGAAATTTGTTAAGTAATTTTCTGTAAAGTTAAGACATTTTCTTAAACATTTAATATGGTGTGTCATAGAAAGATCAAATTTGGCAGTTAACACAAAGTTATCATGAGAGTCCTTTAAAAGCAGCACTTTTAGCAGTGTGGATACATGTTGTAAATGTTCAACTTCGCTATTTTACCAGCGACAATAATGTTATCTAAATATAGAAGTAAAGAACCAGTTAGAACTTCATTTATAAAACGCTGAAAACTGCATGCAACTTTAATGGGAAAAGTAATTTCTATTGGTGGATATTGCACAATGCTTAAACAAGTCAATAAACTTCAAAAAAGTGACCAGTAAGCATACTTGTACCAGGAGTGCGATATTCGCTAGTTCAACAATTAATTGGTGTTTGCTTTAATATAATTATTAGAAGTCAGCAATCCTTAGTAGCGTAATTGGGTCTGCGTAAGATAAAATAAAGAAACTAAGAGAAATAAGATATTTCAATAAAATACACTCCAAAGCCGAAAAGAAGAAAAAAAATAATTAAAAATATATAATTCTAGATAATTCAAATAAATCAAAAAGGGTAGGAATGGGTTTCTTTTGATGTGCACTGTAACTAAATTCAAGTGACGATGATCACCAATCACTAGGACTTCTTAGGTACATATGTATTAAGGAAGTTCCCGCAGATTGTGAAGGTTTAAATATCAAATAAGACCGTCACGTCAAATTCGTTTTTTTTAGCAATCGCATATTTTGAGCGATATAAACGTCGATGACGAGAAAGTGTTAAAAGAGAATTTGTTACTGTACGATTTAACGCTATTACACATTTGAGGAAAGACCTTTCCTCAAAATATGAAGTTTCTCTGAAAGAAGCTTTATAAATGCAGCTTCAATAGAACGGAGTTCTTCACATATAAATTTGATTTTAGCAAGTAACTTCTACTAGATTTTTTACAACCTGTCTTGCAATTGTAGATCTTTAATAAACCTTAGTATTGCTCTAAGGTCTTCTTTATGCTAGTGGACGTCAAAAGAGCTTTCCTGAAAATTTTTATGTTATCGTTGCAAAGATGACAAGTTTAGTCGTAATATAGAAGAAATGATATTTGAGGGGTTTATGGCAGGTCAACTAGCCTGAGAACGTATTTAGATACCCTTTGCTGAGGCATATAACCTCTTGGGTTTTGTTTTGAGAAGGGATTATTAGAAGATAACCTGATACTGGAAAGTATTCCAGCATCAGGTTAACTTTGAAGCCTTTCAATTGTTGGTTATCACTTTGATATAGCCTTTTTGTTCCACAACCGACTTGCGGTCCAATGAAAAGCGTGTTCGCTGCTCTTTGGCCAACTTGTCCGTCTTCCACTACCCTCAATGTCACTGTGATCGGGAACCCACCATAGAATAAGATCATTCCTGCTAGCGAATTCACTCAGATTGCGGATACATTCTGTGATCAGTATTATATTACACAGATTACACAAATTACAAAGGACTGGATTAACTTCAGGGCAGACTGTCTGTGAAAATGTTGATTAATGCACCCATGTTTACTCTGGATAAAACTATTTCTAAAGCATCGATATACACTTCGTACAATTACCCTTCTTCTAAATATGACCTTATATGGCTGATCAAAGTTGTATTCCGATGGAATATGGTCCGTATTAATTTTAATCAAGTAATTTAGGCTTCAGTCCTTGAGGGTTTCGAGTTGTCCCCTGAATTTATACTGCATTAATTTCAGTGTAGAATGTGTTCTCAGTGCATACTTAGAACATACTCAGCATGAGTACGTCAAATAGCACTCAAAGCTGCCTCAGTTTGTATGTATAAATGAAGCAGTGTAAGACGTACCTGTTGTAGCTTATTATTTAATAACATGATAGAAAATAAAGGTTCGAAATTTATGTTAAGATCCAAAAGTAAGAATAAAGGTTGCTATTCATAAATTTGAAAAAACTTCAGACTATGAAAATGTAGATGACACTTTTATCGAGACGAATCTAGTATATATTTGTAATGTAGGTTGATACGAGACGTGTAGTTGTTTCGTTTTGTTGTGCAAGTTTTCACTAATTACCAAAAATACTCATAAATGGTTATCAGAAGTACCTGTATATTCTAAGCAAAGACCAGCCAGAAACATTATACGTTTTGTACCTATCCCAAAAGGTGTTGAGAAAAATTGTTCTACATTTGAAGAATATTTCGTGCATTTCTTCATAGATAAGATATAATCACAATTATAATGTATCTCTAACGAAAAAGATAAAATAAAGGCTATATTTGCAACATCGATTGGGTCAGTCAGCAGCAAATAAATATAAACTTCTATCAGCCAAACACCTGTTCATTAAAGAAGCCATTTTTTCTGGAAGATTCCACAAAGCTTGCATAAGCTGAGAACGCTTCTTCAAGAGTTTATCAAAAGCACCCTGTATGTCTATAAAAGCACATAGACCTATTTCTTATGTTCTAATTGTCTCCACTGAGGTACCTATCAAATCATGGAGGCTTAATTTTGCTTTCTAATACAAGCAATGAGTTGGTGACAAGCACCTCATTTCTAAGGTATTGGTTGATTACATTTTCAATCCCTTTAAGAGGAAAGGAAGCTTGGCTAATTGATCTGAATGCCTTGGGATTGGTGTTTATTCGCCTACCGCCTTTAGACATGAAGACCTAAAAATATTTGAACGAATCGAATGGGGGAAGGAACCATGGTGAAAGATAGTGGAATCGCAGACACATGATAAAGACAATCTCAACGACCATCTGAATATAACTTTTAGTGTGGAAACTAGTAGAGAGGAAGGAAAACTACGATAAATATCACAAGAAAAGTAACATAGAAGATTTGATAAAAAGGAGATATATGTAAGATTTTCAAAAAAGCCTCATTCATCGAGGAGTTGTCGACCCGGAATGGTAAAACTGTGTTCTGCTGGAATAATGACACAAAAAAGGTTATAGAACAGGTTAATAGAGAAAGGGAAAGAAATGAGGAGGGAGATCAAAAAAGCGAAACGTGACATACGGTGACGTTTATGCAATAAATTGGAAGAGAACGTGTCAGGGAAATAAGTGAGTATCAGTCAGACAAGGAGCTTGAGAAACTCTTTCCAAAAGGAATACAACAAACATACGGCGGAACATTTTCGGCAGAGGATGATGGAAGTATAACACGGGTAAATAGCGCCAAGTCTGAACAATATAACACCTGAAGTTGTGAATGACACAGTTATAATAGGGATTTCCAAGATTGCAAAAATAGATAATAAGCTGCTAGGCAACATTTCCTGCAAAACAGAAATGTGGATGGTTGGTACAATTAAGGGGTGTACCGCAGAGCTGGGTTTTGGGGCCCCTTCTATGGAATGTCAACACAGAAATAACAGAAATAAATTTGGTCTTAGGATGAAACCTAGAGGAGATTGATGAAAGAAAGCAAAGGGCAATCAATGAAATAATAGGCACCATGAAAGGGATGGGTTTGCAAATTTGCCCAGGGAAGACTGGCCCAGAGAGATGGTGATGTTTAGAAACAGAAAAAGAGAGGCAACAGGTGAGGTTGCTAGTTAAGGGGTGGAAATTAGATCTACCGATTCACTAAATTACCTAAGAGTTATGTTGGGGGAAGATGGAGACAATTGGAAATGGAAAATGGAGACCAAATGGAGGAAACATATAGAGACAGCAATTAAAACAGAAAAAACCAGTGCTCGCTCTGCAAATAATTATAGGGTGTACATACGGAGCCGGTCCGACCAATGGAGGCTAATTAAAACAATCATTTTCTCACAACGTCTTTTATGCATGTAGAACAAGGAGGGACGCAAGTAGTATAAAGAGAAACGTGGAAGGTCTACATAGAATACCCTTCTGTATTTTATGCAGACCTTCCTGTGCTATTTTGATTGTGTTTTGCTTACCGAACCATAGAAGTTGCGGCAAAGTGTGAAAGAAGACAAGTAGCGATTGAATATACCAGTTTCTCTCCGGTCATGTATATTTTAAGATTTACCTCTACAACTTTAAGAGAAGTTTCAGGTCCGTGAAGCATACCGCGAGGAAAGAAGATGATGAAGATGGAGCACACCTTCTGCAACTGCGCAATAAAAAGATACACAAAAAAAGACAATTAGCGAAATAAATAGGGGAAATTATCATACCAATAAACACTGTTCATCACATGCTCGAAGAAGAAGACAAGTGTAAATTTCTAGCCGAGTATATTAGAGGCATATTGGTAGAGAAGGAAAGGGAAGAGTGGTATTCACAGAAAGAAGCTGACATAAACGGGGGAAGCGAGGCACAAGAGGATCAGGGTGTATTTTCACTATTTTCAACCCACGATTTTAACCAGATCATAGGTGGCCTAGATCGATGTAAGGGTCTTTTGCCAAGATCTTATGCAAGCGAACAACTGTAGATGTATTATCTGCCTTCATAGAAGCTACGCCAGGTTTTTCTTTTGACCCAATTTTAGAGGATAACTTTATGAATTGAGCTTTTGAACAAAAAATTATATAAAAAACCTAACATAACTTTTACTGAAAAATCACCCCTTCAAATGTTTCGTATCGATTTAAAAACACTGAGTATAATAAAATATATTGATGTGTAAAACAATATATCCTCCATCGTCTTTACGCATTTGTATTCAGCCCATGTAAAAGTAACTTTGGCCGGTTCAAAAACTTGTTAGAAATTTATTCTAAAGTCGTCGGTTTATTGGCAACACTAGTCGTTAGTTCGAGACGACTCGAAAATTTCCGTTAGGTGAACGTGCAAAGACACGAAGTCGCACGTAAATGTACAAGTTACGCGTTATTGAATTTTCCTGCGCCATCGACGGATGTGCTCCGGATGCTTCTAGGCGACATATGTCATGAAGGAACTATCGATTTTTCGTCCCGAATCTGAACTATCCTACGTCCAGGATAGTGTTAAAGGACGATTTTTCGATAAACGAAGTCAATTGAGAGCGGCAACTGGGATGTGCCATTAAAAATATGTCTGTTGTGTGTGTGTTGAAAATAGATAGCGGGCGTAGCCAATGAAATACTGTACAAAGGGGGTATAAAATATTTTTTTATTATTCTTTTTTTCATTCTTTGAAGTCTTTCCGATAAAAAAGAAAAACGATCATTCTGAAAAGATATCTAACATTCATGCAATCTAGAACTTCGTGGGCTGTGTTTGTCTCCGGAGCTTTTAACCGCATAAAAGGGGAGGTCAGACAGCTTACAGCCCGCAAATCTCCGCCATCGACAAGACTCTCCCATATTCCCCGAAGAAATTTCATAGTCTATACGTGACCATTGTACAAACGTCTCATTTTCCATTTCTTTTGGTTTCACGGAACGTTCGTATCGGATCGCCGAATCCAACGAAATTCGTTAGTCCATATCTGAGCTTATCTTCGACTATAAAACCGAGTTTTCTAGCTTTGGCAAACAAACCCGAGGTTGCGCAACAACAACGACTACGGGCGGCACGCGAACGACGTCGTTTCATGGACAAATACGAAAATAAATAAATATGTATTCGTCTGATAAAGTGGATTGCGCCGTCGCGACGTTATATCGCCGGACCGGGCCGATATAAAAGTCTCTATTTCTTACGTTTTCCGAACCTAAACTCGGATCACCAGGATACGATAACATTGCGTTACGTTTACTTTGCCGTTGCTTTGGTCGTCCCCCTTTTATAGCTTATTGCCTATGAGTCCTTATTGTCCGTCGTAAAAACTTCCGAGATTGGTAGAAGGAGTTTAGCCTCCCCCTCTATGTTATTGCTTTGAATAAAGTATCATTAGGAAGTGTTTGGGATAAATATGGGGAAAGAGATTACGCTTAAGTTTAAATCGATAAAACCCGGCGCCTTCGCCAAAAAGAAATCAACACATTTCATGTAAGAAAAAAGTGTTTGAAAAATTATTGACATATATTCGAAAAAAGATAAAACAAAAATATCCACATCAGAACAATAACAATTTTAGGTATTCATAATACGAAGTGTCGGTGAATTATACGTTAGTACTGAAAGTGGATAATCTAAGTAAACACAAATCTCAAGTAGAATAACTGACCAAATCATTTGCACGAAGAGTATGGTAGATTAAATTTGTGAGCAAATTTTTTCTACAATCCTTCGAGACTGTCTATAGTGATATACTATATCTATATATAGTATGTCACAATATTACGACATGTATAGTATGTCGTATCTATATAGTACGACATACTAAGTGTGAACATACTATATAATCCATATTTCGCAAGAGCATGCAAAGCATTCCAGAAATCCGTTGCATAACTTAGTATATAGGCTAAGTATAAGGACCTTATACACTACTATTTTAAGTTAATTTAATTACGATTGTCTTTGAAAATGAAATGTTCCACTAATTATAATATGAAAAAAAGTTCTATTATACTTGCTTTTAATGTCACAGATCCACACTTAAATAAAAATAAATATGAATATGAAATATGAATGAAATGAAAATGAAAATGTACAATCTATCCGAAAAATTGAATTAAATATAAATTGAAAATTAAATAAAAAAAGAATTAAATTTCATTGAATGAAACTGAACAACTCTCTAAAATAATTTAGAGTCGAAATCGACGCCTGGATTCCTTACACTAGAGGAACCTCTTTCAGCTAAACGTAATATGTATGCATTTTCATCATTTAGATAAAAAGACCTGTTTGTGCAATAATTTTACAAACGATACAGATTATCTTGAAATTTAACATTTAACACAATCCGAAGTTAACTGAACTTTAGTAAATATTTTGCAGGCATCAGCGTAAAGAAGAAATTTACTGCAACAAAAACATTTGTAAATATCGTTATTGTAGGTTATGAACAAAGCCGGACCCAAGTGACTTCCTTGATGTACATCCATAGGTATTTCCATAAGTACTAAAGCGAAGTTAGAAATGTAATTACTAAAAGAAATAAGAAGCTAATCATGATAGTAGCCTATTTAACAAATTATGTTCTTCTAGTTGAGATAGGAGTGTTGTATGATCTAATTTGTCAAACGCTTTACAGAAATCTGTATAAACAGAATCTGTCTAAAAGTTTTCAGATACTAGATTAGTATCAACAGAACGACTTATGGAGAAAGAAATGTTGTATCATAGACAATCTTTTCGAATATATAAGATATTACCGTTAAAATAGATATAGGGTGATTGTTCGAAGCAATATTTTTACTACCTGACTTAAATATTGGCCGAACAAACGCCTTCTTAAATTAATAATTAAAAATTGGAAAAATTAATAATTATCAAAATTTATTGCCACAATAAAATACTTATAAAGAAAATTTATACATTTAACAAATTAATATATAAATACAGACAAAAGGATCGATTTATCCCATAAACGATATCTTCCAAAGGACCCAATCAATCAACCATATACTGAGTAATAAAACAACAAAAAATAAATGGCAAGCTTCTACATTAAACTTATGGTGACTAAGCTGGTGCATTATGTTAGTGGCTAGAATAAGAGAAGAAAAAAAAGAAAAAGAGAAGCAAAAGAAGAAGAAGAGAAGGAAAGGAAGAAGAAGGAGAGAAAGAAGTTCTCAGGCAGATAGTTGAAAAGCAAATTAATAGGATTTTAGATCATTTTTAAATGTCATAAACTGAGGAATATTACGAATCTCAAAAGGCAGATTGTTCCTAAGGGTTAACGCATGCACCGTAAACAAATGATGGTAAATCTCAAAATTTTGACAAGCGCTGAAATGTACACTACAGGTGAACGTGTATATATAGGTGGCTTGGAGTTTGTGAAGGACATTAAATAGCATAGTCAATATATGAAATTATATATGATACTGACAGCTTAATATCTGCAAATAATTACGGTATAGATTTATGTGCTGAGATCTCTCGAGATCAAAGATATACCGTATACAGTTCTTTTGAAATGTTTGCAGTTTGTTTCGGAGTGTTATCGAAAAATCAGGATATGTGGGGAAAATTAGTGAATACGGATACATTTCAACGAGTGCAAATAATAATAGACCTTCTTGGAGATGGATTGAATTTGAGGTTTCCAGGACATTGTAGAGTCCATAAGCACCCCAAGGATTTCAACCGTATCTGACATCTAAATAATGTTACCGCGAAGCATTAAGTGAATGGACTGGACGAAAAATCATAAAGCTTTACAAGTAAAGGTCGACTGCTAAACGCAATTGCTTGAGTTGTAGCACAATTTAATTTAAGGCCATAACGTTTAGACCAATCCAAAATATTAGAAAGACGTGCAGTTGCAATTGATTAAGACATGCAATTGCTTCCGGAAAGCTTGTTGCAATATAAATTTGAAGGTCAGGGTGACGGCGTTAATGAAAATTGAAAAGAACAACGGACATTTAATATCACAAGCAGACCAGAACAACAGGAAAAATAACATCGAAATCAAGATAAACATGAAGAAATAAATCCAACATCAAATGAATAAATCATGTTTAACTACTTGTTAATTTGATTAATAATTAATCGTGTTTTGTTTTATTTATCATGAAGTGAAATAAATTAGACTTTTAAATAATTAAAATAAGCAATAAAAGCATATTCTTATGGGTAATATTAATAGTAATGCTGAATCCCATAATTTAAATTTTCTAGAACAATAACTACAACAACAAAGAAAATCTGATTTCATAGCCAAAAAATCGCTTATTTGTCGCTTTAGAGCTTTGTACAACAACGCTTTGTACAACAATAATAAAAATTTTAAAAATCAAGAAATAGAGTGTTAACTTGCCACATACGAGATAATAGGATTAAATTATTTTTGATTAAACAAATTTAAATTCGATCCTGTTGTCTAGTTGTAACTTTTAATTATGATCGTCATAAAAATCTGCCAAGAAATTCATAATGCACTGTGTTCTTTAACGTAATACATTTGAAGATATAAATGATAGAACTTGAACTTAAAATTTTTATGTAGAGCGGATTCCAGGTACACCGTAAAGGGATAAATTAAAGTTCATAAAATGAAACGATATAATTTCTTTATTTTGTTAAAATCAGTGCGACATATGTTTCGAATCTAATGATCCTTCTTCTTGGCACATCATTAGTTTTACGGTTTTAATTGTTTAGTGATTGTATGTTTTATGCAATTTTCGGTTCAATAACATTACCCGAAAGGAAACACTAATTCATTGAGTTTTTATCGTTAACATAACCCAAATATACATAACAACGTCAAGATTTTTCGAAGTTCGAACCTTTGACTACTTTTTACTTTGTCTGTAACCATGGTATTGCACTTAAAACACATTAAGAAAGAATTATTAACTTCAAAACATTGTTCAATATCTCAAAATGTCTACAACTTACCTACAAACCCTCATAAAACTAATAACGTTTTGCCGAGAAGAGAAATCATTCGATTCGAAACATATGTCGCACCGACTTTACCAAAATAAAGAAATTCTTATATCGTTTCATTTTATAAACTTTAATCAAATTTAAAATCCTTATGAGTAAAAGCTTATTCGTAACAGAGGATTCACGATCGATATTTACAAGGTCTCTGTGGTGCGTCTTTCGAATGCCGGTAAGTGGTGTCTAAAGTATTGTTATCTGAAATAGTGGTATAGTTGCCGATATTTTTGATGATTTTTATAACCGCCAAATATAGTACTGATTGTGAGTAAAGATTATCGCTGGAAAAAAATCATGTCAAGGTACAAGATTTATGATAAACCCTCGTTACGAAATATGTAAACCCACTTAAACAGTTATAGTACTAATTATTGCATACATTTGAAGAATACAGATTATAATAAACTGTTGTAAATAGTATGTTTTTGTATTTTTCATTAATGCGGACCTCAACAAGTTCGATATACTCCGGTTTGTGTGGCGTTCAGTAAAATATTTATTTATTTACAATTTGGATTCAGTACAGGACGAACCTATAATAAAACCGTTCCACGGTAATAATAAAAATCAAAATAAGAATAACAATCACAATAGTGCAGTTAAAGCAAAAATAAGTAACAAAAAATAAAAACTAAAAGGACAAAAAAAAGAAAAAGGAAACATGAGCTTTATAATAAATTAACTAGATTATCAAAAAAAAAAAATAAACCGAATTGTTACAAGTAAATAAGAACCGAATTATAAACTAGTGCATGTTTGTACACACTCTAAAAATATATAAAATAAAGCAAATTTTATACTCACATACAATATAACATAAATTGCGCAGATATGTGCGAGGCTATTCGCGAAATGAAGCAAAAAGGGCACGCCTAAAAGCTATTAATGAAGACGATTGAAATCGAAACAGGTCCACATCAATTCCGTCCACAGCTCTAGCCATTCGTATCATGGGAGAATTAAGGAGTGCGTTGGTTCGGGGTGTCAGTGTGAAGAACAAAAAGTCGAAACGCAAGGAACGAAGAGGAACATGAAGATTAATAGCATTGAGAAGAAGATCACGTATATTATGCACTAACTTAAAAAAGAAGAGTACATCACCACAGATACGGCGCTGGCTCAAGGTTAAAACGCCAAAATTTTTACAAGAAGAGGAATAGTCTGAGTAGTGGATTGAACATTTAAAACATAAGTATTTTATAAATTCTTTCTGAATTCTTTCTATCCTAGATATGTATGTTTGATACTGAGGGCACCAAACAACACTGCAGTAATTAAGTATGCTTAATGAAATATTAATAAGTGTTCCAACCGGGTCACGCCAGGTGCCGTGAAAACCAAAGATGCTCACGATCACGCACGTTTACGTAAGTGGTACAAAAATTGATGCACGCTCACGGTGGGCCAGGCATGACCCATCGTGAACCAGCAGAACTCACGTAATTTGCACATCTCTAGTTTGTGTACTACTCAGTATCTTGAAAATATTCTACTATGAGTAAGCCTCAAACCTCTAAATAATGGTCTCCAACATAACTTCAAAATAAGAGTGATTAGCGCGACCTTAACTTCATCCGTGACCTTATAAAATAATTATTGAATAGTTCTTAGAATATTTAGAGAAAAAGCTTTCTAAATTCAAGCTATCCAATCAACTAACGAAATATTGCTATTACTTGAAAATAGCAAAGCTTCAATACATTTTTCTAAATTTTAATAGATTTTATTAGACTGTAATATTCTCATTTTTTTTCAATCTTACTTTCATTCTGTAATTGTGTTGAGATTATTATTAATATTACTTGTATTTGAACCGAAGATGATAAAACATATTTTTTGCGAGGATTGTTGAACGTATCTTGATGAATGTATATAACAACCAATGCTATCATTTTTGGTATAACTGGAAGTGGTATAATAGTATTACATTAAAAAATAGGCTTCTTCTTTTACCTTGTATCGATTTGCCAAATATGTACTAAATTTTTCGATACTACATATTTTCTCTATAAAACAATTTAGATATCTGTTTAGCAATTTCCGGTCACCTAAATTCATGAAAAAAATGTGAAACAATACAACATTTTTTAGAAATATTCTTCTTTTAAGAACTAATTTATAAGAAAAGAAAATGAGTATGAATTTAAGCAAAATACTATATCCGTTTTACTACTTCCGGTTGATGAATTTAATTCAAATTTTAACACAACATTGTCGCTTTGGTTTTTTAACGGTTTAAGTTTCATAATGATATCTATTTGATAACAGCAAAAAATATTTTCGATCGTGTATGAAAACACGAGCCGTTCAGAACACTGTGTCTGGCGCACATTCATCATCAGCATAAGATTCTTGTCTTTAAACTCATGGTCTGAAATATGAATGGTACTTCTTGTCATGCCCTTGAGGGTGTTAACTTTTATATGAATGGGATGTCAAGAAAAGAAGTTGATGAAGCGGCCTGAAAATGTGGGCTTCCTAAACCAATCCAAAAAGATATGTTGGCCTCTTTTTTGGTAAGTACTAAGTTCAGTGAGGGCACACTGAACATGTTATGATCAACATACTTAAACTTTCTCTGTACATACAGCACAAAGATGACTGAGAAATATACTTGTCCAAGGCCCAATCGATAACTATGATGGCCAAGAATGGGCTAAAAGGACAATAAAACATGTTCTGGAAGGAGAATACAAAAGAGTTGATTAAACACTGGATGGCCTCGAAATACAAATCATTTGCAATATCAGTTAGCTGACAACCTTCCCAGTACTAATAGTAAAGGGATATTAGCAAAAAGAAAGGCAACATCCGACGAGATCAGAACAAAATCGGGGAGTACCGTCGCATTCCTCATCTCTTCGGAATAAACGAAGGAGTTGTTGACGTGCTTGGAATGTATGATCCTTAACAATAAAGATCAATTTACGATGGTGCACATAAACAAGTCATAAATAAAGAGATGTCTTTTGGCCTTACACAGATTAGGCACGACATAATTAACTTTTTTTGTAAGTTTAAATGTATACTAAGTATAATGAAGTCAACGAAATTCGTTGGTACACCCCTGAATTTGTAAACTATACGGAGTTCTCGGTCTCATCTCAGGTAGAAATGGTTAAGTACCCTTAACCGCATAGAAGCAGAGGTCTACAAATATAGGGGTTGTAGTTCTGGAACTTCGTGTGGACGACTATACGACGACAACAGAAATACACAAGTTTTATGACAAATTCGCTTGAAAATATGTAAACTAATTAAGGTTCAAATATATTGATATCAAAAATAATTTTCTTAAGGAATTAATAATAATGTAATTAATAATAAATTAATAAATGTTACAGACGTTCTAACAAAACCTTTACCAAGATATTTATTTATTCAACATAGAAGTAAAATATTTTAATATTAACGATTAAAATCGTTAGTTATAATCCACATGGTTGTAATTGAGGGAGAATGTTGAATATTGTATATAAGGTTAATTGATATAAAATATGAATATAGTTAGTTCCAATTGTTATATACATACATTATTATTGATATATGCAAAAAAAAAGTACTAAAAAAGCTTTCTCTTTGATACAAGCTTTAACAAGCTCTCTGAGAATAAATAATCACAGCACTGCTCACATATCGCCATCCCAAGCGTTTTTAGTGAAAAAACTCTTTATCTGTGCTAATTTTACCTGGGATCATTTTACCTCTATACCTGGGATCATTTTTCCCATTCAAATCTCCGCAAATAGAATTTTTTCCACTTTCATAAGTTTTTTTAACTAACAAAAAGTTCAACTGTGTGATCATGTCAAATAAAAGTACATTAAGAAGCTTCAACATTAACTTGCGCATTAGCATAATATAAAAATAGTTAATGTATATAAGTCGGGAAAGTGTATAAGTGAATTAATAAAAGAATTTGAGGTTTCTCCATCAACTCTCGGGCGAATTTTAAGAGATGCAAATAAACTTTTAGATGAATCATCACAAAGACGGGGAAACCTTAAAAGGCTGCGGCAACCAGAGTTTCCAATTTTGGATAATTACTTAACAAGAAGGATAGGGTAGTGTAACTCACAAAATATACCTATAAATGGCAACAATTTACAAGGAAAGTTCTTAGATTTTACAGAAAAAATTGATCTTTAAGAGTTTATTGCCAGTGATTATTTGATAGAATGTTATAATACGAGGAATGAGTTAAAATACAAAAAGATCTGTGGTGAGAGTCAAGCTGTTAATAACACAGTTTGTAATGCTTGGATTAATGGTTTACCTGAAACAGGTTATATTTTTAATGTTTTCCGGACAACATTACTTATTTCAAAAACTACGATTGTCATGGAATGCGAGGAATGAGAGAGAAAAAATACCATTACTTTTGATTGGAAAATCAAAAAAACCAAGATGTTTGAAACAAAATTCGTGAATGACTTTCTTCCATTAACTATTGGGATTGGTTATCGGATTTAGACAAGAGAATGAGTCATCAAAAAAGAAAAATTATTCTTTTTATTGATAACTGCTCAGCTCACATCGGCTTGGTTTAAAGTTAGCGAAAAAACGATTGTTTCAGAAAGGCTGGATCTCAAAAAAAAAAAAACGGTTAAAAACAATACTTATCCCATGATGTGGGTTCCTAGCCATCTTCTCTGTTGACGTCGTTTTTGTATCGGTGGATTTCTATAGTCTCCCTTACCATATTTAGTATGATAAGTGCAAATATTGGATAAAGATGGAAATCTGCTAAAACGATATATGATTGAACCAAAAAAATAACAATAGTAATTGGGAAGTCTTCTGTTGTTATTGCTTAATTTTGTTGATAGAAGCAATTTGAGAGCCAATTGCTACTTATTTTTGTGCAAAAGTACAAATTAAACACTAACATGTGGTGGTGAAGATACCGAAGGCTTTGTTCGGTCATGTTCGGCTAATGTAAAAATTGGTTTGTGTGATGTGTGAAGTGGAAGTAGTTGTTGGTTGTGAGGTTGCTGAATTGTGTGAACAGTATAAGTTATTATAATTTAACTGCACCGGATGGTATATGTTTGATGTGAAAGTTATTGATTCAAAGATCCTATCCATCATATTCAATAGATCTGCCAACTCTTCTATGGCAGAGCTGCCGAAATAGTGTTCGGTAACCTCGTACTCCAAAGCTTTAAAAAAAGATCAGAGCTTATTACCTGAGAACTGCCTATGTTGGATAAAAGTTTTCGGTAGAAATCTGAAAGCTTTTGTCCCCGAATGCTTATTTGCGAGAAGGTCATTCAATCGTTTTTCCTCGCTGAGAAAAAAATGATGGGATGATCTTCTTTTCTTCAGGGTCGCATATAGGTCTCACTCTGGAGGCTCGTTGATCATATCAATGATGGTATTAACAACTTTTGTCAGTATGTAAGTGACAACTAAATTGTACTTGGTTCTGTCACTAGCAATGCGTGACAATTCAAATTGCGCTTCAATTTGTCGAAACCAAGTATCAGGTTTAGTTGTCTAGAAGGGAGGTAGACAAATGTTAACAATACCAAAAGTATTATTGTAATTATTTGGTTAATTTCGGTATTTTGCATTGTGTGTGCAAGATTTTAAACACATATCATTTTATATAATTTTAAAATATGGTGTACCACAATAAAATATTGATATATTATTAATCAGTATATTATTTAACGATGTTATTTATAATGATATGTTATTTTTATTTTTCTTTAAAATCTTGATTTTGCTTAAAAAATATAAAACAAAAATACTTCTTTACACTTTGTAGACAAGATACTACAGTATAAATGAAATAAGAAAAAATACTAAATAATGAATACAAAATTGTTTATGTAGTACAAAATTAATACATAAATTGTACATAACTATGGCACTATCAAAATGATAAAATCTTGAAAGGGGGTGTAGATTTAAGATCTCCGTGTTATTATATCTTATTCGTTCAGGATGATTTCTAACGGAGCAGCTATCTCATTACACAAATATTTGACATATACGACATGAACACCATCAGGACTGACAATGTTTGCATTATTCAACTTACTTATGACTAGAGCTGTGATTATAGGCAAAATATATGTTTGGTAATATGAATATGCAAAAAAGGAATTTTGTTTGTCTTCACGAATTACGTAAAAATAAATCATTTGAGCCTATATTTAAATTGCATATTATGCATATTTTTTCTAGTTGTCACATTGTATATTTGAGCATATTTATGTTTTTTTAAATATTTTGTCAAGTAAAAATTATATATTTTTTTGAACTAATTTTAGTTCAATCAATACTTTTCTCTTGATTTTTTTATACAAGTTGATAGTGGTGAGATCTTTTGGGGTGCTGATTACGAAGTCTGATCCCAGGGATCAGACTTATGAATTTTTCAACAATCGAGATGGTGGACACAACATACAGAACTAACATTGCAAGGAACAAGGTAATTTACGAAAAGCTTGATATTCGTACAGGAAGCCTTCTACCGCAATTCTGATTCTAATTGGATAAATGTTAAAAAAAGCGATGTCTAAATTTGCGGTTTGTAGACATAAGAAGTTATACTTTATTCGGGTAACAGGAAATTTAATTCCAATAAAAATTAATTGTTTATTGTGGACTCTTAAATAACGACTTTTTAAGGTTTTTGGCAATTCCCACAGAGTTTTTATTTCGGTTTTATCTGGTTATAGTTTAAGCATTTATGGTTCATTGCCAACAATATTCATGCAAAAAGCCTCTCTGCCTACTTTAGCTTTTGTATTGTGGTTGCTTTTTATGCTTAAAACTAGAAATTATGATTTTTGAAAATATTTGCTGCATTTCTGCAATTTTCTCATATCTAGATTGCAATTGGTTATGGATTATGCTTTTCCACACCATTATAAACAATATTAGAAAATGGGGTCTTCGACCATACATTTTGATTTTTGAATAATGAAAGAGTTTTTCTATAAAAATCATTAATCATAATATTTTAGAGATTTTAACTTTAATTTTTTTGATGGATTATGTATCTTTGGACAATAATTTTCAGGCATAAGACTTTTCTCCATCCAATTTAATTTTTCAGTTTCTATTAATTTTTGTAGTATAAGAACTCTTAATTGATGACAGTTTGGACATTTTTGACAATTGTCCACAGTCTTCGTATTTAGGTGGAGTCTCGTTATGCATTAACGTTTATGATTCATCCGAGTATTTACCCTGACCTAGGATAAATTGCCGAACAGTGAGTACTCAAAACCCAAAGTAACAAAAATATCAGTTTGTATAGTTAGTAAAGAAACGTATAAAAATGCCAAAAGTTTCTAATACTAGACATTAGTAATGTTTTTAGTTAACGTACGTTAAAACCTAATGTTTCTAGTTCTAGGTGCAGTGTTAATACTAAAGTCAAGTGGTAAGTCTCGTAATAGTTATACGTTTAGTTCCAGAAGAATTTATAACAATCAAGCACTGAATGACAATTAAAACTAGAACTAACACTAGACTTAGTACTAGAAAGATTCAGGTTTCCTTTCTGGTTGTATTAGTTCTAGTTTTAGTTTGATACAAGTATACAACAATTTAAGACTGAATCACAACTAGAAATAGATCCAACACTAACGTTAAAGATAATACTAGACCTAGAACGAAAAACATTTATCTTTGGAATCTTTGGAAATCCATAATGCGTGTTATAAATATATAATTCCCAAATTTATATTTATAACACGCAATATGGATTTCCAAAGATACCTTACGGATAATACTTCTTCATTAATCGATACATTTAAAAGATTCTACAAATATAATATAAATAAAAAATAAAATATTCTTGAAACAAGATACACGGCTAAAAATCGTTAATAATTTTTTAAAAGATGAAAAGAGAAGACATTTCTAGTACTTAAATTATATTTCTGAACAATTGACATACCTTTATCGATCACTCCGAAATAAATTCCATCATATTCAATTGGAAGAAATCATCATTGAATTTTTTTTGATTGAATGAAAATTAAAAATCAAGCTATGGTTATTAAAACAGACAACATTTATAAGAAGATGAACAAGTTAAATAGCTTACGGAATAATCATGATAACACATTAATGTTAATATTTCACCAATTCCTATCATCAACCTTACTGACATCATTTTTTCTAATGAAGAACAAGCTCTTTTAAATAAATGTCACAAATTTGCCTTAACTCCTAAATTAAACATAACAAACTTAATCATTGACTTTGATGTCCTTCATACTATAACATTAGAAATGATATTATTCCAATTTTTAAAAAGTCCTTTATCAATGTCCTTTATTGACTCCATAAAGGACATTGATCTTAGTAATAATATCATGATTTCTTTCGACATTACTAACTTATACGCCAACATCCCCGTAGATCTGACACTACAACTATCATCTTAAGATAATTAAGAACTTTTTCAATAATAATGATATTACCGATCACCTAGATAGTATCATAGAACATATAGTGAAACAAAACTATTGTACTTTCAACAATGAATATTATTTAAGTTGCAAACGGTCTCACAATGGGAATGCTTACTTGCCGACATATTTTTAGACTTCATTGAGAACACTTATATATGTAATGATGTGGATCCTTACTGTCAGAATATTACTAAGTGGACACGTTATGTTGATGATGTCTTTTGTATTTGGGATAAAATACAAAAGTTTTCAAAAGAATTTGTATTGATTCCCTTAATTTGTTCTATAATTACATTAATGATCTTCACAACAGATTGAAATTTGCAATAAAATTAGAACAAAACAAAAAAACATTAAACCTTTTGGATCTCACAATTTGCAATGAAAATAATCATCCTTGTTTCAGCATGTATAGCAAACCGTCTTTTATTCCTGTTATTATATCTTTTGATTCATCTCACTCTTTAATTCATAAAATGGTCAATTTTAGATTTTTAATAAGCAGAATTCATAAGTACCTTCTTAAACAATACAGTTATAACTCGGAATTAAACTATATTTATAATCAGGCATAGAATAATGGGTTTCCTATAAAATTAATAACTAAAATAATGGAATAAACTAAAAAGATCGGATCCCTTATATGTCCAAACCAGAAAGAAAAACCTTTTCATATCTATTCCCTATCACCCTTTCCTAATGCCTTTCAAACATATTCTATCAAAATGTAATCTAAATCTATCTTTCTATAATAAAAATTCCATTTCAAATATCTTATCTAATCACAATCGTAAGACTGACCATTTGAATAAAAGTGATATATATTCTATTGATTGTCTTAATTGTAACGCGAGATATGTAATTCAGACTGGTCGGAAACTACAAATCAGAACTAAAGAAAACCAACAGAAGCTTGATTCAAATATATTCCAGCATCAAGTTAAAACCGGTCATAAAATTAATTTTAAAAGAGTTAAGCTTTTACATCGATGCAACAAAGGTCATAAAATGGATGTACTAGAATATATCGCATAAAATATATCTCATAAAATCGATAAAAACAATAAAGACCCTAAAATAATTATTATAAATAATCAGATTGAACTCCAGTGCAAACCACTTTTCCCCTGTCTTCGTTGATATCGCTCCATCTCTTTTATTCCTGTCTTATTATATAATTTATTTTGTTTGTTCATCTTTGTGGTGCGTTTCTCGTGTTATTTTATGATTTTTAAAGCATTTATTGATTTATTAATTATGTTATTATAATTTATGTTTAAATCTTTATTATATATCTGACAGTAAGTTTTTTATTTTTAGTTTCATCATTTTTTTAAGATTTTTTATCATTTAATATCATTGTAGATTCGGCTGATGATTGCTTATTAGCCGAAACCGGTTCTGATTAAATTAATTTTATAGCGTGATAGAAGTCATTTATTGAAAAACATTTAGGTTTAGTCGGACCTCAATCCAACCCTACTTAGCTTCGGAACTAATAGAGTACTATTTTTCTTTCTTTTTATTAAGAAAGAATCCGTATTTTTGGATTAAACATGGATACTTTTTTAGTGATCGTTGTCTTTGTTATATTTTTTTTAAATTTTCTAAATACCTCAAAATACCCATCTTTATTATAAACTTCTATTTCAAAATAAATACTCAGGCATTTAACAACTCTGTTCATTACAAACAATGTTCATGCTAACATCTCACTGTAAAATAATTTTCCAGTTAATAAAACCTTTAAAAACTTAAAGGTATACAATTTATCCAACCAGAATTGAGTTTCAGCTGCATCACCATTAGTTCTGATACTGTTTTCTCTATTATAACATTTTGATTACATAAGTGGTTAAGCCAGAAAAAAAGACTTTCAGTATATGCAAGACTTATTCGTCATTTCAACTACAAAATCTCAACGTAGTTGGCACTTAGTTGAAGAATTAAATACAACCTAAGTTTTTAATGCCCCAAGAGAAATCACTGTCAAGCACGATCAGCTTTTGCAATTCCAATGATGTAACTAAGGCCTGCACACCCTTCCTTCTTCTAGGTTCAAAATTTTATAAACGACGAAAGATTTAGAACTAAATTGGCTACAAAGTAAAAACTTGAAAACAAAATTATAAGTAAATAAGTGAGTAATTATAATGATTATAACATTATAATTATAAGTGAGAATAAGGGAGTTTATTATTTCTTGATAATTTTCTGCATATGTGTGCATATTTTGTAATAAGGTATGCATATAATCAACAGAATTCATGCATATATATGGCTTTTAATGCATTAATTAACAGTTTTACTTATGACTCTCTTAATTTCTGAAACGCCAACCTAACAGGAAAATATGCTAGATTTCATCGCAATATCACTCGTGCAAAATACAGATGGCATATTCTCAAACGTCCTAGACAGAGTCATTAACTATGTTAACAAAAATGTTACAAAATCTTGAGCAGCGCTCCTTAGGATCGGAAATAGATACTCCATCAATCAATAATCTAACCTAAGGTACTATATGACGTTGAAGTAAACTAAATTAGATTTTCCTGCAACTCTTATTTAAAAAGCTGCAGATTTCGAAAAAAAAATTCCCTGATTTTTTTGAGCAATGTAGTTTACGTTTCAACTAAACTCATTCATTGCAGACCTTACTTAAGCTTCATCGTTAAAATTAGCCCATTTGGAAGCCTTACAACGACATCAACTACGTCTCCGGTGCCGTTCAATTGAATTACTATCAAAAGATCAGGCTACCTGAAACGCGAAGCGGCCTCAGAACAATGGGCCTCATTAGATTTCAAAGCCTTTCAAAGGTGGCACGCAGAATTTCTGCCGAGCAAATTGTCTCCGGCGTCTCTAATTGGCACGGTTATTGTAATAAAGTGCTTTCAATGTGCAGGGATACTGCAGCTGAAATCGAAAATTTAATTAAACAATTGTCCAGCTCATGACCGCACCGTGTGTGATACGCTTTGTTCGCCGAATTTCCATCATTTCGACTGTCTAATATGTATTAGCAATAATTTCAGGATAATTTATTTAAAATTGGTTTGTTTCAACGCGGATTATTTTCGATTTAGCTTTAACGTCATTAGATATTTATAATCAAACATCAATTAGGTGATTAAATGAATGAAACAATTCTAATTAATGAAATACATCATTAAAATTAATACAATTGAATGAATTTCTGTTCAATCCTAGATAAAAGATTTTGCTTCATTTCTCCGAATGAGAAATGAAATCGAGTCATAAGTTATATTAAAGCGGAGGGTACCCGAGTAGCGAGCTTCCTTAATGATAAACTGCTCTCTTATTGTGCTATTAACATCGAACATTGAATTAAATGGAATTAAAATTGATAAAAATTTTGATTAATTACACGACCTAGTAATAAAACTTAAAGATTTTGAAATGAAACCGTCTTTAATAGCAGTAACCTTCTAGGTGGTCATAAAAGCTGCTTTTCACGTCCAAGGAAAACAAATCGTACGGCATTGAAGGGGAGAAGAGAATACTCTTCTCTTCTAACGGCGTCTATAAAAGCTCGGTTTTGGGTACAAACCTGGATGGTTCATTCCTACAAACGGAAATACCTCTAACCCCGCACCCCACCGTTTGAAACTTTACGCAACGAATACATGTTTTATTCAGGAGAACTTATGCGAATCTCAACATTGCGGAGGCTATTTTATGGAGAAACCCAAAAGAACCGCTGCGCCGTCGAATCCGGATTTTAGAAAAGCCGGATGTAAATGGCACCGCGACGACGACGACGGCGTCGCGTATAAGCGAAGTGATTTTCTTTGCTCCTTTTCAACGCGCAGACATCACAATCAGTGGTAATGGGAAAATAGCTGTTGATGTTGAACGAGAAGGGAACGAGGCTTTTATAAAAATTTCCTGTTATCATTGCTCGGAACGTCACCGCATTGTTCCTACGTTCCTCATTGAGGTTCGCCCAAACCACTAACAATTTTAATCAGAACGCCCTGGTAGCTGTCCGACATGTGATTGATGTACGGTGCTCTCGTATGAAAGCCCCTCTATGACCATCGATAGTGAAGGTAGTTTCATTTGAGCGTTTACGTGACATTCACTGCGGCACCAATTAAATTTTCATTCCAACTTTTATTGGCGAAATAAATTTGGTATAACAACTGCTTTAAAAAAATAAAAATTTCACTCAAATTTTTAAACGTCGACTTTTGATATTTTCACCACCGCGCAATTATTAATCTCGTCGTACGATATATTTACATAGAATTTGCATTTAGTACGCGAAATTAAAAGGAAAAAACTTAAGTCATTTACCGATTTAATTTTCCATATTCATGGCGACATCATATTTAATATGCAAGCAAAACTTTAAACGATTATATTTATGAACAGAATTTATTCTAATTTCGAAAATAATGTTTATGTAAAGGTGAAAGAGATCAAAAAAAGTATAAGTATGAAGGCTTTCACGACCGGTGTTGATTGAACTAAAATTAGAACTAACACTAGCACTAACACTGAAACTATCACTAGAACTGTCACTAGAACTATCACAAAGACTAATACTAGATCTAAAACTAGAAACTTTCGGATTTTACAATGCGTTTTTTAAAATAATGTTTGACGTTTCGGATGCCACGGATTGCAACCTTCTTCAGAAACTGGTTCGAAATGAATGGTGTATTATCACTTAGTTAGTTAGTTAATGCTAGATCTAATTTTAGTTCAAGAAAAAAGTAGCTTACATGTCATGATCTCACTTTTCGAGAAACTGCAATGTAAACTGCAAATTTAATGTATTTGTTGTTTTAGTGCTCATTTTATGCATTTTTTTTATCATTGATGGCATAGTATTCGTAAATTCTATACTTTCACTGCATATTGTCAAAAATTTGATTAAAATGAAAAATGCAAAAAATAAACAGCAAACTTTTAGAATCGGTAATCATCTCAGCTCATCTACGGAAATTGAGCAAAAAGAATTGAAAAATCGTTTCTGGTAATATTCCCCTTATAAAGCTAAACAACATATCATTTAATTATCATTTATCATTTAAATACGCATAAAGTATGTTGGCTTAGTTTACTACAATGTTGTCCAAGGTATAAAAAAGAAAATTGGAAATAATTATATATGGTTTTGGGTAGGTGAGGTTACACATTCATGTGACATTGACTGAAGATAGCCCAGCTATTGCGTTTTTAATAGGATGTAAGCTGTGAATTTAAATGTTTTGAATGAAATTGCGATGCATTTTACATATTTAGCATCTGGACTTAACCGTGTTGCTGAAACAATTCGAGCATAGTTTCCTATGGTAAATAGAACACTGCAAAGAAAATTTTCATAAAAGCTCTTTTAAGTGTTCAATTATTTCGAGAAAAAATGGCGAGTTGGATTAGATTGGGTTGGTATCACTACCTTCTGAACCGATTATTAAAAGAGAGATTCTTTTTGTATTGGCATTAAAAATGAGCAGGTGGTACAAACTATAACAAACAGCATTTATTAAAATTATAAAAATAAAATAAATTATAGTTTTGCGAGCTAGTATTTTTCGTATTTTTCGTTTTAAATGTTTTTTTTTGATTTCATTAATATATTAATAAAAAGAAAATCATTATTTTGTAATGCTTTCTAAAAGTTTAATTAATATTTTATTTTATTAATAATGTATAAGCTTATTTTCAAAACCTTTTGAACCGCACTTTACTTATAATTAGAGTACGGATTATTATGTGATTGCATATTTAGCATATACATCGATGTATATGCTAAACTCGCTACTCGTATATAAGCACACGTTTCCACATTTATATAGTGATATCGATACTATTCAAAGTATCGAACTATCAAAAGTATTGAAGTATCGAAAGTATTGAAAATATCGAAGTATCGAATTATTGAAACTAATATTTTAATAATGTAGTAAGTACACAATAGCTGACGAAATTCAGTTATAAACACTAACCTGGAAGCCAACTTGTAGCTAACTTGAAGGCAAGATCCGGTCTATTTACTAACATCATCAGCAACACCTTGAACGTGCATAGATCGGACAATCGTTTCGGTCGATTATCGGAATACTTGGAGATAATCGGCCGATTCATCTTATGATATGATATTCCAATGAAGCCAACCCAATCCAACCCGTCACAGCTTGTATCTAGATGAACCCAACCCAACTCATCTTGTTTCGAAATGAGTCCAACTCAACCCAAACCAAGTCATCTCAACTTGCGGGTAACTGCCTGTTATAATTCACCATTTGCACAGCCTAATGCGGAGACGTACTCAGACTGAGTATGATGATGATTTTTATGTACTTTTTATCGTAGATTTTAATTTTGCGGTTATAATGGCGTAATAGATAAAGCTAATTAAAATAAGCCCTTATTTCCTCATATGTTCTTGAGTATTTAAATTCTTGTACTCGTCCCGTAAAACCAAATACATATGTTATATTTCATACTTTTAACCCTAACAGGTTTTAAAATAATAAGGAATATAATAAGCTACCTATTGCTACATATCTAATTGTAAGCCATAAGTATCCAAGCTCCCTTGAAGCATTTTAAGACGAATCTCTATGTGAATTTTTGTTGATATTGTTTTATGTAGGATCACTCCTTTAAATATATTGTATATAAAGTATGTATACAAATTATAAATAAATATAAAATTAAATTTATAATATAATTATCTATACTTCGATACCGATACTTTACTGGTTCTGGTATCGTACTGGTATCGATACCGAGGTAGATATCGATACCATTGACAGGTATCGATACTTTGTGCAGCACTAGCTAATAGTTACAGCATTTAAGCACTCCCATTGGCTATGAACCGGTTTTAAATCATTGGATAAATTTATCAAGAGGTGGTGAAAGTGGTCTTAAGTAGAGATGATCTATCACGTGATTTTTAGGGATTTTTTGTTTTATTATACACAGTATGTCCACATGTCCCCACATACATAATAAAAACACTATTACAAATAGCTGACTCAGAAACAGTGGTAAAAGGATTATTAAACATATTTTCTAGAGTTGGTTTTCCTTCAGATATACAAACAAAGTGGTATCAAAATATTGCACAAGTCCGCATACCATATTTATTCAAATGCAGTACAATAATTTGATGGAGTGTTCAACAGAATAGTTAGAGCTTTAAGTTACGAACAAGGAAAAAAGTGGGACGAGTACAGTCACCAAGCAATATTTGTCATAAAAGTGCACCATATACAACACATGAAGAAACATTATGATAAAAGAGCAAAGGAAGTTATTTCCAAAGAAGAAATAAAATGATAGTATGTCAACTAGCTACAAAGAATAAATGACAAATTTAATGAGGAGGTCTAAAGAAGGTAGTAAAGTAAACATGCACTAAGCACACTAAAAGAACTAACTAGAAGAATAAAACAAATCCTTGTATATGTAAATTTATTTAAACCTTATTATGAAAAACCTAAAATAGTTGAGATGTATGTAGCATCTTCGGGGAAAAAAGATAAGACTGAACTTCTGTAAATTAGGCAAATTACGGAAGAACAAAGGAGGGATTTGAAGAGTTTAATCGGGGATTTTCCTAGACTATTTTTAAACCGATCTGGAAGAACCAATTTGTTTTAACATGATATTGCCCTGAAAGAAGGAAGGATAATCCGTAGTAAGTTTTAAGGATAACGAAGAAATACATATAATTTTTTTAAATTGTACAATTAAACATGAAGAAAGAAAAGAGAGAAATGTATATTCACCGTCAGGTGGCTACAGATTAAATTCACAAGATAGCGTTTGGTTGATGTAAAGTATATCTCTTTACATTTCTCGTTAATAATTAAAACGTTCCTGCTGTTTGCTCGAGAAAAATCGAAGTTTTTTAGCGGAAAAAAAACTGTAATTATTTTAAAAAACTGGTAGCATATATCAAGATGAGTGAAAATAGTGTTTTTACCCCATTTAAAGAAACAACATAAGTCAACAAACATAACATAGTAATTCGATATTGTTTGTAAATTTTGTGATACCCGTTAAGGCTCTCTTGTCAATTTAATCTGTAGCTACCTGACGGTAAATAGACATGTCTCTCCTTTTTTTCATGTTTAATTGTACAGCTTCAAAAAATTATATGTACTTCATCGTTTTCCTTAAAACTTACTAATATCTTGTGTTTATTAGTCGTGTCTGTTAATGCTCAAGAGAAAGCGAAGCACGTATAGCACAGCATTTAAAATAAAAAACATCGCTTGATATGGAAGACTTGAAATGCTTCTGGAGGACTTAATACTGTTTTTAGAAGAATTGATACTGCTTCTAGAAATCTTCAAATGCTTCCAAAAGACTTGATATTGCCTCTATAAGACTTGAAATGCTTCCACGAGACTTAATGATCCCCTGGAAAGACTTGAAATGCTTCCATAATAGCACCCACAGAATATTGTTAATGGTTTTATACGGATAGAAGTTATTATTTTCAATTAATTTTTTAATATTAATGTTTTTCTTCCAAATTCAGTCCCAGCATCTGTTGCGTACGTTCTTTTGGAGAGCACGTTTTTGAATTTTTCAAATCCAATTCATCGTTGAGACTTTTCCCAATTCAGTTTTTTCAGCAACAAGTATTTATTTATTTAATATTTGAGATACAAACAGGGAAACCCCACAATAGTATCCACATAAGCCTAAAATACACAAAAAAAACAAAGATGAACTCCGAATTACAAAAAAGAGTAATACTGCTCAATACTACATACTAAATAATAAAAATGAAATTATACAATACTAGTCATTATAATAAACTTAAGAGTAAATATCAAAGTCGAAGCCGAACTAAAACTGAATAAATCACTGACAAATTGTTAAGTTTATTAAAACTTTACGAAACAACGCAAACGATAAAGTAAAAATATCACAATCTGAACAGTGACGATTGTAAGTTTGCATCATTCGCGGCATCGATGAGTTATAGTGCGCGTTTGTTGAGGAAGCGGGTAGTCGAAAAAAACATTGATCTCGTGTGGGATAACTCGGGACAGCAAATGAAATTTGTCTCAAAAGCTCAGGCGAGTCAACTGAACCGCTGATCAATTTATACAGAAATAATACATCAGCACTACATCTTTGCTCGTACGTACAATACGGTAAGCTGAACTTGTGAGCCAAGTAGCGCACAAATCTTCTCTGCAAAGCTTCAATACGGTCAACATTCGTAGTATACACAGGGTTCCAGACAATCGAGGCGTAATCAAGAACACTGTTAACATAAGCCATGTATAAAGATTTAATGCAAAGTAGATTAGTGAAAGGTCTTGACATTCAAATGATAAACCCTAGGCGCCTGGTTGCTTTACAGAGTAATTGCTCAACATGATAATTGAAAAGTAATTTTGAATCCAGAACAATGCCAAGATCCTTCACCGTTGACAATACATTCAACGGTCCCGGTCCAAGCCTATAAGTGAAATTCAATGGGTATCTTCTTCTGCTGAATACCATTTGATTGCATTTATCATAATTTAAGTAAAGGAAATTTTTTGGGCAATAAATTTGTAATCTGTCTAGATCAATTTGTAACCTTTCACAATCAGAGGTAGATTGAACTTTCGAGAACATTTTACAATCAACAGCATAAAGCAGAAAAGAACTATGGTTGAAGCATTCATATATATCATTAATATAAGCTATAAACAGGACCGGTCCCAAGTGACTGCCCTGAGGCACTCCAGAAGTGATCGAAGTAAAGTTAGATATAAAATTATTAATTTTAACTGCTTGGTATCTATACGAAACATAAGAGGCCAACCACGAAAGAAGAATGAAAGTCAGGTTAAATTTCTCTAGTTTGGCCAGGAGCACCCCATGATGCAACTTATCAAACGCTTTGCTAAAATTGGTATAAACTGCGTCGACTTGGCAATTTTCATTCATACATGTTTGAATGTAATTAGTGTAGGATACCAGATTAGTCTCTACAGATCTGCCACGAAGAAAGCCATGTTGTTGTTGAATAATAAATGGTTGTATTGAATTGTATAAAGTTTCGTAAACGATTTTTTCAAAGACCTTAGATAGTATCGAAAGAATAGAAATAGGGCGATAATTAGAGACAATGTTTTTACTTCCAGATTTACAGATAGGTAGAATAAACGCTTTTTTCCATTCCGCTGGGAAAACTCAATGAGCCAGTGAACGGCAAAATATAATATAAAGTGGCTTAGCTAGTTCAGAGGCACACTTTACTATAAAAATGCCTGGTAACCCGTCTGGACCTGAGCCCATTTTACAGTTAACATTATGAAGAGATTGCGACACATCTTCAAGCGAAAACCAAGGACGGAAGTTATTATTTATAACGGGGAGTTCTCGCTGCGGAAGTTTACCATCGATAAATACAAAGCCAAAAAATTGAGAAAATAATTCGGCAATTTGATCACCACCAACCGCAGAATTATCATTATGTATCATACGGGCCGGTAAACTATTGTCACGGCTTTTTTTATTTTTGGCAAAGGACCAAAGGTGTGAGGGACAATCAACCAAATTGGATTGCACGTTAATTAAATATGTTCTGTAATCACCCGAGATCAATGCCTTGGATCTTCTACGTAAAATTTTGAAGGAAAGAAAATCTGAGAGATTACCAAATTTTTTTTCATTTTTTATGGAATTTTAATTTTTCTTTTATTACCTTAATAATAGAAAGCGAATACCAACTCGGGTAGCGATGCTTACCAGAAGTGAGAAGCGCGGAACAAATTCAGTAATAATTCGGTTCAGCCGGTAGTAGAATAGATCAACACACCGATTGACATCGACATTATTAAACAATAAATCCCAGTCCACGCTGAGGATAGCATTTTTTACGTCATTATAATTAGCACGAGCAAATACTAGCGATGTCAGAGGAGCATCGCGTAAAACCCGCGAGCGATTAGATTGATACAAAAACTCTAAAGGCGGATGATGACCTTCGGGGACGACGAGAGGGTCGTCGCAAGAGACGACCGAACTCACAGCGGTTGCATTACATAGGATTAAATCAAGAGTTCTATTATTACAATTAACAAGACTATTAAATTGAACAAGGTTACAGTATGAAAACGTCAAGAGGAAGTCTTTAGAACGAGTATCCGAGCCGCCAAAAGGAAGCAAGCAATCCGATGCTAACGAACGCCATGAAATATTGGGTAGATTGAAATCACCAACAATTAAAACGCTAACGTCGGGATTTTGGTCACAAACGAACTGCAATTGGTGAAGAAACACTGATAAATGCAATTGATACCTGGGGGGGGGGGGTGTGGAGATAAACACAGCACAAAAACACGCACGCCGCACCACTTTGCACACACAGCCACAAATCTTCAGCTCCTGTAGTGTATTCTGGTAGAGGTGTTACAGAAATGTTCCTTCTCGCGGCGATAAGAACTCCTCCTCCATCGCACTTAAGAGAGTCTGAAGAGTTTCTATCTCTCCTGTAGATGATGTAATCGTTGCAAAGTATCTCGCCATCAAAAATTGAGTCGTTCAAGTTTGTTTCAGTAAGACAAATCAGATCATATGAAAAGTGCATCGAATTAAGGTAGGATGTCGCAGTTTTTGTACGCAGACCACGAACGTTCTGATAATACAATGATAGCGCCATGGCTAATGGAGACATAATTGGCAGGTATTAACTATAAATTACAATAAAATTAAAGTTTTTGCACGTCAGCTGACTTGATTACAAAAACCCTCGCGCTATCGCTTTGCCGTACATGGATAACACAATTTCTCAGCCATACATATTTGTACCCCTTTACTCGACAAGCAACTTTTGTGGATTTGAACAACTCAGCATTAATAGGCGTTAAGTGCTCGTTGATGAACAACCTATTGGTAATATTCGGTATGTTTAAACCATTACGCTCGTTTCCGTTGTTTCTGCGATATATTTTATAACTACTCAAAAACTGGTCTCGCAATCTACGGGACAAGAACTTAACGACAATATTTTTGTGATTTGCATTAGCCGTCGCACCCTCAGTAACTGGACGGGACGGAAGGCGGTGAATAGCATCAATATCGCTTCTTGTTACAGGGCAATCCATAACCTCACCTATCTTTGATAGGGTAGCGCAAAGATCCTCCGCCCGTTGTTCAGGAACTCCAGACAAGATTAAATTATTTAAACGGGAGTACTGTTCTAAATGTTCTACTCGAGTGGTCAAGTCGCCGACTAAAGTTTTTAATTTAACATTTTCAGCAGCAACAGATTCAAACCGCTTCATCTTATCGCCAAAACCCTTCAAGGTGTTTTCAAAATCGTTTATCTTGTCTCTATAAAAAGAAATCGACTTGACCAGTTCGCCGTACTTAGCATTCATATCTTTTATTTCGGATTGAATTGACTTCAAAAGTTGGTACATAATCGAACTGGAAGGTATGGACGTCGCAGCATCATCGTCAATAACGATTGAGTGATCGGCACTTTCCCTACAAGCCGGGCATCTCCAAAATACACCCTCAGACTTATGATGGGTTAGATTTTCAGCGGAGATCTTTACGCATTTTGCATGGAAGAAACTCAGACATTTTCCCGACCATTGCAAACCAGGATGCTTTGATGAAAGGCGCGCGCCGCACGTGTGACAATTTTGATGGGGCATCCCGCTCTGAATTAACCCTGAACTCAAAGTTGTTGTCGCAAAAAACCAACCAGCCCGCGCGACACCGGTCCGAAATATCACGGCGACAAAGAAAATAAAGACAAAATACCGTTAAAATATCCAACGTTAGGTTCAGCAAACTGTATTACAGCAGACCTTGCTCCCTTCAGCGACGATACGGTGTAAAAACTTAAAATAAATCACCTCAGAAATCACTAAAAGCAACTGTATAAGCGAGAGAACGAAAACTACGTGTTACTCAAAACCGATTCAGAGTCACTATGTAGTATTGTTTATGTGTTTTCATAAAGTGGCGCTTATTATCCGAAAAAACTATATTCACAATCTCCAAGGCTATGACAAATTACAGACGAAGAAATAGATAAAATGATTAACTTAGGCGTGATTGAACCAAGTGATAGCCAATAATCTACGTCAATAATGATAATGAAAGGATACCTATTAAACGCCACCATGTTTGAATGCCTTACTTGTTACCGATAATTCTGTCATATGGTTGTATCAGGAACAACAGGACAAAGGCTATCATTATCTCCTCACCATAAAACTAAACCAAAATTTTCTCAAAAAAAAAACTCTCTCTCTCTCTATATATACAACCGTGATTGCAAATAATCTCACCGTTCGCACCTTTCAAACTGCATTTAAAACCATCGTGATGTGGAATCTTTTAAAGATATCAAGAAATTATGAAGCTACTCCTGAAACTCTCTTAAACGTCGAAACTATTTCGGAATCATCAACTTCTAGTATTTACAGTGAGAAGTAATAATAAACCACTTTTCTCCATGTTGATTGTTAACCTTGTCTAAAACCTGATTGTTTCCTTCCCTATAAATATCAAACTAGAAATTTTAATGCATTTCCTCTTATTCTATATATTTCTAATTTGGTTAATAATATTGAATGTTTTCACCGAACCAAATGTTTTCGCATATGGTTGTATAAATGCCGGATACGTGGATGCTCTGGATGCTGCAGCATCCATTGAAATGTTTTTGTGGTTGCATGAGAAGGGTGTCATGGAATAGTTATCATAGCAAATCCAAGCATCAAAGTGGATTGTCTAAAAACGTTCGAACTAAAAGAAATTGAAAACAAAATGCCCAACCCCAGAAGGTGTGAGATGTGATAACATATGATATGGTTGAGGAACGTGCTCAAACCCTGAAGATATACTCTCAATAATTCCAGGAAAAGAGTGAGTTTGAGCTGAGTTGGGTCATGTTGAATAGAGTTGGTTTGGGTTGTTTCTATCATCACATGGGAAAGATGGCGACCGTTCAAAGTATTGCACATTTTACTTAGCTATTTATCCTAAAATATTGTTCTTATACATTGCTGGGTTAGGCCATCAATCTTAACCCAACTCAGCCAACCCAACCAAACTAGTTAACACTAGTTATTGTTAGAGGAAGAAGTATCAAAGTGCTGTTCATTTTACTTGTGTCTGACGTTTGAACCTTTTTTTTTGGAATTCACTTTTTTCCATCACCTAACACTCATACGGATTTTCAAAATCCGGCACCTATATATGATTAGGTCACAGAATGCAATGTCCGTGAACTTTTGTTGATGAAAATCATAGATTATTACTTTTGCTTTTGGTATCCATGTTGACAGATTATAAGCAATTTGTTATCGTTATAGCCTATAATTTTTTTATTGACGATGGTCATTTTGATAAGGTTGATAAAATAGATATTGCTCTATAATTATTGTATATGCCCTTTCTTATATAGATGCAATCTTCGCCAGCTTGAACTTATTCAGAAAGATTCCCTACGCTGTACATTTGCTTATGACAAAATAGAGATGTTTACCAACAATTGGTTCAACCGATTTTATTACCTGTTTGAATAATTCGTATATATCTGTATACATTTTTTTGCTTATAGACACTTTGTTATATTTATATCCTGTAGCTCTCTTACTTCACCTGAACTTGCCGAATTTATTAAACTGATTAACCAAACTAGTTATATTGTATATTTGTTTTAGACGACTATCTTTCGTGACTTCGATTATTGTGTTTAGTTTTCCATATTAGATTTGTATCCCACACAGAGTTTTTAACATTTTTCTCAGGGAAAACATTTGATAATATATTTGTTGGTATTTGTTGCTGCTCTTGTTGATGAGCCAGTTTTGTAATAAGATTTTAATTACATGAATGTTTTTCTGAATGTAAAGACTATCCATGTTTTATTAAATGTCGTGGTAGAAGCAATAATACAGAATATATCATTTGTAATTTACAATAAATTCTCCCTTAAAAAATGCATTAATATCTCCTTCTAAATACAATATACGCCTAATACAATATTAGTTTAAAAATATATATTTATAATTGGTCCTTATAAAACAATTCAAAAACAACTTTTACTACAAGTTCATTCATAAATAAAGTTTCTCTCGTTTGCCGTTAGAGACAGCACGAGCTAGAGTTTGATAATAAGAATATATGTAATATTATATGAATTTATATAAATATTAAATTAATTTAATTAATTTAATATTTAATAACTAATTTTTTGAATTTATATAATTATTGAATATATGTATATTATTACTATTCTATAAATAAGAATAGTAGGTTAAAGTTCGTTGGGGAAAGGTAAATCTTTTAAATGTTTGTAAGATTTGATTGTAAGACACTTCTTTCAAGAAAATAAAATAAATAACACAGCATGACTACTTTTTACACGCATCCATCAAAAGTATATGTCCACTTGGACAACTAAAAAGGTATTGTTTAGTAATGGATCCAAGATTAATAGTAGAACTACCAATAGGCCTAATACTAGATCTAAAACTAGAAACTTTCGAGTTTTGCCCTGCGTTTTTTGAAAAATGTTTCACTTCGACTTGTTTGCAGTAAAACACGATTTGTTTCTGACTTTCACTCATTGAATTGCTTAACGAACCGTACGTAATTAATTTGCGAATTTTGAAATCGACCATTTCTATCTTACTATTTACAGGTAATCACACTTTCGATCGATGTTGATGACTAAAATTGGTCTGTTTTTGTGTTTTAACCAGAAACCTGAGTAATTTTTGAGCGGGCTTTTGACAACCACATTCAGCCAGATGTAAAGCATTAAAATTGACGTATCGTCCTCTAATTATAATAGATTTATTTTAAATTACTTTTTTTTTATATTGAAAGCTAGACTTTCAGGCGTTCATAAGTGCATAAACAACAATTAGAACATGCTGTCATTCCAAGGCCTGTACAAGGTTAACGGAAGAGAATTGAAATCGGCTTATTGCAATGGCGAATCGAATGACGTATTGATAAGGTCAATATTCATTATTGATAAGGTCATGAGGGTCGCTTACGAGTAATGACTATTTAAAAATTCTCATTATTGTATTATTTTTGTGTACATTCGTAGTACTTTAATATTTCGACGGAATTCAGAAAGGTCTTCGAATCAGGCCACTTTCGTATTGGACCAGGATTAAACTTTCGAATAAGACATTGTTTATCGATAATAGGTTGAATGATTCTCTTGTAATAACCAAAATACTATACATACTTCGAGGCTAACTTCGCTAAGATACCTTAGACCGTACTAAAATCGAATTTTCTATACGTTTTAATAACAATATCAATAATGTAAAAATAGAAACTAAAAAATTAGTCGAATGAATGAATGAATATAATATATATAAAAAAATATATTACACAGAATATGTCTAATTGTAAAAGTAAAACAAAATAGCTACCTGAAACGATAAATCCTTTTACACAATAATCATTCACATTTTCGAGAGAATTATGATAACTACTATCGTTATTATTTATATCACAAAACACATGTTTTAGACGCCTTTATTGAATTCGTACTGGCAGGTTGTTTTTGTGCGAATGAACTCGGGGTCAACAAGCATCCATCAAATTTCAGTGTAAAAATAGATGTTGAAAGAAATAAAACAACGCGAAACTTTTAATTACCGCTATTATTTTTGAATCCTAAAATACTCCATATATTTACTACTCAGGGTAATACTCACATATTTTATTTTTTCTGCTAATAAACATCAACACGTTGTATTTCGAAAGGTCAAATTATCGAGTATAACATTGCGTTAAAAAACATGCACGTTATAACGTATTAATTAGAGACAAATAAATCGTTTGCTTTCTACTTTTTGCAATTTGGCTGTTTCATAACGTTTTCAGTATTTTTTATGTGTACACAAACAAACCTTGACGACATTGCCGAATATATTCAACATTCCGGAACGCCAAACATATCGTTAATTTTGTGGTTTATTTTGCTAGAATATAGGTATATCTCAAAATCTGCATATTTTGAGATTTTTACATCAATATAACCGAACATTTGCTCTTTATACAATGTTACTTTCGTACTTATGGTTTTTTAGCAAGTGAGCGATTTGTAGTGCTTACTCACCACAATAAAAAATTACTAACACCAACCCATTAAGAAAAGATTTCAACAACATGAAGTCATGAAATTTCAGCAAAAGAAACTAGATTTATTTCAGGAGGTTTTTAATAAGCTGTGCAACGACTGCTTAATGTGGATACTCCATCATTATAACGGCTATCGTAATACATTTTTCTTAGACTACAACGCGATATACTCCAGTAACTATACAGCGCGAAATTATGCATAAAGTATAACACTCTTTAAAACTGTTAAATGGTCCATGTATAATCAGCACTTTATGATACCATTACTCATTCCTACACCAAATTGCGTATAGAACCGAACATTGTCACCGAAACACCCTCGGTGACAATGGAAACAATTTTCATCACATATACTAGAATGAAAATGGCGATGATTCATCTAAAAAATGGTAAATATCAACAAATTACAAGGATACAAACCTCAAATTTAGAAAATTTTAACACATTTTTTTGATTATTTTGTATACTGTTTCAGGGCCGGCTCATACGACTGTACAATCCGTGGAAAGCACGGTGGCGCAGGACGATAATTATAGTGATTCTAGATTCAAAGTAAAAGGCAATCAGGTAGCCAGCAGAGAAAATTAAAAAAATTAAAAGAATGTGAAATCATACGGGCAATCAATATGAAGAACAATGTAATGTATTAGAACAAAAAAAGGAGAAGTTAAGAAAAATTTATATACTGAAAACACTGAGGAGGACCTTGAAAAACATGAAAAGCATCAATGATTGCCATTGCCATGAATTTTCGTCAGTCCATCTGAATGGTGAATAGAAGTCAAGAGTTATTGTTTTTATTCGCGCTTAAAATATCTACAGTAGCCGACGTATGAGAATATTCCATTTCTCGGTCTCCAAATGCGCTTATCCACAGATTAATAATCAATGATATGGCCCTTCCTCAAGATTAGGTCGAGATGCGATTGGGCATGCTTCCATAGAGTCTCTCAACTCGCCCCCTCACTCTGCTTGTTATTTTTGTACAAAGGGCAAACCATGATGTCTCAAAGGATCTCTATGGGGTTTAATAATGGCCTAAAGGTGACCATCATTGACAGGTCTAGTTAAAAGAAGGTATATGATGGTAGTAGAAACATCAATTGCGGAAGTAGAATTAGAAGAAAAGGCTCACAAGCAAAGGTGGGTAATACGACGAGTGACTTCCTAAAAGAATGAGAGGGTGCCGAAACAAACGAAACTAACGAAGAACGAAAACCAAAAGAAGCACAGAGGCAAGATTGGAAGCAGCAACAATCGAAAAACTAAAGAAGAAAGAGAAGAAGAGTGAAGAAAAAACTGCAGGAAATCTCAAAGTCCCGAAGAGAATCACCTGAGTCAAAACGCAGCCAAAACTAAGAATACTACAACTAAACTGTAACAAGAGAAGTCATGATCTCATTTACAGAGAAACCAAACAAGCGAATATCGACGTAGTAGTAGGACAAGAATCGATAAATAAAGCAGAATATTCTATAGCTAATACTAAAATGTACAATTTAGGTGCTGGGTCTTCAACTGGAACCAAGCAAAACAGAGCTGGACATATTAGAAGGAAGACGAAAGCTTACGAACCTGTGCATAATGGTGAACGCCATGCAGATCCAGAGTAAAAAATCAGTGAAATATCCAGGAGTGCACTTTGATAAAGATACCAAAATGACGGAACATATAAGGCAAGTAAAAGAAAAAACATATAGGATGTAGAACAATCTAAACAAGATTATGACAAGAAAAGAGGTCCGGGTCACCAGATTTTATTATATTTGTAAGATCGGAAAACTAGAAAACAAGGAGAAGTAATAAAGAGGATAACCATGAAGAGATGCAAGAGAGATGGAAGTTATATACTGGTTGGGCCAAGACCTACATCAAGGATATCAAAGATTGGCAACAAAAAGGCCTTAAAAGTGACTACCATAACACACAAGCGATTGCGAGACAAGGAGTGTTCGCAACGTACCTGAAGAAAATTAAAAAGATGGAGTCAGACTTGTGTTGCTTTAGTTATTTGGAGAGAGATACACCACATGCTTCTGGGGAACTCTCCCTCTTACTCAGGTAGGAAATATACTGGGTATTCCAATTAATTGGAAAGAAACAAAATATCTCAAAAACTGCGCATCAGACTAAAAAAAGTTTCGGATAAAATTTGTTATGTAACCATATAACATAAAATGGCGTCGTCTCCCACTTCCTGATAGCAGAACAGAAAACAACTTACACATTTTAAGTAGAAACCCTCTAAAATTCTCTAAAAAATTACTTTCTAAAAAATAACATTGAATTGTTTTCAAGTTGTTTTCATTTCCGCCATCAGGGGGTGAGAGATGTGATCATCTTTACACTATTGAATGTCGACATTCAAACCAAATAAGTTTAATTTGAAACTTTTTTAGTACGATGCATAGCTTTTAAAATATTCTGTTTTGTTAGATTAAGGGCTGGTTTATTCATCTTTGGTTAAATTTAACTAGTGGATATTTTCCATGGTTACTATAATTTCACTTACCATGATTGGCTATAGAACCAGTAACTATGATAAATATCCAATAGTTATATTTAACCAAAGATGAATAAACTGGGCCTAAATGATACACCTTGTAAGCGAGGCAAAACATAAAAGCAGTAGGTCAATATATTGTATTTTTCAATAGAGAATCTGATTCTGCTATAAAAACAAAAGGCTCATATTTAAAATTTGTAAGTTGTTTCCAATTAAATGTTTCCCTTGAAACAAATTTTATTCGGGACTTTTTTTAGTCTGATGCTTAGTTCTTGAGATATTCTGTTTTGTCATGTTAAATGGAACACCCGGTATAAAAAATGTATTCTTTCTCTGTCACTCATAATGCCTACGGCTGCCTGGGATGAGGCGAGAAAGGGAAAGAAATAACAAAATATTTCAAAAAATGAATTTTGCCTTTGGAACAGGAATGAAGCCTTTGGAACAGGAATGAACAAATAAAGGGGAACTCTCCCCTTCACTCAGCACCGTCTGGAACGAGGCAAGGAACGAAATGGAAAAAGAAGGGATGAGGGGGAATTCTGCCCCTCATCCAGGTATGAAATGTTAGTACGAAACGATATCGTTTCAAAAAATTTATTTATCTTTTGTGGATTGGAAAAGATGGGAAGAAGGTTCTCCGACTGGACAGGTCAGAAAAAATAGATGAAATTCTTCTTTTCATCTATTTTCTCTGACCTGTTCAGTTAAATAGCCGCACCATTTAGGCATGGACACCCAGAAGATAGTCCCTTACGGGCGATTCTGAAAAGCGAGGGGGGTTCTTAGTGGCTAGTCTTGAACCTAGAGATAGTCCCACACTCCCGGCCGGAACATGATCTAGAAGGCACCAACAGTAGGCCGAAGTGCGTAAAACATTTTCCCCTCCTCTGCGCCAAAGGAAAAGAATTGGGTTGGGTTGGGTTCCAGCCATAGAAGAAGGCATTGTTTTTCATGGCAGGGTTTTTCCTCATGAACGAAACGAGAGAGCGATGCTTCAAATCGAATTCATTTTGGATGTAGGGAAGGAAATGGACGTTCGCCAAACGAGGAAAATGCTCCCAGTATCGTTTTAAAGTAAAATAACATAAATTATAAACATATACATTTTCAGGGTATGACAAAGGTGCGAATATAAATGGCAGATATGACGGACTTAAAAAGAAATATTGGATATAAATCCAAAAGCACTTTATGTACTCTGTACCGCGCAAACATTAAATTTTGTAGTGAATGATGCTGCAAATAACGGATTGCTTCGGAATAGTACAAGAGGTGTACTATTTAAAACAGGTAAACCTTTTTTCTTAGAGCATGAAATGACGGAAAGTCATAAAAGATAAAATCAGTAGCATAACACTTAAAACATTATCAGATATATGCTGTAGAAACCGAATTAAGGCACTAAAGCCCTTCCGATTTAATTTATTAGAAATTCTTGGTGGATTACAGAAAATTATAGATAGTAATGGAAATGGGGAAATATCCTCTAATTTAAGGACAAACATTCATAAGGGACATGGCATTGTCCCTTAAGAATAAAATGGAATATTTCAAATTTAGGTGTCACCGAAGCATAATTTTAAAATTTTTTTCTTGGCTGTGAAAAATTATAATACAAGATACATTTTTCTTCTTGCGTAATATTCCCATCATAACTGATATAAATAATAAAAGCTGTGATCCATTTTACCAGTTAAATTTCTGAATAAATAAAAATATTAGTGTTGGTTTTTTTACTTAAACTGGTTTATTAATCAAAAATTTCTTTTTGATGTAATCGATGTGCATTACTAGTTTCGGCCGCAGGCCATCTTTAAAGCTTAACATTAAAAATTTAATGGAAAAAATTATAAATTTAAAACTTACTTATATTCTTGTTGTACAAAAGCGTAAATCACATATCAATTTGACATTTGAAGATACTGTTAATTAATTTTAAAATATTATAAAATACTTTAAAATAACAATTACTACTTAAAACGAACGTTTAAAAGGTAAGACCGTTCTGACTAAAAAATAAAACTTTGAGAGCGGGAAAGCTATAGGAACAAGTTTTTATAAAGTTGTGACGTATATTTTACCTTTCGGTAATATATATGGATTTGGTATATACATATCTTTTTCACCTTTAGATGGCTGGGAACTTGTTAACACATTGTCTGAAGAAAATCGATACAAAACGTATTTCATATAAAATGATACATTTATCATATACAAAATACTGATAACATAGAGGTATATATAGGTTAATTGAATATGTGGTTTAAGTATTAAAATGTTAATAGTTTTGGAAAATGAAATAGATCAACTTCTCACTGTCTTGCGTTATTTACTAAAGAAGAAGAAACTAAATAGTTTCGGCTTATAAAACCATCATCAGCCGAATCTTAACCAAAATCTTGAAATTAATGTTGTTATTAATTTTGATTTCTACAGTAAATTTTTGATTTTGTGCAAATTATTCAGATAAATATGAAAATTATTTAATTGATTTTGCCACTGCCCCATATACAAAAATATCGTCTACATATGTTATTCATTTGACAATGTGATGTTTAGATGTTTTTTTTGTGAAAATTAGTAGTTTTTTCGATATGATTTAGGGAAATATCAGATAGAATTCCGGAAAGGACCATACGTATTGGTAATCCCTGGATTATCTCATAGTAGTCATTAAATTAATAATTTTGTTCAATTAGCCAGAGTACCCATGTAATCGGCGTCTATTCATGTGGGATATGTTAGAGAGACAAGTAAGAGCCCATGGTGTATAACTAATAATGTAACTATATAAACGTTAGATGATCTCCAATAACGTTAGAAGAAAAAAGATAATTAAATTCTCCAAGATGATATTAAAAATCTGATTTTATTTTGGTTAATTTAGTTGTCACCGTTTAATTAAATAAATTTTCTGATGAGGCTGCAAAATGATCTATACTTCGGTGTTAACAAAAATAGAAACTTGAACAAAAAACAGAAATAGTCAGAATGAAATTTTTTGTCGATGTATCCCACAGAAAGCTTCAAAGTGTAGGAAGAAAACACATTAGTATTTTGTTTAATATTTGCAAAGAGTGGACATTTTAAATTAAAAAAAAACTTATTCACATCGAGGAGTTTGTTCAAAGGTATTGTAGTTTAAAACTAGTCATCATTTTAGGCGATTTAGACGGTTTTTATGCCACTGTGTAGTTATGACGGCTCTGTCCAATTCTCGTCATTTCCAATTCAAATCTTTTTGCGTGAGTTGATTGAATTTGAAGCTTTACATTTTTGCATTTAACACGAAAACGATGATATCAATTTATCTAAGACCATTAAAAGTTTTTAAAATAAAATTTATATTAATATAAATTATATGATTAAAAATAACTTATGATCGAATAAAAATGTTATAATAAGCTTAACATTTTTGCACTTAATATAAAAACGCTAATATTTATCGATATTATCTAAGAGTAATTCAGTTTCTAAAATAAACTTTCTATTAGCAACTGCTAAAATAAATACAGTGTATCCCCGGGTCGTGTCCCCGTAAGGTATAATTGACAACACATTTTTGAATTCAAATTTCATCTTTGACAATTAAAGTCTGGATGTCATACAACGAAATATAACCAAGATTTACGTCAGAGGTTTGTTAACTGTTACAGGTAAAGTGATCTTTCCGTGCAAGGTACAACAAAAGTTAATTAAGATAAAATGTTTATGTTAAATTGAAAGGCTTGGTGCAAAAAGCGGCCACAAAAAAAACTGCTTTCTAAGATATTGCATCTAAAAATCTCTGTGGATACGATTCACCGTAAAGACAATATCTAATAAAAAAATATTTTTGTTAATGCCTATTATTACAAAATTTATTGTTTTTTAATGGAGCTGTTTTTGCCTAAAACACAATAAATTAGATGTACCAATAATATACGATTATTTATTTTAAATTAACAAAATCATAAAGTACATGTTCCTATAACACATGCAAAAGTCTTAATACATTTAAACTTTAAAATTATCTTCATCGTCACTGTCAGGTTCTTCTAAACCTACAAGCGTCAATATCATAATACCACTTATCATTTTTTATCACATACTTGTCAGCTAGAACATTTTCAAAGTTTCTTATGCTTAAAGGGTAACGGAAACTTATCGTAGTTTTTCTGTTGGTAGAGAGTATAACAAGAGAGAGTATAGTAATATTGTAATACTACATTTTCAAATATTACCTTTTTCATATTGATTCGATATTTAGAAATAGTAAACCTTTCTTTTTTTTTTGTTCGATACAGTTTTCTTAAATTGTTTTGCAAAATTATCACTAAAGTTTAAAAACACTGAAAAGTTTAAAAAATTATCACTGTAAAATTTCAAGATGTGTTCTTCACTAAATCGAACCAACCCTTTGGGATATAGACTTCTTCCTTTTTCTTCGCATTTTCGATTAACCCTCCGTCGGGCGCAATGCAGATATTTACGAGGTCGGGCGCAACGAATCTATTAGATTCAAATATGAAAACATTTATTACAAGTTTCTTATTAAATGTTTATTATATTATTATAGTGAAACCTAATTATAAGATAATAAAGAAAATAAATATTTATTATATTAGATGAAGAATAAAAACTAATCTGATTGATGTCTATCAGCTTCATCGCCATCGATTCTTGAACTAAAACAGTTTTCACAAACCACTGCTGCATGTTCTAAACACAAAAACTGTTTGCAAAGTTTACAGAAGTATTTAGAATACCTTTGCTTTTTATTTGCTACGCAAGGTGCACACCGCTTTCTTTTGTTTGTTACTGTAGTAGATTCAGTTTCTTCGGTTTGTAATTCGTCAGTAGGTGCAAACCTCTGCAGTCTTTGTTTGAGCGAAACAGGAATTCCTCTACTTTTTGTTGCCCTTCTATTCAGATGTTCGGTTACTAATTCTTTACCTAGCACTTTTAGAAATATACGCCGCTTTTTTCCTTCGTTTCCATTTCTTGCTTGCAGAATTTGCGCATTTATGCCGCTTATATTTAGCATCGACAAAAATACGACTAGGGGCCACCGACGAGTGTTTCTCTGTACATTGTAAGATCCACGCATTTTGTCAACTAAATCAACTCCAGATTTGGTATGATTATAAAAGGTTATTATGTCAGGCTTTTTATCATCTCCAGTATTGTCAATAGAATTATCAAAATGCATGCTGGAAATTAACATCATGTTTTTACCTTTTCTTGGGATATAGGATACTAATGTGGCATTTTTTTGAAATCCAAATAAACTTGTCTTTTCCTGTCTCTCTTTAGTCAAAACAAAATTTGGTGGAAGTTGGAATCTCTCTCACGAGAATATTGTGAGCGAATAGTTTCAATATATTGATTTGTGTACTGAACGATGTTTTCTAATATATTGTTGCTTATGAGGCAATTCCAACATTCGAGGGCAGTTTTTGCTTGCTTCGCGAATCCTATAACACCTGGTAAACTAATCAAAATATTTTGAGGTTTACGTTTAACACACTGAGTGTATTTAGTCTTTTTCCATGTACTTATTTTGTCCTTTCCAACATATTGTTCTTCACATTCATCACTACTAAAACTATCCTCTGCAGAAGAATCGTCTTGTTCTGTGGCAGAGTCCTCATCCCGTTCCTCCATATGGTCTTCCTCATAAGTATCACTTTCGTCATCAAATTCAGGTGCTTCTTTTTCTTCATCCGACTCCATCATTAATTGTAGCATGGTGTCGGCATCTTTAGGATCTTCTGGATTATAGGTTTTAATAAATTTAGCCATTGTACACTGCAACACCTATACAAAGTTAATGCTATCATTGCGTCTGAATCAATCAGACAGATGAATTGTAGTTACATAATATATAGGTGTCCTGTAATTATGTACAATCGGTTCAGTGTGGATTCCTAAGGCAAACTAAGATTTGTATCAATTATGTCTCTATACATAAAACCGTTGCATTTGGCAATTACAGGACATCAAATATCTGATTTTTTTATGACAATTTGAAAACGACCATCAATTTATTTCAAATTTTCTTGATCAAACGGTTTTGAAATGTGTCATTATTTTAGTAAAATTATTATTTATTTTATTTGAGTAAAAAGTTCACGTCATAAAATTGTGTCCAGTTTTATCGTTTTTGGAGAAAAAAAAAGTATGCCGTGTCATAATCAGAATTTTATAAAAGGCGAAATTTGAAAACAAATGACCAAACTAACTGATATAACATTTTCAAACCTGTTTTCTAAACAAACATTTGAAACATTTGAAATAAATTTCAAATAAATTGGTCAAGTCGTTATAGCAAAACATTTTGAAGAAAGCACATCTTTATATGTAACGAAACCAGATTTTTATTAACAAAAAGCTTACTTACAATTTTTTTTCGAGTCCTATTACCAGAAAGTTGAGTTCAACAGACGATTTTTGAAAATTACTAATACTTCCGTAAACGGTCGCAATGAATCTGTGAAATTAAATTAAGCACTACGACTGATATGTGTGCGCTACGCTGCCGCAAATACGACCGACAATAGTTCTCGGTATATGGTAAAGTGTATCTTTCTATTCCAACTTGTGGTGATTTTATTAACCGGTTGTTATTTACAAAATTGTATCTGGTGAATCTGTCAGATGAGTTGCGCCCGACGGAGGGTTAATTCAAATGATCTATCGGACGCCAAAAAGCCGAGGAAACCGATGGACAATTAGGCAAATCTGTTTTTCCGTAGTATTAATACATGTTTGCAAAAAAATGGATTTTGTGCGATACAGTTGTCGGAAAACAAATACAGCTCACGAGTGGTTGGTAGAAGCTCACTGTTCAAGTAGTTATATAAGAAGCTAACAACCTTTACTTCCTTTTTTAGCGGTTACTTCGTTGTACACGCAAAATGTCGATTTTCCAGATTTAGCAGAATGGACGCAGAAGTTGTAGACCCACAACTGCCGCCAATTATAGAATATCTCCATTGTTTGCTTGTGAGGTAGTGGAAAGTTCTGCTGGAAATCAAAACATAATAACTCCACAGAATCATCGATTTTTCCTTCAAGGTGGTATAAAAGTTTCTGATTTTCGTAAATGTAGTTCTTTCTCTAGTTCCAGCTTTGCTTTAGCTTCTTGGTCTTCATCTGCGGCCATAGTGATACGTAACTTATCACATGTCTGGCAGGTGTCGGATCGTGGTTGTCCAAAACTTATGTTATAATTAGTATTAAAATGTCTGTTGTAGAAATCATAAGACACCTTTAGATTTGTAGGTTTTCCATTTGGGTAGAGTTGATACTCCTCAGGTTCATAATGTTCCAGATATAATAAGTACAGTTTTGCAACATTAAGTTCACTGGATACATAGCATCTTTTTTCGTTATCGTGCCTACTATAATGAGAACACTGTCTAGGGATCTGCATCAATTTGAGCAAGTATTTCATCCGGAATTCTATTTGGTCGATTCAAGTGCCTTCCACGTCTGTCGTGCTTTGTAGGAAGACTATTTTCCTTTATATTGGTTGCAATATTGGAAAACGATGCTTGGATATACCATGAAGGGAACAAAAAGCTTTCTTACAAACCCTATGTTCTGTGGTACCAATAGGTCTCTGAAATTAAAACAAAACTGAAATTTATAGTTAATTATTCATTAACAACTAACAGAAAATATAGTGTCTATCGTAATATTATTTTCTGCCCAAATAGATATCTTGTGTATGTTTATCACCAATAGCACAAAACTGCTTGAAAATGTGTGGTCTTTGTTGTTCATCTATGCCTGAAAATCACTTGTATTTACATCTGCAATCTGGGCCTATCTCCTTTGCCGGTACGATTTTGTTTTTCCAGTTGACATGCTGTTCACCTTTAGCCTTTTTGGATTTAACCACATTCCATTTCCATTCACCAACATTTCTCATTCCTTTTTTGCCTTTCTTTGCGTTCTTTACTTTATTTGAATCAGGCGAATCGGAATCAGGATCGTTCACGTTTTCTTCACTCGACTTTTCACCTTCACTAGAAGGAACAATATCACATCCACTATTTTCATATGGACTCGATATGATTTCACTAGGCACATACATCTTTGATGAACACATGAATGGTGGTTCGCTGCAAGAAACGGCCAGCTCCCGAGCTGACCAATTGTTGCATCCAAACAAATTGATGCCAACTCCACTTCTAATGTAACTTTCAGTTTACAACGGTGGAGATAGCCGTTTCTTTATACCAAACGACTAGTGCACTGCCGAGTAGGGCCAAGTTCAGAAGCAAAAAACAATTTCACCAAGAAGAGCTCCACTTCTTGGGACCGGTTTTTGCACCGAGCCCTTCAATTATAACTATATGCCACATTTTATCAACCTAGGATATAAAAGCAAAATGCATATTTTTAAATCATAAAATTAACAAAACATTTTCGAACTACACTAAATTAACATAATAATTTTCCAATATTGCTTATAACTTTTTCCAATATGGTCCAACGGAATTTCTCTAAAAGTTTCAATTTTTTGTTATAAACTGTGTAAATTGCTATTAAAATTGTCAGTGTATACATTTTGTTTTACATAATCCCAAAAATAAACATCCATAATAGATTAATCCGAACTCCTCATACTTCTCGACTTCTTGGTGGCCATGGTTGCGGACCATATCTACCAATCCATTTTTTCCAAAAATTATATTCTTAAATAACATAGTTAAAGAATTTCTATCTAATTGATGGAATGTGGACCGCCACCATCTTGTTGATGGTTTATTGATTTATTGTGTTTTTCTAAATCCACGCGGTGAAGATATTTAAATAAACAATTTTCTAGTATTTCCAAATACCGATGTTGATTCAAATTGCCGTTTACGAAGTAAGGTTCAGCAACGTCATTCGATTATCGGATAGATATTGAATAAAAGATATTTTTCTTAACACTTTACCGTAATCCATTGCATTCGTTACTGCAACAATCGCCCCGCATCATATTCATCTAACAGCTTTTTTTCCTTTCTTTTATTTTCATTATTGCCAGTTTCCGCACATTTTTAACAACACTCTTCATTGTTTCTTTATTTACTAAAAATCCAAAATTTTCCTCAAATTGTCTTAAAACTGCATTGTAACTAATGTTCCCCAATCATTAGCACTGCGTTATAAATACTTTATGTTGTAATGTAAACATAAACATGAGCAATTAATATTTAACAATAGGCCAAAGCTATCAAACGATAATTGCTAGTTTTATTTATTCTGATCATTTGTTTTTATTGTAAAACCGAATATTAGCAAAAATTATCAAGAAAAAAACTTATTTTTTTAAATTCTCTAAATTAACAAAATTCGGCATATCGCTATAATTTAACATACTAAACATTTTATCCAAATCTACTTTTACATTCTACTTTTTTTTCTACACATTACTCAGAAAGACTACTTTACCTGTAACGATTAACTAACTTCTTGCGTTAACTTTGGTACTTTCAGGACATTTGACGTAAAACTTGGTTATATTTCGATTTATAACATCCAGACTTTAATTGCAAAAAATCGACTTTGAATTCAAAAATTTATGGTCAACTTTATCTTACGGGGACACACGGATACGTACATAGATACGTAAACAAATTTTAGAAATTTTAATAAATCCATACCATAAAGGGAATTTAATAAAGTAAGGAAAATAAAAATAACAAGACCTCTTTAACCCTCAGTATAATTATATTTTTATTACTTGGGACCGGTTTCGGTAATTAAATTACCATCTTCAGCCAAAATCTACAAATACATGAATTAGGATAAGTATATATAAAAAAATAAAATTTATTATTATTAATTTATAAAATTTGCAATAAAAATTAAAAATAAAAAACAAAATAGATTTACTTATAGTCAATTACTAGAAGAACCACAGTTAATAAGCGTAACAAATATTTTATGGTAACTGTACTCCCAGTAAAAATCAAAAACACAAGAAAAACGATAAAATTTTCAGAAAGGACAAAATACAAAAGTGAAAATCAATTATAGGTTACAAAATAAAATAACTATTAACACACTGCTTATAAATAATAAGATACTGAGTAATTATGATCTGCGTAACCCGAACTCGAGAGGAGAAATAAAATGAATAAAAAAGAGACAAGAGAAATCGGAAATTTTTTCAAATTTATAACAAGGTCAAAATATTTAAATCTTTAAATATGAATATAATGTTTATAACATAAATCGATTTGTTCGTTCAATACATTAAGTTGTTTTTTATTTATAAACTTGGCGATTTCTAAATGTTCCAAAAGGTCGAGCTTTTTACCCTTCTCACAGTTATATAATAATTTTGGTTTTTCAAAATCAATATCATGTCCAGTGTCTAACTATGTTTGAAAATGTTTGATCTTGTCTTATTTTTATGTTTATAAATGCGTTTCTGTAAATTTCTAGCAGTTTGACTCACGTAGGTGGCATTACAATCCTTACATTCTATGGAGTAATCTCCACTTTTTTGGAACACGTCTACTTTTTGTTTGTAGTTTGAAAGAATATTTATTAATTGATTGTGATTCTTGATTGAAATATTGATTAATTTTAGAATTAATTAAATTAAAAGGTAGAGAAATAAATGGCAGATGAATCGTATTCTTTTTTTCGTTCTTTCTTCAATTCTCAATTTCTTCTTCTGACAAAAATGCAGGTACAGTTATAATTAGCAAATAAGAATACATTAATAAAATAAAAGCTTTTCTCAATAATAATGGCTATAAATGAGTCGTTAAGAACCCGCTCAATTCTATTATATCCAAAATAAGGGACATTATAAAAGAATGCTAATATGTTTTTGATAAATTAGGGTTTAATAAATATAATCTCGTTCCCATGAATCCATCCATACCTCAACTTTACTTACTAATCAAGTAACATAAAGAAGGTCAACCCATCAGACCTATTACAGTCTTTTATAACTCTCCGACTTCAAAGTTAACAAAATTAATATACAACGTCTTTAATGAGATCAACTTTAAATCTCTACATTGCGTAAAAAATACTATCGAATTCATAGATGAAATTATGGTCTAATTTGATGTAGCAAATCTTTACACCAACGTCGATACAACTTTTACCATGGATATCATCTATGATCTGTTCTTTGATCACTATAACGATCAATTACTAACATCCAACTTGATTACCATCATTACTCATATCATAAATCAAGGTTTTTGCTCTTTCGACAATAAAGTATATAAATGGACGAAGGACTTCCTATGGGTCTTTCAATTTCCGGTATAATTGCTGAAATATATTTAAATCACATAAAAACAAAATTTATCGTCAATAGAAATAATCCTTTGTTTAATAGAATTACAAAGTGGATACGATATGTGGACGACGTGTTTTGCATTTGGAGTGGTAGTAATGAAGAACTCGACAACATGTTATCATATATGAATAACATCCATAATAAACTAAATTTAGTATAGAGAAGGAAACAAACAAAAAACTTAATTTCTTAGATTTGATCCTATCCAACTGCGGGAACCTGATCTCCATAAATATGTTCAGGAAACCGACTTCGTTAAACACTATCATTCCAAATGACTTCTCCATCCAACAGTCAAAAAATGGCAGCGTTTCACTATTATATTTACAAATTAATTAAATATACAACTAACTACCATGAAAGACAAAACTAATATTCCTTCATTACTCTACTTGCGGGAAAACGTTCACTACATAGAAACCATAAATAACTTAATACATAGAATTTTAATAAAACAACAGCCCCTGTATCGAAAAGAAGAATACGATTCATCTACCATTTATAGGTCCCTAACTTTTAATTTAATTAATTGTAAAATTAATCAATATTTCAATGAAGAATCACAATAAATTAATAAATATTCTTTCGAACTACAAACAAAAAGTAGACGTGTTTCAAAAAAGTGATTACTCCATAGAATGTAAGGATTGTAATACCATCTACGTGGGTCAAACTGGTAGAAATTTATAGAAACACATTTATGAACATAAAAATACGATAATATCAAACATTTTCAAACACAGTTTAGATACTGGACATGATATTAATTTTGAAAAAACAAAGTTATTACATAACTAGAGAAGGGTAAAAAGATCAACCTTTTGGAACATCTAGAAATTGCCAAGATTATAAACAAAAAAAACAACAATTTAAAGATTTAAATATTTTGACCTTGTTATAAATTTGAAAAAATTTCCGATTTCTCTTGTCACATTTTTACTCATTTTATTTCTCCTCTCGAGTTCTTTTTACGCAGATCATAATTTCTCGTATTATCAATTGAATTTTACTCAGTATCTTATTATTTATAAGCAGTGTGTTAATAGTTATTTTATTTAGTAACCTATAATTGATTTTCATTTTTGTATTTTGTCCTTTCTGAAAATTTGATCGTTTTTCTTGTGTTTTTGATTTTTACTGGGAGTACAGTTACCATAAAATATTTGTTACGCTTATTAACTGTGATTCTTCTAATAATTGACTATAAGTAAAACAATTTTGTTTTTTATTTTTAATTTTTATTGTATTAGACTTTGAATTTTATATTTTTATGTATATTTATCCTAATTTATGAATTTTATCGGTTTCGGTAATTAAATTTATGAAATATAATTACCGAAACCAGTCCCAAGTAATAAAAGGATAATTATACTGAGGGTTAAAGAGGTCTTGTTATTTTCATTTTCCTTACTTAAATTTTAGAAAGACTCTTTATGCTATTATTCTCGTATACCGATGTAACTCATAAATAAACACATATTTTACCTGACTTTAGTTTATGTTTATAATGCAAAAAAATTCAGGACTATGTTATAAACAGAAATTTAGAAAAATGGGTTACAATTTTTAAAAGTTTGATGACTTGTATCTTTACACTTTGAGGACTTTATTTAAATTGAATCATCATTTTCACTCTACCACCTAGAAAAATAATTCGCTTTAATTAAGAATTTTACGTGACGCTTAAAGTGTAAAGATTACTTAACAAATAAAGCGAAAAATGTTTTTGCAAAGGATTATTGCTTTAGACTTAACAGTGCTAATTAATTACGTACATTTAATAATTAACTTCTTTGTTGTAAATAATCTCCAGTATGTAAATCTAAAGATTAATTTGCTAAATTAAATAACAAAGTATATTAATTAAAATGAGAGAAACAGTGAAATTAAATAAATTATTATTTAATGATATTTATAATATTCATTGATTAAGAAAATATACGTATTTATAATAATAATAATACATTTATTGCCTCAAAACGAAATTACAAAAAGAATATATTAGTATTCATTATTATACATTAGCAACATATAAACATCAAGACTAAAAGTTGAATTTATCGCTGTAAGCGATATCTTCCAAGAGATCCAAATATTAGTATTTATCTACCGCCGTTAAAAAATGTTAGGTTACATTCCATTTTGACGACACATTTTACACAACTGTCCTTAAATTACATCACTAGTGGTGTAATGAAATATTACCTAACTGAATACTGATTAGTTTTGGATGTTGATGTGGTTTGACATTCATACCAAGATCCAAGTAAATTCATTCAATTTAAATTAATTTAGTAAATAAGCCTTGTGACAGATATGAATTCCTATGATATCGTTAAATTTTAAAGCAGAGTTAAATAAAATTTTTTACTTAACACGTTAAGAAACAGCAGATTTTTTTAAATTAGTCTTTTCATAACTGGTTATGTAAATAACGATTTGCTGTTAAGAACCTATTTTTTAAATATGGAATCTTTTACTTTACCGTGAACAAATAAAAAGTATAAAATATGTTATAAAATGTGTCAAAGTAAGAGTACTTTTCGTTTTAAACACAATACCTCACAAATATTATTAAAAATAAAAAATTAGATCCAGATTTTCTAATATAATAATCTAATAAATACACTAAAAATGTCTTTTAAGATAACTCGAATTAATATACGAAATTTATTTTATTTCTTATTTTATTTAACTGAATTAAAATAAGAAATATTTTCTTGGAAATTATTGAACAGGCAATTACTATAAGTACGGCTAGGACAATATTGACCAATTAGCAAAAAAATTATAATAAGAAATTTCTCACTTATGTTAGAGTAACTACAATATATTTTAAAATTAAAATTTCTTCGTTTAATATAAATCAAACACAACATTTCGAACTAAGGTATCATCAAACTGAAGGTAAGTATTTACAACTTTTAATTCTCTTTCACTTTTTATTTAATCAAAATGAATTTCTGTTATAACAAATATATTTTACGTCAAATCAAGAATCTGTAAATAACAGAATCAATCCGTGAGTATAACTACCGATATTTTTCTGAATGCAGTTTGAAACTAGTCATCATTTCAAGTGATTTAAACGTTTTTATGCCGCTGTGTAGTTTTGACGGCTCCGTCCATTTCTCGTCATTTCCAATTCAGATTTTTTTTGCGCGAGTTATTGAATTCGGAGCTTTACATTTTTGGATTTAACACGAAAACGATGATATTATTAGTTTATCTAAGACCAATAAAAGTTTTTAAAATAATTTTTCTATTAATATAAATTATATTAACGAACATAACTTGTTATGATCGAATAAAAAGTTGTAATAGGGAGAACTATTATTGCATTATTTCCATAGACCGATGGTTTCATGAACTTAGGTTTTTCATAGTTACATTAAAATTATAGAAGTAGTTGTTTAGATATATCGTTGATTATTACTTAAAAGAATGCTACCTCCAACAGATGATGGTCAATGATTAATCAATATGTGTATTAATATCACGGTTGAAGAGTTAATTGAAGAGCAAAAAGAAAAACAAACAAAAACACGGAACAATAAATCCGAAACGATAATTTATTGAATGAAATTTAATAATTTCTTATATTAAATCGGTGCTATACGTATTTCGAACTATAAGCTCTTCATCAGGCACGTCTAAAAACATTCATTGACTTTTTGCTTTCTTTACCATTACTATTACGATGAACCCGGAGAATACCATTGCAAAAGTAGGACTAGTCAGTCCAATTAACGATAGCTACGTAAATAAAACACTTGAATTTTTTAAACAAACCAATATTAAACAAATAAACAACAACGCAACTTTAATTTTCAATAAAAAAACTATTAAATAAAAAAAAACAATTAATTAACAAACATAAAATCAGTTTGAACAAATTTAATATTAATACAGATAATATTTTTGAAATGAATCCATTAATACCTTGTTTTCATTAAAGTTTCATCAAACTCCATAACAAAGACAATTCCATAAGGTCTATAATAAACAACACCAATACACCTACCGAAAATATCGCAAAACATTTTCAAAAATTGCTGTATAAAAATTTTAAATATACTTTTAAATATACCGTTCAAAGTTCCGAACATTTAATTCAAAATTGAATTAAATTCTCAATAAATTCTCAAGATTTATCTCTTTTGATGTAAAAAATCTTTACTCAAATGTTTCAATAAAGATTAACTATATATTATTAAAAATCATTTGAAAAATAATTTAAAACTTTATTACATTTTCAACAATCAAGACGTTAATAATCAAATAATATTAAATCAAGTTTGCAGAAAAAACATTTCATTTTGAATGATAAATTTTATGCAATGATACACGGTTTGCCTATGGAGTCTCCCTTCTCGGCCATAATCTTTGACATATTTGTTAATAATTTAGAAGAATAACTTTTTTCCAAAAAATATGATTAGTTTACTAGAGACATCAAACATTACTGTAGGTATATTGACGATAATTTCCTATAATTTTTTCCTATAATTACACAATTGATTTCAATATCTTTCACAAACCAACTCAATACTACAGATTGTATTATACCCAAAAATTCGTACAGCTATCACAGCCATAAGGGTGCAGTTTTTATCTCTTTGTTCCAACGTGCCATTCAAACACCATTCAAAAATGATGAATTCATCAAAGAAATAGGAAAATGGTGAAATTAGTCTAAAAAACGGATACAATATTAATGAAATTCAAAACTTTTACAACAAAATTTAAGCTTCTATAAAAATAAACACAACATATATTAAAATTTCATTTCATTCTTAACTACAATTTTATTTTAAATTTAACCGAAGCCTTCAGACGCACGGCTAAACCTAAATCTTTCTAATACCAGCTCTAGTGTTAGTTCTAGTTTTATTTGCCATTCAGTACTTGATCGTTGTAAATTTTTCTAAAACTAAAAGTATAACATAACTAAAACTAGACCTAAGAACTTTTGGCATATTTATACTTTTCTTTACTAACTACAAAAACCGATATTTTTATTTCTTTGCTAATAAATTAATACGTTCAAATTAAAATATATATGTATTCATGTACTACTACTTGTGGGTACACTGTTTGGGTATTAGCCCTAGGCCAGGGTAAATACTCAATTTATAAATACAAACACTCCCAAATGTGACAATGATGGGGTTGTAACTGAGAATATGTTTCGTTGTCATAGTACATAATTTTTTAGTTTTTAAGAACTTATACAACAAAACAACGTTAAATTTAACAAAATAACTTAATATTTATTTAATAATTTTTGCACTTTTATTAGGACGATAGTATTTCATACAATGTTTCTATCGGTTTCGGTCTCGTTTAGGCCATCTTCAAAAATCAATTTTTTAAAAATTGTTGATCTTATTTAAAATTTGTTGTTTAATATTGACGTTTTATTTTTATTTATGTTGTGATTTATGACATGTTGTGTCAATGTGAAAAATTAAAATAGGATTAAAATAAAATAAAATTGAATATTTCCCAAACCAAAAGTTCAAATATCTATTTTGAGTTACAAATATTTTTAGTTTGAGTTCATTGTATATGTTGGGGGTTTTTAATTTTATTTTTAGGTGGAGTAAATGGATTTTTCAAATACATATATAAAGGTTTTTCTGTGTAGTTTATTTGGTCATTCAAACATAAAATATGTGGATGATTATATTTAAATTTTCTAATTTCATAAAGTTCAAGTATTTCCAAAAGGTTATTTTTGTTTTTCTTGTGAAGTAATGTTGTGTTTTCTGTTTCATGAAATTGGTGTTCTTTATTAAATATTATATGTCTTCCAAAGTTTGATCTCTGTTGTGTTCTATGTTCTTTTATACGAGTTTTTAAACATCTCCCTGTTTCACCAATGTAAGTGACTCTACATGTATCACATTCTAATTTGTAAAACCCCCAACATATACAATGAACTCAAACCGCAATAACAACATTTTCCCATATTTCCCTTCCCAAATTCAAATTTCCTTTTTTACTTTCTTTTTTAACTCCTTTACAATAGATATTTGAACTTTTGGTTTGGGAAATATTCAATTTTAATTTTATTTTATTTTAATCCTATTTTAATTTTTCACATTGACACAACATGTCATAAATCACAACATAAATAAAAATAAAACATCAATATTAAACAACAAATTTTAAATAAGATCAACAATTTTTTAAACATTGATTTCCTGAAGATGACCTAAACGAGACCGAAACCGATAGAAACATTGTATGAAATACTATCGTCTTAATGGAAGTGTAAAAATTATTAAACAAATATTTTAATTCAAGACGAAAAACATTCCTATAAAATAAAAAATAACTTAATATCACTAAAGTGTTCGTACACACCGAAATTATGCTACAAAAGATGAACTTTGTGTAGTGCAAATTGGTACTAGTACTTTCTCGGTCTTTCTTTCGCTTTTAGTACTGCATCTAATCTCCTTGAGATTGATTCAATTAACTTTTGCGTATATGATGAAGTTTTTTTCCACTTTTCTTATAACTCAAGTTTAAGGGATTCCTTAGTAGTTATGTCGTGTTTTCTAACAGCTTTCTCTAAATAATCCCAAACATGTTCTATCAGATTCATGTCTATAATAGCCATTCGCAAACTATATGCGCAGTATGTTTTGGGTCTTGGTCTTGTTGGAAAATCCAATTATTTCTAAAGCCCAATTGTTTAGCATTTTGGCTTAAATTTGATTTCAAGATATGCAAATATAGCCATTTATCCATTATCTTATCAATAAATACTAAACTGCCGACTCCTGAAACACCCATGGATTTGAACAAAAGATTGTTTAAACCTAGTGCTGCACCAGACTTTCTCCAAATTTTCCCTCTGCCATCGCATCTAAAAATATTATATTTTGATTCATCTGCAAAGAGAACCCTTTCCCAAAAGTGCACATCTTTGTCTTTGTATATTTTTGCAAATTCGATACGCTTCTTTCTGTTATTCTCGCTACTGTAAGGTTTCCTACGTGGCACTAGTCCGTCATAGCCGGCTCGTCGCAAAACTTCTTTCCGTTTCTACGCTCATACTTTTATTCGTATTATTTTGAAGATTTGTAAATATTTAAATATGTGATATCACCAAAAGTACTATTATTTACAACACCATTTTAGAAATCATGATGAAATCCCACCGGGTATTTACCTGTCGCCCATCACTGCTTACGAAGGCTTGCGTAAGAAATTCAAAAATCGAACCTTTGAAATATTTTATTGAAGCTTCGCCTTTTCTAATTTTATCTACTGTTAACTATGATCCTCCAATAATTATTATTGGACAAACTGGTCGCAATTTGGCTACACGCTTTAAAGAATACAAAACTAAATCTACATCCGTAGATTACAAACACATAAAGGACTGCAAACATGACATCACAATAAATAACATCGAATTATTACGCAATAAACAAAAATCTAAAGAACTTGATCTCTATGAGAACATAATAAACTATAAACAACAGAGTTTAATAAGCACAAACATTTTTCTAAATACATCCAAATCTATTCCTTGTTGTAGTAGTTATAAATATTTTTAATTTTCATTTTGTGGTTTATCAAGTAATGTTTTGAAAATATCCCCACTTTGTTCGTAATACGATTTAACGCCAGATGTACTTGAATTCAGTTTAATAAAAATTGTTTTGTATAACGGAGGGGCTCAATACAATTTTTTGTGGTTACTTTTTCGTTTTAATATGTAAACCGTTTCACAAATATGTCTTAAGTTATTTATTTTATTTCTTATATTTACAAACATATACATTTTTTACCCTTATAATCGATAACCTTTTGATTGTCTTTTTTACATTTTTTTTTGCTTTTTAGGGTTATAACAATAATATTAAGAAAGTACTCTTCATTATACAATAAATTCTATTTAGTTTTTTATCCGTTATGACTGATTCTTTTATGTTTTTGGTATAAATTTTAACTATTGACGGTAATTTAATTTTCTGTTTTATGAATTTTTTGTAATTTATATTTGGTACATTTGCAATCGTGCCTGATGAAGAGATAAGTTGATCGCGAAGCTAATAGCACTGATTTAATAGAATTATTTTTCATCGTTTTTTTGGAATTTTTATTATTGACACTTGCGATAACAATTGAATCAAAAATTACCAAATTACCTTCTTCATTATTTAAAAAACTTGATCACTGTTCTTATAACCCCTCAAAGAGTACTAGAGTTTTACAGAGTTCTGAAGAAGGAAAATCAAAAGTAGTTTTTGTTACAAAATCAAGTTATCGGATCCTTTATTTTTCTTTCATATCCGTTATTTATTGGGGAAATAAGACTTGTAAATCGTAATTTGTAAGAAATTACATGTATAAACTCAGGTAAATAAGTATCATTGAGCACCTCTTGGAAAATATAAAAATAGATAGGTGTCTCATTTAAAAAAATTCGGTTTCTAATCTTATATCAGATACCATAAACGTAGCAACATTTTCGATAGAAAATTTGAGTTCACAAAGTTACGTAATCTATATACACAAATTTTTGTCCAAATTGATCAAGCCGTTAAAAAGATTGTTTCATGTTTCCATACTTTTCGCGCGCGCTGTATGTGATTAAATTTGTTCCCCGAGTCACCGAAACACCAGCATTTCCTTTTTTTTTATTTTTAACAATCATCATGATATGTATTTTCCCACCGCAATGATCACATTTATCTTTTTCCTTTGTCCCGTTTTCGCTAAAATAGGATTTTATTACGTAAAAACATTCGCTTTGTACCGTTAAAAGCGACAAGAGTTGTGGTTACGGGACACCTGGTGAAAGCGCCCAGAAAAAGCGCTGAAAAAACCGTAACAGCCCAGTTTTACGAACTCGCTGCAACCAGAACCTATTTGAAACTAAAGCTAGGATTTAGAAAAAAAATGATACAAAAAAACAAGCTCCAATATTTTTTTTTTAATTTAAATAAAGGTTAAATTAAACTATAAATTTAAGTGGCATTAAACATTATACACCGCTTTTATGACGGTGCAATTGAAGGCTTTATTAACTTGATTTAATTTTCTAAATCATTTTACAACCGTTCGACGTAAACAATAACGTCGGTTTGAAAGTCGTTATTATTTCTTGAACCTTCGGGGTTTTGGAACATAAATACGAGGAGAAGTAAACAGAAAACGCCCACAGACCTTCGCAACTTCTTCAGCGTTCGCCGGCACCTGCAGACCTTCAGACAGTGATAAATGCGGTAGATAAGGTAGGGATTCGCCCGTTTTCTATTTAATTAAAATTTCAAATCGGAATTGGTAACGTTCGCCGCTTTACGAACATAGAACCGTTCTTCGATTTTAGCCCTTAATAACGCTCTCAAAGAACCCTCTTCAAATTATTATTTGGAAACGGAACGATTCAAGCCGACGTTGTTATTAAAAATGCATTAGTGTTTTCAGAAAAGATTATTAACCACCATGATTTATTGATTTATTTAAATTTTGGAAAATGCAAAATGTAAAATGTTACACGCCGTATACAACAAGGTACCATCATTCTTTTGTAGAATAAAGATAAATTCGTACACTTTGCGAGTTTCGTCCGACGGTCGTGACCCTTTCAATCAGCGTCACAGATTGCAAAAGAGGTACGAGTAGCCGTTAGAAAAGACCCCACTGACTTACTCCGAGCAATATAATTTGTATCCTTTGAATGCGAACGTGCAGTTTTATCACGATCTTGTATAGCGAAAAAGCTCCTAGTGTCTATATCGTGTCTGTAAGGGCTGTAGTTTGCGTGCTTGTAGGTCTTTAAACGCACGTCAATCTTACGAGATGTATCGTGTAAATGTACTTTATACGATAATTTTAAAATATTAGGAATTAACACTTACCGGATAACACTTAACAGATTGAAAAATAAAACTTGCACTGATTGAAATCTTGAGATGAACTGTCGATTTCATTGTCGATGAGTATAAAGGTTAGTGTGTAATGCATGAGCCATTCTCTTGTTAAAAAAGGATTTATAGCATTCGTGACGATGTGTTTTTAAAAATAGAGATTGGATTAATGGAATAACTTGAATGGGCAAATTGTTCGAAGACTTTAATGTAAGAATACCTTTTCTGGTCTTATTTATTTTTTAGTCTTACCGATTTCGGCTCAGGCCATTATCACGGACTCATCATTACTAGTAATATATTTTAATTTCAATTCAATACAAAATTAAAAACTTGTACTTATTATTTTATTGACGTGTAATTTTGGTTTTTAATATAATTCATAATTATGTTAAAATATGAACGAATATACATTTAGTAATATTTGCCTCCAGGTTCGTACCAATATTAAGCAGCCACAATATTAAAAATTATAACAAATGAGGCGATATTCACGCCACAAAATTGAGTATACAGTAAAGAAGATGTGAATACAAATTTAGGTTAGTATTATGTTTTAATACGTTGTTGGTCTTCCATTAGCATCAATTAACATCTGCATTTGCAGTGGAATGGAGTCCACCAACTTTTTTAAAAATTTCATTTCTCAATTCCCTTTTACTTCCGCATTTGATATTTCTTAACTAAAACCTTACTTCCCCGCATAAATGTTTAATAGGATTCATATTCGGAGACTGTCTTTATTTTTTCAGTCGTAGTGAAGTATTATATAATAACCTAAGATTGTCTTGTTGGAATTAGAATGCAGCGAAAAGTTGAGTTATTAAGAACGTTTTTTTTTGACGTAAGTAACGATTTAAAGCATCCAAATAATAACAAAAATTATAACAAATTTGTCATTTTTTCCTCAATAAACTCCAGTTCCAAAGCCACTGGCTGCTACAGATCCCCACAGCTAATGATAAAATGATAAAAAATTGAATACAGAGTACCTAGATTAAATGGCGCCTATGGCAAACACCTACTTTACGCCCCTCTAAGTCGACAACTTGCCACATATTATTTTCTAAAAGAACTACTTTAGAATTGGATAAAAAAACACAAATTGAATCTTTAATGCTTTATTACAAATTTATTTTTCTTATTTTAGCTGACGCAAATTGTTTTATTACATAATCAAAATCAATATCTTCGGTCATTTCGCGTTCTTTACTTAATAGAGCAAGATCACACAATCGAGTTTGACCCATAGATGCTCTCAAATATGATAAAATCAGTTTTAATTTGCTAAATAATCTTTCACAACTAGCAATAGAAACTGCAATTGTTAGTAATATTTGCAATGCTACACGCAAATTGGGAAAAACGGTTTCATCTCCACATTGTACTATAGAATTAAGCAGTTCTTCGTGGCTAGATATTTTTTTCATCACGGCTTGTCAGCAGTGTTCGAAAGCCCATAATTTCTTTGTATAATTCTTGCCCATCCACGTCACTACTGTAGGTTGTTCCAAAATTTTCACAATGTTCTTTCAAGAATCTTCTTTCGGCTTTAAAACATAACCCTTCCATATCCAGAAGATATCCCAAATTTTCATCAATTACTTGTAAGCGAACACTGTATTGAGCCCATTTGGGTTTCCAGGTTGTTGATATTAAAACACTTGTTACTATCATATATATATTAGTTTATTCTAATTGTTGTTACATGTTAATGGTTTTACTAATACTATCTGGCTACGAATGCTCTCGCTTAGAATTATTGGTTGCTTATGTATTTCATTTGCGCCAATAATTCTATTGCTCAGCGTTATTGTAGCGTCGCGCCGATTTCCACTGTGCAACTTAACACATCCGCTGGCTAGGTGCATGGGACTTTATTTAACCTTTGTTATTTAATAAAAACTGTTTAATTTACAATTTATGTAACAATAATAATTTACGTAATTTGAATATAACATATGTCCATCACACCTCCCATGGGGAAAGAAAAAAAATGTGTACATAGTGCAAATTTTTTTTTTTTTTTTTTTTACCCTTGATACAATTTTACTCTATCTTTATGAACTTCTACAAACTTACGATCTACTTTAATAACTATATTTGGATTCTTAACATCTACCACTTTATATGGTCCCTTAAATATAGAGTCCATTTTACTACCACTTTCATTTTTTAATAATATCTTATCTCCTATTACATAATTTTCTATTTTACATCTTTCATCATATTTCGTTTTACGTTTAATTTTTGATTCCAGCAAGTTATTTTTTGCGTCATTCCACGCCGTTTGAAGTCTAAACTTAAGTTCTTTGGGATAATCATCAAAATTATACAAAGGATCAATGGTACTTGTTAAATTTGATGGTAGATGGCACGGTTTCCCATAAACTAATTCATGCGGGGTATATTTTGTTTCACTATGGACAGTGTTGTTATAGGAAAAACACCAATATGGAACCCAAGAGCTCCATGCATTTGGAAATTTGGAAGTATAAATACGTAAAAATGTACCTAATGATTTATGAGAATTTTCTAAAGCTCCGAGGGTTTGGTGATGATAAGCTGTAGATTTTAAAGTTTTTATTCTTAATAATTTACAAGTTTCCTGAAAAATGGAAGCTAAAAACTCTGTCCCTTGATCTGTAACTACTTCATGTGGTATACCGTATCGCAATATAAAATTGTTTACAAATACTCTAGCAACCGTGTCTGCTTCTTTATTTGGAATCGGATATGCTTCAACAAATTTCGTTAATTCACATTGTAATGTAAAAATGTAGCGGTTGTTTTCAAGATCGTTATCAATTGGGCCCACTAGATCTAAGAAAACTTTTTGCATTGCTGTACTAGCAGTTGTGGTAACTGTCAATGGTTCTTTGTGCACTTTTGAATGTTTGAATCTCTGACAATCATCACACCTTCCTATGAACTCCTCTACACTTTTTCGCATTCCTGCCCAAAAATAATATTTTTTTATATTATTATATGTTCTTTTTACACCAGCATGACCGCCAGTTGGTAATAAATGAAAATCATTTAGTACTAGTTGTTGAACTTCTCTATCAATTATATGTTGATTTTTACTGATAACAGTTATTTTTAATTTACTCTTTTTTATTTCATTCTTAAACTTCGACAAATCATTTAATAACGTTGCGCAATTATTAGATTTTATTATTATTAGTTCCGGAATATTATATTCTTTACATATTATAATTAGGTCTCTCAACGACATATCCAATATTGACGTTGATCGAGTTGCCTGTTTTATATAAATTATATTTTTAGTTTTATCATATATGACATTATTTAAAACATACATATTTTTGTCGAGTTTTTTAACATCTTTTGTTGATATTACCTTGAGTTCTACTATGTCTTTATCCACAGAAGGTTTCAATAATTCCACAACACCAGGGTGATCAAGCCTGTTGTCAATATGGACTTTATTAAAATCAGCTGCAGATCGATTGTGTATTTTAAGTTGTTGAGCTCGAGTTACTGCGAATACTTTTGAACTTACGTTATCATTTAGCTCTTTCAATTCACTTGATTCAATGCTAATTCTAGACAATGCATCAGCTGTTACGTTAGTTTTGCCAGTTACATAACTTATTACAAAATCATATTCTTCTAGAGTTAACCTAAATTTAGTTAATCTGCTTGAAGGATTTTTCATACCAAATAAATATAATAACGGTTTATGGTCTGTGAGAATTTGAAACTTTCTACCAAATAAGTACGGTCTAAACTTTTTAACTGCCCAACAGATACCTAACAACTCTTTCTCAATCGTACAATAATTTCTTTCTGCCCTATTCAATGTACGACTCGCGTACGCTACAGGTTTATCATTTTTGTTAGAAAGCACTGCACCTAAAGCAAATCCCGACGCGTCTGTTCTTAAAATGAATTGATTTTTGTCTGAAAAATCAGGATACTGCAGGATTGGAGGTTTCACTAAAACTCGTTTTAACGTTTCAAATGATTTTTGACATTGTTCACTCCATATAAATTTAACTCCTTTTTTTGATAATTGATTTAGTGGTGTTGCTATATCTGCAAAATTTTTGATAAATTTACGGTAATAGTTTGCAAACGCAACAAATCTTTTAGTTTCATTAGCATCTTTGGGTGTGGGATAATTTAACATAATATTGACTTTTTCTGGATCGGGAAGAATTCCTTCAGATGATATATTATGACCCAAGTACAAAATTTGTTTCTTTAAAAATTCGCATTTGTTAGGATTTAGTTTTAAATTTACTTTCCTTAATCTATTCATAACTTTAACTAAATTTTTATTGTGTTGATTTAAGCTACTACCAAAAACAATTAAGTCATCTAAATAAACGAAACAACTTTCATAATTTAATCCTGACATTGCTAACGTCATTGCTCTAGAAAAAGCATTTGGGCTTATTTTTAATCCCATAGGTAACCTTGTTAATTGGTATTGTCCATTATCTGTAGTAAAAGCAGTGTACGGTCGTGATTTTGGATCTAGTTCGACCTGATAGTAACCCTGTGACAAATCTAAGTGAGAAAAGTATATCGCTCCTGACAATGAATCTAAGATTTCATCTATACATGGTAACGGAAACTTATCATCCCTAATCTGTCTGTTTAAAAGTCTATAATCAATTACTATACGCCACTTTTTATTTCCATTTAAATCCGGTTTTTTCGGCACAATTAATAATGGTGCTGACCATTCAGAAGATGTTTCTTCGATGATACCAGATTTAAGCATCTTGTGTACTTGTTTATGAATTTCGTCTTTTTGTGACACAGGTAACCTGTATGGCTTTACATATACAGGCATTGCATCATCTTTCAAATGTATTTTTTGTGAAACATTATTAATTACTGTAAGTGGATCATTTTCCAAGTGGAAAACGTCATGAAATTTTGCACAAATTTTGTCAATAGACAATTTTTCTTCTTTATTAAGACCTGTTTTATTTAAAGTCTTTAGTAATTTATCAATTCTATCTACTGAAAACTCAGTTTCAACAAAAGCACACACATTATAATTTGATAATTTATCTATTTTTGGCGAAAAATTTTTTATATTTATTTCTCTGTCATTGATGTTTAAAATTTTAACTGGTAACAAATTTTTTATGGATTTTGTAACAATAGCTGCAGAAAATACTCCTTCTGCAATTTCTTCAGGTAAAACAATGTAATCTGAATCACTATTTACTTTAAAGTAACATATTGCTTCGCATCTTGCGGGAATTGATGTAAAATTATTACAATTTGACTCTAATGGCAATAAATGTTTTTTCCCGTTATACCAAAAAGAAAAATTAAAATTTTCATAATCTATGATTGATGAGTATTTAGTAAAAAAATCAGAACCCAAAATACCATTAAAATTTTGCGAAAAATCATTTAAAACAAAGAATTCGTGTTGAATTTTTGAATTACCTATTAAAAAGAAAATATCTGCTGATCCTAGCGATGAAGTGGAACCCGATATTCCTTTTAATTCTATGCGTTTCCTTTTGTCATTATTGTAATCTGAATCCGACATACAAGACGTAAAGATAACGCTAATTGAGGCTCCGGTATCAACTAATAATTTCAATTTATTATTTTTGAAATTAACTGTTATAAAATTTGCACCGTTTAATTCTAAAATTTTAGCATCAATAGAACAATCTCCTTTAGGAACGAAAAAATTGATTTTCGTCCTCTTTTACTTCTGAACTTATATTATTTAATTCTTGTGCAGTATAAACACTTCTATTATTATTCGAATAATTGAATTGTCCGCGACCTCGTTGTGTTCCTCGAAAATTATTAAAATTACTGCCACGATTTCTGAAACTATTTTGTCCTCTAAAACTATTCTGTCCTCTGAAATTACTTCTACCTCTGAAATTATTAAACCTATTGAATTGATTTTGATGTGAACTGTTATAATTGTTATTATTTTGGGAAGTTCTAAAATTGGATGGTGCGTTACGCATATTGGGTCTACGAAAATTAGTTTTCCTTTGAAAATGACATACTTGCGCAGATGAAGAACCTTTTTTAGAGTTTTCCTCATCTTTCGCACCAGCAATCGCGTCTTTTAAAGCAGAACAATTCCTAGCCTTAACTATTGTTCGTAAATCATGATTTCGTAATCCGTTGGCAAATACATTAATAGCCACTTTTTCATTTTCTACACGTAAAAATTTTGCAGCGTCATTGTTCCCGTTTGATTGACTAATAGTTAGATTAGTCGCTAAATTTTCTACTAACCTACCAAACTCATCTATCGATTTATTTTCTTGTTTTGAGGTGTTTAATTCTAAAGATAAGGCGGGAGCTGATAATTTTGTTAATAAATGTTGTTTCATATCACGAATTAAGTCACCATTACTGTCATAGGTGGTATTTAATCTTAATTTCGCGCTTTGTGAAAGTTTTGCTTTTAAAATAAATGTTGTTAATAACTTTTTACCATCATCATTTAACAAGTCATCATATAATTCGATGGAATCAATTAATTGTTTTGTGGTTTCTTCCGAATTGTCCATTGTTGGTAACAAATTGGAAGCGGTTTTCAAATCAAATTTTTCAGCCATTTTGGTACTGAACTTTGTTACCTTTATTTTTTCAATATTAGTTTTTCTTTCTACTAAGCAACTTCTTATTTCCTGAACTAATTTTTCTATTTCTACAACATATGTCCTAGCTCGCTTAATTACATCAATACTATTTTGTTCTTTATTAAATTCTAACCTAACAATCGAAAACTCATTTTCAGTTTTATCTAACTTTAAACATTTCTTATTAGTTATATCTAAATTTAATCTACGTTCTTGATTATCTTTTGTTAAATTCCTACTAAAAACTCTAACCTCTTCATAAAGTTCTTTAATTCTATCAAAATTACTCATTTACTAAATGTTAAATACATACATCTAAATTTTCATTGTTCCAAGTAATCCATTTACTGACACTTTTCACGTTCTTTTTTTTTTCACTTCACTTACACTGTTTCATCCATGAGGGATTCCCTACTTTTCTTCATCTCACGATGGACGGACTTGACAATCTTCTTTTCCATTCTTTTACGATATAGACGACATCCAACGAAAATTAGTAGCATTACAATCACTATGGATATAGCAAAAGCTGTCATCCCCAATATCTCTCCAACTGAATGATTTCCACTGGTTGATGGATTATTTGTTTGGCCTCCACTATTGCCTGATTGTACTATTAGGATTTCTTCTTGTTTGGATTGATTTTTACCCACTTTTGTTCTTCTTAATTTTTCTTCTTTGTTATTTTAATAATTTTATTTTTCAAGGCTGATCCTGGCAGGGTCGCCATGTATTGACCCCATTTGGGTTTCCAGGTTGTTGATATTAAAACACTTGTTACTATCATATATATATTAGTTTATTCTAATTGTTGTTACATGTTAATGGTTTTACTAATACTATCTGGCTACGAATGCTCTCGCTTAGAATTATTGGTTGCTTATGTATTTCATTTGCGCCAATAATTCTATTGCTCAGCGTTATTGTAGCGTCGCGCCGATTTCCACTGTGCAACTTAACACTTCCGCTGGCTAGGTGCATTGGACTTTATTTAACCTTTGTTATTTAATAAAAACTGTTTAATTTACAATTTATGTAACAATAATAATTTACGTAATTTGAATATAACATATGTCCATCACAACACTCTTACTTTTTAATTCATTGAACAAACGGTCGACAGACCCTTTCATAACCCTTTCTATTTCTTCTTTGGCTGACAAACCAGTATCTCTCGATTTTTCGCCATCCGTTCTTTACCTTCTTCTTTCACGTCTTTCAAACGGAATGTTCCATTCACTGCAAATTCGCATTCCTTCGTTTAGTGAGTCATTAACTAACACTTCTCTTTCACCATTAAAATAATTTTGGAGCGCTTTTAAATCCAAAGCTGCATCGTGAAAATTCATTTTAGGATCTTGCAACCTCTTTTGAACGCGGTCAATAAGAATTAAAATCTTGTTCCAAAACCCTGGCAACGTTAAAAAGCCATATGTTAATATTCTATTATAGAGTTGTCTTGCGTCGCTTTTAGTTTCACTAGTCGCGCTTTCGTCGTCCATTATATTCTGAAGAACTTCCACTATTTGCTCGAGGTATTTACAAACAGCTTTTATAGATTCTCCTTTTGCGCTCCACCTGGTGTCGGAGTTGGACTTTAAAGCCACAGGTACAACAGCTTTGAGCTTTTCCCAGCGCTGGGTTGACCGAGAGAAGAAAACATAAAGTGAATTGATAGTTCCGAAAAAAGTTACCATCATTGCTTCTTCTTTCCCTGCATGGACACCCAGTAAATTGAGTGAATGATTATCACAGTTTATAAATAATGCCATGATGTTGTTCTTCTTGAGTCCTTGATGAACACCAGCCTCGGAGCCAGCCATAACAGCAGCATTGTCGTAACACTGTGACATACAATCTTGGAAATCCATTTCGTCTTTCTCTAATTGCTTCAATATTTCTTGAGCCAAGCTTTCAGCGTCTTTATTACTTATTTGTATAAAACCGAGAAATAATCCTTTAATCTGAACAGTTCTTTTCTCAAAACTTATGTCAACATATCTCACCACCTCAGACATTTGTTCACGATGAGCTTGATCAGGAGTCGAGTCAAACATTAGTCCGTAATACTTTGCTTTACGTATTTTTTGTAACAAACTATTTCGAACAGTGTGTGCCATAATGTGAATAAACTCGTTCTGTACTTTTGGTGAAAGATACGTAGTGGATCCATGTTGGCTCTCCGCAAATCTAATGTGTTCTTTTATGATAGGATCAAAATTAGAAATTAATTTCAACAAACCAAGAAAATTTCCTGTATTAATGACGGACAGAAGTGACTCTCTGTGGCCTCGCAAAGCTAAGTTTTGTATTGCAAGGTATTTGATGCAGTGTAAAAGCCTTTTTAAAATATCATACCACCTCTGAGATTCTCTTTCAATTTGCACTTGAAGCTCTGCATCAATTGTTCTCATCTCTGTTCATGAATAACTTTCTTTCCATTTCTTTCAATGCATCAGTTACAATTACTTTTCCAGATTCTTCACTAAATTTAAGAAGACCGATGTCGTGTTCTTTAATCACTTTAGATATGGGATCTTTAATATTGTCTACGGCTTTAGATATCAAATTTTCATTTACTTCAACGTCGTCAATATCTATTTCCGTGTCAGACATATCTTCTAATTCCTCAGAAGTAGCAGACTTGCTATCTGAAGACATACTTTCAGATATCTTTTCAGCATCATTAGATGTTGCAACAAATTCTTTCTCGGTTAAACTTGAACCAGCATCATCTACTTCTTTAGAAACATTTTCTAAACATTCTGAACAATTTATGTTTCTGCTTGATTTTTTAAAAAACCTCTTAAAAATTTGGCTGCTTTTTTCTATTTCTTTTACTTCTAACATACGTCTTTTGCGATCTGCAGCTCCACTTTCTTTCTTCTTCTCAAAAGAACGCTTCATATCACGTTTTATCCACGGCGTTTTATCGCGGAACCTTTCGAAAAAATAAAGAATACAAATGAAAGAAGTTGTTCATCATTTGCGATTTACTAAAAGAAAACTTTTAAATGGGAACACTAATTAACAGTAATTTTTTCAAAAATTACTAAGTAAAACTTTATGAAAATAAAATAACTATGATATATTTCCAGTAGTACACGATTTACACTTTAATATCCTAATAGTAAAGAAATAAATGTTTTTATTAATATTCTTTCTTAACTAAGAAAGGAATTTCAATTTATATCCGTTTTTAAGTACTAAAAAAATAAAGAAATATATATTTGCCTTAAAATCTCCTACAAAGAAAAAACACTGGCTACACTCACATTAACAGTCAACAAATTTGTCGTTTAAAATGTATTTAATAGATACTATTCTGTATCGGAATACTATTAGTATAAACGAAAAACAAATGCGATCGTTATCGATACGAAAAACAAAAAAAAACGGTGTTACGGTGGTTATCGCGAAATATGGTTAGAATACCAGTATTATATACTAATGCATGTTCTTCGCTTCGGTTACTCCCTGTACTGTATCACGGTACTATATAAACGGTTTTAATTTGACTCAGAACTCAGAACGCAACACACGCTACTAGTTTGCATGTATTTTTTCAACTCCAATAGCAAAAATGGAGCTACAGGCCTAAAGAATATTAATTTTAGTACAAATATCTGTACAATTTTTTTTTCATTTTCGGTTTTTTAGTGTAACACATTACATTTTTTGCGCCCCCCTTGAGACGGCGCCCATGGCAAATTATAATAGTAGAAAGATATTGTTAGTACATTACCCAATTTAAGGCACATAAAATCTTAAATAATTGGAGGTAAGAGGGTGCATTGAAAAACTCCACTGGCAGAGGCAGAAAGAAAGTGCAGATAAAATGCGACGAACGTAATATTGTACAAAAGCTTGATGCATTGTTGAAAATAATTCACGAATACATCATATATGATTTGAACTCGTATCTCCAAGGCATATATGTCTTACCCTCAAATAGAGCACTAGCAATACTACCATGCTGTAATAGGGTGCAGCAAAGGCAAAATTATCGCTCGTGAGCGGCGCATACCATCGCTACACGACATGCCATGGAACCGATATGTGGCTATACTATAGAAAGAGGGGTGGCCAATCGTATTGCCTCAACTATTCTCCATGGATCCTCAACGTTAGCTGGAGGACCCAAATAACGTCGAAGTCTCTGACCCATCATATCCACAACATCGGACCATAGAATGGTAATAATTCACGCTGCTCCTTTTGTGGAAGAGTACCGCATACGAATGCTTTCATGGCCAGCTCGTTCTTCGAATGTGAATTCAATCAAACATGTTTGGGATATTAGGAGAGGAGAGTTCGGCCATGTTGACTGATGAGACTAAAATTAACCTTTGTTTAAATTGTGGGCTTAAAAAGAAGAATTTGGTATGAACAATAAAACATGGGAGTGGTTCAGTAAAATCAACCAAATCCAACATAACCCAGTCGAACTCTTTTTTTTATATAAGATGCACACAGAGAGGAAATCCTCAGCGAAGCATTGATGCAAAGAATACTTTAGAACAGTGAACTACATACTAACTAAAAGAAATGATAATTACAATAATTATAATAACATTAACATGCATTGACAACAACAGTATTGATAACTGCTAAATAAAAAATTCCAAAAGAAAAATAACGAGAATAACGTTACACATTTGCATTACATTGCAGGAGTTCGCAATTAAAGATTATGCAACAATAATACTTTAAATGAGCACAACGATAGTCCAAATAGAGAGACATGGTTGAAATCTTGATCATAATTGTTAAGGAGTCGAATAATAAGGGAGTTCTGATGAACGTTCGTATTAGATATGCTTTAATGTAAAATTGTGCCAAGTGAACCGTTGAGGTACTTTGAAGTTGCAACACAACTGCAAAAACAAAAAGTTAAAAACCACACACAGCGTCTATCACAATCGCAATAGGGAGGATAATATTTTTATACCAAATAGCGTACCAAATTGATAAAGTTTCTACTAATTTTGATAACTAACTACATGTTCCGCTGAGCTCACTTTATTAATTCGATGTGAAGGTGATATCATAGTTTAACATCAAGTGAAATGCCAAGACCCTTTACTCTGAAAGTAGAGATTACAGCTTTATCATTAAAGTTGTAGATAAACTTAATAGGACAACGTTTCCACGTAAACGTTATTTTTTAACATGTGTCATAGTTATAATAAAGTTTACAAACAGACCATAGAGCCCTTCTTGGAGTCTAAGGCAGTTAAGACTTGAGCCGGCTCTAGTAAATATTTTATTATCATCCGATCAATAACGCCAGAAACCCATCTGGGTGTGTAATCAGATAGAAAGCTTTGACCCACCTAGCAGACAATATCAACAGAAATGTTAAAGGACAGCTTTTTATAATAAAAATTAATATAAATTATTAATTTACACCGATTACTATATTACTTACTTTTATAAAGTTAACATAAAACGCCAAGATAGATTCAATCGTTGGTCCAGATAAGAGACTATATTGTGCGGTCGACAGAAAACCCTCTCAAAATGTAAGATGGAATACCATCAAGACCAGGGATAGAGGACTTGAGGAAAACCAGTGAACAGTAAATAGAAATATAGACAAAAATCGAGGCAAAATACTCTCCCATCAGTGGAAGCATAGTAGCCGGCATGCCAAAAGTTACATTTTTCTTGGACCTAACAGAAGACCAGATTGCTTTGGGGTTTTCCGTAACAGCCGCCTGAACTGAGTTTAAGTAATCTCTATAGTCAGCCATGATAAGCCTTTTAGATCTACAACTCTTCGAGAAGAATCTCCTACCAGATATCTGACTTGGGATCTGACTTTAGGTGTCTCATCAATTAAAATTCCTATCTCCAATCTTCACTGGACCCGTACTGGGATTAGCTAGGGATGGGCTGATCGCTGATCAGATTTGGGGGTGTGAAAATCCAACCCAACCCATAATAAGACACCTGGACTTTTTGCGATTTCTAGTTACCTTCCTTCTTATAATCACCGTCCGACTAAACTCCTTCCATCGTTTACTGATCTAACAGATCAATAAAGTTGAAGTTGAATTGGGCTGAGTTGTAGTTGCGTTGAGATAAGACAAATATAGAGACATAATTACTGAGGGGTTTCCAAAATACCTTGTGAAGGAAAGAAGTGAGGAAAGAAAGAAGCTGATAACCATATACATAAGGCAATATGGAGAGAGTTAGCAGGTAGTAGGGCGAATTTATTATTAATTTGTATAGTACTGCTTGGGACGAGAGTTCATGGGTCTTTCTTCTTCCACCTTCCCAAGCTGAGATGTTAACAGTTTTTCCCAACGTATTTTTTTGTTAACGAATTCCAACCCAATCTTGTTGATTGGAGCTGATTGAAGAAACTTAGATTTGTAACATTTTCGACTATAACTCAAGAGCGGATGGAGATATCGAGTTTTCACTGATACTTAGTAAAAATAATGGCCGCTAAGTGTCTGCCAAGTAAATAGTACCGTTCAAATTAACATTTTTTTTCAAAATTCACAAAAATATGTCATCACTGCAAATAGCGGCCTTTAACGTATTTGTTTTACACCAAACGGTCTTACTGAAAATATCTTGTGAAAGAACATAAAATTCTCTTTTAAATAAGAATAAAATATTCAAATCGGTTGAAAGATACAAGAGATATTAATGTGTAAATATTTGAAAACACATTGGCTTCCTCCCCTTCTTTATTATGACAGATATGGAAAATGTTGCAAAACAAAAGTGATATGAAGTTATCCAAACTATCAAATTATGGTGTCAAACTTAGAGCTTATCGTGCAACTTTCCGAGATACGGGGTTTTTTATGTTTCTCTATGGCAGTTATGCCCCTAATTTTTTTTTCAAAACCTCTTGGTCTTAACCTAAACCTCTTGGTTAAGCGTACGGTGCACGCTTAACGGGACCCTGTATACAACAATGCTTCAAAACATCTACGCAAGAAAATGAAACGAAAAGGGGATAGAAATAATTAAGTCAATAGCTTCTAACAATAATTTTCCCACAAATTGCTCATCCAAAAATAGAAAAGACAAAACCATATACTAACATCCACTACATCATTACCACTTTAGATTCAGGAAAACATATCATGTAGACCAGTGCAATACCCAGGAAGCATAGCAAGTAAACTAAGAACCACATACCATAAATATAATTTTCAGATATCATTTAAAAATAATTTTACTTTAAAAAACTTACTATTTAACGCAAAGCATGAGATGGGTATAATGAATCAGTGTGGAGTAGATAATTGAACTAAAATTGGAACTAACACTGACACTAACACTAAAACTATCGTTAGAGCTATCACTAGGGCTAATACTAGATCTAAAACTAGAAACTTTCGAGTTTTGCCGTGCGTTTTTGAAAAAATGTTTGATGTTTCGAATGCCACTTTGTAACCTTCTTCAGAAACTAGTTCGAAGTGACAAAATCGGGAATCGTAAAACAGTATATCGGTCGAAAATTAATTAATAACTAATTTATACTAATTACAAGCTAATTATAGACTAATTACTGCGTCGCGTCCAGTTTAGGAGTCGTCTTCGTGTTCACCACCATTTTCCACGTTCTGCTGACTTCCCAGCCATCTTCTCTGTTGACGTTGTTTTTATGTCGGTGGATTTCTATGGCTTCCCTTACAAGCCTTTGATGATATTTATTAGTCCTAGCCAGAACCTTTTTTGTCGTAGTCTATTCGGTATCCCTCTGAATGTTCCGCAACCACCGACTATTGAATCTCCCTCAGCATCACATCCCTCTTGTGCTCCTTAATAAAGCATTCGATATTACGTCCGGTTTGGCCAAACTATATCTTCCCACAACCGCATGATAACCGATAGACACCCACTCCTTTTAATAGAGGTAGCTTGTTCTTGGCTATCGGGAGTGTACTCCGAATTTTGGTGACCGTTCCGTATCGTACCATGATGTCATTTTTCTTGAGATGTCTTGCAATTCGTTCCAATACATTGGGAACATAAGGAAGACAGATAAATCCACCTGGTTCTGTACCTGCTGCAGTTTCTTCTCCCTGCTTCCGCTCCTTTGTGGCTCGGTTAATGTCCCTCAAACTATATCTATTCTTCTGTAGTACGTTCCGTAGAAAGCGTTCCTCCTTCTTTAAGTTGTTTCCTTTACATATACTTGCTGCTCTCTGAAACTAATGGACCTCTTCTGTTGAGGATGATGGTGTGATATTGCCTCTAAGTACCTGTTGGTGTGGGTCTTCATCCAATACATCCAAAGTTTCATGTCACCATTTGTTCACCTAGTGTTAGTGTAAGTGTTAGTTCTAATTTTAGTTCAATTAACACCGGTTGTGAAAGCCTTCTTACTTATATGGAGTAGATAAGTTAGAATATGACACTTGTGGATTTATCTACATAGGCGGACCATGTCGTTCCATCAAACAAAGATTAAACAAGCATAAGCAAAATATTAATACAAAGTTCGGTAGACATCTACCGAATAGTGATCACAAGTTTGATGAAGAAAAGAATGTTAAACTATTAAATTGGAAATTTAAATACAAAAAGCCTCAATGAAGAAGTTAACATGAATAAAGCTTCTATATACAAATTCTTTAAAAATTCTTTCGGTGTACATACATTAAACATTTAATTAATAAAGATTGAATATAATTACTACTTGGGAGAAATCAGGTTCAAACATCACCAAGAACAACTAGGTTTTTGATTTTTATAATCATAGAAAAAGTGGCCGTCTTTTCTGAATGTGTTCGACTCCAATTTTAACTTTTTACATGTACTTTTAAACATTTTAATCAGTTATGTGAGTTACTGATTACTTTAAATTGTATATTCCATATATTATACAGCAAGACGATCGAAAATACGCAATAATATAAAACGTATTGCCTGAAATACCACGAGACCGAAGATCGAGTGGTATTTCAAAAAGGCAATACGTCGAGATTTAGGTATTTCCGATTGTCGAGTTGTATACGGATAGACTATTTCATGAATAAAATATATGTTTTTGGAAGTTTAAATAAAAAAATTTTGCGCTGTTATTAATAATAGTATATTACTGCACAAGTGAGGAAACTAAGATTCTTCATTAATGCGTATGTCGGATTTCACACGAGCCGAAGACGAGTGTAGAAAGACATACAAGTTAAGGGAAAACATTAGTTTCCCACGTGTGCTGTATAGCCTTTTTGTTTAATCTTACTATTTAGAGAAAACTCGGTCTTAAAATTCGTCAATTCCCGGATAATGTCATGTCGATATGTCGGAGGCGACAGTTTTCGACATTGTTGAAAATTGCGAATTCTTATTGGTTGTTCACATTATGAATGAAATAGTCGTTCATATTTTAACATAATTACAGCATGGATTATAGTAAATACTGAAATTTCACGTCAATAGTTCAGTTTTCCATTTTGTTTTTAATTGAAATTGAAATACATCAACTGTAATAATTATCCATAGTCTCCAATGATGGCGTGTGCCGAAACTGGTAAGACTAAAATTAAATAAGACCAGGAAATGTATTGTTATATTAAAGAAGATAACTAGTCGACATAGATCATCCAAGATTTAATTGTTTGAAGACTGCAGCAATAAAAGTTTTCGAGTACACATTTGTGTGTGTTGGAAATCGGCAAATGGGTAATTGTTGATCAAGGATCGATTCGGTTGATGCGTTTCAATGTAAAGTGTTTATCTGGTGGTATGTACAAGCGCGTGCAATGTTTGGAGTTGGAAGAAAGCGTGTGCGGCCAAAAGGGATCGATAGAGCTGGCCCCTTGAATCTAGGCGAGTACCCGTTGGTATTGTAAAGTTTAGACCATCGTTTACGAGTATGTACTCGTATAAAATCCACTTTGCACAGTTTAAAAAGTTGTAAATTCAAACTTTCAACATATTTTTATCCAAACAAAAATATTATTTGCTAAAACTTTTTTATAAATATAAATATTGTATTCCCAACCCCCAATTTTAAAACCCCCAAAAAATGTATCAATGTATGTATCTTAGCAGTGCATTAATCTCATGAAAGTGGGTCGTGTTTACAAGGTAAAATATTTGCGATGGCCCATTAGGGTTGGATTATGAGATCTGGTGACTGTTGACATATATTCTCCTGCGACCTTGAGCAAGCACTCCGGGCCCCACAAGAGGGACGCTTCAATGGCTCTTAGAATCTATTTTTAGAAGTTCGCCGAGCGGACCATTCGCCGCTATGAATACAGGGGAAAGTTATAAATTGGATCTTCTTCCTTCTTTTGGAAAAACAAACCGCGAGGTATCAAAAAAAATATTTCCAAACCTTTTAAATCAGAATAACAAAAATATTTTGTTTAACACCAACAGAATTTTATCTTTTAGGTTAATTAAAAAGTAATTTTTCTAATTGCTACAAATTAAACCAATTAAGTTTAGGTAAAACTAAGGAAAACTCAAAGATACATTTGAATTTAAATGTAGCATAGGAAATGATTAACGATAATTTCAGTGTTATTAAATACTAAAGTAGCATAATAAATGATTTGCATTTTCAATTTAGATTAATATTATTTCAAAGTACTATCAATATCTGCCCAATTTCAAACAGCTACTTCAATTAACGTTGTTTACATGGTCTATCAATCTGCGGTGGCTTCCTGCTATAGACTGCTAATTAACGATTAATTACCCACGCATACTGGGACATTGTTCGCCGGTCCCATAACATAATACACATTAATCGCCCTTTCATATTCATCGATTACGTCAAACAGTAAAATTCTTTTCATACACATTTTTTTTCGTTTTTGCAGAAAAAAATTAAAATAAACGGTAAAATTCATTTTAGCAGGGCTTTGACCTCATCAACCTTAATCATATTATGCTTCCATCCCCTCCAGACATCTTCCTCTTAATTATTTTTAAATTATCCTGTATACCTTTTCGATAACACAACCTCAAATTGCAAAGAAATCATTCTTAATAAGACATGTAACTTATTCCATAAACATTTTTAGAGTTATCTCAGTTATCTCAGAGTCGCTTACAAATAAAAACAGTAGACAACAACGGTATTGACTATAGTTCCAAGTAGAGCACTTCTAATGCGTTCCTTAACATATTTCTTATAATTATGTATTTGAAGTAAAGTATCAAATTATGAATATAAATTTTGTATTCCTTACATAGTGTAATATTCTATTGTAGATATTTGCACTAAAAACATCAAAATGTCTTTCAAAATTTGGTAATTTTGGTACTTGGTAGTACCTAAGGAGTATAACGGACATAGAAGTCTTCGGTATAGGTATGGATTACTTATAACAAGTGAATTGGAATCAGAGAGCGATTGCGAAGTCAAAGAATCTTATAAAAAGAAAGAGAGTCAACGCAACGAAATTGCAGCTGATTGAACAATTTGGGAAAAGATAAAAGCTAGTCTATAAAAAATCTTAAGAGTTTTGATAGTGGCAATTTTTAGCCAATGTGACTTAGATAGCTACTGCTATCATTGTTTCTGGCTGCGAAGTGGGATGGAAGTAAGATAGTTATTGATTTGTCCTTTTTCATTTATGACCTGACCTATAAATGATATACCATATTAATATAAATAATTTGCAAATATTAAGTGAGATCCTTTTTTAAAGTAGGATCCGATTCCCCCTGAAAATTGACTTTAATTTGACCTATGGCTCCGGAAACATGAGAAAACTCATGAGCGATTCTTAATGTGCTAGCAAAAGCTAGTCCCAAACTTGACAGAAAATTGTAATGAAAATAACGTAAATTCATAATGAAAAAGCAATCAAGAAAAAGTTCATTTGTTTGCTGACCTCTAAAAGAAACTTTAACATCAGACAGTCCAACAGCTATGTCAAACAGTGTTCCTAGTATGATTTAAAGTGATCTGCATAACAATATACCATGTGTAAGAATGAAAGAACTGTATGAAATACAAAAACTTTAGACTAAAAAATCATCAGGCTATGAACTAACTGATTCTTGATGAATTAATCGACATTTTAGAGTAAAATATGAAAACATTCAACACAAGGCAGAATGTAATACTAAGGCTGAGTTCATACGGCAAGTTTTTTATAGCTGGATAAATTTTATTTTGTTTTACTGTATAAACGACGTGTGAAAAAGTCTATGCTAATTGCGCCACTATTAGGCCTAGTTTTGTTAAATTAAACCAAATAATTAAACCAAATATAAAAAAAAATACAGTAACCATAGAAAATATCCATTACTTAAATACAATAAAAGATAAATAAATTGGTACTTACTCACAATCATCTCTGTCTTGTAAAAAAGTACCGTGCGATCTTCTTGTTCTATTAAATATTCACTTGTATATAGTTATTTAGCCGAAGTCACTTGTGGAGGTATTAGATTAATCTTGTGTTGATCCAAAAATATCCTACATTTGTTGAAATGTATGTATACTCACATAGCCAAGGTTGCCTGCACCCGAGGCGTTATGTTGATGTAATGTAAATAAAGGTACCCTGCTTTAAAGAAAACAGTTTCAAACCTTGCCGAGGTTACTTATGGACGAGGCGCCTTATTAATAGTGTGCTTACAGGCGTAGTTTTAAAAAATATTATTGAAAGTGAGATATCTTTATTAACTTTAGAAGAATTCCATCGTAAAATATATGTTATATTATCATGCAAAATATTTTAAGATTATCTTTCTATGATTTACATTGCCGATTGGATTATCTTGTACTCGTCAAACGTCGTCACATCATGTCACGTTAAATCATATCTAATCATCTCGTCACGATTCAGTGGATTTCATTGCATTACTTGACATGGCGAATAGTACTTGACGAGTACACGACGAGTTGGATCCCTTCTTGGAACAAAGCTATAGTGATTCGATCGCATACGATCTCCACCTAATTAGTTTATATGCCGTTGAAAACAAGATTAGTAATTAACGACTATTTGGTTAAAAATGGGAAACTTTTATTGGTATTACATCAATGTAGCGCTTCTGCCGCAAGTGATCTCGGTTAATAAAGCTTGTAACAAATACAAGCTAAAATAAGCTTGTATTTTATTAATCCGCGATTAATGTATCACCTCGCCCGCTAGCGACCTCTGCGTAATTTAAAAGTGTATCGTTCAAAATAGGATACATTTATTGACATTGTATCAATATAGTGCTTCGCCCGCAGGCGTCCTTGGAGTAATTTGAAAATATATCGTTTAAAGTACCAAGGATACCTCTATTGATATTACATTGATTTGGCGTGTCGCTCGTAATCGACCTCGGCTTCGTTTAAAAGTATATCGTTCAAAGTCTCAAAATATTTATTAACATTTCATCAAGTAACTCCTCGCCCACAAACGACCTCAGCATAACATGAAATATATCGTATATAGGATACCTTTATTGATATCGCATCGACGTAGCGCCTTGGCGTAGTTTAAAAGTAAATGATATACTTTAATTGAACATGATCTCTTTTACAGAATGAAGCAGCAGTATAAATTGAAGCTGTGAAGAACATATTCAACATACTCTCTTTGTTAATCCTAAAAGGACTGAAATTGTCTCTGAAGAGACTGAAATTGTCTCTTCACTAAACAAGAGAAACGGGTACAATTTTCTTGAACATTTTCTGCAATAATCCATTAACCTTTGCTCAAGAGGTGAAATATATTGCTGTTATCTTAGACAAAGGGCTGATTTAGTAATCAGACATTAGTGACAACCAAAGAAACAACGGCTGTATTGATCGAATGGTGAAGGACATTTGGGAATATTTAAGGATTCAATCTTAAATATTCTTCTATACACAATTGTACACAACACAACTGTACTGTCAAAATAGATTTTGTAAACGAAAGCAACGCTATAAGTGACAGTATCCAGAATTAAACGCAGTTTTCCCACTTCAATCAGGAATGAATGGGGCTCACCTCACGTTCAATCAGGAGTGCTTATTGGACCTAGCCCATTGTCCAATGGGCTTTTAATGAGTTCACGTGTGTACTTTGATTAGCAGTGCATAGTAAGGACACCCATTAAAATCTTCGCATTTCTCATTCCGAGAGAACTAGTCCATAATGTCGAAATCTTTCTTCAGCCCATTGTCTAATTCTGCATTTGGTCATCACAAATAATACTTCAACTTCTTTGTTAATAACTCCAAAGTAACCTATAACCCAACTTAGAGAATCTCTGTTATTTCTATTCACTGCATTTAACATTCTCTTCTGACCGACATCGCTTTCATAGATTACAGAGCTTGAAGAACGGCTTAAACTACCTATAAAAAATCGTACTTCTGTGATAAGACCCATGGTAGCTCACGGAGCTATAGTTTGATGCGTACAGAATTAAAACATGCATATAAGACTTAATTATTGGATCAATTACAACAACTGGCCTTCCTGTTAATTATAGGTAGCTTGAGATCGACATCTATATTCGCGATGAAAACTATGCTGGCTGTATTGCACCTAGATATTTTTAGGGAAGTGGCCATGATGACGTTGCTTCGACTGCAATTAGTGGACAATAGCTTGCATAGACTACATCACATCGACTTTATTAAGCAAGCCACATTTTGGCATTGAAATGATATCCCAGAGCGATTTAAGCTCGGACAAAATGCTGGCAATCTACACTGATGTAACAAGGTGAGCAGTTCAAAGCTAGAACTCATCTTTAATAGGTTCACATCTTTCAGCTTGTGTGATGCTCGATCATACTTCTTGGCTCCAAATAGTAACGAAGGGAGCAATTTTATACTTTTTGAATAAGATAACATAAGTATCATATAATTGGTTTTTGATATTCTATTATATATCATAAACGCTATGAGGATATAAATGCATAAGATAAAAATTTGCTTTCCTCCATCATTAATCAGTCCACGATAGCTAAAGCTATTATCAAGTGTTAGACCCAAGCACTTCACACTATCCACATGCCGAAAAGGTATATCTCCTAATTGGGATTTAATTGGGTTAATCTGCAAATTATGGCAATTAGCAAAGTCATGATACCCACCACGATAAAATGATTGGTGTATTTTAATATCATCAGCATACATATTAATATTAGAAAAGGTTAACCAGGCAGCGACACTAGAAATATAGAGTGGAAAGAGAAGCAGGATGGAACCCTGCGAAACACTTTTGTGATGCACCTGTTAAGTAGCTATGTATTAGTGCCACGGCATTACGGCCCAGTCCAAACAAAGCTATTATACGACAAAGTAATGTATGATCAATGGTGTCAAATGCCTTAGAGGAGTACCACCGCTGTTGACATACCGTTATTAGCTGCACCCAAGATTATCTTTTACGGCTATGTCTTAACATAGCCGTAATGCAACTATGATCAACACGAAAACCGGATTGTCGAGCTGGTAACAAGTTGGTCTTTTCAATGTAAGGGATTAATTGATTCTTAATTACTTTTTTTCAAGCTATTAGATTTAGTTGGCAAAATACTGATCATAACGACTTAACCGAAATATCTATTATAAACATAACTAATGTGATCATGGACTAAGAGTGGTTTGTACAATATACCGATAAATTTATCTGACAATTATCCGGCCGATAAAGTTATCGGGAGAATAAAGATATTCGGTTTTTTCCTATATCTACTAATTTGTGTAGCAGATTTGGTAGCGCTAAAGTCATTATTTGCAATTTGAATTATTATTTTAACATTTTTGACAATAACAATTCAATAATTTCATCATCTTCAAAAATATTGAAATAATGTTTAATTTGAACGATGCCATAATAGCAGCAAGTTTGAACGATTTTTTGGTTAATGTGATTATACGCACAGGTATACGAAACGAGCGGCTAATAACTAACAACCTCCCCCGGAACTGTTTGTACCGGTAGCTTTTAACCCTCGAACTCCGATACCTGGGTCAATTTGAACCCGAATTAACTTTTGTGAGAAATTGTAATAAATCGATTTGTCTCGACTGTTTCTTTACCGCCAGGCGCCTTGTGTAAAACAATGTAAAGGTGAATACACATCGAACGAATGCTGTACAGCGAAATGGGGCATTCGTTCGCTGTTTTTTCGTGTGAAATTCGTTTTATGATGTGTTTGCACCTTATGAAAGGAAACGACAGCGACAATACGATAGCCGCCAGCTATTAATTCACAAAAGGGTTGTTTTAGAACGTCTCCTTCAGACCAACATTTTATCGATTGCAAATATGAATAAACATTCTTTATGTTGTTTTACATATTACTAATATAATTCACTTTTGAAATAAAATAAATAAAAATCATAATGACAATACGTTAATATTTATAGTCTACGTAAACTATAAAAAAACTGTTCAGGTCTTGATTAACTCAGGCACAGTCCGTCGCGGTTGACGAAACATCAGTGCTGCGAGGGTTAATACAGCATCAAAGCTGATCAACACCATCCCCTATCGAGGTTTTTGTGCTAGATAGAAAGAGACAGAAAGTCTCTTTGCAAATTCGACTCTGCTCTAATCTAACTGAAAGAGATCGAGTAAGTTTCAAGGAAAATCAAAACGTGAGTTGAAGCTCCTGACCCTTCCTGACCGGTCACTGCAGGTTACATATTTTGGAGCTAACGAGCATGGAGCTACGGAAGAAGAGACAATGACTCATATTGGTTCTGATTGTTCCAACCAAGCGTTCTTAAGGGAATTCACTTTTTCGGATATAAGAAACACGATTTTCCAATATCGATGCCGTACATCGATTGCCTCCAAGAACATCTACCAGAGCTGATAAACTGCAAGCAAAGGCAATCGTCGTCAAATTTGTTTCTAGAATGATACGGGACCGCATTTTTAGTGCGGCTAAATTATATCGTCGTCGTCGGGGAGTCAAGGGTCATGGCATATCGGTTCCTGATACATCGAAAATTGCATGGGAAAAAACTATAAATACGTTTGAACAATGAGCTGTGTGATTCATGTAAGGAAAGATGACCGAGTTAAGGTATTGGTGGTTAATTTCCTGTCAGACTTAAATTAATCTTAATAAATTTCTACTCTTATAATATTATTATAAGAGAGGACTCATTGCATTAGATTTTCTTTGAAAGTATAATATCTATCTTAGCTTCTATTACCGAAATGTCCGAAGTCTACGTTCGAAAGCGAATACTACCTCGATCAATTCTTATGCACTACCGACGGATTTTATTTGTCTTGCTGAGATCTTTTTCAACTCTACGGTGTCCGACGGCGAACTTCTCAATCATTCATATATTATATATCGTCATAACAGAGAATGGACAGCTTCTACTAAGCGGAATAGTGGAGGAGTCCTTGTCGCTGTCATGAAAGGTTTTCACGTCATCCCTATGCCGTATCTGTACTCCGGTGCCAAGGATTTGTGGTTGAAAATGTGTTGTGGTCAGTGTCATTTTCTTTTCTGCTATGTTTATCTTCCTCCTAATGCCGAGGAGCCACTTGATCTCCTCTTATGCAGTGTAGCTGCTGTGCGCGATAAGTATCCTGATCTCATAATCATTAACGTGGGTGATGTTAATTAACCATCCATGAAGTCCACATGGACTTCATCTTAATCTGACGGTTTATTGGTGCCTACGAGAACTTTGGAACGTCGCGCCGTTCACTTTTTTAACACTTACCCTTGCAATTTTAATCAATTTAATAATATTGTAAACGAAATTAACAGAATTTTAGATTTTATAATATGCGCGAACGAATAGCGTCATTGCAGGAGAGCGTTCACTAGTGGATCATGACAGAGTTACATGACCGATGGTCCGAATACTTGTTTTCATTTCAAGAATGCAACTTCACTAGGTATAAAGTGTTACTTAAATAATATTGACTAGGGGTCTGTATTTGTAGGGATGCACGTGGAAAGCATGATTGAGGTTCTTTACGCACATATTAACTCTGCTGTCGACAGATACGTTCCGAAACTAATCTTATCTAAATAACGATTCCCTCGTGGGTATACCCGTTCTATCATTCATATTATTAAGAAAAAACTACAATTTCACAAAAAGTGGAAGTCTAGTAAACGGAAATGTGATTATCTAACTTTTCCAATTTTGCGTCGTAGAGCTAAGAAATTGATTGCTGCTGATTACAAAGCTTATTTGAACTCTATTCAGGTTGATGTTGTAGTGTTTGGTCGTTTGTTAAGAACAAAAAGGACTTCAATTGATGGCACTATTGTTGGACTCGTGTCCTGCAATTTCCAGCTTTCTCGGAATACATCTCGTCTGTTTTTGTAGATGGCACACATGGCTTTAGAATGCCTTTGACAAAATCGATCATACAATTCTCGTACAGAAACTTTTCTCCTTTGATATTGGTAGCTTTGTATCTAGTTACAAACCTATAACATCCGATATGCCTCAGGGTAGTCATCTTGGACCCCTACTATTTATAATAAACATAAACGATATTTCTTCTTGTTTTAAATTTTCTAAGTTTCTACTCTAAGAATCAGTAAGAATTTTACAAATTCTTGGTGTGTAAGAACCCTCTATTTGGCATTTGTCAACAGTATGCTGTGCTACGGTTCCATAGTATGGAACCCTTTGTATACGGTGTATCGTGATCATATTGAAACCATTCAACGACGCTTCGTCCGTTATTTAGCACATAAATTTCTTCTTTCTTACTGCGATTATGATGAACGTTGCATGGTTTTCAACTTATTGCCTTTGCAGCAACGTCGAGTTGTTTCTGATTTGGTCTTTCTTTTTAAACCTGCAAAATGTAAGAAAATCGGGGGCATGCTGGACACCACTAGTTTTCTGCCTGCGTTGAGCTTCAATGTACAGTAGCATTTCATGTTAACGTAGCTATCACTAATTTGTATCAAAACTCGCTATTAGTTCGTATGCTTAATTGCTATAATCTAAACTTCAACCATGTGCCTCTCTTCGACATTTCTTTGCGATCTTTTAAAGAAAGTGTAATATCTAATTTATAGCGTTTTTTTTTTTGTTGATTGAATTACTATCGTGTTTATTTCAGTTGCTTTGTTGGGGATATTCTTCCTGTTTGCATCCCGAATATGTATATAAATAAATAAATACCACTCTGTTGAATTGTTAATTGTGCACTAATTTAAAAAAAAAGCTGTCCTTTAAAGTATACATGTACAGTGCATACATTTATATAAAATCTGTGCTGAACATGATTACGTCGAATAACTTGTGGATTTTGATAGCCAAGATATACGTATTATGACAGTTAGTTAAGCCGATACGTGCAAATGTTACATCATCAGTCGCCAATGCAAGTTTTTGAAATTTCAGAGTGTTTTTGTAGAAGCTATTGGCAGCATTGTAATCAGAGCGGATGATAATCTTCAGGTAGTAAAGCTTACCTATATAGTTTGCACATGAAAAGGATATAATCAATTCTGTACCATTGGATGGGGATTGAATAGTAATGGTATCATTAGTATTTAGTTATTGAATCAAATGAATTATTTATATCAGAACATTTTTAACGATAATTTTGCTCTTATTACACAACTATTGTTAAGATATTTTTACATTTTTTTACGTTTTTTAATACCCCTTTAAAATACAGTCACTCATAGGATGATTAATTATTTAAATTTTTCGAAAGAATTAATTTCACATTAATCTGTAATAAACTGCTACCTAAACGGGAATCGTGGTAACAACTAAATCTAATGGGATTTAGCGGTTACGTTTGTAATTAAAGGGGTATTAACAATGCTTTACACCCGGTATACACTAAATTTACACATTGGTGATGGAAATGATTTTTGTTAATATAATTAGATAGAGTCCCTTTATCCTGTTAATTTAATGTGGACTGTTATTAATTTAATGGTTATTAATTAAAACTGTAACTACCAGAATACAGGAAATCGATAATTGACATTACAACATAGTCCGAATTCTCCCTCTCGGGTTCGATCCATGTGCCCCAAACGAGATTAGACCCGTTGTTCCTTTAATTGACCGCAGAATAAGCGACGACAGCCGAAACAATCGCCTTAATCTGTTACGGGAGAGCGTTCATTGTAGGGTTGCAATTGTTCCCTATCTCCGAGGACTTGTAAATCTCTACTTGTTTCTTGCTAGATGCTAGACGATGAGGGGAAGTCGCATCTCAAGTAACAACTCACTATTTTAGTTTTAGCTGAAAGTAGAGACATTTATACATATTTAATCACGTTTTTTTTGCTGTGTTTCGGATTTACAGAAGGATTAACTGCGAAAATAGATACGATTCGTTTTTCCTTGTGATTTACAGTCGAAGATACGCTTTGGAATTACACTCACAAAAGGTGCAGAGTAATCCTTTTCGCGTCTGGTTACAAGAAATGGGTTGGCTCGGAAGAAACTTGGCAAGAAAGCTTCGGCCATTAATCAATCGCGTTTAGCTTGATTTTGAAAAGAAGTCGTTTAAAAGCAAAAAATTGTTACTAAAAACAATTGAGTTTAGTAAAAAATTTGGAATGCAAGCCCTCAAAAAAAATGTATACACTCAAAAAGCTGTTTGTTTCCCAGCCAAGCCGAATTGATTTTGCGGTTTCAAATCCGTATCGGATTTTTGACAATAATTAACAAACCAACTAAAAATGTAAACTCCGAATCGTCCACGTTTCCAATTTCAGTCGAAGTTATTGAATTACAGTTTGGTTTCCTGCCACGAATGCGTACGAAATACGTTATGCAGGAAATAAGCGGTTGATTCGATCGTTAATTTTTAATTTTTTTTAAGAAACTTAAAGTTTGTATTATGCAATTTAAAATTGCTCACTCCAATATGGTTCTTTTTATATAAAAAGTTTGAAGTTGTCTCTATTAAAATCGGAAATTGGAAAACTCATGTCCCAAATGGTCTGACCGCGTTCAATGCACAAAACCCCCAACCTTCAAATCGAATCTATTGCCTTAAAAGTGCACTTAGCGAACTATTTATAACTTCGATCAGGTCGAATAACATCTCGAAGGCACGCTCGATTCTCCTCCAATAAGTCCCGGTCGGACAACTTATAACTATTTCAGTCCCGGGTAAATGAAATCTTTCGTGGCACGTAAAACGGCGGGCGCGGTTTCCCTTCAGGTTTTCACCATTCCCGGCGCGTCCCTTTTTTATCCCGTAGGGTGTTTTTGAAGAACGGTGTAATCTCGCCTTGCAATTCCTTATATTGCGTCGACAGCCGACAGCGTCTCAAATAAAAAAATATAAAACAAGAAATTAAAAACATATTTATTTTCTTTGATACACAACTTTTATGATACATAGATGCACTGACATTGAAATTCAGTATTCTGAATACGAACTAGTTTGCTATTTACAAGTCGATTATGGATAGCAGATGATGCGAATATGATTTATTCGGCTTTGATGTCGTAAATCCCGCAATATAAACGAGGGTAACTCCATGCGAAAAGCAAAGATATCGAAATAAAACTATACAACCAAAATCACGTAACGTTTATTTAGTTATTTGCTCAAGGATATTGAGTTTGAATAGAAGTGTTATAAGGATAATAAAATAAACATCAACAAGTCAACATGCATTATTTGAATATGCATATCTCGTTCATAGGACGTTCGCACGATTGTACATACACTTTGCGCCCGTATAAATAGTTAAGGGGTTTAAAATTGCGGAAAAGGAATTCGATATTCCTATTAGCGCACCGCAATGTCCTCGGGTAGAATTTTAACGAACCCAAACTAGAGTTATAACGCATTCAGAAAACGTACGTTCGGCTTCAGAATAGTTCTTAGTCGACCCGATGTCGGAAACTGCGCGGGGACTTTCAAAAACCCTTTTCGGACGGGGGGCGAAATAAAGGTTAATGTGTGGAAAAAGCCCGCAGGAACACGCAACAGTATCCTAGAACCGTACGGGGCCTTCGGCACTACCGTATTCAGATGGAATTACAAATCGGATTCCGCTGGAATCCCATAAAATCTCTCTCTCGAGCTCGAGAAGGGGACCGAGAATATATATCTGGCTATCGAAGTGCTGTATTAGCCCTCCTACACTCAAGTATACTGAATTTAAAGCGTAACGTCGTCGTAGTGGTCGAGACAAAAGTTCAAATTCTACCTACACAATCTGATACATTAATCACTCCTATACTTATGTCTTAAGCAGATTATTCTAAGGCAACTTTTCTTAAATTCTGCTACGTGATACCTTTATATAGAATGTCGCTATGTAGTGTTCACTCGGCTTAAGCATGTATTTAATATAGCAAAGGTATTAATGGTTGTACAATTAGTACAGCAATAACATAATCTTATCTTTTATGAAAAAAAGCGAAATTTGTCGATTTGTTTTTAATTGAGAAAATTCAAACAATCATGGTAACATAACGATAACTTGGTTTTTTTAAATACTAATAATTTATTAAAAGCACATTTTTTCCTCCTTGTGAATTTTCTTTAAAACATACAAGTAATACTGGACCAGTCGCAGTTGTTAAGAAATTGAATTTAACATTAGTTAAACATAATGTAAGTAAAGTAGACCCCCGATTATTTGAAACGGCCGGGACCTTATTGTTTCGGATAATCGAAATTTCGGCTAAAGCAGAAGGTGGAACAAAAATCGTTTTTCAGTGCACTAAACTGTTTTTATATAAATATTAAGGTATCAAGATACATACTACTACGTTTAATTTGAAGAATTAAGAAAGAAATCTGTAGTTAATTGTTTATTTTTACACTGAAATTGCTTTTTTGCAGCAATGTCTCTCCATCTTTTAATTAAAAGAACGCCCGTTGCTGTAGCTTCCTGCTGTTGCTTTACATACAGCAATGCTTTGTTTAAACTTTCCATTCCTTCACGATGTCAGATATTTACCTTCAAATTTTCATCAGAATTATCACTATCTTCACTGTGAATGTGACCGTCTTTTCACTCAGTTGTTTAATTAATTAACGTTCGATAATTCTTCATTATCATTTCGTTCCAACTGTATCCAAGCATTAATATTTTTAGGAGTAACTTCTTCAAGTCCTTTTATGTGTGCCGCAAGTGCATAAAAATTGTCTTAATTCTCAGTTTCGACATCTTCTTCGAACCTAACATCAACATCAACAATTTTACACTTACTTTTTAACAACCACGAATTTAATATAGAGAAAAATACAAAAATATTACACAAGAAAAATAAAGGCTATTTATTAGAAATACTCGAAATATTGTAAGAAATATATGTTTGTGAATACTTAAAATGTATTGTGATTGTTTTAACTTTTAATTTGTAAACTGACGTAAGTTTTAAAGTAGACATAAAATTCTCTTTTATTTTTAATATGTGAACCTCTTTATATATAGATGTTCTTCTGAAGATGGTAATGTAATTACCGAAACCGGTAAAGACGTAAATAAAAATTTTAAATATCACTTAGTATGTGATAATATTTTATATTTCTATAACATATTAGTGATAATGGATAAAAACATAACTAAATCAACAATTTTGTTCCAAGACTTTTGTATGGTGGAATCTTTCACATTATTCCAAGTGTTCGAAATCCAATATATTACATCTTTAAGGATAATCTGTTTTAGACAGTCACTTAAATCTTCTCCTTCGTCCACTTTATCTAGTATAAACTGCAACAAACATTTCCGGTAGTTTCTTTTCAAATTTTCCAGAACACCTTGTTCCATTGGCTGGAGTAAAGGCGTTACATTTGGTGGTAAACTACAGTGGTCGACTACATTTCTCCAAAAATGTAGTGACTGCTGGCACAAATTCTTCAAAAAACCAGCAATTAAATAATTCTGAATCCATTCAAGCATTTCTCTGGCTTTTGTAATACACTTTCATTACATTTGGATGTAAATTTTTAAATGCTCTAGGATTTGCTAATTTTCCGATACACATTAACCGCACAACTTTCATTTTTTTCTGTCAATGTTTTCCCCGGTATCAATTTATAATAAAGTCCCGTTTCGTCGCAATTATATAATTGATCGGGATTGTATTCATTTTCGTCAATAATTTTCTTGAACTTTTTTGTCTATTGCCTTTTGTTTAAGAATAGGACCAGATAATGGAATACCGCGTGTACGTTGTTGAGTAAACCATAAATATAGAGCGTCTATCTTGTCATGTATGCTCGTTTTCATAGCTTTCCAGCAACAGAGAGCTTTCAGAGCAGGAGAGTTTAGAACGCTATTCCACTTTTCAATCTCTTTTCGATTCTTTGTCCTCGCGGATACTGTACTGACGCCTATACCATTTTCTGTTGCTATTGCTTTTAATTTATCAGCTATAGCAACTACTTTTCTCTTTCTGTTCGAATCCACGTTGTGTTATAAGCACGACGTAATTTAAATTACAAAATGAATACAATATATATATTTATCTTTTTCACTGTCGTTGACTGTCGTCTTCGTGTCACCACAACACTACGTATACTATAGGCAAACGCCCACATGAACGAAATTTCTTCATTTCGGATAATGGAGTGACTTGACATGGTGTGTTTCGGATAAAGCGGAGACTTTAACTTCATAATTTGCTTCGGATAATCCGGAATTCGGATAAAGCGGTTAAGGATAATCGAGAGTCTACTGTACAATCAATGAACAAATATTAAATGCACGTTTTCAATAGTTCATTATTGCCAAATCTAAGTTAATATATTTAAAAGAATCTTTACTTAGACATAATACCATATCACATTATCGAAAATATTATCAACCTATATAACCTTTTTTATATAGAATACTTACAAGGTTACAAGAGTTAATTAAAATCAAAAAATTTAAGTATGAATATACTAAGAGATGAAATAAAACAAACATATTGCCTTATCAATAAGATAAAAAAGTATATTCACAAAATAATTATTAAAGAATTTAAAAATGTTAAACAATTGAAAGTTGCCCTAGAAGAAATAAATAGAAGAAATGAAACATAAAATGATTAAAACACGAAGTATCGTAAATAAACTTAGAATAACCTCACCCAAATATTACTTAAATATTTTAAACTAAATTATTACTTACAATATTTCGAAACTTTATTGTTTCTTCTACAGGCAAATACTAGAAAAAATTATAACAAAATGTAATCTGACTCAAAGAAATCACTTTTTCGAACAAATTTTAAATTTTGTTTTTTAATTTAGTTCAGTGCTGAATTCTGATCGCCTCACCCATCAATCCTAGAATAATAGCCAATATTACAAATAACATTACCTTACAGAATATTGAGGATTATTGCACCAATTACATGAAATTTTATGAAAAAATAGAAAATAAATATATTAAATATAAAAAAATAGAATAATCAGTTTAACAGATATAGAGATTCCAATAAACAAACAAAATTTATTATCATCATGAGAATATTTTTGTTATGATTCAAATTATATTAAAAAACAATTACATAAAGACATTTTAATGATAATAACAGACATAAAAATAGTTTTAAATAACATAAATACATCTGAAAATCACTTAAATGTGACAAAAAATGCGATAATTAACGAAATATCCAATTTTTTAAACAGATATAATAAAAAACATATACATAATAAAAATACATTAATGACAAAGTTTTATGCTAATTTATATAAAGACAGAATTTTGAAATCATTCTTAAATAAAAAACTAAACAAACAGCTTTTTTATACAAGTTGGATTATGATAAAAAGTTGAATACTCTCTTAGATGACAAAAATGCACACAAAACAACTAGAACAGACCCTGGACTAGATTTAGTTAATAAAATAAATAATTATTTTGAACATTAAAAAAACATGGATATATAAATAAAAACCTAAAGTTAGGGCTGGCCCCTACACATATATTACACCAAGAATACATTGGTTATTAAAAGCACATAAAGAAAATCATCCATTATGACCAATTATAAATAATATAGAAAGTCTCACTAATCATTTATCAATGTTTCTTAATAAATCGTTAGACAAATTAAACCAAATTAACAATTATGATATAAGAAGTGCCATTCAATTAAAATGAAAATTAAATGATTTAAAATTGACGAATGTTGATAAGTATGATATAATGAGTTTTGATGTACAATCTCTATTCACAAATATCCCATTAAATCTTATGATAAATATTATAGAAGAAAATTGGCAAAAAATACAAGATCATACACCAATCAAAAATAAGAAATTGTTCAAAGAAGGGATAAAACTATGCACATTTAAAAATTATTTTAAATACAATGACCAATTTTATAAACAAACTTTGGACTTCCAATGGGATCAAACCTTAGTGTGAATCTAAGTGGAATAGTGTTAAATAAATTATTGAAACACAGTAAAAAAAACAAACCAAAATTATTAGTAAAATATGTATATTTTACTAATAATTTTGATTTATTGACAATAACAGAGAAAGATAAACATGATCAGTTACTAATACTTTTCAACAACTTCAATGATTGATTCACAATAGAAAAACCAAAAAATTCACAATAACCTTTTGTGGATTTACGTATTTTTACTATCTCTAGTGCCTTTTTATTTTGTTAATATATGAGGATCCCTCTTCAAAACAAAGTAAAATTATTTGTAATATATATAACAGATTGTTTAAATCTGTAAGGAGGGGTTAGGCCAAGTAAAACATGCATTGCTAGAGTTGTCTTTGTGCTTATCGCACAAGAATGACTAACTAAAGAGTAGTTTGGCAGTTTGATGATTTCATTTTGTTGATTTTTGATGAGATATTTTTTTTTAATTTAAACTATTTTTGGGGTAATCAGACAAAACTATCTTTTTGGCCCAGATTTTTAACTAATTCGCTTCAGTACATCTCAACGTCTTCTTGAAAAATTGGAAAAAATATTTAAAAGCGAACGGTAGGGCGAACGACGGCACAGATTGGGAAACACTGGATTAAGTATTTCTTAAACTGTGTTGAATAACGTAATTTTAAAGTTTATTAAAAAGAAAGTTCAAAATAATGTTCTAACAATCGGTGCGACTCATCGTGTACTCGTTAAATACAATCACACATATTAAGTAATAACAACACGATTATCAGATTTTTATTCCATCACTTAACATAGGTGATTACATTTGAAGAATGCACGAAAAGTTGCATGGTTTGTTGGAACAAATCTATTATTCTTTATTCGAACAAAACAATTAAAAAATTATTTATACTTATAATGGTTAATGACAAACTAAAAATTTGTTTTAATTAAAATTTGAAAAAAGTGAAAATTTGATTTGATATTAAATGGGTTAAAAAAGGAAATAAAAACTAATTATGTTTTCCTACTTTTGGTGCGGCACAATTAGAAATATCTACTCAAAAATATGGTTTTTTGAAATTTTTTTCTTATACTGTTTCAGTCATCAATGAGAAATGTTAATTATAATTAAAGGCTTCCACTATCATTAAAGACTTATTAAAGATTTAGTTGTAATGTATTTATTTTTCACTATTATTAAATATTCACTGATAATAAAATTCGCGTTTTAACTACCACTGAAGAAGTAGTGAAACGAGTATTGCGTTTATTTTTAAACCCTGTTCCTTGCGCGTTATATCCACAATACAGACAAGATTTTAAAAAAGACTTTACTATCACCGATATTAAAAAACCAATTATCGCTGCAGATTTTATGTATAAATGCAGTATTTATACTCAACTAACTAATTTGCCTTCACCAAAACTGTTTTCTATTGAATCGAAATTTACAATACTTTTAAAATGTTATTCAAAATTGACTTCTCCTTTCGATTTTTTGTCACCAGTTACACATACTATAAACCATCGTATCGTCACAAACTCCCACTTACCTTTTAGAAATTTCTGTCGTTTAAATTTCAAAAAACTACATATTGCTAAAAAGAATTTGATACTATGGTATCTTTAGGTATTTCTAGGCCGTCATCCTCGTCAGCACCATCTTCATTACATATGGTCCCTAAAAAGATTCCAATGATTGGAGACATTGCGGAGACTATCGCCGAATCGATACCTACTTCCTGACGTAGATGATTTCAAGTTGCATTTAAACAATTGTATAATATTACTGAAAGTTGCTTTAGTATGAGTATATCATCAAATCCGAGTAGGTGAAGAAGACATTAACAAGACCGCAATAACCTCCCCTTTTAGACTCTTCAAATTTACTAGAATACTTTTTGGATGCGGAATGCTGCACAAACGTTCTAACATTTTCAATGAAGATTCAATGAAGATTTATATTTTAATTTTCTTTATGTTTATCTAGATGATATTCTTATTGCAAGTAAGGATGAAACTGTGCATATATCATATTTAACGCAATTATTCACTGATTAAGCGGTTATTATATCAACATTCTACACTTGCGCATCCATCTATGCGTCACATTCTCTAACTACTGATACTTCCAGTATAGGCATGGAAGTAATACTTGCTCAAACAACTAATTCAGAAACTCGACCTTCAGCATTTTACTCAAACGAATTTTCACTCGCGCAAATAAATTAATCTACATTTTATAAATAGTTATTTATAAAAAATTAATTCTTTTCTAAATCAGAAAAAATCCTAACATGTTTATTTTATATTTTAATTATATAACAAAAATATAATACTTTGGTGCGACACTACCAGTAAATTTCACAATTTAGTTCATCCTGGTTTTCGCTCCAAATTACATTATTAGTATTAAATCCCGTTTCTTTTTGTTTTTCTAGGAATAGTATTCACTTTTAACAGCAATTTTAAATTTCTGCTCTGATGAAGGTTGAAATCAAACAACCAAAATATAAGCATTTTAATTTAAAAAAGTTGTTTCTGCAATTTAATTGATCGTTCACCCCGAATAAATCGTTTCCAAATATAGCCTCCCACGGTATCGGTCGTAGATACTTCTTCCTATAATATATTACAGGACATACAGTTTTCATTCAACAATATACTAAATTAACAGATTGATTAGACCTTTGGTATCTTCTTTAGGATGTTCTTGCGTCCTCACTGTAATCGACCGATTTACTGAAGCTAAAAAAGGAAAAAAAGAATAAGGATAAATTATAAAAACTTTTCCTTATCCTTATTCTTTTTTTCCTATTTTGTTTATATTTCATCATGATATCGTTCATACTTTTGCCTACCACTTTCAAAGTAAGAGATTCCTGGAATCTCTTGCTATTAAAAGTTTCCACAGGACTTTCAAAACAGCTATTACTGCAAGCGAAAATGCTGATAGATGAAATCATAATTTACCATTAATTTTATTGGGACTCGGATCCTCTTTAAAAGAAGTTGTGGGTTTTTTAATAAATCCAATCATTGAATAAACATGAAACTGAAACATGAAAAACATGAATGTGAAACATGAAAAAACAAAATGAAACATGAAAATTATATCAAGGTAAAGAACAGGTTTTCCTCACATAAAGATTTTACAAGAAAAACCAAATCACATGCTTATTTCTAGTATGACAGTCAACTGCAATCTAAAAGAAAAGTTCCATATACAATGAACAAATAAATATGCAAAAAAATAAAAACTACATTGATGGTACATAAAAATAAAATAAAAAATATAATAATTGTATGTTTTAATTGTTGACGTTGATTGTTAATGTTTGTGATTTATACTGATTATTGTTTAAATATTGATTTTTAATTAAGATAGCGTGGTAGTTTACGGTGATTTGATGTTTTGTAGATTGTAATGTACCTGATGATGGGCAAATATTATGCTCGAAACGTAGTACTAACTGTTTAGAAAGTTTAAAAAGTATATAAATAAAAAATCTCCTTTAAAGAAAAGAATAAAAAAGAGAAATAGTAATAAATTTAAATAAATTATCGCTGTGGTAGATATAATTTTAAAGTAAGATTTACTACAATAAAATATTTATGTTTCTTTTATATGACAGTGTATTGATAAATGATGTTTTAAAATACAAACTGTTTTTTAATTATTTAATCAGACATGGAGCCGCATACAGTAATGATATTATCAAGAATTATTTTTAGGTATATTGTTATTTTTTTTTTGTTTTTTGATAAGTTGATCTTTTGATCTTTTTAAAATGTAAAACAAAAATATATCATTACTTACTTGCTTTTAGGGAGTAGATTTTGCAGACAAGACGCTACGAACGCTACAGATACATACTTCCTCCTTCAAAGCTAGCAACAATTATGTAAACAGCAAACCAGCAAGCTTCTCAAATGACAAGTTTAAGATAAGTTTGTCAAAACTGAAAGGTAATTTTTAATGTTTTTTGTAATGAGTGACACTGTCACAAAAATCAATGGTGTTATCATTTAAAGTAAAAAAATGATAAGTTTTTTTAAACGTTTTATTGCTTTGAAGGGAACTCGGAATTAAAAAAAAATATGCATGATTTTTCTTTAAATCTGAAAAGTTTTAGTTTCATTTGAAAAGGTTCTCATAAACTACATAAAAGAGGTTTCATGTTTATTCAATGATTGGATTTAATAAAAAATCAACCCACAACTTCTTTTAAAGAGGATCCGAGTCCCAATAAAATTAATGGTAAATTATGATTTCATCTATCAGAATTTTCGCTTGCAGTAATAGCTGTTTTGAAAGTCCTGTGGAAACTTTTAATAGCAAGAGATTCCAGGAATCTCTTACTTTGAAAGTGGTAGGCAAAAGTATGAACGATATCATGATGAAATATAAACAAAATAGGAAAAAAAGAATAAGGATAAGGAAAAGTTTTTATAATTTATCCTTATTCTTTTTTTCCTTTTTTAGCTTCAGTAAATCGGTCGATTACAGTGAGGACGCAAGAACATCCTAAAGAAGATACCAAAGGTCTAATCAATCTGTTAATTTAGTATATTGTTGAATGAAAACTGTATGTCCTGTAATATATTATAGGAAGAAGTATGTACGACCGATACCGTGGGAGGCTATATTTGGAAACGATTTATTCGGGGTGAACGATCAATTAAATTGCAGAAACAACTTTTTTAAATTTGCTTATATTTTGGTTGTTTGATTTCAACCTTCATCAGAGCAGAAATTTAAAATTGCTGTTAAAAGTGAATACTATTCTTAGAAAAACAAAAAGATACGGGATTTAATACTAATAATGTAATTTGGAGCGAAAACCAGGATGAACTAAATTGTGAAATTTACTGGTAGTGTCGCACCAAAGTATTATATTTTTGTTATATAATTAAAATATAAAATAAAAATGTTAGGATTTTTTCTGATTTAGAAAAGAATTAATTTTTTATAAATAACTATTTATAAAATGTAGATTAATTTTTTTTTTTATTTTTTTCTTTAAAACATACAAGTAATACTGGACCAGTCGCAGTTGTTAAGAAATTGAATTTAACATTAGTTAAACATAATTCTTCAGTCAAGTAACTTCAGTCGATCAAGTAATCCTTCAGTCGAGTAACTTCTTCAAGTCCTTTTATGTGTGCCGCAAGTGCATAAAAATTGTCTTAATTCTCAGTTTCGACATCTTCTTCGAACCTAACATCAACAATTTTACACTTACTTTTTAACAACCACGAATTTAATATAGAGAAAAATACAAAAATATTACACAAGAAAAATAAAGGCTATTTATTAGAAATACTCGAAATATTGTAAGAAATATATGTTTGTGAATACTTAAAATGTATTGTGATTGTTTTAACTTTTAATTTGTAAACTGACGTAAGTTTTAAAGTAGACATAAAATTCTCTTTTATTTTTAATATGTGAACCTCTTTATATATAGATGTTCTTCTGAAGATGGTAATGTAATTACCGAAACCGGTAAAGACGTAAATAAAAATTTTAAATATCACTTAGTATATGATAATATTTTATATTTCTATAACATATTAGTGATAATGGATAAAAACATAACTAAATCAACAATTTTGTTCCAAGACTTTTATATAGTGGAATCTTTCACATTATTCCAAGTGTCCGAAATCCAATATATTACATCTTTAAGGATAATCTGTTTTAGACAGTCACTTAAATATTCTCCATCGTCCACTTTATCCAGTATACACTGCAACAAACATTTCCGGTAGTTTCTTTTCAAATTTTCCAGAACACCTTGATCCATTGGCTGGAGTAAAGGCGTTACATTTGGTGACTGCTGGCACAAATTCTTCAAAAAACCAGCATTAAAATAATTCTGAATCCATTCAAGCACTTCTCTGGCTTTTGTAATACACTTTCATTACATTTGAATGTAAATTTTTAAATGCTCCAGGATTTGCTAATTTTCCGATACACATTAACCGCACAACTTTCATTTTTTTCTGCCAATGTTTTCCCCGGTATCAATTTATAATAAAGTCCCGTTTCGTCGCAATTATATAATTGATCGGGATTGTATTCATTTTCGTCAATAATTTTCTTGAACTTTTTTGTCTATTGCCTTTTGTTTAAGAATAGGATCAGATAATGGAATACCGCGTGTACGTTGTTGAGTAAACCATAAATATAGAGCGTCTATCTTGTCATGTATGCTCGTTTTCATAGTTTTCCGGCAACAGAGAGCTTTCCGAGCAGGAGAGTTTAGAACGCTATTCCACTTTTCAATCTCTTTTCGATTTTTTGTTCTCTCGGATACTGTACTGACGCCTATACCATTTTCTGTTGCTATTGCTTTTAATTTATCAGCTATAGCAACTACTTTTCTCTTTCTTTTCGAATCCACGTTGTATTATAAGCACGACGTAATTTAAATTACAAAATGAATACAATATATATATTTATCTTTTTCACTGTCGTTGACTGTCGTCTTCGTATCACCACAACATTACGTATACTATAGGCAAACGCCCACATGAACGAAATTTCTTCGTTTCGGATAATGGAGTGACTTGACATGGTGTGTTTCGGATAAAGCGGAGACTTTAACTTTATAATTTGCTTCGGATAATCCAGAATTCGGATAAAGCTGTTACAGATAATCGAGAGTCTACTGTACAATCAATGAACAAATATTAAATGCACGTTTTCAATAGTCCATTATTGCCAAATCTAAGTTAATATATTTAAAAGAATCTTTACTTAGATATAATACCATATCACATTATCGAAAATATTATCAACCTATATAACCTTTTTTATATAGAATACTTACAAGGTTACAAGAGTTAATTAAAATCAAAAAATTTAAGTATGAATATACTAAGAGATGAAATAAAACAAACATATTGCCTTATCAATAAGATAAAAAAGTATATTCACAAAATAATTATTAAAGAATTTAAAAATGTTAAACAATTGAAAGCTGCCCTAGAAGAAATAAATAGAAGAAATGAAACATAAAATGATTAAAAGACGAAATATCTTAAATAAAAATAGAATAACCTCACCCAAATATTACTTAAATATTTTAAACTAAATTATTACTTACAATATTTCGAAACTTTATTGTTTCTTCTACAGGCAAATACTAGAAAAAATTATAACAAAATGTAATCTGACTCAAAGAAATCACTTTTTTGAACAAATTTTAAATTTTGTTTTTTAATTTAGTTCAGTGCTGAATTCTGATCGCCTCACCTATCAATCGTAGAATAATAGCCAATATTACAAATAACATTGCCTTACAGAATATTGAGGATTATTGCACCAATTACATGAAATTTTATGAAAAAAATAGAATAATCTGTTTAACAGACATAGAGATTCCAATAAACATACAAAATTTCTTATCATCATGAGAATATTTTTGTTATGATTCAAATTATATTAAAAAACAATTACATAAAGACATATTAATGATAATAACAGACATAGAAATAGTTTTAAATAATATAAATACATCTGAAAATCACTTAAATGTGACAAAAAATGCGATAATTAACGAAATATCCAATTTTTTAAACAGATATAATAAAAAACATATACATAATAAAAATACATTAATGACAAAGTTTTATGCTAATTTATATAAAGACAGAATTTTGAAATCATTCTTAAATCAAAAACTAAACAAACAGCTTTTTTATACAAGTTGGATTATGATAAAAAGTTGAATACTGTCTTAGATGACAAAAATGCACACAAAACAACTAGAACAGACCCTGGACTAGATTTAGTTAATAAAATAAATAATTATTTTGAACATTAGAAAAACATGGATATATAAATAAAAACCTAAAGTTAGGGCTGGCCCCTACACATATATTACACCAAGAATACATGGGTTATTAAAAGCACATAAAGAAAATCATCCATTATGACCAATTATAAATAATATAGAAAGTCTCACTAATCATTTATCAATATTTCTTAATAAATCGTTAGACAAATTAAACCAAATTAACAATTATGATATAAGAAGTGCCATTCAATTAAAATGAAAATTAAATGATTTAAAATTGACGAATGTTGATAAGTATGATATAATGAGTTTTGATGTACAATCTCTATTCACAAATATCCCATTAAATCTTATGATAAATATTATAGAAGAAAATTGGCAAAAAATACAAGATCATACACCAATCAAAAATAAGAAATTGTTCAAAGAAGGGATAAAACTATGCACATTTAACAATTATTTTAAATACAATGACCAATTTTATAAACAAACTTTGGACTTCCAATGGGATCAAACCTTAGTGTGAATCTATGTGGAATAGTGTTAAATAAATTATTGAAACACAGTAAAAAAAAACAAACCAAAATTATTAGTAAAATATGTATATTTTACTAATAATTTTGATTTATTGACAATAACAGAGAAAGATAAACATGATCAGTTACTAATACTTTTCAACAACTTCAATGATTGATTCACAATAGAAAAACCAAAAAATTCACAATTACCTTTTGTGGATTTGAACATAATGATAAGTAAAAATAATAATGAAATATACACACATTGCTATAAGAAAGAAATATCAAGCAATACCATGGAAAATTTAATTAGAAGAGGTATTACATTGACCAACGAACCATTTGTTAGAGATATAAACACAAAAATTTTTAATATTTTGTTTGAAAAAAAATAGCAAAACAGTTAATTTCAAGTAAGATACGGGAACAACAGGTACCCTATATGCTTAAATAATAGATGAGTTGGCGATTTAGAGAAATTAAGTACAAATTTAAAAATGAAAATTATATCAAGGTAAAGAACAGGTTTTCCTCACATAAAGATTTTACAAGAAAAACCAAATCACATGCTTATTTCTGGTATGAAAGTCAACTGCAATCTAAAAGAAAAGTTCCATATATAATGAACAAATAAATATGCAAAAAAATAAAAACTACATTGATGGTACATAAAAATAAAATAAAAAATATAATAATTGTATGTTTTAATTGTTGATGTTGATTGTTAATGTTTGTGATTTATACTGATTATTGTTTAAATATTGATTTTTAATTAAGATAGCGTGGTAGTTTACGGTGATTTGATGTTTTGTAGATTGTAATGTACCTGATGATGGGCAAATATTATGCTCGAAACGTCGTACTAACCGTTTAGAAAGTTTAAAAAGTATATAAATAAAAAATCTCCTTTAGAGAAAAGAATAAAAAAGAGAAATAGTAATAAATTTAAATAAATTATCGCTGTGGTAGATATAATTTTAAAGTAAGATTTACTACAATAAAATATTTATGTTTCTTTTATATGACAGTGTATTGATAAATGATGTTTTAAAATACAAACTGTTTTATGATTATTTAATCAGACATGGAGCCGCATACAGTAGTGATATTATCAAGAATTATTTTTAGGTATATTATTTTTTTTTGTTTTTTGATAAGTTGATCTTTTTAAAATGTAAAACAAAAATATATCATTACTTACTTGCTTTTAGGGAGTAGATTTTGTAGACAAGACGCTACGAACGCTACAGATACATACTTCCCCCTTCAAAGCTAGCAACAATTATGTAAACAGCAAACCAGCAAGCATCTCAAATGACAAGTTTAAGATAAGTTTGTCAAAACTGAAAGGTAATTTTGACTGTTTTTTGTATTGAGTGACATTGTCACAAAAATCAATGGTGCTATCATTTAAAGTAAAAAAATGGTTAAGTATTTTTAATCGTTTTATTACTTTGAAGGGAACTCGGAATTAAAAAAAAAAGTATGCATAATTTTTCTTTAAATCTGAAAAGTTTTAGTTTCATTTGAAAAAGTTCTCATAAACTACATAAAAGAGGTTTCATGTTTATTGAATGATTGGATTTAATAAAAAATCAACCCACTACTTCTTTTAAAGAGGATCCGAGTCCCAATAAAATTAATGGTAAATTATGATTTCATCGATCAGCATTTTCTCGCGAAGTAATAACTGTTTTGAAAGTCCTGTGGAAACTTTTAATAGCAAGAGATTCCAGGAATCTCCTACTTTGAAAGTGGTAGGCAAAAGTATGAACGATATCATGATGAAATATAAACAAAATAGGAAAAAAAGAATAAGGATAAGGAAAGGTTTTTATAATTTATCCTTATTCTTTTTTTCCTTTTTAAGCTTTAGTAAATCGGTCGATTATAGTGAGGACGCAAGAACATCCTAAAGAAGATACCAAAAGTCTAACTGAATCTGTTAATTTGGTATATTGTTGACTGAAAACTGTATGTCCTGTAATATATTATAGGAAGAAGTATCTACGACCGATACCGTGGGAGGCTATATTTGGAAACGATTTATTCGGGGTGAACGATCAATTAAATTGCAGAAACAACTTTTTTAAATTTGCTTATATTTTGGTTGTTTGATTTCAACCTTCATCAGAGCAGAAATTTAAAATTGCTGTTAAAAGTGAATACTATTCTTAGAAAAACAAAAAGAAACGGGATTTAATACTAATAATGTAATTTGGAGCGAAAACCAGGATGAACTAAATTGTGAAATTTACTGGTAGTGTCGCACCAAAGTATTATATTTTTGTTATATAATTAAAATATAAAATAAAAATGTTAGGATTTTTTCTGATTTAGAAAAGAATTAATTTTTTATAAATAACTATTTATAAAATGTAGATTAATTTATTTGTGCGAGTGAAAATTCGTTTGAGTAAAATGCTGAAGGTCGAGTTTCTGAATTAATTGTTTGAGCAAGTATTACTTCCATGCCTATACTGGAAGTATCAGTAGTTAGGGAATTTGACGCATAGATGGATGCGCAAGTGTAGAATGTTGATATAATAACCGCTTAATCAGTGAATAATTGCGTTAAATGTGATATATGCTCGGTTTCATCCTTACTTGCAATAAGAATATCATCTAGATAAACATAAAGAAAATTAAAATATAAATCTTCATTGAATCTTCATTGAAAATGTTAGAACGCTCGTGCAGCATTCCGCATCCAAAAGGTATTCTAGTAAATTTGAAGAGTCTGAAAGGGGAGGTTATTGCGGTCTTGTTAATGTCTTCTTCACCAACTCGGATTTGATGATATACTCATACTAAAGCAACTTTCAGTAATATTATACAATTGTTTAAATGCAACTTGAAATCATCTACGTCAGGAAGTAGGTATCGATTCGGCGATAGTTTCCGCAATGTCTCCAATCATTGGAATCTTTTTAGGGACCATATGTAATGAAGATGGTGCTGACGAGGATGACGGCCTAGAAATACCTAAAGATACCATAGTATCAAATTCTTTTTAGCAATATGTAGTTTTTTGAAATTTAAACGACAGAAATCTATAAAATATTTGTGATTGTATTTAACGAGTACACGATGAGTCGCACCGATTGTTAGAACATTATTTTGAACTTTTTTTTTAATAAACTTTAAAATTACGTTATTCAACACAGTTTAAGAAATACTTAATCCAGTGATTCCCAATCTGTGCCGTCGTTCGGCCTACCGTTCGCTTTTAAATATTTTTTCCAATTTTTCAAGAAGACGTCACTGAAAAAATTCAATTATTTGGGGAGCCCCAAACCGAAAAAGATTGTGAACCTCCGAGTTATACTTTAAGTTTTTTGTTCAGAAGAATTTACAACGATGTACTGAAGCGAATTAGTTAAAAATCTGGGCCAAAAAGATAGTTTTGTCTGATTACCCCAAAAATAGTTTAAATTAAAAAAAAATATCTCATCAAAAATCAACAAAATGAAATCATCAAAAACGAAGTATGTTACCATACATTTACAAATTACAATACTATACTGTGGAAGTTTTAGTACGTGAACTACCAAACTACTCTTTAGTTAGTCATTCTTGTGCGATAAGCACAAAGATAACTCTAGCAATGCATGTTTTACTTGGCCTAACCCCTCCTTACAGATTTAAACAATCTGTTCAGAAGAAGTTGGCGCAGGAAGGTCTGAATTTTTGCCAAATAATTTTACTTTGTTTTGAAGAGGGATCCTCATATATTAACAAAATAAAAAGGCACTAGAGATAGTAAAAATACGTTAGCATCCAAAATGCTAGTATCACAAAATGTTTCATTATATTGGCGTATCCCAGAACTACCATCACATTCCATTTTTTATCTAAAGAAGATTGTTACGTTTTGCAGGAAACAGGATATTGAAAACTAGCCTTAACGATTCAAACAAACTTGAACTAGTATAATCTAATAAGTTTTGGAGAGATACTACCGCTTTGTCTTCAGTAACAGTGAGATAATTTGGATTCAGATTTGAATTATGACTTTTTGCAATATTTCGCATGACATTTTACTAAAATTTTGTTAACTTCACTTCTACAAAAAACGATAATGCTTCGTCTCCAGAAAGTGGACATTCTTTTGTTAAAGATTTCTTACACCTTGATGCACGATTGGAAGTAGAATAAACTGTTTGTCCAACATATGTTCAAATCAGCCTATTCGGACTTCGAATTTGAACTACCCTGTACCGGGTGGGCCACTAAGAAAGGACGCCGGCTATATCTCTGAAACTGTTGACCGCACAGTTTTCAGATAAAAAAATTCTTATACAAAGTGACCCATAGAAACTGCTGGAAATTATTTTCAAGTTTGTAAAACTACCGCTAGGGGGCGTAATGCCAACGACAAAATTTAAAATGTAGATTTTCGTAAAATTTTGATAATAAACTTCATTCGGCTATAACATTTTCAGAATCTTTAGATAATTTCTGACAACTTTCGTTAGTCTTTTTGTTTGCATACTGATTAAATAAGTGAGGTACGGGGTGTTACATTTACTATTATAAAAGTAGCCCTAACTTTGGAATTGTTCATCCGAATACATCAAAATTGGTCTTGTTGGAAAGAGGAGGAATTTTTGTATTCGATGACATCCGAAATTAGCCAATTTATTTTCTATGTCAAACGCTAGGTGGCATAATTTGACAGTTCTGTTAATTTTTACAATTTTCTTGAAAAATTCAAATGGAAACGTATATTTTTGACAAGGTATGTGAAAAGAGCGTTAAAAAGTACGCCATACAGTGAAAACCGCAATATCGTACGTGTTTTAGTCTTAGAGATATTCAAAAAAAGAGGGATAAATTAAAACGTGATTATGTTTGGGTGATTATTTAATATCATAACAAGCTTTCAAAGAACAATTACCTACAACAAGTTAAAACAATAATAACGTTTTATATGTAAAACTTACAAAGAAACAGTTTTACTACTTTTTTTGTTCACTTACATAATATGTTGAAGGGTGACCTGAGTAGGTAATATCAAAATATTCTCATTGATCTTAGCGCCAAGTCAAACTGTTGTTACTGTCAGTTAGTGTTTTCTCTGTCGTGTGAGTAAATTAATTTAGCTATTTTAAAAATGCCGACCAATTAAGATGCGTACGATATACTTGCGACTTACTTTGAATGCAACTATTGCTGCAAGACATTACGCAGTTCGTTATCCACAACGGCGGCATTATAACACAAAGGTTTTCATCCGTATAGCCCATCAGTTCATCAGTTAAGGACTACATGAAGTATTCATCGTCCTATATATCGTAGAACACGTAAAACGTAATAAATGTTTTAGCGTATGTGGAATTCAATCCACAGCTTAGCACAAGAACAATCGCTGATGATTTGGGTGTTACTCGGACAACAGTCCGACGTATTTTAAGAGAATATAGGTAGCTGTAAAAGAATATATGAAAATATTACATGTTTTATGAAATCGGCCAGAGAGAATACGAACTAACACATTTTGATGTAGGATGCACCCGTACCACGTAGTTCTCCATCAGGCTCTGACTGCATGAGATTATGATATTCGTCTCGATTATTACTGGTTAACAAACATGTTAATAGAAGATCCTCAACTGCTTTCAAGGATACTGTGGACTGACGAGGCCACATGCAATAGCGATGGTGGTGTAAACCTGCATATTATGCATTACTGGTCGCGTAACAACCCTCATTGGATGCGAGAAATACAGCATCAAGGCCGGTGGAGCGTAAACGTTTGGTGCGGGATTTTAAGACGACGCACTATTGGTCCTTACATATTTAACAATAGACTAAATAGTGCAACGTACCTTAATTTTTTTAAAAATGAACTGCCAATTCTTTTGGAAGATGTGCCTTTCGCACAAATTAGTGTATTCGCAGAGACATGTTTTTCAGCACAATAGGCAGTGGATAGGCAGACGAAGTTTATATCCTTGGCCAGCGAGGTACCTCTTACTTAGTAGTTTTTAAACGTTACAAGTCTGTAGTACCTATGATTCTGTGATACATCTAACTATTAATTTTTGTTCTCTAGATCGCCCGATTTAACATATTTAGACTTTTATTTGTGGAGGCGAATAAAAGACCTCGTTTTTACAACCAGGCCTACGACACGAGAAGACATGATCGAACGGATAGAAAATGTTATCCGCAATATTTCATTACCGGAAATAGAGGCTGCCGTCTTATCTACGCACCAGCGTCTACAGCAGTGCATTGCTGCTGATGGTAGACAATTTGCACATTTTAGACATCACTGATTTCCTTTAGGATAGTTGGTTAAAGGTGTTCCTTGAAAGCTTAATTTGATATTAAATAATCACCCAAATGTAGTTACGTTTTAATGTATCTTTCTTTTTTTGAATATCTCTAAGACTAAAACACGTACGATATTGCGGTTTTCACTGTATGGCGTATTTTTTAACGCTCTTTTCACATACCTTGTCAAAAATATACGTTTCCATTTGAATTTTTCAAGAAAATTGTAAAAATTAATAGAACTGTCAAATTACGACACCTAGCGTTTGGCATAGAAAGTAAATCGGCTAATTTCGGATGTCATCGGATACAAAAATTTCTCCTCTTTCCAACAAAACCAATTTTGATGTATTCGGATGAACAATTCGAAAGTTAGGGCTACTTTTATAATAGTAAATGTAACACCCTGTACCTCACTTATTTAAGCAGTATGCAAAAAAAATGACTAACGAAAGTTGTCAGAAATAATCTAAAGATTCTGAAAATGTTATAGCCGAATGAAGTTTATTATCAAAATTTTACGAAAATCTACATTTTAAATTTTGTCGTGAGCATTATGCCCCCTAGTGATAGTTTTACAAACTTGAAAATAATTTCCAGCAGTTTCTATGGGTCACTTTGTATAAGAATTTTTTTGTCTGAAAACTATGCGATCAACGGTTTCTGAGATATAGCCGGCGTCCTTTCTTAGTGGCCCACCCGGTACATACGGCAACAAAAAAATCAAAGTGAAGTTGTAGCGTTTTTCTTCTTTTGGTTTGTTCGCTAGAATTAAGGAAGGAAACTTGTGATCTTCCGCGATCATTTTCTACTTTTGCTGCAGCTAGTGTTTGTATATTGATATTACCAATAAAATGTATATATGAATTAACCACAAGGATTTTTTGTAAAGAAATGTCTTTTTTTTAAATGAATATCTTGATGAAGTTAACCATTTCTGCATGTACTGTATGAAGAAGTCTTTTTTATTTGAGATTATACTAACTATTTCTTAATTTTTTGAGTTACAAACTTTCATAATTTCACATCTTTTTTAGTAAAATGTGATTTTACTTAGATCCTAAAATAAAATGTGATAACCTAGTTAATATACAGGTGTCTCACGTAACTGGTTCATTACAACTTTTTTGGGTTACACTATTCGTAGAGGCTTTAAATTTTGGTAACGTGGGTTGTTCATTCCAATCTATTAACCTACAATATTTTCAAGATGGCCACCACTTCCGGTCTACCGGAAGTAGACCTCAACTTCGTTATTTTAAATAGAATGCTATTTTTTTTACTACACCATTCAATTATACGTAAGAAAATAAGTTGACTTTGATAACAGTTGTTGGTACCTACCGTTTTTTGTTTTCGAGTTATTTTGATTTTAAGTATTTTTTGTCAAATATCACCATGCTTTTTACAAGCCCATATCTCAGCCAACGTTAATTCAAAAACGTTTTGCATTGGTACAATAACTCGTCTTATGCTGTTAAATAGATTGTCACTTGTTATATCAGTGTACCTTATACAGCGTGGTCAAAAATTGAATTACCGTTTCGCTGTATTCAATTGCGAGAAAGTCGAAAATTTTAAATGGAACGCCCCATATCTTTTTAACCTATCAAAACGGGAATTTAATTCTCTACAAATTATCTATAAACATTACTATACCTATTTATTATAGTTTTCTTCATATTGAGTATTTCATCAAAATCCTACACAAAATGCTGGAAGCCATTCGTGTTTTTATTAGAAGGCTATGTCATTTTGACAGTTCATCATTTAATTTATTTAAATTATCATTGGTACTATTTCTAGAATGATCTGCGATTGAATAAACTTTAGTTTGTTAGCTTTTATTTGCCAAAAATAACCAGCAAAAGAACGCATAAATGAAACAATGAAAAACAATAATATGGTGTAATATTCGACGTAATGATGAGCGAGATATTCCTAGAGAGTTCAGTTTATTTATTTACGGTGCTTTCTTGTAAAATATTATTCATCTAAATCGATCGAAGCACCTCTTACCGAAGAATTTGATAAAGCAATAAAATATGACAAAATATTTAGTCTATTATATTGAGCTGCTGGTAATAGAAATGTATGGTATCTTGTTATTTTGATCTTTCCAAAACTAAGATATACGTCTCTTATCCTATCCAAAACTTTATTACATCCGTCATGAATATAAGACGAATTTAAAATGTTGGCGTGGGAATAATTCGCCATGATATTCAAAGACATTAACAGTAGTAAGTAATGCCTACAATAACAGAAAGCTATGGAGTTTTGACAACATTTCATCCATATTTATGACATAAAAACAAGAAGCTTTCCAGCATCGCATGCGTCCATTAATTTCCAAATATGAGGGCAACTAGAACAAATAGGCACAGGAAAATTTCTAGATAGTTTGTAGAGAATTAAATTCCCTTAATTTATTTTTATAATTTTAAGTTTTTAATTCTTTTATGTTATTGATTTTAATTTTTGTCATTAAATTGTTGTTTTTCATTGTTTCATTCATTCGGTTTCCTTTTTGTTATCTTTGGTAAATAATAGCTAGCAATCTAAAGTTTATTCAATCACAGTTCATTGTAGAAATAATACTAATAATACTTTAAATAAATTAAACAAAAAACTGTCAAAATGTCATGGTCTTCTAATAAAAACACAAACGGTTTCTAGCATTTTACGTATGATTTTGATAAATTCGTCAATAGCAAGAAAACTATGCTAAATAGGTATAGGAATACTTATAGATAATTTGTAGAGAATTAAATTTCCTTTCTGATAGGGTATGAAAATAGGGGGCGCCCCATTTACAATTTTCGACTTTCACGCAATTGAATACAAAGAAACAGTAACTCAATTTTTGACCAGTCTGTATAAGATACACTGGTACAACAAATGAAAATCTATTTAACAGCATATGAAGAGTTATCGTGCCAATGCAAAACGTTTTTGAATTAACGTTGGCTGAGATATGGGCTTGTAAAGAGCATGGTGATATTTGACAAAAAACACTTAAAATCAAAATAACTCGAAAATAAAAAACGGTAGCTACCAACAAAAAATAAAAATAAATAAAAACTATAGCATTCCATTTAAAATAACGAAATTGAGGTCTACTTCCGGTAGACCGGAAGTGGTGGCCATCTTGAAAATATTTTAGATTAATAGATCGGAATGAATAACCCATGTTACCAAAATTTCAAGCCTCCACGAATAGTGGAACCTAAAGAAGTTCTAATGAACCAGTTACGTAAGACACCTGTATAATAATTCCGGCAAAACTTGATTCAAAGCTGATTCTAAAAACCGCTGAAAAAAACCCTGACTTCTACAGCAGATAATACATGAAAACGAATGTAATAAAATACATTAGCTCGCAAATGCCTCCTTAACGAGATATGGGCGTCAAAGTTTCTTCAAAATTAAACATTATCTATGATAAAAAAGCCTTTTTTAAAAATAGTCACCACGCCACTGCTAATTTGGTGGAACGGGAAGTATTTTTGTTTGAAGTGATCAATTGTTTATCATATTAGGTCTTAGGAAAAACAAGTTTGAAAAAAAAATTGATAATAACATTTCTGTAAATTTAAACATCAATCATTGGACGATCATCAATTGCATCATTTTCAACTTGTCCAACATTTTGAATTAAGAGATAATTGATGACACTGTCCAAAAATTCTAACCGTTGACAAAGTTAGCAGTAGCTTAGAAACTATTAAAAAAATATATTGCAGATAATGTTCAATGTTAAAGAAAGTTCGACACCCTATATCTTGTTATAGCCGCATTTGCGACCCCATACATATAAAACTATTTTAATGTTTCATGTATTAGAATTGCCCTAGAAGTTTGTCAGCGGTTTTTTCAACCATAATGTATAATATAATATTTTATCAAAAAGTCAAAAATTATTAACATTAGTGCGTTAACATCTCATATTAAAATTAATTAGTGTTCCATAAAATAAATTGTAATTTTTGTTAGAAACTTTTCGTGGAGACTTTGTAGTATTAATTTTATGATCAAACCGTTCCCTTGATATACAGTTTCTCACTGTAGATGTGCTTCCCAAACTAATAGCACATAGCAGAACTGTGATTTTACGCACTTTATGCACACAGTATAAACAATTATTAAAGTTAAAGTTGCAAAATACCACAAGAAGTTTTAGTAAAATCTACAATAGCACGAATTATACTACAAGATCTGACAAGATCAATATTACAAGACAACTAATTACCGAATTTTTTACTTTGCATATATTATACAATTCTAGTTACTACCAGTAATAACTTCTATGATAAATTTTGAAAATATACAGAAAAAGCAAACCAAAAAAATGAATCAAAAATCACGTATTTTTATCGACAATTTGTTTACATAATAATTGTTAACTAAACAATCAACTAACACGTAAAATATTGTAGTGGGGATTGTTACAATTATTATAAAGAAGGTGTCTCAAAGCACGTTAATACTTACTTAATAGAACAGTAATAACGCCATTTCGAATCTTCTTCCTTAAATTTTTCCAATTTTGACCGAGATTTTTGAAAAATTTGCCAGTGTGCGATGTATAGAAAGTTTCAGGAGATTATGCGCAGACGAAGGAAGGGGAACGTTGTATTTTAAAGAAATTTTTTTATAATAAGAAAGCACTGCAAGGCATCAATTCTAATAAAACAAACTCAAATATGTTCAGTTTTTTCACTATCACTCAATTATCAATATCACTATCATTGATATTGATATAAAGATAGTGAATTTTGCATTTTAATTACCACTGAATAAACAGTGGTAGTGCAATTTAGTGGTAGTGCCGAAGAAGCCAACTCTGGTGAAGAAGAACTAACTTATGCTCCGGAATCGATGAGAGAATTAAAGTTATTTTCAATATGGAAAATGAAAAGTCGTGAATTAATTTAGTTTAATGATTTCTTAACTGGTTATTTTATTAGTTCCGAAAAGATTCCACAATAATTTATTGAAAGGCGATTATTTTCTACTGAAACATTTATTCGCTTTTTTTTGAATAAGGAGGTGATGTTGAAGAATGTTCTTTAGATTGTTTTATTGTATTAAATGGTTTATTAAATATATACCAGTTACCCTGACAATTTAAAGGTTAATCACCAAATTTGTAGTGATATGAACAGATATTTGAAGAGTTAGAACAATGTTGAAAAGAACTGCGTGAAGAAGAATGGCAAGAAAAATCACAACGAGTAGTTACAATACGTACAATATTGTATTATTTGGCCTACATCGTTGTTAGCCAATCGATTATTAATTGATTTTCAATTCAAATTTGTCTTTCAGAAATATTTTGTTTAAAATTTTGACATATTATGGTAGAATCTTTAAAAGTTTTAAAATGTTGTCATAACTAGAGGTTGATTGATTTGAAAATTAGGGTTTATTGATTTTATTTAATTTTTTTTTAGATGTTTGAGAAGTAGGAAAAATATTGATTGAATCCCAAATCTTGTCTGCAATTATTAATAGCTCAGACAATTCTTCTTTACCAGCAGCAAGAAGTGCAATGGAAATGCTATTAGGTGGTCGGTTGCGCCAAAGCTTCACAATTAAATCTGCTGATTACTTGAAAACCACCGAGAGTTGATAACATTTTTCGATAAAATTCAGATGGTTTTTCATTTATAATTTGGGTGTTAGATAAAAGTTCATTTAACATTTTCTCCTCGTTTAACGGCAATGTATTAATTAAACATTCTTTAACATAATTAAATAAGTTACGAGTTAACGTTATGGTGAGTTAATGATTATATCTACAACTGTTGAAATTATGTCGAGTGGTGGATGGATCACCACTAAATTATATTTAATCTTATCGTTCGAAATGCGAGAAAGATCAAATTGTGCCTCCATTTGCCTGAATTAAACTTTCGGTCTCTTTGTTCAAAGAGGTGATAATTTAATACAGGACAAATGCTCCTTTGTTTGACGATCGTCAAAATCTGCATTTTACGTTATTAAGAAATTTAGATAAATTTTTTTTAATTATTAATTTTTGTAAAATTTTGTTAGCAAAATCAGCTTTCCTATGTGCTTCAAAATGTTTAAAAATGAGGTGGAGATTTTCAAACGACTTCCTTCTTTGTCAATATTGTGCGTTGAAAAAAATTTGGTTTGTCGATTTGGATTTTATCGGAGTTGTGTGGCGTTGGCGCAGGAGCTGTGAAAGTGTGACGAAATGATGTATGGCCCAAACCACAAAAACGATTAAGCAAATAGCTCAACGCGGTGAAACCTATTTAATAGATTCGTTACCATGATCGAATAGAAAGGTCATCTTACACGTGCTACTGGACTAGCAATAATCTAAATATTCTTTTCTTGAAAATAATGAATTATAATGGAACAACTGTATTATGATACAGAGGTAAGCACTTGAAAGTACGAGACTGCAAAGAAATTATTCCCCAGATATAAGAAAATTCTTTATGAGGTGGTCAACAACATCAACTTCATAAAATATCGGTCTCTAAATAATCGTTTATTCAAAATGCTATATGAAGAAATGGGAAGTATACACGCATCTCTTTTATTACATACTGAAGTCAGATAGTTGTCACGAGAAAAGATATAACAAGATCTTGTATAACGCTACCTCAATTAGTAGGTAGTAATTGTTAGCAACTACTATCACATCATCTAGTACAGCAAGGAAAATTCGATCAAGAAACAATATTTTAAAAGAAATGGAAAAACGTATTTGGATTCACGATGAAATCAATCACAACATACCACTAAGTCAAAATATAATCATGCAAAAGGCCATAAATGTTTTTAATCACATTCAAAATTAGAGAGATTTTAAAGCAACCCTCATAACATTCGAATCTCCTCAATTTTCCCTGCAACGGTATGCAACCATAATTGAAAGAGAAAATTATCCACCAGAATTGGTTTTTATTGTGAATAAAATAGAACTTTTGTGGAAGAGATCGCCAAAGTGCACATTTACATCGCGAGAAGAAAAGTTAGCAACGGCTCTCAAAGCTGCAAATGATCAGTACACCCTTTTTTGCCAATGGCGTTTTAATGCAAACACCCCATGGGCCATGAAAGGAGTTCTAAAATCTAATCTAACCATCAGACTTAATCATATAAAAGGCACATTATTTTTGTCATGCATTTCAACAATTTTTTAATAAAATAGAGTGTGAAAGATAAAGAAACAATTTTGCAAATTTGGAAAAATATAACATCGTCGATGTTATTAGCTATATTAACGTTACTTGGCTAGAATTAGGTGAATGGAAAAAAGAAGTGCATAAATAAAGAGTGGAAGAAGATATAGTCGGGGATTTCCCAGGATTAGCAACGATAAGAGCCAATTATTGGTCAAATTATCAATCTAGTCGACGCAGTAGCACCCCTTTAAAGAAAATATAACATTTCTGTTTTTGTATCACTTAAGTCAACTTAGAAAAATATGTTCGTGATTGATACCATACATTCAGAAGAAAATGTTAACAAAATAGATTTGGGTCACTCTTAAGACTGCGATAACCACTGGAATAAACCCGAAAATTTGATAAACGGTTTTACGGCTTGCGGCTTAACCCTTTCGACCCTTCTGCTGTTAACTGTAGTAAATACTTAGGAAAAGACAATAAAATAGACGATATTAATGTGGATGAAGGTAATAAAATCTTAACTTATAATGATTTTGTTAAAATTATTAGACATGAAAAAGTCCAAATTTAAGACAATTCATGAAATAACTGAAGGTAGTTGTGATGAACATTTTTGAAGAACTGTTTATATCAGAACTAATAAAGAATCGAATAAAGAACTATCAGATCTTTATTCGATCCTCGATACATGTTGCCTTAAAATATTATATTTTACGTAATAGTTGTTTTTGTGTTTGATTGTTTTAAGTGTTAAGATATTTGTTTTAGCATATTGTTAATTATTTAATGGTCTTTGCAAGTTATGTTTGTCATGGTTCGTCGTTCTTTTAATATTTGACTAGTTAAACTAATGATGACCTGATTGTGGTCGAAAACCGGTTCTTTGAGTAAATAATAAAATTTATTAATTAGCGAGAAAGAAGTTTTCCATAACCTTCATTTATTTAATTGAATTCCTCGCAATATGGATACACAATATTATTAAAAAAGAAGAAACCGAAAATGTGATGGCTTCCAACAATACTACCACAAAGATTGTTATTCAAAAACACATAAAGTGCACATTCCAAATAAAGAAAATAAAGATTTATTGTTATGCCGCCTATTTTTCAAACAAGATACGAGTTCTGAAAATGAAGAAGTTATGGAAGATGGAGAAGTTACAGGAAATGAAGATACAAGAGATGAAGAAAAGACTATGATTTCAAATAGTAACTAAATAGATTGAAGGAAAAATGGAAGAAGATATCAGAGAAGTGCATATGCAGATGTGTACGGTGAAGTGAAGGTAAATGAAATGTATAATAACAAAAATATTTATTTAGTTAGAGTAATTTTGAACTATGATAATGAATAAAATAATAAAAATTTCCTACTTAGTGTTCCTACTTATTTTTGACCACAATAACAATATACAATAACTGTCAGAATAAAGTCCAATAACTTAAAAATTATCCAATAATTATCATTTATGTAATTAAATCATAAATATTTTGTTCTTTGAAAAATAATATTGCATAAGGTAATAACAATAATAACTGCTTTTATTGACCATTACTACAAAATAACATTGTATTATACCTCATATATCAGATTATATTAAGTAGAATATATTATACAAAACAAATAGAAAAGAAATAAACTAAAAATATCTAGCAATGAGTCAATTGGCAAAGTTCAGACTACGACATTTCTGTCATCGTCTGTTCCACTTAACCAAAGAAGAGGGAAAGACAACTTAATAAACACAGAAAGATAGTACAATTTAATCGAACATATTAGAATCAAATCAATCACATCACATCAGATCACTGAAGCAGCATAAGGGTCAAATTGCGTATTCTGAACATGTTGCAAGACACGACAGAGGCTCTCCTGACAAGAGTTATACAGCGATGCAGCATTGTATGAGAACGATCTTTCATAAAAAGAAGTACTGTGAGCAGTTTGCGCCTAATATTTATATTGTGGACATCAGTCCTGAAGGTAATTTTTCAACACAGATATGGGGGAGATGACATAAAAATTACTCTATTAACCAAGCTTAAAAAATGGTATCTAAATCTATTTCTCATATTGAGCCAATTAACTGTCACCAAAGTATGTGAAATTTTCTCAAATTTACGGATGCCAAAGATAAACCTCAAGCAATTGTTCTGAACGTTCTGAAGTTGCGCCGTGAACAAAATTAGAAAGCACCAAACTATCACACAGCTGCTTCTTTATTGTAACATCTAATACTTGACGATGCGAGCGTTATAAGCCTTTTTAATACATTCTGTTACATGATTTTTGAAACGCGAGTCTGAATCTATTAGTAAACCGAGATTTTTTGCTTCTAGAAAAATTAATACTTTTTCATTAATTATAAATATGTTCACTTCGTTCGGATTCAAATCACCAACACACACTACCCTCATCAATCAATCAATCAAATAGTGACAAGGCATGTCTTGGAAAGGAAATGCACAACTGCGTATCGTCAGCATACATGTTGATATTTAAGTGCTTGAGGCAATGAGGTACTTGAGAAGTATATATTGAGAACAACAACAGACCCAAAATGGACCCCTTAGGCACACCTGCCTTAATAGGTAAAGAGTATTCACACAATCGCCCACACAAAAAACTCGACATCAAACTTACTGCGGAATCAGATACCCCCAAATAACTCAACTGCTGTATGAGAATACGATGATTCACCTTATAGAAAGCCTTACTATAATCCAACAATACCAAAATAGTGCACAAATTCTTATCTCTAGCATTTATTATATCATCAGTAACTTTCAAGAGTGCTGTATCACAACTATGATTAGAACGAAATCCAGACTGTGTAGGAGGCAAAATATTATTTTCATTTATATATTTACGTAATTGCATCTCCATACAACGTTCCAGCACCTTTGAAAGAACTGGTAAGATACTTATGGGACGCAAGTCCTCAAAACCCAAGGGATTAGGTGTTTTGGGTAGAAGCACCACAAGAGCAACCTTCCATGGATAAGGAAAAATCGACTGTTCTATACAACAGTTAATAATATGAGTAATGTATAGCACTATATCAGATCCACATTTTTTAATTACACCGATGTTTAAATCGTCTATTCCGCATGCCAACCAAGTTAAATCTAAATTTATTATGCCATGGAGGAAAGTGCGCACTAAATTTATAAAATTGTAATAAACTGTCATCTGCAATAGAACAACCTGAGGATTGAATAAAAAAATCATTAATTTTATTTACATCTTGTATATTAGGGGGAATACACGGTTTAGGTTTATTACCAATATTCATTTTTTTGGGAAGTATCCAACTGGTTTTTGTATCACAGTTTTTCAGTTTAGTAGATAAGTACACCTTCTTCTCACGACGCACAGAAGCAGTTGTTAGGTTCCTTAATGTTTTGTAATAATCAAAATGTGACATATATTTAGTTCTTTTAAACGTAGCCAAAGCCTTGTCACGCAAACTCATCATAAATTTTAAATTATCCGTCAACCATGGGGCAAATGGCTTAGCATTCAAGCGCAACGGTCGCAAGGGTGCATGAAGATTTAACAAATCCAAGAGACAGTGCTGTAAGTAATCTACTTTACAATGTATATTATCAATATAGTATATGTTTTGAAGTGGCAATTGTAAAGAATCCCGTACAAAACAATCGTCATCAATTCTACTAAAATTACGACACATACGCACAACCGGTGTTTACTTTGAACCCGAAAGCAAGATATCGCACACGATCAGATTGTGATCCGATATATCCATTGGAAAGCTATTTGGGCCAAATATGACAAATAATATAACATAATATGACAAATACTACTTTAACCTACACATTTTAGACTACAAGGCAGATCATTTTTAGTGCGGTTTTGCTAGTCGTCATCGATCTGTGAATTTTTATAAACGAAAATTTTCTTAAGTGTCCACTAACTGTGTAATTTAGCCTATTACAGCTTAAAATTAAAGTTTTTTTTTACTTTTTGGTTGCATATTCCCGTTTACCTATTTACTATGTGTTATTACATGTTTAGGAACACATCTACCTCGCTAAATGAGGTTTTACAGTATTTGCTAACATGTTTCTTTGAACTAACGGACGAATTAAATATATCCTTTTTTAATAATATAGTTTCGAATTGAAAGCAAATATTTGATAAAAGTTTGCTGCTTAAAATTGTATATTTAAGCGACATTTTTACGAACGCTTTGCAAAGCATATATATGCTGAAAAATATAGCAAAAATAAATAAATAGCAAATTAATGGATTAATAATATCATAATATTATTAATAGGTAATGGTACAAACGATTCAAGGGAGGTCGTCGACTTGTTAACCACCAGTTTCCCCAACCTGTCCGCATGATCATATCCCATAATCCCGACATGTCTTTTGATTGAGTAATTTGCCTCCTCCAGTGATTGCCGACAGCACTACTAATGATCATATAGTTCGATGCCTTCCAGCCAGCGTAACTTGTTTGCTATAATTGCAGATTACAACGTTTCTGTGAACTTTTTAGAGTCGAAGATTACATTGGGTGGATTGAATAAAACAGTAGTAAATGTTAATGCTATAATACTCAAGTAAATTCTATGATTGTGAAGCAGTTTCTACTAATTGCAGTAAATATTTAGAAATTTTCTAGAAGTTACTTTATCGATACTTTATTGCGTGGAAAATCGAAGTTTTTGTTACTATTTTAACGATGGCTTCGCTTTTAGATATGCTACAATATTAAACATGGCGGAAGGCCTATGAAATAGAAAACATTTCTTACCTAGACAAACAGTATAATGTGACGAGTTGTATCGAAAACTACAACTCTCAACTTTATATAATTCGTAAGGACATAACTCGTGCTACGGCGATGTAATTCTTCTATTAAACTTAATTGAGAAAAAGTTCTGTAGCTAGCTAACCATTTTATAACAGGGAAAATCGATAGCAGAAGTAGCTTATCAAAAATCCAATAGATAAAATTGTACCTGAGATGTCTTGATGAGTTTTAATTTTATTTAACACATATCACTTTACTTATCGTTTTATACATTTAATAAGGAGAATAAGAAGAGGATAATCTCATATTACAGTCATACCTTGTTATACGGCCGCTCTTTATACGGCGATTCGCTATAACGGCCTTTTTAAAATATACCTATATTTCGCTTTACAGCCTACGATGTTTCAATTTACGGCCTAAACTCGGTAAATCCCCTCGTTTCGTCCTTTGAAACTATCGACAATCACGAGTATATGCGTCGTTTGTAGGACAAAGGCGATGCATATACGTTCTGAGTTAAAAGTAGTACGTGAGATTGTTTATTTTTTAATTTCTGTCCAACAAAAAAGCTTGGATGATAAAAAGCCTTTTTCAATATTGTTTAATAACCACTTTTGTCTTAAAGTGAAAAAATACTTTCGACAAAACAATTTGAGTCAACAAATTCTACTTCTCTTGGATAGCGCTACCGGACATTCCACCAATATAGTTCAACTGTGTGAAGATGTGAAAATAGGATATCTGCCTAAAAATATCTCTACCCTAACTTAGCAAATGGATCAGGGAGTAATAGCTATATTCAAAGCTTATTACTTGAGGAAAACTTTTAGAAAACTTGTTAATGAAACCGATTGCAAATCATCAATTAAAGAGTTTTGGAAACAATTTAACATAAACGGTGTTGTAGATTATATTGGCAAATCATGGGATGAGATGAAACTAACAAAGTTGAACCGCGCATGGAAGAAAATTTTGCCCTATAGCGTTAGTCCTGAAACTAACAACAGCAGCCCTGATTTCCTTCCAGAAATTAGAGAAAACATTAAGTTTAGGAAGAGAAGTTGATTTTGAGGACTTGAAATGATGAATTAATAGATTTTGCAAAGAGCAAAATATTTCAGGTGGAAGAAGAAGTACTTGATACTACAATTCCAGAATTAACTTTAAAAAATTTATTCAATGCGCTTACGCATTTTAAGCACGGAATATCCATTCTTCTTCAAAATGATCTCAAAGAAGGGCGCAGTGCCAACGTTTCTCGTGGTATAATTACAGTTGTAAGGTGCTACCAGGAGTTGAAAAGAGAAAAGGAAAGGGCTACAAAACAAAAATTTTACCATTATCCGGCACATTGTCAGATATTTTCTTGGATCATTATGGAAATAATTACATTATGACAAAACAGAATCCATTCAGAAAACATGTAATGAAGTGGGTAAGATATGTGGACGATATTTTTTGTATATGGGAGGGAAATCTTAGCATTGGACGACTGTCATAAATACTTAAAGAAACTGTATAATAAATTAAAGTTTACCATCGAATTAGAATCTTTTCAGTTTCAATTTAGTTTGAATTTTTTAGACCTAACACTTAAGAATATAGAGAATAAAACTGATTTCAACATTTAGAAAAATCACTGCTATAGCTACAACAATCCCATACGACTCAAAACACTCCTTATCACAAAAATTATCCAGTTTTCGATATTTCATTGAAAGAATTTTTAATTATCCTCTGTCACAAGAAAATAAGGTCTTTGAACTTAATTACATTTTTGATCAAAAATGTAATATATGAAAATAAATGAAAATTATCCAAAACGTTAAAATGAAACAAGATCCTTTGTTCACTAAAACTCAAAATTCCAATATTCATTTGAATGGTATAGGTTTGAAGCATTCAATGCTATTACATCCGCAACTAAAAAAATATTTTTGAAATATAGCATTAATCTTGCATTTTCTATAACATAAATAATGAACGTGGTGTTTATTTGGTTAATTGTTCTAATTGTAATAGCATTTACATAGGACAAACAGCCCGAAAACTAGAATATATAATAACTGAACATAAAAATAAAAGTAACTCTAACATCTTTAAACACAGAAACGAAACTGGTCACAATATAGAGTATAACAACGTTAAACTTCTGCATAAAAGTAGCAAAGGTTTTATGTTAGACCTTCTAGAAGCATGTGAAATTTATAAACATAAAAAGAAAAAACACTCCCTCCTTAAGGATTAAATAGATCTTAATTTCACACCCTTATTTAAATGTTTAAAATAATTTTGATGAGAATTCTCTTATATTCTCAAACCCGTTTGTAGGTACACATTTCCGCAATCAGTCTTGTTGAATTAAGTCTTGAATTAAGTGCTTGTAGTTTACTTTACTGATAATAACCATACAAATGCTTTTAATTTTATTTTAATCTTTATTTTGACCGAAAGTTTATTTACTAGTATATAAGTTATATTAAATGATTTTTTTAATATTATTAATCTTATAAGATTTTTCATAACTTCACAAACATATTTGTAGATTCGTCTGATGATGACCTAATATAGGGTCGAAACCGGTACCGATGAAATATAAAATAAATGCAAGTAATTTGAAGTTTATAAAAAACATCACTATTTTATTTTATCTTTTTTATATTTTTGTTATTCATTCTTTATTAAAATCTTAAAAAAATGTTTATAAAAAACATCACTGTTTTATTTGTCTTTTTTATATTTTTGTTATTTATTCTTTATTAAAATCGTAGATGAAAATGATTTCTTATTTCATAGAAATGAAATAAAAAAGTATTTTAAATAAAAATTGAAGTTTTTTTAGTCAATATGTATGTATGTCATATAGTTTCGTTATACTGCATTTCGGTTTACGGCTGACTTCGAGGAAAGAATCACCGCCGTATAACGAGGTATGAGTGTATTCCTAATATCTAGTTGGAGCACAATACTTCCCAGATTAGGCAACATGGTATAGAACTTCGAAAAGCTTCGCTGCTTTAATAACAAAAAAAGTTAGTTTACACTTTTTTAAAAACGTTAAACTTTATTTTCTTATAAGAATATATGTATGTATTACAAATAAACAAGAATCACTTCAAGATGTATTATTACTATTAAAATAAAAATTCTTATACTGCCGTGGATATAAATTGTCCTGGTTAAGGCTACAAACATCAACAATCACCATTGCTTAGGATAAGTTATAAATTCAAAGTATCAAGTGGTAACATAGTAGTACTGTTATTTTTTAAAATAATATGTTTAGCCAACTCTACTATAAAATTAGACAAACACTATTGGCGCTATTGGCAGACAATATTTGTGCAGTTGCAACATCTAGTTTATTTATTTATTATACAGCTAACAGGCTTTAAAGCCCAAATACAAGCTACAAATATTTTAAACATCAAAAGAAAAATTTACCGGGCTGTGTCACGAATATCATATGCACATACATATAAATATACACAATAAATAATTCAAGCTTAAACAATCTTAATCGTAGTTAAACTAACGTAATATAATGCGTAATAGTAATACAGAATTTTTCAAAAAAAGAGATAAAACAGAAGAGAAAAAAAGAAACAAATAAACAAACAGAGAACGCAACCATAACGATTTGAAAATCCGAAACATAATGAAACCATGTAATTACTTAACTTAATGAAGTTCCAATGGTTCAGGGTAACACCTCCACTTCTAAACTATTCCGCTCCTTAAATTATTTCTTGATATTCCAAAAATCTATAAAAATCTATATCAATAACACTGTTAGCAAGTGTCATAACACTCAACATCGGCGAGTAAAAATGATAATCAGCACCCGACATCGGCAATGCAAATTCCATTACACTTCTGTGATTATTATTTGGAACGTTTATATTCACATTTAATGAGTGATAATAAATATGGTGCATCTATTTTATAATGAATTATGTTATGCAGAAATACAATTGACTGCATCTTGCGCCTTTCACCAAAAGAAACCAATCCTAATTCATTTAACAAGTTTTGGAAGGGGACTGTGAACATATAGACTCCATGTGATTTAAAATAAATTTCTTTCAGTCACGCTGCATAGAGTTACAATGTATTTTATAATATGGAGTTGAATAATGTAATTAGAAATTTTGTTGTCTTGAATTGAAGAGTTGCGCTATATGAACCCCAACATTTGATTTCCTTTCTTTACACAATATCAAATATGGTCCCTGAATAAAAATATCATCAAAAATAACCCCCAAGTTCTTAAAAGATGTTTTCTTTTGCAATGGAATGCTATCTATGTCATACTCGAACTGAATTGGTTCCCATCTTCTAGTGAAATACACAAAAGCATTTAACAACGTTCAACCTCAAAAAATTTCTACTCGCCCAAACGTTGTTCGTATTAATGTAAATCGTATTAATGTCCTCCTGCATAAAACCGCAGTCACGGACGGAGGAAACAGGACAAAGAATCTTAAAATCATCGGCAAATACCAAGCACCCACTGTGAAGGAGTGTATCCGGTAAATCATTAACAAAAATTAAGAGGAGTAATGGTTAAGTAATATTATAGTCTTTTTTAAATCCATTTTTTTCATCGATAAGTGTTTATTAGGTAAATTAAACTAATGAAAGAACTTCTTTCTCTAAATAACTTAATTCGATGATGTTTTTATTTGTTTATCGTTCCTTACATGTTTCGACCTTGTTCAGCTATCATCAGAGAGTTTCTAAAACCAAATCTATAATTATTAAAGCTAATAACATTATTTAAGTGACATATTTATAACATTTAACATTGAAAAGTCTTAAAATAATCTAAAAATTGTGAACATTAAGGTTATGACTTCTTTTTCTATTCTATATTAAATAAAATAATTTATTCAACTTACATCGTCAAAATTTGGAGATATGTAAAATCAAATTTAAAGTTCAATATCATCACAGGAGGAATTTTGTATTTAAATGAAAAATTATTTAAAAAATTATACTAGGTTAAAAAATTTTTTATATTTAAGAGAACACTGAAAGATCAACCATGTTCTTAACAGGAAAAACAAGCCGAACAAAAATTATGCGCATTGAGGTATCCGTTTTCGCGCGAAATTTTAAATTAAATCTTAATCGTTAAAGTAAATATATTAAAAAACACCATATGTATAATACCGTATGTATTCCCGGTTATTGCGGAATCATCGACACGGTCTAGACGATGAAACCCTCGTGTAACCGGGAAATTATTTAAATTTTGAATGGGTATCTAAGGTCTTTATATAATGGTTTGTGTCTAAGCTGTGTTTTGTCGTTGAGATTTTCGAGATGTGGGTTTTTAATCTTGAGGCGTTCTATTTCATAGTTTTCATAAATAAGTAGTTTATAACTTTTTTGAATGTTGTGTAGAACCTTTACGTTGTTTTCTTTGTTAAATTCATGGTTATTTGCTATTAAATGTCGACCAAAGTTGGAGTTGGTGCTTCTTAAGTGTTCTTGTACGCTGGTTTTGATGGCTCTCCCTGTTTCACCTATATAGAATGCACCACATGTGTTACAATCTAGTAGATATACTCCGTTATTATCTAATTTATCGGTTTTTTTTTGTGTTGTTCAATATGTTTTTTATATTATTATTTGATTTGAACGCTATTTTTACATTGTTCTTGTAGAAGATGTTACTAATTTTATGAGCAAGATGACCACAGTAAGGTAATGATCTGTATTGCGTATTTTGTTTTTCATTTCTGTTGTTTAGGGTTGTTAAATTATGTATTCCGATGAGTAACCATTGTTGTTAGCTATCTTCTTGATAGTATTAATTTCTTTGCATAAGTTATCTTCATTTAGTTTGGTTGAGAACGCTCTGTTTATGTAAGATTGAAAGGCTGCGTTTTTGTGGGTACGATGGTGGAAAGAGTCATGTGGAATGATAACATCGGTTTGAGTAGGTTTCCTATAAATATCGAATGTGACTTGTCGTTGATTCTTCTTTAAGGTCAAGTCTAGAAAATTTATTGTTTCTTTATTTTCGATTTCTAGGGTAAACTTTATGTTTTTATGTATTTTGTTAATGTTGTTTTTGAAGTTCTCTATTTCTTCTGTGTTGTTGCCTTTCCATAAGATGAATATGTCCTCGACGTATCGACGCCAGAGTAATAAGTTTGAGTTAGTTGTATTACTTATAATTTCGTTTTCTAATTTATTCATAAAGATGTCTGCCAATATGCCACTCAATGGTAACCCCATAGGAACTCCCTCCTTATATCTACACATTTTTTCATTGAACTTGAAGAAATTTTGTTTAAGGCATATTTTAATGAGTTTGACGATTGCTTGGGCACAATTGTGTGATACTTGTGGTTCAATTATATCTTCTAAGATTTTGATCGTTTCTTTAGTTGGAATGTTTGTGTATAGGTTCGTTACGTCTCGAGATGCCATTAGGAAAATTTCAGGTAATTCCATGTTCTGTATGTCGTTGATTAGTTCACTTCTATTCTTTAGTGTATAATCATTTTTGAGATTGATCTTGTCTTTTATAAACTTAACTAAAAATTTACTTATTCTGTATGTAGGAGAATCTATGGAGGTTATGATTGGTTTATTAAGTAATGTTGTTTCTTTCTTGTTAAATTTTGTGTTGGATAAGTTAGTAAATCTTGGTTGAAATTCTTGTCCTGACTCTTGTATTGGTTTGTTTTTGTTTTCCTGTTGTAGTTTCTTCTGTTTCTGTCTTAAGTTATCTATTTTTCTCTTCTTCCTTCTCCATGCTTCGTCTATTTTGTTGTTATATTCTTTGGCTTTAACTATAATTTCTTCAATTTCTATGTGGTGTAGTTTTCTTGTTAATGTGTAGTATGTTGAATAAAGTTCTTTGTTTTTGAAGTCTACCTTTTTATAATGTTTCCTGATTACATTATTTAAATGTTTTTTCTTTATGGTATTAATCTGTTTATTTGTTAAGTGTTTATACATTTTATATTGCAAAAAATTAGGTGTTAGTTTTTCTTTCTTACATATTTTGTTGAAAGCTATGTGTTGGTTTATTATTTTAATCTGAGATGTTAGTTTGAGAAATCTCCGGATGTAAAAATCAGTTTCATTTGTTGTAATAATATTATAGTCTTTTATTAAATCCATTTTTTTTTATCTAATAATTTTTATTTAATAATTAATTTTTTATCTAACCCACATCTCAAAAATCTCAACGACAAAACACAGCTTAGACACAAACCATTATATAAAGACCTTAGATACCCATTCAAAATTTAAATAATTCTCCAGTTACACGCCGTCACGTGTCGATGATTCCGCAATAACCGGGAATACATACGGTATTATACATATGGTGTTTTTAATACATTTATTTTAACGATTAAAATTTAATTTAAAATTTCGCGCGAAAACGGATACCTCAATGCGCATAACTTTTGTTCGGCTTGTTTTTCCTGTTAGGAACATGGTTGATCTTTCAGTGTTCTCTTAAATATAAAAAAATTTTTAACCTAGTATAATTTTTTAAATAATTTTTCATTTAAATACAAAATTCCTCCTGTGATGATATTGAACTTTAAATTTGATTTTACATATCTCCAAATTTTGACGATGTAAGTTGAATAAATTATTTTATTTAATATAGAATAGAAAAAGAAGTCATAACCCTAATGTTCACAATTTTTAGATTATTTTAAGACTTTTCAATGTTAAATGTTATAAATATGTCACTTAAATAATGTTATTAGCTTTAATAATTATAGATAATAATTAAAATATGTTTTTAATTTTGCATAATTAATAATAGCATATTTTATTACAATTTAATGTGTTGGTATTTCTACCCAACGATTTTCACTAGAAAAGATTATCATTCCACGCTGAGATATTTTGGAGTGTCACATACTTCAAAATCAGTAAAAATTTATTAGACACCGCTGTGTCTTGTTCTAGCTTTAAAAATCCCCTTTAAATTAATAAATCCAACACTTATTGTATTTTGTCCCACTCAGGTACATTTTGCAGATTCAATTACTACAATCTTGACGTTATTTTGACCCGAGCTGGGCAGTAGCTAACTGTAAAAATAGTTAAAAAATATTACTTTCCGATGATCCCGCGCGATTATGAGAATGATCCTAACAGTAGATTAACAGATGTCAATTGGCGAGTCAATTTATGTCTTACAAGACAACAGACTTTTTATTATTGCTAGAAGTCTTGATATTGCTTTCAGAAGACTTGAAGTAGTTCCAAAAAACTTGAAATGCCACACAACACTTGAAATGCCTTTAGAAGATTTGTAATGCTTCTAGAAAATTTGATACTACTTCCAGAAGACTTAAGATTGCTTCTAAAAGACTTAATAATACTTCAAAAAGACTTGAAAAGCTCCCCAGAAGACTTGAACTGCTTTTAGAAAACTTGATACTGCTTTCATAGGACTTGAAATGTTTCTACAAGACTTGAAATTCTTCTAGAAAACTTCAAATTTTCTGATATTGCTTTCAGAAAATTTGAACTGCTTGAAAATTTGATAAGTTATCTTTTAAACGGTTTGTTCACGTCCATCGCTGATATATTTTGTCCTTCGGTATTTAACACGGCTTGATGGAAACAAACTACTTTGGCGTACATAAAATATAATCAGCAAGCGGATGGCAAAATAAACAGCTTCAATGTATTCGGGCATTTGTCACTACTAATTGTAAGAAAATAATTTTCTAATGAAACAAACATTTTAAATACTCTTCAAGTGCACGTCACCATCATTAATGCAAGCAATCTAGTTTTACTGTAGCCTAACATTTTTTTTATACTCTGTACCTAACAAGTCATAGAATTCTTTTACAGTTTCAATGGCGTACACTATAAATATAAAAAAGAGTAAATTTTGACAATAATGCATTCAAAATCAATTGGCAAGCAATCGGCAGTTCTAATGGCATTATGGATATTTTGAGCTCCACAGCCTCAATGTGCTCGATTGTATATAAATATAGCTGTGCTTGATGCCGCGCTTTGATCTGATAATATATGCTTTTTGATTTTAAATTTTGTTGACATTTAAGTCAAAAAGAAGTTGCCAGTGAAATTGTTCAAGTAATTTTTCACTTTGTAATAAATAAATACTTAAATTATTTTTACATTATTTTTCATACAATGTTATTTGCAGCATTATAATAAATGCCGACGAATCGGTGCTTTTATTGTTTCATCGCCGATTAATCTCAGACTAATTGTGGACTGAAAAGTGGCCGAATAATCGGCTTTTCCGATTAGTAACCGATTAATCGGTACAACCATAGTAATGGTCCTAAATTCAATCCTTGTGGTACTCCAGATGTGGCAATATATTTCCTCGACCTATAATTCTTAAATACCACATGCTGTTCTCGTCTCTGCAAGTATGAGGGTATAACCTCAAGTAAATGATTTGATAACCCCAACATTCATAATTTTTAAGTAACATATCATGATCAAAGTATCAAATGCCTTTGCGAAGTCCATATGTTTATACCGACATCCAGTTGTTTTCCCGAATTCATACCTTCACCTGACTCATGATTCAAAGAAACTAGATTAGTTACTGCAGAGTAATTTGGCGCAAAACCATGTTGTGCAATGCTCAAATGGGGCTCAAAGTGATACAATATACGTTTATATATAACGGATTCAAAAATATTACTGGGTATGTTAATGAGAGCAACCAAAAAATTGCTTCAATAACACCCTTTTCTTTAAGACAGGAGCTTCCCTGCTGGATTGTGTACTTGGTTGGTTCCTTCTGCAATATCTTGTAAATTAAAATTCGAGCGAATTTAAAAATAGATTTTTGTTTTTTAATTCATATGCGTAATTTCATAATTTGAAAGTAGACCTTAGTTAAATTGGCTGCTATTTTATATGTAATTATTTCGCCTTGAGCAGTTGCGCAATTTGACCACGGCAAAGAAAATAAGTACATTTGAAGATCTTGTGAGAAAATTGCCGCTCCAGAGCATCTAGCTTTCTTTGGTCCATCAATGTAGATGGTCAGCATTTTGCGCGAGCTTAGACTGCCCTGTGGTATCGTTTCAATTCCAAAGCGTGGCTTGTTTAAGAAACTAGGTGTGATGTAGCTTTGAGGTTCAAGAAGCTTTATATACTTTAGACATACTTAACATATATGAGTAAAATAAGACTCTCAGATTATGAGTCGATAAAAAATAAATATCACAACAAATTTGACGCCGAATTTGATATGAGAAATCATTTTTATTAATAAAGCCTGTCATTAAAAGTTATTTATGTTAATAATAACCTTTGTATTAATTTTGAAAGTATTTTTTGAAGCAAATAAACACAATTTAAAATAATACTACTCTTTGTTGTGAATTATGTCTTTGTTATTGCATTAAAACTATACATTGACCAGGAGTTCCAATATAAATGGTGGTCATTAGAAAGAAACATTATTCTAAGGGATTCAAGCACTTTACCCGATGTCCTAATTCTACTGTTAAGTCCTTTCTCCAGGGTGCCTTTATTTATCATTAACCCGATATTTGTAGCTAAGAGCTTACATCACAATAACTACAATTTCCAGATTTACCACATTTTTTTGTTCGAATTATGCGTTGAATATTTCATATTAATTTCATGTTCCATCATAATTTACCACCTTTAATGTCAAAATTCAAGAGCAGTTTGACTTTCCCTTAGATATTGCATAAGCTGTCTATTGAATATATTATACAAATTTTACTAAAATTCGTAACAACCGACATTGATGAATTAAATTTCTTCATCCCGATAAATATTTTAAGTTATTCCACGTCGCAGTTTACTTAAAATATGAGCAGACGATGTATAAATTTGCACCTGTGCACGACGTGCCACTAAGAGCACACAATTTTTATTAAGTAATCTCTATGAAAACCAGTGAAAACGACGTAATTTACCTCGACGTCTTCATGAAAATAAGAAGCAAAAAAAGAAAATGAACAAGGCGCCCCAACAACGTCGGCACCTGCTGCTAATGAAACTAACCCAACCGTTATTTCGCTGTAGCTCCGGATCCAATCAAAAGTGTAAATTTACCCTGGTTTTAATTGCACGAAACTAAAGTCAGAAGAGAAGCAGGAGAAGGCAAAAACCCCCAACTCCGACTTTCTGATTACGTTACCTTGTCTGTTCGGTTAGTCGGTCACAAACAAGAAAATCTCTTACTTAAATTATCATAAAAATCTAATTAATTATTGGTTGGGTGTCAAAATCAAGATACGATGAGGTTTCTGCGTTGACGCGTTTTATCGAGGGGTGTGTTACGAATGCGAAGTGACGTCAATTACGCAAGGGATTTTACGTCAAGAACGCACGTGCCAATTACCCGTCGATAAAATAAAAAGCTTCAGCCGCCGTGACGTACTCTTGCGATGAATGCGAATGCACAAATATACGGCCAGGACAACGGCAGTTCTGCTTTTGACAGCTTATCCCCGGCGGAAAAGCACCGAAGTGGTCGTTCACTCGCTATTTCCATTTACGCAAACGTAATATGCACGAAATTGAATATAGAAATAATATTGGTACTTATTTTAAGAAAAAAGAATGACAAAACAATCGAAAACCGCCAATTATAAGATTTGATAACGTGTTGCTATCAAATGGCAATTTATTGTAGTAGAGAATTAGCGGTGCGGTATTAGATAGGGTAAATCCGGAAACGGGCGCGCTCGTTCGCGAGGCTACAATAACGCGCGCTTCGCCTCGAGCACCTAATAAGTCTCGCGGCGCCTTTAATTTGCATAATGCCCACGTGCAATCTCGACACAAAGGACACACTGAAGTGGAACTTAGCTCTAATCTCGTAGCTGGCAGGCTCCGATCCTCAACCTCATTCCAAACACCTAATATATACTAAGAGCTTTTTTTAATCACATCATGATAAGTACATCAGGGAAGTAACACAACTGTGGTACACCGATTTCAGTGAAATTTAGTACACTCATGGATTGTATTAAAATAAGGTTTACGTATTTTTTTATACATGCGATCGGTAGAACCTGTAATCCTGTATGTAGCACAGGAGAAGCAGACACCCGCTTGTAGCACTCCAATTTGGGGGCGACCGAAACAGAGCCTGATGAAAATTTAAAATAAATCGAAATATTAGTTTATTTGTAAAAAAGTTGGAAGAAGAAATCTTATTCATTAGATAAATAACTGTTACTTATCTATTAAATAAAATCGACCGTTTCATGGGAATAAATTCATTGTAAAGGAAACGAAAATTCAAACAGGGATCACAAGGAACATATAACGGTGTAACACATCTATTATTCCATTGGTACAGATCAACACCACTATTAAATTAAAAGTATTATAAAACAAATTCCTATTAATATTTTGCAACAAGTGTTAGGAGAAAAAATAAAATTTTATGTAAAGTAAAAAAGATCATTTTTTGAATGTTACTCAAAAAGATAGTGACCGTCATTTTGCATAGATTCTCTTACGGAAATTATTAATAACACGTCGTAATATCGCTGGCGATATTGCACAAATTAAAAGAAGAAGATAACTTCAATCATATTTCATGCACCTTTAGTTTAGTTTTAGTTAGCCTTGAGATATCCCCATAAAAATATGTCACACGACCTAATCTGACAATAAAAGGGCTAACAATAAAAATTAAAAAAATCTAAAGTCGAGAACGAAATTTATAAAATATATTTTCTTCAAAAAAACTATTGGAGTTTTTTATTTTTATTATTACAAATAACTGAACAAAGAATGGAGTCTTTTATCAGAAATTATAAGGGCCAATGAATGTTCCTTTTCTTACTGATGTTGCGGTTGGATACAAATTCTCTAATTGTAAAAAGGTTTAACGTAAAAACTTGAGTTTATCTGTTAGAAATTTTTATTGTCAGATATTATCCGAGCCAGATGTCAAGGCCCCTCAATTTAGAGATTGATAACTTCGAAATCACTCGATGAAAAAAATTGCCGTAAAGTTTATTGTAATCAGTGAGTCGGATTTGCAGTTTTTCTTTTATCGCGAGTTAATTGAAAAAAGTACCCGATTTTTGAGAGTGCCGACAACTTTATCTACTTTACGATTCTTTTTCTCAAAAATTATTTGACGTAAAATTTTCTAATTTGAACTGATGGTAACCTAATGTGTTCTTAATGCGGGGTATGTTTTAATTTACTGATATTATCTATAGTTTCTCTAAAAGCACAATAAGAGTAATAAACGAAAAATATAAAGCTCACAAAAGGTGGAAACGTTATGGAAGGATTATTTAACATTTCGTCTTCCGCGTGCTCCCTCTAAAGACCTGATTGATCAGGATTATACGGCATATATTAAACGTGTGCAGGACGGTGTTGCGGTGGACGCAAAACAGTTATGGGCATATCTCAAATGCAGAAGAGGCGGTACGGGGATCGCATCTACTATAGTTTTAGATGGGATTGAGGCATCCAACGGTGATGCCATCTGTTCGCTATTTGCGGATTATTTTAGTGCAGTTTTTGCAGCACCGTCTGCTACCTATTTTGATGTAGTGGAGACGGTTGATTCTTGGCGTGAATAAGAATAAAAAAAAGAAAAAAAGTCATGAAAAGAATAAAAGTGATGAATACGTATCATGACTTTGATCTTTTTGAAGTGGAGGTGCTGCCTGGGTGACCAGTGTAGCAGGTATACCGTACCTGCTATACTAGTCAAAAAGTGTGCTCAGGCGTTATATATTCCTTTACAGCTACTGTATAACAAATTTATTAAGACTGGGCTGTTTTCGAATGCGTGGAAGCGGGCCAACGTTGTACCCATTTTTAAGTCAGGTGATCGTCACCTCGTTGCCAATTATCGTCCAATATCTATATTACCTATACTTGGAAAAGTCTTTGAGAAGTTGGTGTACGCCAGTGTATTTTTTCAGATTCGTGGACACATTAATGCTAATCAACACGGTTTTTTTTCCGGGCGTTCCGTCGAAACTAATCTTTTAGAGTATATCGATTTTCTATTTACGTCACTTGACAAAAATATTCAAGTGGACGCAGTGTACACCGATTTTAGTAAGGCCTGCGATAAAGTTGATCACTCTTTGCTGCTAAGTAAATTGCAACTTTTTGGTATATCTGGCAATTTGTTACGTTAGTTTGCTTCATACGTGTCCGATCGCTCCCAGTCTGTACATATTGATGGCTATAAGTCACGATTCATTCATACTAGCTCCGGAGTACCGCAAGGCAGTCATCTTAGACCTTTACTGTTTTTAATTTACGTAAATGACATTTTTAGTACTATTGTTTATTCGCGTTGCCTGGTGTACGCTGATGACTTAAAAATTTATCTTCCTGTTCAAAGAGATTCAGATCTTGTGAGAATTTATAATTTTTGTACTAGTAATCAGTTACACTTAAACTTTTCTAAGTGGCACACCATCTCGTCCACAAGAAAATACGATTACATAAAATTTGATTACAGTCTTAATAATAAAGAGCTGCGTCAAGTTATATTTACAATTGATCTTGGCATTACATTAGACTAAAAACTACTTTTTGATATTCATGTAGATGGTGTGGTTGCTAGATCCTACAGAATACTGGGCTTTATAAAGCGATCTTCCGAGGATTTCACAAACCACAACGCTATTATAAGTATATATAATGCATATGTCAACAGCATCTTAAACTTTGGTAGCGTAATCTGGAATCCTCAATACTCCGCTTATACCACTAAGCTGGAAGGAGTCCAGAAACGGCTAATTAAATACTTGTATTATAAAACCAAGCAAGTATACAGTGACTATGCGTCTGGTTGAGATGTTCGGATTGCTAACGCTCTCCCAACGGCGTGCGTATAATGATATATTCTGCCTGTACAAACTTGTAAATGGTTACACAGATTCTCCATCACTGCTGGCGCGAATTGATTTTCACATTCCTCCTCGTCAATTACGGCATGACTTTCTTTTTTATATGCCCACTCCACGAACAAATGCATATCGAAATTCACCCATTCTAAGGATGGAAAGAACCGCGGATCGCCTATGTTACGATCTTTTCTCGAGTAGAACACGCACAACTAAGCTTGCAATACGTGAGGCTGTGAAGACTGCACATAATAATAATAATATTACATAATATATTTCCATCAGACGAAATAAATAAAATTCAGTTAGGTGTATTTAAAATAATAACATATTTACTTTTCTGTTCTTTTGTTGATTATTAGCATATTGAGTTTTTTATTGAGTTTTTTTTTCTGTAAATGTATAATCAATTATGTGCAGCAACTTTATTGGGTTTGTCCTGTTGCTGATCCCCAATATAAATAAATAAAAATCGCAGTTTAGTAAGATGTGGTTATTTCGAAAACGACCAGTCGGAATTCAACGCGATTTTTACCGCAATGTGTTTAATAATGTGTGTCGGATTCCGTTACCAGTTTTTCAAAATAAAGGCTTTCTAATTTTTTAAGAGCGATTTAATGGAAATACAAGTTTAAGAAAAACAGAAATAACACTCCGAGGGGAGGTGCTCATGAGGGGCCTTGACTTCTGGCACGGATAATAGTGGTAAGAAATAGGTTTTCAGCATTTGATTGAAGAATGCTGCAAACTATTGCTGTACCGATTAATCGGCGACTAACCAGAAGGGCCAATTATTCGGCCTTATTTTACTCTGCGATTAGTCGGCGATTAAATAATAAAAGCACTAATTAGTCGGCATTTGTTATAAAGCTGCAATATACATAATTATTTAACAGTCTGTGCATCTCGTCATCATACTTGTTACAACTTGTGCTGGGCAAAGTATCGTAACTTGCCGACAGTTTCGATACCTACCTCGGTATCGATATTTGATACCAGCAAAGTGTCGAAGTATCAAAAGTATTGAAATATCGAAGGTGTCGAAGTATTGAAACTTCTTTTATGTATACAGGAAATTGCGTTTGTAGCATATTTAAAATCGATGTACTTCAAATCGCGATCCATCCTATCTAAGGGAGCTAATATACTTTGAAGATGGCAGTCAATATGCGGTTATTCCTAATCATTTCAAATCCTGCTACGGTTAATAACTCGAAATTTTTCACATATTTTTGGTTTTACGCGATGAGTACGATAATCGAGGAAATTATCAAAAATTGTATTGAATCCATATGTTCTTAATAAAGGTTGAAGTTTTTCAATACTTCGCTACTTTAAATAGTATCGATACCACGAAACTATTGATATTAGATATCTCGTTTATGGTATCTCCCAGTCCTAGTAGTTACTAAAGAGAAATGGAAAATTAATGGAATAACAGCACATATGAACATGTCTGTGATTAACAAGTCATTGGAGTCTTTCCAAGATGCAGCTTTAATATTAGCATAAGTTCCCCATAACCTGTAATTCAACGAACAATGTATTTTATAAGCAACATATTAGACGAAGTAAAGTGACAGTGAATGGAGGATCTTCTCCTGTCACGAAGTAAAGTGACAGGAAATACAGAAAGACATTTTCGAACAAATTAATATCCTGCAGTGATCAGATGTAATCAGTGCATCCATTTCTCCATTTTTTTATACAATCCCGTATTAATACACAACTGACACTCACTACTTAAAGTTAGGTTAGGTCATATCCATGCATATCCATGTCATATCAAAAAATTTTATTTTTTACTTCTAATATTCGGGTTGTGACAAAATACGGTACCAGTTCGCAACTAATTGTCCATGGGAATTCATGATTTTTTATAAAGCAATATGTAATAGAGACATAATAGTTCACCCTATCAACAAGTTGGTAGTCTTTCAAATAATAAACAGTCTGTGTAACTATATTAGCTCATGCTGGCAACAAGTTTGCACACTTCACACGGATGAGCAAGACTTTGGAGATTTAACAACTCATGGTGCCAACAAGTTGGTAGACTTCATATTAATGAGCATGACTTGTGAGACGTAATAGCTCATGCTGCCAATAAGTTAGCAGTTCAAACTGACGAGCAGGACTTTGGTGATATAAACACTCATATTGCCAACATATTGACAGTCATTAAGATAACGTACAGTGTCCAAAAGTAAAATCTACAAAAGAAAATACTTAAAAATGTGCTTATTATACACTTATTATATTATTAAAATATTATTTCCAATAATTTGATACTTTCGATACTTTGATACTTCGATAGTTTGGATACTTTCGATGCTTTCGATACTTTCGATACTTTTGATACTTCGATACGTCCAATACTTCGATATCTTCGTTACTTTGAATGGTATCGATGCAACGAAGGTATCGATATTATGGAAAGGTGGTTCGAAGCTATCCGAACAATAGTTATAACAGCTAAAAGTAAAAAAAGTAGAGCTAATACCAACACTAAAACATTACACCTAGAACTAAAAACATTTTGGTTTAGCCTATTGTCTTAGGATGGTTAAACCCAAATGTTTCTCCTTTCAAGTCTATAGTTAATTCAAGTTTTAGTACTAGTTCTAGTTCATCTCATGGAAAAACTTCCAGAAAAAAGTCCATTTTTACATCAAAATAGGAATGTTTAAATAACTTTCGTTAGAGTATAAAATTCGTGTGTATAAATCTCTTTGTAACTCGACTCGAGGATATACTGTTATCTAACTACTTCCTTCATTTCAAAGGAAAGTTCTTTTTTTCGGTTTCGGCCAAAACTACGACCATAGCCGAATTCCGGTAACCCGAACATCTCAGTTCAGACGAACATTTGAAAATATAATTTTGGCTTGTCTTTAAAAGAAATCATAGTATTTAGGGAAATAGGAGAAATAAACAACAAAAAAAATAATTTTATTATGTACTATGTTTTTACAAAGCAAAGTCGAAATTTCCAAATAACTTGCACACAATATTTCGTGATATTCAATGAAAATCCTTCTCACTATTAATTATGTTTAAAACTGAACCTTTCCACACTCACAATACGATTTTCAGTCTGGTTTGCAAATATTGAATAGGTCCACACGCACATGAGTGTATAAATATTGTTTCATTATCGAATTGCACTAAAAGCCAGCGCATATCAACTGAACAATAATCATTTACATGAATTTATGCTTTTAATACACAGAGTGTCCCTAAAGTAACGGATTAGGCAATAAACTCATAAACTGTTTAAGGAAAAATCCTTGAAGATTAAATTTTTTGCAACTTTTTGGAGTAGGCATCAAATTCTTTCCGCCATTTTCAACCAAGTTATGATATTTGCTAATATTTTGTCAAGTGGCAATCTTCCGTTTTTCTGAATGTGGTATAGTCAATATCAATATTGGTTACATAAGAAAATTTTCCAGAAAAATATTGTTAAAGTTTCTAAATTGTTTCCATTCATTTGAGATAGAATTGTGGCAATAGGTGTGCTTAACCACGTAAAACAATTGTTTTAGATATTTTATTAAGACGTTATATTTTTAACATCTAAAACAATTGGTTGCCATTGTTACGCGTGGTTGCTACTATTTCTTTGTCTCAAATGAATGGAAAATTATGAAACTTGAAGAAAAATGAAGACATTTTTTTCAAAAATGTTCATATGTAACTAATATTAGCTGTAATAGATTTAAAGAAAGATCTGTAATATTCGGTATTAAAAATAGGGGATTATCATTTCAAAAATTTTGCATGATCATAGAGACAAAAAATTCAAACCTGCTCCAAAAAGTTACACAAAGAGACTTTAAACCCCTTCCAAGAAACTTTCCATAAATCGTTTAGAATGACTTTATCGCCTATATGCATATTTACATTTTCACGAAATTTATTTCTGTTTGCTTGTGCTTGTGCTAGAAGCCAAATGTGTGGCGCCGCCCCTGGATGAGGGTTATATGTATAACCAAAAAAATTGTTAATAACAACTTAATTGTTATACAGGGTTGTATTGATCCCATTGGATCTCCAGGTGGTGGACAATATTAAACACCTTTTTGGTGTTAATTTTTTATTGTTCAATCTATTTCATTTGCGTCACTAATTCTTAACATTTCCGCTGGCTTCACTGGACTTTATTTAACTTTGATTATTTAATAAAACTACTTCATTTACATAAGTCCATAACAGGGTGATTTATAACATACGGAGCAGACTAAATAATAGGGGCAAATTTGAAGATATTTTATTAGTAATATTTTGAGCACCACATAATAATCCCAAAAATATAGACACATTAAAGTTGAAGTAATTGCATTGCACAAAGAAATTTCTCGCGTTTAAATTTAATTAAAATGCCAACAATGACACAAAATCAATTATCAGGCCTGACAAGCAAAGAAACTGATATTGCAAGATCTATAGATAAATACAGAAGATGCATTGCGGGATTATGCAAGCAAAAAATGGAAAAGAGAAATACAACAATCAATAGAGAACAATTAACTATCGTAATGGTGAGTAATGAGTTATTTTTAGATTATTTGCAAGAGTTTATGTTTTTAATATATATTTTTACACATTTTTAACAAATTTATTTTTGTTAGTTTGTAATTTTTTGCATAAATGAATATCAGTAAATCAAAGTACATTCTTGAAAGCACCGTTTTCTTTAAGTTTTATTTGATAAAACTCTATTTTGAAAACATTTTAAAACAAAACCGTAAATTAGGTGCACAGTAAAATGTTTAGTGTTAGTAAACCATATACGACATTTGGGGATAGCGGGGATTAGCTATCCCCTTTAAAATTAATTCCATTCTAGGTATTACAGGATTTGGCGAAATATGTAACATGTATTTATTTTATATGTGAAGTAAACCAACTAACAAAAGAAATGGCTGAATAATAAATTAATAAAAACTGGCGCTTTTATGTTAAATGTTTAAAATGTTGTTGACAAAAATCGTAATTGAAGAAAAATGTTTTAAACATAAGAATATTTAACACCACGCACGTGTTACAACTACATTTCTAAATAAAATAGGTACTTTTATCAAAGTGTACTAAAGTTGATCGTTTTCAAGATAATCTAATTTTTATTATTCGACATACACCATTTTTTTAAGAGGATTGTTAAAAGTAGGTAGAATATGTACCATGGAAACAAAGTGGATAAATTAACTAATGTTTCAGTTCATTAATGTCTTTTAATGTCAATAATACAAGCAGAAAATTAAAGAAATGGATGAAAATGTAAAGCATACAAAAAAACTAAACGATTAAAATTTGAACATCGTGGGGGCCATAGCACTGATCCCCCACAACCAATCCATCTTGCAAGAAAATGGTTGAGCTACTATGATAAGCTTGACAATCATCAAGTTGAAACCAAGGTTTCCTTCTTCAATCTAAATCAATGTCATCCCACATACTCAGCTCATAGCAATAGTAAAACGGACTCCATAATCGACTTCTTCATACCAAAAAACAAATTTGCATAGAATCGGTTGAAGTATATACAAGCAATATTAAAAAAAAAGAATTTAGAAAATTTAATTTGAACAAAGTAGTAGACCTAGGTCGACAAACGACATGTGTTTATATGAAGCTTTTGTGTTAATTTTAAAAGACACATCGTCTGTTGAAGTCCTGCTACAAAAGCCTGAGACAGTCTGTATAAAGTATCCTATAAGACGAATTATTTCTATTCTGCCGAGGTTGCTTGCAGACGAGCTGCTACAACCTTCCAAAATGAACGATTTCCTATTAATATATCATATCCAGTGCTTCGCCTATAAACAACCTCGGCGATTTGAGGCGAAACCGTTCCTTACTCAGGATGTTTCGGTGACTCGGAAATAATTTTAACCCCATATGCTAGAATGAAAATGATGACAATTCATGTACAAAAAAATTGGTCAATGACCAAAAATGATAAACATACAGCTTATTACAGTTTGAAAATTTTAAGACATTTTTTAAATATTTCATACGCTATTTATGATAAAGGTTTAAAATTAGGTACAATAAACAAATATCAAGTGAACTTTACAATTTTTAATAGGAAATTTATTTTAGACACATTTTTCTGTAATATTTTCTTCAATATTTATTTTTTTTTTGGGACATATGAAACTAATGTATAATCCCGTGTAAATGCAAACTTGTAGGAGTTTACTGAGGAACACTTAGATTGTATGAGGAAAGTCAGTGAAATTCTTGCAGTCCAACTCGTTTTAGTTCATCTAACAGCTCCATTGAACTGAACCAATTATCTCCTGTGACGTTCCTGTTTGTATTTCGAATTGGTAAAACTAACTTTAGTACACTACGTGTTAGAACCGACAGTTTTCAAGGATTAAATTCCGTTGTTTTCCCTGTGTATGCGAATGAATTTAGTAAATAGTGTTTTTGCATCACACTTATTATTTTGATCATTATTTTGAAACCATATTTCTTAAGTTTGCTTTTAATGTACTGCCGCAATCTGCACTTGTCCCTAAAACCAACAAGCATTTCATCGACAACGGCATATTCACTGCAACTAAATTTATTTTACCAGTTGTTAAAAATATTATATATATTTGATATGACAGCAAGTTTATCACCATTATCAATTCTATCACTCCTTGTTATTTGATCCACAAATCTGAGTATTGACATAAGAAACAGTAAACTGTCTTCGGACATTACAGCATTAAAAATATCCTCTTCCAGTAACATCTTTTGCAAAAAGGTTTCTTGTACCTTCATGATTTGATTTGAACACACCAGCCAAAATCAAAAGACATAGAGGATTTCTAGATATTCAGTTCAATTATTTCAAATGTTATATCCTACGTATGGTCCGTACGCAACGTTTGAGTTAGTTTTTTGCATTCAAATTTCATTACGAATATCTCCGTTAAACAAAAGAGACCAAGCATCAAAGGGCGTTGTTATCGATGCATTTGCTGCTGGTCCTTTTATTCCTGGCTTTTGAAGAACTTTTGAATTTTAAATTGGATGATTTAGACTTGAAGAAACAGGGGAATTTTTAGACCATTTGTATCGATGAACAGCTGATGAACAAGTTGATATCACGGTTTTTGTTATTGAAAAGATTTTGAAATAGCTGCCATTGAATGGAAAGCTAAACTTCTTGTTTCTTGTTACAAATCACCATTAGGTGATTTTGACGTCTCTCTAATGCAACTTAAAAAGTTATGGATCACACCGATTTATTTATTTATTTATATTCGGGACACATACAGGAGAAATCCCAAAAAAATGTCCACTACAATAATACAAAAGAAACAGCAAACTTAATAAGAAAACAAAAAAAAGTATCAAGCATGAAACAATAACAAAAACAAAAATAAAATATCAAATCAGCAAGCGCGAAGCAGAAGAGAAAAAAAACAGACACTACATTAATTCATATAATCTTGATGTTAAGCGAAATAGAAAAACAGTATAAGGTCTATAAAACGGACTATTATTATAGTTTTTCCCTCTGTCCCACCAGCTGCAAAAAATCAAATAATTATGCTAAATGAATGTTAAACAAATGTGCATCTGAAAATATGTACATCTCGAATGAGTAAATTAAATTTACAAAAAAAAAACTAATGACAAATAACATTACAGTGAACATTAAAGTGAATCTCGTTTAAAAGAATCGGAGCGTCCAGAATTCCATTAACCAATTAGTATAGAGATAATAGGTCAGTACTGTGTCGACGGCCACAAAGAGATCTTAAACCAAACACTTGGCATCTTTGGGAATAAAAGCAGTACGGAATATAGAATATGTGAGCCAAATAACGAACAAAATTTTAGAAAAAAGAATTTAGAAATAAGTAATTTTGGGAGCAATAAGAATCGAATCTGTCAATGTCTTCTTGCAACCGAATACAATCAGAAGCAGACTTAATACTAGCATAAATTTTATAGTCATCAGCAAAAAGAGAAAAATAAGAATAATGAAAACATTCAGAAATATCGTTTATATAAGCTAGAAATAGAATAGGTCCAAGGTGGCTACCTTGAGGTACACCAGATGTAACAGGAGTAAAACTAGATATATAATTATTTACTTTCACTGCTTGAAGCCTCCCAGATATATAGGACGAAATCCAGAGAAACAACCCGTTAGATAAGTTGAATTTGTTCAGCTTTGTCATAAGAACGTTATGGTGAAGTTTGTCAAAAACTTTCATCAGATCAGTATAGATAGCATCCACCTGAGAGTTCTCATTCATAGAATTTTGAATATACTGAACAAATTCAACTAGATTTATCTCCACTGACTGCCCACATATAAAACCGTGTTGTTGAGGGATTATAGCAGGTCGAAGATAGCCGTATAGGTTTTCATAAATTAATTTTTGAAAGATCTTCGAAACAATAGATAATAGGGAAATTGGACGATAGTTGGACACAAAATGTCTATTACCCGATTTAAAGACTGGAATTATAAAGGCTTTTTTCCATTCTGAAGGAAAGACTGAATATTCAATTGAGCGGCTGAAGATAATGAATAGAGGAGCTGCCAACTCCTTCGCACAATTAGCAATAAAACATTTCGGCAAGCCATCAGGACCAGGGCCAAATTTATGGTCGACTAGTGTGAGAAGATGAGAAACATCATGTTCAGAGAATCAAGGTTGCGATTGATAAATAACATTTCGTTTCTGAGAGGTATTCAGGCAACCGTCGATATAAATCGAACTAAAAAACTGAGAAAAAAGTTCCGCAATCCGCTCTCCGTCGTCTGCTACCTCTCCGTTCAGCTCCATTTTAGACGGAAAAATGAATTCGAGAAATGATTACGAATTCATTGAATATATTTCAATGTCGCGCATTGGAGCGACTTGCGCTACATGTATTGGCAATGTGTTTACAAATATAACCAATTTGCACATTGAAACTGCTACCGTTAATTGCCATTCATCTGATCACCTTGGTCAAGTAGTCATACTTAAGGAACACAGTCCGGAAACACCTAGCACGAAAAGCTTTAAGAAGATTCGTATGCACAGCGATGAGAATTTGTGTCGTTTTAGCGAAGAGTTGCTAGCGAGTGTCTTATGCAACCTTGCTCCGGTCGACTCTGCTCAGGATTTTTTGTTGACAGCACTCTTTTGACAGATGTGATATGAAGAAAATGGCGAGAACAAAAACTATTAAAACGAAACAATTCAAGAACACTTCTTTGCTCAACACGGAAAGAACCTTGGAGGCTTTATTTACGATGATACAAGTTTCTGAGTCTCACGATCGTTATCAGTTACACAAAAAGTAATACAGGATTGCAGTAGACAGCATAATAAAACAATTATAAACAATGCTGGCAATAAACAAGGAGCTATAGGAAAAATTATAAATCAGTATACCAACAACTGCTCAAATAGTAAAAATTACGTTGCCATTTTTAATCTAAATATGAGCAGTCATATAGTAGTAGAGCAAGCATATCGCATTGAGCAGTCATATATGAAATCGGTCCTCAGAATTGTCGAAAATTTGATGATTGTAGCCAGAGTTGTAGTCAATTAACTGTGTAAAAGTTTAAATCAATACCTGTAAGTCGGGTAAAGTAGAGTAGCGTAGTATTAGTAGAGTAGTGATATACGCTCATACAGTAATTAAAACTTACTTTTAAAATCAATCTTTCATTGACATTGAAAGATTAATTCCGCATATCGAAGGTCACATTGTGTGGGTGCGTACGCATAGCATTGTTTACATTTCGAGCGATTTCGAGAATGTTACACGATATGGTTAATATTGCTGCATTTACCGAGGATATTAAGAAAACGATGGCAAATTTCCAATCTAAATTGGATCTGGCGATGTTACAAAACTTATCCGGTGATAAAAATTCTGCCTTAAATATTATTGCTGATAATTTTAAAGTATTTCAAGATACTGTGCTATCTAGTTCCATTAGTAACTTACTAAAATTGGTGGAACAAAATCATAATCGTCTGGATAGTTTGGAGAACTACTCAAGAAGAAATTGCTTAGTTATGTACGGCATACCAGAGAATGACAGTGAAACAGATGAAAAATTAGAAAGCGAAGTGTTGAAAATAATACGTAAACTTAATGTCCCTAATTTTGACAGTAACTTTGAAATTATCGATAGATGTCATCGCTTGGGTCGTCGTAAAGATGGTAATGAAAATAAGCGAGCTGTGATTATAAAATTCGTCTCGTATAAAAGTAGAAGAATTGTGTGGTCTAACAAAAAGAACTTAAAAGGCACTGGGTTTCTTATAACTGAATCCTTGTCAAAGGAAAGGCTACAAGTGTACAAGGCGGCGAGGATGCTATATGGTGATAGGAATGTTTGGACAATGGATGCTCGAATATCTATAAAAATTGGACGGGAATATTATACAATCTAAGAAAAACTTTATTCGTTTTTGAGATAAATATTATTTAAGTTAACCTAATGTTTTTATGATTTCTTCAAATTAATAATCTTGTTTTAAAAATCCGGAAAAATCGAATTCTTAAGATATCTTAATGAATTATTCGTGATTTATATAAGAAAGTGTCTACTTTCTCGTGATGGAACCGGATCTTGAACATATTTGTTCGTTTTTGAGATATAAATCATTAAATTCAACGTGACCCATGGCCCAACCATCAGATCCGCAGTTCAGAAGTTACAGATATTGGTTTGTTCAACTGAGAGTTGGCTGCTGAGATGGCGTATTTAAGTCAACCCCCCGAAGACGCAATTTTTTATCCTTTTTTTTCCCATTCATGCTCTCCCACCTACGATAACTACCCTATCAACGGTGCTATCTACTACTACATCATGCAAATACCTGGGAGTATGGATGGACAGAAGACTTAAATTTACCGACCACGCCATCAAGGTGAAAATGAAAGCGACAAATCGAGCGAAACACTTCCGATCTTTTATGGCTATCTCAAGTTAATTAAAAATCACCAAAAATCGAATTCTTCAAGTGTCTATTTTGTCATAGTGAGGATCAAATTAGAAAATCTTTATTCGTTTTTGAGATAAAGATTATTTAAGTTAATGAATTTTTTTATGATTTTTTAAAGGTAATAATAAATATAATTTACCAACAATTGTTCTGTGTAATTGAGCCTTTAAAATGTTTTCTCATTTGTTAATTATGTTCTATTACTAATCATTTTCGTTATTATTTGATTTTCTTGGGTTAATTTTCATTATTATTAACTTTTTGTTCAGCAATTTTTTATTTTTGTTAAGAAATTATTTGTTTATGTTATTTATTTATTATTTATTGTGATTTATTACTAGATACTTCACTGGGTTTTCCAGTTTTCATCTCAAATATAATAAATAAATAATTTATGGGAATAAACAAGTAATCGATTTTTTAACAAAATTGTCAAAAATTGTTCGATAACTATTGCATGCAATATCTGTCGATCAGTTCCTACCAGAACACCAATAGGCGATATCAACTCCATCTTTTATGGATCGATCCAATAACTCGCTCCAATATCTACTCAATACTATAACGTACGAGAAACCGGACATTAGCATCATGATTATTTTAAAGTACAAAATATGTCATTGTATAAATTAATGTGTGCTTGAAGCCCAAGCATTAAGTTGTAGACTCTAAGTGTATATAAAAATAAACGTTTTGAACCGTCTCCTTAATGAAAAGTATTTAACAAATCAGGACTCATATTCTTTATTAATAATACTTATAATAACTTAAGATAATCATGAAGTTTTTTGAATTAACTTTTCATCTTATACATTTGTAAATAACCCTCTTTGGTGAATTTCTAAAAAAAAATCAGTTAATTATAAAAACATAAAAATGCAATAAAATAGTACCTCCCAATTATCCATATCAATTGAATGAATCCATTCACTGCCTGACTTTTTATTTTGCGAGGAAGATATATCTTTTGAAGATCTAGGAGAAATTTTAATAACACCATTCTCTATTAAAAAAATTAATTAAGTAAAACATCAATTCAAGCACAAGTATAATACCTTTATAAACTTCAACTTTTCCTTCTTTAACCAAAAATGAACAATAAAAAATATTTTCTACAGTAGCACCAAAATCGGATGTATCAATCACAAAATCATAATAATCCAACGCCTTTTTATGCCCTTTTTCATAAACTTCCCTTAAAACCTTATAAATATAAGCAATCTGATCTTCAGTTACATCCTTTTTTTTATTTACAACATTAATTAACTCTTTCTTTGGCGCAGTTTCCTTAGCAACTTTTTGCTTAATTTTTTTCACCTTCACTTCAGTTACTTTATCAAAATCACAGGCACTATAAACAGAATTAAAATGAATCTCATCTGGAATGATACTAGCTGCATTTGACAAAGCCAAAAAATTTATTTCATCGTCTTCTTGATTATCACTGGTGGATTTTAACTGTTCTATTAAAGCCAAACAAAATTCGTTACTATCATAACGTAGTGATTGTAAATCTATAACTTCAGCACATTTTGATAAAAGTTGAGTGGCTCGGGATATAACTTGATGATCAACAATAGTTTCATCAATATTTTTAACACGATCCACAGAACGACATTGATTGTGGAGGTAAGATACTTCTTCTAAGACTGTTGCTATCTTTTTGGTGGTAGATATTCCGGTGATATTCGAATTATCTAAAATGTTTTGTTATTATTAAAGTTCATTTAAAGGTTGTTTATTAATTAATAACCTAACTCTTCTAAGCTCTCCAGTAGCTCCGAGTAACGTAATTTTCGTTCTGCCGTTGATATTGATTGGTTTGAACCGGTGTCAACTTCCATTTCATCTTCATCCATTTCAAAAATTATTTGGAATCTGTTGTATAAATTTCAAATTTTAAGGTTAAGATACATAACCTTTTTGACAACTGTTATAAAGAAATTTTTGACGTTGTTACCAACCTTAAAACATCAAAACATGTCAATTTTTTAAGTGGTTCCCAAAACTTTATTATTCGCTAAAACGCAAGAATTTTATTCTATTTTATTTAGAAAAAAATCAAAATTATTTATATCTTCAAAAACGATCATATTTGCTAAATGAAGGACATGCAAAATGAAATGAAGGTAACTTTGCAATTGTGAGGTTGGTAATGGTGGAGATTAAATTTAAATTAACAATATATTTAAATAAATTTCTTTTTTTAGTTATAATTAATTTAATGCTGCCATTCTATGCATTTTGTGTGTATAATTGATAATTATTCTTTTCTATGTTAATTGGGTTGCAACACAATTTCAAAACATAAAACTTTTTAAATTTAGTACCTTTTCAACTCAATTAAAATCAACTTAAAAGCAAATTCAGAATAACCAAAAGTTAGTATTGAAAGGGTTACAGCACCTTGCTCTAATATTGTCTTTATACGGTGATTCGCTATGATGCCTTCTCGAAGCCTAACCTCAGTGATACAACACTCAAACAACTTTAATCACCTCTGCCTTGGAACCAAAGAATAACTTCGGATCAACAATTTGAGTCAAAAAATGCTAGTTCTTTTGGATAATACTCTCAAATATTATATCGGACCTCTCTGAACATGTGAAAATTAAATATCTGCTAAGATATACAACGGTCTTGATTCAGCCAATTCATTCGGTCCTGCATCAGGCTGAAACCAATTAATTGCCAATTAATGAGTTTTGGAACAATTCAATATAAAAGATGCTGTAGATAATATTGGTAAATCATGTAATGAGCTGAAATCAGTAACATTAAATCGCGCATGGAAAAAATATTCCCCGATTATGTTAGTTGGGCAACAGACAATAATAGCCCTGATCTGCTTTCAATTACACAAAACCTTTTAAGTTAGCAAAACAAGTTGGTTTTTGTAGTATTATGTATTGGAGGTAAAATAAAACGATTAGTTTTGTTTGCTAATCACTAAATCACTCTTTACTCTATTAACCTTTTCCTTACATAGATCAACCTCTAGACCTGAACAAAGAGTGTTAACCCTTATCCCCTCTCTCGTAGACCATCCCAACTGACTAACGAACACATTAGTTTGGTACTTGTACAATATAACAGATGGCTCTAACATTACAGTTTTCAGGACTTGCAAGATAATGTCAAGTATTTGTTGGATTGCGAGCTAGTTTCACATCCGAGTTAAATCTTAACCTGCAAAAAACGAAACACTTCAGGCGGAAGAAGAAATAGTTACATCACAATACGACAATGCAATTTGAATGTATTTATGCAATTTGAATATTCATCCTTCATCAAAATGATTACAAATAAAAGCGCGTTTATCGTGGTATTACAGAAGTTGTAAGCTGTTACCAAGAGTTGTAAAGAGAAAAGTATTTTTATGTTGGTCTATAAACAACATGGGTGCTGGATATGTGGGTTTCTGGGTGCATCAACACCCATACAAAATTTTTAATAGATACAGAGCACTTATAAGAATAGGCTTCAAATACGTGAGTTGTCTAGGTGCAGAAGTATACTGATACTGTTTCTAGAAGACTTAATCTGCTTCCAGAAGACTTAATATTGCATCTAGAAGGCTTGATATATCTCTGGGTGATTTGCAATGCTTCCAGAAGAGGTGACCAACTTCTAGAAGACATGATACTGCTTCCAGAAAACTTGAAATGCTTCTAAAACACTTTACACTGCGTCTAACAGTTTTAAAATGCTTCCAGAAAACTTGATATTACCTCTGACACACTTGAAATACTCCCACAAGAGTTGATACTGATTCTAGAGAACTTAAAATGCTTTGGAAGACTTGATACTGCTTCTAGAAGATTTGAAATGGTTCCAAAAGATTTAATACTGCCTCTAGAGCACTAGACATACATCCACAAAACTTGATACTGGTTCTAGAAGACTTGAAATGCTTCCAGAAGACTTGATACTATTTCTACAATATTTTAAATGCTTCCAGAAAGTTTAAATGCTTTTAAAAGACTTAATACTACTTTTAGAAACTTCAAATACTTCCAGAAGACATGATGAAAATTCACATAAAGGAGTGTCCACTATACGCTTAACAATGCTTTAAGGGAGCTAATTGTAAGATACTTTGATTTTTTAAACCAAACTCTACGGATCTTTATAAACATAATTTTTTAAAAATCGTAGCTCAAGAACGAGTTCAGATATCATAAAATCATTTTAAAAAAATTTAATGGAAATTTAATGCGCCAGAGATAATTTCTATAAACAGATATTGTTCTCATTTTTTAAACCAAACTCTGCTTGTCTTTATAAATATGAAAAAAACGTATCTCAAGAACGAGTTGAAATATCATGACATAAAAATCATTTTAAAGCTAATTTAATGGAAATTTAATACACTATAAATAACTTATTTTTTCCACAAATATCGTTGTTATGATTTTTCAAACGCAACTCAACATTTTTATATTATCGATATGAAATCTTATACCGAGAATGTTTTGAATCAAAAATCATATTAAATCAAATTTAATGGAGTTTGATACATCATAGATAATTTCTTATTTTCTATAAACATCATTATTGTAATTGTTGTTTAAAATTCTTATTTCTATGAAATCTACAAATCTATAGATAATGGTAACAGCTAAGGCCTAACATAGTGATTTAAAAAAAGTTTAACGAAATAACAGCTGTTTGAAAACAATTCAAATTTTGGCATTCAATGAAGGACGATATTGTGACGTAAATTTCTTCACAACTTACAATTAGATAATATTATGAAAAATAAATGTTATGTGAACCAACTCGGTTCATATAGCACGTCAGTAAATCTTAAGATATCGTGTATACTAGATAAAAAAGGTAGTTTCGAGAAAAACGCAAATGAAAAACTGTGACAAGGCCTTCATACCAAATATCTTTCTAATTATCTAAAAAGTTGTTGCCGCAATATCCGTCTCACATATTTTCAACGAGAATCCTTGTTTTCAGAGGGTTGCACTTAGATCAGTTACCACAGGAATGATTACGCAGGGATGATTTAACGAAGCTTGAGCCTCAACTAAAAAAAGTAGCCACGGCCTGGTACACAAAAGCTTTAAATACAGTTCCATTTGGAATAGGCGTTAGCATTAGCGGTCCAAACAGCCGCATTAAACTACCACTCAGCCTACAACCATTTTTTAGGCAGAAGTTCTATGAACTTCTGCAAATAGTCTGTAAAAAATCTGGATGCAAATAGGTGCATCCAGCAACATTTTATGTTAATATTTGGTGAGTTCCAGGTCACAGTGACATTGAGAGCAACGGAAAAGCAGATAAGCTGGCAAAGGAACAGTGAAAACGCTCTAATCAATAGGTTGACGGCCTCAAAATTGGTTTTACGCTGGAAAGAACTTTCTGGTCATAGTCAGGCGAAAAGTTAATAGACTTTTTCAAGAGGGTTTATGTATGACCTCATACATACGTAGCCAGAGCCCGCTTAAGGCACAACATTTTCAGTAAACCTCTCTTGACAGCCACCGACGTAAAGAAACGAACCTTGGAGCAATTTTAAATCTCATTAAGGACCTATATTTACCTAAACGTCCGAAGGGCTAAATCTTACGATAGATCTTATAGGACTATGCTAAATGTATTTGCTAACATCCCGGAAAATTTTTATAACTGGTTGGATTAGTATTCATCGCAAGAGGGAGGTTTATTTGAACATTTATTATAAATAGAAGAGCAGAATTATGTTTCATTTGAAATGATCTGATGTATCATAACTAAGAAAACTACTCATACTATGTACGACGGATTTTTACTTTTTTGATTTTAACTAAATCCTTCTTTATTACATAATTTTACAAATTGTGGTTAGAAAAAATAATTGATTACTAAATTTAATAAAAACCACCGAATCTCAAAACCAGTAGAGCTATTGCTAGTGCATCCATCCGCAGGTTGACCGCGTGCAGTCTGTATAGGTTATGGATATGTTTTGTAGCTATGATTTTTTAAGGATAAGTTGACTACTTCCAGCATATCTTGAGTTAGATATGACCAATCTGGATAATACTCATCCAAATAATGCTAATCTGGATGTGATGATGACATTGCCTCCCAATCGGTTCACTAATTTGAAACAATGATCCATAATATGTAGAAAACAAAAAAGAAATTTAAGTGTGTGTGGAAACTGCATTTTAGACATATTTGCAACGATTGGTTCCAACAAAATTCCAACAGATGCAAATATGTCTAAAATACAAATTCAATTTATACACTCAAATTTAAATTTCTTCCCAAAATCTTAGAGACGCAAATGACAAATATAGCAAAAGGTGACACTAACAAATGTTCTTCATTGAGCGACGTTATCAGGGAGTTTTGGATGAAAGAATGATGGGAGCTCATGCCGTAACCTTGGAGCAATTTTAAGGTTCACTAAGGACCTAAATTTGCTCTAAGTGTTTGAAAAGCTATGTTACCATAGATCTTACAAGTCGCTTCCCTAGGCCCGGCAATAATAATATTAAATATTTCTTAATAATAGACAATATCAACTCTTCTAGAAGTATCTTAAGTCTTCCAGAACCAGTATTAACTCTTCTGGAAGCATATATCTCCCAGAAGTATTTCAAGTCTTCTAGAAGCAGTATCAAGTCTTCTAGAAGCATTGCAAATCTTCTGAAAACATTTGAAGTCTTATGGAAGCAACATCAAGTCTTCTAGAGCAAATATCAAGTCCTCTAGAAGAATTTTAAGTCTTCTAGAAGCACAGCCAAGGCCTTCACAGGCAGTATCGAGTATTCTGGAAGCAGTATCAAGTCTCCTAGAGCAGCGTTTCTCAACCTTTTTCCACCTGACAAAGTCGTGTTAATAGTAAATTTTGTAAAATGACGCGATATTAATCTTTGAATAATACTCAGAGCGCGGCGAGATTAGCTGAGCGGCTCCAAAATTCGTCTGAGACTGTCTCTTTATGTCGCATAAGTTGTTTCTTGGGGTGGGGGACGTATAAGCTAAACTCGTCGCGCTCTGATAATAATAGAATATTCAAAAAAAATTAACTTACTAACTTTAATTGTCCACGGACTCGTCCGGACCAACGGTTGAGGCATTTCAAGTTAGTGTCAGATTTGCTCTAAACCTTTAAAGGACTAAATATTACAATAGATTTTATAGATTGCTGCCCTCACCCGGAAATAATATTAATAATAATAGAAGCAATATAAACTTTTCTAGAAGCATATCAAATCTTCCAGGTGCAGTATTAAGTGATCTGGAAGTATTTCAAGTTTATCACAGGAAACATCAAGATTTCTGGAAGGATTTCAAGTCTTCTATAGACAATATTAAGTCTTATAGGAGCAGTATTAAGACATTTGGAAGTCTTTCAGAGGAAATATCAAGTACAGGTGTTCGGTATCTTTCGGATCAGAGGTATATTGCGCCGTAGTCCATATTATTTTGAGACGATTTCTCTAATAAAGTTGTTTCATATTGTTTATAATAACCGCACGAAAACTGTTTAAAGTTGTCTAATAGCTAGGGGTGTGCGATACAGCATGAAGCGTATCGATATTCGATACACATATTGTATCGATATAATTATATTTTTTTATCGAATTAAAATATTTTTTTTAAAACGAAAACTTTTATTAAATCAAATTTACAATTTAATTTCAACTTAAAATTAATGAATAGTAACTTGATATCCGCGTCGACGATTTGAGTTCGGTTGAGACATGAAATTACAATTGTCGCTTGATTGTCGTTTACGCATATTTATATAAAATAATTGCTGACGCTGGATATCCTTCGTAGTTTCTTTTAAGGCGCGGCTACACTTGGTAACTATATATATCGATAATATACATATATCGATATTGTATCGATACTCTTATCGATATTGTATAGATATTCACATCAATATTTAGATCGACAGTAAAGTATGAAAAGGGAATAAAAAACAACAAAGGACATAAAAGCTAAAAGAGTTATTTATATTTTAATTTATTTTAAATAAAATCTTTATTAATAGATAAAAAAATTAATTCTTCAGCATGATCGGTGGTGAGCGATGCTCTGTTATCATCCAAAACCAAACCCCCCTTACTAAAAACACGTTCCGATGGTACACTTGTAGCCATAGTACATAAATATTTTTTGCCAGTCTACTTAATGTAGGTAGTTTCTCTTCTTTACACATCCACCTTTCCAGTGGATTATCTTCTAACGCCGGTGTATGATCGCTAGTATAACTACTATAGGCAACTATTTCAGAATTTTTTTTGCATATATATTTTCATTATTTTCAGAATTACAATTTGATAGAATTAATCCCAAACCGAACTTTCTATTTCTTTCGTGAAGGAGAGGTTGTCTCTCCATTTCATGAAGTTTTAAGCTCGTTCCCTAAGTCCTCTTTTACTTGAGGTAGATCACAATCATGATTTTTTAATCGCGGATCTAAAAACAATGCCTTTTTAGGAATATAATAGTGTCCTTTTTTGATAAAATCGTTCCTTTAAGATATTATGTATAGGTTTACGAAGTCCCTCAGGTAAGTTTTTAGATGAAGAATCTTGTACATTGTTTATAAAATCTTCCTTGTCATCTGTCGTGTCTTCCCACATATTAGACACATTACGAACAATCTAATATGACTGGGATAATAATTGAACATGTAACAATTTTTTTCAGATGAAAGGTTTGCTGATAAAATTTCATAATGTTTCATGAATGAAACGGTTTCCTGGAAAACGTCTACTTCGGACTGTGTTAGTATAAACTGTTTATATTTTCCAACTCTAAATTCATTTATAACTGATACCAATGGCAAATGCTGCTGGACACATACTTGTAAGAGTTTTAATAAGAAGCACCACCGTGTTGGAGAAAATCTGGGAAACTTGACCGTTGGCAATTCCAATTTTTTTTTAATTTCTTTCAGCAATTCGTTTAATTTGTAACTATTAGAAAAGCTCATTTGAATTTGTTTGCACTTTTCTATTGCAGTTGTAATTTCTTCAATTTTAAATGATTTTGTTACTGTTCTCTGTTATTCAGAGTATGACCAAAACAACTAATGTACTGTAATTACAATATGCGAACTGCGGACAAAATCTCTCTCTGTGGTCTGTTGTACATGCCACCACTTGTTGTTTACTAATTCCCCACTCATCTAATATTTCGATTATTTTTTCAGCCAAATTTTGATTTGTTTTGCCCTCTTGCATATAGCGACATGCCAAACAAACAGATTTAAGTTCCCATTTGCCCGTAATAAAATGGGCTGTAACACAAATGTACGGTTGCTGTGCTACACTTGTCCAACTGTCTGTAGTTTCTTGCTTTTGAGTGGAAAGGGGAAATTGTTTTAGTGACGTTTGTTTGCTTTGTCTCGCAGCCGCTGTGGACGTGTTAGCCTCGGTATAAGAAGAACACGTATTTTTTTCATGACAATCCTTATCTTCGGATGTTCGCCTATAAAAACCAATTTTGTATATAATTTACACAAAACGGCACTTACGTTAATTAAAAGCAATATTTTGGCATTTCCTAAATTCGAAGTGTTTTCGAAACTATAAGAGATAGAGAAGGAGTTAACATGTTACGTTCTTCAGAGTAGAATTTTTTTCAAATCTTTAATTTAGCAAGATTTCAAATTTTTTGATCGGGCAAAAACAATTTCGGATTACTCGGCGTTAAATATGTAGTAAAATCGTTTTTCTTTCTATCTTTTATAGTTTTTGGATGTAGCCAGAACCCCAACGAAATAATAAAAATAGTCAGCGCATTTGAAATTTCATTAAAAAAATTATTAGCACTTCAACTCAAAGAGTTAAATTTAATAACTACTTAATTATACTCACTTGGAGAGTTTTGTTTGGAAGTCGTAAAAATCCTGAGGGTGATGCCACTTGAAATATGTTTTCATATTTGTAGTGTTTCCCGAAATAATCACAATTTTATTACACTTTAAACACTTCACCTTGTTATTAGTGGAATCTATTTGCAAAAAGAAATTCCACAACATGCATTTCCGAGCTGCAGAAAATTTAGATAATCGTGCCAACGTCTCAGAGAAAGAAGAAAATAATGTGGCAATCGTTCGATTTAAGAAATTAAGTTTATGTGGCGTCAGGTGGCTGGTCTTGCAGACGCCAACCGATAATGCTCTGGTATAAACACAAATCCAACTAAAAAATTTTATATCGAAATATTAATATATTTTAAAAATAGTTATTGATATTTACGTTGTATCAATGTGGCGATGTAACGATATTACACTGATATGCGTATCGGCCTTTCGATACGCACTGCTGTATCGATACTTCAAGCCAGCCCTACTTATAGCGATTCCTGAGAAACGACTGGGGAAGTCGTAAATTAATCTCAGGTAATCGGTCCTACCCCCGTCTTATCACCCGTCCCTTACGTGTTTATTTTGCTCTTACATATTTATATCACTTTTTTTTTGAATTATTGTAATTAGAAATTGAAACATGTTCATTTTTATTCCCTTAACCTTTAATGTTGTGTATCCTCTCACAACAATTATGAACAAAAAGAAAACGTGAATGTTACAAAGAGAAAAATGAATAAACAATTTCTTATGAGAAATAAACGCATAAGAAACGATCGGTCCAATACCCGATGATAGGAGGGTGTTGGACCGACCACCTGAGATTGATTTACGACCTCCTCAGTCGTTTCCCAGGAATCGCTATTGGACAACTTTAAACAGTCCCCGCGCGATTATTATAAGCAATATGAAAATACTTCATTAGAAAAATATAGAAATATAAAATATTATCATGTACTAAGTGATATTTAAAATTTTTATTTTCGTCTTTAACGGTTTCGGTAATTACATTACCACCTTCAGAAGAACATCTATATATAAAGAGGTTCACATATTAAAATAAAAGAGAATTTCATGTCTACTTTAAAACTTACGTCAATTAACAAATTAAAAGTTAAAACAATCACTATACATTTTAAGTATTCACAAACATATATTTCTTAAAATACAACATCACAGTGGTATCACGAGGACAACTAAAACTTGTTTTTAAAGAATATAGAGATGGAAAGTGGTTTTAAAGATTTTTGAAAGGATTTTTTAAATTATTATATAATGGAGGAGTAATATGGTTTATTTGTTCATTTAATGCTATTTTATCCAGATTTTATTTTTTAAATTTAGTTATTTCATACATTTCGAGTATTTCTAATAAATAGCCTTTATTTTTCTTGTGTAATATTTTTGTATTTTTCTCTATATTAAATTCGTGGTTGTTAAAAAGTAAGTGTTTTCCAAATGCCGAATTTTCCTTCGTTAAATGTTCTTTGATCCTTGTTTTGAAATTACGTCCGGTCTCTCCGATATATGTAGCTTGACAACTGTTGCATTCTATTTGGTATACACCGCTTTCTTGTAAGATATCAAATTTGTCTTTACTATTATCAAGAATATTTTGAATAGTGTGTGTAGTTTTGAATGTTAGATTTATGTTATATTTTTTGAAAAGTTTTTTCAATTTGTGTGATATCGTACCTGGGTAACTTATTGCTTTAAATGTATCTAACTTGTTATTATCGATAGTCTTGTCTAAGGATGAGATTTGTTTTAAATTTATTTTATTATGTTTTTTGTCTATTAATTTTTGTACTGTATTTTCGGGGAAATTATTATCTTTTGCTATAGTTTGTGTTATTGATACTTCCTTTTCAAAATTATTCTGACTTAGTTCTGAATTAAAGGCTCGGTGTATATATGATCTTGATGCTGCTAACTTTTGTGTATGATCGTGGTATGAATCATGCGGAATTATTTTGTTGTGCTGTGTCGGTTTCCGGTATATGTTGAACTCAATCCTATCTTCTTTTCTGATTAGCGTAAAATCTAAAAAGTTTAGCTTGTTGTCTTTTTCCACTTCCAAAGTAAATTTTATGTTTCTGTGGAGGTTATTTACGTATTTATGTAGGTCATTAATCATTTTTGTATCATTTGTCTTAGTTACAACTAAAATAACATCAACATAACGTAACCATGTGATAATATTTTCATGATGTGGGTTTATTGGATTTACGAAAAGATCTTCCTCTAATTTATTTAAAAATATATCTGAAATAAGTCCGCTGAGCGGTGATCCCATTGGGAGACCGTCATTAAATTCATATATTTTATTATCGAATCTACAAAAGTTTTGCTCAGTGCAGATATGCAATAATTTGAGAATATTATTGACATCATTTCTATTATCCATTCTATTGTGTAAAAACTCCTTTATTATAGTTAAAGCTTCCTTTATGGGTATATTTATATATAAGTTTATGATATCAAATGAAAGGATTAATGATTCTTTCTGTATAGCAGATTTTTGGAGTTGTTCTATTACGTTTTGTCTGTTGTTAATACTAAACTTTGGTTTGAATGGAACATGATTTTTAAAAAATTGAACCAAAAACTTTGCTATCTTATATGTGCTAGAGTCAATGCTTGAGATGATTGGCCGTATGGGTATGTTTTCTTTATGTAGTTTTGGTAGTGCATACAATCTTTGGGTTCATTAGTGTTATATTGTATGTGTTGGAAATGAACTTTTAAGGTTCATTTCCAAGGTTAAGGTGTTGTTACATTCTTTTATTACTTTTTTGGTTTTTATATGGAAAGAGTTAGTAGGATCTTTTTTAATTTGTGTGTATTTGTTACTTTTGAGGAAATCGTTTGTTTTTGTTAGGTAATCGGTTCTGTTCATTATTACTAAACCCGCATTCTTATCTCCATTAGTGACAATTAGGTTGTTTTCTTTCATCCTGTTTTTTATTCCTTTTATGATTATTTCTTCTTTCTTCGTCTTTTTACATTTCTTTTTCTTGTGTTGTTGTTTAGCTTCTTCTTTCTGTAATATGTATTGTATTTCTTTTCTTAGATCCCCTTCGCATTTATCATTTTTAATTACTGCCTCCAATTCTATGGCTATTATTGTCAAATTTTGTGATTTAGTGATAGTGTATTTGCCTCCTTTTTCAAGTAATGATGTTTTTTGATTTGTAAATATAGTGTTTGACATATTAGTTGTAGATATTCAAAATATTCTTGATAATAGTAAAGACAAATTTGATATCTTACAAGAAAGCGGTGTATACCAAATAGAATGCAATAGTTGTCAAGCTACATATATCGAAGAGACCGGACGTAATTTCAAAACAAGGATCAAAGAACATTTAACGAAAGAAAATTCGGTATTTGGAAAACACTTACTTTTTAACAACCACGAATTTAATATAGAGAAAAATACAAAAATATTACACAAGAAAAATAAAGGCTATTTATTAGAAATACTCGAAATGTATGAAGTAATTAAATTTAAAAAACAAAATCCGGATAAAATAGCATTAAATGAACAAATAAACCATATTACCCCGCCATTATATAATAATTTAAAAAATCCTTTCAAAAATCTTTAAAACCACTTTCCATCTCTATATTCTTTAAAAACAAGTTTTAGTTGTCCTCGTGATACCACTGTGATGTTGTATTTTAAGAAATATATGTTTGTGAATACTTAAAATTTATAGTGATTGTTTTAACTTTTAATTTGTTAATTGACGTAAGTTTTAAAGTAGACATAAAATTCTCTTTTATTTTAGTATGTGAACCTCTTTATACAGAGTGTCTCACGTAACTGGTTCATTAGAACATTCTTGGGTTACACTATTCGTAGAGGCTTGAAATTTTGGTATCATAGGTTGTTCATTCCGATCTATTAATCTAAAATATTTTCAAGATGGCCACCACTTCCGGTCTACCGGAAGTAGACTTTAACTTCGTTATTTTAAATGGAATGCTATAGTTTTTATTAGTGGTGTAACGGATATTCGCATCCGCATCCGCAACTGCGGATAATCCGCATTGTTTTGAAGATCCGCATCTGCATCCGCATCCGCATATATTTTAACGGAGCTCCGGTAAAATAGTGACAGTTTTTTGTTTCGATTTTTTAGATAAAAAAAATTTTTAGATATTGTAACATGCACGAACACGTGAGGTAATCGCGATGTGGCGACGGACGATACGACTCCTATATTGTCGCGCCGCAACGCCTCAAATCGGGGGCGCCAATGAATAGCGCTCTAAAAGATCTTAATTCCTAAAGACGATCAGTTGTTGAACGGATGGCAACTTGTATGTTTCCTTTGGGCATTTATCGTCATTCGTTTTATTGTTTGCTATCCATCGAAATTAAATTAATTAAAATGAAACCAAAAACAAGCTTTATTTGGGAATATTTCTCGGAAATTAACAGTTTGATTGCTCGTTGTAAGATTTGTGAAAAGGAATATTCACGAAAAGGACGTACCACATCTTCTTTAAAAAATCATTTGAAATCTAAGCATACAAAAATATTTGAAGAGTTAGAAAAACGTATAGCTGAAAATGCAGAACAGAACCAGCCAAGTTGTAGTACATCTACAGATACAGGCCCAAATGCAACAAAACAACTTACTTTACAAGAATGTTTAACGAAGAATGTATGTTGGGATTTCTCATATACAAAATCCAAAGATACGGATCGATTAATAGGCGAAATGATTGCTTTGGAAGACTTACCATTCAACTTCGTCGAAGGTGTTGGTTTTCGGCGATTAATCAATACAATACTTCCACGATATAAATTAAGGGGACGTCAGTTTTTTACGTCGTTTGTATGTGACGATTTATATAACGGTGTGGCAAATAAAATTAAAGCACTATTAAAAGATCTTAAGAAAATATCCTTTACAACTGATGTTTGGTCAGATACAAGTTGTGGGACTTCATTAGTTAGTTTGACTGCTCATGGTATAAACGAAGGTTTTGAAAGAGTAAGAATTATTTTGAAATGTGAAATAATGGAAGGCCGTCACACTGGTCAAGCTATTTCGACAAAACTTGAAACCATTCTTGAAGAAAGGGGTATAAAACAGGACAATGTTCACTGTGTGGTACGCGATCGTGGTAGCAACATGATTAAAGCAATGCAGATATCTGGATTTACTGATTTTGATTGTGTAATTCATCAAATACAGTGTTGCATTAAAAATGTTATATTATCGGAAGAATGGGTTCAAGAAGTAATTGAAAAAGTGAAAAAAGTGTCAACACATTTTAATCATTCCCTAGTAGCACAAGATGAATTAAAAGCTATACAGGTAATAAGATTGAAGCAACCTCCAATGTCAACAATATAAGATTGTCCCACTAGGTAAGCTAACGATTGTCTATAAATTAAAAAGTATAACTAATTTTCATTTCAGGTGGAACAGCACATTTTACATGTTGGAACGTTTTGTTAAAATAAAAGATTCTTTACTTCTATACTTAACTACAAAACAACTTGTGTCATTTTCTCCGGATGATTTGTTAACAATTGAACTGTTGTTAAAATTGTTGGCACCTTTTGAAGACCTTACTAAAGAATTAAGTAACTCGAAGAACAGCATTTCTATGGTTATACCACTTCTGCACGTTACTTTGACAATATTAAAAGCTGAGAAAGATAGCTCAAATACGCCAGAAAATATCAAAGCACTTTTTGTTAAAGTTATACGAGTAATAAGTGAAGGATTTGGCGATTTAAACAGAAATTTACTATGTTCGATTTCCACGTACTTAGATCCCAAATATAAAACCAAATTTTTTAATAGTTTTGAAATAGAAGAAGTTGAAGCCACAATAGCTAATTTGTGCCAAATTCAAACGATTCATCAAGATAAAGATTGTAGTCCGATACATAAGAAAAGAAAAATTGATAAACAAATTATTACTAATTCTAGCTGTTGTTCTTCCAAACTACTGCAGTCAGTACAATCCGTTCTAAGTTCAAGTGAAAGCGAGGCAGAAGATGACCAATTAATAACACTGAAAATTGTGCTCCAAAATTATATTAAAGAAAGAAGACTACCTTTAGAAGAAGATCCATTAATGTGGTGGCGACATAATGGGTACAAATATACCGTTTTATTGCCGGTTATTCGACAATATTTATCAACACCACCAAGCAGCTTTACCAGTGAACAGCTATTCAGTGGAGCATCGTTAATATACACAGATAAAAGAAAAAGTCTGAAAGGAGAGAAGGCATCAAAATTGCTGTTTTTAAAATATAATTTGCCTATAATAAATTATGAATATTAATTACTTTATTTGTGCATTAGATATTTTCAAGAAAATTTTAGCATGTAACTTTTTTCAACAACTCCGCATCCGTTAAATCCGCATCCAAAAATCTGCTTACGCATCCGCATCCACAAAATTAGAATTAAAAAATCCGGTTCCGCATCCGCATCCGTTAAACCCACATCCGTAACACCACTAGTTTTTATTACACCATTCAATTATACGTAAGAAAATATGTATATATATTGATAACAATTGTTGGTACCTACCGTTTTTTGTTTTCGAGTTATTTTGATTTTAAGTGTTTTTTTGCAAATATCACCATGGTCTTTACAAGCCCATATCTCAGCCAACGTTAATTCAAAAACGTTTTGCATTGGTAAAATAACTCGTCATATGCTGTTAAATAGATTGTCACTTGTTATATCAGTGTACCTTATACAGCGTGGTCAAAAATTGAATAATCGTTTGGCTGTATTCAATTGCGAGAAAGTCGAAAATTTTAAATGGAACGCCCCATATCTTATTAGCCTATCTAAACGGAAATTTAATTCTCTACAAATTATCTATAAACATTGTTATACCTATTTATTATAGTTTTCTTCATATTGAGTATTTTATCGAAATCCTACACAAAATGCTGGAAGCCGTTCGTGTTTTTATTAGAAGGCTATGATATTTTGACAGTTTATTTTTCTTTTAATGTTTAATTTATTTAAATTATCATTGGTATTATTTCTAGAATGATCTGCGATTGAATAAACTTTAGTTTGTTAGCTTTTATTTGCCAAAAATAACCAGCAGAAGAACGCATAAATGAACAATGAAAAACAATAATATGGCGTAATATTCGACGATGGGCGAGATATTCCTAGAGAGTTCAGTTTATTTATTTGCGGTGCTTTCTTGTAAAATATAATTCATATAAATCGACCGAAGCACCTGTTACCAAAGAATTTGGTAAAGCAATAAAATATGACAAAACATTTATTCTATTATCTTAAGCTGCTGGTGATAGAAATTTATGGTTTCTTGTTATTTTGATCTTTCCAAAACTAAGAGATACGTCTCTTATCCTATCCAAAACTTTATTACACCTGCCATGAATATAAGACGAATTTAAAATATTGGCGTGGGAATAATTGGCCATGATATTCAAAGACATTAACAGCAGTAAGTGATGACACAACTAAGTAATGACAACAATAACATAAACATGGTTGAAAAGCTATCAAAACTCCATGGATTTCATAAACATAAAAACAAGAAGCTTTCCAGCATTGCATGCGTCCATTAATTTCCAAATAACTACAACAAATAGGCGCAGGAAAGTATCTAAATAGTTTGTAGAGAATTAAATTCCTAATTTATTTTTGTAATTTTAAGTTTTTCATTCTTTTATGTTATTGATTTTAATTTTTGTCATTAAATTGTTGTTTTTCATTGTTTCATTTATTCGGTTTTCTTTTGGTTATTTTTGGTAAATTACAGCTAGCAATCTAAAGTTTATTCAATCGCAGTTCATTGTAGAAATAATACTAATAATAATTTGAATAAATTAAACAAAAAACTGTCAAAATGTCATGGCGTTCTAACAAAAACACAGACGGTTTCTAGCATTTTACCCATGATTTTGATAAATTCCTCAATAGCAAGAAAACTATAACAAATAGGTACAGGAATATTCATAGATAATTTGTAGAGAATTAAATTCCCTTTCTGATAGGGTATGAAAATATGGGGCGTTCCATTTAAAATTTTTGACTTTCACGTAATTGAATACAGAGAAACGGTAACTCAATTTTTGAACAACTTGTATAAGATATACTGATACAATAAATGACAATCTATTTAGTAGCGTATGAAGAGTTATCGTACCAATGCAAAACGTTTTTGAGTTAACGTTGACTGAGATATGGGCATGTAAATAGCATGGTGATATTTGCCAAAAAACACTTAAAATCAAAATAACTCGAAAACAAAAAACGGTAGGCACCAACAACTGTTATCAAAGTCAACATATTTTCTTATGTATAATTGAATGGTGCAATAAAAACTATAGTATTCCATTTAAAATAACGAAGTTGAGGTCTACTTCCGGTAGACCGGAAGTGACGGCCATCTTGAAAATATTTCAGATTAATAGATCGGAATGAACAACCCATGTCACTAAAATTTCAAGCTTCTACAAATAGTGGAACCTAAAAAAGTTCTAATGAACCAGTTACGTGAGACACTCTGTATATAGATATTCTTTTGAAGATGGTAATGTAATTACTAGAGTCCGGAATTTATGCAAATTGCATATTATTTACCGCTGATAGTACGATTAAATGCTTTCGGATCTAGACGAATTGCGTGAATAGGAATTGATTGACACCTATTAATTATTACATATTTTGCATATTTCTAAGTTTTTCGCATATTTTTGCATATTTTGAATATTTTCACATATTTTCATATATTTTACAGTATTATAAGTTTTTAAAGTGCAACGTCGATTTCTTATTTATTATTTGAGGTGTAATTCATATTATGGTCAACTTTTTGTTCTGATATTCGCCAGAGGTAGACAGGCCGACCGTCGAGACGCACTGTCGGGCGTCGCACGTTCGTTGACGGCCGTCGTTGTCGGCGACTTAGGCCCGACGCGGATCTGGATGTAGTTAGCGTCTAAAATAAAAAGTGGTATCCACGAAGTTAAATTTATTTGAAAACACATTATTCTAAGAGTCGTTCTGAAGCTGTTCAGATCTCTTATGTGTTTTTGCTTTACGTACAAATTTTTAAGTATTTCAAATATGCCGAAGATGAAAAATTATTTGGTGTTGTCTTGGATAAAAGCAATTCCTGAACTTATTCTACAAGAAGAAAATGTGTTTTGTAAAGCATGCGGTAAAACGGTAAGTTTATGTTTGTCATATTTTTCAATGTAAATTTAAAAATTATCAATTTAAACTAATAATTACACCTTATAGAGTCTAGATTGAAATAATAATCTGTTCTACAAGTTTGAATTGCAGTTACGGGAGTAAATAATGGAAACGTGCTGCTATAACCACCGACCAATTAAAGAGCTGAAGAACGTTTCCATTATTTACACCAATGACACTTTTATTTAAGTCATCCTTAAGATTGTTGTTATAATTTTTAATACTTTTCTTAATCTGTTTTATTCCATGGGTCTTATATTAAATTAACTTTGTATGGCTAAAGTCGATTCCAAAATGTTTGTTTCTTACTCTTAAGCTCTTGTTGCAGGTTGCTTGTGACCGCAAATCTCAGATCACGCAACACGTTGCTACCGATTTACATAAGAAAAAAACTCACCAACTGAGTCAAACTAAAATGCCTCAACAATCTTTTAAGCAAGCTATTCAACCGGAAACAACCAAAAATGAGCAGCAAATATTTAATGCAGGATTATGCAAAGCCTTCTTGGCGGCCAACATTTCATTTCAAAAATTACAAAATCCTGAATTAAAAAAATTTTTAGAACTGTATTGTGGGCGTACTGTACCGGACGAAAGTACTTTGCGCAAGGGCTACGTAAATGAGGAGTATATTAAAATAATTAGGTCTATCAAAGAAGTAGTCAAAAACCACTACGTATATTTAATAGTTGACGAAACTACCGATTGCTGTGGAAGATATATTGCGAACTTGCTTATAGGTGTTTTAAGTAGTTCATTTGGTGGCAAATCATATTTAATTGCTTGCAAACAATTAGACAAAACTAACCATCTTACAATTTTACGTTTCGTAAATGAAGCGTTAATGAATTTTTTTCGTCCGGAAATTGTACCAACTGAAAAAATTTTGCTTTTGCTTTCGGATGCTGCCACATATATGGTTAAAGCAGGTCAACAACTTAAAATGTTGTACCCCAATTTAATTCATGTGACGTGCTTAGCTCATGGTTTGAATAGAGTAGCAGAGGAAATTAGGAATCAATTTCCAGACGTAAATGCGTTAATTGGCAATGTAAAAAAAATATTTTTGAAGTCTCCCCTCAGAATCCAATTATATAAGGAAAAATTGCCTAATGTTAATCTACCACCAGAGCCTGTCATTACAAGGTGGGGTACTTGGTTAAATGCTGCAACATTTTATGCCCTACATTTTACATCTATAAAGGAATTAATCATGGATTTGGAAGAGGTAAATAATCAAGCGATTAAAAAATGTCAAGCACTATTTAAAAAAGAGACATTAGGTGCTGAATTAGCGTTTATTCAAAGTAATTATGAGTTTGTAAGAAGAATTATTTTAAATTTAGAAACGCAAGGAATGCCATTAAATGAGTCTGTTGGATTAATAGAGGAATTTCAGACTGGCGTTAAAAAAGTAAATGGTAAAGTAGGCCAAATTATTAATAAAAAGTTTTATGAAGTATTAGAAAAAAATCATGGTTATATATTGTTATCAAAGACTGCTAAAATAATTGGTGGATATTTAAGCGATCAGATTAATATTGAACCAAATTTAATTAGTAAATTTAAATATGCACCCATAACATCTGTAGATGTGGAGAGGAGTTTCTCAAGGTACAAACAGATACTGTCTGATAGACGACGTAACTTCTTAGTTGAAAATATTGAAAAATATATAATTGTAAACTATAACATTACTGCAGGCATTTAATTATTTTTATATATATATATCGATTTTTAAGTATGCTGAAGTTTGTAATCGCCTGTCTATAAATATATTTTATTTAGTTGTTTTTTTTTAATAAAATAGAGCTTTTAAATCTTGAGATGTTAGTTTGAATTGAACCTATTAAAATACCAACTTTATATAAAGGGTTCTTCATTAAGAGCTTTCCATGATGAGTATCTTTCCATGATTAAATGGCATAGACTGACGTTTCAAAATGTAACAGAATTGCGAAGCCATCTTCACTCCTAATCGAGAAATGTTAAAAACAAAATGCGTCGCTCTTAATGAAAAACCCTTTATAATAAAATTAATATACTATTTTAACAGTAGTATAAAATGCATGCATATTTTTACATAAATTATGCATATTTTTACATACATTTTGCATATTTTTATATGAAATTTGCATATTTTCTTATATTTAGTACATATATATGCGCATATTTTGCATAAATTTTGTGCATAAAATTCCGGACTCTAGTAATTACCGAAACCGGTAAAGACGAAAATAAAAATTTTAAATATCACTTAGTAGATGATAATATTTTATATTTCTATAACATATTAGTAATAATGGATAAAAACATAATTAAAAAAAAAAAAATTAGAAAAATAGTCTCAAAATAATGTGCTCTACATCGCTATATACCTTTGATCCGGAAGATATCGGACACCTGTATAGGCAATATCAAATCTTCTATAGGCAATATCAAGTCTTCTATAGGCAATAAAAAGTTTTCTATAGGCAATAAAAAGTCTTCTATATGCATATCAAGTCTTCTACAGGCAATATCAAGTCTCCTGGAAGCAATATCAACTCTTCTAGAAGCAGTATCGTCTTCCAGAGGCAGTATCTTGTCTTCCGGAAATAGTAGCAAGTCGCCTACAAGCATTTCAACTCTTTTGGAAACAGTGTCAAGTCTTTCACAAGCAGTATCGAGTCTTCTGGAAGCAGTATCGTCTCCTAGGACTATTTCAAGTCTTCTGGAAGTATTTCAAGTCTTTTGCAGTCAGTGACTAGTCTTCCAGAGGAAGTATAAACTGTTTTGGAAGGAGGTCAAGTCTTCTTACAGTATCATGTTTCCTAGATGTAGTACCAAGCTTTGTGTAATCACTTCTCAAAAGAAAAAACTCAATAATTCATTGAAATTAAAAATTTTATTGAAAATGGTAACTTCAATCCAGGTTAAATAATCCATAACAGTGCTGAGCTAAGAACTTCGCGATTTTATCATGATTTTGATTTCAAATTTTTTCCATGGCAACAAAACGTTCGTGTCAAAATAAAATTATCCGATTAAAAGTCAAGCTCTTGTGTATTTACTCCCGATTAAAATTTGTATTTCATTTTCAATAAGTAAGCATTTTGAATACATTCTTTGAGAAGTATGAACCTTTCTAACAAGTTCTAACATCTAGTTTCTGTGTCCAAAACAAGGACAGTTCCTTTCTATATTTAATAGTCGATAATACCGAAAAACCTGAAAAAATTATACTTGAAATTGCGCGATTTTCGGGATCAAAATTTTGTTGTTATCCTTGAATCCCGGGATTGCGTGCCTATATAGGTGCTTGTGCATCCATATATCCGGTCTGTCTTTCATATACAGACTGCACGCGGCCGACCTGCGGATAGATGCATTAGCAATAGCTGGGCGACCGTAAGTGGGCGGAGCTTGCGCTCTCAGATATCGAAACCTTTGATGCTTTGAGAACGGGTGGTTTTTATTAAAGTTAGTTATCAATTGTTTTTACTAACCACAATTTGTAAAATTATGTAAAATAAGAAGGATTTGTTAAAATTAAAAAGAAATAAATCCCTGGTACACAGTACTAGTAATTTTCTTAGTTATGAAGCATCAGATCATTTTAGTGCAAAAATATTACAGCAACAAATTTTCATCATAACTTCATACCAATAAAAAAAAATATAAAACAAATAAAATGAAACATAATTCTCCTCATTTATTTAATAAATGTTCAAATAAACCACCCTCTTGAGCTGAACAATAACCCAACCGGTTGTACAAATTTATGTTATTTAAATTTAATTTACCGGTATTTATGCTTATGCAAAATTTTTAGCACTGTTGTTGCTCCAATACCAATTTCACGGGCAATTTCGCGAGAAGATTTGTGCGGATTCAATTCTGCTAATGCACATATTGCAATCTCCAAAGTGCTGATGTTATCTTCTGCTTCATTTTTGTTTTTATTATTTATTAATGTGAAATTTGATTCGAAATATTTCACTGTATTTCGTATGGTATTTGCAGAAGGAATTGGCCTTTCCGGATAGTTCACAGCAAATAAATCGCGACATACTTCCGCAGAATTACCACCATAAAATTGCTTTATCATAAACAACTTTTCTTCGGGCGTATAATACTCCATTTTGAGAAATTGTGCACTACAAATTTTAGCGAAATCGCTAGGCACACTAACCCAACCACAATCGCTAAACAAATGCAGTAAATGAGTAAAAACCAGTCTTTATCGTTCTTCTGGGATGATTTGACGCCTGTCTAGGAATGATGTCATAGCTCTGTGCGAAAAAGTAAGAGAATTTCTATCGAAGTACTATCAAACCTACGAATAATGCCAGAAATTTCGATTTTTTGTTAAAATAAAAATCAATTTTTTAGAACCTCTAAAGATTTCATTTTTAATAAAATTAAAAAGATAAATTCCCAATTTGTATAAAATCGCATTGTACCGCCCTCCGTACGAGTATCACGGCTAGAACGGTGCGGTTGATTACGTCTGTCTCCGTCGCACTACGAGTTTCGTGCGGTTGCAGCAACCTGCGGATAGGGCTTTTCAATGTGTTAGACAAGGCATAGGACTTTAATGAGTTAGATAAAGAAATACATATCAACTCCAATCGTCCTGAGAAGTAAACATAGTATATCTGTTCTGTGTTAACTAATAGAAACCTTATGCCGTTCTTTTCCCACTTACGTTAAGCCTATCCGCAGCTCGAGTGCGAGCAGTCTGTATACTTCACAAACATTTTTTGTAGCAATGTTAATATCCAGTTGACATATTTCGATAATACTTTGAATTTTTTATGGTTGATTGTTTAAAATATTCCTAAAAGTATATACTACTAAAATTTAGTCAAGTTTTTAATGGCTTTTAACCCCAACAATATGACCCAATAATTGCATTTGAAGCTCCAAAATAATTTGATATTCAAAATAAGAGTATGTCCTCTGTTATGCATAACTTATGAAAGAAAAAGTAATTTAAATGATCTTGTTTTTTAATAAAACGCATTATGAAATTCACATTTTAAAATATTAGATTAATATATTTACAAAAAGAACCAATACAAAGGTACAGGCAGTACGAAAAAATGGAATCAAATTTTATTTATCATATATCCTGCAATGTAACATATCGTGTCATGGAATAATCACGTTTCAGATGGTTTAGTACGAAAGGTAAAACAACAAACTATGGACATGAGATCATAAAAAAAAACATATAAACGCACTGGTGATTCTTAAGTTAGAAGGACTAGGATGGAAAAGAAGAGGAAAGTTAAAACCCATTTACCAATTGAAAATCTTTCTTTTTAACAATGTACGAAAATAGAAATTAAAAATAAAACGACAAAAACCTATCGTAATAAATATCAGTCTCTCTCTAAGACGTAAACACACAATATTATGCTATATTTTGTTCGCTACAGGCATAGATATAAAAAATAAAAAAAGTTTGGACGACTTAAAACTTTATACATACATACATAGATAGTAGAATTTGATCATTTTTTATTACTTATTCAAGCTCAAATAATATACAGAAGAAATCGCTCTAAATCTAACAAATATGATGACTAAAAGCGATTTCTAAAGTACAAATTAATTGTTTATTAATCCCATTTACTAGGTTAATTATTTTCACCATCGTCAAAACAATAAAATTTAACCAACATGATTTTAGGTATTATTAAGTCTCAATTACATTGAGTTGAATAAATATATATAAACAAATTGATCGCTATATTTATAGGTAAATAATTGAATTTAATTGCTGATTAAAGAATGTTTATAACCACAAACTTAATTCAGTTAATTACCTAAATCTGTTCAAAAATTATGTTCTTTGCATTAACAAAATATGAGTTTTAGTTTAATTATGATAAGTTACAGTATAATATTACATCATATAATATAATAATAATAATAGTAATAATGATTTAAAATTAAACTTACAAGAAAAATTGTCACTTCTTTAATTAAATTGGATATTAAGAATATAATAGTCTTAAGGAAAACAAAGTTATAAAAATCAGTGAGCAAGCAATAAGAATCACGTTAAACAATATTTTATAACAGTCCACTGTATATAATTATACGTAATCTTTTATTCTCAATGAAAGAAAACCTAAATATGGAATATATAATATCACATTTTCGAAAATCTACATTCACAAAAACACTCAATAAAAAAATGAAACGGATTTAAAAGGAATATAAAAAATAAAATATAAAAAAATTGTCGGAGAAAAAATCTCATGTTTTAGAGGAAATGTGTATCTGGTATAAAATTTGATGCCAAACAAAAACAAAAAATAATCATGTCATGGAATTGGAAGAAAAATGTGGATTGGGAAAAAATAATCAAATTTTACACCAACTTCCCCCGTTTTGTTACCTTAAAACTTAGAATAAAAATCTCCCATATTTGAAACTAAACAAATTAAAAAACGCCTCTTTGTTCAAATCTCCTATAAAAATATAACCTTAAAAGCTACTTACTCTGTTTCGGTCATCTGCACCATTTACTCACCCTAAGTTTTGTCTTTTACGTTTTCATAACCACACTAACAAAAGAAATAGTTATCGAGCGATTACAAAAAAAAATTGGTAAAAAAATTACCAAACGCTTTAAAATTTTTCAAAATTAAGTCATTTCAAAATTAAAACCCTCTAAATTTTCTTGGTATTTTTGGACGAACAACTAACTATTTACACTAAAGACAACTGTCTGGGTGTTGGCTTTGGGTCTTCCGACCTTTTAAACACTTCGTGTCCGTCTTCACTTGGTCTATACTGACCCTTCTTGGATTACCCAACGTTACCAATGCGCTGGCTATTGCCAACCCAGCCGATTGACCCTTTACCACATACGGTTCCCCTCCCGTCGGTAATCGAACCAAAAGGCTTAAAACAGCGGCCCGATTTCCATTGCACGGTTCCAAAGCAATCGGGCTTGGAGAATCGCGTTTTTTCCTTTTCGAATCGGTGACTGTGGATATTGTATTCTCATCGATTCGTTCCTTACCCTCCAACTCAACCAGCACTTGAGAAAACGGTCTGGATGCCATTTGTTCCATTTCAACAAAAAGTCTTTGACGACGACGATACATGTCATAACGTTGTTTTATTTTCCATAAAAATGCTGCTACTAAGAGCAATGCTAAGAAACATCTTAAAGAAAATCATCATAAAAATTACAAAAAAATAATTGATAATTAATTACTTACGATGAAAATGTAATGAAGAACTGTTGAATATTGAGTTTAAGATATTGAGAGAACGATATTTGTATCCAAAGTGGTGATTGGAAGTCGTAAACGTATACGTAAAAAGTCGTTAAGGAAACATTATTTTCTTCGCCAAAATTGTACTCAGACTTTAGAAACCGCGTTTTAAAATTATTGGTACAATTATGAGCCGTGTATATTGCTTTTTCCTCTTTTGAGTTGGCTTTTCGCACCGTTACGTTCATCTTGGCCATGACGGAACACGCTATCATAAATTCAGCGTCTATATCAGGTTTGTTCGGAGAATTTTGGAAGTTGATTTGAGTATAGTGACGGTCTTCCTTCTTGGAAAGGTTGAAGGTAAACTGATAATCAATCGCCAGAGCATCTAAATGATAAATTTGTTAGTAATTTTGGTCAATATACATGTGGTGCACTAAACAATATCACAGTGTAATTACAACATTGGCTTAAATTAACCGCTATTTTATGACATAAATATAAAAAAGAAATCAGAATAAATTTTAAAAGAAGGCAAGTCTCCAAATTTTTAAAGCTCATCTGACGGATCATTAACCTCTTAAGCCCTTTTACCGTTGAGTTAATTACAGTTTCACCTTGTTTGGTTTATTTAAACAATGTAGAAAATATTCTTCAGATATACAGAGTATATCTGATTTATAAGGAACGGAATATATGTCAATATGTTATAAATTTCGTCACATCAAGCAGAAAAGTTCTTAAAAACACCTGCTCAATTCTCAAATGTAACCGAAATACAGCCAGTTAAACTGCCTTTAGGGCGAGTGAGAATTGGGTATTTGTGCTGATAGCGAAGGTCCTGTCGTCATGTGGTCCGCCATCAGCCAATTCTAACGAAATACCCGATACAGAAATACCCAATTCTCCCTTGCACTAAAGACAGCTTAAATGTATAAGTTGACATCACCATATCACGCATGGCTGTTGTGAAATACTCATTTCTCATTGTTTGACATTTAACATTATTTGGCATTTTACCAGTGGTATCTAAAATCTTCGAGGTCTTATTGAAAAGCCAGTTACAAAAATATTTTGAAGCCAACAAATTGTTTAACGAGAGTCAATGCGGACTTAGACTGGGTATATCCGATACTGATTCGTAAACTCTATGCGCATAATATCTCACCACTAAGTTGTAGGCTTCTTTCTTCATACCTCAAGGACTAGTATCAGTCTGTTAAAGTTGAAAATCATCTATCTGAACCGGGTTAACTTTCTTGCGGAGTTCCACAAGGGTCAATACTTGGACCCCTCCTTTTTCTAATTTACCTATATGACCCACCGAGTCCGCTTAGTGATGGCATGTTGTTGCTCTACGTGGACAACACAACATTGATAACGGTTGCACCTATGCGAGATTCCGCATTGTTTCGACAATAACAACTCATATCTCTAGCGAAAGATTGATTTCGAATCAATCAGTTTTGGCTTTGAATCGGTCTAAGACTGTGAATATAACTTTTGCTTTGCGAGCTGTTGATGAGGCTTGTTCATCGAATAAGTTTCTCGGTTTAATTGTTGATCCGGAACTTAGCTGGCATTCCCAATGTAATATTCTAGCGAACCACCTTAGTTCGATGGGTTATTTACTTCATCGCCTAGCTGGTATTGTTTCGCTGGAAGTTCTGACGACTTACTACTTTTCCTTTTATCAGTCCCAATTGTCGTATGGATTTTTAATCTGGGGTCATGCTTCTGCCTGTAAATCCTTCTTCACAATACAGAGGAGAACAATTAGAATTATGATGGGACTTGCCTACAGAGATGACCGTCGGCAGGCTTTTAGTGAATTGAGAATCCTAACATTACCCACTCTTTTTATATTTGAGTCCGTTAAATTACGTTATAAAAATAGAGACGTTGGCGTGAAAAGGCGAGCACATGCTGATAAAACTCGTAACGAGGCTGATATTCAACTAAATTATATACGTCTTGCGAGATCTCATTTTTCAGTCAAAATCTTGTAATATTGTATTTTATGACTTGTGTAAACCTACGGTGCTAACACCAAAAAATATTACTATTGTTATTATAGTGCATAAAACTCATTTTGTTCTAAGTACAAGTATCCATTCTCAACGTGCAGGTGTGCAAACTCTAAATGAAGTTGAACAAATTCAACCGACTGAATAGTCGGTAGAACGCAGTCCATATACCAGTACAAGGAGACTTTCTCGTCGTTTCGATACTCCTCATGTAAAAGTATAGAGAACATTACGTACTCATGACTTGCATCCATTCCATGTGCAAGCAGAACAACACCTTGAACCATCAAGTGGAATTAATAACAATCTAAATGATCACCATTGATCTGAGGATAATCATGCCAGTGTTGAAACACATTTCTCAAGTAAAATTATCTATGAATGGTATGGTGTGGAATGAGTGACAATAACTTAATTGAGGCTTATTGAGTAGTATTAAACTCGTACTATCCATACGATTGTAACGTATGAGTCTAACAGCCACAGATATTTAGCTTCTAATAGTGTAAGAAGGTATTCCTTTGGCTATCAGAGCCAACATGTTCTTCCAGACTGACGAGACCCCTGCTTACTACGGGCGTTAAGTGAGGCAATACCTGTAGCAAACCTTTACAGATCGTGGAAATCAGTTGGCCTGCCTAGCCACCGGATCTTAATTGATTAGATTACGGAATGTGGGGATGACTCAAAAGCGATGTTTATCAAGTGAAAAACACGCGTGATGGGTTAATCAGCTCAATTATATTGAGCTCAAAGAAAACCTCCTGGAGGGTATCCGTTGAAGCGTCATGTGCAGATCATAGGCACATTCAATTTAAAATTGACTTCGGGATGAAATCGGACTGCAAGTAACCGTAATCCCCGTACCAGCAATTGGGACTTGTTTACGAGTTGCCTTGCAGATACCTAACTAGTGTCATCACAGCCTTTAGGAACTACGATCAGATTGAAATAGCAACGAAGCAGATCTTTGCGGTTATTCGTTCAGCCTACTACAGTAGTAGTTCACTGAAAGTGAAAAGTAATAATCGGCGCACGCCTTGGATGATTGAATCTCTTAACTCCGAAAGATAAGAAGTCAACATAAACAAACTCTAACAAATTATTGTAAAAATATACTTAAAACAAAAAGAGATCTTGGATGAGGTTTTGTGAGGACGTGAAAGACACGCCTAGCAGTGCTATTCATAAGATTCTCGCTAAAGATTAAACACTGCCATTGAACTCACTTCAGCATAGTCGCGTTAGAGCCGCTCATGCAGACTCACTTCCCAGAAAGTTTGGTGATGGAAGCTAATAATGTTACAGCGGGCTATTCCTGCATGGAAATCGTCCTACAAATACGGATTGGAGTGTGGCTAACTAAGTCGTCACTCCCACATCTGAGCAACGAGTGTCGCCTGAAAATCAAACCGGCAGAATGGACTAAGATAAGGGTATCATATACAGAGTCTGATGAAATTGTCTGGAATATGGTGAATAACTTCGTCATTCGTAGTTTCACAGAAAACTCTTTTAAATAAAAGTTTCTTTATTATATTTGCCACTTTTACAGATGATACTTAGAGTATTGTTTTTTCTTTCGTTGCTATGCCAACCAACAATGTTATTTTAAATGGATTGCATATTATTTTTCGCATATTTTTTTAAGCATAAATCCCTTTACGTGATGAACATATCAAATCATATGATTGTATAAGGAAAAAAATCGAGAAAACATGCGTTTTATTACAATATTAAATCAACAAATCACTGTAGGCATTAAACGATGTCGTTGATAGATTTAAATGTCAAAAAATGACAGTAAACACGGCGCAATTAAGCGTTATTAATTATGTATGTATGGGTACGGTGATAGAAGAAGTATCCAAAATATGAAAAAAATTCTTTAGTGAGTTTTTTAGTAATTAATGTCAAGTCGGCTGGTCGAAATTTAAAACTACAAACATTTCAGTCATGTAAGGTAGGTATTTAAAACTTGTATGGAATAAACTAGACGTAATCTCAAAAATTGTTTGGACCTAATTGGGCCTAGTTTGACTATCTTTGTGCACTTGTCGTAGTCTTTGCGAAACGATTTAAGGTCTTACCCCAGGAAGACTGTACTGACTCTATACTCTATACTATGATCACATATGGAACGGCAGCCTGGTATAGGAAAGTCCGACAGACTTCAGTTATCAGTAAGCTTTCAAGAATTCAATGAGTAGCTGGATTGGCAATTTATGGTGCGATAAGCACTACGCCAACTCTAACAATGCATATTCTACTTGGGCTAACTCCTTCGCACACGCATATAGAGAAAGTTACCAAACCTGCCATTTACAGATTTAGGCAATATGTCCAAACCTGCTCCGACATGTCTTATCATTGATATTATAGGTTCTGATATTGTGCTATCAATGCCGACAGATTTGACGGGGTCATTGTCAGTGCTTAATGCTCAATACCAGATTAAACTGCATAAACGGCAGTCCCAGATTGAAAGTGAAGGTCCTCTGGTTCAAACAGTTATTTACATGTTCACAGATGGATCAAAAACGCCAGAAAGAGTCTAGGTAGGTGTATACTGCTAGACACTTTGTAACAAGCTTGGGTACTTGCTATATTGTATTTCAAACGAAGGTATTTGCTATTCACATGGGAGCTAAAATTCAAACTAAGTAGTGATAACAGAGTCTCTTTGATCTGGGTCCCAGGCCATTCTGGAGTTAGTCATAAAGTGCCGCATGAGTAAGTACATGTAAGCAGCGTTAATGCTTATGTGGAGCCAGAGCCAGTATGTATTTTCGTATGACTTCGCCTACTATGGACTATATTAATGTTCGTTAAGTGTATTTAAGTGCATAATTTTATCTATCTAAGGTTGGTTAGTCCACCTACCCGATATAAAATTATGTTAGGCACATCAGGCGTTTGAGTTAGATTGTGTACAATGAGAACCCTTCCTTTAAAGTCGGAATTTTTATACTTTACGTATACATTTAAATTTACATTTAAATAAATCAGTTTGTGCATTAACTTGCTGTATTTCAGTTACTTGCGAGCATACAGCACATGTTTTACGAACTTTTTAACATTTTTCTGCTTAAAATGAACAAATCTGTAATGTACATACGTTCATACTATTCCTCTATCATGTGTACACCTCCCATGTCTTTGTTGTATTCTACAACTGCTAAATGCTTTTTAACTGTCCTCCATTCAGATTTACATCTAGAGTATCGTTGTCGTGGAAAAAGCTTATCATTACTATATCAATTTTGTCCTTCCGTTTCAAGAGCTGCTTCTTTCTAAACTGTGCAATTTGTTCAGCTCTTGCCAATTTTGCACCTGCTAACTGTTTCTGGGATTTGAATTACAAGGCATAGATGACACTTTTAAAATACACTGAAAACTATATAGAATATTTTTCCCCTTCATACGATAAAAGTTTTTTCTATAAAATTGATAGTTTCTGAGATATAAGTACATTTCAATTTAAATACCTTACCCAATATATTTTGTATTTTCGTAACTTAATGCAATTTCTTTTCATAGGTTCAAATCCGGGCATCGGGTTTTAACTACGTATTACAACATATATTGTAATAAGCTATTAATTTTTTTATTCAATGTTCGAGCAATTTTGTGTGAAAGTAACTCTCGTTTTAATTATGTAAGTTAAATAATAATCTCATATTTTAAAACTACATACTTTGAGAAGTAATTTTCATTTATAGTTTTAAAAATATTATGAGTGTCACTATTATATTCTAAAATGCAAATATATCTGGCATCACCACTTCGCAACGACTTTCGTGTTAACTGTGTACGGGATAACCGCTTAAGAGGTTAAGAATTAATTATCGTACTAATAGATGGCGATAACAAACATTGCTACAAGTTAATCTAATAAGAATATGGAGACCAAGTCGTCAGAAACTTATATCACTAAAAGTTTGTGATAAAAATGACTGCTTTTTTAATTTATGGTTAATTTACCCCAATTATTATTATAAAAACTTTTATGTACCACCACGTATACAGATTGTTTCTAAATAGATGCGAAAGATTCTAAGGGATGATTTTCAGCAAAAATTGGGGGTCTTTCACATAACTTTTTGTTCAAAACCTCATCCCCAACGAGTTACATATCTTAAGTTAAGGAAAAGAATGTTTTTATTTAGTAAATCTACTATGATGAAAATTAGAAAAATGAGATTTGGCAGTTAACTACTACTTCAGCTTTACTTATGGACGATTTTTGTAACTCTAAAATTTTATTGCAAGATATCTGATATATATCTGATGCAACATATCAGCTAGCAGGCATCGGACCGGTAGATGCGTTAAAAATAACGCGTCTACATTTAATTAAAAACTTGATTTCTTTTTTACTCTTTTAACTTATTTCTCTTTTAACTTGTTTTTAAACAAAAAAATATGAAACACACCCCTATGAAAAATGTATGTATCTATGTCTTAGATGTTAACACGAGTGTATTTCGATATCTGGCAGATTTCATTTCCGTGCCATGCACAGTCCCAGTGTCGGTTAGCCCTTGTCAGGATCCGCTCAAGAATCTTACTTCCTTGCGGACCCCTCAAATCGAGGTGGAGAGAAGCTCAATAACGTCACCCAAACACCCAAGAGTTTAACCACTTAGCCACCTCTCAATCCCAAAGACATCCCTTAATTCAATTTAATCAATTTAGAAACACCTGTATAATATATTATTTATAGATACTTACAAAAACATGATCCCTTATTAGATGGATCTCCAGTATAATGATTTGCTTGATCGCACTTCTCACAATGATCCCCAATTAAACCTTTAGTGGTACAAAAGCATTTTCCAGTATCCGAATGACATTGTGTGGCATGTCCATTGCATTCGCAAGGTTGACATTTTCCGCCATTTACGGGACTTCCCCAATAACCGGGTATGCATTTTTCGCAATGTGACCCAGTTGTTAAGTCATTACACGATTGGCACACGCTAGTATTGCCACGACAGCTTGCATGCCCGTTACATTGACATAACGGGCATGTGGTGAAATGCCAACGATCCGATGGACATGTATTCGATGGTAATGATTGAGTGTGAAGTGTTGGACCTGCGTATCCACCGGGCATACATTTTCCCAGACCGGTTTTTGATCCGTCATCGCACCAACCGCATGCTGGTTCGTCTCTACACTGTCCGCACGTTAGATAAGAACTACACTGGGATTTCTCTTCTTTTCCACCGCTTCGGCACGTGGTGGTTTTTGTTGTCCATTCCCGGCATTGTCCGTATGGATAACTGGAGATGTAAGCGTTTTTATCGATACATCTACCTTCGTTTTGGCACCATATACATTCTTCTTCAGTACAATTTAAGCAGGATGTGTACTCCGAACATACTTTAGCGCATGTTGTTCGTTCATTATGAACTTGAACGTTTCCGCATCTAACTCTCCCTTCAAATTCCCAGTTACAAAACGAATTAAGGCCGCACGATGTGCACGTATGGAGCTGGTTGCAAAGAGGCGCTGGATCCGGCAAGCACGATTTCATTTCCACAATCCCTGATTGACTCTCTTTACAGTCAGTGCTGTGCGTACAATTTCCATTGCACCAAACGCAATCATAAGTCGTCTGGACGCAAGAGATACAATCTTGAATCTTATTACATTTTTGTTTTTTATTTAGAATACTTTGAGTGATGTCTGTTCGACTTGATATTGGACATTTGCACATTGTACAACCTGGTTCGGTCCGAGCGTCTTGGAGTTCGTACCTCTTGATTGATCGATCATTTATTGGGATGCATTTTGAGTTGCTGTTGTCCCATGCACAACTAACTCCCGGCTTTTGACTTAAACATGATGTTTGGTTTTTCAGTGCGGTACAATTTCCGGGTGTGTATTTTAAAATATCGGAAAGCATTTGCCCGTCAAATCCGCCATAAATGTAGAGAGAATTTTCAAAAATGACTGCGGAATGTCCATACCTCGATAAATCGGCACTTAATTCTATAGGAATGCTTAATGTATGCCACGAATCGCACGCAACTTCGTAAGCAAGTAATTCCGAGCTATAACATTTCGCTCTGAAACTATGAGCAGTATCATTATGAGTATTTCCACCAAAAATCAACATCAATCCCGGAGAAATAAACGTGGCAGTATGCAAAAATCTCACGGAAGGTCCCTCATTTAATAATCGCCAAATTCTGCTGATTGGTTCATATGAATACAGAACGTTATTTAACATTGAGTTTTGATTTTCTGATGAAATATATCCACCATAAACGTAAATCATCATACTATAACTATCATAGGTGGCGGTGTGACCATACCCCCCTTTAACAGGATAACCATCTGTATTTACGTTATGCCACTCTCTAGTACCAAAATAGTATTCTTGGACGTTATTCAAGTAGCCATATCGGGGCGAATATCCGAAAATTACAACCATTCGATCAGATTTTTTATTGCTGTTTGTGACAATTGTGGCCGTATGCCCGGACAGTTCTAAAGGGCCACAAAGTAAATAACTTGCGTTACAAGGACCAGATTTAACCGTAACATTCTCCCAAGCTTTCGCGTTAATATCAAAAGCCCATAATTCTGCAGTTGGGCCTCGGTTTCCAACTACACCCCCATAAATAAAAATTTTGTCACCATATAATACTGTAGAATGAGCATAACGTAAAGACGGGCCTTCATTATAATGATGCGTTTCCCAAACGTTCCCATTAAAATCATACGTATAGATAATACTGGTACTATTAATATCGTACCTTTGCCCAGCAATTATATACAAAGAATCTCTCCAAACGGCAGCCCCATGCGATGCAGATCCAGGCGGAACAAAACCAGATGGTTGAATCGCTTCCCAATAACCATAATCAGCCAACTGACCGCAATCATCTCCTTTATAACCATTACTACAAACGCAACCCATATGTTCGCAATATCCTCTCCCAAGATGATTATTACAATTATTTGGGCATTTCTCGATATGACAAGCACTCCCGCCCCATTTCCCATCGCACGTGCATACCTTTTCGATGCAGATTCCATTCCCGGAACAAACCAATCCCGAAACTTTCGAAGGGCAAGCGTTTAAACGATAGGTCATATTAAAACCGGACATGTTGTAGGCGTCATCACTGAAAAAATGGACAAGGGCCGAACCGGAAGTGGCTACCACTTCGGGTACTTTGCGGATACTGTAATCGTGCCGGTACATTAAACCGCTGAATACAGCAAGTAGAGGCGACTCGACGCTGTCTCCGTCGAAGATGTACAAATGATCCCAACCGCATTCCGTCGCAAACTCTTCCAGATGAAAAGTTATCGTGGAGTTCGGCGCATCTATTAACCAGGAACATTTCAGGCCAATTGAATAATTACCCAAGCCGTCGTGAATCGTACCGGTTGGACTTGCCAAACTGTAACAAAATTATTTTAATTTATTCATAAAGTTCAATATAAAGATAAATGTAGTTTCAATTCTATGAGAAAAGAAAAGAGACCATCTACATAAAAAAAATATTAAATAACATTCTGTATAATACAATATAGAGGGCGGTTTAGATTAGGGCTTCTTAAACTGTTTTTAAGCGATCCCCAATGGAATTAAATTAAAACATGGGTTTGATTAACCCTGATCCTCTCTATCGGGGTGCACTTAAAATCCAGACTTAATTTTATTTCAGTTTTAAATTTTTTTTGAAGCCCGAGCTTTTGGGTAGTTTAATTTCATTGTTTTTTAATTTAAACGCCATTTCAAATTTGAAATTTGATTTTTGTAGATTGGAATTCGACGTTTTTCTGCAAGAGGACACCATATAAGACGTCATCGTCAGTTGACGATGACGAGGATGATGAAATTTCTGATAATAGTTTAGTTTATACCTACGTATGTAGCTAAAGATATCATTGGATGGTCAAAAAATCCAAACTATAGAAAAATTAGGTGCTCACGTACAAATATATTGAATGTCATTCTTCATCTAACGGCCAACAGTTCTGAAGTTTTTATCATAAGAGATTCATTTTTGCTGTTTATTATGCCAGAGATTACAAATATTATTCTAATGGAAACAAACTGTAAGGTTACCGACTTTTACAAACGACAGAATGCTAGCACCCTCTAAAAACCAAGAATGTTTGTTCCAACAAGTAATAATGAAATATTGGCCTATGTTGCACTTTTATTTACAAATCTATCGATTTGTTATGGTGTACTACTACTGATCCTGCCTACCGTGACACTATCATTCAAAAACGAGGAAACGACAAACTGGCTGCAATCCAGGTGCCCATACATGAATGAATCAACAACTAGTTCCGTATAGAGGTAAAGCTCCATTCCGTGAGTATATGAACAGCAAACCTGCAAAATATGGGATCAAGATTTGGACCGTGACAGACTGCGATTCTGCATACATAATAAATATGCAGGTATATCTGGGTAATACTATGATTTAGAAAAAATTATCTGAGTATGAATTGTGTGCACATTTTTTTAAGAAAAAAACACTAACAATAAGTAACCAGAAAAGAACCAAGGAGAGAGAGTTGTACTGGATTTAGAACCTGCAATTATCAGATTAAATGTGGGTGAAAAGAATGATCCTCACCCTCAGCAAAAATAAAGCGTTCGAACAAATTGCTTTCTAGACCATATAAATTTACAAATTTTTCTATGTTTACGTGCACAGACAATCGTACTCTAGTACCATATGTGTCAAAAAATAGATTATTAAACTTGCTCAACAATATTCAACACAAAGCAAGACCAACAAACGGCCCATGATCCTATTTTATCATATTTTGGATATAGTTGTCATCAATGCACTAAATGAATGGATGCCCGCTAATGCTGGCTGGAAAGACGATGATAAAGATTAACGAAGAAAATTTCTCCTGCAGTTGGTAAAGAATTTAACAAGAAGAACATCATTCGTCGTTACAAGAATACATAACAACGTATATATTCAACGTCAGCTCAAAGATTTGATGATACAAGTTATAGCAGAAGTACAAAGTAACCAACCTTTGTTACAGAAAACGTGACAGAAAGACAAGGCAACAGTGCAAAAAGTTTGTTTATGCTGAACAGTTATCAAAAAATTTGTTTTTCCAAAACTGTAATTTATAACTTTTTAAATGTATTTGATATTTTTGTAAATTAAAGTTTTCGTTGGGGTACAAATGCATCCCACCTGGTAGTCATCAAAAGAAAAATCAATATAAAGTAGTAAAAATAAATTGTAGAACCCGTTTTTTATCAATTATACGTGTATAATGTAAGTATATGGAATGAACTCAATGAAATTAAAATTGCCATGTAATATATAATAATAATATATATAATATAATAATAATATATTCTACCATGGTGCCACAAAAAGTACAAAGAAACAAGTCATCACATTCAATTATAAACACAAAAACAATAAAATTAATTCTTATGATATTAAATTATAATTAGCCTACGCTCGGATATTATAACCGGTCTCAATCTTCATAGAGGTACTCCCGCAAATTATAAAATTCGTAATTAAGTAAAAATGTTTTAACCGTATTCTTAAAAATATTCGGTGCGGTAATTTTTTTATGCAAGTTGGTAGTTTATTAAATAATTTAACAAAATCATATTGCAGGTTTTCTTCAAAAAAACGCGGTACTAAAGTAACGGCAAGTCGAGGTGAGTAGTTTCGTATTGACTTTTACTTGTGTATCTATTGCGGTTGGTTTTGAACTAAAGTATTGCTTTAGGGATAGTAATGGATGCAATTCTTTGAATGATTCTTATCAAGCTGATTCTGTCTATACGGACGTTAGTAAGGTTTCCAACCAGGTGGATCACAACTTACTACTTCTTAAACTATCAAAATTTGGTACAGACGGTAAACTTTTGCAAAAGCTTGCAGGATAACCATCGAGGCCCTTTGCTGTTTAATATTTATTTGAATGATATATTTGATGTCGTTCAATATATACAATGTTTAATGTATGCTTACCACTTAAAACAATTCCCCCGTGTCTCTTCTCCTCTTGATTGTTCTAGACTGTAATCTGATTTAAATAATCTTCATGCCTTTTGCTTAGCTAATCAAATATGTAAAAATACCGTGAATAATCTAATTATTTGAACATTTCAAATCCCTAATAATAACAATAAAGAGTATCAATACTGTCGTGAAATCCTAAATATCATGACAAAATGATAACAATACTAATCCATTAAAAAATTGTGAACATATCAGCTACTCACGATGGAGATATAACTAAAATTGACCCAGATTCCCTCCAACTAAACGAAACGATACCAAGTACATTTCATCAATCATGTAATTGATTACATCTTTAAACAAAGAATGAAATTGGAATATGGAACGGAAATCTAATTCACAACAACTAACGTTCCCAGCAAGAATTTAACACTTCTCCGACAAGATTAGATAAGAAGAAAAAAAATTCTTGAATCATTAGTACTGCAATTTGCTTGCTGTATTGCAAAAAAATTTTTCTAAAAATAGCATAATGGTATTAAGCTCAGACAATTCTCTCATGGTCATTTTTATAAAATAAATATTAACAACTTATAGTCAAGTTAAACAACCATATAGTCAAAGGGAAGAAAAATCCATCATGGCTTACCAGGTATAATACATAATTCTTGGAAGGAACTGAGGTCTTTCACCGCAAATAGCCGAATGCACTTACATAACAATAAGCAGACCTAAAAAGCTTATTTCGTATCACTGGCTTAGTGTGGAAAAACAAGCACAACAGTAGCTGACACAAATTCCGCGCAAAATGGCTCTTGAATTTGGTCTCACACCACTTCATCTATACAGACAAAAAGAGGAATCTATAGGAGTCTCATCTCTGACAATATTATCTTCACGCAAGTGAACACTTCAAAATATTCAAAACCCCTTTGCTTCGGATAATAACTGAGATAAACAAAACTGACGAGATTTTAAAGCTCAGATAACTCCTAAAACATCAGTTTTCCATGTTGAACAAGCTGAAGGTCATACTCGTCGACTTTGCACTGACGAGTTCGACGCTAGTGACCATATGGTGTGTAATCCTACCCGTTATTACATAAATAAATAAATTTAGTTAAATTAACTTAGTGCAGATCATAATTACAAATTTTTAGAATCTACATTGGAACGCTTTGCAACCCCCTTGGGTAGTCGCTACCCACAGTTTAAGAAAACCCGGTCCAGATTTTAATGGGGAAACTTTGCTAGCTTCTTGCCGTAATAATGCAAATTCTTTATATGAACATAGTGTCAAACCCTTAATTTTCGAGTAATGAGCGATCAAAGTTGAGGTAATAATTTACATTTTGTTTTATGTATTGGTTATAAGTAAGTAAACCATACAATTTGAAATATTACATGTATTTATTATTATGTTATAAAGACCTCAGTTTCAAGAATACCTGAAGCCTCTCCATCTCCCTCTAAAACTTAACAGCATGGAATATTAACATAAAAATATAGGTTTTAAAGCTTATGCTTTAATTGTACATTTTTGTTTCTTTTTTTTTAAGTGAAAATATGTGAAAATATAGAGTGTGGTAAAATGGTTATTAGAAAAAAAAATTTTAAAGCTTACTATGGAAGTTAATCTATCTGCTCTCATTTGTAAATTCTTTTTAAACATACTTCTAATTCGTAGAGAACATCATTATTAGCAGAAGAGCATGTAGTAGCAATACATTTCAAATGGGATTTACTTTACCGCATACTGTCGTATTTTACGAAATAAATATACTTGCCTGTATTCAAAATCGTCTTTTTCATAGGTTATTTCTTTTGAAAAAAAACAGATTTATGCCGAAATTTTTGACATAGTCTAATTATCTCAAAAAGTAAACGTGTTAATTTATTAATAAAGATTTCTGAGATATTGGAAAAGTATAAGACGTTCTATTTAAACAAACAAAGTTATGGCCCCCCAAACATTGCATAAAATAACCGGTACTGGTAATCTCTCTGTATAATATAATCCAATAGTATTAAAGGGGTTCGAAAAAAACAAAGGTTGGGACCCTTTGTTTAGCGATATGCCAAATTAGAATCTTCAATGTTTAGTAATAATGCTGATAACAAATTTGAATAATTATATATTTCAAAAATTTTCTCAAAATGGTTAATAACCTAGGCATTTAAGACATGTACTTAATATAATAATTAAAATGACACACAGTTTGATTTAAATAAATGAATTTGAGTACGGTCTCGGAATAGTAAAACAGTCTGTATAACTATACAGAACATAGTTTTAATCGACACATCTTTGACGAATGTATGATGACATACAAATATTTTTTATTTTATTTTCAACAATATAGCCATAAACTTCTGCCCGCTTGATTAATACACTCTGTATATCACTCACTTTGCTTGTGCTCTATTTATTTTGCGTTTGTACGCAAAAAGATAACAAATAGTTTTAATTAACGGTTTTGTGATCCATTGTTTTCGTCGTATAGTTTTAATGATGTAAATCGAAAACAGTATTTATTATTAAAACGACGTAATTGATAAATTTAATATTTATTTATTTCAATCCTGACATATTTCGACCTTATCAGTCTTCTTCAGAGGATTGTTGTCAAATAAAAATTGAGAAATTCTAAAAGTAAATTTCAATCTCGAGATACGGTTCATTAACAATTATCAAAAATGAAATGAAACACATTAGTACGTTATTAACGTTGTTGTATGAGACACCACAGAATTCAGGTTTAGTGTTTCATACAACAACGTTAATAACGTACTAATGTGTTTCATTTTACTTTTGATAATTGTTTATAATTGTTAATGAACCGTATCTCGAGATTGAAATTTACTTTTAGAATTTCTCAATTTTTATTTGACAACAATCCTCCGAAGAAGACTGATAAGGTCGAAACATGTCAGGATTGAAATAAATACATATTAAATTTATCAATTACGTCGTTTTAATAATAATTACTTTTTTCGATTTACATCATCAAATAGTATTAAAAAGTGTTTATCACCATAGCTGTTTTTTTCATTCGGTAGAATTTAAAGAAATAAATTCTATTTTTTGGATGGATGTATTTATAAAAAAAAGTTTTGTCGGATTATTCTATCACGTTATTAAATCTAGGACCTATATGTTAAACAGGGTGATGCAATTGACACAGAGCAGATATATGTAGTAAACAATAAATTAAGATAATTTAACACAGCTTATCAATATTTAGTATATTTATTCTAAGTGATATCCCTGAGAAGGTATAGCCCGTCTAAATTGAATTTTAAATGTTTAAAACAATGGCTATCTCAGTAATAAATTAAGCTAGAAAACCCAAATTTTATATGCATTATTATATATGAGTGCATCAAGGGTATTAATTGGTACCACGTTGAGAACAAATAAGACGGTTCAAAGGATTGATTAAGGTTGCTGACAAAATTCTTTTCACTCTTTTTATCTTTTAAAAACTTTGTCATTTATTAAAAAGGGAATAAGTACATATTTCAATAAAGTTTACAAATAACATTCATTAATTTTTTTTTATTTACATACAAAAATTAAATAACTTTAATTGTACTTTATAACCCATTTGTCAAGTTTCCTATTGTACTTAACGAAATACATGCCTTTAATTGTCCTTGCTTTGTGTCTGTTCTTCTATGAATCACCTTGTATAAACGTAACATTACATGCAGATCTTTCTATTTAAAATGTTAATAAAAACAGGTTGTTTCGCCAACCAGGTAGCGAAATCTTACTTTATGCTACTAAATGCTGAAAAGATACTGTTATAACTTATAACCTGACATATCCAAGCTACGTTAGATAATAGTATAATAGATTTAGTTAAAAGACTTTTACGTCCAGCTACGTAAAATCCAACAAGAAAAGCAAAGAATTTGGTACCAATAATGGTTAATTTTTTGTTACGAACAAATTGAAAACACAGCATAACTAACAATTAATTTCTGAAATTTGTAAGTATGGGACGTTCAAAAATAAATAGTGGATTAACAAATCATTAACCAAGTTCTAAATGTCATTATATAATTTGGTTGTTTTATTAATTTGTGTTTTTTAAAACACGCAGTTTTCGAAAAATCTTGTTTGATACATGATAGCGAAATTTTTTTGCACGCAAAAAACTTTCTTTCTCAAATGCAAAAGTGTTATTTCACTATCCAGAATAAAAAATAACTATTATTATAAAACTCGCCTGTTCTCAGACTCGTTCGATAAAAATTCACTTTACTGACTGGGTACATAAATAACTACTTTGACGTAAGTTCCTGAATATGATTATCTAAAAAATCGAAAACGGCAGTAGTTCTTTTTAGCCACACGTACATCCAAAAAGTACAAAATTGTAGTATCTTTAATTTAAAAAAAATGACTATTTTTGCTTAATAATAGTCAAAAATCATTAATAATCTTCAACAATTTATTTCAGAAATCCATGAACTGCTAGTCCTATAGAAAATGAGATATGAACAGATCCGGAATGAACAGATTCTATAATCTACTGATTATTTAAGAAAAGTACACAAACTATAATGGTATCCTTGTTTCTAATAAATCTATTCCTGATGAACTTGTGTACCAACACCTTAGAAAATTTAGTTAGTCTGTTGATAACGACAAGAAAAGTTCGATCTAAAACAAATTTTATTCCGTAGAAACTAAAAACCAACAAGATTTACATTTAGCAATATTGATAGACGCCAATTTTGTTAAACAGGAAATTAAGGGTAAAAAGAAGAAAATCTGAGATAATGATTGTGGTGTTGCTGCATTTTAAACTCAAACAGACAAATAGTAAATCGTGTGTATGCAATATAGCAATGGCGAGTTTACTTCCGTTTGTAAAAATTTCTTTTTACAAATACATGGAGTTTCTGGAGATCGAGTTGCAAGATTATTATGTATCCTATTGGTGCAGTATACCTGTCGATAAGAGAAGCACAAATCGCGATTGATGACAACATGTGTGTTCTTATCCATGAACATATCTCTAAATTTGAGATGAGACAAATCCATACGGTTTTAAGAAAGACCAATGTTTCCATACACAGCTAAATATCTCAAAAATGTATGAAATGTTCCAAAACGACCATACACACGAGCATAATTTTTATTATAGTTATTTTAAGGAAACCTGCAACCCAACATTCGAGCTGCAGCAATTTGATGTTTGCAGACAATGTAAGAATTTCAAATCCAAACTAAGAGGCTTCTGTCTAAGCGACAATATAAAGAAGTTATATACAAAACAAAAGGATATAAGTAACGCGCTTTCTTTTGATTTTGTGAAAAATTTAAATGGTAAATATCCATTGATATATAATCATCATCTTAAGCACAGAGTATAAAGTATTCCTATTTAACATTTTTTAAAAAGTAGTGGGGCATAATTTTACTAAAAATACACCGGGTGTCCCGTTAAGGGTACGGAGTAGTTGTATCACGAGAACGGTAAGGCAAAATGGTTTGAAAAAAAAATTATTGTCAGCAAAGCGGCCAAGAGAAATATCTGGAAATTATTTTTAAATTCGCAATGTGACCACTAGACCATCTCTATGACTCAACTGATGACTATGACCGAAATGTACGTCAGCATTTAGATGACCAATATTGTGTTATTCGAAGAGGCAGTCTATTTCCTTGGGTGCCGGACAAGATCCCTGGATCTAAGTTGTTTAAATTTTTATTATATAATTATAATTCTGTGTTTAATTTTTCTGTGCTTTTGTAGTTAAGTGTTTTAGTTTACTATTGTTAAATAAATCTGATCTTTCTGAAAATATTTAAAACATATATTTTAAAAGAACATAAAACGCTTTTACAAACAAGACTAAAAATTTTCAAATCAGTCGAATGATACAGGAGATATTAAAATGTAAATATTTGAAAACATATTGGTTTCCCCTCCCTTACGACGAAATGTTGCAAAATAAAAATGATGCGATATTATAAAAGCTATCAAATGATAATGACAAAGTTATAGCTCATCGTCTAACTTTCCAAGATAGCGGGAATTTTACATTTCCCTACGCCCCAACGGTCCGATTACGAAAATAATTTCCATATATTTCTCTTCACCACTTTTCCATGAGCAAATTATTTCTAATGAATATAGTACAACAAAAACAACATATAAATACATAAAATTGAAAGATACACTTATAAAAAGTACTAAAAGATAATTGTTTTAAAACACAAAATACCAATGTTAAGAAAAAATGTAAGGTACAGTGATAAGTTTTAATAATAATAGCATTAAATGTTGAAAGTCGTTTTTTTCTTTTGCGACAATTTGAAAAAGTGCACTTGACGGGTTTCTGACAAAACGATTCAATTATGAGGATTCAGCGTAAACGAACCTTAAGCGGGATTTACACGAAGTCGCGCATAAAGTATGAAAACATACATAATAGTTATTTATGAAACAGTGCTATATATCGTTGTGCTATAGGTTAGCTTTTTCGGCACGAGTGATGTTTAGAACACGAGCGAAGTGGGAGAAACGTGCTAAAAAACGTTTTGTTTTACCTCTAGAGGCAAAAATTAAAAACATCAATACCAAATGTAAAACCAACCCGTGCGATTATCTTGTTTATTATATATTATAATAGGTGGAGTATTATAACTCAGACATTATATGTGCTCTTTTTTACAGAAAATTTGATGAACCTATTTGCCTATTCGGGCATCGATTTTTAACCACCCTGTACATGTAATTACTTAGAAATTACGATTTACAATTTTTATTCCCACAATGAATAAGACGACCATGGAAGACCGATATGAAAACTTGTTTCTGCAATAAAAAAACACTTTTGACAAACTAGAGATGCGTATGAAAAGTATGTGTATGAACTTTGACCTCTTCTTCATTATTTCAAAGAGTCTAAATTTCTCTATAGAAATAAAAAAAATTGTTCATTAACACGATCGAAATAACAAATAAAAAAATGGGGGGCTAACTTCACGATTGTGTAAATTTAACATATCATAACATTTAATCAATCTTTGTAGCAAAAATTTATAAGAATAAATCATAGAACTCTTTGGATTTGAGATTCGAAGGGAAGCTTAAGGAACTAAGGAACTATTTCTTATTTATCTATGTAGGTATCTCAATTAAAAAAGAAGGTTTTATAATTTTATGTTACAAACTATAAGCTTGGAAACATTTTCGACAAAAAAGTTAAGAGCGTAGGGTTACATAACTTATACGTACAGGGAAACTTGGGACAACTTGGACACTTTTAAAGAGAAACTCAGTGAAACTCAAGTTTCAGAGACACAGGTGTTTTTCAAAAAAGTACAATTTTGAAAATCCGTCATAATAACTCTATTCTTATTGAGAAATCTTCTTCTCTTACTTCTGCATAAAAAAAAATTTTAAATTTAAAAGATTGTGGATATCTTATTTTTGACAATGAAGAAATGACTTGCATACCAAATTGAATGTTGAACGTTTTAGTACAATCACGAAAAAAATCTCTATAGCTTTCGAAAAAAAAATATTTTCGTTATTTTTTTACATTTTACTACTTTCGGAAAATGTGCTGTAACTTTTGACGCATAGTAGCTAGGATAATAATATAAATTATAATATTATTTATAAACAATTAATTAATAAACACTTAATCTTATTGATTTGCTGTTTTTCGAGCAGTGATTACTGATATGCTTTAATCGGTGATTCGTTTTTAATAATGGTGTAAATAAACAGTTGTATTAAATTAGTTTTAGAAGAAAAACGCGAACAAATAATTAAATTTAATTTAATAATTTTTGATTTTTTATTTTTTCTTAATTTTTTGTTCTTTTACACTAAATGTTCTGCAGCTGATAGTAACAATGTACAATGTTCATCGTACGTTATGATTTGGACTGTTTACTTGATTTTAATTAAAACCTATCCAGGCGGTTATGGAAAAAACAATTACTAGCAATTTGACATAACGTTACACTCAAGTAGTGTAACTTAATTAAGATAACATAAAACAATAAAAAATAATTGAATTAAATTTAATTGTTTGTTCGCTTTTTCTTTTAGAATTAATTCGATATCACTTTTTATTTATTTATATACTTTTTACATAGCGATCATTGCTTGTGAAATAGCAAATCAAGACGAACATAACGTACTTTATACTCTTAACATAGCTAGTATGTGTCAAAGGTTTTAATACATTTTTCGAAGGTTGTAAAACGAATAACGAACTATTTTTTCTCTCAAAAACTAAAAGCGATCGTGAAAATTTCAGATGCACGGTCTTCAAAAAATTTCGATTCATTAAATTGAATAAATTTGGTTAAATTTGAATGAGTAACTTTTCCAGAAATAGCCCAGTGTATAATTGTAAAAGATTTGAATTATTATGTTTAGAGGGAGAGGTTGAACACAATTCATTCTCATTAATATTTAAATTACATTGTCAATATCATTTAAATTATTTATTAAACATTTTATCAACTTTTGTTGTACGTTGCTCAGAAAGACCACTTTACCTGCAATGGTTAACAAATTTCTTTCGTTAACTTTGGTACATTAAGGACATTTGACGTAAAACATGGTTATATTTCGTTTTATGACATCCAAGCTTTAATTGGAAAAAAAGTAACGTAAAAGCAATGTCAAAAAAAATGAATTAAATTTATTCAAATTTAATAGATTTAATAGACTAACTTAATTGTTATTAAATTAACTTAAATTAAGAAATTTGGGAAGAAATTCAATAAAAATCGGTCTGTTATGATATCAAGTTGTGTTGGGTAGAGCTTCAACTTCATACCCGATCCAATTTGATACCATCTCTCATATTGAATTGAACTTTATACTTTGTTGTTTTGGATTTGGTTTTGATTAATAAGTCTTTTCTCTTCCACATTGAGCCAGGATATAGGAAGGGAAGAGGGACTGTGGATGCTGTGATGACTGTCACACAGCAAAAAAAGAGCCAAGAGAAGACTTCATTAACGCATAGAAGCCTAGCGATAATGGTAATGCTCGACATAAAAAAAAGCTTTCTTGAACAGGGAGGTTTCTCATTAGGAATAGGAAAAACAGTTAGAACGCACCTATCAAAGAGGAATATAATACTTCCGAACGGAAGAGAAGAAAACATGACGTGCGGTATACGGAAGTCATATTTTATTAACTTTTTTACGATAGTGTTCTAAGAGTAGAGTTAGAAGAGGGCATCTCTACGATTACATATGCAAATGACTTGGCAGTAATAGTGAAGGCCAAAAATAGTAGAGAGGATATAAAATAAGGCGGAGTAGTGTATACAAACAATAGCGGAAAAGAGATAAGTGTTGGAAAAGAAAGAGTAAGGAGCTCACATGTCGAACACCTAGGTGTATACCTGGGTAAGGATCTGCGTATGGCACAACATGTCAGGAAACTTGCGGAGAAAGCGAACCTAACATATAAGAACTTAAAATTGTTTAATTCCAAAGAAAGGAGGTCCAAGATCACCAAGAAGAAGGCTGTTGGGAACCGTGGTGCAATCCATAACTTTAAATGGGGATTTCACTATCCGGCCGATTTAAGATTCCAGGCTAGATGTCTGTTAGCAGATTTTTCTCGACCTTGTTAAAAAAAGGGTTTGGTTGGGTTGGATTTGGTTGTGTTGCGTTGAACCTCAACTTCATACCATTTGATATGAAAAACAGCATGAAGTTGGAGCGCAACCCAACCAAACCCATAAGATTATTAAAGAATCGTAGATTTATGCAACTTTTTGCAAAAACATCTCAGGACACAATAATTTACAAAACAGTGTAATATAAAAACATTATATTATGCTTTTATAAAAAATGTGGTATAAAATTTGATGTCATTTTAAATATCTAAATCACGTCATTTATTAATCGTCTCAAAGTGGTTTAAGAATGACGTCAATTATGACGTATATTATAGGAGATAAAACATAAGACGTCGTTGACCAATTATTACTAAAAATCAATGTCAAAATAACGTTGGACTGCTACCTGGGTAATACTAGACCTACAACCTATCTATAGTATAGACACTGGACCTAGAACTACAAACATTAGGATTTAACCGTACATCTCTTTAAACTTAATTTGAGAATCCATGTTGCAAGTTAAAATTTTAATATAAGTTAAATTTTAGTAAACAAAACTTCTTACTTGCTAGTTATATTTTTATATTTACAGTACTAGTTTCCCATCATCAGCCGAATTGTCAAGTTAATAAAACTATTAAAAATGTATAAAAGACGAACACAATACTTTAAAATTATTGTAAATCGACATTTTACACAAACGAAAAAGATGACGTCATGCAAGTAAGAACTAGCAACTAAGAAGTTTTATTTACCAAAATTTTACCATGTAAAATTTTGAGAGATCTATAAGAGATCTATATCTCTTTAGACGGTTAAACCGTCTTATGGGTGGTACGACTAAACCGTAAATGTTTTTCGTTCCAGGTGTAGTATTAGCTCTAGCGTTATTCAGTCTTAAATTGTAGTATAATTGTATCAAAGTAGACGCACGGCTAAACTGAATCTTTCTAGTGCTAGGTCTAGTGCTAGTTCTAGTTTTAATTGTCGTTCAGTGTTCAGTTGATTGTTATAAATTCTACACTAATACTAGACATAGGAACTTTTGGCATTTCTATACTTTTCTTTACTAACAACACAAATTGATAATTTTATTTCTTTGTGAATAAATTAATTCATTTGAATTAAAAAATGTATTCATGTATTACTATAAGTTTTTAAAATTGATTAAGTACCCACTATAAATACGTATAAACGTATAAATAAGCAATTTATAAATATCTACCCACCGGGTATTTACCTGTCGCCCATCACTGATTGTATAAGTACGTTCGAGAAATACAAATTTTAAATAAACTGTTGCATTGTCTGTACCACGAGAAGTGATAGCAATTCATCGCATAAAAGTGAATGTAACAGATGTACTAGCTAGAAATCATTTCACTCTAACACACGTCAACCTACGGGTGTAATATCTGTACCGCATAACGAAAATAATTATGGAAATCGATGAATCACTATTACTTCTCGTGGTACAGACTATAAATATTCTATTTTTCGTTAAGCGGACCTCTAAATATTCAATATTATTATTAAAGAAATTTTCAAAAATTGTTCCAACCAGGTCACGTCGGGTCGAACCGAAAACAAAGATGCTCACAATCACCTACATTCACGTGAGTGGTACAACGATTGATGCCCGTTTACAGAGGGTCACGCATGACCCATGGTGACCCGGCGGGACTCACGTAATTTGCACATCTCTACCTAGTATACAGTAGTATCCAAATATAATGTTGATACATTTTTACGTTTCTTTTAATTGTTTCCCGAGAGTATACGAAGTATGGTAGAACATTTAAACATTAAGGTCTTTGATTCAGGGTCGAGCGAAGAATGACAAGTATAGATTACCCGCCAATTTCTGAATAACCTATATATATTCATAACAACCTGTATATATTCTACATCCAAAATCATGGAGAAAAGTTTATATAATTTCCGGTACGAAAATATTTCCTAAAGGCGCTCTTTAAAAATGGCACTCAAAAGCACATTATTATCGTTATCTTAAAAACAGGAATGTTTAGAATGCTGAAATTTAGTGTGCAGGGATATTTTTACATGATTAATATAATTAAAAGCTAAAAAGATGGGTACTTTAAACCCTTCCCTTACCTGTTATATCGGACTCTAGAGAGACATATCGCTAAAAAAGTACTTTCAGAGTGCCATCTTTATAGAGCTGTAGCGCCCTTAGGAAGCATTTTCCGACCGCTCTTTATATAAACTTTTCTACATGATTTTGGATCACCTCTCTAAATGTATAGACGCAATTTCCAATATTGATCATGTAAAGGTCGATTTGTCAAAGCCAACTTTAAAACAAAATTTAGATCAATTTGGCGGCATACGACACGATATTTAATTTTTTTGTCGAAAACTATTAACTTTACAATAAGGCTAAACAAACGAAAAAGTACCATTAAAGAATGTGTTCTTTATACAGGTGTTCCACGTAACTGGTTCATTAGAACTTTTTTAGGTTCCACTATTCGTAGAGGCTTGAAATGTTGGTAATATGGGTTGTTCATTCCAATCTATTAATTTAAAATATTTTCAAGATAGCCACCACTTCCGGTCTACCGGAAGTAGACCTCAACTTCGTTATTTTAAATGAAATGCTATAGTTTTTGATACACCATTCAATTATACGTAAGATAATATGTTCACTTTGATAACATTTGTTGGTACCTAACGTTTTTTGTTTTCAAGTTATTTTGATTGTAAGTGTTAATTTGTAATTAAATTAATAATTTGATTTTAAAACGTTAATTCAAAAACGTTTTGCATTGGTACGATAACTCTTTATATGCTGTCAAATAGATTGTCACTTGTTATATCAGTGTACTTTATACAGGCTGGTCAAAAATTGAATTGCCGTTTCGCGGTATTCAATTGCGCGAAAGTTGAAAATTTTAAATGGAACGCCCCATATATTTTTAGCCTATCAGAACGAGAATTTAATTCTCTACAAATTATCTGTAAACATTGCTATAAATATTTATTAAACTTTTCCTCATATTGAGTATTTTATCAAAATCCTACACAAAATTCTGGAAGCTATTCGTGTTTTTATTAGAAGGCTATGACATTTTGATAGTTTATCGTTTACTTTATTTAAATTATTATTAAAAACAACAATATGGCGTAATATTCGACGTAATGATGAGCGAAATATTCCTAGAGAGTTCACTTTATTTCTTAAGGATGCTTTCTTGGAAAATATTATTCATGTAAATCGATCGAAGCACCTCTTACCGAAGAATTTGGTAAAGAAATAAAATATGACAAAACATTTATTCTATTATCTTAAGCTGCTGGTGATAGAAATTTATGGTTTCTTGTTATTTTGATCTTTCCAAAACTAAGAAACAGATCCTATCCAAAACATTATTACATCCGCCATGAATACAAAACGAATTTAATATGTTGGCGTTGGAATAATTCGCCATGATGTTCAAAGACATTAAAAGAAATAAGTGATGACATAACTAAGCAATGGCAACAATAACATAAATATGGATGCAATGCTGTCAAAACTCCATGACTTTGTAACATAAAAACCAGAAGCTTTCCAGCATTACATGCTTCCATTAATTTCCAAATATGAGAAGAACTGGAACAAATAGGCACAAGAAAGTTTCTAGATAGTTTGTAGAGAATTAAATTCTCTTAATTTATTATTATAATTTTAAGTTTTTGATTCTTTTATGTTATTGACTTTAATTTTTATCATTAACCCTTAACTTCGGAGGTGCCGTCTGAGAGACGGCATGTAACCTTTTTAACTCTATTTTTCAGAAACGGCTACGTCCATAACGTTGTCACCTTATGTATTCCAAGCGTGGTTGTTGGTTGACTAGTACACAAAATAACACATGTTTAAGATTTGAAATTGGTTAGTTATTTAAGATCTTTCTCACGAAACTGTCTGTCAGACGGCACGTCCGGGTGTACGTAAATAAAATCGGTTAAAAAATTTTCGCACAAATATGGCCAGACCGTCAAAACGAGTTCGTTTTGGTGACAAATATTTTGAAGAAACACTTCAGAAGTGGTATGATGAAGTGGATAGCGATGCTAGTGATATTGATAATGTCCCAGAGGATAAATTCGATAACTGTGATCATGATAGTGTCTCAAAACCATCAGAGGACAGTGATGATGGTGAAGGTGATGGTGATGATGAGCCATTGATAAATAGGATAAAATATTTGTATGGTAAAAATCGATGTAGATGGTGTAAAACTGAAGTACGTCCACCTTCACGCACACTTAAACATAACATAGTTATCAAAGTGCCTGTTTCGAAACCTAGAGCCCACAGAATAGGAACAAAAGCAGACCCTTTATCCGTGTGGTAGCTATTATTTAGTGACGAAATAATGGACACTGTTATACGCTGGACAAATAAAAGGCTTGCAAAAGTAAGATCCGGGCACACTAATCAAAATAAAACTGAACTAAGAGATCTGGACATTATAGAGCTAAAAGCTTTCATTGGATGCCTTGTGTATACCTCGGTTTTTAACTCAAATCATGAAAATTTTGACACATTATTTGCAACTGATGGCACTGAAAGGGTAATGTTTCGGGCTGTAATGAGTCGTGAAAGGTTTGGTGTCCTTTTATCATCTTTACGCTTTGATAATCCCGAAGATCATGATTTACGCAAAAATGAAAATCTTGCAGCTGCAATATTAGAGATATTCGAACAATTTATTCATAATTGCCAAGATTGTTATGGAATTGGATCATATGCATGTATTGACGAAATGCTAGTCAGTTTTCGGGGGCGATGTCCATTTAAAGTCTACATGCCTAACGAACTCGACAAATATGGTATAAAAATAATGTGCCTTACGGATGCCAGAACAAGCTACTTGTACAACGTAAATGTATGTTGTGGCAGCGATACTGATGGTATTGGACTTTTACCTGAAGAGAAAAGGTTTTCGAAACCAACAGAATCCTTGATACGACTTGCTAAACCTTTATTCAATTCCAGGCGTAACATAACGGCAGACAATTGGTTTTCATCGGTTGAGCTTGCCGTGTTACTCTTCTCAAAAGGACTTACATACGTTGGGACGTTACAAAAAAATGAAAGAGATATTCCCAACGACTTTTTACCCAACAGAAAAAAAAGAAGTGGTACTACATATGGTTTCAAGGAAAATTTAACAATGATTTCTCATGTAAGTCATAAAGGGAAAGAAACTAACTCTAATTTCTTCGATGCATAATCGAATTTTCAAGGATCCTGAGAGCAACAAACCAGAAATAGTCGAATTTTATAATAACACTAAAGGTGGCGTTGATTGCCTTGATGAAAAATGCGCTAAAAGTTCTACAAGTCGTCGAACTCGTAGATGGCCTATGGCAATATTTTTCCGACTGATTGACATATCTATTGTTAATGTATATATTCTACATAAAAGTTACAAAGACAATTCAAATATCCCATATAAATCCCCATTTGCAAAGCAGTTAGCAAAACAACTAGTTGTAGAACATATGAAAAGACGAGCAGCTGACAACATATATCTCGGGAAGTGAGAAACAATATTCGTCGAATTATTGAAATTCCTGAAGAGGTCGACCAGGTAGATTATAAAGAATACGTGTTAGAAAAAAGAAAATTTTGTCATTTATGTCAGAGAAAAAGAAACCGTATGACAAAATATCTATGCTTTGAATGCAAGAGAACTGTTTGTATACAGTGTACGAAGCCCGTCCGTGTAAATTGCACTGAAAAACGTTAACATTTACCTTGTGCCGAAACAGTTTAGTATTAAGTTTTCATTATACAGGGTGAGTCAACAGTGCGAGGACGGAAGATTGTGGTTTTACTGTTGAAAATAAAGAAAATGTTTTTGTGTTATCAGAGATTATAATCAAAGCTGCATCGATTAAAATTACTATCATATGCATGTACAAGCTATACAGGGTGTTTCACTATTTCAGGCCCATATTCAACTTCATTTTTTTTTTTAATGGAACCCTATGTATCTTTTCACATATGCTTATTAGTTGTCTTAAATGCTATAAGTGCATATCATGTTTTCAAATTTTGAATGCAATGTTGCCAAGTTATTAATTATTTTGTGAAAATTTTGGATGAATCATGTGGTCACTTAAAATTCGTTATCAGCATCATTATTAAATATTGAAGGATGTAATTTAGCACATCGATAAATAAAGCTTGGGTCTTTCAAGCGCCACTAATAGTATTGGATAATATTATATAGGGTGGTTACAAGAACCGGTCTACCGGTCTATTTGTGGAATGTTTGAGGGAACATAACTTTATTATTTTAAATGGAACACCCCATATTTTTCAATGCCTCAGAAGGCGTTATTAATTACCTTTCATTTTTGTTAAGCATATGGTATATCTAACATGTATACTTTTTGAGATAATTACAGTATTTCAAAAATGTCGGCATAAAATTGATTTTTTCACAAGAAATAAACAATGAAGAAGACATTTTTAAACAAATACAAGTGCGTCTATTTTGTAAAATATAAAAAGATGAACAACAATGTAATTTTTACGATAATCTTCTATACAGCAAATAAGCGACGTTTTGTAAAAATAACTATGTTAACCGCCTTAATATTCATTACTACGATATTATCAACAGTAAATTTATATGAGAAGTAGCCCACTTACAACAATGGTGCTAAACTATCTGGGTAGGGATTCTAGAATCTTATTTGATCAGATCGTATTTCTTCGAGGCAATTGTCAATGAATAATCTTTTTGAATTTCGTAGAAAATCAATTGCAAAAACTTTTAGAAGATGTTTTACGAGACGTTTGACAAAGAATGTGGTCTCAACACAATAGTCAATCTCCCCACTATGATAGGATTTTTGCCTCTTATTTAAATGGAATTTTTGAAAAGTTGTTTTCTTAATATTGTTGTCTGTGCACAGATCCATACTTTTCCATCTTTTACGAAATAAACTTACTTGCATTTGTTTAAAAATGTCTTCTTTATCGTTTATTTCTTGTGGAAAAAATAAGTTTATGCCGACATTTTTGAAATAGTGTAATTATCTCAAAAAGTACTCATGTTAGATATACCGTATGCTTAACAAAAATGAAAGATAATTAATAAAGCTTTCTGAGGCATCGAAAAAATATAGGGTGTTCCATTTAAAATAACAAAGTTATGGTCCCTCAAACATATCATAAATTAACCGGTTCTGGTAATCATCCTATTTAATATTATCAAATTGAATTAGTGGGGTTTCAAAGACCAAAGCTGTGTTTATCGATATGCCAAATTGCAATCTTCAATATTTAATAATAATGGTGATAATGAATTTTAAGTCACCACAAGATTTTTCAAAAATTTTCACAAAATGTATAATAACTTGGCAACCTTGCATTCAAAATTTGAAACCAAGATACGAATTTATAGCATTTAAGACAGGTAATCAACATATCTAAAAAGATATATATGGTTCCATTTAAAAAAATGAAGTTGAGTACGGTTCTGGAATTGTGAAACAGCCTGTATAGCTGAAAATAATTTTAGTCGATGCAGCTTTGATTGTAATCTATGATGACACAAAAACATTTTCTTTATTTTCACCCTGTATGTTGCTTCTCTACTTTTTTCAATATATTCTTTTGAATGATTTATGCAAAAAATACGTTCAAATTATAACAGTGCCATTTTACACTCAGAAACCTGATTACCCTGGGTTTAAAGTATACTTAGAGTGAGATGTCTGCGTCATTAATTTATCAAGTGTTTTAAGTAATTACCCACAAGTCTAATTGTTAACAGTTCAAAAATTATCTAGAAATAATGGTTACACTAAATATATAAGTATTTTAAGGTTTTCTGCTCTAATATTGCTAGTAGATTGATAGACGGCATCTCAGGGTTTATGTTTTACATATCGCACCTCCGGAGTTAAGGGTTAAATTGTTGTTTTTCATTGTTTCATTTATTCGGTTTTCTTTTGGTTATTTTTGGTAAATAACAGCTAGCAATCTAAAGTTTATTCAATCGTAGTTTATTGTAGAAATAATATAAATAATAATTTAAATAAATTAAACAAAAAACAGTCAAAATGTCATGGCCTTCTAACAAAAACACAAACGGTTTCTAGCATTTTACCTATGATTTTGATAAATTCCTCAATAGCAAGAAATCTCTAATAAATAAGTATAGGAATGTTTGTAGATAATTTGTAGAGAATTAAATTCCCCTTCTGATAGGCTAAAAAGATATGGGGCATTCCATTTAAAATTTTCGACTTTCACGCAATTGAATACAAAGAAACGGTAACTCAATTTTTGACAAGCCTGTACAAGATATACTGATACAACAAGTGACAATCTATTTAACAGGATATGAAGAGTTATCGTTGTTGAACATTGACATGTAACGCCATTTCGAGGTAGAAATGAAAAATAAGTATACGGGTTTTACTTTAGTCTAATATAAGATGTAGTGTAGTATTTTGTTAAAAATAAATATTACAATGAACAACAGAATCATCAATGTTAGAATTGATTACAAGCCTTACATAGTAGCACCTAAACCCTTATAAAATAACAAGACTTAACAGGTTATGGGCCCAGTTTTCTCAAATAGAAAATAAAGGAAAGTGAGATTAGGTGAAGAATAAAGAAATAAAAAAAAAACAAAATGACATCGAGCCAGGTAAATCTTCCAATTTTATCATCTGAATCGTTTGGAAACTGGAAATTTAGAGTTAGATGTGTATTAGAAGAAAAAGAAGTTGATGAAGTTCTAGAGAAAGATATTAACGATGAAACAGATGAAAAGAAAAAAGCTATTTTAAAGACTAAAGATGTAAAAGCAAAATCAATAATACTACAATGTATTTCCGATAAGCATATTGATTTAATTAATTATTGCATGACAGCAAAAGAAATGATTGAAGCTCTACAAGGTGTGTTTGAAAGGAAGAGCATAGTACCAAAACTACATTTAATGAGAAAGTTGTTACTATTAAAGCAGGGAAATTTAAGTTTGGAAGAACATTTCCATAAATTCGACTCTATAATGAGGGAAATAGAGAATTTGGGAACAAAGATGGATGAAATCGATAAGGTATGTCACCTCTTATTAACAATCGGTGAAAAGTATAATCAGGTAATAACAGCTATTGAAACATTAACTACACAACTTACGATGGATTTTGTAAAGTCGAGGCTTCTAAATGAGGAAATGAAATTAAAAAATAATGAAGTGGTAACTGATCAAAGAGAAACATTTTTTGAGGCATTTAACTTTAAATGTTTTGGTTGTGGGCCATTGGGTCACAAGAAAATGTACTGTAAGAACAAGAAAAATGTTTTTAGAGGTAGAGGAAGAAATTTCAGTGGTTATATAGGTAATCGATGAAATAGAGGAGAAAGTAATCATGCAAATACAGTAGAAAGAGAAGTGAGCTTTGTTGCATACAATTGTAAAATGGAAGAATTTAAGAGTACATTCATAATTGACTCAGGAGCCACAAAACATATGGTGAATGAAAATATGGAGAAATATTTAACAGATTTAAAACAATTGGATAGACCAGTAGAAATAAAAATTGCAAATGGTGAAACATTAAAAGCTACAAAAATGGGAAAAATCAGAGGAATGAATAATAATAAATGGATAAATATGAAAGTTTTAATGGTAGATGGAATCAAGCATAATTTATTATCAATAAATAGGCTAGTTGAAAATCAATATGAGGTTCTATTCAGTAAAAATAAGGTAACAATAAAAGGAAATGGTAACAAAATAATTGGAAAGAAATTTGGAAAATTATTCACTATAAATTTAGAATCTCGTAAATATTGGTTCAGGATAGGATAAAAGAAATAATAACAATCAATTGAACAGTCCTATATTTCGATTCAAATTGAATCTTCTTCAGGGAGTGAAATATTCTACAAAATTACAAGTTAATAGTAAAAAGTAAGTAAGTACAAATAACACTTACGATTGTAATGAAACTGGCTAAAATAAAACATGAAATACCAGAGTATTTCGTCCTAAACATTATTCTTAATTATTCTTAAAATTCTTGAGAAAAACATGAAACACGTTGTTACACACCATAGCGCAATTTTTTTTATAATATGAATGACAGTGCAAACAACCTTGTAAAAGTAAAACGGCAACTTCACGTGAAGCGGGAAGCGCCAAAAATTTAAATTCAAATGTTTGAAATATTTAAATTTTTAAATTCATCTCTACAAAAATCAAAAATTAGGGCATATATAGAACTTAAGGAGCTGATATCAGTTCTGTAATTGATAGTATTTTTTGTGGTTGCTATGTGGAACATCTCCAAAAATAATCTGTTGTGATAGTTGTTAGTTGCATCTATAATTTTAGTATTTTCAAAATCAAAAATGTGACCACTGTCCAAACTATGTTGGGCCAGAGCACAAGATCTTTTGTTACAACGTATATCACTTTTATGTTGGTATAATCTTCTTTTAAGCCATTGGGAAGTTTGTCCCACATAGCAACCTTCACAACCACCACATGAGATGTTATAGATAACCCCAGATCTGTATAGTAAGGGTGTGGGGTCTTTAAGGTTTGTGAAAATTGATTGAGATTTTAAAGAATAATGTTCTACGATCTTTAAGTTGTTAAGATTACAACAATGTTTAAACATTTTGGTTAGTTTGTCAGTTAACTCAGGGATGTAAATGAGTTTTTTGTATAGAGTGGGTTCATTAATGTTATCAATGGCTGAGTTAACATCCTCACCAGGGTCAAACACAGTAGTACTGAAAAGCAATCTGTTTAATAACTTGGGAGGGTACATGTTGTCTATAAAAATAGTTTTTAATTCAAATTTATATTAATTAAATTAGGTTCTGAAATTTTTTCTATGCTATATTTCATTGCTAACACCGTGCTAATTTTATGCTATGTTTAGATGTAAAATGGATATATCTTCCAGAAAACGTTGGTTTTGTGTACCAATCAAATTTTATTTTATTGTCTTTATCCAGAATGACCTTAGTATCCAAAAACGGAACTGAGTTGTTGTCTTCTGTCTCTAGAGTAAACTGTATGAATTTGTTGTGTTTATTAAAACTATTTAAAATTGAATTTACGGAATTACCCGGGATAGCAGTTATGATATCATCTACATATTTTTTTATAAACGGAACTTCAAACTCCAATGTTGGTAAAATTCTTTTTAATACATGGTCCATAACAATTTGGGCTAAAATAGGTGATAGCGGAGAACCCATAGGTGTACCGAAGATTTGTTGGTAAGTAACACCGTTGAAAGTAAAATAAGTATTAGTGCAAATTGTTGATATAGTTTTTAGGAATAAATCCTTTTCAAAATCATAATTTTCTGAGATGTAATGGAAATTCTCTTCTATAATTTCTAACACCAATGTAGTGGGTATGTTGGTAAACAGACTAACAACGTCGAGTGAGATGATAACATAACCTTCAGGAAGTTCGAAACCTCTCAATTCCTCAACAAATTGAAAGGTGTTTCTCACATTAAAATTAGTTCTTGAGTCAAAAGCAACAGTTAATATTTTAGCTAAGTAAGAAGAAATATTATACGTTGCAGCACCAACTGACGAAATTATGGGTCTTAGTGGAATATCGGGTTTATGTATCTTTGGTAAGAAATATGCTTTGGAACAACGTGTTTCATGTTTTTCTCAAGAATTTTAAGAATAATTTAGGACGAAATACTCTGGTATTTAATGTTTTATTTTAGCCAGTTTCATCACAATTGTAAGCGTTATTTGTATTTACTTACTTTTTACTATTAACTTGTAATTTTGTAGAAAATTTCACTCCCTGAAAAAGATTCAATTTGAATCGAAATATAGGACTGTTCAATTGATTGTCATTATTTCTTTTATCCTATCCTGAACCAATATTTACGAGTTGCTAACTGGGATAAAAAAAAATTATCTCATAAAGTTAAATTTAGAATTTGATCAAGATAGGAAAGCACTAACTGCTAATATGAATCAAGAAGATATTTGGCATAGAAGACTTGGACATCTCAATAAAAGGGGTTTACGTATTTTAAAATTACCAATAAGTAAAAATCGTTGCAGTGTCTGTATAGAAGGAAAAGGAACGAGGTTACCGTTTACAAGACAGTACAAAACCACTAAAGAAATTGGAGAATTACTACATTCGGATATATGTGGACCAATTAACCCGATATCCAGAGAAGGGTATAAATACTTCCAACTGATTTTGGATGATTAATCGCATTTTGGAATGGTTTATTTGTTAAAAAATAAAAATAAAGCAGAACAGAATTTGATTAATGTTATAAAGTTAATAAAAACTCAACAAAACAAATTAGAATGGATAATGAGGGAGAATTTTTAACTTCAAAATTTATACAATATTGTGAAAATAAAGGAATTGATAGACAATATACTGTACCATACACTCCACAAAAGAATGGAAAAGTAGAAAGAATGAACCGAACGATAATAGATCGTGTTAGAACAAAGTTCGTAGAAACGAACTTGCCAAAGGAAATGTGGGGAGAATTGGTGAGAGCGTCGGTGTATGAATTAAACAGATCACCAACAGTTTGTAATAATGGTATTTCACCGGCAAAAATTTGGTATGGTAATAATAATTTACAGAAATTAACAGTATTTGGGAGTAAAGTGTGGTATACAATAATGCCAAAAATGAACAAACTAGAACCGAGAGCAAAGACAGGAAGATTAGTTGGATACTGTACAGGCGGTTATAGAGTATGGGATCCACAAGAAGACAGAATAATAGTTTCAAGGGATATAATATGTGATGAAGATGATGTAAAACATGAAAGCCAAAAAGAAGAAAACAAGGTACAGAAGAATTTAAAAAGCAAAGAAGAAAACAGAGACGAGGAAGAAATAGAAAAGAATGAAGAAAGGCCTTACGAACATGAGGATGCAGATGATGAGGAAGATGAACCAGGAATGAAAAGATTACTGAAACCAGAACAGGGAGAAAAATAAAGAAACCAGATTGCTTGAGTGAATATGAATTAAATACAGCTTATTATATGTATGTAAATAATGAAGAACCTGATAGTTTTAATGAAGCAATAAAAGACAAAGAATGGAGGGACGCCATAAAAAAGGAAATATATTCTTTAGAAAAACTGCAAGCTTGGGAAGAAATAATATTACCAGACGAGAAAAAGGCTATAGAAACTAAATGGATTTTAAAACGAAAGAAGATGGTACATGAAAGGCAAGACTAGTAGCTAAGGGATTCCAACTAGGAGTTCCAACTATTTAAACCATTATATGCATTACCAGTCGCAAGAATAACAACAATTAGAATAATGCTGACACATGCTGTACAGAAAGGTTGGAATGTCAAATAGTTAGATATTCCTTCAGCATTTTTAAACGGCGAACTGGACAGTGAAATATATATAAAGAAACCAGAAGGTTGTAAAGCAGAAACGAAACATCTAAAATTGAGAAGGGCATTATACGGAATAATAATTATTTAGGAATAATTTAATGAGATCGGGGCATGAATGTTTTTTTTGTATTACAATGATAAAATTTGGCATATAGTATATGTTGACGATTTAATAATATCTGGAGAAACGGATCAAATGGAGAAATTAATTGAACAGTTGAAGAAAGAATTTAAAGCAAAAGATTTGGGAAGCATAAAAACATATTTAGGTATGAATATAGAATATGTTAACGAAGAAATGAAGATAACACAAACAAAAATGATAGAAAAAGTATTGAAGAAGTTTGGGATGGAAGAATCAAAACCTATAAAAACACCGATGGAAGTGAATTTTAGTTTAAATCCAGATGAAAAAATAATAACAGTATTATATAGGCAATTGATAGGAAGTTTAATGTATATTTCTATAACAACCAGGCCAGATATACTGTTTTCAGTCTCATATCTAAGTAGGGTCATGGTTAAACCAACAACACAAACATGGAAAGCAGCTAAGCGTATTTTAAGATACCTAACCGGAACAAAAGAATTGGGGCTTGCATATAAGAGAAATGATAATGATTATATACTTGGATTTACAGACTCTGATTTTGCAACTGATAAGAAAGACAGACGAAGTGTTAGTGGTGGTGTGCTATTTTATGGAAACAATGTTGTACAATGGTTTCCGAAAAAACAAAAGAGTGTCGCCTTGTCAACTTGTCCTTGGAGTCGGAGTATATGGCGGTTACAACAACAGTACAGGAAATGATAAACATTAAGGGGGTGTTAAATGATTTTAAAGTGAATAGTGATGCGGTACTTTATTGTGACAATAAAAGCACGATAATGATGTCAAAATCATTCGAAAATTCAAAACGGCCGAAACACATAGGCATTAAATATCATTTTATTAAAGACTTGGTTTAGAATAAAACAATTAGAATAGAATATGTTGTGAGTTCAAATAATGTCGCAGATATGTTCACATTAAGGAATAATGTTTTAAGCGATTTCAAGTTTTTTCTTATGAAGAAAAATTGTAATCGAGGGGGTGTGTTGAACATTGACATGTAACACCATCTTGAAGTAGAAATGAAAAATAAGAATACGGGTTTTACTTTAGTCTGATATAAGATGTAGTGTAGTATTTTTTGTTAAAAATAAATATTACAACGAACAACAGAATCATCAAAGTTAGAATTGATTACAAAAGCCTTACATAGTAGCACCTAAACCTTTATAAAATAACCAAGACTTAACAATCGTACCAATGCAAACCGTTTTTGAAGTAATGTTGGCTGAGAAATGGGCTTGTAAAGAGCATGGTGACATTTGACAAAAAAACACGTATAATCAAAATAACTTGAAAACAAAAAACGCTAGGTACCAATAATTGTTATCAAAGTCAATATATTTTTTTACGTATAATTGAATGGTGTAATAAAAACTATAGCATTCCATTTAAAATAACGAAGTTGAGGTCTACTTCCGGTAGACCGGAAGCGGTGGCCATCTTGAAAATATATTAGGTAAAAGGATCAGAATCAACAACTCATGATACCAAAATTTCAAGCCTCTACGAGTAGTGAAATCTAAATACTGTATAGACACCCTGTACACAGGTGTCTCACGTAACTAGTTCATTAGAGCTTTTTTAGGTTCCACTATTCGTAGAGGTTTGAAATTTTGATAACATGGGTAGTTCATTCCGATCTATTAATCTAAAATATTTTCAAGATGGCCACCACTTCAGGTCTACCGGAGGTTGACCTCAACTTCGTTATTTTAAATGGAATGCTGTAGTTTTTATTACACCATTCAATTATACGTAAGAAAATATGTTGACTTTGATAACAGTTATTGGTACCTATCGTTTTTTGTTTTCGAGTTATTTTGATTTTAAGTGTTTTTTGGCAAATATCGCCATGTTCTTTAAAAGCACATATCTCAGCCAACGTTAATTCAAAAACGTTTTGCATTGGCACGATAACTCTTCATATGCTGTCAAATAGATTGTCGCGTGCTCAAAAATTGAGTTAGCGTTTCGCTGTATTCAATTGCGAGAATGTCGAAAATTTTAAATGGAACGCCCTATATCTTTTTAGCCTATCAAAACGGGAATTTAATTCTCTACAAATTATCTATAAACATTGCTATACCTATTTATTATAGTTTTCTTCATATTAAGTATTTTATCAAAATTCCACACAAAATGCTGGAAGCCATCCGTGCATTTATTAGAAGGCTATGACATTTTGACAGTTTATCGTTTAATTTATTTAAATTATCATTGGTTTTATTTCTAGAATGATCTGCGATTGAATAAACTTTAGTTTGTTAGCTTTTATTTAGCAAAAATAACCAGCAGAAGAACGCATAAATGAAAAAATGAAAAACAATAATGTGGCGTAATATTGGACATAATGATGAGCGAGTTATTCTTAGAGAGTTTACTTTATTTGTTAAGGGTGCTTTCTTGGAAAATATTATTCAATTAAATCGATCCAAGCACCTCTTACCGAAGAATTTGGTAAAGCAATAAAATATGACAAACATTTATTTCATTATCTTAATCTGCTGGTGATAGAAATGTATGGTTCCTTGTTATTTTGATCTTTCTAAAACTATGATACAGATCCTATCCAAAACTTTATTACATCCGCCATGAATATAAAACAAATTTAAAATTTTGGCGTTTAAATAATTTGCCATGATAATCAAAGACATTAACAGAACTAAGTGATGACACTATTAAGTAATGACAATAATACCATAATATGGATGAAAAGCTATCAAAACTCTATGGCTTTCCAACATAAAAACCAGAAGCTTTCCAGCATTGCATGCGTCCATTAATTTCCAAATATGAGGGCAACTACAACAAGCAGGCACAGGAAAGTTTCTAGATAGTTTGTAGCATGGGGTGTTCACTTAATAGAACTGATCTCGACCCTGGTTTGCAACTGTACTTTTAATTGGAGACTATTTCAATAGATAGCGTGTTCATCGGAATACAGTAACCTTTTCGTAATCGTAAACAACTATAGGGAAATAACACAGATATAAGCTACAATTATTATACGTGTGACGTTTAGTTTTTATACGTGTAGTGCCGTTTAGAAACAGGTATGTAAAGGTATCTAAAGAAGTGTTAAATTTTTCATTTCTTTGCTTCTGTTGTTTGAATTGTTGCTGATTCTTAGTTTAAGGTAATATTTTTTGCTTTTAAAGACATACAAATTTTTCATTTTTGCTTGGAATGTGTGAATTAGAATATTTAACAAAATTTGTATATATAAAAATTTATAAACAAGCATTTCTTAAAGATATAATCAAACAATTGTCTATGAATTTTTATATCTAAATCTAAGTCTCGATATTCTAAATCGATTAAAATATGTCACCCCAGAATTAATAACTGGTTTAATTAAATTATACAATATAAATACAGTGCAGTCCACTTAATTGGGGCACATCCGGTCTCATTCAATCTGTCCCAATTAAGCGGTTGTCCCAATTATCCGATAGTAAAAAAAAACGGTTATAGAAAACAATATAGAATATACTACGTATTTTTATCTACACGATAAAAAGTAATTAGTGTTGAAAATAAAAAGTGAAAATATTAAAATAAACGTTTATTTTATATAAGAAAACATTAAATAAATAAACAACAAAAAAAATAATAAAGAAAACCACATTTTTTACTTAGGTAAAAAATACTAGGTAAAAAACGTCTTAAAACTTCTATACTTTTCTTAGCTTCTAGAATACGTATAGGATTATAGATTTCTTCGTCGCTACTTTCTTGAAATTCATTATTAGATATCAGTTTTGTAGATACAATTTCATCAACAATGTCACTCTCGTAGTCTTCGGTATTATTGCAACACTCCAAACTTGCGTCTATTTCTAGAAAATCATTAACGTTGTTGACTTGCCGAAGTACAGCGTCATTTATGATTTCACTTGAAGTGACCATTTGTTCAGAAAGTTGCATGTCACTGGGATCTTTGAAGCCACAATGGTTAAAACAATTGCGTATACATTCACTACTAACATTTTTCCAACTGTCTGTTACAAATTTTATAGAGTTTAGTATGTTCACTTTCGAGCTAACCTCTTTGGAGCTAGATGATGATGTCAAGGAAAATTCTTCTATTTTTTCAATGATGTGATGCACTACAGCTGTACGATAGTCGAATTTAAAATTTCTGATAACCCCCATGTCCATAGCTTGTATTAATGAAGTTGTGTTAGAATGGCAGGAATTCTGATTGTATATTTTTCAAATTGTTTATATGAGGATGAGCAGGGCAGTTATCGAGTAACAATACAATTTTAAAACATTTTTTTTCAGTTGTTGGTCCCATTTCGTCAACCATTGTTTAAAAATATTTGCAGTCATCCAGGCACTTTTATTTGAATGATACTCTACTGGCAGACTATTTATTGATATCCCCTTGAAACATCGAGGCTTTGCCGTTTTACCGATAACCAGACGTTTTCTCTTTTCACTGTCGGACATACTAGCAGTGTCGGGCTCTTTTAAACCCGACCAATCTCTCATTCCTGTAACACAGTGAACCATCTGGTGTTGCACGGTAGAACATACCAGTTTCATGGGCATTGAAGATGTTATCTGAACTGAACAACTTTTGCAGTTTTGGAAGTTTTTCCTTTTTCCATTTACCAGCGGCGACCACATTTGCGCTACCCTTCTCCCCATGTGCTTTTTTAAATTTTATGTTGCACCTTGCCTTCCACCGTGAAAACCACCCTTCCGTTGCTTTAAAATCTTGATGATCTAATTTTTTCGCCAATTCTTCTGCTTTTAATTTCAACGTTGGGCCACTAACATTAACTCCTTTTTGGGTTATCGCAGAAACCAACGATTGAGAGCATCATCAACTTCTGGCTCTTTTCCCTCTCGCTTCCTTTTACGCGATTCCGCTTGGTTTTCAGCATTAATCCATTGTTTTTCAAGTTCATCTTTTTGTGTTATTAGTCGGCTGATCGTTGACTTTGGAAGGCCCACTGTTTTCTCTAATTGGCGTAGAGGCGTATTATAGGTATATTTATAGGTGGCTGGTTTTCAATTTGTCGGCGCACATTGATTTTTTCTTTTAAAGTTAAGTCTGCGTGGCATTTTAGTGCGTAAGTCACTACGTGTTCACAATAAGAAGTGTAACGTTGATCTGAGTCGAAAACACGAGGCGAAAACAAACGTCACTTAGGTGTCTAGACATAGTCGGGCTAGGCGTTCATGTGCGAATTATCCCGTTAAATTGGCGTTTATTTACGTTTTTTATTATAAATTTCTGAACGTGTTTACATTCTCTCAACTCCAATTTAAAAGGCTCGATCAGGGTTCAATACAGACACCAGAACTGAAGATTACTGAAACGCCGATGAAAAACAGCAAAGGTTCCGACAAAGCTGACGCTTCTGTATGTAGCGCTAGGCGTAGCGCCGCAAAGACGCGACGAACTGGACCGATTAACCGGAGGATTGTCCCCAATAACCGGAGTAAAATTACATATGAAAAGTTGCGGTCTTTTAAATTTTGTCCCAATTAAGCGGTTGTCCCTATTAACCGGTGTACCAATAAAGCGGAGTGCACTGTAAATTTATAATACCGGACATAGCAATTTATTGAACATTTTAAATCGAACAATGTTATTTAATTTCACAATATTATGTCCTCATATAGAAGAAGTGAAAAAGAAATTGTTGAACAGTTTTGTATCTTATGTGCGCATAATAGTACAGTAGGCTTAAATAGAATCTTAAATAATAAAGATATTCGTATAAAGGAAATGATTGTTGAAATTAATTTATTCTTGTGTTTTACTTATTTTATTAATTAATTCTTGTTATATATTATCATTTTAAGAGAAGAAATTTGAATTATGTTTAAGCCAAAAAGGAATAATTTTTTTAGCTTTCACGATCGATAAAACATAAACAAGTCATTTATTTATATTTTATTAGCGGCAGAAAGCTTTAAAAGTTACTTTCTGTATCATAATATTAATATTAAATGAATTATAATATTTCAATTATCCCGCCACTAGAAAATTAGTTGGAGACTATTTCAATAGATGGAGCTATTAAGGTTAGGTTTCTGATATGCATGTTACCTATACTTAGCAGCAGAAGTCTGCGTACAAGAAACTTCTAACACTTTAACTGAAAAAATAAGGGTCATGATCTAATGTGATAAACTTCAATTTTTTTTTTATTTTGTGTATTAACTACATATAATTCTATTAACAAAATATGCATCAATAAAACAGAAATATTAGTTACAAAAAAATTAAAATTAAAAATTCTCCAAATAATGCGTATGCAAAAATCTGCGTACAAATAAAGACGCCTTCTCCAAAATATACTAATTTACTTAAATACGTAGTTGGCGATGTACGCTTTCCGATTTAAATAAAAGATAATCGGTGTCAATTATATTAGCAGAGGCTTAGAAGCTAAAAGTTAGAATGGACACGAAAGGAAAGGAAATTGAATTGGGAGAGAGAAAAATTATTGTAAAGTTATGGAAAGAGGGAAAATCTTTTCGAAAAATAGGAGAAACTGTCGGCAGGTCACACTCTTCCATTCTAAGAGTAATTAATAATTATAAAGACACTGAAGATTACCTCTCACGTCCGCGATCTGGTAGACCACCCCTTTTAACAAACCGAGAGAAGCGAAAAATTGTACAGCAGGTTAGAAAAGAACAGAGGCTGACGGCAAAAAAAATTGTAGAAAATGTACAAGAAGAATTTCATAAAACTATCAGCAAAGATACGGTGAGAAGGACGTTAAAAAAAGGTTAACTATCACAGTCGCGTTGCACGAAAAAAGCCATTTGTGTCAGAGGTCAATCGTCAGAAGCGGATCGTCTTTGCAAAAAAACTCTTAGACAAGCCCATTGAATCCTGGGAGAAAGTTCTCTTTACAGATGAGAGCAAATTTTGCATTTTCGGCATTAAGGGTAAACAACTTGTATGGAGAAAACCTAATACTGCCCTTAATCCCGAAAATTTGAAAGCGACTGTAAAACACGGAGATGGTGGAGTTATGGTTTGGGGGTGTATGTGCACCAAAGGGGTGGGAAGGTTGGTTTTCATAACATCGACAATGGACCATAAAATGTATATAGACATTTTAAAAGAAAATTTGAAGCCTAGCATCGAAAACTTGGGCTTGGGGCCCGAATACTTTTTTCAACAAGATAATGACCCCAAACATTGCGCCCACAACACTAAGCTTTGGCTACTATACAATACCCCAAAGCAACTTAAAACGCCTCCACAATCGCCGGACTTGAATTCCATCGAACACCTCTGGGATTTACTGGAACGCAGGATTCGGCAACACAACATAACGTCGAAGGAAACGTTAAAAAATGTTATGATTGAGGAATGGGCCAAAATCAGTTCGGACGAAACGAAGAAATTAGTGCACTCCATGCCTAAACTTTTAAGAGAGGTCATTAAACGTAAAGGTTATCCGACCTCATATTAATATAGAAACAATGATCTCATTTATGAATTTTTTATAAATACTGTCCTGACTTGTACGCAGATTTTTGCATACCCGTTATTTGTAGAATTTTTAGTTTTGATTTTTTTCTGTAACTACTGTTTCTGTTTTGTTGAAGCATATTTTGTTAATAGAATTATATGTAGTTAATATACAAAATAAAAGAAAAATCAAGTTTATCACATTAGATTATGACTCTTATTTTTTCAATTAAAGTATTACAAGTTTTTTGTACGCAGACTTCTGCTGCTGAGTGTATCTCTATACTTCCATTATCTCTGGTTTGTAGAAAATTAAATTCCCTTAATTTATTTTCATAATTTTAAGTTTTTTATTCTTTTACGTTATTAATTTTAATTTTTGTCATAAAATTATTTTTAGTTTTTCATTGTTTCATTTATTCAGTTTTCTTTTGGTTATTTTTGGTAAATAACAGCTAGTAATTTAAAGTTTATTCATCGCGGTTCATTGTAGAAATAATAATAATTTAAATAAATTAAACAAAAAACTTTCAAAATGTCATGGCATTCTAACAAAAACACAAACGGTTTTTAGCATTTTACGTATGATTTTGATAAATTCCTCAATAGCAAGAAAACTATAATAAATAGGTATAGGAATGTTCATAGATAATTTGTAGAAAATTAAATTCCCCTTCTGATAGGGTATGAAAATATGGGGTGTTCCATTTAAAATTTTCGACATTCACGCAATTGAATACAGAAAAACGGTAACTCAATTTTTGACCAGCCTGTATAAGATATACTGATACAACAAGTGACAATCTATTTAACAGCATATGAAGAGTTATCGTATCAATGCAAATCGTTTTTGAATTAACGTTGGCTGAGATATGGGCTTGTAAAGAGCAAGGTGATATTTGATAAAAAAAAAACATTTAAAATCAAAATAACTCGAAAACAAAAAACGATAGGTACCAACAACTGTTATCAAAGTCAACATATTTTTTTGCGTATAATTGAATGGTGTAATAAAAACTATAGCATTCCATTTAAAATAACGAAGTTGAGGTCTACTTCCGGTAGACTGGAAGGGGTGGCCATCTTGAAAATATATTAGGTAAAAGGATCAGAATCAACAACCCATGATACCAAAATTTCAAGCCTCTACGAGTAGTGGAACCTAAAAAAGTTCTAATGAACCAGGTACATGAGACACCCTGTATATTTAGAAGAAAGCTCTTATAAAAAATTTATTTTGAATTATTAATTTCAACTCCTTAACCAGTAGTAAATCCATACAAAGTTCTTTGGTTTGTTTATAGCTGAAATAAACAACAAAATGGGCAAAAAATATACAAAAGAGTTGGGGTTCTATATTTATACAAAAAAAGTGGACCATTTTGGCAAATCTAAACCACCCTGTATATTATAACCCTGTTATTATCTATTACGTATGTAGATGTTTACTAAACAAGAATTTAAATTAAACTAATCAGATGCTAAAGGTTTAAAATTACGTTAGTGACATTGAAACACTCAATCCTTTCAAAAACAGCTTCCATATAGGTTAGAGAGCAACATAAATTCAGCAGGTGAATTTTTTTTATTGCGTGCCTCAATTTCAATTGGAAAACCAACCGGGTCAAGTGTAGAGGAAATGGATAACATAAAGATCTTTTGTTTAAATTCATTGGATGTGAAATTCGAAGCTTATTGTTAAAAAATATTTATTGATAAACAAAGGGTTTTGTGTTAATCCGATGATAACGATAAGATATTACTATGAATTAAATTTAAATACTTTATAATTCTAAGTTAAAGCAAATAAACATTGAAAGATAAGATAAAAGTATATTTAACGTTTAAAGGTAAACAATTAAAATAAAATTCGGTTCTTTTAAAAGTTATTTACCGTATTTTTCCAGCACAAAACTGGCAATTACTTCCTTGCCATCCTTCCGAGCAAACGCAGGTGTCATTGACGCACTTTCCGTGAGGTCCGCAATCGCCGTTGTCTTGACACTTGGCGGCTACGAGCGAACATGCGGCCCCCAACACCAACACAAAGGAGCAAAAAACGACGGCGCTCGCGTCCGGACATTTCCGTCGATACTTAGACTTGAATAGAAAGAGGAACATCTGCAAAGACTCTAACATGATGGGGCGACCATTTTTAACTGGGTCCGCTGTGTTGTCGGTGGTTTTAATGGCCGAGGCCAACGGCACGTCCACTACAGGTTTTAAGAGCGCACGGTTATTTTACGTGGGCAGACGGTGTGGATGTGGATGTGGATATGGATGAGGGGCCTTCGGGCCCCCGTCACCTACTCGCGAACTCTTCCGCACGTCGTCGAACTCGAACGGTCTAACCAGCGGCGCCAAAACTACGACCCTATCGTGTCCATACTTTTTTGACATTTACTTTTGACGTTATGTTTTTTTTCTTTTTGACAAATGTCATTTGTGTGACGATAGTTACAATTTTGTCTTACTAAAAAGTTGCTAACTTCCGGACTGCGGTCATTATATTTACTTTGCATAGATTTCTTAGTTACCAACATTTATAAGTTAATCTCTCTTTACATAGATGGCGGAACAATTAAATATTACCGTTGACTGAGAAATTTAACAAGACATGTCATACGATAGTTTTACGCGTCGCCGTAAAACATCTCGACATTTAGATGGCGCTACGCAAGTTGAAGTAGCTTGAGGACTGGAAAAGTGCGCAAGCGTGCACTTAGCGGTTTAAATTGAAATTTTATTCTTTTGTTGTTAGTTTTCTCGACAGTTCTAAGTGTAATTTTTATCGTATGCATTAGTGCCCTCAAGAAAATGCCGCTTAAAAATATGTTATTATATTAATTGTGGTGTAATAGGTTCTTGGTTGATATACACTTAGCAGCAGAAGTCTGCGTACAAAAAACTTCTAACACTTTAACTGAAAAAATAAGGGTCATGATCTAATGTGATAAACTTCAATTTTTTTTTATTTTGTGTATTAACTACATATAATTCTATTAACAAAATATGCATCAATAAAACAGAAATATTAGTTACAAAAAAAATTAAAATTAAAAATTCTCCAAATAATGCGTATGCAAAAATCTGCGTACAAATAAAGACACCTTCTCCAAAATATACTTATTTACTTAAATACGTAGTTGGCGATATACGCTTTCCGATTTAAATAAAAGATAATCGGTGTCAATTATATTAGCAGAGGCTTAGAAGCTAAAAGTTAGAATGGACACGAAAGGAAAGGAAATTGAATTGGGAGAGAGAAAAATTATTGTAAAATTATGGAAAGAGGGTATTTTATTGATTAAATCTTTTCGAAAAATAGGAGAAACTGTCGGCAGGTCACACTCTTCCATTCAAAGAGTAATTAATAATTATAAAGACACTGAAGATTACCTCTCACGTCCGCGATCTGACCGAGAGAAGCGACCTCTTTTAACAATCCGAAAGAAGCGAAAAATTGTACAGCAGGTTAGAAAAGAACCTAGGCTGACGGCAAAAAAAATAGTAGAAAATGTACAAGAAGAATTTCATAAAACTATCAGCAAAGATACGGTGAGAAGGACGTTAAAAAAAGCTAACTATCACAGTGGCGTTGCACGAAAAAAGCCATTTGTGTCAGAGGTCAATCGTCAGAAGCGGATCGCCTTTGCAAAAAAACTCTTAGACAAGCCCATTGAATTCTGGGAGAAAGTTCTCTTTACAGATGAGAGCAAATTTTGCATTTTCGGCATTAAGGGTAAACAACTTGTATGGAGAAAACCTAATACTGCCCCGAATACTTAATCCCGAAAATTTAAAAGCGACTGTAAAACACGGAGGTGGTGGAGTTATGGTTTGGGGGTGTATGTGCACCAAAGGGGTGGGAAGGTTAGTTTTCATAACATCGACAATGGACCATAAAATGTATATAGACATTTTAAAAGAAAATTTGAAGCCTAGCATCGAAAACTTGGGCTTGGGGCCCGAATACTTTTTTCAACAAGATAATGACCCCAAACATTGTGCCCACAACACTAAGCTTTGGCTACTATACAATACCCCAAAGCAACTTAAAACACCTCCACAATCGCCGGACTTGAATCCCATCGAACACCTCTGGGATTTACTGGAACGCAGGATTCGGCAACACAACATAACGTCGAAGGAAACGTTAAAAAATGTTATGATTGAGGAATGGGCCAAAATCAGTTCGGACGAAAAGAAGAAATTAATGCACTCCATGCCTAAACGTTTAAGGGAGGTCATTAAACGTAAAGGTTATCCGACCTCATACTAATATAGAAACAATGATCTCATTTATGAATTTTTTATAAATACTGTCCTGACTTGTACGCAGATTTTTGCATACCCGTTATTTGTAGAATTTTTAGTTTTGATTTTTTTCTGTAACTACTGTTTGTTGAAGCATATTTTGTGAATAGAATTATATGTAGTTAATATACAAAATAAAAAAAAATCAAGTTTATCATATAAGATTATGACTCTTATTTTTTCAATTAAAGTATTACAAGTTTTTTGTACGCAGACTGCTGCTGCTGAGTGTATCTTATTTATTAAATAATACGACAATTGGTGTCGACAATTTTTATTATTTTATTTAAAGATGTTAACCATACAACATTTCTTACTTAACTACTACTAATTAATTCTATTCTAACTTATTACCTATAATGCTTAATAAGCGCATTTTTAACACGTCCTAATTACACTCGCGTTCACTAACCTTTTGTCTGTAAGCAGTTTTACGCGTTGTCCATTACACCTTCCTTTTTACGAGAAAAATTTTTATATTAATATTATAATTTAAAAATTTTATTATTAATCTTCCTATCCTATAATACCCAATTATTATATTATTTTAACATTATTATTTTATGCTACATATCCCTTTATCTATTACCATTTTTTTTTTTACAAGCATTACTTAAAATTAACTTAAACATAAACATTTAATGTTTTATTTATCTTCTTGTCTGTACAATTTCACTCTATTTTTGTGCACTTGTTGTATTTTATTTTTAATTTTTAATGTGACATTTGGTGAATTATCACATATTACCTTATAAGGACCTTTATAAATTGGTTCTAGTTTGTTATTACTGTCTCTTTTTACTAAAACTTTATCGTTAAATTTATATTTAATGTTGTTACTAGTTCGATCTAATTGATTTTTTCGTTTATTTTTAGATTCAATTAAGGTATTCTTTGCGTCTTGCCATGCATGCTGTAATCTAAATTTTAATTCGTTTGCATAATTGTCAAAATTATACACTGGATCTATCTTAGTTGTTAAATTTGATGGTAGATTACAACGTTTACCAAAAACAAGTTCATATGGAGTGTATTTAGTCACCGTATGTACCGTGTTATTAAAAGAAAAACACCAAAAAGGTACCCAACTGCTCCAAGTATCTAGAAATTTTGATATTTGTATTCTTAAGTACGCGTCTAGATTTTTATGAGTATTTTCTAATGCACCAAGCGTTTCATGATGATAAGCGGTAGAATTTAAGCGTTTAATATTTAAAATTTTTGCTACATCTTGAAAAACTTGTGCTAGAAATTCCTGAACCTCTATGGTACGATTTATTTTGTTCACGATTATTTGCATGAAATACAGTTGAGGTCATTGGTTTGTTTCTTTCCTCGTCTAACGCCACGTTAATTGCCTCCTTTAACGATACGCAATTTCGGGCTTTAACAATAGTGCGAATGTCATAATTTTTAATTCCATTTGAAAATGCATGAATTGCAATATTTTCGTTTACTGGCCGAAGATGTGTTATTAAATTTTGATCGTTATTGGCTTGGGCTAAAGTTAGTTCGCTCAAAAGCTGCTCGATTTCTGTACCAAACTCGTCAATTGATTTTTCACGTTGTTTACATTGATGCAACTGATTAGATAAGGTTGTTGCTGATTTTCGAGAAATGAAATTATTTTTTATATCTTTAACAAGGTTATCTATAGAATCATACGTTCTATTTAATCTTACTTTGGCATTTTCGGACAATCTAGTTTTTAAAATATAATTAATTAATACATTTTGATCATCCACGCGTAGCAAGCTTGCATATAACTCAATTGAATCTATAAGTTTTTTGGTAGTATCTTCAATACCGTCCATTGCCGGTAATAAGCTACTAGCCGTTTTCAAACAAAAAGTTTCACCCATGTTAACAATTTTATCTAATCTATCTTCTAGAATATTTCTAATTTCTTTTAAAACTACAGTAATTTCAGAAGTTAATGACTTAATTTTAGTTAATACATCTATATTGTCAATATTAGTGCTAACCTTCAAATTTAAATCTTTGAATCTATTTAAAAACTGATCTAGCTGACCTAACTTTTTATTTGTAAATTCTACGTTTCTACGTCTATCTTTGTTGTCTTTTGTTCTATTAATTTTAAATACCTTTAATTCTTCTAATAAATTTTCGTATTCTTGAACTGAACCCATGGAACTTTGTAGATGCTCACGTTGACTGCCTTATTGTTCTGCTCGAAGTGCCATCAATTCCTGGCTGCACAGAATTTGCCGTCTTATTCTTTTGTCCATAGATTTTTTGCATCGATTCCATACCATGTATCCAATGATTCCCACTATAACGATTACCATCAACAGGAAGCCAACTTCTAACAATGTGAATGTTGCGGACATACCATTTGTAATTCCACTACTGTTTCCTGATTGTGCGACTATAATTTCTTTTTCTTGTTTGGATTGATTGTACCCCATTTTGTCTTCAGTTAATAATAATTTTCTTCTTTTCCTTTTTATATTTTGTTGTTAATTGATGTCATTTTTGTGTTTTTTTTTAGTGTTTTGCCGCTAGCAGGATCGGCATGTAATAGGTTCTTGGTTGATATATCTTATTTATTAAATAATACGACAATTGGTGTCGACAATTTTTATTATTTTATTTAAAGATGTTAACCATACAACATTTCTTACTTAACTACTACTAATTAATTCTATTCTAACTTATTACCTATAATGCTTAATAAGCGCATTTTTAACACGTCCTAATTACACTCGCGTTCACGAACCTTTTGTCTGTAAGCACTTTTACGCGTTGTCCATTACAGTGGAAAACACAGGTTAAAAGATAAAGGAATAAGTTATTTCAAATTTCCTATAAAAGAAAAACAAAGAGCAATCGAATGGCAAAAACGATGCGGAAATATTAACATTGCTTTGATGGACGTCGAAGAATTAAAAGAAATAAAACTTTGTGAAAGACATTTTTTAAAAAGTGATATAGTTATCAATTCACGAAGAAAAACATTACGTCGAAACGCCCTTCCAATGGCTTAGTGATGGTAAGTAAATCTAATCTATTTTTTTCTAATCAATTTATTGGAAAAAGATTTTTGTATTGTTTATTATTTTCAAAAAAACAATAATTTTCTCTATTTAAAAACTCTTAATACTCAATACATTTAAAATTTATAATAACCTGAAGCCGTTGAGGGTAAATATTTTTTTATGGGATGGTAAAATATTTAAGAACGTTTGTGACCCAAAAATTTGAATAGCAGGTAAAAACTTTATCCCTGTGCCTTGGTCATATCTTACGTAAATAGATTGATGTAGAACTTTTGTTTACAAGTTTCTTTGAGGGTTCTTTTTTGTATGGAATTGATTTACAGAGTATATAGGGTTTGATATACAGGGTATGAAAAAGTATGGAACGTAGCTAATAAATTCGCCATTTGTGGTTTAAAAGAAAAATATTTTAAATAAACTTATTTTGGTTAATTATGGGACATATTCTGGCGATATTTGTTTGTTTGTATTGTTTTTAGTTTCGTTACTATGGTAGTCAATATGGTTATATATATACACTTAGCAGCAGAAGTCTGCGTACAAAAAACTTTTAACACTTTAACTGAAAAAATAAGGGTCATGATCTAATGTGATAAACTTCAATTTTTTTTTATTTTGTGTATTAACTACATATAATCTATTAACAAAATATGCATCAATAAAACAGAAATATTAGTTACAAAAAAAATTAAAATTAAAAATTCTCCAAATAATGCGTATGCAAAAATCTGCGTACAAATAAAGACGCCTTCTCCAAAATATACTTATTTACTTAAATACGTAGTTGGCGATGTACGCTTTCCGATTTAAATAAAAGATAATCGGTGTCAATTATATTAGCAGAGGCTTAGAAGCTAAAAGTTAGAATGGACACGAAAGGAAAGGAAATTGAATTGGGAGAGAGAAAAATTATTGTAAAGTTATGGAAAGAGGGAAAATCTTTTCGAAAAATAGGAGAAACTGTCGGTAGGTCACACTCTTCCATTCAAAGAGTAATTAATAATTATATCACCCCTTTTAACAAACCGAGAGAAGCGAAAAATTGTACAGCAGGTTAGAAAAGAACCTAGGCTGACGGTAAAAAAATAGTAGAAAATGTACAAGAAGAATTTCATAAAACTATCAGCAAAGATACGGTGAGAAGGACGTTAAAAAAAGCTAACTATCACAGTGACGTTATTTTTCACTAACTCCATACCAAGATTTTTTTGAAACAGTCTGCGAGTTTTAGCAAATTCACCATCTGGTATGTTGCCTTTGTAGATAACAAGAGCGTTAATTGCTGCTATATTGAGGAGGTTATAGAAAATTACCATTGGCCAACGCTTTGTGTTTCTTGCAACATTGTATGATGTGATCATTCGATCAACAACATCTACTCCACTTTTTGTGCTATTATAGAAAGTAATTATTTCGGGCTTTTTCCGATCACCGGTAGCTTCATTATTCGGATATGATCGTCTCGGTGCATTGTTGAAACTACAAGCACATTCTTTCCTTTTTTGGGTATATATGAAACTGCAGTCATATCATTACTAAATGCGAATAACGAAGAATATACTTTCCTGTTTTTAACTTGTGTTATTTCAAGAGGTAGTTTTCTTTTATTGGCTCTAATTGTACCAACCACAGTAAGGCGGTACTCTCTTAGCAGTTTCTTTACAATTGAATATCCTGTGAACCAACGATCTATTCTTGTAACATTTCTTCCTGATCCTAATAAATGTGAACACATTGTTTCAGTTACTGCAGCGGTAGAGTTGTCAGTTTTATATGGACCATTGGGTTGAACACCAGCGTACATTTCTATGTGTGAACTGAAAAATGTTTTGGCATCAACAACGGCGAAGACTTTCAATACGTATTTGTTTGGTTTATTTGGAATGTACATTCGGAAACTGCACCTACCCCTAAAGGCAAGCAGCATTTCATCTAATGTTACATACTCGCCCACAGAATAAGTTTTCTTACAATTGTCGTTGAACTTGTCAACAATAGTACGAACTGTTGCTAATTTGTCCATTTCTTTTCTTTAACCTCTAGTTGTGGTATCGTCTAAGCGAATGCATTTCAATAAGAAGACGAACCTCCATTTTGCCATTGTAGCAAGAAATATCTCATATCCCATACCGTCTGATGACCAATACTCTGCTAGATGTGTCCTTGATCCATGATGGAGCCCAGCTAAATAAAGCAAACCCATAAGCGCTTGGATTTCTACAGAGTCGGTAGGTCTACACTCAGTCTTATCTTGATATTTAACAGAAATTTTATCAATAAATAAATTAGTGTTTTCAACTACAATATCAATGCAGTTTCCAAACATGTACATCCAGCATTGAACGGGAGATAATGCGTCACGTGCTTCACCGATGACCCCCCGGCAGGTGAGACACTATGTTTTCGTTGCGAGTTCTAATATTTCTAGGTGGGACAGCCTTTTTCCATTTAGTTCCATCTTTACCAAAAAAATACGAGCATCTATCACGAATCACGGGTTGTTCATCTTCATCATCCTCGCCGTCATCCTGATGCATAATATCTGCATCTTCATTTACGTTTTCCTGCTCGGTTTCTGTATCATGATCACTGATACTTACAAAATCTGAATCTGATATCGACCTATCGTCAGACTCTTCTATTTCACTGCCCGTGCTAACTTCTTCATACAGTTTCTGTAATCTTTCTCTCTCCTTTTCATAAGGATCCAAAAAAAAAATATAAAAAAAATATAGTAATTATTAAGGGAACTACTGAACTATATTGCGATCACTGCCAGGTATAGTTTTATAACTCGGTAATACCCCTACAAACACAAAAAGAACGCATAGAGTTCCAACTGGAATACGATTCTTACAGATTACATCTGCGAATATTGTTACACATTTAATCGAGAAGGGTCTGCCAGGACAAAATATTGTGTATCGACTATTTGGAATTTTGAAAAGCAGTTTTTTATAGCGAAAACAGTTGATATTCAGATACTTGAAAGGTACTGTGACCGTAGAAGTTTTGAGCAAAATAATTTAAAAAATTATTTTAAAAATTATATCCGATTTCTGTTAAGAATATAAGAATGGAAAAGGGGTTGCATATGTATACGAAATGTATTTTGATTTATTGTGAACGTGCGCGAAGAAATTTTTTGTTTATATAAGAAAATATTTTAAGGTGAACTCGTTTTAAAAAACATTCATTCATTCATGTTTCGTTCGTAAGAGTTGAGAGAAACAAGTCAATTCACTCGCATCAGAAAGCCACATTGTTTGTTAACATTTTATTCGTCATTTGTATTAATAAAATTAATTTTACAATAAAATTGTTGAAGAAAATAAAAAACATACAAATATTAAAAAGTTGTTGTGAATCAGCGAATTTTCCAAGAATTCCAGAGAAAGTGAAACATAAAAATTGGTCCTTCGAGCCGGATTGTAGAAAATTTAATTGGTTTCGTCGCAAAGAAAATTATATTTCGAAAAAAGAAAAATTCTGTCCACATTGAAGGCGCATGGTCCATCTCAAGATGTCGGTTCCACGCCACCACCTGTAAAAGAAATTTTGGTAATCAAGCAAGAAGAGAATTGTTCAGATAGTATTAACCAAGATTTAAGACATCATTTTCGAGAGCTACACCGCCTCCAGACATCCTCATCGCCTCCAGAGTCTGATGGTAAAAGGTATCCAGTCCGGAAGTCGCGTGCTGGAGGTGCCTCCATTATTGAGATCTAGAAGTAAGTTCCTTCTTTCCATTTTTTCCTTTTGTATCGAATTTGAATGGGCATTTCGTATTAAACATGAGTCAATTAGAATCTTTGATCAAAAAACGAGGGGTTGTCAAGGGGAAATTAACTAATTTCGCAAAATTTGTAGCGAAATTCGAAAGCGGTGTTAGGGAAAATAGTATTGATAATGAGTTGTCAATAGAATTGGAGCCGAGATTTGATCGTGCGGTTTCTTTGATTGATGAGTTCGAGGGTATACAGGGGGAAATAGATTTACAAAGCGTTGATGGCGAAGCGCAATTGTTAGAACGGGAAGCATTCGAGTCGTCCTTTTACTCGTCGACATCTAAAGCGAAGCGCATGCTTACAAATAGGTCGATCTGCGCCGATTCGTCTTTTATCGTCGGGCCTGCGCCGGAACAAAATGTTAGATTACCGGTGATTGACTTACCGAAGTTTGGCGGGGATCATAAATCGTGGCTAGAGTTTCGCGACATTTTTGAATCCTTAATTAATAGCAACAATTCGATCAACGGTATTCAAAAATTCCATTATCTGGTTTCCGCGTTAATCGGGGAGGCTCGTCAAGTAATAGCAAGCCTAGAAATAACAAATACAAATTATGACGTCGCTTGGGGATTGGTACGCGAACGATATGACAATCCACGTGTCCTCGTACAAAACCATATAAAGGCCTTATTCGATACGGAAAAGATTGTTCCTGATAATTCGCGTTCTTTAAGATCGTTTATTGATAACGTTCGAAAAAATATACGGGCTCTATCGTCATTAAATCAGCCAACTGACAATTGGGACGCGTTAATAATTTACCTCGGGACAACTAAAATGGATTCCGGTTCAAATCGCGAGTGGGAACAACGCAAGGTAGCAATAAATAACCCCAAATTAGAAGATCTTTTAACTGTTTTGAAGGAGCGCGCGGATTTGATTGAAACCTTAGATCCAGAAACAAGTCGCCGTGTTAAGGTTGATCGTTCCAAGGCGGTTCTGGTCACAAATCAGTCAAATATGAAAAATTGCGTAGTATGCAAAGGCGATCATTATATTCAACAATGTACAAATTTTTTGAATCTTACCGTACAAGCACGCCTGGACCAGGTCAAACGGTCCAAACTTTGTATTAATTGCCTCCGATCCGGTCATTTCCTGAAAGATTGTCGTTCAAGTTCGTGCAAAAAATGTAAATGTAGACATCATACCTTGTTGCATTTTGAAAATAGCCGCCCAGATCATCAAACACAATCACACCCAGTCGCTCAAACACAATCACACCCAGTCGCTCAAACACAAAATATAAATCTATCGTCTCAAGTATCCACACAGTCAAACGTACTTTTGTCCACAGTCATAGTGCATGCATACAATAAACATAATAAAAAACATTCGCTTCGTGCACTACTAGATCCGGGCAGCCAAAGTAGCTTCATTACAGAAGAAGCTCGAAAACGACTCTTATTAACTGGAACAAAAGAAAATGTTAGTATAACCGGTATAAACAGATCGCATTCGATGATTACAGATTCGTGTAGCTTGAAAATTCACTCTAATTATACAGATTTTTCGTTAAAAATTAATTGTTTGGTCATAGATGCAATCGCGAGTGACTTGCCAAACTTTTACGTAGATTTGGATCACATCAAAATTCCTTCACATTTAAAACTTGCAGATCCATCGTTTAACGTGCAAGCAAAGGTAGATTTGTTGATAGGCGCGGAGTATTTTTGGCAATTACTGTGTATCGGTCAAATAAAGCTAGCAGGGGGGCCGATTTTGCAAAAAACGCAATTAGGATGGGTCATTTCGGGACCTGTGATGGCAAGCGCGAATTATCATTCACGTTCAGTTTTATTTAGTACATTAGAAAGGGATCAACTGAACGATAAGTTAGAAAGATTTTGGGAGATAGAGTCAGTCGGGGGGCCACCGCTGCAATCAGCCGCCGATATACGATGTGAGGAGCATTTTCGTGAGACTACGAGGCGCGATACCGATGGAAAATTTATAGTTAAAATTCCTTTCAATGATAGATTAGAAAAATTAGGAAACTCATACAAAAGCGCTGAGCAACGTCTTTTCAGTATGGAAAGAAAATTTAGAAAATTTCCAGATTTCGCAGATCAGTATAGGGCTTTTATGCGGGAATATCGAGAGCTAGGGCATATGCGTAAATTACAACGGGTAGAGATAACAGAACCATGTTGTTACTTGCCTCATCATGGGGTTATTAACGAAAATAGCTTTTCCACAAGACTCCGTGTAGTTTTCGATGCGTCATGTCCTACAGATACAGGTTATTCGTTAAACAATTTACAGCTGGTTGGACCCACGATTCAGCCAGATCTGTTTAGTGCGCTCCTAAGATATAGGAAATATACATTTGTAGTAGCCGCGGACATAAAAAAAATGTATCGCTCTTGTCTAGTAGATCCAGCTCAAACGCGATTCCAACGAATTTTGTGGCGTGATTCAGAGAACGAACCGGTAGATACGTACGAGCTGTTAACGATCACATATGGTACATCAGCCGCGAGTTTTTTAGCTACTCGTTGTTTGAAGCAGCTTAGTTTAGAATGTGCTGATTTAGAAATTTCTGAAGTTATCGGCTCGCAGTTTTACATGGATGATCTGTTAACCGGTGCAAACACGATAGAAAAACTTAGACATATCGTTCAGCAGGTCAGGTCGAAGTTGCTCGAGGGTGGGTTTGAGTTGGACAAATGGGCATCTAACAGTAAGGAAATAATTCGTGAGTTTAGTAAAGCCGCAGAAGTAGTAAACTTAGGTCGCAACGAAAACACGCGTACGTTGGGGTTGCTGTGGAATCCTGCGGAAGATTGGTTTCATTATAAAATACACGCCGAAAGCTGTACGCGAGCTACCAAACGTTCAATATTATCAGATCTAGCACAAATTTTTGACCCGCTAGGTTTTTTAAGCCCAGTCATCATATCTGCGAAAATCCTTTTACAGGAGATTTGGCAAGCTCGTTTGGGATGGGACGAATCGTTACCAGTTAGTATTTATTCGCGATGGCGTAAATTCCGGGAACAATTATCTTACCTAGAGTTAATTCGTGTAAAACGGCACATATCGCTTCCGTGTCCAATTTCGGCAGAAATACACGGATTTTGCGACGCATCGACTAAAGCATATGGAGCATGTGTTTATCTTCGAACCGCTAATGAGAGTGGTGACGTCGAAGTAAATTTGATCTGCGCGAAATCTAAGGTAGCACCGATAAAAACGTTGAGCGTACCTAGATTGGAGTTGATGGGCGCGGTTTTGCTTATTGAATTAGTAGAAAAAATAAAGAATTCGTTAAAGTTAACGGTAAAATTCACGTACTGGACGGATTCCAGCGTCGTTCTTAGTTGGTTGGCGATTGAACCGTCGAAATTACAAGTTTTCGTAGCACACCGAATTGTAAAAATTTTAGAAAAAAGCGTTGTCGACGAATGGAAATTCGTACCTACAAAAGAGAACCCGGCGGACGGGATATCGCGCGGAGTCGATGCGCAAGATCTAATTGGGTTGCAAACGTATTGGTATGGCCCCGTCTGGTTAGCAAAAAACGAAGACATCTGGCCGGTCAAAACATTTTGCTCAAAAGAAATTACTGAAATAAAAAAGGTGTCAATGATTGTAAATAGTCAGTCAACGGTCAATTTTAAACAATTTTCGAGTTTAGTAAAACTAAAAAGAATTTTTTCTTTCGTATTGAGATTCAAAACAAATTGTCAAAATAAAAATAAAATAGAGGGTCCATTAACTGCTACTGAGTTGGGAAACGCCTTTAAGGTATTAATAAAGCTTAGTCAATTAGAAACTTTTGCAGACGAATTAGATTGTTTAAAACGTGGGAAGGAACTTTCTAATAAAAATAAATTAAAAAATTTCAAACCATTTGTTGATAATGAGGGCATTCTGCGTGTTGGGGGTCGGTTAGTAAACGCAAATTGTTCATTTGAGCAAAAACACCCGATATTAATTTCTGCAAAACATCGATTAACAGTTTTAATCTTCGAAAATGAACATCGAGAATTGTTGCATGCAGGTCCTCAACAATTACTGGCTTCCGTTAGGGAACGGTTTTGGCCTGTCGGTGGTAGAAATTTAGCTAAAAAGGTGATTCGGGAATGTATTAATTGCTATCGTGCAAACCCTAAGATTATACAGCCTCCAATGGCTGACTTACCTGTCGATAGAGTAACTCCTGCACCTCCGTTCTCTGTTACCGGCGTCGATTATGCAGGACCGTTCTATCTGAAAGATCGAAAGGGCCGGGGATCAAGAACAATTAAAGGTTGGATTTGCCTGTTTGTATGCTTAATTACTCGTGCTATTCACTTAGAACTAGTGACCGGGCTAAGTTCAAAATGTTTTATTGCATCACTGAGACGTTTTGTAGGTAGACGGGGGAGACCGAGTCGAATGCTTTCTGGCAATGGTTCAAATTTCATAGGGGCGAATCGAGAATTAAACGATTTAGGCCGCTTTTTAATAGATAAATCCGATGAATTGACAACTCTTATTAATGCTCGGGGATTAGATTGGAAGTTTATACCTCCTAGCTCTCCACATTTTGGTGGATTGTGGGAGGCGGGGGTTAAATCGGTAAAACACCATTTGCGTAGGGTGGCTGGTAACGCCTCGTTTACGTTCGAAGATTTTAACACCTTGCTCATTCAAATCGAAGCGGTACTTAATTCCCGACCTATCACTCCACTATCATCGGATCCGAATGATCTCCTTCCTCTCACACCTTCACATTTTTTGATTGGAAGGCCGCTAACTTCGTTACCTGACCCAGACTTACAACACATACCCTTGAATCGACTCTCAAACTATCAACATATCCATTTGGTTCAGAGGCATTTTTGGAAGCGTTGGTATAGTGAATATCTTGTTGAGCTTCAACGCCGACACAAATGGGTTGGTGGCGATGTAAACCTAAAGGAAGGACAATTAGTAATCATAAAAGAAGAAAATCAACCTACCTTACAATGGTCGACAGGAAGAATCATTAAATTACACGCTGGAAGGGATGGCATACCGAGGGTAGCAACAGTCAGGACATCTAACGGAACTGTAACCCGTCCTTTAGTAAAATTATGTCCGTTACCCACGCCGTCACCTCAGCAGTGTCGGTAAAGTAGTATTAGAAAAGTTTTTTTTTGTATTAGAATAATTTTTGACTTTCTATTTGTTTTTGAATTAATTAATGTAAATTTAATTTCGAGTTAATTGTGTTAGTTTAGATCATACAAGTTTAGTTTTGAAATTAGTATTTCAAGGTCGGGGGTGTTAAGAATATAAGAATGGAAAAGGGGTTGCATATGTATACGAAATGTATTTTGATTTATTGTGAACGTGCGCGAAGAAATTTTTTGTTTATATAAGAAAATATTTTAAGGTGAACTCGTTTTAAAAAACATTCATTCATTCATGTTTCGTTCGTAAGAGTTGAGAGAAACAAGTCAATTCACTCGCATCAGAAAGCCACATTGTTTGTTAACATTTTATTCGTCATTTGTATTAATAAAATTAATTTTACAATAAAATTGTTGAAGAAAATAAAAAACATACAAATATTAAAAAGTTGTTGTGAATCAGCGAATTTTCCAAGAATTCCAGAGAAAGTGAAACAATTTCCATTGCACGGTTCCAAAGCAATCGGACTTGGAGAATCGCGTTTTTTCCTTTTCGAATCGGTGACTGTGGATATTGTATTCTCATCGATTCGTTCCTTACCCTCCAACTCAACCAGCACTTGAGAAAACGGTCTGGATGCCATTTCTTCCATTTCAACAAAAAGTCTTTGACGACGACAGTAGGTATAAAATGCCGCTACTTCTGACGTCACAGCCCCCCTTCACCAATCAGCGTCGAGCATTCATGGCGTGAGCGCGGGAAATTCAAATTCCGGAAGTGGGCGTGTTAAGTGTTTGATGAGGGCATGGTGGGGTGGGGCGGTGGGGGTCACGGGGGGCATGGGGGGTGTGAGGGATGGGTGTATCGCGTTGACGATTGGTCGCGCGTGGAGGGTGTCAACCCACCGGAAGTGAGATTAAAGATGGCGTCGTCGTTGTCGTCGTCGCGCTGTAGAGGGCGTTGCTTGCACCAACTTAGACGCGTTTATGCCTGTCGAAAATGACGTAAGCAATACATATTATCGTTCTCCTGCGCATCGTCGTCGGCAGAAGAACAAAGAAAACCCTGCGGTTTCTAATAAGAGGAACGCGCATTTTGCGGTTGCGAGTCGGATGATGTTAATCTATAAAGAACTTCGATAAGAGAAATCGTGTCCAAACACGAAAGAAATTCATACGCGCGCGCGATCAGTGAACTGAAGTATTTGTAGTGTCATCACGAGATGATGATGGATTTAGTTTTTTATTGACTAGTGTTCAATACATTCGCATTACAATGAAACATGGAACAATAGATTCAACAAATTATATAGACAATTTGCTTATGGATTTCGAGCGACAAATAGCTGAAGAGTATGATTTGGTGAATGAAAAGCGGTATGATCTCTCTCATTCGCTAACTATTGCTACAGGCATTAGTTTAGCCCGTGGCGGATATCCTGTCGTAAAAATAGCTGCAAGTAGTAAAAGAAAATGTCTTCAATTGACATCGTACGAATGGTATAAATTTTGGGAAATACATGAATCCAAGGCTGATCAACATTTACTGCAAAGAAAAAACTGTTCTTCCTGTAATGCAGTAATATTGGAACAACAAACTGATTGTAAAGAAGAGCAAATAAGTGTTTACTTTAATGTATCCTATGGTTGCAAAAGCAGCAACGGTGTAATTCACAAAAAATATAGGGATTCATTCGCGAGGAACGGATTTAGTGTTTCATTCAACAAGTTACTAAACTTTCAAACAACTTCGCGAATTAGTTAATATACGTTTAGAAAGACTTTATTTAATGAATCTTCCCATTTATTATAGTAATTTAATTCAATCTATTCTTGTCAATCAAAATGAGGAGGAGGAGACTATGGAGCTCTATATAAAAAGAATGCCATGTCTTAATCCCTCATTTATTCCTTTGGAGTATTGGAGGAATTGGAGTATCGACAGTGCGCGCTAGAGAAAATTGCGCGCTTTGAAAACGAACAATGTCCTCGCATGAAGACTTTATCTATAAGTTACACAATTTTATATCGTGTACAGAATTGGAGAGACTTTGGTGGGCTCTATCAATAGAGACCCAGGAACAAGTGAGATATCATTTACCCTGCTACAAACATTATAACGTCGGAGATGGGGGTGACGAAATTGACTGATCTCCAATCTCTATAACAAAATGTAATATATGTGATGAGAAGTGCGATATATGCATATATTAATAGTTTGAGCGTTATCGCGAGAAGAAGAAGAGAACGATGAATTTTACCATATTTTACGCAATAATGCATGGCGCACTGCTCATTAGAGCACCTCAAAATGTAAAAGACACAGTGATTAGTTTCGATTCGGATTATACAAGAAATGAAGAAGATATAAAATGGTTGTCTATGAATCGAACGAGGGAAGAAGATGAATTTTCTATTATACCGAATTGTTCGCGCGAATCCATTATAACATTTAAAGTAAAATTCACTTTGGAAAATAATACCACTTTGACTAGTAAATGGATTTCTGTGTTATATGATATCGATTTAATTTCAATATGTTACAATAACGTTGCAATAGTTACAGTTGCTTTAATAATATTATTTATAGGAATTACGTATAGTTGTATACCTTTGTTTAATAAGTTTTATGAAAGTTGTATAGAATTTGCTATGATAATATCAAATTGTATATAAAAAAGGAAGGTTAAATAAAGAACTCATTCAAAAAAAAAATGTTTATATGTTTTTTTTATTATTTTATAATTTAATTACGCAACAACGCTTTTACTAATCCAGCTATTATGGGAAGGAGGAAATCCTAACCATTTAACGAATGCTTTATTCTTCGATTGTTTAAGTATTCGTTCGATAAGATAAACATCCGCGAAATTAGTAGGTTGAAGTTCATATTCATAAAAAGCACCCAAAATGGGGTTATTTTCCATATCATCGAGCAGGTAAGTAGGAGGATTCGTCATTTAACTTTTCTTATTTTAAATAATTCCATACTCCAATTAGCCGTATAACCTTTTTTGAATAAAGATTTATATTTACTAATACGAACCACCTGACCCGCAATAAATTTCCCCTTCCCAGCAATCTCTAGTCGAGTATATGCACTGTTCAACACTCGCTCTGCGGTTTCGTTGTTAATCTCAAGGGGAGCTAAGCGCGTGGTTCGATGTTTTGTATTATTATATTCCTTAGTCATGTTTCGAAGTATATCAATCCAAATTTGATTACCTCTATATAAAAACGTTTTCTCTAATTTTTCCTTAATAGTTCTAATGACTCGCTCGGCCATTGATGCTTTCACACTGCTAAATGTGGAGTAATGGTTGATGTTATGTTTATTGAATAATTTTTTTGTAACTCTGCATTATAGAATTCCTTTCCCGCATCGGTTTGAAAATTTTTTGGAATCCTTTTATCTTCGGAAAAAATGCTGCTTATAGCTAATCCTACATCTTTAGCCGTCTTAGTTTTTAAAGCTCTAGTCCAAAGATATTTTGAAAAGCAATCAATAACAATCAATATATATCTATGGTTCTTATTGCTCTTAGCATATGCGGACATATCAGCCAAATCCGCCTGCCATAAGTCATCCAATCCCTTGATAACTGTTCGTCGTCTTGGGAAACGTTTTCCGGATGGTTTATGTAGTTCCGCGATTATTCGATGACGTACATCAACTTCACTCATGTTGATGCAATAAAAGTACCTAATATAATGATAATTTTCGGGTGTAAGCATCCTTTTTATTCTATTAATTTATATTTAAATCGATCTAAATTGTTTTTCATCCCTAATTTTAATTCATTGGTTGTATTTGTAATATTTTTGAGTTCATATGTTATATCCGATATTTTCGATATAACATCTGCGATTTTATCATCCTGTTTTTTCGTGTATTCTTGAATAGAGTACTCGCTATCCCTCCATCTCTGTTGTAGTGTATTTGTTAGATTCGAAAGACTCTTTTCCATAGTCAATTTTAATTGATCATGTTTTTCTCTTAACTCATTTACTTTCTCAAGTTCCCTATTAAGAGAATCGCTAGCCTTGTTTAAAGAGGTAAGCCCTCCATACCCAATTTTAATTCATCTGTAATATTTCTCATAGTTTTAACTTCATATGCTATATCCGATATTTTCGATATAGCAGCAAGGATTTTATTATCCTGTTTATTCATATATTCTCGAATAGAGATTTCGTTATCATTCGCGCTCTGCTTCGTTGTATTCATTAGATTGGAAATAATGTTTTCCATATCTAATTTTAACTGATTATGTTGTTCAATTACTCCATCATTTATTTTTTGAATTTCCTCATTAAGAAGATCGATAACGTTATTTAAACCATCATCACATATGCGAAATACGCTATTGCAACGAGAAATCTCATTCATAAGACGATATTCTACTTTTCGAAAAAGTTTATCAGCATAATTTTTTGTTGCAACATCATTTCCATCGAGAGGATCTGATACATTACATATACGTTTACTTTCCGCATTAACATCTCCATCCTTCGTAATACCTATACGAAAACCTACATTGTGGTATAAAATTTGTACAGCGTTTTCATTGAAATTTCCGAATTTATCCATTTTCAATAAATGACGTTCGCTTCTCTTAGTTCTTCTATTATGGAGATAATTTCGTTGTTATGAGATGTATTACCTGCTTATTGCGAACTGACTAATAATCGCAGTCTGTCTACAAGCTCATTTATATCATCAAAGTATACGTATCGATAGGCTCTAGTATCGTTGGCTATTAGATTTAAAGATGAGGGACTATGCCCGAATCCGATGCGTGAAGCCATTGCCGCTATTGTTGCCGACTTTGTTCTTTTACGAGAAGTACGCGGCGTGTTTTCTCCGCCTTGACGATCAATCATCTGCTTAATAATATTTCTATATTTAAATGATTTGCTAGCCTTTATTCGTTCATTAGGATCATTATTACGTTTATGAGCATTTGTATCATTCAATATTTCTAGGTATTTATTCATATCATCTTCGTTATAGTCCATAGGAACTTTTTTAAACAGCAATTCATACAGACCCGGAGTTCCTTTATACTTCTTTTTAATACTATCAATAATTATATCACCATTAGTAGCAAGCGTAACACTGCTATTTCCAATGCTCCATGACTCAATCACCGGATCACGTACAATACCAAATGTGGGATCATGGAAGTCTTCCTTTTCCATCAGCAGTCCGCGTATATATTTTCTTGGTAGTTCATGATATTGTTCGAGATATTCATTCGTTGATTCATTCGATATTTTCGTCGGTTTCTCTTCTTTTTCATCTTTGTTTTCATCCGTTGGAGATGTGAAATAATCAGGTTCATATACGAATACTTCCTCGCTCGCTTGAGCAGGTGAAATTGTCTGTTGAGTTTTATCCTGATTCCTCATCATCTTCATCACCGTTTCTGTTTTAACTGGTTTAATATCGGTTGCTTTAGTTTTCTCTACTTTAGGGTTTTTTTTAAGGGTTTCGATTAACGTATCCAGCGGCTTAATTATCGGTTTATGGATACGTTCTAATTCTTTTTCCTGTCCTTCTTTACCGACATTAATAGCTAAATATTTACGACGAATAGCATCGCTAAGATGAATTATATCCGAATTCAATTTATCGACTTTTTTCGTTTTTACTATCCTTTTAGGATGTTTCCGTTTCGTAGGTTTCGTCATGACTACGCGAATTGTTTTTATTTATAACAATATATACTCTTCAAATTTGAATTTGTAGCGCCCGTCTTTTATATCTCTATCTTTATCGATAACGAGAAATCCATATTTATTTTTCCAGCATAAATTACACATGGAATGAAACTCTTCAAATCTCATATCTGGATCAACATGATTAAAAAATACATGTTTAAGATTGCATGCATCTTGTTTAAATAAAATAATTAAATTAACATTATCCCGAATTAATTGTTTCGGTACCTTGGAATATGATTGAGCTAAATAAAAACTATTAACAGAACTATGTCTTCCCATGGAATAGAACTGCTGAATAATCTTTTGGTTACTGAGGGAAACATCATCGAAAATAAAGACCGAATTAGGTAGCGCTTTATTTGGTTCAATTACTTCATCATTCTCTTTATATGGAAAGTATTTTACACCTTTCGTGAGATTTAAAATATGTTCCAAAAACTTATATTTTGGTTGATAGAGCGATTTCGAATAAACGTATACATTTTCAAACTTTAAACCATTTTTATTTTATTATTTTTTGATTTTCTATTACTGTTCGATCTTCGATCTCGCGTACTTCGATTTGTATAATAAGGAAAATGAAATTTATATACAGTGCACGCCGCTTATTGTAATCACAACGGGACTCGGGGTTTATGATAACAATAACCGATTGATAATAATAGCCGAAAAAACAAAACTTTATTTTAATTAAAAATATGTACATATATAACGTAACATAAACTCTTAAAAAATGTTACTACATAAAATATGTATTCCATTTAAATTTGAAACAAAATAAAAAACAAATTCATATTAAAAAAACTCATCTAGCGTTGTTTGTCTCTGATTTTCGCGGAGCAAGTTATTAACAAAAATTTCATAGTCGTAAGGCGTCTGAAAATCAGATGACCTGTGCTGCACACCACGTCGCAAAACTTCCAGCGCTTTTCTCATTTCGCTCATTGTTGGGGGTTGCATTGTTTGTATGTCTACTTCTTCCTCTGGCTCTTGATTTTCAATTGATGACGTTGTTACACTTTTGCACATTACACTTTCGCAAATCTCTTCTTCTGTTACGTTCTGTGCAACATTTAACTCGTTATCTATTGCCATCCACTCCTCGAACTCACTTGTCGTCATGTCAGGTGGTTGAATGTTTAGGTGTTCAGGTTCTATGTCATCTTTTGAAAATCCACCATGTTTGAAACAATTCTTTATTGTTATTTTGGAAACTTGGCTCCACGACATGGTAATAAGATGTAAAGCGTCTAATAAATTTGTTTTCTTGGCTAGATCATTTGCGCTCATATTTAGGGTATCCTCCACACCTTCCAAAATTCTAGCACGCATCTCTTTCCGGTAATACGCTTTCGTGGTCCTTATAATGCCTTGATCACACGGTTGTATTATCGAAGTAGTATTGGCCGATAAAAAAATAACTTTTATATTTTTTAATTGACAATTTACACAGTGTGCAGCGCGAGAATTGTCCACGAGAAGAGTAATTTTGCGATTTACTCTCCTATCCCATTTTAAGAGCCAGTCATTAAAAATTAAGGATGTCATCCAGGCATTTGTATTTGAATAATAATCAACAGGTAGATTTTTGACACTCTTAAAACAACGTGGATTCTTACTTTTGCCGATTACTAAAAGCTGTTCTTTGTTACCCGACATATTTGCACAACACAAAATTGTTATACGTTTTTTTGTATGTCTTACAACCCTTTGCATTGTCTTTTTTAAACATGTATGTATGATCGGGGAGAGCGCGATAGTAAAGCCCAGTCTCGTCTGCATTAAAAATATCATTAGGAGTAAATTCCCCAGCAATCTTGGTACATTCATTTTCAATCCAGTGTTCTGCACTCTTAAAATCAACATCTTTTTGCTCGCCGTGTGTCCGTTTGTATACGATGTTTTCTCTTTTTTTCCAACGGTGAATCCATCCCTCCGTTGCAACAAAATTTTCTTTTCCCATTTTATTTGCAAGTTCTTCCGCTTTCTGTCGCATCAACTGGCCATCTACACGTGCGTCATGTTCGCGAACATTCGCAAACCATAGTTTCAACGCAGATTCCACTTGAGCGTATTTCCCAGTTCGATTTCTTTTAGTCAGTAAATTCTCATTTTTTTTTAGCAGCATCTATTTCCACACGTTTTTTTTAAATTTTACACAAAATTGGTTGTGAGATTTTTAATTGTGCTGCTGCATTTCGCTGACTCAATTTCGGCAACTTGTCATATTTTTCTAAAATGTTAATTTTTTCACTTAAACTTAGATCACGTCTCTTTTTTACGTCAGCCAGAGCGTCGCGTGTTCGAGTTTTCAAATGCAGAGTTTGGGGATTCACCGAATCTATGTCAACATTATTTATTTTGCTCGTAAAAATAAAATTTATTGCTCATGTCGAAAACATTTTTAAGAAAGAAATTTTTGTTATATAATATTACACGTCCGGCCCGTTCTTCCCAAAAGTGATAACAATATCCGGTTGATAACATTATCCGTGATTCTAATAAGCGGCGTCCACTGTATATCTATCGCGCTCTTCTTCACGCTAGTATAATGATTAGAAGCATCGAGGGCGGAGGTGTATTTAATTCGTTTAATAACAAATTGCCCGTAGAATTACATATTCCGGGTTATCAGTATTGCGGTCCCGGCACAAAACTCTCCAAGCGATTAACTCGAGGAGATTCCGGAATTAATCCTCTTGATAAAGCCTGTAAAAACCACGATATCGCTTATTCGCAAAATAAGGATTTACATACACGTCACGAAGCTGATAAGATTTTAGAAGAGAAAGCCTGGAAAAGAGTTCTCGATAAAGATTCAAGTGCTGGAGAAAAAATAAGCGCTTGGTTAGTAACCACCGGTATGAAACATAAACATAGGAACATAAACGAAGAACAAGAAGAAGGAGGAGGAGGAGGATACGTAAAAAGAGAAATGGAGGTTCCATCGCTTTTAATTCAAACGTACTGAAACCGATCAAAATTAAATTAAAATCAGACAATTTCTCTAATGAAAATTTAAATAAGTACGCGAAATATGCATTGGCTATAGCAAAAACGACGGTTAAAAATGTTGGAGGCAAGAAAAAGGTGCGCACACCTCGCGTTATACCAATTCCCTCCAACAGCAGTAGCGGCGCTAAAAAATCAGGAGGTTTTCTACCGTTTCTCGTGCCTTTATTTGCCGGTTTGTCGGCTGCCGGCGCGCTCGCATCCGGCGTAAGCAATGTTATCAAAGCGGTAAAAGATGAGAAAGCGGCTAAAGAAAGATTTAATGAAGACCGACGGCATAATAAGGAAATGGAGGCGATAGCGATTGGAAAACAAAAATCTGGTCAAGGACTTTTTCTAAAACCATATCGCAAAGGATTGGGTTTATTTCTGGAAAATAGAAAAACAAAAAACTCCCGCACACGCCCTTAACGGATGACATTATTATGCGTTACGGGCGGAAAACATCAAATTTTAGAGGGGTGTATATGCGCGATAAATTACCTAAAAAACCGTTAAAAAAGGAATGTGCAGTCGTTAATTTAGATTCAATTAAAGGATCCGGCACACATTGGGTTGCATATTATAAGATTAATAATTTCGTGCAATATTGGAAGTTTTGGAAATCTAGCGCCCCCCAAAGAACTTTTAAATTACTTCGGTTCCAATACAAAATTGTTTTATAATCACAAGAGATATCAAAAATTTAATGCGGTCAACTGCGGGCATTTATTTCTAGATTTTCTAGAGAGAGTAGATATTTAAAATAGGACTACAATCAATGATCATTAGTCATGTCTTGTACATTCACGCTGCGCGGCAGGAAAGATATCCTTTCAGCCGATTATTATCCTCCTCTAGAATTGGATGAAACATCGGAATATGCATTAGGTTTGATAGGACTTTTTACATACAATAGTATACCAAATATCGAAACAGGATGTAATAAAATATACTATGGAGGTAAAGGAGAATTTATCGAAATACCTACAGGTTCATATGAAGTAAAAAACATAAATGATTACGTGCGAGAACAAATGCTTAAAAAGACTAATAAACAGGATACTGATGAAGATCCTATTGTCAGGATTACACCGAATCATAATACGTTGAAGTGTGTAATTACTTCTAAAATGGAAATAGATTTTACTAAATCGGATAGCATTGGATCAATGTTGGGTTTTAGCAGCAAAATTATAAAGCCCGGGGTAATGACTGAGTCCGATCAACCAATACAGATAATCAGAGTATCAAGTATTCGCCTCGAGTGCAATATCGTAACGAGCGCCTTTTACGATAGTGAGAGATCGCACACGCTATTCGAATTTTCACCTCAAGTTGCTCCAGGCTATGCTATAAATATAGAACCGAAAAATATCGTTTATTTACCTATAAGCAGTCGTAGAACGATTAACAACATAACCTTATCCATTATAGATCAAAACAGTAAACCAGTAGATTTTAGAGGTGAGGAAATTGTTGTTAGACTCGAATTAAAGCGAATTTCATAGAGAATAAAAAAACAAGAATGGGGTTGGTATTCAATTCACCGTCATCAGCATCACTTTGCGGATATAAAAACGTGATAAAACAAGGTGGAAGAATAATTGGTGCTGGATTGTCTAACAAGCAACATCAACGTTTAACCAACAAAAATAGATCATTTTTAAAATCCCTCGGGTTTAAAATTAAATCGTGAAAATGAGTGCCAACATTTTAAATGTGTACGATGCGGCGATATTTGATGATAGTTTATCGAGCGAAGAATATCATACATATCTACCTCGCATATAATCATTCAATGTCAGCGATGAAATTAGAATACCAATAAATCACCAAGATATCTATACATATCCGCATGATAGCTATATCTTTATTCAAGGAAAAATAGAGGAAACGCCTGCTGTTGGAGGAACTGGAGATGTTCAACTAGTTAACAATGCTTTTCTATTTCTATTCGATGAAATACGATATAAGATAAATGGTGTTGAAATAGATAGTAATATAAAACCGGGAATTACATCAACGATAAAGGCCTACATTTCCTATAGCGATAATGAAAGTAAAGCGTTGCAATCGGCAGGATGGATTCCTAAACCGCAAAATAAACAACCAACGTTTATTACTCCCCATTTCACTGTATGCATACCTTTAAATTTTATCTTAGGATTTGCTGAAGATTATAAAAAAAATCATTATACACTTAGCAGCAGAAGTCTGCGTACAAACAACTTCTAACACTTTAACTGAAAAAATAAGGGTCATGATCTAATGTGATAAACTTCAATTTTTTTTTATTTTGTGTATTAACTACATATAATTCTATTAACAAAATATGCATCAATAAAACAGAAATATTTGTTACAAAAAAAATTAAAATTAAAAATTCTCCAAATAATGCGTATGCAAAAATCTGCGTACAAATAAAGACGCCTTCTCCAAAATATACTTATTTACTTAAATACGTAGTTGGCGATGTACGCTTTCCGATTTAAATAAAAGATAATCGGTGTCAATTATATTAGCAGAGGCTTAGGAGCTAAAAGTTAGAATGGACACGAAAGGAAAGGAAATTGAATTGGGAGAGAGAAAAATTATTGTAAAGTTATGGAAAGAGGGAAAATCTTTTCGAAAAATATGAGAAACTGTCGGCAGGTCACACTCTTCCATTCAAAGAGTAATTAATAATTATAAAGACACTGAAGATTACCCCTCACGTCCGCGAGCTGGTAGACCACCCCTTTTAACAAACCGAGAGAAGCGAAAGATTGTACAGCAGGTTAGAAAAGAACCTAGGCTGACGGCAAAAAAAATAGTAGAAAATGTACAAGAAGAATTTCATAAAACTATCAGCAAAGATAAGGTGAGAAGGACGTTAAAAAAAGCTAACTATCACAGTCGCGTTGCACGAAAAAAACCATTTGTGTCAGAGGTCAATCGTCAGAGCGGATCGCCTTTGCAAAAAAACTCTTAGACAAGCCCATTGAATTCTGGGAGAAAGTTCTCTTTACAGATGAGAGCAAATTTTGCATTTTCGGCATTAAGGGTAAACAACTTGTATGAAGAAAACCTAATACTGCCCCGAATACTTAATCCCGAAAATTTGAAAGCGACTGTAAAACACGGAGGTGGTGGAGTTATGGTTTGGGGGTGTATGTGCACCAAAGGGGTGGGAAGGTTGGTTTTCATAACATCGACAATGGACCATAAAATGTATATAGACATTTTAAGAGAAAATTTGAAGCCTAGCATCGAAAACTTGGGCTTGGGGCCCGAATACTTTTTTCAACAAGATAATGACCCCAAACATTGCGCCCACAACATTAAGCTTTGGCTACTATACAATACCCCAAAGCAACTTAAAACACCTCCACAATCGCTGGACTTGAATCCCATCGAACACCTCTGGGATTTACTGGAACGCAGGATTCGGCAACACAACATAACGTCGAAGGAAACGTTAAAAAATGTTATGATTGAGGAATGGGCCAAAATCAGTTCGGACGAAACGAAGAAATTAGTGCACTCCATGCCTAATCGTTTAAGGGAGGTCATTAAACGTAAAGGTTATCCGACCTCATATTAATATAGAAACAATGATCTCATTTATGAATTTTTTATAAATACTGTCTGACTTGTACGCAGATTTTTGCATACCCGTTATTTATAGAATTTTTAGTTTTGATTTTTTTCTGTAACTACTGTTTCTGTTTTGTTGAAGCATATTTTGTTAATAGAATTATATGTAGTTAATATACAAAATAAAAAAAAAATCAAGTTTATCACATTAGATTATGACTCTTATTTTTTAATTAAAGTATTACAAGTTTTTTGTACGCAGACTTCTGCTGCTGAGTGTAAATGCTAGACAAGAGCTAGTACTATTAAGATCTCGAAATGATGATAATTGCTATAAAAATAGCTTAAAAAATGGCACGAAAAAAATGAAAATATACCTCACAAATGTTGATTGGAGAATTCGTCATATAACCGTAAATGATAAGCATCGCCTGCAATTATTAAATGTACTTAATAAGGACATGCCTATATTGCTACCCTTCAGAAAATGGGAATTATTTGAATTACCATCTCTACGACCAACAAAGAAAGATATTTGGTCCGTAAAATCAAGTACCAGCTTGGAAAGACCTCGATACGTTATAATCGCATTTCAATCCAAAATAAAGGATGATGCTACATTCGATTCAGCCGATTTTCAACATCAATAATATTAAATTACACTTAAACTCATCTCAGTATCCATATAATTATCCATACGATAATTTGAATTTATCTATGATTCAAAAACGCTATGGAAACGCCTACAATATGTACACAAACATCAGGAAAGGCTATTATGGAGGAAATAAAATTAGGGAACCGCTGCTAGATTTTAATCAATTTCATGATGTAACTGTTTTCGTTATCGATTGTTCGAAACAATTGGAAAGCATAAAATCCTCTACGGTCGATATTAAACTAGATTTGGAGACCGATGTTGCATTTAATGATAATATTTATGCATTTTGCCTCATAATTCATAATACCATCGTACAGTATAGACCGTTAACTGGTTTAGTGCAAAAAATTATTTAGAAAAAAAATGAATTTTAAGTTTTTATTTTGTATTTGCTACCGTTACCTCTTGTATTATATTCGCGGTGAGCATTTTAATCTAACATACTTTAGAAACGGGTCTAGTTCGATGATTCATAACGTTAGAAACCGCACAAGTCAGATTCAACTGGGAGTAGCACCGTTTTCAAATGAAATGGTTAATTTTAAAACAGTAGCGAAAAAAAGAAAGATAAAACAAAATAGCAGCAATTCAACAATTACAAATCTTTACGAGATCACTAAATCATCAACTTTAAAACCATATAATGTTACAGAATCTATAATAAACTCTATGGTGAATACTTCCAATAAATTTGAAACAAGCGAATGTGTTAACGATCTAAAAGATTGTAAATTACGAAACACAGATCTAGTTTCAAGATACGATCAATTATCGATTATAGCTCATAGAGATCTTAAAGATTTAGAAACTTGTAACGAGAATTTAAAAAAAAATTTAGTCTCTCATAATTTAAGAGAATCTCTAGACGAAAAAACGCAGAAAATTATCGAGATTAGACAGGATTTGGCGAATTGTATGGCTCAAAATCTGGGTTTGCGAGTAGAGATATCGGCATGAGCCAGTAAATGTATTCATGAAATGTTACCTAAACCAGAGCTGCGTGTTGTGACACCACCAACAATATCCACGAGTAAAACAATTACTCCGGAATGTCAGTGGTATTGCGCGTCCTGTGAACAGGAAACAAATAGATTAAAAATTAAATTAAATGAATGTCATCACTTAGAAAATGAATGGAAAAAAGAAGGAAGAAGGGGAGGAGGAGGAGAAAGAGGGAGATCGGTTGAGTTTTGCTCGACTATAATCATACATGAAATTGAGTTAATAGAAGTCGAGTCTTCTAATTGGGAACAAGTCTATAGAGATCGTCTAAGATTTTCGAAACGCATTAAAGAAGTAGAATTGATTTTAGCTCCTATACTAGAACAACGTTTCAAAAATTATGGCAACGAGAAATCCTATAAAAGTTATTGATATGCAGGGGTTACAACTCTCTTCAGGATTTCGAGTGAAAGAATTGGCTATCAGCGATGGCGAGACGATTGCACATTTCTTATTTGAACCATATATTTTGCTTCATTTAAATTATGAGAGCGGTCATGTACCTTACAATCGTCTAAAAGAAATTCTAGTCGAACACACGTGTGGAGCGGAGGTGATCTTTGTGAAAGGTTCGCAAAAAGAAGCTCTACTAAACAATCTACTACCCACAGAAAAACCAATTATAATTAATCTAGAAAACAATTCGCATTATCCATCGCTTTCAAATAGTTTAAACGCATGTGCTTATCATTATAAATCTGTAAGTAATTGTGTAATTGATAATGTTAAAGTAATTAGTAAATTTTTAAAGTTGGCTAATAAATAAGTTATTGTTATGGGAAAAAAAATCATATTTTTTCATCTATTAAATATATTTATCATTTTTTTAAGATTTTTATTGATTTCTTTTAGGAGGACTAGGAGGTCCTCCTCCTTCTCCTCTTCCTCACTCCTCCTCCTCCTGCTCCTCCTCGAGGAGGTTCCCAACGTCTCACGATGTGTTCGGGGTGTAGAAAACCCCGAAACGTTGGGAGATGGCGATTGGGGGTGTCTAGCCGGCTCCATTCCCCTATGAACGACAACAATAAAGTAAATAATAATATTCTAAAATAAAAAAAAGGACTTACAATCGCCATCCTCCTCCATTGATCTCCCTCTCCTTCTTCGAGCGGGAGCCCTCGGCGTCTCAGGGTTTTCAAAACCTTGGGTTTTCGGCGTTGAAAACCCTGAAATGCCAGAGGATGGTGATCGGGTATACTTCCATTCCCCTATGAACGATAAAAAATAAATAAATAAAACAAAAATAAAATAATAATAAGAACTTACAATCACCATTCTCCTCCGCCATCCTCCGCTCCGGAGTTGGGGATCTAGGGGTGTCATTTACACCCCATTGCGCTATGGGAAAAAAAGAACAATGATTAAAAACAATGATTAATTTAAATAAATAATTAAAAAACTCACCGTTAGAAGAGCCCCGATTCTCCTCATCCTCATCCTCCGTCTGTGGAGGCTCTAACTTGACCCCTCCTTAATATATAAATTAAATATAAAATGTTTATTATTGCTTGAAAAGTTTATTAAAAATTGTAAATTTAAGAAAACTTACCGTTAGGGACCTCCACTAAATAATACTTCCGGATGGTTGTTGAACCATCCGGATTCGTTATAATTTTTATTATCGTTTCACTGTCGCCGATGCGACTCATTGTTAACTATGGAAATGATGAATATAATCACAACGTATTTATACTCCTCTTTATCAAAGTTTTACATAAGAAAGAGGAAAATTTTTTGGAATATTGGTTAGGTATGTGGTCCAACGTCGTTTTCTGGAGCGATAGATTCTTCCTATTTTGCGGTATTTTACGGATTTTTATGAAATAGTGTGAGTTTACGTAATAATTGATACCCGCTATCATTCAAATCGCGGTATAACAGAAAAAATATATACAATTTTATTCTCGGCGAATTTCACGAGCGATAACACGAAAAAATTGTATAAGTCGGTGAATTTCAAAGAAAAAACACTAATTAAGAAAAAAAAATAATTTCGCAATTGCGGTTTTAACAGATTGTTTTGTACTATAAATAAGACCCTGCTCGCTTCTGGCATTATTATCATTTGCTCGATAGGGTTGTTACGAACAGGTGGTATTTCTCTATAAGTGTGTGTATATCAAAAAACTCCAAAATGCCGAAGGTACAAAACCCAAAAAAAAAACTTCGTTAACATCATCATCATCATTGCCGTTATCGAATTCGAACAATAGAAGAGCGAAAGATTATATCAAAACCAAGAAAGAAGCTAATCCTCTTGAGCGCTTCAAAGCAGCGATAAATAACCAACATCATTTGTAAGAAGAAGAAGATGATGGAGAATTATCGAGTTTTTCATCTTTTCAATCAGAGATCAACGTTGCCGACTCGGAATCCGATGGAGATTTGCGAATGATGCAAAAATTAATGAAGCGATTGTAGCGATTTGAAGATTGGATTAATTTATCCTATAATTTCCCTGAAAAAATTAGAAAACGCGAAATTTCCATGTTTGTTAGTTGAATTAGAAGAAAATATCGTGTTTTTACCCGAAAGATATATTCATCAGGTGGATGATGAATTAATTGAAATGATTAACTTGCATAAATATAGCAACGTGGGGTTAAAATTAAAAGAACGTAAAAACGTTGGTAAGCCTCATCCGATGCTCAATATCGAATTCGAGTTATGCGAGTAATAATCGCATTCTAGTGTTCTTTCCATTATTATAATATCTTTATAATCATCTATATATTATAATCGTTTTAATAGTTAGTTTATTGTTGTTATGATGGAATATTTAACAAATAAATCAGTTAAATCCATAAGATTATTATTAAGCATTTCGAAAACCGAAGAGGAATTTAATCGGTTAAGCAAATTAAATAAATCAAATATTCGCTTGATTAATAAATTTTTACGCTCCAACATTGATGGAATTGGTATTAAAAGAAAATATCAAACCATTCTTTGCGATCTGAAGCAAATAGATCTGAAGATTAAACATTCTTTGCAAGTAGCAAGAGGAATTAAACATGGTAAAGGGTTGCATAAGAAACGCAGCGATCGTATTAGATGGCAGGATGTAGCTTCAGCATTTCAATCGCGTATACGAACGGGAGCTATCATCAATTTAGTTCATAAACACCCGAAAGCATTTTTAGAAGATTGCATTTCACTAATCAAATCGAGAGTGCAAAATACATTAAAAAGGGGTATGACTGGTTTAAAATTAAATTTGAAACTTTCCGCAAATTTTATTATTCCTACGAGTGAACAGGAGGATGTGAAATATTTTAATACATCAAACTTTGTAGTATTACACTCTTCCTCTATTACATCAATATTGAAGGATTTCATCGAGGATATATGTAATCAGGTAAGATTGTTATTTTTCTATTTCCTTATGATTACTTAGTTTATTTACATAGTTGTTTTATTTATATTAAAGATGGGTGAATTCGTTGAGCGCAATTCCGGATGGACATTCCTCTCAATCAATTATTTATTGGTATGTATCAATAAGTATTCACCGCTCCAAGCGGGCACCTATGTTTCGCTACCACCGAACCTATCTAATAGGAAAAAAGGCGTCATTCTTAACATTCGTAATAATGATAATTTTTGTTTTATTTATTGTATATTAGCGGCTATGTATAAGATGTATTCATGTGAAATCGCTTCTTACTCTCATTTCAATATAGAAAACATGTTTAACCTTTATCTTACTAAAGGCCTATATATAGGCCGCGGCTTGTATTGTCGGACGGCCGAGCAGCCTATCTATAGGTTTCGGTTTAGGTCGACCTTTTTTTGTCGTTTACTTCGGCACAACAAACGTATTGACCGACTAAAAGGGTCGGTAAGTAAATAAACAGAGCCATAAATGCAGTTATAAGAAATACTCCCCTAACTTGTTTGTTTGAAATGTTATACCCTTAAAACTGAAGCGTAAAATCTTAAAATTAGTTGCATATTAGCATTCGTACGTTACCAACCAAGTCTAAAATAAATTTATTGTGAATATTTGTTAGTTTCTTAGTGTTAGTTTCTTAAATGTTAGTTTCTTATATTTGTTAGTTTTAGTTGAATATTAATTTTTTTATTGTTTATCGACAATTTTTAAATTGCATAAATTTATACTGTGTACCATGGAAAACGTACAAAATGAATTTCAAAACATCATAATGGATGATGATTCTGAGGAAGAGTTACAAGACGAAAATGTTAGAGCGTTGTCTTCTTCCGAAGAAAGTGAAGAAGAAGAAGATGTTCCGATTGGATTTCGGTGTAGAAGAGACGGGGATTCTAGTGGTGTTTTTCCGTTTACCGCACCGCATGTCGGTATCAATAAAACAGCTGCCCCTAATATAAATGCCGATTCGTCGCCATTTTCAATTTTATCACTTTTTTTTGAGGAAATATTTTCCCTGTTAGTGGTGGAAAGTAACAAATATTGCCAACAATATTATGCCAATCGAGACGTTCCAGGACCATCCGTAGAACCTTCTGAGGTAACAATGGAAGAAATTCATAAGTTTATCGCTGTAGTCATTCAAATGGGTCATGACCTAAGAGACTCTTTCAAGGATTATTGGTCGAAAGACGAACAATACCACACACCTTTTTATCAAAACACGATGTCGCGTGATCGTTTCATGTTTATTCTGCGGTTTCTACATTTTTCCGACAACGCTAATCCTCCGAATAGAGAAGACGAAAATTATGACAGACTGTGGAAAATCAGGGAAGTGTTTGATAAGCTGAACCATAAATTTGATGAATTTTATTTTCCGACTGAACATATTGCCGTCGATGAAGTTATTATATCGTTCAAGGGAAGGGTTGTATTCAGACAATATATTCCTAAAAAACATAAAAGATTTGGAATAAAAATGTACAAGCTGTGTGATTCGTTGGGCAAACAAAATAAACAAGCACATGGCGATATAACAGCAACGCACGGAACAGTGCTACAATTAGTTAGGAGGGTGAAAGGTGTAGGCCATAAATTATTTATGGATAATTATTTTTCATCCCCATTGTTGTACGCCGACTTATTCAGACGAAATATAAATGCTTGCGGAACAGTACGACATAATCGTAGAGGTATTCCCCAAGATATTGCACCGAAGAACTTAAAAACAAAAAGAGGGGACATTGTTACGAGGGTGAAGGGAAATTTAAGCGTTCTTCGGTGGAAAGATAAGCGCGATGTTTTTCTTCTTACAAGCATGCACGTACCTCCTGTGGAAGGAAACTTCCAAGATGAAAATGGTAATGCCATCAAACCCCTCATTGTAGAAGATTACAACAAGCACATGGGATATGTTGACAAGTCGGATAGAATGGCTAATAGCTATGGGATAAGTAGAAGATCATGGAAATGGACAAACAAATTATTCTTTCATTTACTTGATATTTCCATTTTAAATGCTTTTCTTCTACATAAGTCTGTTGAAGGAAAACTAAATCATAAACAATTTCGGGAACAATTAGTGCGCGATTTAATTTTTCAGACACATCATACAAATGTTGCGAATAGAGGAAAATCTGTAGGAAGACCAAGCTCTGCTACAACGCAATTGACTCGCCTTGAGGTAAAGCACTCAAAGCATTGGCCGTCTAAGTGCGAAAATCAAAAACGATGTCGTGTGTGTTCTGCAAATAATAAACGTTCACGAACAAATTATTATTGTAAAAAGTGCGATGTTGGGTTGTGCGTGGTAGACTGCTTCGCGAAGTGGCATACGCGAGTGAAGTTTTAGTTTACGTTCAGCCAAAAATTAAAAAAAAAATTTTATTTTTGTTATTAAATAGAAATTTAAAACAATCATTTTTCTTTTATTTCTTTTTTATTTCATAATCCTAGTGCAAATAGAACGAAAATTATATCATTTTTTGCTAATGTCTACAATGATCGCACCTGATACAAATTTAATTCAGGCCGCCGGCGCATGCCCACTCAAATAAATTCAGTAAGATAAAGGTTAACCTAACTAGAATTCAGTTTCCTATTAAATTAGGAGATATAAATTAGGAGAAAGTAAGATGTCGTCGGAGTAGTGCTAAAGGTTTTCGGCTGCGTGTTTATTTCAAGTTTTTGGTGATAAACATTATCGTTGAAATGCGTTTAACTAGCGATAATCTACGCGAACTTAAGAACTTATTCAATGAATCGATCGAACAATTGATGAACGATGATAATTTTATGTGTAAAGTTGTAAACACAGTGAAACAACTTTTTATCGAAGAAATCGAGTTCCTCAAAAGATAAGATTGGGATAGATGTACATCCCGACCAAATTGATCGATGTCATCGAGTGGGCGCGTTGAAAAGTGGTAGCAAACGCCCCCGTCCAATTATCAAGTTCCTGAGCTATAAAACAAGAGAAATGATTATTAAAAGTCGCAACAAACCGAAAGGAACTAAGATAATGATTCAAGAGGACCTTACTGTTATGTTCTCGTTGTTTAATAAAACATCTGTTGTTTATAACCATTTATTTAACTTCTTAATATTACAAAACTACCAGTCACTTTTCTGATTCGTGTCGATGTCGCCATTGCACTTTCTGCATTGTTGTCGATTCATCGCGTCAGTGCTGACAACTGCGAAACTCGTCTTTTGTACATTGTTGATATATATAACATCTCCCCTCTTTTGGAAGACTGAACAAAGTTAAACTATGTTACCAAAACTAAACATTCTACTTCTTACTGTACTTAAGCTAAACTTACAATTTATTGGTTTATTTAACATAGTCTTTCAAATAAGTGGGAGTTCTCCGAATGCGAACTGGTCTACTTCCACTTTTGGTACTTAGAGTATTTCCGAAACATCGTTATTGTTAATGACAGGATTGTTATTGTTAGTATTTAAAGGTTTATTAAGATTATAATAATGTTCAAAAACGTTGTCGTAAACTTCCCTATCAATATACGGCTTGTTATCTTTGAATTGCTTCAAGAATTTACGATTTCTATCATAGACATCCGTCTTTCCATCATAGCTTATTTTGTATGATCTTGGACGGTTCCGATCTACTTCTACTATTCTACCCGGTTTCCAAGTTTTATCTTTTTGTTGCACGACCACTCTTTCTCCCTTCTTTAGGTTATTAAGATCTTTTAATTTTTTGTTATAGTAATTATTCTGAATAATTTGAGTATTTCTATGGTGGTTCCTGTACAATTTGTTTTTAGTGTTATTATTTAAAAGATTTTCAGATATAGGTATCAAAGTTTTTATTTTTCTGTTGTACAGAATTTCAGCTGGAGAAGGCAATGATCTGTCCAAAGGTGTCGCTCTATATTCCAAAAGGACTAAATACATATCATTTCCCTCCTCTTTTGCCTTTTTCATTAGTTTTTTGATTGTTTGAATATGTCGTTCAATTAGACCGTTTGACTGTGGATAATTAGGGGTACTGGTTATGTGTCTAATCTCCCAGTCTTGTAAAAATTTTTGAAATTGTTGATTAACAAACTGAGGTCCGTTATCAGTGTATAAAATGTCGGGTATTCCATTTCTTGCTAATATTGTCTTAAAATTTTTTATTACATTTTGATTAGTGGTGTTGTTTTGCAAACAAACTATTTCCGGAAATTTGGAAAAAGCATCAATTATTATTAAATATTCTTTCCCTTCAAATTGAAAAAAATCTGCCGCTATTATTTCCCATGGTCTACTAGGAAGTTCTCGGTTGATAATTGTTTCTTTTGTGTTCGAATTTTGGAATTTTTCACAAGTATAACATTTTTTTATCAAATCTATTATTTGGTTATTAATGTTTGGCCAGTATATTAATTGTCTTGCTTTTAAAATAGTTTTATTTATGCCCATGTGACCATAGTGTAACTTATTCAGTATTTCCTTACGAAGGCAATTTGGTATTATTACTTGATCACCTTTATATAATATTCCTTTTATTTCTGTAATTTCAGCTCGAACTGACCAATATGGTTTAACTAATATGTTAACAGTTTTTTTTTGTTCTGGCCATCCCTCTTTTACAACTTTCAATAACTCTATTAATTCAGTATCTTTTTGTGTTTCTTCTTTGATTTTATCATACCTTTGGGGACTTATCTTTGAATATTGTATTAAATTTAAATGAAGTTCGATTTCTTTTTCTTTAAGATCAAACTGTTCATCATTGTAACTGCTTCTAGATAATGCATCAGCTAAGTATAACAATTTACCCGGTTTATATCTGACTTCAAATTCATAGTTTTGCAGATTTATTAAGATTCTCTGTAGTCTGAGTGGACAATTATTTAGTGGTTTCTTGAAGATTATTTCTAAAGGTTTATGATCAGTTTCCACTAAAAACTTCTTTCCGAACAAATAGTGAAATCTCTGGCAACCAAAAAGAATTGCAAGAGCTTCTTTTTCAATTTGAGCGTATCGCATCTGTGTTTCTGTTAGTGATTTTGATGCATAACTAACTGGTTGGCCCTTTTGTAAAATAACTGCACTCATTCCTGATTTAGAGCTATCAACTGATAATGTGATTAATTCTTTTTCATCAAAGTACACTAGTACTGGTTCTGTGACTAACAAATTCTTTAGTTTGTTAAATTCTTCATCATGTACCCTTGTCCAATCTCAAATTATATTTTTCTTTAGCAATTGTCTTAAATTGTGTGTAGTTTGTGATAAATTTGGTATGAATTTAGAAACATAAGTCACCATTCCTAAGAATCTGCTTAGTTCTTGTTTATTAGTTGGAATCGAAATTTCTTTGATTGCTTCAACTTTATGGATATCTGGTTGAATACCATTTTGTGTTAGAACATGACCAATATATTTTATTTCAGTTACCGCGATTATTTGGCTTGCAATTATAAATTGCTCAAAGAAGCTTGTGAAAAATTTGGAATGAGGCAATGTTGGACAACAGATGGAAGAATCTTCGCGAGGCACAACGATACGAAAATTCTAATTAGAAACTATGGAGATCTGGATGTGCGGAAGAAAAACAGAATTTCCTTGGTTGATGCTGCTTTTTCTACATCGCAATAGTTTGATACTTTCTGTAGTTCTGTAGCTTTGGTTTTTTTTATTTCTCTTTTTGTTTGTTTACACGTAGGCTGGGAGTTGTACCTACATATTTAGAATAGACCGCACTTGATTAAATCACTGCTCTATTTTTAACAATTTTTGATTTTTGTTTTTTTTTTGTTTTTTTATTTTTTGTTAGATGATTTTACTTGTTGGCCATATAAATGTTCGCTCTCTCCTGACTTGCCTTGATGAGGTATCGGGTTTGCTTTTTCATAAGAAATATTGTATTTTAGCTTTGACCGAGACGTGGTTGGATGATCGTGTTAGTGATGAGCAACTGTCTATCGAAAATTATGTACTTGTTAGACGAGATAGAGGTTCGCGTGGTGGAGGAGTTGCAATGTATGTTAGTAGCAGTTTAGTCTTTCATGTTCTTTCTTCTGGTACTAATGTGGAACAACTCTGGATTACGGTTAAAAGTGAATCTCACAATATTGCTATAGGTGTTATATATAGACCTCCTAATTGTGATTATAATTTCTTTGTTTCAGAATTGGAGACTGATTGAGATGGAGCATGATATTATTGCTGCTCTCGGCGATTTTAATATTGATCTCATGTCATGCGGTGGTTCCCGGCCTGTATCAGTACTACTTGATTCAATGCTTTCCTTTGGATTATCTCAAATAATACAAACGGCTACCCGCGTTGCGGCTTCTTCTTCAACTTTGTTAGATTTAATTTTTGTATCCGATCATAATTTAGTACTTGATAGTGGTGTTGAAAATTTTAATGCATCTGATCACGATCTGGTCTACTGCTTACTTGATATAAAATATATTGTTCCTTATTTGCGAACATTTAGATCTCTTAGCAACTTTGATTACGATAATTTTCAATTTGATTTGTTGCAACTACCATTCTTTAATATATAATGATATAAATGATAAGGCCAATTATTTTAATAATCTTTTGATGGATTTGATGAATTGTCATATACCATTGATAACTGCTAAATTTACTAAACCTTCGGCTCCATGGTTAACTTTCACAATTAAAAAAATTCAACGCCTAAGAGATTCCGCTCATAAGTCTTTTAAAAAAAATAATTGTCAAACAACTTGGGAGTATTATAAGTCCTTGCAAACCTAACAAACGAAGCAATTCGTAGGGAGAAGCGTGCATACTTTGAGTTTAAACTTGGTAAATGTGCTTACCGTGGGTGTGAAATGTGGAATTTTCTCAAAGACGTTAATGTGGCATCGAAACGCAATTCATCCATTTCTGATTGTTTAAAGGACCCTGAACAAATTAACAAATTTTTTATTGAATCTATTCCTAGTATATCAATGAATCGTGAACTGTATGATTTTTACTTATCCCGACCTATCAATGACAATTTGTTTCAATTCCGGGAGATTAGTGAGGAGAACGTGTTTGATATAATACGATCTCTTCGTAAGAATTGTGCAGGCGCGGATGGTTTAAACATTTCTTTCATTCAGTTGTGCTCCCCTCATATAGTGCCCTACCTTGCTCATATAATAAACGCGTGCCTTGTAGAGAGTGTTTTTCCTGTGTGCTGGAAGTGGTCCTTGGTTAGACCCTTACCGAAAAAGTCCAATGTTACCGAGTTTAGTCAGTTAAGACCAATAAGTATCTTGCCGGTTTTGGGAAAGGTGGCTGAGAGAGTTCTTGAAACGCAGCTGAAGGAATACGTGAGTGCCCATAACATTCTGCCCAGTGTGCAGTCAAGTTTTAGAGAATATCATGGGTGTGCAACTGCATTGCTCGCGGTTGTCGACGATGTTCTGAGAGCGTCTGATGATGGAAAGATGATTTTGCTCTGTCTCCTTGATTACAGCAAAGCGTTTGATACGCTGAACCACTCCATGATGTTTGCGATTTTGCGGCACATTGGATTGAGTCTTTCGGCTGCGACTCTAATGCGCAGCTATCTTCTGGATAGAGGGCAATGTGTTGAAATTGATGGGATTAGGTCTTCCTTTTTGGACGTTGCTTCTGGTGTGCCACAGGGTTCATTTCTGGGACCACTTTTATATTCTGTTTATGTGTCCTCTTTTATGAGCTCCTTGTCGCACTCCAAATGTCACTTCTATGCTGATGACACGCAGTTGTACCTTTCCTGTTTTCCTCACGAGGTGGATGCTGCGTGCAGCAGGTTAAATGATGACCTTGAGCGATTCAGCGGTACATCTCTTAAGCATTCTTTGTGTTTAAATCCCACTAAAACCTATCTAATTTTGTTTGGTCCTAAAACGATCCGGAATGACTTGTCATTTAGAAATAAATTGAGGGTGTTTATTGATAATCAGCTCATTCCGTTAAAACCTTGTGTTCGTAATCTCGGTTTGATGCTGGATGAGGGATTGACTTTTTCGGAACACGTAAATAAATGTACACAGAGATCTTATACTGCATTAAGAATGATATATGCCTCACGGAAATTCTTGCCTCGTAGAGCTAAAATACTATTGTGCGAAACGCTAGTTCTTTCTCATTTGAATTTCTGTGATGTCGTTTATGGCCCTAACATTTCCGTCAGAGATAAGAATAAATTGCAAACTATTCAAAATTCGTGTTTGAGGATGATATATGTTATTAGGAGGAGACAACATGTATCGCCCACACTGAAACTTTTACCGTGGTTAAATATGAATAACCGACGATTACTTCATTCCGCTACGCTGTTCCACACTATAATCGGTACTAATAAGCCTTCCTTTATCTGTATCGGAAGGTAACGTTTAGAACCGATGTGCATACATTGAATCTCCGATTCAAGGGTACTTTGACTCCTCCATCGCATAAACATGAATTTTTCAAAAAATCGTTTTCTTACCAAATTGCTCATGTATACAACAAGATATCTCTTCCGATCAAAGTTAATACGTCAATTGAGATTTTTAAACGAAAATATAAGGCTTTCATCGTGGCGAGTCAGTTTAGTGGTTGAGCGATTTTGTATCTGTTGGCGGCTGAACAATTTTGTTTCTTTTGCCTTGTATTGTTACTATTATTTTTATGGCAAGGGAGTCGGTTGGGTGGATATTGGTTGATATTGATGGAAATTAATTTTTGTATATTGTTTCTTTTTTGTTTTTCTTTTTTTTGTGGGCCGGGTGGTAGAACAAATTCCACTTTTTGTGGAAATTTGAACCTGGCACCATTTTCCACCATAATGTAACTTTATTATATATTATTGTCATTTTTTGCATATGTAATGTAGTTATGGTTGGAAATAAATGAATTTATTATTATTATTCATAAATTTGAGAAGCAAAATCCCTCAATATCTGTTAACGTTTTCGGGTTTAATAATGATTTAGAAATTGAAGGACCTTATTATCACACAAATGAAACTAAAGAAATTCATTGTAATTTATTATTTTTAGAACATGAGAACTCACATCATTATTGCTTAATACAGGATTTATCTTCGTTATTATATAGAACGATCTCCAACATGATCATAAACTATATATTTGCTCCCGCTGCCTTAATCATTTTAATACAAACGATCGATTAGAAAAACATACTATAAATTGTATGAAACGCAAAGCTGTTAGGATAACTCTTCCAAAGGAAAATATTTTAAAATTTAAAAATTTTAAAGCATTATTACGAAAACCTTTCGTTATATACGCAGATTTTGAGTCGTTACTCAAAAAGATTGACGGTTGCTCAAACAGGGATGTAAAATCATATACGTTAAATTACCAGTTACATGAAGCATGCAGCGTTGCTTTTAACATTGTTTGCTCATTTAACGAGAACTACAACAGTTTTAAATTATTTCGCGGAAAAAATCCTCAAATATGGTTCATAGAACAATTAGAATTACTCAGCGAGGAACTCTATTCAATTTTAAAAGCTAGCACTACAAATATCATGAAACCAATGACCCGAGATGAAAAATCTGCATACTATTCTGCAAATAATTGTCCTGTATGTTTTTGTGAATTTTCCGATGTAAATCCAAAAGTTAGACATCATGATCACTTTACTGGAGAGTTTATATCAATTTATATCACCGCTATGTGCAATTTGTAATTTACAAATTAAAATTGATTATAGCATACCCATTTTCTTTCATAATTTAAGCGGTTATGATATACATTTATTTATTCTGGATCTTACTAAGAAATACAATGTGGATGTGATTCCGGTTAACCATGAAACTTATATTTCTTTAACAGTTAAAACCAATCAAATAAAATTTATTTTTCTAGATAGTTATAGATTTAATGCTGCTTCATTAAGCGAGCTTGTAGGTAATCTGAAATCCGAGCAATTAATCCATACAAAATCTCATTTCACAAATCTAAATCAATTCAAATTAGTTACAAGAAAAGGTATATATCCCCATGATTACATAGATCATTTCGATAAATTTAATGAGACTTGTTTACCTGAAAAACATCATTTTTTTTCGATGCTTGCAAAGGAGGAGCTGATATCTCCTCCTCCATGATAACTATTCTCATGCAATTAACATTTGGAATACATTTGAATGTAAAAATTTAGGTGAATATTCAGATTTATATTTAAAAACGGACGTTTTACTTTTATCGGATGTGTTTGAAAACTTTAGAAATTTAGCTATGACTCATTATGGATTAGATGCTGGAGCATTTTATACAGCTCCGGGATTAAGTTGGGCTGCATCGTTAAAATTGACCCATGTAAAATTAGAACTACTTCAGGATATTGAGATGATTTTATTTATTGAAAAAGGAATTAGAGGTGGTATTACTCAATCTATTCATCGTTACGCTAAAGCAAACAACGCTTACGCATGTACCAGTTTCGATGGAGATCCCCTTCACACTTACTTAATGCATTGGGATGCTAGTAACTTGTATGGTTGGGCGCAAAGTCAGTATATACCTATTAATGAGTTTTGTTGGATGAATGATACAAATTTTGATGTGCTAAGCGTTCCTAATGATTCCGAATTTGGATATATAATAGAAGCTGATTTAATTGTTCCCGAAGAATTGCATGATTTCCATAGCGATTTTCCTCTACTACCCGAACACACCAAGCCTCCAAATAGCTCGGTTGTTAAATTATTCTGCAAGCTTCACAACAAAACTTCTTACGTGATTCATTATATCAATCATTATAACAAGCAGTAAATTTAGGAATCAAAATTGATAGAATACATCGTATTTTAAAATTCAGGCAATCTCCTTGGTTAAAACAATTTATTGATCTAAATACTGAATTGCGAATGAAAGCTAGCAATGAATTTGAAAAAAGCTTTTTTAAATTAATAATTAACGCACACTTTGGAAAGACAATGGAAAATGATAGGAAAAAAAGAAAAATTATTATATGTAATAATTGGAATAGCGCGCGAAAATATATTGCAAAACCCGAGTTTAAATGCTTAAAAATTTTTAATGAAAATATCGTGTCAATAGATTTGGAAAAATCTGAAATTGTTTTCGATAAACCTATTTATATAGGATTTACTGTTGTAGAATTATCCAAAACATTAATGTATTCGTTTCATTATGATTTTGTGAAGGGGATCCTATCCAAATCTTTCGATAGTCAACTCATGTGTATGGATACGGATTTTTTGATCTATAAATTTCATTGCAAAATCGAAAATTACTCCATATATTATGACTTATGAAAGACTTAAACATTAACAATATTTGGAAAATCCCATTAATAAACAAAAAAGTTCCCGGTAAATTTAAAGATGAATGTAAAGGAAATGTTTTAACTGAATTTATTGCTTTAAGATCTAAAGTATATACATTAAAAATTAATGATAAAGAAATAGCTCCGAAAGTGAAGGGTGTTGGTAGAACTCTAGGACATTGAGATTTAATGATTTTGTAGATGCGCTTTTTAATAATTGCATTAAAATAGCGAATTTTAATACGATACAATCGAAAAATCATCCGAAATTATTATAATAAATTACTATTATTTAAAGCCGAAAAATTATATTCCGTTAATGTCAACAAAATCGCATTAAGCAACAATTTTTTTTTTTAATAGTTATTTTATTCCATATGAATCTCTAACCACATTCACACATTATTTCCTCTCTCGCCTCTCTCTCGGTTCTTTCCTCGTCACCATGATAATAATACAATCGAACTAAATAAAGTAACACTCCGCCAGAAAAAAAATGTATGCAACTAACCAAACATTCTTTGTTCTCATTGTTGCGCTCAACGTCGCGAGATATCATCGCGGTTGGTTTAAATGTAGGCAACCAACCAAACATTCTTCATCCTCATTGTTGCGCTCAACGTCGCGAGATGTCATCGCGGTTGATTTTGTATTGCTTACGTCATTTTAGACATGAATAAACATGTATTTGTGTGCGCGCGCATGCGATGTTTCTTTGTTCTTCTGCCGACGACGATGCGCAGGAGAACGATAATATGTATTGCTTACGTCATCTTAGACATCAATAAACGCGTCTTTGTCTCTGTAGCAACCGCCGCCGCCGCCGCCGCCGCCGCCGCCGCCGTGGCCTTGAATACTTACGTCATTTTCAACAGGCATAAACGCGTCTAAGTTGATGCAAGCAACGCCCTCTACCGCGCGACGACGACAACGACGACGACGACGACGACGACACCATCTTTAATCTCACTTCCGGTGGGTTGACACCCGCCACGTGCGACCAATCGCCAACGCGATACACCCATCCCTCACACCCCCCATGCCCCCCGTAACCCCCACCGCCCCACCCCCCGATGCCCCAATCAAACACTTGACACGCCCACTTCCGGAATTTGAATTTCCCGCGTTCACGCCATGAATGCTCGACGCTGATTGGTGGAGGGGGGCTGTGACGTCAGAAGTAGCGGCATTTTATACCTACTGACGACGATACGTGTCATAAAGTTGTTTTATTTTCCATAAAAATGCTGCCACTAGGAGCAACGCTAAGAAACATCTTGAAGAAAATGATTATAAAAATTATAAAAAAATAATTGATAATTAATTACTTACGATGAAAATGTAATTAACTGCTGAATATTGAGTTTAAAATATTGAGAGGAGAACGATATTTGTATCCAAAGTGGTGATTGGAAGTCGTAAACGTATACGTAAAAAGTCGTTAAGGAAACATTATTTTCTTCGCCAAAATTGTACTCAGACTTTAGAAACCGCGTTTTAAAATTATTGGAACAATTATGAGCCGTGTATATCGCTTTTTCCTCTTTTGAGTTAGCTTTTCGCACCGTTACGTTCATCTTGGCCATGACGGAACACGCAATCATAAATTCAGCGTCTATATCGGGTTTGTTCGGAGAATTTTGGAAGTTAATTTGAGTATAATGACGGTCTTCCTTCTTGGAAAGGTTGAAGGTAAACTGATAATCAATCGCCAGAGCATCTAAATGATAAATTTGTTAGTAATTTTGGACAATATACATGTGGTGCACTAAACAATATCGCAGTGTAATTACAACATTGGCTTAAATTAACCGCTATTTTATGACATAAATATAAAAAAGAAATCAGAACAAATTTTAAAAGAAGGCAAGTCTCCAAATTTTTAGAGCTCATCTGACGGATCATTAACCTCTTAAGCCCTTTTACCGTTGAGTTAATTACAGTTTCACCTTGTTTGGTTTATTTAAACAATGTAGAACATATTCTTCAGATATACAGAGTATATCTGATTTATAAGGAACGGAATATATGTCAATATGTTATAAATTTCGTCATATCAAGCAGAAATGTTCTTAAAAACACCTGCTCAATTCTCAAATATAACCGAAATACAGCCAGTTAAGCTGCCTTTAGGGCGAGTGAGAATTGGGTATTTGTGTATCGGGTATTTCGTTAGAATTGGCTGATGGCGGACCACGTGACGCCAGGACCTTCGCCATCAGCCAATCAGGACGAAATACCTGATACAGAAATACCCAATTCTCCCTCGCACTAAAGGCAGCTTAAATGTATAAGTTGATATCACCATGTCACGCATGGCTGTTGTGAAATACTCATTTCTCAATGTTTGACATTTAACATTATTTGGTTGACGTATTGACTAAGTTTTATTACGGTTTCTGCAATGGAAATACATGTGCTTACTCATTGTGAATAAAGGAGGCGATTTTTCTAGCATTCAACATACATACTCATTTTAATGTACCACAAAGTAACCCATAAATTACTCATAAAATTGCCAAACCAATTACAACCCATGGTCTAAATATCTTTTATAGTATTATTTCCAATGAAGAGTTTGCCTTTGTAATGAGACTTGATCTTGATGCAAACAGTTCTGATGACCGTATGAACCCGTTATCGCACACACTCGAGTTAACTTGAGCGCTTGACATAACGCTTGAAAATAATTTTGCGGGAAGGGGTTAAAGGAAGCTTCGTTTAAGGCATGTCCCACTACAACGACATAGTTCAAAAGTGGTAATGCCTTACCTATAGCTAGGTACACGGATAAGCATAAACACACGCGTAATAAATTGCAAGATATGAATGATATTTAACAGGGTATTCGTTGTCCAAAGTTGCGATTTTCGCGCAATAGTTAACCTTCTCGAAACTAAAGGCGAACAAAAAATTTATTATGTCTCAAAAAAACAGTTCACGTGCTATTTGGAACGTTATCAATTCGAATAGATTCACCAATAAAAAAACTGGATTACCGATTTGTGACATAACGCCCGATTCTTTTAGCAATTATTTTTTAAATGCCCATTTATCTGTCTTAATCGATATAATACCTAATAGGGACTCAGTTGAACCATACCTTTTATGTAAACTGCCCTCCTTCGCCTATACAATTTTCTTTTAAGACGATGTCTTAAACTGAAGTACGGAGTTCTATCGATGGCTTAAAAAACACAAAATTAAGCATTTTGACTGTTGCGATCTTAATATCGCGATGATTAGAAAGACTGTCAATATCCTCGTTGGGCTATTGACCAAACTTTTTAACTGCTGTCTCGAGGAGAGTACTTTTCCCAATGTTTTAAAGTCAACATTGGCGCTACCTATTTTTGAAAAAGGTGACGAAAGGTATCCTGGAAATTACAGACCTATTAGCATTTTACCAGTGGTATCTAAAATCTTCGAGATCTTATTGAAAAGCCAGTTACAAAAATATTTTGAAGCCAACAAATTGTTTAACGAGGGTCAATGCCGACTTAGACTCAGACTTAGGTATATCGACCACTACGGTTATTCTTCGTTTCTTGGATGGTGTTGTGGGTTGTTTTGAAACTTCTCAGTTCTGCGAGACGACTTTTGTCGACCTAACAACGGGTTTTGTTTGTGTTTCACATACGATACCTATTCGCAAACTCTATGCGCACAATATCTCGCCACTAAGTTGTGGGCTACTTTCTTCATACCTCAAGGACTAGTATCAATCTGTTAAAGTTGAAAATCATCTATCTGAACCGGGTTAACTTTCTAATTTACATATATGACCCACAGAGTCCGCTTAGTGATGGCATGTTGTTGCTCTACGTGGACAACACAACATTGATGACGGTTGCACCTATGCGAGATTCCGCATTGTTCCGACAATAACAACTCATATCTCTAGCGGAAGGTTGATTTCGAATCAATCAGTTTTTGCTTTGAATCGGTCTAAGACTGTGAATATAACTTTTACTTTGCGAGCTGTTGATGAGGCTTGTTCATCGAATAAGTTTCTCGGTTTAATTGTTGATCCGGAACTTAGCTTGCATTCCCAATGTAATTTTCTAGCGAACCACCTTAGTTCGATGGGTTATTTACTTCATCGCCTAGCTGGTATTGTTTCGCAGGAAGTTTTGATGACTTACTACTTTTCCCTTTATCAGTCTCAATTGTCCTATGGGTTTTTAATCTGGGGTCATGCTTCTGCCTGTAAATCCTTCTTCGCAATACAGAGGAGAACAATTAGAATTATGACGGGACTTGCCTCCAGAGATGACCGTCGGCAGGCTTTTAGTGAATTGAGAATCCTGACATTACCCACTCTTTTTATATTCGAGTCCGTTAAATTTCGTTATAAAAATAGAGACGTTGGCGTGAAAAGGCGAGCACATGCTGATAAAACTCGTAACGAGGCTGATATTCAACTAAATTATATACGTCTTGCGAGATCTCATTTTTCAGTCAAAATCTTGTAATATTGTATTTTATGACTTGAGTAAACCTACGGTGCTAACACCAAAAAATATTATTATTGTTATTATAGTGCATAAAACTCGTTTTGTTCTAAGTACAAGTATCCATTCTCAACGTGCAAGTGTGCAAACTCTAAATGAAGTTGAACAAATTCAACCGACTGAAGAGTCGGTAGAACGCAGTCCATATACCAGTACAAGGAAACTTTCTGGTCGTTTCGATGTTCCTCATGTAAAAGTATAGAGAACATTACATACTCATGACTTGCATCCATTCCATGTTCAAGCAGAACAACACCTTGAATCATCAAGTTGAATTAATAACAATCTAAACGATCCCCGTTGATCTGAAGATAATCCGCATTCCAGTGTTGAAACACATTTCTTAAGTAAAATTCTTTATGAATGTGGAATGATTGACACCATAGCCCCCTCGAGGGCTCGAGTAGTATTAAACTCGTATTATCTATACGCGTATAACGAGTATAACGTATGAGTCCAACAGCCACAGATAATTAGAGAGAGAGAGAGGTTTTATGTAATAAGCTTCTAATACTGTTAGAGGATATTCCTTTGGCTATCAGAGTCAATATGTTTTCCAGACTGATGAGACCCCTGCTTACTACGGGTATCAAGTGAGACAATACCTGAACCAAACCTTTACAGAACGATGGATTAATCGTGGAGGTCTTGTCAGTTGGCCTGCCTAGCCAGCGGGTCTTAATCGATTAGATTACGGAATGTGTGGATGACTTAAAAGCGAAGTTTATCAAGTGAAAAACACACGTAATGGGTTAATCAGCTCAATTATATTGAGCTCAAAGATAACCTTCTGGAGAGTATACTGTGAAGCGACATGTTCAGATCATAGGCACATGCAATTTAAAATTGATTTCGGGATGAAATCGGACTGCAAGTAACCGTAACCCTCGTACCAGTAATTGGGACTTGTTTACGAGTTGCCTTGCAGATAACCTAACTAGTGTCATCACAGCCTTTAGGAACTACGATCAGATTGAAATAGCAACGAAGCAGATCTCTGCGGTTATTCGTTCAGCCTACCACAGTAGTAGTCCACTGAAGGTGAAAAGTATTAATCGGTGCACGCCTTGGAGGATTGAATCTCTTAACTCCGAAAGATAAGAAGTCAACATAAACAAACTCTAACAAATTATTGTAAAAATATACTTAAGACAAAAAGAGATCTTGGAGGAGGTTTTGTGAGGACGTGAAAGACACGCTTAGCAGTGCTATTCATAAGATTGTCGCTAGAAATTAAACACTGCCACTGAACTCACTTCAGCATAGTCACGTTAGAGCCGCTCATGCAGACTCACTTCCCAGAAAGTTTGGTGATGGAGGCTAATAATGTTACAGCGGGCTATTCCTGCATGGAAATCGTCCCACAAATACGGATTGGAGTGTGGTTAACATAGTCGTCACTGTGTCGACCAGGGGATTCAAACATTTAAACCGTTGAGCAACGAGTGTCGCCTGAAAATTAAACCGGCAGAATGGACTAAGGTAAGGGTATCATATACAGAGGTTTGTCTGATGAAATTGTCTGGAATATGGCGAATAACTTCATCATTCGTAGTTTTACAGAAAAATCTTTTAAATAAAAGTTTCTTTATTATTTTTGTCGCTTTTACAGATGATACTTACTTAAAGTATTATTTTTTCTTTCGTTGCTATGCCAACCAACAATGTTACTTTAAATGGATTGCATATTATTTTTTCGCATATTTTTATAAAGCATAAATCCCTTTACGTGATAAACATATCAAATCATATGATTGTATAAGGAAAAAAATCGAGAAAACATGCGTTTTATTACAATATTAAATCAACAAATACAATCACTGTAGGCATTAAAATGATGTCGTTGATAGATTTAAATATCAAAAAATGACAGTAAACACGGCGCAATTAAGCGTATGGCAAAGAATCGAAATATTAATTATGTATAAGTACGGTGATAGAAGTATCCAAAATATGAAAAAAAATTCTTTAGTAAGTTTTTTAGTAATTAATGTCAAGTCGGCTGGTCGAATTTTAAATTTGTCAACGACATCATTTCAATGCCTACGGTGATTGTATTTGCCGATTTAGTATTTTCATAAAACGCATGTTTTTGGGATTTTTTTCTTATACAACCATATCATTTGATATGTTCGTCGCGTAGAGGGATTTATGTTCTCATCAGAACATGCAAACCAAACATATGCATCCCAATATTATTGTTATCTCAAAACAATAATGTTCGTTATCACAGCAACGAAACAAAGAACGATGCAAACAAGAAAATATCGCCAAAATTAATAATGAAACTTTTATTTGAAAAAACTTTTGTTTAAAATATATATATATTGCGCATATTCCAAACATTTGACACGCCTATATATCCAAAGTATCCCTACTCTAAATGGGTGCTGAGTAAGGGACAAAATTTTTCGATAAACCCGCAAACGCCAATTGTACCTTTCACCATCAAAAAGAAGTTAGTTATATTAATCCGCCCTACCATCCAAGGTGAAAAAATTTTTTTCTCAAGGGAAGTGAAATATCTCGGAGTACCCCTATATAAAATCCTCTACTGGTACAGACATTTGCAGAGATATTAACGCAAAGCTGGACTATCCTTGTGGACTTGTCGTAGTCTTTGCGAAACAATTTAAGTTCTTACCCCAGAAAGACTGTACTGACTCTATACTCTATACTATGGTCACGTATGGAACGACAGCCTGGTATAGGAAAGTCCGACAGACTTCAGTGATCAGTAAGCTTTCAAGAATTCAATGAGTAGCTGGATTGGCAATTTATGGTGCGATAAGCACTACGCCAACTCTAACAATGCATATTCTACTTGGGCTAATTCCTTTGCACGCGCATATAGAGAAAGTTACCAAACCTGCCATTTACAGATTTAGGCAATATGTCCAAACCTGCTCCGACAAGTTTTATCATTGATATTATAGATTCTGATATTATGCTATCAATGCCGTCAGATTTGATGGGGTCATTGTCAGTGCTTAATGCTCAATACCAGATTAAACTGCATGAACGGCAGTCCCGGATTGAAAGTGAAGGCCCTCTGGTTCAAACAGTTATTTACATGTTCACAGATGGATCAAAAACGCCAGAAAGAGTCTAGGTAGGGGTATACTGCTGGACACTTTGTAACAAGCTTGGGTAGTTGCTATACTGTATTTCAAACGAAGGTATTTGCTATTGACATGGGAGCTAAAATTCAAACTAAGTAGTAATAACAGAGTCTCTTTGATCTGGGTCCCAGGTCATTCTGGAGTTAGCCATAAGGTGCCGCATGAGTAAGTACATGTAAGCAGCGTTAATGCTTATGTGGAGCCAGAGCCAGTATGTATTTTCGTATGACTTCGCCTACTATGGACTATATTAATGTTCGTTAAGTGTATTTAAGTGCATAATTTTATCTATCTAAGGTTGGTTAGTCCACCTACCCGATATAAAATTATGTTAGGCACGTCAGGCGTTTGAGTTAGATAGTTTACAATGAGAACCCTTCCTTTAAAGTCGGAATTACTATACTTTACGTATACATTTAAATTTACATTTAAATAAATCAGTTTGTGCATTTACTTACTGTATTTCAGTTACTTGCGAGCATACATGTTTTACGAACATTTTAACTTTTTTCTGCTTAAAATGAACAAATCTGTAACGTACATACATTCATACTATTCCTCTATCATGGCTATAACTCCCATGGCTTTGTTGTATTCTTCAACTGCTAAATGCTTTAACTGTCCTCCATTCAGATTTACATCTAGAGTATCGTTGTCGTGGAAGAAGCTTATCATTACTATATAAATTGTCCTTCCGTTTCAAGAGCTGCTTCTATCAAAACTGTGCAATTTGTTCAGCTCTTGCCAATTTTGCTCTTGCTAACTGTTTCTGACAGTTTCTGAGATATAAGATCATTTCAATTTAAATACCTCACCCAACATATTTTGTATTTTCGTAACTTAATGCAATTTCTTTTCATATAAGTTGTGAAATGTATAAGATACGTATAGGTTCATATCCGGACATCGGGTTTTAACTAGGTATTACAACACATATTGTAATAAGCTATTGATTTTTTTATTCAATGTTCGACGCAATTTTGTGTGAAAGTAACTCTCGTTTTAATTATGTAAGTTAAATAATAATCTCATATTTTAAAACCACATATTTTGAGAAGTAATTTTCATTTATAGTTTTAAAAATATTATGAGTGTCACTACTATATTCTAAAATGCGAATATATCTGACATGACCACTTCGCAACGACTTTTGTGTTAACGATGGTATACGGGATAACCGCTTAAGGGGTTAAGAATTAATTGTCGTACTAATAGATGGCGGTAAGAAACATTGCTACAAGTTAATCTAATAAGAATATGGAGACCAAGACGTCAGAAACTTATATCACTAAAAGTTTGTGATAAAAATGACTGCTTTTTTAATTTATGGTTAATTTACCCCAATTATTGTTATTATAAAAACTTTTATGTACCACCACGTATACAGAGTGTTTCTAAACGGATGCCAAAGATTTTAACGGATGATTTTCAGCAAAAATTGGGGGGTCTTTCACATAACTTTTTGTTCAAAACCTCATTCCCAATGAGTTACATATCTTAAGTTAAGGAAAAGAATGTTTTTATTTAACAAATCTACTATGATGGAAATTAGAAAAATGAGATTTGGCAGTTAACTACTACTTAAGCTTTACTTTTGGACGATTTTTGTAACCCTAAAATTTTATTGCAAGATATCTGATATATATCCGATGCAACATATCAGCTACCAGACATCGGACCTTTTTAACGCGGCTACATTGAATTAAAAACTTGATTTCTTCAAATCCGTTAGATTGACCATAAAAACCCAATAAAATTAGAAGGCTGGAGCTCGGTTTTAAACAAAAAAATATGAAACACACCCCTATGAAAAATGTATGTATCTATGTCTGAGATGTTAACACGAGTGTATCTTGATATCTGGCCGATTTCATTTCCGTGCCATGCACAGTCTCAGTGTGGGTTAACCCTTGTCAGGTGCCGCTCAAGGTGCTCACGTGGTGGAGCCCCCAAGAGCGCTAACAGCGTATATTCAAACCGACAGATTAACGTCCGGCCCCCGGAACATCTGCGTGTTTCCCGAACACCCAAGAGTTTAACCACTTAGCCACCAAAACTTCGCAAAGACATTTCAATTTAATCAATTTAGAAACACCTGTATAATATATTATTTATAGATACTTACAAAAACATGATCCCTTATTAGATGGATCTCCAGTATAATGATTTGCTTGATCGCACTTCTCACAATGATCCCCAATTAAACCTTTAGTGGTACAAAAACATTTTCCAGTATCCGAATGACATTGTGTGGCATGTCCATTGCATTCGCAAGGTTGACATTTTCCGCCATTTACGGGACTTCCCCAATAACCGGGAATGCATTTTTCGCAATGTGGTCCAGTTGTTAAATCACTACACGATTGGCACACGCTAGTATTGCCACGACAGCTTGCATGACCGTTACATTGACATAACGGGCATGTGGTGAAATGCCAACGATCCGATGGACATGTATTCGATGGTAATGATTGAGTGTGAAGTGTTGGACCTGCGTATCCACCGGGCATACATTTTCCCAGACCGGTTTTTGATCCGTCATCGCACCAACCGCATGCTGGTTCGTCTCTACACTGTCCGCACGTTAGATAAGAACTACACTGGGATTTCTCTTCTTTTTCACCGCTTCGGCACATGGTGGTTTTTGTTGTCCATTCCCGGCATTGTCCGTATGGATAAGTGGAGATGTAAGCGTTTTTATCGATACATTTACCTTCGTTTTGGCACCATATACATTCTTCTTCAGTACAATTTAAGCAGGATGTGTACTCCGAACATACTTTAGCGCATGTTGTTCGTTCATTATGAACTTGAAAGTTTCCGCATCTAACTTTCCCTTCAAATTCCCAGTTACAAAACGAATTAAGGCCGCACGATGTGCACGTATGGAGCTGGTTGCAAAGGGGCGCTGGATCCGGCAAGCACGATTTCATTTCCACAATCTCTGATTGACTTTCTTTACAGTCTGTGCTGTGCGTACAATTTCCATTACACCAAACGCAATCATAACTTGTCTGGACGCAAGAGATACAATCTTGAATCTTATTACATTTTTGTTTTTTATTTAGAATACTTTGAGTGATGTCTGTTCGACTTGATATTGGACATTTGCACATTGTACAACCTGGTTCGGTTCGAGCGTCTTGGAGTTCGTACCACTTGATTGATCGATCATTTATTGGGATGCATTTTGAGTTGCTGTTGTCCCATGCACAACTAACTCCCGGTTTTTGACTTAAACATGATGTTTGGTTTTTCAGTGCGGTACAATTTCCGGGTGTGTATTTTAAAATATCGGAAAGCATTTGCCCGTCAAATCCGCCATAAATATAGAGAGAATTTTCAAACATGACTGCGGAATGTCCATACCTTGATAAATCGGCACTTAATTCTACAGGAATGCTTAATGTATGCCACGAATCGCACGCAACTTCGTAAGCAAGTAATTCCGAGCTATAACATTTCGCTCTGAAACTATGAGCAGTATCATGAGTATTTCCGCCAAAAATCAACAGCAATCCCGGAGAAATAAACGTGGCAGTATGCAAGAATCTCACGGAAGGGCTCTCATTTAGTAATCGCCAAATTCTGCTGATTGGTTCATATGAATACAGAACGTTATTTAACATTGAGTTTTGATTTTCTGATGAAATATATCCACCATAAACGTAAATCATCATACTGTAACTATCATAGGTGGCGGTGTGACCATACCCCCCTTTAACAGGATAACCATCTGTATTTACGTTATGCCACTCTCTAGTACCAAAATAGTATTCTTGGACGTTATTCAAGTAGCCATATCGGGGCGAATATCCGAAAATTACAACCATTCGATCAGATTTTTTATTGCTGTTTGTGACAATTGTGGCCGCATGCCCTGACAGTTCTAAAGGACCACAAAGTAAATAACTTGCGTTACAAGGACCAGATTTAACCGTAACATTCTCCCAAGCTTTCGCGTTAATATCAAAAGCCCATAGTTCTGCAGTTGGGCCTCGGTTTCCAACTACACCCCCATAAATAAAAATTTTGTCACCATATAATACTGTAGAATGAGCATAACGTAAAGACGGGCCTTCATTATAACGATGCGTTTCCCAAACGTTCCCATTAAAATCATACGTATCGATAATACTGGTACTATTAATATCGTACCTTTGCCCAGCAATTATATACAAAGAATCTCTCCAAACGACAGCTCCATGCGACGCAGATCCGGGCGGAACAAAACCAGATGGTTGAATCGGTTCCCAATAACCATAATCAGCCAAGTGACCGCAGTCATCTCCTTTATACCCATTACTACAAACGCAACCCATATGTTCGCAATATCCTCTTCCAAGATGATTATTACAATTATTTGGGCATTTCTCGAGATGACAAGCACTCCCGCCCCATTTCCCATTGCACCTGCATACCTTTTCGATGCAGATTCCATTCCCGGAACAAACCAATCCCGAAACTTTCGAAGGGCAAGCGTTTAAACGATACGTCATATTAAAACCGGACATGTTATAGGCGTCATCACTGAAAAAATGGATAAGGGCCGAACCGGAAGTGGCCACCACTTCGGGTACTTTGCGGATACTGTAATCGTGCCGGTACATTAAACCGCTGAATACAGCAAGTAGAGGCGACTCGACGCTGTCTCCGTCGAAGATGTACAAATGATCCCAACCGCATTCCGTCGCAAACTCTTCCAGATGAAAAGTTATCGTGGAGTTCGGCGCATCTATTAACCAGGAACATTTCAGACCAATTGAATAATTACCCAAGCCGTCGTGAATCGTACCGGTTGGACTTGCCAAACTGTAACAAAATTATTTTAATTCAATCATAAAGTTCAATATAAAGATAAATATAGTTTCAATTCTATGAGAAAAGAAAAGAGACTATCTAGATAAAAAAATATTAAATAACATTCTGTATAATACAATATAGAGGGCGGTTTAGATTAGGGCTTCTTAAACTGTTTTTAAGCGATCCCCAACGGAATTAAATTGAAACATGGGTTTGATTAACAATGATCCTCTCTATCGGGATGCACTTAAACCCCAGACTTAATTTTATTTCAGTTAAATTTTTTTGAAGCCCGAGCTTTTGGGTAGCTAAATTTAATTGTTTTTTTAATTTAAACGCCGTTTCAAATTTGAAATTTAATTTTTGTAGATTGGAGGAATTATGTATGTTCCGTTGTTCACCGTTGTTATTAGAATTCGACGTTTTTCTGCAAGAGGACAGCATATAAGACAAGGAAATTGATCATGAGTCAGTTGACGATAACGAGGATGATGAAATTTCTGATTATAGTTTAGTTTATACCTACGTATGTAGCTAAAGATATTGGATGGTCAAAAAATCCAACCTATAGAAAAATTAGGTGCTTACGAACAAATATATTGAATGTCATTCTTCATCTAACGGCCAACAGTTCTGAAGATTTTATCATCAGAGATTCATTTTTGCTGTTTATAATGCCAGAGATTATAAATATTATTGTAATGGAAACAAACTGTAAGGTTATCGACTTTTACGAACGATAGAATGTTAGCACCCTCTGAAACCAAGAATGTTTGTTCCAACAAGTAATAATGAAATATTGGCCTATTTTGCACTTTTATTTACAAATCTATCGATTTGTTATGGTGTACTGATCCTGCCAACCGTGACGCTATCATTCAAAAACGAGGAAACGACAAACTGGCTGCAATCCAGGTTTGGTATAGACTGTAAACTTATGCAAAAATTGCAGGGTAGCCATCGAGGCCCTTTGCTGTTTGATGATATATTTGATGTCGTTCAATATACACAATGTTTAATGTATGCTTACCACTTAAAACTATTCCCCCGTGTCTCTTCTCCTCTTGATTGTTCTAGACTGTAATCTGATTTAAATAATCTTCATGCCTTTTGCTTAGCTAATCAAAAATGTAAAATACCGTGAATAATCTAATTATTTGAACATTTCAAATCCCTAATAATAACAATAAAGAGTATCAATACTGTCGTGAAATCCTAAATATCATGACAAAATGATAACAATACTAATCCATTAAAAAATTGTGAAAATATCAGCTACTCACAATGGAGATATAACTAAAATTGACCCAGATTCCCTCCAACTAAACGAAACGATACCAAGTACATTTCATCAATCATGTAATTGATTACATCTTTAAACAAAATAGATATAAACAACTTATAGTCAAGTTAAACAACCATACAGTCAAGGGGAAGAAAAATCCATCATAGCTTACCAGATATAATACATAATTCTTGGAAGGAACTGAGGTCTTTAACCACAAATAGCCGAATGCGCTTACATAGCAATAAGCAAACCTAAAAAGCTTACCTCTTATCACTGGCTTAGTGAGGGAAAAACAAGCACAACAGTAGCTGACACAAATTCCGCGCAAAATCGGCTCTTGAATTTGGTCTCACACCACTTCATCTATACAGACAATAAGAGGAAGCTATAGGAGCCTCATCACATGACAATATGATCTTCACGCAAGTGAACACTTCAAAATATTCAAAGACCCTTTGCTTCGGATAATAACTGAGATAAACAAAACTGTCGAGATTTTAAAGCTCAGATAACTCCTAAAACATCACTTTTCCATGTTGAACAAGCTGAGGGTCACACACGTCGACTTTGCACTGACGAGTTAGAGACTAGTGACCATATGGTGTGTAGTCCTACGAGTTATTTTTACATAAATAAATAAATTTTGTTAAATTAACTTAGTACATATCATAATTACAAATTTTTAGAATCTACACTCTAACGCTTTGCAACCCCCACAGTTTAAGAAAACCCGGTCCAGATTTTAATGGGGAATCTTTACTAGCTTCTTGCCGAAATAATGAAAATTCTTGATATGAACATAGTGTCACAAACCCTTAATTTTCGAGTAATGAGCGATCAAAGTTGAGGTAATAATTTACATTTTGTTTTATGTATTGGTTATAAGTAAGTAAACCATACAATTTGAAATATTACATGTATTTATTATTGTTATAAAGATCTTAGTTTCAAGAATACCTGAAGCCTCTCCATCTCCCTCTAAAACTTAACGGCATGGAATATTAACATAAAAATATAGGTTTTAAAGCTTATGCTTTAATTGTACATTTTTGTTTCTTTTTTGTTAAGATGACAGTTTTCGCGTAAACAGAATAAAATATGGAGTGAAAATATAGAGTGTGGTAAAATGGTTATTAGAAAAAAAAAGTTAAAGCTTACTATGGAAGTTAATCTATTTGCTCTCATTTGTATATTCTTTTTAAACATATTTCTAATTTGTAGAAAACATCATTATTAGCAGAAGAGCATGTAGTAGCAATACATTTCAAATGGGATTTACTTTACCGCATACTGTTGCATTTTACGAAATAAATTTACTTGCCTGTATTCAAAATCGTCTTTTTCATAGGTGTTGGAAAAGAATCAGTAAGGAGCTAACAAGTCAAATACCTAGGCGTACACCTGGATAAGGATCTGCGTATGACACAACATGACAGAAAAATCGCGGGGAAAGCGTACCTAATATATAATAACTTGAAATTGTTTAATTCCGAAGAATGGAGGTCCAAAACACCCAAGAAGAAGGCTGTTGGGAACCGTGGTGCAATCCATAACTTTAAATGAGAGTTTCACTATCCGGCCGATTTAAGATTCCAGGCTGGATGTCTGTTAGCAGACTTTCCTGTCTGAGAAAAAAAAGGGTTTGGTTGGGTTGGATTTGGTTGTAAAAAATTAATATGATCATATGCTTGATAAATGGAACAACGTGGAGAAGTAACTGCAGTGGAGACTCCGGGAAGGAAGGTGAAAAGGGAGGAAAGTGCCAGACGACGATATATAGCGAAATGTGACGTACAATATGATGGAAAGCGAGAGTACGGAAGAGCAAATGGAGGAAAGGAAGATAGAAAGAGAAAGAGTTACTCCGACGAAATGCCCCGATGGGCGGATTCCGGGAAGAGAGGGGGAGTTTTTAGTGGGTAGCGAGGGGCTTAACGTAGTCCCACACTCCTGGCCGAAGTATATCCATCAGGATTAGCCCCAACAGTAGGCCAGGGTGCGCAAAGCATTTACCCCTCCTTTGGGCAAAAAACAGTTTGAAGTTGAAGCTCAACCCAACCAAACTCATAAGATTATTCAAGAATCATAGATTTATATACCTGAGGACACAATAAAAAAAAATAAAGTAATAAATATTAAAATAAAAAAACAGTATAATACAAAAACATTATACGTAGTAAACCGTAGTATATTGATTTTAACGGCTTTTATAAAAAATGTGGTATAAAATTTGAAATCATTTCGAATGTCTAAACTCGTCGCTTATTAATCATCTCAAATGGTTTAAGGATGTCGTCAATTATGACGTATATTATTGGACATAAGACGTCGCTGACCAACTATGACTAAAAATCAACGTCAAAATAACGTTGGACTGCTACCTGGGTAATACTAGACCTACAACCTATCTATAGTATTGACACTGAACCTAGCACTACAAATTTTAGGATTTAGCCGTACATCTCTTTAGACGGCTAAACCGTCTTATGAGAGGTACGACTAAACCGTAAATGTTTTTCGTTCCAGGTGTAGTATTAGCTCTAGCGTTATTCAGTCTTAAATTGTAGTATAATTGTATCAAAGTAGACGCACGGCTAAACCGAATCTTTCTAGTGATAGGTCTAGTGCTAGTTTTAGTTTTAATTGCCGTTCAGTGTTCAATTGATTGTTGTAAATTTTTCTGGACTACTAAAAGTATTAAAACTATAACTAATACAAGACATAGGAACTTTTGGCATTACATACTTTTCTTTACTAACAACACAAATTGATATTTTTATTTCTTTGTGAATAAATTAATTAATTCGAATTAAAAAAATATATTCATGTATTACTATAAGTTTTTGAAATTGATTAAGTACCTACTATAAATACCCAATTTATAAATATCTACTCACCGGGTATTTACCTGTCGCCCATCGCTGATTGTATACATTCGAGAAATACAAATTTTAAATAAACTGTTGCATCGAGCGAAGAATGACAAGTATAGATTCTCCGCCAATTTCTGAACAACCTACATATATTCATAACAACCTGTATATATTCTACATCCAAAATCATGGAGAAAAGTTTATGTAATTTCCGGTCCGAAAATATTTCCTAAAGGCGCTCTTTAAAAATGGCACTCAAAAGCACATTATTATCGTTATCTTAAAAACAGGAATGTTTAGAATGCTGAAATTTAGTGTGCATATTTTTACATAATTAATATAATTAAAAGGAAAAAAGATGGGTACTTTAAACCCTTCCCTTACCTGTTATATCGGACCCTAGAGAGACATATCGCTAAAAAAGTACTTTCAGAGTGCCATCTTTATAGAGATGTAAGCGCCCTTAGGAAGCATTTTCCGACTGCACATTATATAAACTTTTCTACATGATTTTGGATCACCTCTTTAAATACATAGACGCAATTTCCAATATTGATCATGTAAAGGTCGATTTGTCAAAGCCAACTTTAAAACAAAATTTATATCTATTTGGCGACATACGACACGATATTTTATTTTTTTGTTGAAAACTATTAACTTTACCATAAGGCTAAACAAACGAAAAAGGACCATTAAAGAATGTGTTCTTTATACAGGTTTCACGTAATTGGTTCATTAGAACCTTTTTAGGTTCCACTATTCGTAGAGGCTTGAAATGTTGGTAATATGGGTTGTTCATTCCAATCTATTGATCTAAAATATTTTCAAGATTGCCACTACTTCCGGTCTACCGGAAGTAGACGTCAACTTCGTTATTTTAAATGGAATGCTATAGTTTTTGTTACACCATTCAATTATACGTAAGAGAATATGTTGACTTTAATAACAGTTGTTGATACATAGCGTTTTTTTGTTTTCGAGTTATTTTGGTTTTAATTGTTTTTTGGTAAATATCACCATGCTCTTTAAAAGCACATATTTCAGCCAACGTTAATTCAAAAACGTTTTGCATTGGTACGATAACTCTTCATATGCTGTCAAATAGATTGTCACTTATTATATCAGTGTACCTTATACAGGCTGGTCAAAAATTGAATTACCGTTTCACTGTATTCAATTGCGAGAAAGTTGAAAATTTTAAATAGAACGCCCCATATCCTTTTAGCCTATCAGAGCTAGAATTTAATTCTCTACAAATTATCTATAAACATTGCTATACCTATTTATTAAACTTTTCCTCATATTGAATATTTTATCTAAATCCTACACAAAATTCTGGAAGCCGTTCGTGTTTTTATTAGAAGGCTATGACATTTTGATAGTTTATCGTTTACTTTATTTAAATTATTATTAAAAACAACAATATGGCGTAATATTCGATGATATTAATAATATATTATAATATTCGATTTGATGAGCGAGTTATTCTTAGAGAGTTCACTTTATTTCTTAAGGTTGCTTTCTTGGAAAATATTATTCGTGTAAATCGATCGAAGCACCTCTTACCGAAGCATTTCGTAACGAAATAAAATATGACAAAACATTTATTCCATTATCTTAATCTGCTGGTGATAGAAATTTATGGTTTGTTGTTATTTTTGATCTTTCCAAAACTAAGAAACAGATCCTATCCAAAACTTTATTACATCCGCCATGAATACAAAACGAATTTAAAATGTTGGCGTTGGAATAATTCGCCATGATATTCAAAGACATTAACAGAAGTAAGTGATAACATAACTAAGCAATGGCAACAATAACATAAATATGGATGAAATGCTGTCAAAACTCCATGACTTTGTAACATAAAAACCAGAAGCTTTCCAGCATTACATGCTTCCATTAATTTCCAAATATGAGGACAACTGGAATAAATAGGCACAAGAAAGTTTCTAGATAGTTTGTAGAGAATTAAATTCGCTTAATTTATTTTTATAATTTTAAGTTTTTGTTTCTTTTTTTCTTTTTTCTAATTTTTGTCATTAACCCTTAAGTTCGGAGGTGCCGTCTACGAGATGGCAGTAACCTTTTTAACTCTATTTTTCAGAAACGGCAACGCCCATAACGTTGTCACCTTATGTATTCCAAGCGTGGTTGTTGGTTGACTAGTACACAAAATAACACATGTTTAAGATTTGAAATTGGTTAGTTATTTAAGATCTTTATCACGAAACTGTCTGTCCGACGGCACGTCCGGGTGTACGTAATAAAATCGGTTAAAATGTTTTCGCACAAATATGGCCGGACCGTCAAAACGAGTTCATTTTGGTGACAAATATTTTGAAGAAGCACTTCAGAAGTGGTATGATGAAGTGGATAGCGATGCTAGTGATATTGACAATGTCCCAGAAGATAAATTCGATAACTCTGATCATGATAGTGTCTCAGAACAATCAGAGGACAGTGATGATGGTGATAGTGATGATGAGCCATTGATAAATAGGGTAAAATATTTGTATGGTAAAAATCGATGTAGATGGTGTAAAACTAAAGTACGTCCATCTTCACGCACACGTAAACATAACATAGTTATCAAAGTGCCTGTTTCGAAACCTAGAGTCCAAAGAATAGGAACAAAAGCAGACCTTTTATCCGCGTGGCAGCTAATATTTAGTGACGAAATAATGGAGACTGTTATACGCTGGACAAATAAAAGGCTTGCAAAAGTAAGATCCGAGCACACTAATCAAAATAAAACTGAACTGAAAGATCTGGACATTATAGAGCCAAAAACCTTTAATTGGATGCCTTGTGTATACCTCGGTTTTTAACTCAAATCATGAAAATTTGGACACATTATTTGCAGCTGATGGCACTGAAAGGGTAATGTTTCGGGCTGTAATGAGTTGTGAAAGGTTTGGTGTCCTTTTATCATCTTTACGCTTTGATAATCCCGAAGATCATCATTTACGCAAAAATGAAAATCCTGCAGCTGCAATATTAGAGATGCTAGTCAGTTTTCGGGGGCGATGTCCATTTAAAGTCACATGCCTAATGAACCCGACAAATATGGTATAAAAATAATGTGCCTTACGGATGCCAGATCAAACTACTTGTACAACGCATATGTATATTGTGGCAGAAATACTGATGGTATTGGACTTTTGCCTGAAGAGAAAAGGTTTTCGAAACCAACAGAATCCTTAATACGATTTACTAAACCTTTATTCAATACCAGGCGTAACATAACGGCAGACAATTGGTTTTCATTGAGCTTGCCTAGTTACTGTTCTCAAAAGGACTCACATACGTTGGGACGTTACGAAAAAATAAAAGAGATATTCCCAACGAACTTTTACCCAACAGAAAAAAAGAAGTGGGAAGTACTACATATGGTTTCAAGGAAAATTTAACAATGATTTCTCATGTAAGTCATAAAGGGAAAGCAACTATTCTAATTTCTTCGATGCATAATGGAATTTTCAAGGATCTTGAGAGCAACAAACCAGAAATAGTTGAATTTTATAATAACACTAAAGGTGGCGTTGATTGTCTTGATGAAAAATGCGCTAAAAGTTCTACAAGTCGTCGAACTCGTAGATGGCCTATGGCAATATTTTTCCGAATGATTGACATATTTATTGTTAATGCATATATTCTACATAAAAGTTACAAAGACAATCCAAATATCCCATATAAATCTCTGTATCTCTGTATCTGAAGAGGTCGACCAGGTAGATTATAAAGAATACGTGTTAGAAAAGAGAAAATTTTGTCATTTATATCTAACATGTATACTTTTTGAGATAATTACAGTATTTCAAAAATGTCGGCATAAAATTGATTTTTTCACAAGAAATAAACTATGAAGAAGACATTTTTAAACAAATACAAGTGCGTCTATTTTGTAAAATATAAAAAGGTATACATCTGTGCATATTCAGTTCAAAAAAGACTAGAATTTTCGCAATGGGTATTAGAAAAAGATGAACAACAATGTAATTTTTACTACGATATTGTCTACAGTAAAATTATATGAGAAGTAGCCCACTTACAACAATGGTGCTAAACTATCTGGGTAGGGATTCTAGAATCTTATTTGATCAGATCGTATTTCTTCGAGGCAATTGTCAATGAATAATCTTTTTGAAATTCCTAGAAAATCAATAGCAAAAACTTTTAGAAGATGTTTTACGAGACGTTTGACAAAGAATGTGGTCTCAACACAATAGTCAACCTCCCCACTATTATAGGATTTTTGCCCCTTATTTAAATGGAATTTTTGAAAAGTTGTTTTCTTAATACTGTTGTCTGTGCACAGATCCATACTTTTCCATCTTTTACGAAATAAACTTACTTGCATTTGTTTAAAAATGTTTTCTTTATAGTTTATTTCTTGTGCAAAAATCAAGTTTATGCCGACATTTTTGAAATAGTGTAATTATCTCAAAAAGTACACATGTTAAATATATCGTATGCTTAACAAAAATGAAAGATAATTAATAAAGCTTTCTGAGGCATCCAAAAAATATAGGGTGTTCCATTTAAAATAACAAAGTTATGGTCCCTCAAACATATCATAAATTAACCGGTTCTGGTAACCATCCTATATAATATTATCAAATAGAATTAGTGGGGTTTCAAAGATCAAAGCTGTGTTCATCGATATGCCAAATTGCAATCTTCAATATTTAATAATAATGGTGATAATGAATTTTAAGTCACCACAAGATTTTTCAAAAATTTTCACAAAATGTAAGATAACTTGGCAACCTTGCATTCAAAATTTGAAACCAAGATACGAATTTATAGCATTTAAGACAGGTAATCAACATATCTAAAAAGATATATATGGTTCCATTTAAAAAAATGAAGTTGAGTAGGGTTCTGGAATTGTGAAACACCCTGTATAGCTGAAAATAATTTTTTCACTAATTTAATAACTTTCAATATTTTCACCCTGTATGTTGTTTCTCTACTTTTTTCAATATATTCTTTTGAATGATTTATGCAAAAAATACGTTCAAATTATAACAGTGCCATTTTACACTCAGAAACCTGATTACCCTGGGTTTAAAGTATACTTAGAGTGAGATGTCTGCGTCATTAATTTATCAAGTGTTTTAAGTAATTACCCACAAGTCTAATTGTTAACAGTTCAAAAATTATCTAGAAATAATGGTTACACTAAATATATAAGTATTTTAAGGTTTTCTGCTCTAATATTGCTAGTAGTTTGATAGACGGCACCTCATGGTTTATGTTTTATATATCGCACCTCCGGAGTTAAGGGTTAAATTGTTGTTTTTCATTGTTTCATTTATTCGGTTTTCTTTTGGTTATTTTTGGTAAATAACAGCTAGCAATCTAAAGTTTATTCAATCGTAGTTTATAGTAGAAATAATATTAATAATAGTTTAAATAAATTAAACAAAAAACAGTCAAAATGTCATGGCCTTCTAACAAAAACACAAACGGTTTCTAGCATTTTACCTAAGATTTTGATAAATTCCTCAATAGCAAGAAAACTCTAATAAATAGATATAGGAATGTTTGTAGATAATTTGTAGAGAATTAAATTTCCCTTCTGATAGGCTAAAAAGATATGGGGCATTCCATTTAAAATTTTCGACTTTCACGCAATTGAATACAAAGAAACGGTAACTCAATTTTTGACCAGCCTGTATAAGATATACTGATACAACAAGTGACAATCTATTTAACAGCATATGAAGAGTTATCGTATCAATACAAATCGTTTTTGAATTAACGTTGGCTGAGATATGGGCTTGTAAGGAGCAAGGTGATATTTGACAAAAAAAACAAAAACAATTTAAAATCAAAATAATTCGAAAACAAAAAACGATAGGTACCAACAACTGTTATCAAAGTCAACATATTTTTTGCGTATAATTGAATGGTGTAATAAAAACTATAGCATTCCATTTAAAATAACGAAGTTGAGGTCTACTTCCGGTAGACCGGAAGGGGTGGCCATCTTGAAAATATATTAGGTAAAAGGATCAGAATCAACAACCCATGATACCAAAATTTCAAGCCTCTACGAGTAGTGGAACCTAAAAAAGTTCTAATGAACCAGGTACGTGAGACACCCTGTATATTTAGAAGAAAGCTCTTATAAAAAATTTATTTTGAATTATTAATTTCAACTCCTTAACCAGTAGTAAATCCATACAAAGTTCTTTGGTTTGTTTATAGCTGAAATAAACAACAAAATGGGCAAAAAATATACAAAAGAGTTGGGGTTCTATATTTATACAAAAAAAGTGGACTATTTTAGCAAATCTAAACCACCCTGTGTATTATAACCCTGTTATTATCTATTACATATGTAGATGTTTACTAAATAAGAATTTAAATTAAACTAATCAGATGCTAAAGGTTTAAAATTACGTTAGTGACATTGAAACACTCAATCCTTTCAAAAACAGCTTCCATATAGGTTAGAGAGCAACATAAATTCAGCAGGTGAATTTTTTTTATTGCGTGCCTCAATTTCAATTGGAAAACCAACAGGATCAAGTGTAGAGGAAATGGATAACATAAAGATCTTTTGTTTAAATTCATTGGATGTGAAATTCGAAGCTGATTGTTAAAAAATATTTATTGATAAACAAAGGGTTTTGTGTTAATCCGATGATTTTTTTTAAAGGTTATTTACCGTACTTTTCCAGCACAAAACTGGCAATTACTTCCTTGCCATCCTTCCGAGCAAACGCAGATGTCATTGACGCACTTTCCGTGAGGTCCGCAATCGCCGTTGTCTTGACACTTGGCGGCTACGAGCGAACATGCGGCCCCCAACACCAACACAAAGGAGCAAAAAGCGACGGCGCTCGCGTCCGGACATTTCCGTCGATACTTAGACTTGAATAGAAAGAGAAACATCTGCAAAGACTCTAACATGATGGGGCGACCATTTTTAACTGGGTCCGCTGCATGCCCTGTTCACTCTTATATAATATTACCTACTCTTTTTAAATAGTTAAGGAGCCAATCACCTGTGGCGCTTTCGCATAATATACTCGGCTTTGAGGATTGTGGTGATGGTAGAACAAAAAAGTTTGCTGATCATGCAACGGTGTTTATGGCCCGGGGATTGCGGAAAAATTTATTATTAATTGTACAGCAATAAAAATGTTGATTGATGAGACAAAGGCCGCTCGCACACCAACCCTACGCGATCGGACGATACCGTCACGCTATTTTATTAGAAGGGACCACGCGGCGACTGATGAATATTGTAATACAATAATTCGATAGTCTTTAAGTCGTGAAAGATATGAACTTACGGAAGAAGGTCTTGAATTAATGATTTGTTGTAACTCAGATGCATTTGGCTCCTGATTAATATATACAATTTTGGAGGAATTTACATTAGTGGACAGATTGGATGTTGAAGAAGGTCGTGAATAATTTATGAGTTGTAGACCACACGTAATTGAAAGTAGTTATGAGTTGGACACATATGTTGTAGAATTAGGTAGATTATCAATTAATAGTAATACTTGTCTTTTAAATATTCAAAAAGTATTTTCTGGCATCTCATCTATTTCAGGCAGAAGACTATCTAAAAACAATTTCCGGAGATTATTAATGCCATCAGTGCAAGCTTTTTTTGTTTTGTCTGGAAAAAGTCGATACATGCTTTATCTATCGATGATAGTTTTTCCTTCTTTCTTTTTGGTTTTTGTTCATCGGACGCGATAGCTTTTTTGGTCGCAGTTTGCGTTTCTTCAGGTACAATATTTTCCGATTCCTTAGTAATATTTTCAACAGGTTCTTCAGGTGGTGATGGTGGTTTTGACCTTTATAAAAGGATTAATAAAATCCATAAAATGATTTAAATAATAGGACTTTGCGGATTTCCTTCCAGATCCACAACTAAAAAATTAAAATACATTGTATATTTTTAGGTATTTGGCTACAGGTGCAACATTTAAATCGCTTTCATTTTACTTTGCTAGAGGTGATAGTACAATTTCTAATATTGTTGCTGAAACGACTAAAGCAATATAGAATTTATTGCAGCCTGAATATACGCCTTTACCAATTATCGAACAATGGGACAGAATATCTGAACGATTCTATGAAGATTGGAATATTCCAAATTGTTTGGGATCTTTAGATGGTAAACATGTACGAATTCAAAAACTTACTAATACAGGCTCAGCAAACTTTAATTATAAAAAATTTCCTCGCAATATGGATACACAATATTATCTTAAGAATAACACTTCTTCCACCATCCATAAATTTAAAAGGATCTACACAAAGCAAGAAATTGTCAAGAACCATATCAATTTTATCAATATTTGTATTCAAGAAAATCTTACACCTAATTTTGCAAAGTTCAAATGTAATTCCTTGAATAGTAATGCACGAATGAAGATCAACAATAGAATTCTGAAGGGCGAAAAACAAAAACATTTTAAGAAACTTAACCATTTAATGGAGCAGTTGGCATTTTTACATCGAATTCTTAGAGATACATATCACTACATAGAACTAGAGGAAATCATCACAAAATCAAGAAATCAAGCTCATGTCATCAGAGACGATGATAAGCGTAAGAAATTAAACAAAATCATTAATCTTCGCGCTAATGCTGCATGTAACAGAAGGAATGGAAGCATGAACACAGTAAGACACAAAAATGTAATTATAGAAAAGAAAATCAATCAAAACAACCCTGTTCATTCCACAAAACTCAAATTTGTGACTAATCTAACCGATATTCTTTTTACGGAAAATGAAATAAGTTTTTTAAATAAAGGTCATAAATATGCTTTGTCTCCTAGATTTGATCTGTGTGATCTGACCATTAATTTAGATCTTGCTATACACAAACACCCTCAAAGCAATGAAATCAAAAATGATTTAATACCATTTATTAAAAAGTTAGAGAAACGTAATATTAATTGCCATTCAAAAGATCTTTGGAAGATTGTTAAATCTATTAAAACTAAAATTAATGACAGCAATGCAATTTGTGTCAAAGCGGACAAAAATGCCGGTCTTGTTATCATTGATAAATGTTCATATATTTCAAAGACACATGATTTCATGAATGGAAATAATTATATAAAATTAAATAAGAATCCTTTGGATAATGTAATTAAGAAAACAAAAGAGATAATTAAAGTTTGTAGAGATACTTTGATCAAATTTGTTCCCAAATGTTCCAATCCCATCTATCTGTCTAGTTTTCTTGTTCCTATGAATCCTTCCATTCCTCATCTCTACTCTCTCCCAAAACTCCATAAGGAAGGCATGCCTATACGCCCCATTACCTCTTTTCTTAATTCTCCTACTATAAAATTGTCAAAACTTATGCTCAATATTTTCAAGGAAATTGATTTTACTCCACATTATACCGTGACCAATTCATTGAACTTTATAAATGGAATAAAGGATGTTAATCTTAAAGATAAAATTATGATATCTTTCGATATCACCAATTTATATTCTAATATCACTACTGATTTAACCTTAAAATTAGTATTTGATATCTTCAATGATTATTTTAAAGATCAAAAAATCTCAGAACATCTTAATTTGATACTTAAGCATATCATCACTAAGAATTACAGCACGTTTGATAATGAATTTTTTAAGATAGGCGAGGGTTTACCTATGGGCATGCCGCTTTCTGGTTTACTGGCTGATATATATCTAAATTATATTGAGGAAAACTTCATTAACAATATCAACAATCCCTTTGCCAAAAACATCACCAAATGGATACGATATGTGGACGATGTGTTTTGTGTCTGGAACGGTGACCATCATTTCCTAAGCCTTTTTCATGATTACATAAATAACATCCACAGTCTACTAAAATTTACAATTGAAGTTGAAAAAGAAAATAACCTTAATTTTCTTGATCTCACCATCACTAATAACGATGGCATTCCAAAATTTAATATTTATCGTAAACCTACTTCAATTCCTACAACCATCCCATATGACTCCTCCCATCCAATGAACCAAAAATTGGCCAATTTTCGGTTTCTTATAAATAGGATCCATAAATATCCGCTTAATGAATACAATTTCAACAACGAACTTAAATTCATTTTAAAACTGGCTTCTGATAATGGTTTTCCGGATCATTTGATATCTCGAATCATCCGTCAACAAAAGCTTCAACTTGATTTTTTCATTCAACCATTGTCTTAACCAAATAAAACCTATATTCTCCAAATATAATACATGTTTGACTTTTTCGAATAGGAACACAATACTTAATCTCTTGTCTAACCATAACCGCAAAATTAAAAAACTAGATAAAAGTGGTGTCTATTCGATTAAATGTCACAATTGTGACTCCATATATATCGGCCAAACAGGAAGAAAGCTCGCTTGTAGAATAAAGGAACATAAACAAAAACCTAATTCTAATATATACCAACATCACATAGAGACAGGACACAAAATAGATTACGACAACGTTAAACTTATTCATTCATGTGGCAAAGGCATGAAACTTGATCTGCTTGAATATCTAGAAATATCTGCCTATAAGAAAAACCCTTCTGTCACTTTAATTAATGAACAAGTTCAATTATTTTACAAACCATTATTCACTTATATAAAACATGAAAATTTAAAGGATCCGCCTTAAGAACTTGTTCCATTTTTAACATCCTCGTCCTACCCTTGTTCGTATATATTGTTTCTTTCTAGTTCTTTGTTCGATTTTTGACACATGCTGCTTTAAATATTATAATATTTCACCTGATAGTTGTTTTGTTTTTGATTGTGTTAAGTGTTGAGATATGTAAGTTTTTGCTCTTTTATATTTATATTTGTAAACATATCGATAAGTTTTATATCAGTTGTTTTAGCATATTGTTAATTGTTTAGTGGTCTTTGCAAGTTATATTTGTCAATTTGTCATGGATCGTCGATCTTTTAATATTTTAATACTTGACTGTAAGTTTTTTTTTATTATTTTATTTTATTTATAAGGAACATTTAAATTTAAATTAATTCGAATATTTGATTTTTTTACTGCTTTTTTGTAGATTCAAACTGATGATGACCTGATTATGGTCGAAAACCGGTTATTGAGTAAATAATAAAATTTATTAATTAGCGAGAAAGAAGTTTTATATATAACCTTCATTTATCTAATTAAATTTCCTCGCAATATGGATACACAATATTATTTTAATTATAAGGGTTACCATTCTATTGTATTGATGGCTTGTTCAGATGTAGATGGACTATTCACGACATTGAAACAGGATTTGCTGGTAGAAATAGTGATGGCGGAATTTTCCAATCCTCAAGACTAGGCCGATAGAGAGAGTGGGATTAAATTTACCACAAAATAAATCTCTACCGCATGACATGTCTAACCAAAAAATTCACCATTATTTTGTTAGAGATGAAGCATTCCCATTAAAACATTATTTAATGCGACCATTTCCCCAAAGAACATTAAATAGTAAAAAAATAATTTTCAATTACAAATTAAGTAGAGGACGAAAATGTGTAGAATGTGCTTTTGGAATGATGACACAAAAATTGCAGGTGTTAAAAAATACGATTCTTTGTACAAACATTCAAACTATAACAAATATTATACAGTGTTGTTGCGTACTCTATAATTTTATTCGTAAACGAGATGGTGTAATGTACGAAATGCTTTATAGAAATGACGCTAGTGTTCATTCAGAAAAACCAATTAATATTACTGGTAGTACATCAACATTATCAACGAAGACTGTACAATCTGTTCGAAATTATTTGATCGAATATTTTATTACAGATGCAGTTGCATTACCTTGGCAAGGGCAATGCTGTGTATCTGAATACAGAGTTTATTCTTATTGTTACTTTATAATTAAATAAAAAATATACAGATATTTTTTATTTAGGTTCGATGAACAGTCATCGAACCTAAATACTTCATTTGTTTAGAAATCTCAGCCCATGCCTTTTCAGTAATATCTTTTCTGGGAATAATCGCCTAGATTATGATTATATAAACAGGGATATTTTTCGATAGTTTCGACAAAATCAACGTTCTTTTCTTTAACCATTTTATCAACTGGTCGCCAGGAGACTCGACTTGCTGAGTCGCCAGCGACTGGTCGCTTTTGGATAGCGTAGCCGTCGCGTCGCAGCAGCGTTGGTGAAGAGATCTCTATTTAAAATAATGTGCCGAGACTGGAATTCGACATCGAGTCGCGGTCGCGTAGCGTTGGTGTGCAAGGGGCCAAACCGAAAATTTGCGGAAAAAGAAGTTGAAAACAGATAGTTCGGTTTTGATGTTGATGGTTTGTGGAGGAGGTCCCATTGTTTGATGGCCCTGTTCTGCTTAAAGATTTAAGAAATAATTTACTAGAATACGACATTAAGTTTCAATGGAGAATGGGACAACAAACAGCTTCCTGGTAGGACATTGTTAAGTTATATAATTTAGATGATGGTCACTATGACAGTAGGATGCTGTACAAATTAACAGAAGCACATGTCCTAAAACCAAAGATAAAAGAAAACTAAAGTCAAACTGAGTGATCCAAGTGATCTCACATAGGGTTTCATCCACAATGAGAGGACTGGTCAAGTTTGGTAAGTTTTTAATTAATCATTATATTAATTTAATGTTGTTTCAAGTATTGTTTTCTATTAATATTAGAAAAAACTGTATATTACTTTTTTTACATATTTCTATCATATTTAAAGGTAATTTCTGTACTTTAGGTACTTGTCTGCCAGATACTGCATTAGACACTGCGGATTTCTTACTACCCTACATGCCGAAAAGGGAAAACCTTTAAAAGGTGTATAAGGGCTATCAAGGTCTTAAACTCCATGAAAATTATAAAACCAGGGGATAAACATCTGTCTCCCCTACAATAAAAAATTGGACAGCAACCTTGAAAGGTTTAAAATATATTTGGGTACAAATGAAACGAGAGAAGAAACATGTGTATCAGAAGAGGAAGGTGAAGAAGAGACAAAGATCCACGAAAATACGTATAATTTCAACACTTCTCATCTTATTATTCAACACCACTTTTATATGGCAAGCTATTTTGCTGAAGCCATCTTAAAAATTGAATGAAGGAGATCAAAAATCCTGTAAGTCCAATATTTTGAATATTTGAGTTAAATACATAATTCTGTTATTAAACATGCCAGCTATCCATGTAGTGCAAAAAGCCAGTAAGTCTGTTAATATGCGCCAAGTACAACGCTCCCAAAATATCGTGGAACAAAAAAATCCCTTTAGTCCATGGACTTACAGGGTTTTTGTACACCATATTGCTAGGTTGCGTGCGCAATAACGCAGCTGTCAGACGTTTGACATCATCACATAAGCGCCGTTCAGTGGTTATTTTACACTTGCGTAATGGAGTCATCGGACTCGGAAAGTGATGAAATTCGTGTTAAAAAACGTAGAAATGATAAGGAGTGGAAACGCAATAAAATCAAAAGGCTAAAAAACTGAAAACTGAAGGACAGGAGCATGTCAATTGGAAAGGAAATATTGTAGCAAGTAGAACAACAGGCGCAAACTGTAAGTAAATATAATCTCAAACTTTTACTTATAACTAATAAACTAAATTGGCAAATATTGTAGTTGCAGAAAGAAATGTTTCGATAAATTCAGTAATGCAGCAAAGCTTCATATTCTGAATCGATTTAATGCTATTGGCAAAAATGGGCAAAAAGTAGCCCAAGATGTATATTTACAAGGACTTATTACCCCACGTGCTGTTGCTCGACGTAGACCCAGAAAGCAGGGTGGTAAGCAACGGAGTGCAGCATTTCTCTACAAAATAAAACTTGGTACATATATATTTTTGTATCATTTAAAGTAATAAAATCAAAGTGATATACAACATATTAATATATTTCATTCACAGGAAATGAGGAACATGTTGTGTGCCTTAAGGCTTTTTGCAGTTTACATGGCATTAAAATGGATCGTGTACGAAGACTTTACAAACTTGCTAATATGGGGCTTTCCCCTGCAGAGCAAAGAGGAAAACACACAAACCGTGCAAATGCTGTACCCGAACGTGTTCTTCAGCTTATCGATTTTCATATTCAAAAATTCCCGTACAGAGTGTCGCATTACAGTAGCACAGCAAAAAGGAAAAGATATTTAGGCAGTACCTTGACAGTACGTACAATGTATGAATTATTTCTAAAGGAGAATGATTATGAAAATTATAAAAAATTCGTTGATGGAGGACTGTCAGTAGATAAAGTTCACAGTATTGCTTCATATAGAACGTACCTTACATATTTTCGAAACCACTTCAATTATGGTTTTGGCAGACCCCTCACTGATAAGTGTAAGACTTGTGAAGAATTAAATGTGAAAATTAAATCTGAAAAAAACTCTGCTGTAAGAAACCAACTTCAAACTCAATTAAAACTGCATAAAACGAAAGCAAAAACCTTTTATGAAGAAATTAACCGATGTAAAAAGCTGGCTGAGGATAACCAAGATACCGAAATGATAACTTTTGATTATCAGCAGAATCTTCCTGAGCCCGTAACAAACGTCACAGACGAGTTCTGCTCTAGGCAGATGTGGGTATATAACTTTGGAGTGCATAAGATGTCGGACAATAAACAAGTTATGTACATGTACAAAGAAACCGATGCAAAGAAAGGTTGTTCAGAGGTGGTTAGCCTACTTAATCACTTTATTGAGAACTATATACCTAAAATAGTAAAAAAATTCTATGTTTTTTCTGACGGGTGCACAGGCCAGAATCGAAATCATACACTAGTTGAATTTTTTTATTGCCTAATTTAGTTGGGAAGATTCGACTATATTGAACAACGATATCCTATAAGAGGCCATAGTTATTTACCTAATGACAGAGATTTTGCGAAAATAGAACTTCAAAAAAGGCGACAGGAGAAAGTAGAAGTGCCTGAGAAATGGTATGATATTGTTCGCAATAATGTTCACTTTGAAGTTGTTGATGTTCGACAAGACATGATTTTTGATTTTAAGAATCATTTTACAAGTATTTTTAAAAAAACTATTACTTCTAAAGGCTCACGGGGTACACCATCTGAAAAGTTTTTGATATCGGACTGCAAGATAGTAAAATATTCTGCATCTCATAAGCATGAAATTCATGTCAGTAAAACAATGAAAGGTACAGTTTGGAGCCAATTTGGTTTACAAAAAAATAAAAGTGTTGTCAGTTTTCCTAAACAACCACTTTATAATAGTTATCTACCAATGAAGGAAGCAAAGATAGACAACTTTAAAAATTTAATACGATATCTCTGCGCGGAAGCTCAACAGTACTACGTAGAACTTTTTGCAGCTTGTCAGAGTGTCCCAGGTGATGAAAGCGAATCAGATACTGAATTTATATAACATTTTCTTTGTATTTCCTTTTGTGGAAATAAAAAAACCCATAAGTCCACCCCAACTATTATTTTTTTTAGAGAAAACTAATTCGACAATGTTGCTGTAGATATTCAATAGTAGCTAACTGATAACGATTTTAAAGTTGAAGACTATCTATTATGAGGAAAGTTATGTACTTTGCGTTTTTAACGGTTTTTTATGTTTCCTGAAAAAATTGCCTATGTGGATATAACTGCTTTTTGATTTCCACGCTTCAATTATTAGAGGCTACAAAATTTGCAAATAAGAACTTATTTCGACATTTCATAATAATTTTAAAAAGAAAATATTGGTTAGGTTATTTCACATCAAAATAAACATAAATGATAATTAATACTAATTAGATAATTGTTTTGATGTATTTAGTGTAAATACCCTGATGTTACGATATATTTTATATAAGATTTATCCCAGAATTGCTGTGCAATATAATTAGTATAAACATTTATTATTTTATCTTATATGTTACAATGCATTAATACAAAAAATAATGTATTTTAACAGTAAAAATAGAACTGCATAAGCATCATGGGCTACAACTTATATAAAATAATATCAATACAGAACGATAATTACAGTAAAATAAAAATCAAATGGAATACTTCCCGCTATAAATCGCGCCAAACATCACCGCCATCCGCGACTGGCACCTTAACTAAATACTTAATGCGAGGATTTATTGAGAGTTGCCTGTCTATATATACCTTATCTATGGTCCGCTGTGTTGTCGGTGGTAAAAAGTTGCTAACTTCCGGACTGCGGTGATTATATTTACTTTGCATAGATTTCCTAGTTACCAACATTTATAAGTTTATCTCTCTTTACATAGATGGCGGAACAGTTAAATTTTACCAATTTTGACATTTTTTAAATAATTAATAATTTGGATTAATTTTAATCAATGCAAACAGATATATTCATTAGCATTTCTACTTGATTAATTATGATTAAATAAATAATTACGACTTTTTGCTTAAAACTATACAAAAACTACATTTACTACATTTGAAAATCAAACAATTTTTAAAAATTGTATCTCAACAAATAATTAAGATATTTTTAAAGTAATTTGAAGCAAATTAATTTATTATTTCATGTATTTTACTCTACTTTAAGGTAGTGTGTTTTTCCAATATTTTGAATCTCCGAGTGTATTATCTTGCAATGGGCAATCGAGCTCCAGTAAATAAATAAAACTATTTATTGTAAACGCTTATGTTTCAACTTTATTTAAAACGTACACTCAGCAGCAGAAGTCTGTGTACAAAAAACTTGTAATACTTTAATTGAAAAAATGACTCATAATCTAATGTGATAAACTTGATTTTTTTTTATTTTGTATATTAACTACATATAATTCTATTAACAAAATATGCTTCAACAAAACAGAAACAGTAGTTACAGAAAAAAATCAAAACTAAAAATTCTACAAATAACGGGTATGCAAAAATCTGCGTACAAGTCAGGACAGTATTTATAAAAAATTCATAAATGAGATCATTGTTTCTATATTAATATGAGGTCGGATAACCTTTACGTTTAATCACCTCCCTTAAACGTTTAGGCATGGAGTGCACTAATTTCTTCGTTTCGTCCGAACTGATTTTGGCCCATTCCTCAATCATAACATTTTTTAACGTTTCCTTCGACGTTATGTTGTGTTGCCGAATCCTGCGTTCCAGTAAATCCCAGAGGTGTTCGATGGGATTCAAGTCCGGCGATTGTGGAGGTGTTTTAAGTTGCTTTGGGGTATTGTATAGTAGCTAAAGCTTAGTGTTGTGGGCGCAATGTTTGAGGTTATTATCTTGTTGAAAAAAGTATTCGGGCCCCAAGCCCAAGTTTTCGATGCTAGGCTTCAAATTTTCTTTTAAAATGTCTATATACATTTTATGGTCCATTGTCGATGTTATGAAAACCAATCTTCCCACCCCTTTGGTGCACATACACCCCCAAACCATAACTCCACCACCTCCGTGTTTTACAGTCGCTTTCAAATTTTCGGGATTAAGGGCAGTATTAGGTTTTCTCCGTACAAGTTGTTTACCCTTAATGTCGAAAATGCAAAATTTGTTCTCATCTGTAAAAAGAATTTTCTCCCAGAATTCAATGGGCTTGTCTAAGAGTTTTTTTGCAAAGGCGATCCGCTTCTGACGATTGACATCTGACACAAATGGGTTTTTTCGTGCAACGCGACTGTGATAGTTAGCTTTTTTTAACGTCCTTTTCACCGTATCTTTGCTGATAGTTCTATGAAATTCTTCTTGTACATTTTCTACTATTTTTTTTTGCCGTCAGCCTAGGTTCTTTTCTAACCTGCTGTACAATTTTTCGCTTCTCTCGATATGTTAAAAAGGGTGGTCTACCAGATCGCGGACGTGAGAGGTAATCTTCAGTGTCTTTATAATTATTAATTACTCTTTGAATGGAAGAGTGTGACCTGCCGACAGTTTCTCCTATTTTTCGAAAAGATTTTCCCTCTTTCCATAACTTTACAATAATTTTTCTCTCTCCCAATTCAATTTCCTTTCCTTTCGTGTCCATTCTAACTTTTAGCTTCTAAGCCTCTGCTAATATAATTGACACCGGTTATCTTTTATTTAAATCGGAAAGCGTATATCGCCAACTACGTATTTAAGTAAATAAGTATATTTTGGAGAAGGCGTCTTTATTTGTACGCAAATTTTTGCATACGCATTATTTGGAGAATTTTTAATTTTAATTTTTTTTGTAACTAATATTTCTGTTTTATTGATGCATATTTGGTTAATAGAATTATATGTAGTTAATACACAAAATAAAAAAAAATTGAAGTTTATCACATTAGATCATGACCCTTATTTTTTCAGTTAAAGTGTTAGAAGTTTTTTGTACGCAGACTTCGTATTTATTTAATAATTTTTTGAACTTCTATTAACAAGACGATAGTATTTCATACAATGTTTCTACCGGTTTCGGTTAAGTTTAAACCATCTTCAGGAAATACATTTTTAAAAATTTGTTGATCTTATTGACATTTTATTTTTATTTATGTTGTAATTTATAACATGTGTCAATGTGAAAAATCAAAATAGGATTAAAATAAAATTAAAATTGAATATTTCCCAAACCAAAAGTTCAAATATCTATTGTAAAAGAAGATTATTGCGGTTTGAGTTCATTGTATATGTTGGGGTTTTTAATTTTATTTTTAGGTGGAGTAAATGGATTTTTCAAATACATATATAAAGGTTTTTCTGTGTAGTTAATTTGGTCATTCAAACATAAAATTTGTGGATGATTATGTTTAAATTTTCTAATTTCATAAAGTTCAAGTAATTCCAAAAGGTTACTTTTGTTTTTCTTATGAAGTAATGTTGTGGTTTTTGTTTCATAAAATTGGTGTTCTTTGTTAAATATTATGTCTTCCAAAGTTAGATCTCTGTTGTGTTCTATGTTCTTTTATACGAGTTTTTAAACATCTCCTTGTTTCACCAATGTAAGTGGCTTTACATGTATCACATTCTAATTTGTAAACTCCATCGTTCATTTTATTGATTCTATCTTTGTTGTTAATTAAAATTTTATCTAGTGTGTTGTTGCTTTTGGATGTTATAACTATATTGTGTTTCTTAAATTTTTTTTTGATTTTATTATGTATGTTACCTTGATATTCTTTGTTCTATAAATATTGTTTGTGTTATTTGTTGTATTTGTAAGAGTGGTAAGTTTTATGTGATTCTATTTGTTTCTGTATTTGTCAATCATTTTGTTGATGATTTGTGGTTTATATCCGTTATTTTGGCCAATTTGTACAGAAATATCCATTATCAAAATGGATATTTCTGTTCTAAGTTCTTTTTCACTAAGTTTTGTGTTGAAGGCACGGTATATATATGCGTTGAAACTTGCCATTTTGTGAGCATAATCATGAAAAGAATCATTTGGGATGATAGTATCTGTTTGTGTTGGTTTTCTATAGATACTATATTGAAGTCCGTTGTCTGTTTTTAAAATTGTTAAGTCTAAAAAATTTATGCGGTTGTTATGTTCTATTTCGATTGTAAATTTGATGTCTTTATGTAAATTATTAATGTAGTTGTGTAAGTTGGTTATTGTTTCTTGTCTGCCATTGTTGATGAAAACGATGATATCATCTACATATCTTAACCATGTTATGATGTTGTGTCTATGTGGGTTGTTATTGTTCATTATAAGTTCTTTTTCAAGTTTGTCTAAGAATATATCAGCTAGTAATCCACTTAGTGGTGATCCCATTGGAAGGCTCTTATTGTAGGTGTAGTAAATGTTTTTAAACTTACAAAAGTTTTGCTGTATGCAAATTTTAAAAAGGTTAAATATATTTTTTCTGTCGGTTTCATTATTAATTCTATCTTTAAGAATGTTGTTTAAAATTTAAATGGTTTCATAAGTTGGAATGTTAATGTAAAGGTTAGCGATGTCAAATGAGATCATTATGTATTTGTCAGGAAAATTAATTTTTGTAAGTTTATTAATTAAATCGTATCTGTTTCTTATGGTGTGTTTAGTTTAAAATCCTGTTATATCTTTAAATATGTTGACCAAAAATGTTGCAGTTTTGTAAGTGGAAGAATCGTTTGAGGAAATGATAGGGCGAATCGGTATTATTAATTATTCGTTTTTCTTTATTAATTTTTCGTTCTTTCATTAACTCTTTATTTTTGTTGTTCTTTTTGTTTCTTCTTGAATTAATATCTGTTGAAGTTCTCTATTAATTGTTTCTTTGGTTGCCATTTTCTTCGTTATTGCTTCCAATTCAATAGCGGTTTTTCTCAAATTGGGTTTAGTTGTTAATGCATATTTATGGCCTTTATTAAGCATTTCTAATTCTTCTGGGTTAAATGTTATGTTCGTTAGATTAGTTATCCGTTTATGAAACATATGTTGTTTCATGTTATAATCTTTAGTTATCTTTCTATTTTCTTTTATTATTTGTGTTTTCTTTTCTTTTCTAAGGTTATCTAATTTCTTTTCTTTTGATGTCCATTTTTGATTGATTTTATCTTTATTCCAAATGGTTTTGTTGTTCATTATTTCTTGGATTTCTATATTGTGGTAGGTCTTTGTTAATTCTTGATAGACGTAATATGTCTCAAGATTAATTTTGTCAATTTTCTTGTAATGTTTCTTAATTTCTGTTTTAATTGTTTTCTTTATAACTTTTTGCACTTGATTCTTTGTCATGTTGTTGGGATATTTGTGTCTTGTGAATTTAGGTTTTAAATTTTCTTCTAGACAGGTTTTCAAAAAGGATATATGTTGTAGTTCAAATATTAGTTTGAGACGTAGATCTCTAAAGTTGTATAAATTATAGGTCGTACCAACCTTGTTCATATTTTTTATTTTATAGGAATGTTTTTCGTCTTGAATTAAAACATTTATTTAATAATTTTTTGCACTTTTAAAAACAAGACGATAGTATTTCATACAAAGTTTCTACCGGTTCCGGTTAAGTTTAAACCATCTTCAGGAAATACATTTTTAAAAATTTGTTGATATTATTGACATTTTATTTTTATTTATGTTGTAATTTATGACATAAAATTTATTAAATTTTTTGGTTTATATCCAAAATAACGGATATAAACCACAAATCATCAACAAAATGATTGACAAATACAGAAACAAACAGAATCACATAAAGCTTACCACTCTTACAAATACAACAAATAACACAAACAATATTTATAGAACAATAGAATATCAAGGTAACATACATAATAAAATCAAAAAAAAATTTAAGAGACTCAATATAATTATAACATCCAAAAGTAACAACACACTAGATAAAATTTTAATTAACAACAAAGATAGAATCAATAAAATGAACGATAATGGAGTTTACAAATTAGAATGTGATACATGTAAAGCCACTTACATTGGTGAAACAGGGAGATGTTTAAAAACTCGTATAAAAGAACATAGAACACAACAGAGATCTAACTTTGGAAGACATAATATTTAACAAAGAACACTAATTTTATGAAACAAAAAACAGAACATTACTTCACAAGAAAAAGAAAAGTAACTTTTTGGAAATACTTGAACTTTATGAAATTAGAAAATTTAAACATAATAATCCACAAATTTTATGTTTGAATGACCAAATTAACTACACAGAAAAACTATGTATGTATTTGAAAAATCCATTTACTCCACCTAAAAATAAAATTAAAAACCCTAACATATACAATGAACTCAAACCGCAATAACATTTTCCCATATTTCCTTTCCCACATTCAAATTTCCTTTTTTTTACCTCCTTTAGAATAGATATTTGAACTTTTGGTTTGGGAAATATTCAATTTTAATTTTATTTTATTTTAATCCTATTTTGATTTTTCACATTGACACAACGTGTCATAAATTACAACATAAATAAAAATAAAATGTCAATAAGATCAACAAATTTTTAAAAATGTATTTCCTGAAGATGGTTTAAACTTAACCGAAACTGGTAGAAACATTGTATGAAATACTATCGTCTTGTTAATAAAAGTGCAAAAAATAATTAAATAAGTATTTTAATTCAAGACGAAAAACATTCCTATAAAATGAAAAATATTATTTAAAACGTGTCTGTTTTTGTGACTCGGATAATTAGCTACCACATTTTTATGCCTCATTATTTGTGGCTTCTGTCACACATATCGGCAACACATTTATACCCAGCTCTTTTTTTTACACGGTCTTTTTTAACATGGTTTTGAAATAATACGGTTCATCAATATATTTTTTTACACGAATTTTTTGTTATAGCACGAATCCTAAAAAAAAATCTTAATTCTAATTGAATCGGTGAGATTCACAAAAAACTGTTTTGTATAAAAACTACTTTTCTTTTCTTTTCTTTTTGTGTTCTTTGGGATGCAAACAGGACAAGCCCAGTGAAGCATCCACTAGTAATACATAACAGAAACACTGACAAAAATTAATGTTAATAATACATACAAGTATATACAAAAGTAAGCAAAAACCAGCAAAAAGGAAAAAAGATATAATAAAAACAAAATGAAAAAAATGTTTAACTTTTTTTTTTAAATAATGTGATTATCAACGACTAACGACGACTAAGGCAATCCTAATGATAATGCAAGTGGCGAATGTTTTTCTTGAATGTCGCCGTAGAGGTGTTAAACACATCGAAATTTGAGCAATAGCGGTTAAACAAGTGCATAAGGCGTGGAACCGCAGCGTTTGAAAAGCATTCGTATTAGTACGAGGCACCGAAAATAAAGGCAAGACGCGAGACGGTCGGACAGGAACTTTAAATTTTAACTCGGGCAAGATAACGGGGCAGTCAATAAGGCCATTGCAAACTTTATGAAGTAGGATTAAGTCATTAATATTACGGTTGGTGGAAAGCAGTGTGAGGCCAAAAACTGTGCATCGTTGCGCATAACTACAGTACGGTAAACAAAATTTATGCGACAAATACCGAGCAAAATGCTTCTGGACTTATTCTAGGCGGTCGATGTAGATATGATATTGAAAGTTCCAAACAGCTGGATAGTTAAGGACAGAGGATACAATGGCAGAATAAACAGAACGAATACATGAGAGATCCAAAAAGGGGCGGGATATGCGATATATAAATCCAAGCATGTGAGAAACCTTATTAACAGTATAGTCAATATGAGCCAAAAAAGAGAGTTTAGTGTCAAATAAACTCTCCAAAGTCCTTCACGCATTCGGATTGTTTGAGGATAGTTGAGCCAAGGGAGTAATCAAAGACAACAGGATAGCGTTTCCGCGTAAATGTGATTTTACTGCATTTATCAAGGTTTAAGAACAAGTTATTTCTTATACAATATTCATGCAACCTGTTTAAATCGTCCTCCAGTCTTGCACAATCGTCGGTAGAACAGATGCGGCTAAATATTTTGCTATCATCGGCGTAAAGGAAAAAATTTGAATGGTGAAAGCATGCATGGATATCGTTTATATAGAGTAGAAACAGAAGCGGTCCAAGATGACTGCCCTGAGCGACACCAGAAGTAATATCCCTAAATGCAGAGCGATAGTTACCGATGCTAACGGCCTGCGATCTGCTGGAGATGTAAGATGAAATCCAGGAAATTAGTTGATAGCCAGTTGGAATGTTAAAATTGGTTAGTTTAGTTAAAAGGATTCCGTGGTCAATTTTGTCAAACACCTTGCTATAATCAGTGTATATGGCGTCTACCTGGCAATTGTCATCAAGAGAGCTTAGTAAAAAGTTGGAGTAAGAGATTAGATTCGATTCCACCGACCTGCCACGGTAGAAGCCATGCTGTTCAGGGATTATAGATGATTTAACGCTAAATATTACACGATCGTAAACAAGACGTTCAAAGACTTTAGAGGCAATTGAAAGAATGGAGATAGGTCTGTAGTTGCAAACTAAATTGCGTTCGCCCTTTTATGTATGGGAAGTATTAGGGCTTTCTTCCATTCAGAAGGGAAAGTGACAGTATAAAGAGAAGTTTTGAAGATATATAATAACGGTTCGGTTAGCTGCAAAGCGCACTCATGAAAGAACAAGCCGGGCAGTCCATCGAAACCCGCTCCGGCATTGGGGTCCACAAGTAATAACGCGCGCAGGATGTCATCACGCGTAAACCAATGCATGAGTCCCAGATTGGATCGCCCGCGGTCGCCTCCCAGGGAGGCATTAACAAAAACCGAACCAAAGTAATCGGCGAATAGGTCACAGACATCTTGCCCGCCATCTACCGTTCGTTCGCGATAAGTCATTCTACTAGGGATGTACATATTACCCTTCTTTTTTGATTTAGTATAAGACCAAAGGGCGTTAGGGTTGACACACATATTAGACTGTGTGACATCAAGAAAAGCCCTATAATTGGCTGCGATCAATGCTTTAGTACGAGCTCTGAGCAAACGGAACGTTTCATAATAATTATCGCAACCAGTGGACTTCTATTTTTTATGATATTTTAGCTTTTCTTTAATAGCTTTAATGGTTGGCAGCGAGTACCAAGATGGAAATCTACGTTTATACTCTGTTCTCTGAGGAACAAATTTGTTGACCACTCCTCGAACAATAGAGTAAAATATGCTCACTATTTACGACCAATAGCCTCGTCCCAATCCACAGACGCGAGAAGCAATTGATCAATACCGCACTGCACCGACAACCACAAATCGTCAATATTCGAGGATTCAAACAAGTTGCTGCAAATGATGTTGGATTTAACCGCAATAAGAAGAATCTGACGGAGGACACCTCCTCCGTCAGTCTTAGCAGATAATGTTGATTCACTATGCCGTCGGAAAACGTTGTACTGCGCGTTAAATAATTCATCATCATTAATTGAGCTATTTAAAAACGTTTCAGTGAAGCAAATTATATCGAATTCAGAATCGCTGGTGTTCAAGAACAAAGTATTTGTTGTAGATCGTAAGCCGCGTACATTTTGATAGTAAATGCGGATCTGCATCAATTATCATCTAGCTTGACAAGGTCTGAAGGGGACTTGATAGGAACAGCTCTGGATTCATCGTTACGACGAACAAAAATAGTTCCCTGAGATACCCAATGGTATTTAAAGAATTTTTGTTAATTTGTAATAATAATTAATTAATATATCCTCAATATGTAATTAGTTTAGTTAATTATCTTCTTCTACATTGCAGGTCTCTCATGAAGTGATGTGATAGTAAAACTTCAAAATTACTCCTGACATGTATTTCATGACTTTTTTCAATTTTTTTTTTACATTAACAGGTAATATGTTTGAGTATGTAGGCGTAGTTGGTAGTGCTGGAGTTCTACCAACTTTCAGCAACTTGAAAGTTTATGAAAGAAAACCATTGTTATAATCAGAAGTTATGATATACCCGGGTGTACAGCTGTCGTAAATAAACTGCATGTAATTTGAAATAGTGAATTTCTGTTTTCTTTCATCGCAAGATTGACTTGTTTTCTTATAATATTGTGGCCACCAGTTCTTGTAGTCTATAATATCTTTGTAAGTTATTACAGATATTGTAAATGGTTTTAATTTACGGCAAGATAGCACCATGCTTTCGTAATCTTCAGGAAGATAGATTCTATCCTACTTTCTTATCACTTTTTTGACAGAACCGAAGTCCCGGTCACATGGCAAGAATGAGTGGCCACGAATTGGGAAGTACTAATAAATTTTACGAAATCGCTTTGTAGCTGTAAGTGCTACTAAATATCTCACTATGGTATTGTTGCGGTTCTGGCCAGGGCAACCGTCCGAAAATAAGTGGAACTCTTGTATCTCTGCAAGCATTTTCTGCACATACTGTATAAAATGTATGTGCAAAAGTATGTATAGAAGTGCCCAGTACTGGTTTTCAAATCATGTATTTCGAATCCATATGGCCACAATTGCTCAAATAAAACATTTCTTGGACAGGTATAACAGGCAGTGACATATTTTGAATATAGTCAAAAACTATTCCTCCAACGTTTGCACGTTCTTGGCACAAAGTAGTTATATCTTTAAGTTTAGCGTAAAATTTGTTAGCCCTGCGTTTGTGAACCATCAATTCAGCCGCGGCGACTCTCTTCACATTATCGGTTAAATTTTTATCTCCACTTTTTTATTCAGCTCTTCGCATTGTCCACACACGTCCACTTGAGGCCTCCCAAATTTTAACTGAAAATTCTCTTTGAAAAATTTCAAATAGAATTCATATTTTACAACATATTTTAAGTCTGGGTTCAATTTTACAAACAGATCATGCATTATCTTAACATATAGTGCGAAATCAAGGTAATGCTCTAGTTCTAAAGAATTAGAACTATAGTGAGATGTTTTACGAGGAAACGATGCAATATGTTGATGTATTTTAGCAATTACCTCCGGTTGTAGGACATGCGGTCGATTACTATGTGCACTACATAGATCTCTGGGTGAATTCTAAGAAACTAACAATCTGTTAAGTCATTGTAATCTGGAGTTAGATATTGAATCCAGACTTAAAAACGCTGCCTTGCAAACTTGTTGCCTCTCTAAATTATTTCGTATGTAATATGAAAAAGTTACTTCCCGATTTTTTATGCTAGCTTCTCCATTTGGTCGCTTCCTAGCTACTAGTCTACATTCCACAAGACCATGTAAATATAAATCTTTTTTTTCCGTTTATTATCTACGTTTTCGTTATCACAACTATCTTTGCTTGACATTTTAAATGTACAACAAAAAACTGCGAAGATTGAACCCAGAAGCCAAGATCTAAGGTTAAAATGATACATCAGCAGAATGAAACAGCACAAGCATACGCCATGTTGAGTGAAAAAAAAACGGTATAAACGCTGGAGTTATATCAGTTTTACACCCAACGTCAAATTACACGAACATGTGGAAGCGTATAAATTTTTCTTAGTCTCGTTGTGCTTCAGCTTGAACACATGATTTTGTTATTCAGTATTTATTTTGTGTTAAGAGTGGTCAGTTTGGGAGACGTAATAAATAATTTCGGTAAAGTTCTAAAAGTGGATGTTTCAATTAAAGTTTCTTTTAATTCGATGGTGAAATTTCCAGTGTATTATTTGTAATGGTGATAATTCTTTGCTACTAAAAAAGGTAATATTGTATTAGATTGTCGCTTTAGAAAAATTCTATAAGCAATATTATTTTGGATTATTTTTATAGTACCCTTATTGTTTAATAAAATGCCTAAACAACAACTTCCGAAGAGACAAGCAATTTCCTTAGAAACTAAAATAAAAATTTTAGACTGTCTAGAGAAAGGCGAAGGTCCCACATCTGTTCGCAAAGCTTTTGGTTTAAAGTTTAAACCAACAGCTTTGCCAACGATTAAACTTTAAACGAAGCGACTATAAGAACAATTAGAAAAAATGAGAATTCCGTTCGACAATTCGTAACTTCTGGATCGAAATTAAGCTCCAAAACATCATCTTATAGTCGAAATCCTATCTTAGCGAAAACGGAAAAACCCAGGGTGTTTCAGATAGAAGATTTACAGTCAAAAAGAATACCTATTGATGGGCAATATATAAAAGGAAAAGCACTTAGAATATATAACCGACTTAAGGAATTGGAACCATCAACAAGTCTTCAGGCGACGAAGAAACTGGCATTTACTGCAAGTGAAGGATGGCTGACAGGTTTTATAAAAATTTCACAATGTAAAAATAAAGAGAAAAATAGCATCAGCAGACGAAAATGCTGCAAAAATCTTTCCGGGTAAACTGGCAAAAATTATTGAAGATGGCAGTTATACTCCAGAACTAATATTTAATGCCGACGAAACGGGATTGTTTTGGAAGAAAATGCCCGAAAGGACTTATATAGCAAAATCTGAAAAATCTGCTGGTGGTGTTAAAGCGGCCATTTTAATTCAGCCACTCGATCAGGGCATTACAGCAATATTTAAAATGTACTACATAAAGCAAACGTTTAAATATATTTTAGATTCAGTGGAAGAAACAAATTTGATTGTTTTGGAAGCATACTGAAAGTTTACGATTATGGATTGCATTACACTTGCTTCTGTTGCCATTAAACAATTGCGCCAATCAATCTTAAATGCTTGTTGGAAAAAATATTGCCAGCATGTGTCAAAAGTGGAAGTTTTGTAGTAGAAAAATCAGCTGTGTGTTCTGAAATTATAACTATATATATTGAATACAATTGGTGGCAACGGTTTTAACAACATTCAACTTTGCATGAAGATCATGAAGAGAAATCGATAATGACAACGTAGAAGATGAAGTTCAGCTATTAACGGCTGATTTAATTCGCGATGGCTTGAAATTTACTACAAGTATGAAACAACATTTTCTTGCTCATGATTCTGAGATGGAGCGTGCATTGAAATTTCAACGTAGTCTTAACTTATGTGTAGCTAGATATGAAGAATTATATAAGCTTATTGAGTAACCAAAAAAACAGCACCTAATAACCGAATTCACAACTACAAAAAAAACAACGCAGACCGTTAATAACGAACGAAATTCTTCATTTGAATTAAATCCGACGGTTGTGCTAGACATATCCGACATATCTACTGATGGTGTTGATGATCGCGCTTTTGGTCAAGTTCGTAATAAACATGCACGTTTGTTATCAAGTAGCGATGAAGACTTGCAAAATAGATTTTTATTTCTAATTTTAGTTTACATTTTTATTGTTATGTTGGAGTTTTGACTGTACACTATCTTTTTTTAAGTAATTAATAGCTTTTCTTTTATAAATATGTCATATACATTTTATTATAACTTTTTTTACATGATTCTTTTTTGCACGGTTTTCTAAGGAACGTATCTACCGTGTAAAAAAAGAGTTGGGTGTATATAAAACTAACTTATAATACATCCTTCCTCATAAATTTAAAGATTTAATCTTTGCGGACACTTCACTAAACGACCAGACCGAGTAACAAGCGGACATTGAATAGATTCAGTCAATACAGTAGTATTAGCAAAATCATTAGCAGTCTCATTTACGGGTTGTGTCTCTTCGGATCTTCTTACATCAAATTCATCACAAATGCCATCCTTAATATTAAACTCATTATAAGATTTCCTTAAATCTTCTAGATTTCTATGGACAAGATTCCTAGGTTCTGTTTGTATAATATAGGACCGAGGAGAGGGATGTCTATCAATAATATTACCAGATTCTCAAGTCTTGTTAATTGGATTATGTACTTTGATACTTTGTTCTAATTAAATCGGTGGCAATTGCTTCAATGTTCAATTGTAATACTGTTCATTCACTTAACTTCTTCTTAATCTTTGTATCACATTTTCGCAATCTTTGGTTTTAACAATTCAGTAGTATTAGGTATCTTAGTCTTACAAATTCGACTCATCAATAGTTGAACTAGCGAATAATCAATATATTTAAATGGAGAGTTTCTGTACTGTAATAAGGACTCGAATACATCTTTACCTTCTTCCAACGCTCTTTTAATCATTTGTTTTGCAATCCCAGCACCTTTCTCGGCAAGACCATTTGATCTAGGCTAGTTACGACAACGCGTAACAATTGTGAAATTCCAATCTTTAGCAAAATATTTTATGACTTTGCTATTAAATTTCAACCTCAGTCGCGGATTTATTATTTAGCATCAACACTTCCAACCAGTTAGAATATGAGTCATTCACTACCAAATAAATCTTTCCACCATATGAAAATATATCAGCACCAACACGCTGATAAAGTCTATCAGATAATGGATATGGTGTAAGGGATTATTTTACATTTCCTTTTGCGAATTTTTCACAGATCATGCACTTTCTTATGTAAGCCTCAATTTTGCGTTCATTCAAGGTCAACAAAAACTTTGTCTTGCTCATGCTTTTACTTTTTCCCATGCGCATTTCCGCATTTCCCGTGGTACCACTAACTTCGCACCATAAAACAGTAAATCATCAGATACAATTAACTCATCTTTTAGTTTAAGTAGTGAATCATGTATGCAGCTATTTTCTTTCCACTTGGCCAATCATTGTTGACAAAACGTACTATATCTTATAAACCACCATCATTCTTTGTTGCTAATGTCTTAATTAGAGTGTATACAGAATACTCCAAATCAGAATCGATTTCATCTGGCACAATCAAATATGACCTTGATCACTCTTCTGCTTTGGCTTATGCATATTTACAATACCTTTAATATGAGACTGATCAGGCTTTATTCCGTTCTCAGAAAATATATGACCCATAAACTTTACCTGTCTCCCTTTGAACTGGATTTTAGTTTTGTTAAACTTGATGTTATATTTCATAGCACGATCCATCGGTTGCTCCAGTTATAATTAAATCGTCGAAATAAATTCTCACTCCATCAATATCACCACAAAACTGATGATTGTTTTTCTGAAATACTTCAGGCGCCGATCGAATACTAAATGGCGTCTTTAAAAACTGATATCTGCCAAACGGTGTTCCAAATGTGCAATATTCTAAGCTGTCTTTATCAATTTTTACTCGGAAATAGCCATCCTTCATAATAATACACTAAAGAACACTGTATTTGATAATTTACTAGCAATTTCTTCCACAGTTGGCATCAAAAAATGCTCTCTGCTGATGGCTTCATTTAAATATTTTGGGTCTAGATACAATCTCAGATCACCATTTCTCTAACAATATAAGGTAACCAATTAATACATAGATAACCAATGCATTAAGCCATTCAGTTGGCTTATGTACTTTACGAATAATACATACCTCGTTTTTGTATGCTATCCAATTTATTTAAGTCTTTCATGTAACGTCTTTTATGGCAATTTGGAAACACATCCAACCCTTCAAAAACCTAAGGAGAATGATCCACCACATCAGTTACAGTTTTAAAACTTAAAGTATTGACAGTAGCTTATTGTTTGTCCAAATTTTACTTAACACAGTCTAGAGATGTGCAAATTACGTGAGTCCTGCCGGGTTACGATGGGTAATGCGTGACCCACCGTGAGCGGGCACCAATTTTTGTACCATTCACGTGCGTAATGTGGGCAACTTTATTGAACTTGTTCAGCACGGATTTAACGAAAAATACAAAAGCGCAATATTTAACTATGTAAATATTATGTGTGAAAATACAAGTTTATTTAAAATTAGTATTTCTCGAATGTATACAATAATTAGTACTATAACTGTTTAAAGGTTTTTTGTTTTTATGCGTAAAATAAACACTTAATAAAATAAAATAGAAGTAAAAAGAAATGGAAAAGAAGCTCCTGGAGCCTATCATAAATCATAAATCACCTTGACGTGATTTTTCCCAGCGATAATTATTATCTATTGTTAGTGCTATATCTCAAGATTCAAAAATCATCAGAGATATGGGCAATATATCACACAATTTGAAACAAATTCGATTTAGTTGAAAGTTGTTAAAGAGACCTTGTAAATGTCGATTGTGAGTCATATGTTGCGAATGAGCTGATTAGTTTATCATATGTTACAATGAGTCTTAATATTATTGAAAGATCTGGTGAAATTTCACCATATTTGATAATTTCTTCGTAGTGAAATGGCGAAAACTTTAGTGAAACTTCACATTTGGGATGATTTTTCAACGTTTCATTTTTTGATTGAAATTTCGAATAAAGTATCAGATAAACAAAAAATATCTGACTACTTGTTACTAGTTATTACGTCACTAATATCATGGCCGCATAAGCTTTTTTGTCACCAAAATACACAGTATATTCCAGTATATCTAACACTGTATATTATTCTAGACTGCCAATTTGTTGACGGCATGAGCTATTATATCTCCAAAGTCCTGCCTATCTTTTTGAAGTCTGCCAAGTTGTTGGAAGCAATTTATTTATTGAAATAAACAGGTTACCCTAATTACATGTTTTAACTAGTTTTAGAGTAGAACATCTAAAATCTCTTAAAATAATACTAAAATACTAAAATCAGGCCGAGATATAAAACAGTGATTAACAACCAACACTTAATCAGTTAAGCGCCATAAAACAGTTAGTTCTGAGCTCCTTATATATTACAAAAATTATTGGTAGTGACTTTTCTGCTGATACTAGTCCTTTTTCAATTCCATAAAGAAACGCATTACATTAAACAAAACTCTAAGGCGATCAGAATACGCAAGGGCATACAAACCAACATTTCTCAAAATTGATAAAGCGTCCATTTCATTGCTGTTATACAAATAGCTAAGATTTACAACTCCAGTCTGACCGCCAATTTTCCATTTCAAAATCTCTCCAAATAAATTCATGAGACTGAAAATCTATAAATTAATTTTTGTGTTATTTGTAGAAAATATATTTAATACATTTTTTGTGTACTGTCTCAAGGATATTCGAATGATAGACTTTCCATGATCCCATATACATTATTTCTCCAAAATTCTGCTCACCAGTTTGACGTCTAACTTGTTGACTTGCTGCTCCAAACACTGTACATTATATTTCAGATTGTCAACTTGTTGGCAGCATGAGCTATTATGTCTCCATGGAGAATAAGTAGAGGTGGGAAGTCGTATCGTCTTGTTACAAAAGTTCTGTGTCCTTACAATAATATTTGCATATTGTTAAAAGCTGGTATTTGCAATACAATATAAGATTATATTTCAAAAACTGGCAACACTGATTATACATAGTAACAAAAATTGATGGTAATAAATAAATAGAATGTTGATTTATTTCTGCTGTAAATCGATACATTTCTTAAAAATGAACAAAAGAAAGTTGAAAATAGTGGTAATCTAAAGTGACTTTTTTCCTAAAACACGATTAATTGATCACCTCATCGATCGTGAGTCACGTGAATTGACGTGACCCACGCGTGAGTAACGTGATTCATGTGTAATATTTAGTGACAGGCGTGACCAAACTCTAGTATGTATTAGATAAGACTTGATTAAGATATCGCTATTAACTAACAAGCAATTTGCAGCACATTTATTTAGTATTTAGTATGCCAAAGGTTGTTTATCTCAACGGTTGTTATTTATCTAGATTTTCTAGGTTATTTATCTCCGAGTTATGATTTTTTGATTAAAAGTGCAAAAGCGTAACTATATATGTTAGGTAAAAATCAAACAATCTTCATCTCATCTTCAATCTCAAGAAATAGTTAAGGCATTGCAGTGAAATAAGTAGCAATTTAAAGCAAATTTATTTAGTATTTAATGTGCCAAAGATTATTTTTCCAAATATTTAAATCCCCAAGGTATGATTTCTTCAATTAAAACTCTGCGAAAACATGTATTAGGTAAAAATCAAGTAAACTTCAAAGTATTATATCTCATGAACTGATTGAGATAACGTCGTAAAATAAATAGCAATTTAACACAAATTTATTTAGTATTTAATGTGCCATCGTATCTCAAGAACTAATTGAGATATCGCAATAAAATAGCACAATTTCAAACAAACATTGTAAAAATAAATAAATTTTTAAAAAATGGAAGTATTATAATCATAGAAAATATTTAATACTTATAATCATAAAAGAAATTGAGTTATTTTGCATTAATAATTGAATCATGCGAAAGAAAATCATTTGATGTTTCCAGACTTACTTTTTCATTTCCCCATCATCAATTATTATTGCTATTATTACTACACACAAAAAACAATTATTACTAAAAACAATGCTACAAAAAAAATGTCAAATAAACCACCTCCAAATTACAAATTGTTATTGTTAAATAAAATATTGTAATGGAATAAAAGCAAATTAAAGCAAGTTTTTTACTATTTAATGTATCAACAATTGTTTCTCCGAACCTATAACAGTCAGAGTTATAATTTTCTAATTAAAATTCTGCAAAAACGTAATTACACGTTAATACACGTTAATTACGTGTTAGTTAAAAGGCAATTTAAAACTTATTGTTTAAAATATTAATTAATGTTGTTTTTATTACTCTATTTAACGGGATAGTAGTTCAAATCATTGTAAATCCAAATTGTTAATAAATTAAATAATAATAACGTCTGTTTCTGTTTTCCTTTGTACAAGAACGCTTTGGTTTTTAGAATTGTTGAAACCCGTATACTCTCGTTTAATAATCATAATCATTTATAAATTTTTGTCAATTTTATTCAGATTGAGCGAAATCCCCTCTCACCCTGTATTGCTTACTTTTGTTTCTCTTTAATTTATAATTCGATTAAATCGTTCTACAAAAATTAGAGAGACAATTTTGAATAAAATTTAACAGAAAACGATATTCGAAATTATTTTTCATATTCCGCTTAAAAACTCGATGAAATTCAGAAAAGTTATCGCTTTTGCAATAACTGTATCATATTAAACGACGATTTTCTACGAAACTATATGGAACATCGATAAAATAAAATATGCCCATACTATCAGTGCAAATTTGATTTTTTTTGCTAAATAGTTTTTGAGAAAAAAATCGCAATGTCGAGCATTTTCGCAGATTGAAATCACGTACACCCAATTCTTTTTCCACACGGTAGATACGTTCCTTAGAAAACCGTGCAAAAGAAAATCGTGTAAAAAATGTTATAATAAAATGTATATTACATATTTATAAAAAAAAGCTATTTATTATTTAAAAAAATAGTGTGCAGTCAAAACTCCAACATAACAATAAAAATGTAAACTAAAATAAGAAATAAAAATGAATTTCGCACGTTTCCATCGCTACTTGATAATAAACGTGCACGTTTATTACGGACTTAACCAAACGCGCTATCATCAGCATCATCAGTAGATATGTTGGATATGTCTAGCACAACTGCCGGATTTAATTCAAATCAACAATTTCGTTCGTGATTCACGGTCTGTGTTGTCTTTCTTTGTAGTTGTGAAGCCGGTTATTAGCTGCTGTTTGTTTGGTTTCTCAATAAGCTTATATAATTCTTCATATTTCAATGCATGTTCCATGTCAGGATCACGAGTAAGAAAATGTTGTTCCATACTTGTAGCAAATTTCAAGCCATCGCGAATTAAATCAGCCGTTAATAGCTGAAGTTCATCTTCTACCTTGTCATTATCGATTTCTTTATTTTCACAAATTGTCATAAATTCGATCAAATCATCTTCATCCAAAGGGCTTTCTCGCATCAATTCATCAATATCAGCCGTTTGAATGTTGTTAAAACCGTTACCATCAATTTTATTTGATAGAGTTATAATTTCAGAATACACAGCTGATTTTTCTACTACAAAACTTCCACTTTTCACGCATGCTGGCAATATTTTTTTCCAACAAGCATTTAAGGTAGATTGGCGCAATTGTTTAATGGCAACAGAAGCAAGTATAATGTAATCCATAATCGTAAACTTTCTCCATGCTTCCAAAACAGTCAAATTTGTTTCTTCCACTGAATCTAAAATATATTTAAACGTTTGCTTTATGTAGTACATATTAAATGTTGCTATAATGCCCAGATCGAGTGGCTGAATCAGCGAGGTAGTAATAGGCGGTAAAAATAGCAATTAAATATTTGGGTGATCCAACACTGGGTGGCTGGGCGCACTATCAACGAGCAAAAGTATTTTGAATTCCAAACCTTCTTCTTCCATATATTTCTGGACTTCAGGAACAAAGCAATTGTTGAACCAATTTGTAAACAGATCAGCCGTCATCCATGCCTTTTTATTCGCCATGAAGTACTAAATATACTACTATAAATACTAATTATTTTATAATGGACTGGAAGCTGTTTAATGTTCTTACCTCTTAATACTCGTGGCATAAGAGATTTGTTGATTAATAAAGGCTTTAACATTTTATCACCAGATGCGTTACTACATAACAAGAACGTCACTCGATCTTTGGCCGCTTTAAAACCACCAGCTGATTTTTCAGGTTTTGCTATATAAGTCCTTTCGGGCATTTTCTCCCAAAACAATACCGTTTCGTTGGCATTAAATATTTGTTCTGGAATATAACCGCCCTCTTCAATGATTTTTGCTAGTTTACCCGGAAAGATTTTTGGAGCATTTTCGTCTGCTGATGCTACTTCTCCCTTTATTTTTCCATTGTGAAATGCGTGTCTTTTTATAAAACCTGTCAGCCATCCCTCACTTGCATTAAATGCCAGTTTCTTCGTTGCCTGAAGACTTGTTGATGGTTCCAATTCCTGAAGTCGGTTATATATTCTAAGTGCTTTTTCTTTTATATGTTTCCCATCAATAGGTATTCCTTTTGACTGTAAATCTTCTATCCAAAATACCATGTGTTTTTCCGTTTTCTCTAAGATAGGATTTCGACTATAAGATGATGTTTTGGAGCTAACTTTCGATCCAGAAATTACGGATTGTCGAATGGAATTCTCATTTCTTCTAATTGTTCTTATGGTCGCTTTGTTTAAACACAAAAGCTTTGCCAATAGGTGTGGGAAATTCGCCTTTCTTTAGACAGTCTAAGATTTTTATTTTAGTTTCTAAGGAAATTGCTTGTCTCTTCGGAAGTTGTTGTTAAGGCATTTTATTAAACAATAAGGGTACTATAAAAAGAATCCAAAATAATATTGCTTATAGAATTTTTCTAAAGCGACAATATAATACGATATTACCTATTTTAGTAGCAAAGAATTATCATCATTACAAATAATGCACTGGAAATTTCACTATCGAATTAAAAAAACTTTAATTGAAACATCCACTTTTAGAACTTTACCGAAATTATTTATTACGTCTCAAAAACTGACCACTCTTAACACAAAATAAATACTGAATAACGAAATCATGTGTTCAAGTTGAAGCACAACGAGATAAAGAAAAAAAGTGATCATGTAATTCTGGTATTCCCCGAAGTACATCAAGTTATAAATATGTGGACATAAACCGATCAACTTCTGACCACGGTATTCCCCCATAGTATTTTGTTACTGTATACATAAGTTTTTCTGTAAGACGCTATCATAATTAGAATTAAGAATTTTTTTTTGGGGTTCGTGCTATATCAAAAAATTCGTGTAAAAAAATTTATTGGTGAACCTTGTTATTTCATAATCGTGTTAAAAAGACCGTGTAAAAATAGAGTTGGGTGTACATTTTTTCATTATAACCAAAATTGAAATGACTTCACATTATATAGAATTAAATTTCGCCTCAAATGAAGGTGGTTTCGCTTTTGTTATTCATGTTTTCTTTTAAACAATTTTCTTTTAATTTCATTTAGTTTCATTTTCTTTCAAATAAGTATCTTTGAAAAATGATCTTTCATATTTCTTATATGCAAATCTCAAGAATTGATTGTAATGGCACTACACATAATTAAAACTTATTAATAACTTTAACAATTTCTTTTATAACAATTAATAATCTAGATTTATTTCTAAATAGTTTTATTCATTAACGTTTCCACTTGATGCATAAGTTTTGCTATTTCAATATAAATCGGTTCAATATAACTTTCATACCACTCTTCAACAATTTCACTCCGATAAATAAAATTCATTTCATTTTTTATATCTACAGTTAAATCATCCAATTTTCTCCGATAGTTATTAATTTGGTTGTCGATTTTTTGAAGCTGTTTTCTGTTGTACATTCCCCTTTTAATGTTGTAATTATTTAACCAAGCGATTATCGCGTGGTTATTCATAAAAACTTCATAATTATATTTGTACTTGTGAAAATTTAGAATGGCATCAAATAATTTTCCTCCTGGATAGGAACAATAAGCCAGTCCATTCCCAAAGTAGGCGACAGAATGAGGTTCTTCGCATTTTAAGACGTCGTTAACTTCTTTTGGTACGTTATAATAAGACGTGGTTATTCCGTTTAAAAGGGTTAATGTTAATCCGAGTGATGGAATGCTGATTGGGAGGAGATCGCAGAGAATCGAGAAATGATCAAAGCGTTGCCACCCGGTTAAAAAAATTCCTTTAATGAGAATCTGGTTTTTGTATAAACGATATATTGTTAGCCAAGATTGGATGTTGGATATATGGTGGTCTGATTTAGTTATGTAACTGTTACGGGTTATTGATCCTTTGAATGATCCGGCGAACCAAATTGAACCAAAAACATCTCGGTATTTTGTTATAATTTCTTCTGTTATTTTATTTCTTATTTTTTCGTCGTAATTCCAAATAACTGGTTGAATGTAAGGGGGTAAATTAAATTTAATTAAGTCTTGCGTTTCGATTTTTCTTATAAAATCATCCCAAATTAAAATAGCGACGTTAGGATGATTATTTATGATCATTTTTGCGACATTTTTAATGTGATGTAAATAAAGGGATCTTTTTTGATTCGTTTCTTTCTTGCATCTTAAGCAACTCCCTAAATGTTTTACTTCATCCCCTCCAATATGAACCATGCTAACTTCAGGGTGGGCCTTTAAAATTTGTTCGGTTATATTTCCGAGGAGAAAATTCGTTTTTGGATTCATCGGGCAAATATCGGTGGGGTAATCGTCGGCTTCTCTCAAATCTTTAAATTGGGCCTTTTTTAGAACGTATTCTAAATGAGAAAATGTTTGTATTAAAGGAATTACTTTTAAGTTAGAATTTTCCGCGAACTCAATGATCAAGCGGATTTCCTCCAATGTATACGCTAAAGGCGATTTTAACATCTCAATGTTATCTTGGAACGGGAACATGTCATCGTATTCGATTAAAAGAGCCGTTGCGCCAAATTTGGCAATCATCGGGAAGATCTCTTTTAAATATTTGACTTTCGGCGGGGCTCCTTTGAAATCTAAATGGACGATTTTTTCGCCTTCAAAGCGAATCGGTTTGAATTTGTTTCCGTGGGAGTGGAATTTAATAAAAGTTCCGGTTGATAAATTTTCGCGTAAAGCGGTTTGTATGGTGAAGTAAAGTGAAAAAATAAAGATGAAAAGGAAAATCGGTACCATACAAAGTGGGTTTCTTAGCACTCGATACGCTTTTTCGTACCATACTTTCTTAGAATATTTTCTTTGTATTTCGAAAGACATTTTTTGAAGTGATTAAGTTTCCATGGAGAATTAAAATTAAAAATGAAGGTGATGTTTTGATTTTTATTTTTAAGCGAGAATCTTATTTATAACGTAATGTTTAATCACAAATTATCACCTACGACCTCTAAACGAAGTTATCTTAATGCGAAATTGTTTATTTATGAATCCTATTTCGTTCGTGGAGTGAAGAAGAAGATGTCGATGGTTGTAGATTCAAATTTTAACATTTTCGAATTAAATAATTTAACTAGCCATATCAAAGGTAATTCCAAACATTTATTTTCTTCGTAATACGATAAATTTTTTTAGATGTAATTTATGGCCAAGGAATTCCAGCACATTCCTCTATGCTACTCATAATAGGAATTGTCAGCTTATTCGTGATTTCTCCTATAATAATAGTTTTTAGAAGAAATATTAAATTCGTTGTTATTACGATATTATTGTACTGGATGATTATATTAGGCTATTTAATTTTAAATTACATGGTAAGGATTTATGGTTACTTATAAATTAATGCGAAATAAAAAATGATTTCTCATGAACTCTTTGTTGAACTATTTCAATCTCACCAAGGATAAACAAACACAAATTAATATTCATAGCCCATGTGTAAGTTGTGGTGAAGTATTCGTCATCATTCCCTTATGATTTGCATAAACTCGACTGCGTTCGTCCTGATAACACTCTGACTCATTTCTATTGTCTCATCTCTTGATTGTATGCGCCGCGAATGAAATGAAATTTGGAGTGTGTTTATACACAAATTGTTTCAGGCTAAGAATAACAATTAACTAAACGTAATATGATACTCATTGTGTCATTGTTGTTGATGAAGTTATTCTATTTCGACATGTGATTTAGTGGTGGTCAGCTATCTTTTACACGGTACATTAACAATCCAACATCTGCTTGCCGTTTGGCAAACTGGTTTTTGATGTTTTATTTATTTGTACTGTTTTGTTGGGGCTCGTGTCCGGCTAAATCGACACGTTCCGTAGTTTGAAGCGATCGAAGTTTATGAGTTGTAGGTAGTGGGTATAGTTCAGATGTTACCTTTAAACGCCAGGACCGTATTGACTTAGATCAGTTATAAAAATCAGTGTTTCATCGCAAGAAATTTGTTGGAAATGTGAATCCATCAAATCTTTAAATCTCCGAGTTATAATTTTTAAATTAGAATTCTGCAAGAAGGTAAGTATATGTGTTAGGTAAAAATAAAATAATTTTCAAAAACCCGTATCTAAAAAACGAATTCAGACATCGCAATAAAACAATAAACAATTTGAAGCAAATTTATTAAGTATTGAATGGGCCAAAGACTGTTTTTCCAAATCTTTAAATCTCTGAGTTATGATTTTAACATCAGAATTCTGCAAAAATGTAACAAGTATTAGGCAAAAATCAAGCAATTTTAGAAAATCTTTAAAAAATGTCAAAGTTATTGTGTTTTGATTAAAAATGTTCTCTTCGATTACACCTGTTAGCTACAAGGGAGGAATTTATAAAAAATCGTATTGTTCAAAATATGACCTACTCCCAGTTTATTCATCTTTGGTTAAATATAACTATTGGATATTTACCATAGTTACTGGTCATATAGCCAATCATGGTAAGTGAAATTATAGTAACCATGCAAAATATCCAGTAGTTAAATTTAAACAAAGATGAATAAACCAGCCTTTAATGTTATATTTATTTGACCGGATAGGAGTTCAAATTATTCAAAATATAAATTATAAAAGTATTTTACTTTATTGCAGTTATTTTTGTATAAATTCGAAGCTGGTCGAATATGTTAGGTAAAAATCAAGAACTCTTCAAAAAATTGTATCTCAAGAACTGATTGAAATGTAGATGAAATAGGAAGCAATTAATTTATTACTAAATTTATTTAGTATTTAATGTGCCAAAGATTGTTTTTCCAAATCTTTATATCACTGAGATATAATTGTTTGATTAAAACTCTATAAAGACGTAATTATATGATTAGGTAAAAATCAGCCAATTTTCAAAGAATCGTATCTTACGAGCTAATCGAGATCTCGCTATAAAATAAGAAGTAATATGAAGCTGATTTATTTGGTATTTAATGTACTAAAGATCGTTCCTTAAAATCTTTAAATCCCCATATTATGTTTTTAAGATAAAAACTCTTGAAAACGGTAATTATATATGGTGGGTAAAAATCAAGCCGGACACGACGCACTAATTAGTGATAATTAGCTTACAATTAGCATAAATTAATCATTAAAAACGTCAAACATTTTTTCAAACGACACACGGCGAAACCCGAAAGTTTCTAGTTTTAGATATAGTATTAGTCGTAGTGATAGTTCTAGTGTTAGTTCTAATTTTAGTTCAATTAACACCGGACGTGAAAGCCTCCGTACTTATAAAAATCAAACAATTTTTATAAAATCGTATCCCAAGAATTAATGGAGATATCGCAATCTAATAAAAGGTAGTTTGAAGGAAATTTAGTTGGTATTTAATGTGCCAAATATCGTTCTTTTAAATCTTTTAATCTTGGAGTTGTGATTTCTTGATTAAAAGGCTACAAAAACGCGTTCAAAATAAAAATATTCAGAATATTATATTTCAAGAACTAATTGAAATGCCACAATGAAATAATAATAAAATGAAGTGCGAAACTAGCTCAGTTAATAATTTTAAACTTTTCTTAATCTTCAGATTTTAAGACAATATAAAAAAGGAGTAAATTTTAAAACATCGATATTTCGAATTTTTTATTGTTTCCTTTTCAGAATGATGGATGGATTTTCATCTTGAAGGAGAAACAATAAAGATTTCGAAATATCGATGTTTTAAAATTTAGTCCTTTTTTGCGTGACCTTACAACCTGAAGACAAAAAAAAGTTCAAAGTCGCAATGACAGAACTAGTACACAGTGACCGCGCTATATAAGCAACATTCTTTATAAGCAACTTCTGTGTAAGTAGCTTTTTGTTTCCAAAAGTTCTGTATAAGCAACTTATTTTAACAGTTGTTCATGCGCATGGCTAATCTTTGTACGGAGCTACATAACCTAAATATGTACTTATTGTGTTGATGCTATATAAAGAAGAAATTCGATTTCTTTAAAAGACAAATTAGCCATATTAAAAGAACTTGAAGATGGTAAAATAGTGAAAGATATTTGTACGAAATATAAAGTTCATAAATCTACAATATCCAGAATAAGAGGAAATAAGGAGAATTTAGAAGAATACGAATCAAAAACATATGTAAATCAGAAAAAGATTAAGCGAATGAAGACGACAAAATATGAAGAAGTCGACGATAGAGTATATGCTTGGTTCTTAGAGCAGCGACAAATAAACGATTTGGTTTCAAACGAATCAATAAAATTAAAAGCGCTTGAGGTGAATAAATTGATTAATGGGTCTCCAGAATTTGTAGCAAGTGATAGATGGTTGACATAATTTAAAATCCGGCATGGAATACGAATTTTGATTGTGGAGAGCGTATGTCTTGCAATGTTGAACTAGCTGATTTATTTGAATACAAATTTAGAAATATTATTGCTGAAAACAGCGTTTTTCCCGATCAGATATATAATTGCGACGAAACTGGTCTCGTGTACAAAAGTTTACATAATAAAACTAATGTTGCAAATTTTGAAAATAATGCTGTTGGAACAAAAGTATTTAAGGAGAGAGTAACAATAGTGCCTTGCACAAACGCCACAGGAACGCATAAACTTGATTTAATGATGATAATATAATCTCCCCGTTGCTTTCATAATATGGAATTGCCACTATACTACAAGTCGTCTAAGAATGCTTGGCAAACATATACACTTTTTAAAGACTGATATCATGACGTGTTTATCCCTCAAGCAACAAAGCACTTACAATCTAAAGGACTTCCTATAAAGGCACTTTTGTTAATAGATAATGCAAGTTGTCATGGTTCTGAAAGCAATTTTACCAATAACTCCAATTTCAAAATTATGTTTTTTGCTCCAAATAATACACCATTGTTGCAACCACTAGATCAACATGTCATAAAATCGCTTAAACAGCGTTATCGCAAGCATCTTTTGACAACTCTTGCCGCCTTAAGTACCGAAGGTGGAATTGTTTCAGCACTAAAAACTATAAATTTGAAAGATGTAGTTTATTTCATTGTCCAAGCTTGGAATGAAATCCCAATATCGGTCATTCAAAATTTTTTTAAACATCTTTTTTCGTCGACTGATGAAATTCAACACAGCATACCTGCTGATCATTTTGTGGAAGAAGATGACATCCCTTTGGCAAGATTGTACAATTCAATATTAACCGCTTCAAACTTAACAGATAATGAAGTAATAGAATGGGCAAATGGAACGAAGGAGACAACTGCTTCTTTTGACATAGCTACAAATCACGAACTCGTGGAAGGACTAAATCAAAAGGACTGCTATAGATGAACATGAACAAAATGTTGATAACTCTACCAACATCAATGATGTTATAAATTCTTTCAATTTAGTGATCGAATGGGCAGTGGAATGCGATTTGCCTTTCAATGAGATTCTGACATTGCAAAGAATAAGAGAAAAGGCTATAATAAAAAAATATTCGCAATGAACGCTGGGGGTAATAAGTTTATATAAATAGTTGTTTATGTTTTCCTTTTTTATTAATTATGTTTTCGTTTCAAAAATTATGTTTTGTTTTTTTGATTTGATGATAATAAAATATTAGAACCCATTTTTCATTTTATTCTATCGTAATATACTTTTTTCAGTTTGTAAAAGACACATGGAAAAATATTTTGCGAGGAATTCCTTTTTTCTCTCTAAGCAACTTTTTCTATATAAGAAACTTTTTTAAATAAATTGATTTACATGAGTTGCTTATATAGAGCGTTCACTGTATTACAGTACAAGTGAGGAAACTAAGGTTTTTCACTTACGCGTATGTCAGATTTCCACACGAGCCGTAGGCGAGTGCGGAAAGACATACAAGTGAGTGGAAAATATTGGTTTCTCACGTGTGCTGTATAGCGTTTTGTTCAATCCTGCTATTTAGAGAAAATTCGGTCTTAAAATTCGTTAATTTTAATTCACTGGCTAATGTCATGACGATATGTCGGAGACGACACTTTTTGATGTTGTCATCCTCTTCATTGATTGATAAACAACCAATTGTGTCAAATTGTTAATTGTCATCATTACGCTTAAAATTAATAATCTAATTAAATTAATAATTTATACAAGTGAAATACTTCATTTAATTTTCCTTGTGTGCTCTCTACCGTTTTTTAGTTCACATCCGTTACGTTTAAACAAAGACTTGTACCTTTAAATGTTTAAATTTCGCTAATAGTGGATGAAGAAAATTAGAGTGAGTGAAAAATATTTTCACTCACCCGTTGCTATGAATGTTAGCAGAGTGAGTGAAAATAACAACTTTCAACACTCGCATCTACGCTAGAAACTGGCAATTTCAAATGTAGGATTGAACAAAAGTAATTTGAAGCTAATTTGTAAGTATTTAATGTGCTGAAAATCATTCCGTCAAATCTCTAAACCTTCAAGTCATACTTTTTATATTAAACCCACAATATTGTATGGTATATAATACATATCAGCAGTTTCCCAACCTTTGTTATATTGCGACCCATAAAACACAAGAAAAATGTTGTACGATCCACCATTCGAAATTTTTAGTAGTGTTACACCTAATTATGTTTTTTCACGAATTGTCTTTTCATGAGTTAAAAAGAAGACAACATATATTTTTACAAGAATTGTTAATTTTAAGAAATGCCACAAATTTAGGTTGAGTTCAAAACCTGATGCCTCAAAAAACGAATTGAGATATTCATGCATAGATTGTTCTCGGAAAAGTTCATATGTTCCTTTATAAATCACAGAAAAAATCATAAAGATATCTTAAGAATTCGTTTTTTGACGATTTTTTAAAAATGATTGAGAAAATTTTTGATTTTATAAAATGCCACAAATTTTGGTTGACTTCAAAGCTTGATATCTCAAAAACGAATTGAGATACTTACGTATGGACTTGCTCTTAGAAAAGTGCATACTTTCCTTTATAAATCATAAAACATTTCATCAAGATATCTTAAGAATTCCATTTTTAATGATTTTTCAAAAATGGTTAACGAAATTTTTTATTTTATGAAATGCCACAAATTTAGGTTGAGTTCAAAGCTTGATATCTCAAAAACGAATTGAGATTTTCAGGGATGGCTTTCCTTTATACATCACAAAAAAATTCTGCAAGATATCTAAGAATCAGATTTTTTACGATTTTTCAAAAATGATTGGACCTTTTTAATTTTATGGAATACTACAGGTTTGGATGAGTTCATATGGGTTTATATATTATATGCGTATGGGTACCCTGCACTTACAAATTCTTTTTTGCATGTATGCTTACACATGCAGAGTACCCACGTATCTAAGGAGTTTAAATTAGGCGATCATGCGGACGGTAGTACAAGTCCGCCTCTTCCTACCCATCTACGGCGAAAGCTTTTATTTAAATGTTCTCTGGTTGGACTTTTTAGTTGTTTTAGTCTATACCATTACATCTTTAAATATTTTACATTCTTTTTGATTTTCATTATTAATTGCATTTTTATTGAAGTAAAACTAGCATAAACACTAGAACGATAGTTCTAGTCGCTATTCTAGGTCATAGTGACTAGAGCTATCACTAACCAATACTAGATCTAAAACTAGAAATTTTCGAGTTTCTCCGTGAGTCTTTTGAAAAAGTTTTTGACGTTTCCGGATGTTATGTAGCATCCTTCTTCAGAAACTGGTTCGAAGTAACAAAATCGGGAATCGTAAAACAATATAACAGTCGAAAACTAATTAATAATTGATTTATACTATTTACAAGCTAATTACTAATGAAAATTACCAATGTTCTGCAATCGCCGACTGTTGGATCTTCTTCAGCCTCACATCCCTCTCATGCTTCTTGATACTCCATTCGATGTTACGTCCTTTTAATAAATTTTTAAAGTGTGTTCCGAATTTTGGTAATCGTTCTATACCGCTGCACGATGTCGTTTTTTTTAAAGTATCCTGCAATTTGTTCCGTTACACCAGAAACATAAGGAAGGCAGATAGATTCAGCTTGTTTTGTACTTGCTATATCTTCCCTCTGCTTCCGCTGCTTAATGGATCGGTTGATATCCCTCAAACTATATCAGTTCATCTGTAGTACGTCCCGTAGAAATCGTTTCTCCTTTTTTATTTTGTCTCCTTCACAAATTCTTGCTGCTCTCTGGAACAAAGTGCGGATTACGAACCTCTTCTGTTGGGGATGATGATGTGATGTTGCCTCTAAGTACCTGTTGGTGTGAGTCTTGTTCCATGTCACCATTTATCGTCCTAGTGACTAATACATCTAAGAGGGGCAACTGCTTAGCAGATTCCGTTTCCATGGTAAACTTGACCATGGCATGTTGAGCGTTTAAGTGATCTAATAATTCAAAGAGGTGTTCTCTGCCATGTTGCCATACCATAAACGTGTTATCCATATATCGGAGCCACAGCTTTGGTTTTCACTGACTCTTCTTCAAAGCATCTTCTTCGAATAATTCTATGTAAAAATTAGCTATAACCGGCTACAAAGAAATGGAATCTTCTAAAATTCATTGACGATAAACAATATTCCACTAGATCTAGCACATATTCTGGTAGTCCCTCCGGAATGAGTTTTTGGCAAAGATGTAGTGAAAAGAGATTCTACATCGAAAGTAACCAAAATGTCCTCAGCATCTAACTTAACACATTTTACCGATTCTACAGAATGTGTAGAGTCCCTTACGTATGACTACACATCGATGTGTTTAGGTATGCTAGGGAGTTGATGGCACTGACGATAGGACGAAAGGGGACGTCTGGTTTATGGATCTAGTCCATAAATTCTTAGTAGTACCGGCACATGCACTAATAATCCCTTCTGGTGTTCGGGTGGAATTCCTGTGGATTTTGCAAGGTTCTTCGTTTTCCTTGCGAATTTGTCTGTAGGGTCCTTTTTGATCTTCCTGTATGTGGCCGGGTCCAGTAGGTCCATCATTTTGGCATCATACTTTTGTCCATAACAACGGTGGCAATCACCTTGTTTGCTGGTAATACGACGATTTCTGATTTTTCATTAATAGATCAGAGTGCCTTCTTTTCACTAACTGTCAAGTAGGATTACGCTGCTTCCACTTCACAAATAATTTCTTCCTTCGAGACCTTCTTTGGAGAGAATGCATAATTAACATAAACATCGAAGTCGTATCAAGTGCATGAGAGGTAAGGCTGGCGAAGATTCAACAGTCGGCGTTAGCTGAACATTCCCATTCAGAGGGACATCGAAGAGATTTCGACAAAACAAAGGTACTGGCTAGGGTTAATAAATATCATCAAAAGCTGACAAGAGAAGCTATAGAAATCCACCAACATAAAAACATCGTCAACCGAGAAGATTGCTCAAAGTGCTCTCAATATAAAAAAAGGGGTCCTTACTTGTTGTGTATCCATTATTAACTGCAAAGTTCGAAGAACGAGGTGATCTACTACCCAACTCAAATTGGTTAATAAATTTCGGGACATGTAGCCATTCCAATTCTCATCTGATTGTAAAAAGCTTTTTATTTCAAAAAAGCATTTTATGTCAATGCAGGTTAAAGCAACGAAAATTAAAAATTTTGCAGCTCTTGGAAAAATATTCAGAATTTTTTTTTCTTGGTACTTAATATTTCAGATTTTTTCACTAACTATGCAAAAATATACGCTCTTCAAAACATGCTATCATCTCAGAGGTTGGTTCATATATTTCCCAATTTCATGATGAGTCATAATACCAACTTTCATATTGATCGGTTTATTATGTTTTGAGATAGAGTTCCCGCAAAGGTGAAAAGCATCCTTTTGAGAAACACGCAGTTGAAAAAGAGAGCCTTGTTGTAGCCTATTATTGTAGCCTATGTTGCTTTTCCATCAAGGCCCTAATCGTGACGTCACGTGTTGCAAGCGCTGACTAGTAATGTCACGAACACTGGGCTGACTCCAAATTCTAGCAAGACAAACATTTTTATGGACTTGACAAGGGGTAGAAGCTGGAATAACTTAGAAAAACAACAAAAAGATATATTAAGGTAAAAGTTGATGTTATAGTTCCCAGAACAGAATTTTCTTGTTTGCAAAAGTCTTTCATAACTTAACAATCAAAATCGGTGGACAAAGACCTCATTTACTAAAATTGACCATTAAATGCGGTAAAGCATAATCAATAACCATTTACGACCTAGATATGAGAAGATGGCAGGAGTACAATAAAGATCTTCAAAATATCAATAATAATAATAGCAATAATTTCGTGTTTGCAGCATAAAAATCAACCACAACTTAAAAATATAAGGGATATAGATAAGCGATATTTTTACATGAATATAACCAGATACAATTTATTGTTAGATATAAAAACTCTGTGGAATCTCTTTCAGAACCAGAGATAGGAAAAACAGTGCATATAAGATAAATTTCTTAGCTTCAGGTTTTAGCTCCTGTAGCTCCTGCTTCTTCAGGTCTTTAATAATATGCAAACACTTTTAACCTTTAACTTCTTATATTGTTGCGACTTAATGTTACATGTTCTTCCTTAATTATACCTGACTACAAATAATGCTGTCGCCCCGAATTATTGGTTACTGACTTCATTTGTGCCATCAATCCTATTGCTCAGCGTTATTATAGCGTCACGTCGATTTCTCAGTTATTTATTAAAACTGTTTAATTTACAATTTATTTGACAATAACAAGTTACGCAATTAGAACACTAAAATATGTCCATCACACTCCCAATGCTTCGCATCATGGAACACCACCCTCCTTTCATAAATTAGTACAAACTCAGTTTATAATAATTTGTTTTATTTTTTGTCTTTTTTGTACTGTGATCCTGCTAGCTCTTACAATTACTGTTAGTATTAAAGTACCACCCTCCATTTTGTAAACGGCATGTAGTACAAAGTTTTTATGGGTGGTACAAATTAGTACAAATTCAGATCCTCTTAAATCCACCTTTGTCTTACTTTATTTTACGCCTTTTTTGGTAGTGGTCCTTCTAGCTTAATATTAAGCTAACAGCGCCACGACTTTCTCATTAACAACACAGGGTACAATTTTTTTATTTTTGGTACAAATTAGTACAAAATAGGTAGTAAATAATCCAATAGGTCTCAATCGATTCGGCTATAATGAAATAAAAAGAAAATTTATTTAGTATTTAATGTGCCAAAAATAGTATCTTCAAATCTCGGAGTTGTGATTTCTTGATTAAATCTGTGCTAAAACATAGCAATATATTAAGTACAAATGAATCTATTTTAAAAACAAATGATATGTTTATATTCATAAAAGAAATTAGGCCATTTTTCACTGATAATTGGATTACTAATTGCAAGAAAATTATTTTCCAAAATATTTAACCTAAACTAATGTTGCATCTCTTGAAGAATTTACTTTTTTTCTTTGCCATCAACAATTACAATTACAGTAAAGTGTCGATTATCCGTAACCCATTAATTAATACGGATTAACTGTGCTTATGATTTGGATATTTTAATTTTAATAACAAATTCTTTACGTACTCTAACACACCTAATTATAAAAATTACAAAAATTATTATAATTTTTCTCCGAATAAAAATCTTATTGTTGTGTACGTGAATAAAAGCCACCGGAGACTAGAACCCGGCCCAGATGCTTCCGAATCTAGAACAAATTCTAGAACTATTTTTCACAGGATGTGTTACTACAACGGTTTTCATTTTTCTGTGTAAATTATTATTACTTAATTTTAAAGTAAAATAGGTTGTTTTAAACCAGTTTATTTCTTTCATTTTGCAATTCTCTAACTTTTTTTCGAGCAAAAATTAAACTATTTTAGGAATTTTAAAAATGCTAGGTTGTATTATTCGTTTATTCTTAGCGTTATTATTATTAGACCTGCCCAATTTTCAATTTATTTTTGAAATCAGATAAAAAAATTTTTATTTAATAAGTTAGTTAAAAATCAGTGATTATTTTCATAAAACAAAAATAAAAATTATTATATTTCAAAATCTGAAAGCGAAAAAAATGTTTTTAGTCATCAAATTCTCTATTAGAAAGTGTTCATATAATATCGCAGTTGTTATACTCCAGCTATAATAATAACCAGTTAATTGCAGTTCTTGGTTTTACGACAATTTCAATTTTGGCCTCTATAGAGAAAGCAAAAGACAATAGCATTCTAAAGTTCGAAATCAGAGTTTATTTAAAAAAAGAGATCGAAACATGTGAGATATATTGTTTCTAACGGTAGCGTTGTCTGTTTCTTTATATTCATTTTAGATCTAATTGTAAGTATTATGTTAATATTTCGATATACTTTTAAAAAATATCATTTGTTGTTATAAAAAAATTAAAAAACTTCAAAAGGAGAACAACACAAAAAAGCTCGTTCAAACATAAAATTTATATATATTTATTATTAATAATAAGTTCGTTAAAATAAATATTAAACTTTTACCCATAAAATTGTAATAACCGCGACACAAAATTGGTAACCCCGACGCCGACGTAATTAAAAAAAGACATAAAAAACTAAAATAAAAAATTAAATACTTTCCCTTCACGTCGTTCATCTCTCCAATCTAAAGTTTCAATACAATCAAGTATTTGTTATTAGCACAAGAATTTCTAAGATAGCGCTACTTTTATAAAACATTTAATTCAAAACAAAATTATGAAAATAAAAAACGACTAAATGTTTCAACATTAAACAACAAAAAATTTTCTAATCTACATTTTTATAATTTCGAGAAACCATTTTACAGACTTGAAAAAAGACAAATATTATTTCTTGTCACATTTTAACATTTCAGTTGACGCTAAAAGTCATCAACTAATTGATATCAAAAAGAAACTTGTTTCGATCAGCTTTATTTTCTACTCCAATATTCCCTCACCAAAATTTTTTGATGTTGAAACAAAAAAAATCACTTTAGATTAAAAATTACCCAAACATAATTACAACTTCTAATTTTTCCTCATCTGTTAATCATACTGTACGACATCACATTGTAACCAATGGACATCTTCCATTTTGTCGACTTCGACGTTTTGATTCCAATAAGTTCAAAATTAATAAATCACAATTTGAACAGATGATGCTTATGGTATTTGCTGACATCCTCATCCCCTGTTGCTTCCGCTCTTCAAATAGTTCTAAAAGGAGACACTTCTGATGGCGTTCTTATAGTTACTATAGACAATTTAATTTAATTACTGTACCAAATAGATAAAATAAATTCAAAATCGCCAAATCAGAATTTGAATAAATGATAGCTTATGGTATTTGCCGACAATCAACTTCTGTTGCTTCTGCTCTTCATATGGTTCCAAAAAGGGACACTTCTGATTGGCGTCCTTGTGGTTACTATAGATAATTTAATTTAATTATTGTGCTAGATAGATACAATAAATTTAAAATCGCCAAATCAGAATTTGAATAAATGATAGCTTATGGTATTTGCCGACAATCATTTGCTGTTCCTTTTGCTCTTCATACGGTTCCAAAAAGAAACACTTCTGATTGGCGCCCTTGTGGTTACTACAGACAATATAATTTAATTACTGTGCCAGATAGATACAATAAATTCAAAGTCGCCAAATCTGAATTTGAATAAATGGTAGCTTATGGTATTTGCCGACAATCATCTTCTGTTGCTTCTGCTCTTCATATGGTTCCAAAAGCAGACACTTATGATTTGGCGACCTTATAATTACTATGGACAATTTAATTTAATTATTGTGCCAGATAGATTTTAATTTACAAATCCATGGATGTACCATCTTTTGTAAAATTGATTTAGTTCGTGCATATAGCCTGATTCCTGTAGTTGATGAAGATGTTCATAAAACTGCGATTACAACACCTCTCGGCTTTTTTGAATTTGACGTATGCATTTGATTCTTCGAAATGCAGCACAAACATTCCAAAGATTTATAATGAAGTAATTTCTGGTTTACATTTTATTTTCGTTTATCTTGATGATATTTTAGTCGCTAGAAAAAACGGAGAAGAACTTTTAATTCATCTTAAAGAAGTATTTGAGCGCCTGGTGCAATTTGTTATCAACATTAAACCATCAAAATGTGAATTTGGAGTTACTTAAATAAATTTTTTAAGTCACACTATTTCTGCCAAAGGCATTCTTCCATCAAACGAACAAGTTTCTATTATTAAAGAATTTCTTATTAAAGATTTATTGGTACGATAAATTTTTACCACAGGCTTATTCCTCAGTGTTTAGAACTTCTTATTTTTCTTCATAATCTTTCAAGATCTCTCCAAATTAATGAATGTCAAGACAGTTCCAAAAACCAAACTATTTCTAGCCATTGCCACTGTTTTAGCTTACCCTTGTTTTTCTGCTAGTTTTGTTTCTAATGACTGATGCATCCAATTCTTCAATTGGAGCAGCTTTTGAGTAAACCATTAACAATGTTTCACAAACAATTGCATTCTTTTCAACAAAAAATTCTCTTGCACAAGTTCGATACTCCACTTATGATCGCAAATGATTAGCTATCTTTTCAGCAATTAAGTATTTAGAAGTTTGTCAATTTACCGTTTTCACAGATCATAAACCATTATACTCTCTTTGTCCTTTAGCACTTAAAAAAGGCCACACCAAACACAATATCTCAATTCCAGACGACTTGAAATGCTTCCACAAGACTTAAGTCAAAGGACAAGAATGCTTGAAATGCTTCTAGGAGTCTTGATACTGCTTCTAGGAGACTTGATACTGCTTCTAGGAGACTTGATATGCTTCCAAAAAACTTGAAATTCTTCCAAAAGACATGAAATACTTCCAGGAGAATTGAAATGCTTCTAGTCTACTTCATACTGCTTCCAAAAGACTTGAATCACATCCAAAAGACATGGAATACTTCCAGAAAACTTGAAATGTTTCTAGAAGATTTCAATTGCTTCGATAAAACTTAAAATACTTCTAGGAGATTTGATACTGCTTCCAGAAGATTTGAAATGATTCTAAGAGATTTGATACTGCTTCCAGAAGACTTCAAATGCTTCTAGGAACTTGATACTAATTCCAAATGTTTTGAAATGCTTCCAAAATACTTGAATTGCTTCTAGGAGCCTTGATACTGCATCCAAAAGACTTGAAATACTTCCAGAAGACTTGAAATGTTGCTAGAAAACTTGGAATGCTCCTACCAGATTTGATATAGCTTCCAAAAGACTTGAAATGCTTTCAAAGTACTTGAAATACTTCCACAGAAGACTTGAAATGCTTCTAGGAGATTTTATACTACTTCCTAAAGTATTAAACAGATTCCGGAAGACTTAAAATGTTTCCATAAGATATTAAATGCTTCTAGGAAACTTGCTATTATTTTCAAACGTCTTAAAATACTTCCAAAATCGTTGGCATACTTCTAGGAGACCTGATACTGCTTCCAAATTATTTGAAATGTTTCCAAAGAACTTGAAATCCTTCCAGGATACTTGACATCCTTTTGAGTGCGTTAATATTGCTGGTAGAAAACTTGATATAATTTTCAGATGACTTGGTGCTGCATCTAACTGACTTGATACTGCTTCCAAAAAGCTTGAAATACTTCCAGAAAACTTGAATTGTTTCTAAAAGACTTGAATTGCTTCCATAATAATTAAAATGCTCTTAGAAACGATTTTTTTGATTTGAACGAACCACAACACTTCCGCCCATTTTTCTTGTATTATTGTCTAACATCCAAGATACTGACATATCTCTCACATCATCGTTCGACAGAATCTTTAACTTTGTGAATGGCGTGGTCGTCCACGCACTAATTTTAGGACTAGACATATTTCACTTAAATTTTGGATTATTAGAATACATAGAATAAATTAGAATGCTCCCAACATACAAAATATATCAACTAAAGCACAACTGACCTTTTCAGCAGTTTTGGTTTTACGTGATTTCAAAATTGTAAACTTGGTCAGGTGATCTTGAGAATTCATGTGGTTCGATAGAATACCACGCATTGTTGGCACATATAAACTTTGTGTGTTATAGGACAGTGTTTGTTTTTTATATAAAGTGTTTTTTCATTACAGTTGTATTTTTTATGCAATAAATGAATATTTGATTATATATTGCAGTTAGTTTTTGCGCAGAGGTTGTTTATCTACCACCATCTATTACACATAACGCATTAAGATTATTTCACAACGCAAAAAAAATATCTGATTTCGGTTTGTGGACATAAACGTTGTCCACAACGCGTTGTGGTTGTTTTTTCCGTTCATAGAGCGATTTCGGTTTTGGGCGTAATATATATATATATTAATTTCGTTATTCTTGGAAGACTTTTCACAATATTATGTTGAGCTACTTTTCGTCTAATTGGTGTGGCTCTTTACTATGCCATTTTGCTAAAGAAATGCTCAGGCAATGCATCATGAACTTCTTGTATTAGAGTATCAATATTATTCACTCTGTATCGCTATTAGGAGTATTAGGTTGATCTTCATATGTTGGGTCATCTGATCCATCCTTAGTTGCTATAAAGATTCACAGTCCTCCCTACACAATCTGCACCCGACTCCTCATAATCCATCCAATATCTGTTGGCCCTTTCCTCATTTCCATACCCGAGTGTGATTACCAATCTTTTCTCCTCCTCATTCCTATACGTCATCTGATACTTTGGTAACCTCTCCGATACATCTTCGCCATACTTTCCATATTTCGCTTTCTCTTATCGTCATCCTTCTTTCTTCATTGTTCACATCTCTGTCCCTGCTCTCTAGCTATTTCTACATTTCAATCCCCTCCTTTCATTTTCTGTCCACTTCTTCCGTTGAATACCCCACCAATATTTTGGACTTTCTTCTTTTTCACTTCTCGACAAATAACTACGTCCCTGTAATACTTTACCACCGTTTATAAACCTTTCCACCTCCTTCCAATTCTTGCAGGAGTTTTATGCAGGAGGTTTTTTTTGCATACATAATCAAACCAAATGATGCCAGGTAAATAAGACTCATTCCTTTTCTTCGAAGTAAATAGCATTTTTTATCTGAATATTTTTAACATAAACTTGCTGGGGCAGTATTACTACCTGAATAAATTTATAAAACCCTGCTCTTGTATAATAATTACGGTCGAATAAACCATTTTCGAAAACTGCTATTAAAAATTCAGTTTTGCGTAGTACTCAGCGACTGTCAAAACGATACTTTTTTGTTCACAGGACGTAAAAGATTTTACGTCCAGCTCGAAAATTAAAGAACTTGGTACTATTAATGGTTGATTTATTGTTATGGATAAATTACAAAAAAAAATGGACAAATTGTTAGTTATGGTTTTGCAGTTTTTGCAAAACCATAACTAACACTTAATTCTGTTATCATTTCATTTCCTGTTAGAATGCAAATTTATAATAATAAATTGGTGACATTTATAAATATCTGACGTTCAAAAATAAATGGTCGAAAAAAATCTTGTTTGATACACGATAGCGAAATTCTTTTGCATTCTCGAACGATCTTTTTTGCTCGCTAACGTTCGCAAAGAAATCTTCGTTCTCGAATGCAAAAGTGTCATTTCGCTATCTAGAATCAAAAATAACTATTTCGCAAGCAAGTTCGTAATACACGATTTTCAATTAGCTACTCAAAACCCTCCCACATTATTTCGTCCAAATCAGGTGGGATGGGATACTCATTTTAATTAATATATATTAATAAATAATACAACATTATTTTTCATTCTATTGGAAAACGTCGAAGAATGACCATCTACGAACATGTCTTGACACGTCGATAGATATAAAGCGTTATTATTTTATTCTCTGGTTTTCCTATTTAAAGGTGTCACTTGGGAGGAGATTGCAAAATAATTAAAACTTAATTGGAAATTCCTCCCACATTATAACTTTTAAGATTAGTAGGTTTGTAACAATTAGCCGATTCTAGAAGCTCCTCCCTCCTTCCTCCTCCACCTCCTCCAATTAGCCGATTCTAGAACCTCCTCCTCGGACGCAGGTTCGAGGAAGACTACTCATTCTATAATAAACTTCTCTTTCCTGCTACTAATGACGCCCTTTACTTGCTTCAGTCAGTTTCCAACACTCCTCCAAAATTTTACCATGTCCTCTACCATTCACCCTCTTCTCACAACGAACCGACAATCGTTTGATTGACCAAGAAATATTTAGGGAAATTATACACTGACCCATTATTAAACTAGATAATATTAGGGCATAAGTAACATTCTATGAGCTTTACTATATAACATAGCAGTTAGCAGAGATGAATTGCAACTGCAATTGCAAATATATATCAAAATTTTGTTAATAATTAAATTAAAACTATCAGTATCGCTAATACTGCAACTTTTTTATTTCGCATTTTAAATTGTATGTAATAATATGATGCCAACAAATTTTTCAGATTTTTCGAAATTCCTTATGTTCTTAAACGCGTGTCTTAGATACATGTACTTCCACTAATAAAATAAAAAAAAGAGGCTGCGGGTTAAGGATTAATATTATGATATACTTTTAAAAACTATCATTTTATCTGTTATTATAAAAACAAAATAAAAATAAGAAAACTTTAAAAGAAGGACAACACGAAAACATTTCTTCAAACATAAAATTTATATTTATTATTAATAATAAATAGTATCTTCGTTAAAATAAATATTAAATTTGCGTCCATAAAATTGTAATAACCACGACACTAACTCTTGCAGTTTCCAAGATAGTCTATTCGAATTAGAGCCACCCTGTATTCATCAAATGATAATGGAGTTATTGATCCCAATTCTATTTCTATGTGACTACTTATTGGATATTTTTTAATGGTTTCTTTTAAAATATAGATTTGAATGTATCATAACCTGGGCGAGTACAACCCTGCCGATTTAGTGACCGGCCCCTCCTCTTTCGCATCGCAACCAGACGTCGAGCGTTCACTGAATTACTTTACCCCAATCCTCCAATGGGTGCACACCTTGGCCAAAGCCCGCGCAACCTAAATCGATGAAGTGCATACACTGTAAATATTTACACTTCGGGATGTCTCCGGTGATAACTAAGTGCACCCGTTTAGAAACAAATTTTTAGTGTACCTACATTCTGTGTCAACTTCACCGTTCATAACATTACCTAGAAAAAGGAAAATAGGTAAGAAAAAAATATTTTTTTTAAATAATCATAAGCAACAACTAAAATCGAATAAAACCGAACATACAACTATAAACGTTATCTTGATAACAGGAAGTGGTTTTAAAAGTTACGTACTACGAGTCAGTAACCCGGACGTTTAAAATTTAAATCTCCTACCAGCATGTTTCAGTCTGCATTGGTGAAAATAAAGAGATAAAACTTGATGTGATCGTAGATTCCACTGGTAGTAAAAGTTGACGAATAGGGTAAATATTACGTAAAATATATGAAAACCGGTGAAATCTACAAGAAGTTTCTCGGTTCAGCTGGTCGTATAGCAATCTGGTCCATCGATGCCCTCTGGAAGCAGGTGGTAACCAAAACCAAGGGTTGTGATTGGCCACATGGCGTAGCAGCCGCACGACTCATGGCATTCCACCAGTGGTTTGATTTAACACCTGGCTTCGAAACGGCCTCAGATGGCAAAGAGCACTTTGTCCAGTTTATAAAAATCGAATAAAAAGGAATCGTATTCTATCACTGTTATCATTATTTTAGATGCGAATATCATTAAATAGTGCGGTATTAACTATTAAAATAATTTTAATTTTTTTTTGCTTAATAACCATTTTTTATTTAAATTGAATTGAGGCGGTAATAATTAAGATAATAACTTCGGTAATAATCCTGCGACATTTACGGAGAAGTTGTTTAGCGAAATTCAAGTTAAGACGGATTATGCAGTCAAGATAATTGAAAAATAAATTCTCAGGGTATTAAAAACGGCATTTCATGAATTAATCATGAATAAATTTTTGTTTCTCTTTGGGGTTTTGCACTTTATAAAAATAGCGATTTATATAAAAAGATTTATATAAAGATATAAATCTCTTTATATCTTTTTCTTTCCATCCTCGCGAAAGTTTTGTGATTTAATTTATCGATTATGGCTCTCTCCGAATCTGTTTTGAACAATGTTAGTTGTTCTTCCTGATGTTATTGAACTTGGGGTCAACATGATAGGGGTGGAGGAATAGCACTTTATATAAGGTTTGCTATAAATACAATTAGAGAAGGCAATTTTTTAACATCATTAATAAGAAAAGGTTCTTTAGCCTTTTCCGCGTTCTGTTTATTATCTTGGAAAGGAATAGATCGGAATACAATGGAACAGAATAGATATTCCTCATTGACTGTAAGTACACCCAAATCCAATACCACATATATTGAAGATAATTTTTGTAACAATTCTGTCGATACCCACATGAATTTACTGAGTCGGCAGTTTTGTCACATTCTACTTCAGAGACACTGACATCACCGTCCATTACATCAATTTTGATTGTAAGTTAGCAGCTTTGCGATGTGAGATTACCATGGCGGTCATTATTTGTACCTATAGACCCCCATCCAATTGTTTTGTGAAGCTATAAGAATATTATTGAGCAAGTTGAGGCTAGTCATGGGTGATTTTAATGTAACATTTGGTAATATATTTTTCACTTTTGGTTTCTCTTCGACAATTACACAACCAACTCAGGGAAAAATTGTCTTAACAATATTTTTGCTAAATTAAAACTAGACAGTTGAGTAATGACTCCAAATCATTATAAACAATATCCTCGACGATTATGGCCAATTTTGTTTCAGCATTATTCTAGTCAAAAACTTCGGTCAGATATACTAAGAGTGAAGTATTAGATAAATCAATCAGTGTTGAAGGATATTGTTTATATTTTTGAAATCTTCCGTCACTACTCTAATTTAGCGCTACTGCTAAATTGAATTACCTTTTTGATAAATATATTATCTACATTTCATACAGCGTATCCCATTGTTAGAAGGCGAGTTAAGGCCAGTGATGAATCGCCGGTATTTAATCGTACATCCTCTAGTACTAATCGGGAAAATTATCTAATTTTACGCAACCGCAGTAATCATAAATGCAAGTATGCTAAGAGATCTTATTTTTGCCAGAGGCTGTCTGGTGTCACGCTGAGAACATTTTGGGAGATTATGAGGTCTCTCGGAGCGACTCAGTTTCCGCCTATCCAGAAGGATCTTGATTGTGAGTCGCTGGCAAACCTTTTTGCAGAGCCTCTAAATCTAAATCTTTTCCTAAATCTTGCTTTACTTTTGGGTTTTGATTCAACTTTTCATCTGAATCTTTATTTACATCTGTCTGAAAGGTTGCTTATGTCGTTCCCATACCTAAATACAAGTCCCCATCATGTAACACTGATTTCCATTCGATGTCAATTCTATCCATACTATCAAAAGATCTTTAACGCTTAGTTTATTTACAAGTCCAAGAATTTTTAGAGCGGATTAATAATGAGTTGCAATCGGGCTTTCGCAGTGGACATAGTATAACTACTGCCCTCGTTAAAACTACTGATGATATTAAATATGCATGCGACAACAGGTGGTTTGCTAGTACTGCTCGATTTCAGCAAGGCTTTTGATTCTGTCAACCACAACCTTCATTTGGCATTTTGGCGTCTGTTTATGCTACGGATTCACTCCCTCCTGTGTATCTTGGTTTTAATCCCACCTTTCGCATCGCTCCTTGTGCGTGTATAATGCTCTTCAATTTCTTCTACTTGTGTAATCAAATGTGGTGTTCCTTAGAGCAGTGTATTGGGTCCGCAGTGAATTTTTTCTTTGTTCGTTAATAGTGTTACTAATTATATCTCATTTGTTGCTAAATTTTTGTTCAACTGTTGCTAAATTTTCGAAAGCTATTGTGCAACTTAATAACGATCTTTCTAACGTCTTGAACTGATCTCGGAGATAGGAGCTTAAGTTGAACTCAGTTAAAACGCAAGCTATTGTCTTTGGAACTCGTCAATTACTTGGTAAGATTACTCCATCTATCTGCAGTGATCTGATGCTGGATGGTAATGTCATAGGGTTTTCTGACACAGTTAAAAATCTCGGAGTCCTTATGGATTCTGCACTGTTTTCGAAACCGCAAATTCAACATGTTTGCAGAAAAGTTTATGCTGGCTTCCACTCTTTAAAAAGATTTTGCTGCTTTCTTTTTCCTCACTTCGACTATGCGGATGCAGTTTATCCCGACCTTTCGGTAAACTCTTTTGAATGAATTGCAGAGGTTATAAAATAATTGCATCCGGTTCATATTTGACCTAAACAGATTTGAACATGAAACACCCTAACGTAATTACATTCATATGTTTACCTATAAAGAATGAAGATCCTTTCGTTTATTAACCATGATATTTAAAATCCTTTATAACTGCACCTCATATATATCTATCATATAGGTTCCAATAATTATCATCTCATGAGTTTACTACTCATTCCTGTTCTGATAATATTCTTACATTTCGCGTTCATAGCACTGAAATTTATCACAGATCATTTACAGTACAGTTGATTGCGCTGTGGAACGGACTGCCTTATGAAATTCGTAATATTACTAACATTCGTAATATTGCTTACGCTTCAATTGTCTGTTTTCTAATTCTTTATTTACCTCTTTTGCTTTCCTCTTCCCAACCACTCTCTCTCACTTGTTGGCAACTGATATCCAATAGATTCTTTTGGTTTCTTTTAGCATCTCTCTCTCTCTTTTCTTTATGTTTCTCTTTGTTTCCCCCTTTTTTCCTCTCTTGCTTAATCTTATTTGGGGATAAATGTTAATAATAGTAGTTAATTATCACTACTGCCATATTCATCCTAGTAAAATTTTGCCTCGTTAAATATTATTTTGGTGTGTTTTGTTGGGTCAGTTGGCAGAGATCGCCTGTGCGTTAAAATGATACGTTTGCGTACACTGATTAAGTTTAAGGTGATCCATTTTTTGTTTAATTTTCTACTCTTAAGATTGGTAATAAATGATAAATAATAATAAAATAATGAAGAAATAAAGTGGTTTGTGAGCACACTGCGTAGGTAAGAGGAAACTGACAGGTTAATCTTTTCTCCGCTTTAAATCAGATAATTTTAGAAAAATGAGAAATAAGGCCGGATTGTCATATAAACGTAAAGCTGCAAATTACTTTATCGAACAAAATTTTAAAAGACCCAATGCAAACAAACAATATACATACGATCTTAACTTGTTTCTCGGCTCCTCTAGTGGTTTCTTCTTTGTATCAATATGTGAATCAGAATTAGAGTTTTTCTCCAGAGTTTGAAGTCTAGCGGGGCTTGAGACTTTTACGGTGTTCCAACAAAGGCGATTAAATGCAACAAAGCCTATTTGTGAAACCTTAACTACATTGATCAACAATACATTATCTTCTTAAATATTTTCAGATGCGTTAAAGGTTGCGTTCCGTTGTTCCTGTTTTCAAACGAGACGATTAAAATAATTGTTCCACTGATGAGCCAATACTCATCAGCACATTGTTTCATGAAAATCAATTTGGCTTCCGCTCTGATCGGAGTACCAAGTATGTTGTTGTAAAGTTCATGAACGTTTGTTATGATACCTATGAAGTTTCACGCGACGTTGTTTTTGGACCTGTCACTCGCCTATCCTTTGTTCCATGTTTTAGTATTATACAAATGTCTTCCAATTTTCTGGAGATAGCGTTGCTTTTATAAGATCATAGTTTTCGAGTAGATATCAACAAGTTAAATGCGGAGACTGCCTCTGTAATCATCTTCCTATTACAAGGGGCGTCCTTCAGGGATCAATTTTAGCACCCCTTTTGTTCATGCTCTTTTGTAATGATTTTCTAAGGTATTTGGATGGAGATGTGAAATGTTTGTTATATACAACGCCGCTACTAAGTGATGATGAATATAAGGAAGTATGGCCAATAAACTTATACACCATCATCTAAAGGCATTGAACTTATCGAACTTTGTAGCTCACACGACGGAGATAGGAAAAAAGTTAGCCCCAAACATTTTCTTATTGCGCAGATTGCTTGGTTCGGTGTCTGCTGAGATAGCTAGAACTACCTATTTTGCATTGATTGACTCAATTATTACTCCCACCTATTTAGTCTACAGCGAAGAGCCTTGAGGGTCATTTCAGGGCTGAGCTATGCAGATGGCAATCATCAAATTTCCCAGTCACGTAAATAAAGCGAAGACAACTGTTCTGACAACGTTGAATACGATAAACGTCGCGTAGGAACGAGCAAGGTCAGTATGCAGTGTTAGTATGTGTAAGTAAAAATAGGATCAGATTTTCTTTTTAAGGTTAATTTTTAGACTATGCATGTGTGGGTATAGAGATATTAAGATCGTGTATGCCTTTTTAATACATGCTGTTACGTGATCACCAAATGTTAACTTTCCGTCAAAGACAATGGCCAAATTTTTTGCCGCTAACTGTATTTCTAGAATCTCATTGTTGAAACGTATACAAATATCATCCGGGTCATAGGTACCCCAGGTCATCACTTTGGATTTCGACCCATTAAATTTTAGGCAGACATTCTCTGAATAATGATAAATTGTTTGTAGATCGGTGTTGATTTTGCATACATCTGTAGATCATCAGCAGAGCGCGGCGACTTTAGCTTAACGGCTCCAAAATTAGTTCCAATCTTGGCTCAATATTCAGAGGCCTTTGAGGCTGTTTCTAATTTTTTCTGTATCGCAGTTTGCCAAAAATCTAAGACATATACACTGTAAACAATAAAGTCGATAGCACTAAACTCTGAAGTACTCCAGATTGATTGCTATTTCATTAGAATATATATCATCTAATTTCACAATCTGCCTCATCATCAAGAAAAATGCTAAGAAGTTGCACTGCAGATTTATTTAGGCTATATGCTTTAATATTGCTAATAGCATCTGATGATTAACTCTGTTGAATGCCCTGCTGTATTCTAATACGACATGAACTGTACCCATTCCTTTAACTCGAGCCGTTATTATGTCATCCGAAACTTTTAAAAGCTATAGAACAGCTGTAGCTCGAGTAAAAGCATACTTGTATTGCAGACAGGATATTTTTGTCGTTAACAAATTTCTTTGGTTGGATTTCCATACACTTTTCCATTACCTTTTATATAAGTGGAAGCACACTAATCGGCCGAAAGTCATTCATAGTGAACCTTTCGTAATGGAGTTTTCGAAGCTATTTTCCATTCATCGGGAGTGGGAGATTGTTCAAAGAAGCAATTGATTATATGTGTTATAAATTACTAAATGTTAAAGTAATTAAAGTAGTTTGTTATGAAATATTAAATAACCAACATTTTTATAAATTTATTGTATTTTTGGATAAAAGCACCTTTTCAATGGGATTATTTCTTCTCAGTATTATAGTTATTAAAGCGATATAAATCGAAATTTTACACTTTCTAGATGATGTCAACACTTCAAAAAAGTAAATGTGTGGTATAATATTTATGCAGAGCTAAGTTTGAAAAATAAGTAATAATTTTTTTTTCTCTTTGTAACTCTATTCAAGGACTATTATATAGGGCAATCCAAAGAGGGCCTTTGTCTAGTTAGCTCATACAATATTCCACAGAAATTCACGTTATTATGCGGAGATTCTCAATTTCCATTTTTTTGCTTCATTATTAGCTCTGCATAGGACATTCTTTTAATCATTTAACGTTAGTATTGCTAATAAAAATCTTTTCGTCTCGTTGAATATTTCCTCCATTGCAAAATTACACAAAAACTCGTTCGCCGATATTTGAGTTTTCCAGAGTGGAAAAGTTTTCTGTCTCAGCATGTGTGTTGTTTTCAAAGTCGTTATTTGGATGGTTTTTGCATTTCGACAGAATGTAGCTATTCCATGTTACAATACGTGAAGCTATTAAATAACTTTTCTGATTTGAATTTCTAAGTCTATGTTTAGGCGTTAAGCGTAAATTTTTTGTCGAAAAGGTGGCATAAACTTATTTTCCTCTATTTTTATTTATAAATAGTGAAGAGTAATCTTTTCATCATACTGATTAAATTAACCCTTTGTATACCACAGTTACAGCGATTTTACGCACTCCTATTGGTTATGAGCCGGTTTTTAATTATTAGATAAATTTATCGAGAAGTGGTAAAAATGGCCATTAGAAATCTTCCAAATTTTTAATATAATTGTTAATAAAGTTGTAAATGTAAAAAATATAAAATGGTGATTGTTATTAGAATTTAAATGAGACTTAATAAATTAAATAAATTTATTAACTTTGGTAGGAAATGGTTGGGTACCAAGACCACAATTTTCGATATTTCCAGCTTGATTTCTTCTTCTTTGAGAATAACAATGAAACTTTTTCCATCTTATCTCCTTCATTATCTTTTCACCCATCATTTTTCCACTGCTTGACGAAGCTTCTTTAATATGCTCCCACGATTATTTCATGGGTCACCTTAAACTATCTGCTTTTTGTAATTCTCTTTACGTTCTCAATCTATTTTCTTGAAGGACTGCGCTATGTTATTTTTGGCAGACAGCACGTCACAAATAACATAAACTTATCTGGTTAGGTAATGGGTCCTCTTCCATTACAAATTTTGCTGTTTCTTGTGCTTTCTTTATTGCCTTCAATAGTTTGTGCCTTATAACATCATCATAGTTTCCAGTCTGTGGGTCGTCTGCAACTGGTGGTTGCATGAGTTGTCTTGGATGAAAATAGATCAGTTCGCTTTAAAAAATATATGCCAAGACAGCTTTCTTTGTTTAAATAATTTGCTAAAATATTTTCACTTTCGTTCTAGGTACCAAGACCGAAATATTCGAATGAATGCGAATGATTTCGCATCTCCATCTTCATATCTTATCACTGTTGTTCTCTTTTCAGTAATCATTTATTCATTTCAGGACGAAGGTCTTTTTAATATGCTTCCATGTATTTCTCTCCTAGGCCACCTCAACCCATCTGCTTCTCGTAATTCTCTTCATGTCGTTTATACATCTCCTTGGAGGTATATCCGTATTGGACTTTGTTGTTCCCAGCAACCTTGTCTAATTAGGAAATGCATAATCATGCTTTACAAATGTAGCTCTTTATTATTTCTTAACTTATTGATACTGTGAGTTGTTAAAATGACGTTTAATAAAATTTAATTTTGGTAGGGAAAGAGTTAAGTAATGTAATATATTAATCAAAATTTATCATAATAAATTACCTTTATTTTATCTTATCGCTCTAATTAGACTAAATATTTATGAAATAATTTACATATTTCTTTATAAACGTGACACACATTGTATAATTTCAAGAAAAGATTTAATTTATTTTAGTCGAAAAACAAATCGTTACAAAATCTTCGCCTTGTTTTAATTTATTTAAGTGTTTAAAAAGCAGATGGTGGCCCTAACGTTCTTCTAACGTCCAGCTGACGATGTTAGTTGTTTCAAGGTAGACGATAATAGAGGCGTGTTCTTTTTTCCCCATTTCCTGTATTTCTTTTTCCTACCCTTATACAGCCGAGGGCGCGTGCACACCGTGAGTCACAAAACGGATGTTTACGACTCTTTCCTCCCCGAAATCCAATTACCGGTTGCGATTCTCGCAATTTTCTTTTCTTACCTGCGGTTCCTATTTCCATTTTGAGATGGTCGAGAGAAAATTCTATCTCCTTCCGACGTCGTTGTGGCGATTACATTAAAAGTTAAACAAACAACGGGGACAGATTTCATTTTTGAAATGGAACAGTTTTATGGATTGCTTGAAATGGGTTAAATTAAAATTGGCGTTACTCCAAAAACGAGATATTCTAAAACAAGATAACTTAATATTCTAATACATAAATTCAAATAAACATGGTTGTTTCGTTAGTTCCTATTAATATTTATGCGTTTTGAAAATATAGATTATAGGGGATAGAATGAGGGTGTAATTTATTTGATAAGAAAAGATACGGGTTAACGTAATTCCTAAAATAATGATTTCGTTAGAATCAGGTGTTGAAGGAGCTAATTTCGCATGACTTAAGTAACTTGTAATCCCGGAACGCATTAAAAACAATGCCCCTCGACGACACCCTTTAGTACCCTCACTGAAAGCTTCTTGTATTTGTGCATCACGTTCAAGGGACCTAATGAATATGAGTTGAAGTGCACCGGTTGAAATGAAAGAGGTCCGGATTCATAACCTTACCTATACCAAAAACAATGCCAATTAGAACGTGTGGTCCCACGAAGAAAATTGTCCCCTTCGGGTGTGCCCTACCCTCCTATGCTCGTATAGCTTAGCTTCGAAACTCGAAGGCTGGCATTCTATCTATCATTTTGTATGGGAGCGCTCGCCGAGCAGAAAATCAATAGGTGGCAGGGCGCAAGCCTCGACGCACGTGAAAGAGAAAGAGGGATACCATTCTGAAGCAAATCGCCACCCTCGCGTATCTAGTGTTTTAGCGTTTAGTGTGGGGGCTGATATCGACAAAGTTATGTTGTTGGGACTCGGGAGTAATATTTCGGAAATAAAAAGGCTTATTTTTTCATTTATAATTAAAAATTAAAAAAAATTTTAAATAAAATGTGGTGATGCGATCATGTTTTGGGGAAGTATTGGGAAAATCCGTTTAGCTCTAGGAAATTGCCAGGAAAAGTGGTGAGTAGAGGTGTCACTTCCGGTTCGTTGCCGGCTAAGCGTAGGGAAGATCCAACCATTAATCCAGTTACTATCGGTTGCTTTAAGCTATTTTCGAAACCAAATAAAGTGAGTTAATTAAATCATTTCGTTTTAATAAAAGCTCGTTATCTCTTTACAACAATAATAACAAAAAATACGAATGCCTTTGTTATCTAGTTTACTAGAAATGTTCGCATTCCTAGATTAAATTTTACATTTAATTTTCCACCACGAACTCTTTATGTTGTATTACATTTCTTCTTGTTTCGTTTAAAATTCATCACGTTTTAAGTATAAATAAAAATCTCACTATGAAGGGTGAGAAATGTAGAAAAACATCGCCTTTATCCCCAAGTAGAAGAAGACTCGTTTACGTAACGAAACTGTTACGGTAGAAGTCGTAAATTTTAGGAAAATAACACTGTGCATGCGATAAATTCGTTTTACCCGATTTAGGGAACTCTACAAGTTCCCTGTGGATTTATTTATCCAAACACGCGAGATCCTTCAAGGTAAAAGAAAAACTTATTTTTTACAACTTAATTTAATAAAATGTTTAATTTAATGATGATAAGATTTTAGTTTTACCAATTAAAAAAGAATATTATAAAAATTCTAATTTCTGTATTTTATTATTGGCTAATTCAGCAAAATCTGCTTTACATATTTTGAACTTTAGTCATAACCAGAAGCGCTACAAAAATTAATGGCAAATAATTTAATCTCTTCTAGAATTTTCAAAAAATTAAATTATAAAGTACATGTAAATTCTTTTTGTAAATTCTAAAAAGATGTGAATAGACGTAACAGGTATATAATTATAAAAAAAATGGTACGAGAAAACGATCATCATGAAAGTCTTAAAGCGAACAGAACAATACACTCAAAATAAAACTCACAACATCCTTGAGAAGTAAGTAAATATAATATTACGTAAGATAAGAAATAAAATAAAGTATAATTCAACCATTATAACTAACATAGGCGCCGGTTTTTGAAAATACGTATGGATGCTGAAAGGCTGACTTAGGAAAAGATTTAAACAACGATTGACGGCTCCCCAAAGAAAAGGTTTGAGAAAACATCCGCGACATATACTGGAATTGAATTGGGAAGAGAAAGCTGAATAGTAAATAAAAAATAATAAATAAAAAAAATTGTATGGATGTTAACACATATTAAGCAGTATATAGTTTTTAATTGATAGTATCTGAACTTGTGACATGAAAGTTTTGTATTTTGCCAGCACTATTTAGTATTTCGGAAGCACAAACAAATTTAAAAGAAATCTATTAACAATTCCAGTTAGAATAACAATGTCTTCTGCCAGCAGAATTCATTCTTTAATTAAGCGTTTTTAGACTATTTACGAAAAGATTTTCTATTTTATCAAATATATGTTAATATTTTTGAAGCAAATTCTAATGGTTCATCAATAATATCTGATTTGCGATACAAATGCTTTTTGCCAGCAGTTTTACAAGCAGCATAGTCTTCTAGAAACATATAAGGTTTTCTATACTCAATACCAAGTCTTGTGGAAGTATTTAAAGTCTTATATAGGCAATATTGTGTCTCTACAGGCATTTCAACTCTGCTAGAAGCAGTGTTACTCTTGTATTTACTCTTGTAGTCTTCTGAAAGAATTGGAAGCCCTCTGGAAATATTTCCAATCTTCTAGAGGCAATATTGTGTGTTCTGGAGATATCACAACTCTTCTGGAAGCATTTAAAGTCTTCCAGAGGCAATATCAAGTTTTATTTCTTTTCTTTTGCAAGTCTTCTGATTCCAAAAGACTTGCAATGTTTTAACCAGAAGATAGAAGCAGTATTTAGTCTTCAAAGTCTATGAGAAGTATTAGCTTTTTTGATATCTGATATCAAGTCTTTTGGAAGCATTTCAAGTCTTATAAAAGCAGTCTTCTAGAAGCAATATTAAGTCGTCTGGAAGCATTGCAAGTATCAAGTCTTGTGGAAGTATTTAATGTCCTCCAAAGGCGATACAAAGTCTTCTGGAAACATTGCAGGTCTTCTGGAACCATGTTAAGTATTCCAGAGGCCTTATCAAGTCTTCTAGAAGCAGTGTTTATTCTTTCAGACTTTCAAGTATATGAGAAAATTTGTCGGGTCTTCTGGCGACATTACAACTCTTCTGGAAACATTTCAAGTGTTTCAGTGGAAATATTAAATCTTCTGGAAGTATTTCAAGTCTTCTAGAAGCAAGTTCAAGTCTTCTGGAAGCATTTAAATTCTTCCAAAATTAATATCAAGTCTTCTGGAAGCATTTCAAGTCTTCTAGAAGCATGCCAAGTCTTCTGGAAGCGATTCAAGTCTTATAGAAGCAGTATTTAGTTTTTTAGTCTTTCTAGTTTATGAGAAATGTTATCAGGTCTTCTGGAAGCATTGGAAGTCTTCTGAAAGTATTTCAATTGTTCCAGTGGTAATATGAAGTCTTCTGGACGAATTCAAAATATCGAATTCTGGAAGTAACACCAAATCTTCTAGAAATAGTATTAAGTTTTCCAGTGGCAGTATCAGGTTTTCTGAAAGCAATTTAAGTCTTCTGCAATTCCTCTGTTAGTACTTCAAGTCTTCTGGAAACATTTCAAGTCTTTTGCGGTCTTCTTGAAGCAGTAAGAAATCTCAATATAAAATACGTGCTGACCAAAAAACATTCGCAACAGATGCTGCGACTGAATTGAAGAGAAAAAAATCTTCAAAAATAATATAAAAGTTTCTTCAATCCAGATAAAACCATCAACAATTTTGTATGGGTGCTTGTACACTTGGAAAACCCATGTATTCAACGCCTATGGTAACAAATGCAGGTTTAGTAATTTAAGACAAACTAAAACTTGAACTTCTTTCAGTGACAATAATTTTGTTGAAATTAACGAAATCTCAAAAAATCTTACACAATAAAATTTAAAAAAATCATCAAAGGTGGAGAAGAATTTTTAAAAGATAACCAACGATATACATCCACGTTTCTTAAGGTTATTTTCCTGTTAAACTGCATTAAAACAATTTCTAAACTATTTCTAACTATTTCATCTATTGATTAAAATATAAACAAAATTTCTAAAGCAATTTAAAAAAAAATTCTATATAAAGCTGATTTTATTATAAATAATAGATACGAACTTATAAATATTTATGGAATCTAGATTTGCCTAAGGACTTCACTTTGTCGTCTTTTGAGTATAACTAACTTATATACCAACAGCCCAATTAAGGAAATTTTAAATATTATTAAATATTTTAACAAAGAAAAACTGGTTCTAGAAATGTAACATGATTTTACTTCAAATTTGCACAAAACATTTTCCAATTTAATGATTAATTTTACAAACACAACGAAGGACTGCCAACGGGGTTCCCCACTGACTGGTCTTTTCTCCGTCATTTTCCTGAATATATTAGAAAAAAATTACACAAAGATAATTTGATTAATAATAATGTTACACTTTGACGAAGATACGTTCATGATATTGTAGCAGCACAGTGCTCGTTACAAAAAAAAGTTATTTTACAAATAAACAAATAAACGTATCAATTGGTGTTAGAAATGGGATTAATGAAGAATAATTAGTTATGTCTGCGAAGAAATTGTTAACATTGCAAATTCGACTCCAAGAAGCTCTGGAAGGAAGAAGGAATGATTCGGAAATGGTGAATAAGATAGACGAAATGGAAAAGCATTATTAACACGCATATGAAAACCCCACAGTTTTATTGAAAAACAACATGGAGTACTTTCTTTAAACAATTTGAAGCAGCATCAAATTCAAATTAGTTGTTAATTGAGGAGAAAGCCACATCACTGAGCGGCTAAGATACTACATAAGATGTCTCCAGTAGAGCAAGGTGATTATAATTCCTTTAGTTTATCGCTCCCACTTGAAAGATCTCTTCAAAACTTCTATGAATTTCATATTAGCACACTGCGTAGTACAGGGTCTTCGAATCAACAGATGAATTGCTGTATCATTTAAGAAGAAATTCGGAAAGAACGCCGTTGTTAAATGTGTATTGCAATTATGGGATAGTACATCATTGAGAAAGAGAATAAGTAAACCCACATAATTTGAGACACTTATGAAACTTAAAAAAATGTTACTGAATCAGAATATCAGCGAATTAGTGAATTAGCGTACATTAGGTGTATGCTGCGTGGTTTAGACTGGAAAGTTGTTGAAAATTATTTTTAAGACTACAGGAATTGAAGTTATGGTATGTTGCTGTACTTACCAAAACCAACAATAAAAAGAAGTGTGGACTACTCTTTCTATAAAACGTCAAAATGTAGGGATGGATCATTCTTTAGATTTCGCCATAACGAACATAAATGCTTATTTCGAGACGAAATGGTTTTAGGAATGAGGTAGTGTAACAAAACAATGATCGTTAGTGATCTATTTTGTTTTTTTTTTGATATTATTAAAAATATAAATCTTTAAATAATTAAAGATATAACAATCGTTTTCAACTATCTGATATTAATGATATTATCAACAAATTCATTTTTAAACCAAACTTAACTTTAGATCTACTTATTTTTAGATCAATTTCATTCCTAGGTTCAATAGCTTACAACATCAAAAAAAAATATATACATAAACTGACCGGCAAAAAAAAACGGTCATATAAATTAACCACAACTTCAAAGCTGGTTTTCTCGAAAACTACGCATTCGATTTTGCGGTAATGATTTTTGGGTAATAATCTTGCAATAGAAGTTTTCATTCAGATTTTAATATATGGGGTACAAGAATGAGAAAAAACTTTTTCCTCGAAATTTGTATAACCTTGTGGGGTGCAGCTGCTACAGCAAAGACATTGGAATCAAACTGTAACCCAATCCTTTTTATCCATTTTGTTTTTTTTCTATTCATTCTATTATTTCTGTTATGCAGTGTTTTAAAACGATCGCCTGTGGCAACAAAACGAGTGACAATCGTATCTGTTGATCGTTTTATTGTTCTAAGCAATCGTAAAACGGCAGCTATATAAGATCAGCATCGTTTCAAATGGTGCGTGTTGTTGATGTCAGTGAGTGAATTATTCGCTGAAAACTTGCTAGAAGTGGCCTGGCCGCAAAAAGGATGTTTCTAAGAGACAGGTGAACGCGACTTCAATCTGTGCGCTAACCTGTGAAATAGGAGATAGAGCAATGGAGATAGTCTTTTTTATGGATGAGTAGAGGTTTTGTCCACTTTTATCCGATGATCGAGAGCGAATATAAAAACGTTGAAATGTAAGATTTGTGGTGATTATGTGGTCAGGAATTTCCAAAGAAGCCGTCACCAATAAAATGGGATATAGGGCACGACAGCTTCCTGCAAAATATCATGACTTCGCCCATACCATGACCGAACTTTCTTGGAAAGGTAATCTTTCCGAAATTGTGTGGGTCGCAAACCTGATATTACAACGTCACACAGTCGTTCTTTATCATTAGGAGATATCATTGCTCCATTCCCCATTTCATGTGTACACCCCCTATTGAAGACGTGCCGATATCGATGAACCAGCAAGTCTTCTTCCAATCTGATCACTTTCAGTAAGTTTTTGACAAATATTCCTTATCTTATCAAGCACCATTTGAAGACGATGCCAAACTTCTGTTGTTCAACAATTGCTCAGAGTATTTAGAACATTAAATTGGTCATCAACTGCTGTTGCTATTCGTCGGTTGAACTGTTGTTCCTGACTTATATCCTGACTTTTACTATCTTCAATTAAAATAACAGTACATCAGTTACTGACAACGGCATTGCTATTATGTTAAAAGACTGTGACAATCTTTATCAACTGTCAACTTACTATTCGAAGCAACTGACATATGCTACATTATAGATTTTTTATGCTTGTTTGTTTTGTTTTCACAGGCGTTCACAATAGAGTGAATACAAAACAAAGAGCTCCGAAAAGATTGTGTGTTACAAATTTCGAGAAAATTTCTTATTTTTTTATCTCGTATATGCTCAAATTAAAATATGAATTAAAATTTCTACAGCAGGATTATTACCGAAGATGCAACTAGACTCAGAGAATATTTAATTAAAGCTAATTCTAATTTTAGCAAACATTTAACCTTACACAGTCATACTTTCAATATAAAAAGCAGGTTACTTTACTCCACGTATAAAATAAAGTGTACTAGAACTATTAGAATGTTCAAAATACGGTGCAACCTAATTCTCTATTGCTGCTACATAAAAATTAAAAAAAATAATTGAAATTCTGTGGTACTCTTATGGAAACATTTTAAATCTGGCAGAGGCAATGTAAAATCTTCTGGAAACATTTCAAGTCTTCTAGAAGTAGTATCAAGTCTTCTAGAAGTAGTACAGGGGATGATTGGGCAGCTTCATACAGTTTTTACATTTTGCCTTATAGAATTCCTTTGATTGTTGACCACTATCTCGATTCATCGCAAATCATTGGTCCAACTATTTGTCTTTATAATAAAGAAATAACATTTGCGTAAATTTACTTGAATGTTTTTTTGCAATACTTTTTGCAAAAAATGAAAGATGTATGAAAGTACCGCATATGCAGAGTATTATAAGAGAATTACATACAGGTATGAGACAGATTTATACATGTGAAAATATACGCAAGTTCGTATCAAAATCAAGATATGAAAACAGATTCGTATAGTTAAGTATCCGATAGGCAGTAAAATTGTATCTGTGGTAAATATTTTCAAGGTTCAGAAAGAAATTATTCACTCAACTAAAATTGGAACTAACACTAGAACTGCTACTAGGAGTAATACTAAAACTTGAACTAAAACAAGAAGCCTTCATTAATCTTTTAAAAAAATGTTTGACGTTTCGAATGCCATTTTGCAACATTCTGCAGAAACTGGTTCATTTAGTTGAACTGGTTCAATCATCAATTCGTCCCATGTTTTTGTAATATGTGTTCGGTTTGAGGATAAAAATCTTCTTATTACAAATTGTGTCTTCTCCAAGACATATAAAATACCAATAACGTCATATCGTCGATGTGCCCTACAGGTAATATTATTTGAAGCATGTTGATTAGTCTTGATGATGTCGAACCACCCCACACTATAATGATTATATATGCTTTATAATGACTATTTGGAACCTGGAATCAAAAGGGGTGCCAGAAGGACGAAGTGTCCATAACTTGCCATCATGTAATTTGCTCTCACAGCTGTTTGATCCATTTGGGAGAAGCTTTGGTTCATTTGAACCAGTTTCTGAAGAACGTTGTAACATGGCATTTAAAATATTATATACTTTTTATTATGTATTAGTCCTAGTAATATTTCTAGTATTACACTGCTAATTTGTTAAACCTTAATGATTTGGCATCAGTTCTTTTTCTTTTTCACACCAACTGCTGTTAAACTCCGTCAGCAACTACATACATATGATAATTATGCATATACGCAAACGTTATCCTATTGGTATGCGTTATCTCTTGTATGAATCTGCCCTACATTCTCCTACAGTTACAAAAGCAGTATCAGGTCCTCTGGAAGCACTTTAAGTCTTCTAGAAGTATTTCAAATCTTCTATAAACAATATCAATTCTTCTAAAAGCAGTATCAGGTCTTCAAGAAGCACTTCAAGTCTTCTGGAAGCAATCTAGGTCTTCTAGAAGCAGTGTCATGTCCTCAAGAAGTATTTCAAATGTTCTATAGACAATAACAATTATTCTGAAAGTAATATTAGTTCATCTAGAAGCATTTCAAGTGTTCTAGAAGTAGTGTCAAGTCTTCTGGAAACGTTTCAAGTCTACCAAAGGCAATATCAAGTCTTCTGTAAGCATTTCAAGTTTTCTAAAAGCAGTATGAAGTCTTCTTGAAGTATTTCAAGTCTTTTGATAGCAGTGTCAAGACTTCTATCGAATCTTCTGGAAGCAGTGTCAAGTCTTGTAGAAGCATTTCAAAATATCTCAAAGCGCATTTCCAGCCTTCAGGAAGCAGTATTAGATACCCACCTGTTCAACGCCTATCGTTATGGGTGCTCAACCCACAGCACCCACATATCCGGCGCCTATAGTTCGGATAATCCTTTCTTCTTTCAGAGCAATATCATGTTGACCCAAATTGGTTCTTCCAGGTCGACTTGAAAATAATCCCGGAAATTCTTCAATGCAATTCTTCAAATCTCTCTTTTGTTCTTCTGTGAATTGTCCAATTCTTTTTGCTTGTAGTAAAAGTTCTGTAGCTAGTAAAGTTTCAAGTAGCCAGTAATATTTTTAATCTCATCTCTTCTTCCCCCAAAGATGCTGTATGCATCTCATTTATTTCAGGTTCTTCATTATAAGGTTTTAATAAATTTACATGTACAAGAAAAACCAACTCCAGGAAATATGTTCAGTAATCCTTTTACCACTGTTTTTAAATTAGCTGCTTGTAATGGTGCTTTTGTTATACGTCTAGTGGAATTTGAACACCCGCTGTATGTAAAAGGTCAACCCCGGAAATTCTCAAATGTAATTCTTTAAATCTCTCCTTTATTCTTTTGTAAATTGTCCAATTCCTTTTACATGTTGTAAAAGTTCTGTAGCCAATAAAATTTCAAGTAGGCTGTAATATTTATTCTTATCTCTTCTTCTCCCAAAGATGTTGTATACATCTCGATTATTTCAGGTTTTTCATGATAAGGTTTTAATAAATTTACATATTCAAGATAAATCAACTCTAGAAAATATGTTCAATAATCTTTTTATCACTGTTTTTGAATCAGTTACTTGTAATGGTGTTTTTGTCATAAGTCTGGGGAAATGTGGACACCCGCTGTATATAAAAGAAAACGGTGAACACGGTAATTGAGAGAGAACGGTCACCGATCACTAAGTTCATTGAAAATCACGGGATTGCTCATCTTTAAGGATTACCATTTATTATTAATATTTATATATTACAAAAAGTTGGAAAAATTTAAATCTTTAGATCTCTTTCAGCGATTTTTCCATAAATTGTTTTTAATAATTTTATTGATCTTTCTATATCTCTTCAGTTTTTTAGGCTTCAATTTCATTGCCACTATGGTAATCTCGTTTTTTTTCAGCAGGTCGGAAAAGCATGAACTACTATGGTTGATATACAAAATTATCAAAAATTATTATCCTTGTTAAAAAGGGGTACCTTTAAATGTTGAATGTATAAAATTTTTAATTACAGGGTTAGGTTGTTGAATAATATTGAAATTTTGAATTTTGTTGTCATATTAATTTTGATTTATTATTATTTTATTATACAAAGTTCAGACTTGCACTTTATACTTTATTAAATTATCTCTCACTTTTTATATGAGACTGAAATTTAGATAAATTATATTATTTTTTTCTAACAAGAACACATGCACAACGATTAGTTTTCGTTGTTTCTGCTTTTTGAACACAGAAAGTGGCATTTTCTTGCAAGTCATCCATTTTATTTTATAATCATATACATGTAACGTCTGTTAACGCAATTTGTACAATTTTAGTGTTCATTTAAATATTTTTATGCGTAAAGAATTTACACAACACCTTTGTATTTTCTAATGTATTTTTTTTAAATATTAGAAGTGCCATTTAATTTAAACGCCAACACGTAATAAACAAGTAAGCTTAAATTTTAATGAATTTATAAGTAGAAATCAATGCTATTCACCATTAATTTTTGTAGCAGTTCTAATGATGACTGAAAATTGAAACATGTTAAGCATATTTTACTTAATTAACCAGTAATAAGGTACATAAATTACAATTTTTATAGTGGTATTTAATATAGTGGTAAATTAATTTTATTTTTATTTTTATTACGGATTAATCAAAATATTTGAAACCCACCTGTCCAATTTCGTTCAAATTTACATCACAAACGTTGTTATCATCATTCCACCTTCTGGTATAAACACGTTACAATGTTTACCGTGGCTTTGTTGGCCCGCCTTCAAAGCTCTCCCTCAAACAGCTTCGCAATCAGATATCAACATGTTCGGGCATTTCCTGTCGATACGTCACGTTTATTTCTAGTGAATTTGCTCTGAATTCACAACATCTATATTCAATTCAATTCAATTCAACGTTATCGAACAAAAACCATTCAAGCATAAAATGTAAAGAGACATCATTTTTCTTGTTTAAATTCATTTTATTTACTCAAACGTGTTAGATTGATACGTGATCATATTGATGGGGAAACCGAATCCAATCAGCGGTAACCGCAGCGTGAATAATTTAATTGCATGCGAATTCTCCTTGATGGTAACGTGTCCCCCAAATTCAATTTAATAATTCCGCTAACGATGACCTGGTAATGTATGCATGAACGTGTGTATAAAAAATCCGGGGGGTTCTCGAAACGAGTTAACAAAGACCGTTTCGAGAGTCTTTTGCATCTTATCTGTTAGCGCGTTCCACTTCAAATAATACCCCTTCGAGCTTGAAAAGTCCGACGAAGCTTTTGACAGCGCGGGAGAGTTCAAACAAAACCCATTACCCCGGTAAATACAGTACTTGAGAAAGTACTTAACTAAAGAAAAGATGCATATTGAACGTAAAAATATAAGGATCTTAAGAAAACTAGAAACTAAAACGGTTTTGGGTTACACCATGTAGAGATTTATAAAGCTTCTTCAAAACATACACGGTTCATGTAACACAATACAGGCTTCTTTATTCGTTTTTATTTTACAGAACCACGACTCCAAACTGAATATAATATGATCAGTCCCTGCTGCTGTATAAAATGACCGAAAAGTACAAGACGGCGTCCACAAAAAGCTCTTCCGGTTGCACCAGATGCTTTGCCGTCCACTGTAACAACTTGTGGAGCGTTTGGTATGGTGTTCTTTGCGGCGGGCTTCAAGTCTGCGTTGCTCTAATCTGCTTAAAACGATTGCTCAGTAAGTAATAAATCTTAACTTAAAATACTCGTACATTCAACCTATTTCCTGTAACCTATGTTCGTTATTCGTTATCCGTGCGTGGATAACGAAACAATATGAAATCGTTGCGAATGCGTTAGTTGGTCCGTAAATCGTTGTAGGTGGTTTTAACCGGGAGTAAAATCAATATGCCATTAACTACAACAATGAATAAATCAAGTAGAGCGTTGCGTGTTTAAAATGCGTACGTATTCGTCGCGGTATTCAGAAATTGCGAGATCCCTGCCGGGTTGGTGTTAAGAATTTTTAAACGGTCGATAAATTTTAATGTAGTAAAGTCTCGTGTTTAAATTACCAGATAGAGATTGACATTTTAAATCTTGTTATACAAAGTATAACCGTAAAAAATACATTACATAAAGAAAAATCGTGATTTATATGTTAATTAAATGTTATTTACGATCATTAAATAACTCATGCGACGATAGTAACAAATGACCCAGCAATAAACTTTTAGCCGTAATTTACCGTCTACTTTGTTAGCTGATATATTTCTTATTATTAGAGGCAGCGGAAAATAATATAATATTTTAAAGCTTGATTCTTTCAGTATCTAAATTTGTTTTTTTGCTAAATCTGTCGATGTCCTGCATAAATCACCTGTAACCCAGGTGATAACAATTTTTTGATTTATAAATTTTGTATTATTGTTCTAGATCAAGAGTGGGCAAAGTCAGTAGTGGTTTGATCGATATTTAGTTTCGTTATTTATGTTGCCCTTCTCTACATTAGAGTATGTATTGTCTAACTTAATATTAATTGCAGCTCCTCGTCTTCATGGTAATAGGACGATGAAATATTTTCTAGGTAAGCCGAGGTCGCTTGCGGACGAAACAATAGAGTATATGGTGTTTAACTATCAATTATTACGATCAATTGTAGTTCTTCATCCTTATATAACCTCTAGTTAATGGCACTCTTGGCTTCAACTATGCCGTACAGAATGGAAAGATTACTAGAATTTGTGATTAAAACTAAGGTAGAATTTGTAGATACTTTCGAATATTTGATTTACTTTGCCGAATATTTAGAAGATTTGTTGATAATATAGTGGAAATAGGTAATGTTCTAGTAGTGCCTGTTTCTAATTATGTACTCATTTGATCTACATCTTTAAGTAGATCGACGAAGATAGATTTACTTAAATATAGTAAAGCCAAAAGAAATGTATTAGCTACTATCACAATTTCTTTAGATCATAGGTTCTCAAACTTTTTTCGTTTACTCCTTAGGTCATACCAGATCAGGCACGTACCCTTAACAGGTAAAACAAAAGAAATCAGAACAATTTGGAAATTGTTGAACAAAGCAGAATTTTAAAAAAATGAAATAGCTATTTACGTAACCAGTTATGAAAAGACTAATTTTGGCGGTTTCTTAATCATATAATCATATTTTGAATCATACGAATTTAATCTAAATTAATTGACAACGCCTATGTGTCAAATGAATTTAAATTGAAAGAATTGGCTTGGGTATTGCTACGAAAATCCATAGAGACATTTAAAACAAATCAATGTTCAGTGAGGTGTTGGTTTCATTACACCACTAGTAGCAGTTGTGTAAAATGAGACGTTACAAAACGTCAAAATAACATGTAAAACCTGACATTTCCTAGCGGGGTTAGGTAAATTCACTTACAACATTAGTGAGAAGGATGATGCTGTATACTTGAAACAAGTTATGCAACATCAGGATAATTTATTGCGATATTAGTTTTTTTAATATCTCCATGCAGGAAAATCCACATTCATAAAGATAAATTGTTGAAAAGGGTAAAAACAATACTGCTTGCTTGGCTAATTCAGGACATTCACTTTTAGCAATGAGCCACAACCTTTCAAGTTTTAATTGACTGAACTCCATATCTAAAGCTCCATCACACGATAAATCACCCCTTTTGTGTCCCTAAATATCATAAACACCAAGATTACATTACTAACAAAAGACTACACCTCTACTATTGCTGGTAGGAGGTCTTTGGCATGTGTAATTCCAAACTGTTATCTGTTAAGTGCTTTTATCAATAAATTTATATTAGTTCTTCTAAAAATTTCTTATTGATTAAGAGAGGTGCCTCATCCGCAAGCGACCTCGGGGGTGTATATATACCGTTCAGTTCAAATCTTAGAAAGGTACCCAAGCATACAACATTGAAATTTAGTCTCACTTCGCTGAGGTCACTTGCGGGCGAGACGCGAATTTGCCAAGATTGGTAATTTCTTGTTGATTAAAAGAGGTATCTCGCCCGCAAACAAGTTCGGCGATGTATATCGTTAATTTGATGTTTTCGAAAGTAACCCAATCATACAACATTGGGCTGGAATCTGCCAAGATTGACAGTTTCTTGTCGAATAAGAGAGGCGCCTCGTTCGCAAGTGACCTCGACGATGTATTGTACATCGTTCAATTAGAGTCTGAAAAGTTACCCAAACAATGGAAGATTGTGTCCTTTCTTTTTTCACTTCGCCGAGATCGCTTGCGGGCAAGGCTTCTAGGGTACCGCCCGCAAGCCAAGATTGATGACTTATATCGTTAATTTGACATCTTGGAAAGTAAGTTAAGCATACAACATTGTAATTTATTCTCATTTCGCCGAGCTCGCTTGCGAGCATGGCGCTAGAATCTGCCAAGATTTACAATTTCTTGTTGAGTAAGAGAGGTGCCTCCTCCGCAAGCGACATATATATCGTTAATTTGACTTGTAAAGTATCACAAGTAGTTTGTAATTCTCAATTTGTAGAGGTCGCTTGAGGGTTTTGCTTTGTGGCTGATTGGCCATATATTTTCTTCAAGGTAACTCTGAAGAAGCTGTTTTGTGTTCGTAGGAAGGTTAAGATTTTTTTATAGATAGAATATGGTCTGTGATTGGTTGTAAGTCTGTTTGTTTATGATATTTCCTTTTATAATAAGTTCTTTGTAAATTTATAATTAACCTTAAATAATTAGGCTTAAGTTCAGGATCATGCGTACACCCACTAGGTGCCTCGTGTACCCCTAGAGATTCGCGTACCACAGTTTTAGAACCTATGCTCTAGAAAAATTGTGAAATTATCCAGTTTGAGTTCATCTAATTTGAAGTTGCAATAACATCTTATATATTTAGGCCAATTTATAGTACCATCACCCCTAATCAACCCTTTAAGATAGTTCATTTGATCACATTTTGCTACCAATTAATATCCTTGGTTTACTCATAACTTATACCAAACTTCATTTTTCTTGTTTAATGTATGGCATACAACTTACAATTAGTATTATTTTTTAATTACTATTATTTCAATCACAATATCGATAACGAATCAAACTAATTATGGTTGACCTCAAAGAAAAAGGCTCTACTTACTGTAGCCTTTAATAACTGAATAATTCATATAGATGAGAAAGTCATTAACAATTTTATCCATGTATTCGGCAGTATATCGCATTCGACTGTTCTACAACATTCGACCCTATTCTTGATTGTTCTAGAGATATTCTATGTTGTTCCAAAGTGGCTATTAAAATAATTAAAAACTCTACGAGAAAAACAGAAAAACGAGTTTTTTTGACTAGCCCTCCAATTTTTGCAAAAATCTAAATTTATTTCTTGTTCTGCGTTGTTGTAATTGTTCTAGTTATTATTCCAAAAAAGCTAAATAATTTTGAGTTGATTTTTGAAAAGCTTTTGAGTCGATTGGCGATCGATAAAATTATGAATCTGTAATATCTATATTAGGGATGGAACATTTGTTAAGATCCGGTCGGATACCGGATACATGATGAATATTGCAGCTTTGGCTGGATATTGGGACAGGTTCTTAAAGGCTTTCCTTCTACAAGTGTTTTACCACCTGTTCAAAATTGGTGTCTCAAAAACAAATTGAAATATTCAAGTATGGTTTTGTGCATTTAAAAGTACACATATTTCTTAGGATATTATAACAAATTTCATCAAGATTTAATGATTAAGTTGATTAAGTTTAATTAAAGTTAAAAAACTTTCATTTGATTAAGTTTAATTTAAAAAAAGTTAAAGTTTAATTTTATGAAATGCTAGAAGTTTAAGATGAGTTCAAAACGTGATAACGTGAATCTCAAAAATTAATTGAGACATTTTTAAATAAATTTCAGCAAGTTCTCTTAAGATTTTGATTTTTTCAAAAATGATTAAGAAATCTTTTAACTTGATGAAATGCTACAAATTTAGGTTGGGTTCAAAACTTGATTTCTCAAAACCGGAGCGAGATACTCAAGTATAGCGCCACTCTGAGAAAAATGCATACAATTCATTATAACTTAAGAATTCAACTTACTTTTCTTGCCGTTATTATTTTTTCTAAGTGCCGAATTGAGACATGTAGAACAACTCTAAAACAATTTAGAATAATAATGCAAAATGTATAAATCCAAAAATGTTGGGTTAACTTCCTTAACACTTAATTGCGTTTTCTTTAAAGAACCTTATATGACCAGGAGAAAACTTCAAAACCACATCTAAACACTCTTAAACACTCTACATCCAGAGTGTTTAAGTAAACAGACTTCCCTTGAAGATTTATCACTATTTAAAACAATTTAGAAGTCAAAATAGTCTAAAATGCGATAGTTTAGTGCTTCTTGACCAAAAACATACGTGTACAAACTTTCTCTTGCCGTGTATTATATAATGTTAAAAAGAACAGACAATTTTAGGTAAGATAGATATAGCTCTAGAGTTTTCTTCTGGTCATAAAAGATAGTTATTCCTCCAAATAATGTTTAAGCCAGCAGAAAGAGCTGAAAATCTGATTAGATAGATATGATTCTAGAGTTTTCAACTGTTAATTAGGTTTTTTACATGTAGGGATGTACATATGTTAAGGCACATTTATGCGTGACGTTGATAGATTTTGACCGACGACTGAACTGGATTAAGATTGGTGTGATAATAATTACATAAAGGATTAAATATTGATTGATTTCAGTTATTTTAAGTGCAGAGCGGCGTTCTTCATTTTTTTATTAATCTTAGCGTCGACAGACGTGAATTTGCTTCAGATATTGAAGAGCTTTAAAGTTAAAAATTTTAATTTGATTAAGTTTAATTTTAAAAAAGTTAAAGTTTAATTTTATGAAATGCTAGAAGTTTAAGTTGAGTTCAAAACGTGATAACGTGAATCTCAAAAATTAGTTGAGACATTTTTAAATAAATTTCAGCAAGTTATCTTAAGATTTTGATTTTTTCAAAAATGATTAAGAAATCTTTTAACTTGATGAAATGCTTCAAATTTAGGTTGGGTTCAAAACTTGATTTCTCAAAACCGGAGCGAGATACTCAAGTATAGCGCCACTCTGAGAAAAATGCATACAATCCATTATAACTTAAGAATTCAACTTATTCTTACGACTTTTTTTAAAATAAGGAAATTGTTATTTTTGACCAAAAGCTACGTATTTAGGTCGAGTTCAAAATATGAATATCTCAAAAATTATTAAAAAAATTTTAATTTTATAAAATGCTACAATTGTAGTTGAGTTCTAAATTGGATATATGTATGGTTTTATTCTGAGGAAACTACATTCTTTCCTCCTTTATAAATCACAAAAAAAAAATCATCAAGATATATTTTAGATCCATATGTACTTACCTCTGAATCAAGAGATACCTACCTGTATATAATAGGAAACTGATGTTGAAACTGATAAAGCCGAAAATCCGTTTTTTTATAAAATCACTATGCGTTCCATCACTTATATATATACATATATATATACACCATAAAAAAATGAATCGTTTTTGAAAAGCAATTAAGGAAAGACTAACCTTGCTATAAAGAACTTACTCTTTAAAAATAGGTGGTTTTTAATCAACAATTTTTGTGTCAATTGTAAAGTAACAATTGAAAAACAGAACAATCTAAAATAACTCAAATTTTGCTGATTTAATTGTTCTAGATGTGTTTTACTCTAGAAGTAGGAAAGAAATGGTATTAAAAAAATTTTAATTTTATAAAATGCTACAATTGTAGTTGAGTTCTAAATTGGATATATGTATGGTTTTATTCTGAGGAAACTCATTCTTTCCTCCTTTATAAATCACAAAAAAAAATCATCAAGATATATTTTAGATCCATATGTACTTACCTCTGAATCAAGAGATACCTACCTGTATATAATAGGAAACTGATGTTGAAACTGATAAAGCCGAAAATCCGTTTTTTATAAAATCACTATGCGTTCCATCACTAATATATATATATATATATATATATGCACATCATAAAAAAATGAATCGTTTTTGAAAAGCAATTAAGGAGACTAACCTTGCTATAAAGAACTCACTCTTTAAAAATAGAAGTTTTTGGTGGTTTTTAATCAACAATTTTTGTGTCAATTGTAAGGTAACAATTGAAAAACAGAACAATCTAAAATAATTCAAATTTTGCTGATTTAATTGTTCTAGATGTGTTTTATTCTAGAAGCAGGAAAGAAATGGTTTTCTGGATACATGGATATTAAGGATCCATTCTGGTTAGTTAAATCTAAAAAAAATTGTTGCATACATTTGTAATGCTGTATCTCAAAATTTTTATTTTCTAGAACAGTAACTAAAATAAATAAAATTTGATTTTTTCAAAAATGGGGGATCAAAAATCCCATTTTCTCGGTTTTTCTTGCCGTTATTATTTTTTCTAAGTGCCGAATTGAGACATGTAGAACAACTCTAGAACAATCTAGAATAATAATGAAAAATGTATAAATCCAAAAATGTTGGGTTAACTTCCTTAACACTTAATTGCGCTTTCTTTAAAGAACCTTATATGACCAGGAGAAAACTTCAGAACCACATCTATCTTTTCAAAAATATTCTGCTCTTTCTAATCATGTATAACATGAGGCGATTAATGATTATGTTTTAGCCACTCATTGTTCAGTTTTTGAGTGATATACTTGTAAAGACTGTGAAGATTGATGAGAATGAGAATGAAGTTATGTAAATCTAATTCCACTGAATTCCACGAATACGACGAAATTAATATCAATGTGTATTATCTCCAGTGTTTTAGTAAGCAGACTTCTATTGAACATTTATCACTATTTAAAACTATTCAGAAGTCAAAATAGTCTAAAATGCGACAGTTTAGTGCTTCTTGGCCAAAAACATACGTGTACAAGCTTACTCTAAAGAGCAGACAATTTCAGGTAACATAGATATAGCTCTAGAGTTTTCTTCTGGTTATAAGGGAAAGTTATTCAACCAAATAATGTTTAAGCCAACAGAAAAACTGAAAATCGGATTAGATAGATATGATTCTAGAGTATTCAACTGATAATTAGGTATTTCTACATGTAGGGATGTACATATGTTAAGGCAGATTTATGCGTGACGTTGATAGATTTTGACCGACGAAAACTGGATTAAGATCGGTGTGATAACAATTGCACAATTGTTATCTTATCTATTATAAGCTCTACAAACTCATGATTATAATCACATTATAACCTGTTTCAATAAATAAATAAATATTATCTAAACATGGATGATAGGCGAAAGGTCTGAAGATTAAGTTGACCATACCAAGACTTTCACATCATCTTCTGCAAATTAGTTTATGTACCTCATCTACATAACGTTGGCCCTTATTGCCACAGGGGAATACCAAACGAGAATTACTTGCACAATTAGTTCTTGAAGTAAAAACTCTTAGTATACAATTTTTGAATCAAAAATTACCTTTTTAAAAAGTTCTGGGGCTAAAGAAAGTGTCTAGGGAGCTTTTGATTTTCCTTAAATATCTATATATTTTATTCATCGTATGCTGTACATATGCTATTCTTCGTGATAAAATACATAACTTTTACTTGAAACAGTTTTTTATTTATAGACAAATACGAAAATTTCCTTTGTTTACAAGCTGCTAAGGGGAAACTTACAAATTACTTGGGAAACAAAGCACGTGTTACAAAGAAACTTTTAGAATAGAAGATGTGGCAAGTTTTATTTTCAACAATATTGTTCTCTTGCACTTTCCTTCTTAGATGAGCAAAATACGAAAGGTATTTTAGTAATTGAAACATAGTAGATTTAGTTAATACGAATAAATTAAACGATTTTAGTTAATAAAAACCCTGCTAAAGGTATCAATTGTTATGATTATTTAAAAAGCTAATTTGTAGCTAAGGGATATTTTGACAGATACGGAAACTAAGCCAACTGCTATCCATCATAACCGTTTCAACATCTCTATCCTATTTCGTCCTAATTGCGGTGTTCTTTGGTTTCCCTTTGCATTATTTGTTATTTTTTTAATAAAAGTTGTGTCATGGAGAAGAAATGGAAGCGTAGTATTGAAATAATATGTATCTATTTAAAAAAACTTATTTAATGATTGAAAGGCATAGGTGGCTAAAATATAGTGCACTACGGTTAATTGGGCCGCCGATTAATGAGAACATCCGCTTAATAGAGACAAAACGTTAAGTCCGAAATGTATTTTATATTGGCGTATTAAGTCCAATAATCTAGTTATCTAAATTGAGACGTATTTTCACACAATTAAATTATTAACTCAATAATTCTTGTATAAAACAGCGATTATCATACACCGTTTTAAAGAAGATATCTTCACCTTCAATTTAAGGCATGATTCATCCCTTCATCTCCATTATTAACGATAAGGCGATTTCTTAAAGTTTAATTGATTTGAAGCGCAATCTTTACATTTTAATTTCTATCTTAATAATTTCTCTGAAACATCAATTAGCCTATATATATATATATATATGTTATTAAGAGCCTCCATAATTTAAACCATAGGGATGTTTTTGAATTCTCTCATATTTATTATTTTACTGTTGATATATTAAACGCAATCTTATGTATTTCAATTTTTGTCTGAGTAATTTTTGAATAAAACAGCGGTTATCATCGGCAATCATACATATTTTAATTTTTATTTCAATAATTTCTTACTGAAACTTGAAAGTTATACTATATAATTTTAAACAGGGCATTTTCGTCTTCAAGTTGATCCATGAGTCATCCCATTATCTCACATTATTTGAGACATTTGTATTGATTATTTGGGATTATCGTTTAACTACGACAGTTGCGGGAGCCCGAAAGTGTCCCAATTAACCGGAGTGCATTGTACAATGAAAATCATACAAAATATTTTCCCTTTTATATGAAAAACATTGTATATGAAACTTTTTTGGTAAAAATCGATGGTTTATGAGATATATAATATAAAATATAATATATAAACTATAATAAAATAATAGGATATATCCTATAAATAAAATAATAGGATAATAAATACATTTTGTAGCAAAATGATTTGATATTTTGTTACAAATTTTTTATTTATCCTTACATAAACTGTATAGAAACATCTTGGAAAAAAATACAAATGTTAATGAAGCCTTTGGGTTGAAGAAATCTTTGAAGAGTTTCCTTACCCGAAAATCATCCTTTGTTGTATTGCCACTTTGCTTTGGCAATACTTTAAGCACACTTTCTTCCGCTTCAGTGGAATTTATAATATCACGTTTGTAAGTATTCGTATCATTTCATGTATCCATTTAAAATAATTGACAAATAATAGAAGGACATAGATGGCTCTAGTGAAGAAATGCAATGTAAACCCTACAGAATATTTCTCTCTTCATATGATGAAGATTTTATCTGCAACTTTTTTCGAAAAAAGTGATAGTTTATGAGTTATAAGATCGACTTAATTTAAATATTTTAAATATTAAATATCGTCTTAATTAAAATATTTAAACACAACCTCATCATATGTAATATAAAAAAAATAAACGATAGTGCTTATATTAATATAGAAATTATTATATATTGAATAGCGTAATATTTGTATATGATATAAAACAGATCAAACAGATATGCCAGATAACCGGATATCTAGTATTAGTATCATTTTGTAAAATCATTGACCTTTTGATCTTCTTAACACTATCATCTTGATATGATTTGGTTAATAGTTCATTCAATTCATTGTTTTTTCTACCAAATATTTACAAAACGCCAAAAAAATGAAACAAAATAACCAACTCTTTTCGTTTAATCTATAATTCAAATGGCAATTTAAACCGACGTCGAAATGTTACAACTTTGCTCTCCCAACGTGATTGTCTCAAGTTAAATTTTTAATAAACCGTCCTACTTCCGCGTACCTACAATGGTGCTATTAAGCGAAAGTGCCGCGACCAAACAGACGCTCTATTTTCAAACCAACCAAAACATCGTAATTCTCCTTCAATGTAAACTAAAGTCCGGGTGGACTTCTTACGTTTTGACCGACATAAATTAAATTTTAATACGATTTATTGACCCCATTTTTATCCCAAATTGGTTAATAAATCTAATTTGATGCTGGTGGAAAATTGTCCCCTTTTCCTAATGCAATTTTCCTGCGGCTCTGCCAAGGATATAATTGCTTTTCTTGTTGGAAACATCTCGACTAGAACTGTAGGTGGTCTCATTACGCGGATAAAAAAATATAAAAGGCCTACCCTTGGGTTTAATTGTAACGGTGAGGGAGAAATAATGCACAAGGGTGAAGGTAATACAAAAAAAGTGCTATTTAATATGTTTCTTTCTAGATTATTCGGTGTTATCATGGCCGGAAAATCTACCTCTGCCCTCGTTCGAAATGAACGTGAGTTTAGGCCTGACAGGTGCCGCAGTTCTTCTCATTCCGTTCTTCGTTATATCAGCAATATTTAAGGTAGAACCGCTTTCGTTAATTTTAAATAAGGATTTTGGCGATTAATTAAAATCACTTTTTATGGTGTAGATTGGAAATTTAGCTAACGACGGCCACAAATTGGGAAGACATCTGAGTGCTTGCAGCAAAGAAAGCGCTACCGAACAATTTGGTACGACCACCGGTTGTAAATGTTGGAAATTCGGGGGACCAACTGCTCCTTTTTTGCACTTGGTCATCGCTTTTTGCCTTCTTTTACCCAAATTGTTAATGGAAGCGCGCCTTATTGAAGCCAACTTCTTTCCGCAAGGTAATAATCTTTTCTGCAAAGTCTGGACCTTAGCGTTTCTAATATCAAGCTTTCCATCGATTTTTTTTTGTTTGTAGATATGATATGGAGGTCCGACCTCAACTTTTTACCGATCCATAAAGAAAATTTCGTCGTCCTGAACTTTATGACACTGCCCACCAACGAAACGAAAAACGTCTACCCGAAGCTGTCCACAGATTCACCTTGGACCACCACGAAATCTACAGAAAACGTTTCACCATCCGACCAAAATGTAGAAAACGATTTGCAACAGTCCACTTTAGCGAATACAGTTGTGAATTTATTAAAGAATTATATTGGTACTGATGATAAAAATTATAACGTAATTGGTAAATACTTTTTTTATAAAGCGATTTTAATGTCTTAATTTAAATGAAACGTTTTAGAACACGAACGTCAAAGCCATATCAGCATAGAATATATCAATTTTGGATTAGCACTCGGCGTTTATGCGATAAGATATGCGTCATTATTTTGGGCATCCAATAAATGTTTGAGTTTATTGTTTTCTGCTCAATTAGTAATTAATGGAATTCAAATTCTCCTCAGCTATACAGGTGTATCTATTTTATATAAGGTGAGTAAAAAAGTTATGCCAATTTATTCCGCATCGTAAATTGAAACTTCAGCCTCAAAAGCCCTATTAAAACATAAAAAAGTAATAAATTCATCAACTTAAATATTCCATTATATGCCTGAATTTAACTGAAAACGTTGAGTTGGGAACGTTCCCAGATTAATTAAGAGTGGTTTTAAATTTGTTTCCGCGAGTTTAAATTAATAGCTCAAGTGCAATTATAGTGGAAGTACTTTAAAAAATGCTTGATAATTTCGTTAACGCGAACAGAAAGTACAGGACGTAATCCCTGCATTATCTTAATTCCAATTTTTTACGAACAATACATTCGAAATGATTGCCGTCACGCCAAGGCATGTAAATTTATACGGATTATAATATTACAACCCTTAAAGATTCGTCGTGTTGCGGACAGATCGGTCGATAAACATCTCTTCGGGGAATTTGCGACGAATAAAAAAACGCGAATATAAACGACATTCTCATGCACGCTAAAGGGTAATTTGGGAGTGTTTACAGGAATATTACGTGTACTGGATTTTAGGAACACATCTGCACGTGTATTTTTAGGAAGAGTTATGTTAAACCAGATTTACAGCAATCTGTCTTATGTTTATTAGTGTTTGTAATTAGATTTTTTATAAAAAAAATTGTTTGTACTAATTTAATGAGGTTTCCGCTAAAATAAATTTTTCTTACTTTCAGGTTCAAATAATGGGCGGTCTCAAGGTGTTACCGTTTTTTAAACATCAATTAACCAAATCGACGTTTGCTTACAAGTCGACACCGTTTTTGTTGAACCCTTTGGTTTCAATCCTTTTGTATATACTTTACATATTATTGATAATATGTTCGAGTCTAGTCTTTTATCTGTACGGCCATATCAGGTTTAAAAACTTTTTAAATCAAAACTGCCAACGCAAAGTGATCTTGTTGAAGGAAGGCAATACGTCCAGATGGATTTATTTCACGCATTGCGCTGCTTTATTTCTTTTAATAGCAATAGGAGTGTGTAGCGCACCTTTATTTTACGATTACACGGTTGTTTATCGAGGAAGTTTGGATATGACGATGTTAGTGTGTATCATTGGAGGCATTCTACATTTATTCGTATGGATAGTTCTTTGGTTATTTTTAACCATTAAGCAAAATTGGGCTTTTAAATTAAGACTAACTGTAAGTACTTTATCATCCACTTTCATATGAAATATACCACCAATTAAAAATTAGAATACAATTTTGAAACTTCGGTGCAAAAATGCTTTATTATCAACTAAGAAACGGTGAAAGTTCAGTTGAAAAAAAAAACTAAACAAAATAACATTCATCTTCGCGTGCTCATGTGCCGTCTGTGTGCATGTTATACCAATCATGTGGCGTAAAAATATTCATATCAATTTTAGAGTGATCTACATCACATTACATATGCGTGTGCTGTGGCTCCAAAAATTGGTGTTCTATCATTTATGTGTACATTATTGGCAATGTGAAGTTATGATTCTTACCTGCACAGTTATCCGGGTATATAATTAAACGTTTTCAATTTTCATCAGAACCACGGCTTACATCTACTTCGCACCACACATAACAAATCACCGCATTCCTCACTGAATCATGCACAATTAAATTAAAAGTTGACAATTGCCATTTATGGAATGTTTTTCCTGTGGATAGAAATGAAGTTTCAAGAACTTATTGCAAGTCCATAACTTTTATACAAATTTTAGAACTTAACGTGCTTGCAAGTAATCTATTTCCGAAACTGTTCATTTTAGAAGTCTTCGATAAAAACATGTCATTAGATGTACGGCTGAATCCAACCCAACCCTGTATATTTAAACCAGAGCCGTCCTAAGATATTCAGCTCTTTAATGCTGGGCTGCACGAAGGAAACTTGTGCACCCGTTTTCATACAAAATTCATTGACAAAAAGGTCCGCACATTAGAGGTATATGGGTATATAGGATACTGGGTACATGTATGATGGGGACAGCATACATTTCATTGCAAAAACAGGAGTCGCAGCCCCAGGGCTGTAGTCGTATTAGACCTTAGGTTTAAGATGGCTCTAATCGGAATAAAATCTAACGATTTTAAAGTATCGATATGTCAATACGTATCAATACAGCAGTACATATCGAATATCGATACATACACAGATACATACACCAGTGTAATATCGATATATCGCCATAGCGATATATTGATACAAAGAAAATATCGATACAAAGAAAACAGTTTTACCAACAGATGACCCTAAGCATCTTTTGGAAAATAATTTTTAACTATTTAACAAGGACAATTTTCTACTAATACACCGGGTTTTTATATGTTATACGTATTTTTTTATTATTAGTCATATAAGAAAACCATTTGTAATGCATAATTAGGTCATAAAAACGGATTAAAAACATTACTTGGGAAAAGACAAACGACGAATGACGGTCCTCCAAAAAAATCCTGAATTGGATCTGAAAGGTTTGAAAAAATTCAATATATCATTCGAGCTCTCCAAAAACAAAAACGATTGCAGCAAATGCTGGCACTGAATTGGGAAGAACAATTTGTATAGTACTAGTAGTACTAGGGGCAATGTTAAGTCTTATTCAAGCATTTCAAGTATTCTAGATGCAGTATCAAGACCTATCTTCTCGAAGCATTGCTAGTCTTATTAATATTAAGTCTTATGGAAGCAATACCTTGTTTTCTAGAAGCAGTTTCAAGTCTTTTCTACATGTTTCAAGTCTTTTCGACGCAGTATTAAGTATTCTGAGAACATTTTAAGTATTCTGGAAACTTTTAAAACCTCTAGCAGCATATCAAATCTGCTAGGAACAATATTAAGTCTTAGTCAAGCATTTCAAGTATTCTAGATTGAAGAGAAGTGTTCTGGAAGCATTGCTAGTCTTCTGCAAGCATTTCAAATGCTCTGCAACCAATATCAAGTCTTCTAGAAGCAGCATCACGTCTTTTGGCAGCCTTCCAGATCTTCTAGAAGTCGTATCAAGTCTTCTAGAAGTGTTTCAGATCTTCTGGACGTAGTATCATGTTTATAATAGCAGTATTCAATCTTAATTCAAAATAAGAAGAAGAAAAAGCCCAAGGGTGGGCACCCACATATTCGACGCCTATAACAGGCAACATACATGAAATATGTAAAAGGCTTTCGAGAAGTCTTTTCTAATGTATAGAATAGAAACTCCATTATATCATTAGCTTCTCGATCAAGATCATTGAACTACATTCAAGTCGCACCGCACACATAGTCATTGTAAACATGCTTTGCAGCAATACATGGATGGGTAAGCTTCTTCGTTTATAATATCAATGGTTTTTTAGGGGGATAAAGTGAATATTCCAAACTAATTTATATTGGTTACGCAAATAGGTTGTAATAACCATTGATGTTCAAAACATATTCATGACAGTCAAAACCTTGTTAAAATTTCACTGTAGGTTGACACTGCCGAAATCCATCATATCCCCATTTCGATAATAACTGCATCGTTTTCCACACCGTTTCTGTTCAAGTCTGCACTATTTCTGTCAAATATAAAATTAGTTTTTCAGAAGTGTGGTTCAGTAACTTTTGTAAATTAATTTCTGCACAGTTATCACTAATAAAATACGAATGTAATTTCGGGTAACATAACTCTTTAGCCTGTTGTAATTTGTTATAGCGTTATCGAAAGTTCTCCCTCAACTAATTTCGATGGAAGGACTTGCTTCCAATTTTCCTAGATTTTAGTCTTTATTATAAGCTTTTGAAGGATCTCTTTTACCACAATATCTTAATTTTTGTAGCAAAAACAAGTTTGTATACACATATCACATTTTTTTGCATTCTTTCGGTTCCTCTTCTTTTTAAACGGTTATTTGTATAATATTTTTTTAGTAAATATAGTAACAAACATAGTATTTTTTAACAAATTTTTGATAACCCATCCGGCAATTTTTCTTGAAATTGGTTTCTTAATAACTACATTCTCTGCTTGCATAGTTTTGTTTCATCCTCTCTGTAATTTCCATTACTTCGCAGAAAATTTTCCACATATTCAAATTTCTTTAATGGTGGGTCGTATCTTTGCATCGTCATAAATGTTAATCCGAGTAACCGTTTAAAATCTTGATGATCCTGTAAGTTATGTTAAGAAGAGAAATGTTTAGACGTAGGTAAATTACTTTCTGCCAAAAACAATACACTCTAAGCTAATATATTCTGTGAAATTCTGTATGTGAAGAACATAGGAGAACAAACAAATAATTATGCATGATTTGCCAAACCTATTATTTACTCTCTTCGGTTGAATACAAATAAAAATATGTGTGAAATATGTATTGAAAATGTACTATTTTGATTCATAAATTTTTCAGCATTTTCTTTTATATCATTCGTTTTTATATCATATGATAAAGTAGAACCTTTTAGCTACAATTTGACATTGATATCATATCAAGATTCGAAATATATATGATTTCTTGCATTTTTAAAATTTTTTTCTGGAATTTTCAATATCATCGATATTGCTTTTATATCACACCATGAAATAGAATCATTAAGCTACAATTTGTCTACATACCATATCAAGATATTTATAAGTAAAATAGATATGATATCTTGAACATTTCGTACTATTTTGATTCATAAACTTGTCAGCTTTTTTATTAATACGTTTTTTCCGAAATTTTCAATAATATCATCTTATTGTTTATACAGGGCGTTTCATTTGAAATGATATATGCTTATGTCTCAAATACAAAATTTCGAAGCAAAAATAAAATAACATATTTTAAAAATTGGTTAAAATTATTAATTAATAAAAAACGATTTAATTAATCGTAAAATAATATTAAAATTCGTCTTAATTATTAGCTTTTTCTAATCGTCTTAGAAAATTGATCAAAGAAATTTTTTAATGTTTATAAATTTGTGTCCCCTTTTCACCTTTTCAAAAAAGTTTACTTGAAACTTTTTTCAATTCGAGTTTTGGTTTTCGAGATATAAGCTATTTATATGTTATTTTAAATGAAACACCTGTGTATCACGTAATAAAGTAAAATCTTTAAGTTAGAATTTGACATATATATCATATCAAAATTCGTAAAACTAGGATAGATATGATTTCTTGAATATGTAAGACGTACGTATATCATTATCAAAATTTTTAAATGTGGGATAAATATGGTTTCCCTGGAAATTGTAATTCTTTTGATTCAGAAACTTGTCACGTTCTTCTTAAATAGTTTTTATCTTAAATTTTTAATAATATCGTCTCATTACTTTTATATCATGTCATAAACTAGAATATTTTACCTACCATTTGACATACATATCACATCAAATTTTCTTTGAAATAAATAAAAATTAAAATATATTTCTTTCCATTGAATATTTTCTACAAGATGTTCATTATTTGGGATAATACTTGGAAAAAGTTTAATTAAAATTTAACTTATGTAGGTGAATATTTGCATTTGTTAATTACTTGTAATAATTTTAGAGTCTTCTCTCTCTATTTCTTTTTTGCGGAGCAATTGTACGCTACTCTTTATATAACATTACTTTTTTTTCTTTTTATACTTGTTTGGTGCTTATACAATTGAATAATTTAATTAGTGTACAGGTAAACGTCGTTTTACGCCGGAGTTCTTTTCCAAGAGACGCCAGCGAAAAAAAAATCGACGTAAAATGAATATGAATATAATGGACGATACATAATCAGGTTCCTCGTTAAAATTATAAAAATAATATAACATAATCTAATTCTAATATAACAATCTAACATGTTTCCTTAATATATACCTTTTGAGCATTCAAAATTACTAATAATCTTACAGTTTTAAAGAAAGCATCCAATGTCATTTGCTTTAATTTTTGTTTCCTTTTGCTTACTTTTTCTGAAAGAAATGCATCATCATAGCATAAGGTCTCATATAGCTCAACTATTAACCTTACTGTAGGTGAGAGAATGTGAGTAAAATCTGTTGTTTTTTAGGATTTTCTTATCAGTGTCTTTCCCGTGCTTCTCTTCTCCTTCGGATTTTTTCGAACTCTTCTAATTTTTGGTTTGAGAGTGGTTGGTCATGCACGTCTACTACCGGTCGGTCACAGTTTCATTTTCATTCGCGTGTAAGTCTAATAATGCCTGTAAGACCTGCATCTTGTATAAATCCAGGTAAAAGATTTTTTATTCATTTACGTTACCAATAGAACTTAAAGGAAACGAAGAATCCTTGGTAATTTTCATTCAAACATTATCGACGTCAACTTCTTCCAATAGAGGCCTGTTTCATCAAAACTGAAGACAATATAGGCTATTCGCCTACACGGTAATAGAATAAAACAAGGTGTAATAGTGTGTCTGCTATTATAATCGCAGCATCCTGCCATCATCTGGTGTCGGTCGAACCGGGGAATTCCACGCCGACATCAATCGGCGTAATTGCGAATCGACGTAAATCGAACTGGCTCAAAACGACATCTACCTGTATTTAGTTTGCTGTTTACTCTTTGTTATATTTAATGCCTTCTTTAAGTGTTCTGCCTTATCTTATGATTAAGATTTCCAATGAAAATATCAGATCATTACGGTTAGGGTTTTCTACAGCTTTGCACTTTGTGTTAGAACATAATTTTGATATTGTATCAAGCTGCCTTTAGTGCGAGGGAGAATTGGGTATTTGTGAATCGGATATTTAGTTCGGATTGGCTGATGGCACCTTCGCACCCAATTCTCCCTCGCACTAAAGGCAGCTTTAGTGTTTAAAGTTTGGATATCAGATGATTATATGCTGACAGCATGTCACATTCCAAATTATTATTTTATTCATCAACGTAGAATTATAAACAAACGTGGCAAATTGGTTATAAGTTTTATGGACCTATTATCCGTGCCAAATGTCAAGGCCCCTCACTTTAGAGATCGATAGAGCTATTCATCGAGCGATTTTCGAAATCGCTCGATGAAAACAATTGCCGTAAAGTTTATTGTAATTAGTGAACATTTCTGTGTTTCATAATTTAATTTGGAAATGTGCGGAGCCGCGGTTTTTCCTTTATTGCATGTTAATTCAAAAAAGTACCCGATCTTTTTGGGTGCCGACAACTTTGTCTACCTTGTGATTTTTTTTCTCAAAAATATTTTAGTGTAAGTATAATAGTTACTTACACTCATAACAGGGTTTGATGCTAACAAATCATATAAGGACATTTACGTGCTCATTCGCGTTTTTAATTATGCTTTTAACATGCATTAAAACCCTATACACAGTGACAAACTGTAATACCAACTATATTTATTTACAAAGTATTCAGCTGCATCACGTGCACACTTGTAAGGATCAGTTGCTGTACTGCTGGTTATATCTGCAGCTAATTGTGGATTTTGAAACAATCTTCTTACCGTATTGCCATGCTAGTTCTACTTCCCTGCTTAAAATCAACTCTTGCCACTTCCTTTCTGAATGTTCTATTTTCTGTTTTCTTCCATTGCTTTCTCTTATTTGTGATAACCGATAATTTCTTTAAAAGGTATTCTATTCGTTATATGGAAAATGTATTCCATAAATTTGCTTTCGCATCGTACATTGTAACGTACATCTAACGTTCAATTCGCCACTTCGGTATGTTTTTTCAGAAGTCTCTTAGGCGTATTCAAATTTTATGACTCAGCAATATTGCATAGAAGTGGTGCGAGAACTACACGAATTACGACTTTAATTATAACAGGACCATCGATATCATAACTAAATTTGCATCTGTCATTTCTGAATTTATTGTAAAACATCGTTTATATTCACTTTGTTCAATCCTACCTTTGAAAATGCCAGTTTCTAGCGTAGATACGAGTGTTGAAAGCTGTTATTTTCACTCACTCTGCTAACATTCATAGCAACGGGTGAGTAAAAATATTTTTCACTCACTCTAATTTTTTTCACCCACTATTAGCGAAATTTAAACCTTTAAAGGTACAACTCTTTGTTTAAACGTGACTCAGGTGAACTAAAAAACGGTAGAGAGCACACAAGGAAAATTAAATAAAGTATTATACTTGTATAAATTATTAATCTTAATTCATTTGCGTAATGATGACAATTAACAATTTCACACAATTGGTTGTTTATCAATCAATTAAGAGTATGACAACGTCAAAAAGTCTCACAATTTGACACAACTGGTTGTTTATCAATCAATTACGAGGATAACAATGTCAAAAAGTGTCGTCTCCGACATATCGACATGACATTAGCCAAGAATTAACGAATTTTAAGACCGCATTTTCTCTAAATAGTAGGATTGAACAAAACGCTCTACAGCACACGTGAGAAACCAATATTTTCCACTCACTTGTATGTCTTTTCACACTCGCCTACGGCTCGTGTGGAAATCTGACATACGCCTGAGTGAAAAACCTTAGTTTCCTCACTTGTACTGTAATATACTATTATCCAGGTACACCATGACAACCCCACTTATTTATCAAAGTAAAACTGTTTTCAGTAAATTGGCCGATCTCGTCAGATTTGCTATAACTATAGAAGTTGCAATGCAGTGTGATTTAAAAGCGACTACAATTGTATACTTATATATTTTTATTTTTATATTATATTTGTATATTTACACCACTTTTTGTAATTTCTATTTCACCGGTATAACAGGCTTTTTGTCGTTCTACACTATATTATATGAAAGAACCATACTATGTCCAGTTTCCTCCTTTAATACAATTCGTATTCCTTCATATTGATGTTTACTTAGCTGCTAATCTACGGATAATACTAGGGCTTGTTGGCTATCTATAATACTGTGAGATGCCACTTTATGCGTTAACTTCTCAGCAGCATATAATTTTTTCTTCACTCTCTGTCTGTGATAATGAAAATGAATTTCTTGGGCATTAAGAGTGATTTTAGTATCAGCGCATCCTCTTTAATTCAATACTAAAAGATTCTTCCAACCATTTTCATTCTGTTTCTAAAACCTTACTTTTATTCAGTTTTTATTAAATTTAAACAAAAAACCCTTTTGAAATTTCTTCTTAATAACTATGATTTGTGCATCAGTTAAATTACAAGATTTGTCTATCATCTTGTCTGTCGTCATTTTGAAATATGATACTGAACTGTTTAGCAAATGTTAACGTTATTTTTGTTCGTTCTTTTACTCATTTAATCATAGCACTTTTCAAAGGACTTTTTATTAAAATGTTTGAACGATGATGAATATTAACAATCAAATAAAGTGACATTTTGCGGACAAAAATTCATTAATTGCTAGGAATATAACATTTGAGTTCTCTCGGCGAAAACTTTGATCGTTTCTTAATTCGTAATAAAGCATTATTTTACCGAAAATTGGGTGCTAAATTTACTTTCATTTTTCTTTACAATTTTTAATCTATGTCAATATTTTTTTAAGATTGGAAACACAACCGTTAAGCAATCTAATTCAATTAAATTAGCGGCCGAAGTATTTTCGTCGTCCAAAAAGGGGGATGATAACTTTGAACAACCCCTTTTAGTAGCAAGCAATGGATATATTTATAGTGTAACCGAAAGCGCAATAAAAAGCGATATAGTTGATATTTTGCAAAGAGACGTGAGTCGCGTTAAAGAAAAATCTGTCGACAATTTATCAACCGATGATAACGGCGACAACCAAATTTATTGGCTCAAATCGGAACTGTTCGACTCGAGGAATTCTCATTTTAAACATATCAAAGAGAAGTGTCTCACGAAGTCACCCTCGACTCATTTGTGTGTTCACCATGATGACGGCGATTACGCTACGCTCAAGAAACCAGAAATGACCACCATGCAAAATTTGGATGAAATAACCGAAGTTGATAAGGTAAATAAATAATTTTCTAAAAACTTAAGAAATTTTGTATTTTGTGTGTGTAGTTGTTATCGGAGGTTCACGTCATGGATATATCTTATGCCAACACTAACCAAGATTTAATTCCGATTGAAGAAGAAGTTATTAAAGAAGAAGCAGCTGAAGAATTGTGTGCGGAAACATCAATAAAAGTGAATGGCTGTGAACCTCCTGGTCATTCTGGTGTTGTCCATGAACCACAGGTAAAATTATATTTACACGTTAAGGTTAATAAGTATAAAATTCAGAAAAATTTTAAATTACTTACCATAGGCGGATACTAATAATGCATTGAAATCCTTGTTCTAATTGAACTAAAATTAGAACTATCTATAGGAGTCATACTAGAACTAACACTAGAATGTTTGACGTTTCGGATGCTATGTTACAATCTTCTCCAAAAACTGTTGCTAGAAAACCCGCACAAGTCAAAAAATGTCTTTGAAATAAATGAGTTTAAAAATAGTTTAATTATACTATCTTATAGCTTTCTACTGGTAATCACCGTACGAAAGTGAGATTGTTTGTGTAAAAAAGTACGTTTTCGCGTTTATTAATTCAAAAATTTCAAAATTGGCAGATTTTCAGTTGTGTTTGTATTCTAGCATATGAGCGATATACAGTGTGTTAATTAATTATCGTACCCGAAATCTAAGCAACAAAAGTATCACAGTATAGGTATTGCAACGCGACAAATATTCCGTCCGAAGTTGACTTTTGTATAGCAATTAACGACTGTAAAAAAGTGTTTCCTATGCTTAAAAGCGTCATAATCAACGTCGAAATCTGAGAAACGTTGGTTGAATTGCTGTATACAGCTTTGTAAGGAATAAATCCAACTATCGTCCGCATTCTGCGTACCGCTTCGATAATGTGCCATTAAAATAAAGGCACAATGTTCCAGTGTGAACGTCATAACGAAAGAAATAAAAATCTGAAAGAAATTCTCATTGAACGTTTTCGTTATTTTAATTTGTTTATTGACTTAACGCTTAAATCAATCGCTAGAAACAACGATAGCTCTAAGAAGAACTGTTTGGAGAAATATAAAGGCAGCAAAAAATGGTTAAAGAATAAAGAAAATCCGGAAAGACACAAAGCATACGACAATCGCGACAATAATAACCTAATAACGTTCGATTTGCTGTCAACATCTGGTTAAAATCTGGTTACTAATTTAAAAATATAGCCGTTACCACTACACAATGAGATAGATAACCAACATTACAACGCACAGTGGGGTATTTGACCTAAAAAGCTGGTCAAAATTCAAATTTCCAAAGTTTTATAAAAACAGGTAAAAAGCGGCAAATATTGTAGTACAATAGATAGGGAATACCAGAAAAACATTTCAGGTACTGTACCTATAAAACCCACGGCGTGAAGTCATTTCAAAGTTAATCTTTCGAATCATCACTTCGGTGCGTGATATTTTGTGCTTCTGAGTTTTATTTATCAATTGTGTATTTTTTTCTTCACGTCATGGAATTTTCGGAACAAGGTAAGTTATAATGTGTACTATCTGGTCCATTAAAATCATTTTTTTATTAACGCTATTACCAGTTAAAAAAAATCTTAATTGTAAACCATTTTCTGTGATCAATTTTTATGTTCAAAATGATTTTTGTTGTAGTGTACCCCTATGTACCGCAGTATATATTTTTTTAATCTGTTCAGTAACTTATCTACGACAATTTTAATCAAGAATTTCTCGCGGAAATTCGCAGATCCACTTTTTATGAATTTTTCTTTGAGCACCTACCTTTAAAAAAAAAAAATTTAATATTCTTGCGTTGCATTGTGGGTAGGCTTTTGACATAAAACGATTAAAATTTACTATAAATTAATAAAATATAAAGTCTGTAAAATCTATCTAATAGATAATTTCAATATAATTTTAGGTTCATCTGGGATGAAAGTAGTAACCCGTAGGCATCTTTACGAAATCATGCGAAATTGTCCAGAAAAAAATTTCTCTAAAAAATTAGATTTTATGGAGAAATATTTAGTTGAAGATACAAATTTTACCAAGGAAAAAAGTGAAAATGTTTATCTACAAATAAGAATTCTAAAATCGAAATTTAGAACTAAGTGGCAAGCTGCTCATAAAAAACACGAAGTGTTTTTAAAAAATAATGCCGCTTGGCTAGATGGCACTATCTGCATACCATTTGAAAGACAAACTTCAGGCACTGTTGGTCGACCAACAATACATTTTGATGAATCAAGCGAACGAACAAAGAGGAGAAAAACTAAAGAATTGAGAAGTTCGTCGGTAGCTGAATTAACTTATGCTACACAAATGAAGCTACGGGAATCTGGCAATGTAGCTGCTTCTCGTGTAGTGAAAGATGTTACAGTTTCTCCAACACGAGGACAAAAATATCAAGCTGCATTTTCGCAAACTGCAAAAAGTAACGTTAGAGGATTGTCACCGCTAGAAGCTTTGGCAATATTTGTAGAAGCAGGTTCATCTCGAAGAGAGTACGAAATTTATAGGAGTGCTGACAAGACATTATATCCTTGCTATAGTATATTGCAACGAGAAAAGAAAGCGTGCTATCCATCCAAGGATGCGATAATTGTCAGCGAAACTAGTGCTGAAATAAAATTACAAAATTTACTGGACCACACGTCTTCACGCTTATGCGAATATCTGAAAGACGTATTACTAATGTTAAGCGATGAGGAAATGAAAAGCTTAGAATTAATATATAAATGGGGATGTGACGGCTCTCATCAGTCACAATATCAACAAAAATTTGAAAATACCACGTCTTCTGATGCACATATTTTCCAAAGTTCCATGGTGCCATTAAAATTGTTGGCCAAGAAAAAAACCATTTGGTTGAATCCTAAACCATCTTCTGCCCATTATTGTAGACCTATAAGGATTAGATATCTACAGGAAACTGTGGACGTCACAACAGAAGAGGTAGATTACATTAATGACCAAATTAGAGAATTAAACCCGACTAATGTTGCAATCCAAGGAATCGATGGAAAAATTAAACACACTTTAATTTTTTGTATGGTCGATGGCAAAGTATGTAACTCCGTTACACATACTACATCAACCATGAGGTGTTATATTTGTGGCGCAACATCAAAAGAGTTTAATAACATCGCTCAGAAAAAACCCATAAAGCAGGACACGTTAGAATTCGGGTTATCTATTCTCCATGCGAGAATTCGTCTATTCGAGCATATTTTGCACATTTCATACAAAATTCCCATAGGAAAGTGGCAGGCCAAAGCAAAAGAAGATACTGAAATTGTAGCAAACACAAAACAAAAAATTAAACAATTATTTAAAACGGAAATGGGATTATTAGTGGACATACCTAAACCCGGTTTTGGTAACACTAATGATGGCAATACCAGCAGAAGATTTTTTAACGACCCTGAAGTTGCTGCTAAGATTACTGGTGTAAATCAAGAATTTATATTTCGTATTAAAGTAATCTTAGAAGTAATATCGTCTGGAAAAAAAGTAAATGTAGAAAAGTTTGAGGCTTACACTTTCGAGACGGCTCAACTTTACATTAATTTATACCCATGGTACCCAATGTCTCCAACTCTCCATAAAATTTTGATCCATGGACCAGAAATTTTAAAAAATGCTCTGTTACCTATAGGGCAATTATCAGAAGAGGCAGCGGAATGCAGAAACAAACATTTTCGAAATTATCGAGAAAAATTTGCGCGGAAATATTCGAGAGTAAAATGTAACGAAGATGTATTAAATCGCTTATTATTAACTTCAGATCCGCTGCTCTCTTCGATGAGACAAAAAAGAAAAACTCTTTCAAAGCCATTTCTGAAAGAAACTGTAGAAATGTTGCTTCCCGATGAGAAAGAAGAAGATGATGATGAAGAAGAACATGAAGAAGAAATAGAAGAAGATTTTGATTAGTAAATGTATATTGATTTATATTGCAAAAAAAAAATATTGTTTATGTTGTAAACAATATTTATATTGTAAATAACCAATTTATATTGTAAATAAATAACCTATTTGTAATTTATATTGTAAATAATTTAATATCTTAATTTACCTATATTTTTTAGAGCTACTTCTCATACCTGCTATTTCCGAGTAGATTTTTAAACAAGTATTTATTGTGAAGTGTCTTTTTTAGCTTTTCTCAAAATAAAACGGAGCAGTAAAAGTAATGAGTTATTTTTCTTAGAACTTCTCAAAAGGGTAGGTTCTGTCACAAAATATTTTATAGCATTTTTTTGTTTACATTTCCCATATATACCTGCAGTTCAATTTTAAAATAATTGGTACCACAAAATAATAGCAATCTATTGTATCCGGAACTTCTTTACAAATTAGCTTGGTATTTCCTATCCTTAAAAATTTATAACAGAAAATAATTAAGGACCTATTTGTTTAAAGTAGGTATTCAAGTATATCATCTCTACCTTCAGGTCAGGTTTATACAAGCACAATTAATAGCCAAAGAACAATTAATTAATACAGCGATTTTGTTCGTAAATATATCTTTTTTGTTATTTATTTTCACATTACTTGGCTCCTAGATTTTTTTAAACATTTTTTTCAAGTTTATCATATCAAAACATATAAAATAAAACCATAAAATAATTTTGGCCAACTTTTTGGGTCAAATACCCCACTGTGCAACGTGACGTAGGTTACGATAATTATTTAACACAGTGTATAACCTGGTCTGCAAATAGGGAACTTATCTGTAAAAAAATCCACTTCTTTACCGATTCAATGTGACCTTGAGACGCTCTTACTTGGTAAAAACCAAAAACTCATGGTATATTTAAAAGGTCCCCAAAAAAATTAAGAGAGAGAAGAGTACGCACAAATACGAAATGAAATGTGATAGTGTTTAGTGATAAAAAAACACTCCAGAAAAACATATTCTAGGATCTAAAAACAAATCTACACAAACACATACGTTTGACAGTATCAAGTACACTTTACATTTTTGTTCGTAGTCATAGTTCATGAATCCTGTTTAGAATATAGGTATAGGTTGTTAAGAAGATAGATCTCTATTGCTGATTCGAAAACATCACTAAATTGCGTCTTTCGTTTCTTTGATACCAACTATATCTTCATTAATGTTGTTACTATATCTGTTTTCTTTATATCCGAAACTCAGAATGTCTGCGAATATTATGATAGACACTCAAGACTATGTATAATTATCGGCATTCGACGATATAATAAGAGTAAAAATCACTGGATATCCCCACTGACTGCGAATTACTTTGTTTCTACAAAGTGTATACCGATTATAAAGTGATGAAATTGTGCAAGGTCAACAAGCGACCGACGGAATGATTTAAGATAGCTATACTAGTCATATCAAACAATTTTCTCAGCCAATACCACTGGCTGGCACTGCAATAAATCTTCATATGTGTTGATATTATTGAAAAGGTACATAGCCTTAAAAATGATGATAAACTGACGTAGCGATCAGACGAACTTTGTGTGAATAGTAAAGAGAAAATTAAATGCTTTCATCAAGTCCTTGGACCAGTCACTATTGCTGATACGACAGTAGAACATTATTTTTATTCATTCGCACATGAGTCTTTGGATGTCTTTATAGTAATGTTGACAAGTAATAATGACTGTTGCTTACAACGCAATTCTCTTTCTTCCATCAAGTAATTATACTGTAAAAAATTATCAGCAAGATCATACAGATTGGAAACCTAAGCTGGATTTTTGTGGTTACCACTGTCCAAAGAGTGTTCATTTTTGCATTGTTTTAAAGTAGGCCCTACCCGGTTGTGTTTTCAACCAATTCAACGTGCTTAACTAATTTAAGAGAATAGAATATCCCCGCACTACCAATTTCGTATCTACATCTTGGTAAAGATGTGAAGCAACTTCGTACATCATAAAGGTTTATTTACACACATCAGTGACTTGTCAGTTCCATACTTGTCTCAGTGAAATCTGTACTCAGTAAATCTGAAAACATACGTCGGCAACGATATTTTTCAAATTTCGTTGACGTATTTCTATACACGTTGTGAAAATTTTACACCCTTTAAGCCAGTGCAAAAAGAATTAAATTATATAAATATAAGAAGAACTAAAGGAAATACTAAAATTTTAAGGGAAAAAATTGTAGATTAAGAAAGTGAGCAGGGTGGGCCAAATTGAATCATTTAAAGAGAAACTCTTGTTTCTATTAGAGATAAACGAAAATAATATCAGTGTCTGAACCTCGATTTTTATAAGAACAGTGCCGTTATAAGATATTTGGTTCCCCAGGGCTGGGTTGGACGAATGAAGCGAGTGCGCCTCTTTTCATACAAAATTAAAAATAAGTTCTAGTTCTAATGTTAGTTCTAGTTTTACATCAATTCAAATGTACACAGCTGCCAAATCAGTTTGTAAAGTACAGTAATACCCCGACTTACGCTACCCCTTTTACGTAAATTCGGACTGGTCGTTCTCCTGCAACTCTAATTAATTTCGATCCATGTGTTCAGGTTGAATTTTTGCTATCGATTATAACCAATTTAAATTGGTTAAATTTACTTCAACCAATGGATCAGAGAGTTATTAAAAGATTTAAAGCGTACTATATGAGGCGATCGTTTGTATATCTACATGAAGCTATGAGACAAAACAACGAACTTTCTGTTAAAGACTTTTGGAAGCAATTTGGAAGAATTATCGAACAATCTTGGAATGAATGGAAGTTTCACAAAACACTTTAAATAACGTCCGGAAAAAATGTGTGCATTTTCTTTTTAACGCTGAAACCCAGGAAAAATCAACATCAGTTCCTGCTTAAATTGATAATGTGATCGAAGAATAAATAAATAAATAAATTTACAAGTCGATGGTGACGTTGTCCAAGAACTGCCAATCGCATATGTCCAGGGTATTATTGTACTCTCTTTCGGAAAGTATTAATTGTAGAGGCAACGAAGGCCTCTACAGTAAAGGTCTTCAGATGCACGGCTGAACCCAATCCAACCCAACCCTGCATATTTGAATTGAAGTAAAATTAGAACTAACACTAGACCTAAAACAAGAATCATTCGGGTTTAGCTGTCTTGAGAGTTATACAGCTAAATTCGCATGTTTTCAGTTCTAGATCTTGAATTAGATCTAAGGATATAAAAAGTAGAAGTAATACTAGACCTAAAAGTGGAAAGATTCGTCTTCAGACGCACGTCTAGACCCAAAACTTTCCAGTTCTAGGCATAGTGATAGTTCTAGTTTTTCTTTAATTGAAATATACAAAGCTGCAACTCAGTTTGTAAAGTATAGTCTGTACCACGAGAAGTGAATGTGATTCATCGATTTCCGCAAGAATTTTGCGCATACGTTACAAATATTATGTCCGCACGTTGACGTGTGTTAGAGTGGAATGATTTCTAGCGCGTACGTCTATTCCGTACACTGTTAGGCGATGAATCACTTCCACTTCTCGTGGTACAGACTATACTTCATTTCAAAAACTTTTCACTGTGTGGAGGTCGTCATTAAAAAAGTCTTCAAATAACGGCTAAACCCAACACAATCCAACTCTGCATATTTGAACCTGAGCCGTCCTAAGATAGTCGGCCTCCCAGGGCTAGGGCAGATGAACGAAATGAGTGCGCCCTTTTCATACCAAATTCAATGCCAAGAAAAAGGTCTGAACCTCAGAGGAGAACTGTAGCCCTAATAGCACTTTAGAACGTGCGGCAAAGTATAAGAAACTTAATGGTCAAAGCCGGATGTCTCTTATGGTATATCTCTTATGACTATCTCTTATGGTTTTTAAAGTTGCAAATTCCGCTTCAGTGTCCCGTTTCCTCCATACTTCATGCATCCACTTTTGCTTCATCACCTGGTGCAACTTTTACTGATCGACGAGTGTAAATATGTGTCGAGAAATTAATATGGAGCTAACACATCACTAATGCGTGTAAATGGAAATTTGCACTGACATTGATGCAATACTGACGACAAAAATCGTCACTACGCCGGACGTGTGCGAATGTATTCATATAAAGCAAAGGCGACGATATTATTTATCACTGATGTGAAAAGAAAGATACGCTACGGAACTAATATGTGGTGAAGCCGTCACTGAACGACTTCAACCTCTGGTAATTACCGCTGCCACCAGAAACAGTATTTCGCGCTACCTAATTCTTAGTCTGAAGGACTCCTACCTGATCCTATCTATTCAAACAAGATTAAATGGCAAGCGCGCGGTCACTATTTCAGAACCGTGGGTTCTTGCACTAAGGCTCTCAGGAAATGTGAAATAAAACGACAAGTGTTCTAACCACACTTAATCTATATTTACAAAAATAACGAACAAAAAAAAAGTAAGATACAAAGTTAATCTTAAAAAACTACCTACGTGATACCCGACGTTACTTAAGGAGTCAAAACAAAATTAAAAATGAAAATGACCTGTCTGAACCTAACCCTGCAGCGAACTCTCGTTGACCGATAAATGATAGGGAGAACTGGCAAACAGACTTACCCCGGACGTGTATTCCAATCTGGTGGTCTCGGTGATGGGTCGCAACCTGGATTCTGTTGGAATCTTCTCGGGATAATCCGGGAAGACTTCTTCGACACAACACACCAAATCCTCAAGTGAACACGGTTTCCGACACGACGCGGATGCCCGAATCAGAAGTAAGTTGCCCTTGAAGCTGAGTCAAAATTCTCGATTTCGACGGGACTTAGAATTGGCGTTAAAGCGAATCTAAGTTTCGGTCTAACAGAGCGCTGGTTGAGTATTGGTTCGAAATCTTTCTAAGAACATATCTTTCGAAGTTGAATTGAAACTATGTTCAGAATTCTTTAATTATGACGTGTGCAAGGCCTTAAGTAACCTCGGGTCTTGGAGGGGTGCAAAACCTTCATTAGGCGTTCCCTAACGTCTGGACATCCCCGACACCTGGGGCCAATCCAAAATACGGGGCGGATATTTTACATTAATTTTCTGAGCCAATGAGGGAATTTGTGGAAGGGAAGAATTCCTCGCCCACAAGACCAGAAGATAACATCCGCCACTAACTAATCCCAAAAATCGTCACGTAATTTCCAAACAGTGGAAACCATCAAATTTTTACGTGATCTAACGTCTGAGTTTTTAACGACTTCTTCGTTTCGATTCGCATCTCCCCCATCAAACTGCGGATACATAATTTTTAATAAAATTTAACTCGAAGTCTAGTCTCTATACCGGACGTCGTTAACTTGAGACGTGATTTTTAGTTTCTAAAATAACGAAAGGCTGCACTCTAGGAATTTATTTTATTTCTTAAAACCGTTAAATAATTTTCGAATTATTACAAATACGTCACTGATGTGTGTAAATGACACTTTAATGTTTTAAAGTAGGCTGCATTTCTCTTCTCATTAGTCATCTAGGAAGACGCATAACTCGTGTGCAATATTTTGAATTCTGGTGAAAAATAAAATTGTAAACAAAAATTTAAGAATTACATTAATTTAAATGCGAATGTTAATGCGTAAATAAATGCGAAATCATAATATGCGAATGTTATTCTTAAATTAAGGGATTGCAATCAAAACGGGTTTTTATAATCCCGAGATTTCGGGATCAGAATATCTTAGATCATCCTGAGATTTATGAGCTACAATATGATTATCTCTTTGTGTATTTATTCCACAAGAAAATGCAAAACAATCCATTTCACTACCTAATCTTTAAATCACTTTATCTAGCTTGGGGAAGTACATAAATATTGAAGGAACAGTAATGTCGAATGGGTGCTTGCAGTGTCAACTGATAGCCTGATAGATTAAATTTTATCCTTCAAAAAATTGGAAATTAATGACATAAACATTACCCCGAAAATATAATTCATTACCTGAGATAACTTTGGAGATTGAAATATGTACGAGATCTTCCAGTTTTCTCTATTGACAATTTATATGTTTTACATACATATATTTATGGTTAATTATGATGTTACCGAAAAGATTTTCTCCAACAAAATGTTGAAAGGAGTGTATTTGTTGAAAATATGCGATATTGTTAAATTCCAAAATATTAAAGATGGGAATAATATTAAAAAATATTCAAAATACAGATTTAAATAAACCTAATAATAAATGTATATCTAATTTAAGTCCAAGATAACATGGGCCTGAAAGTGAGTTGGGTTATTTTGAGGTGATATGAAATCTAACACCAATCCAACTTAACCCAACATTAGGGAATTATATATAACAAAAAACCGACAATAATACACACACCGCATTAAACAAAACTAAAAATTGAAATAATTACAACATAATAAACCAAAACATCGAGAAAGTCCATTAAAATCCATAAAAATAAATATAACATCATTAAGTACAAAAATGCACTTATTTACTGTTTTTTGTTAAAATTTTATTTTGTATAAGAATCCAAAATATTGCACGCGAGTGAATTTATATTATGCTGTATTTTAATTATTAAATTGAAATACAATTAATAATTATTTTATTTTTAATTCTTTATTCAAATTTATTTTGTTGTCCATAGAAGTTTCTCAAGAAGAAAATGATTCTTATTTAAGGATTCTTTACTATCAACAAAACAAATTGTTAGTCTATCTATAAGAATACCCTTAGCAGTATGTTTGTCTTTAATAATTATTTATATGGTTCCATATCGTATTCGCGACAGGAAATGTTTTACAAAACTTACTCAGGTGTTGTAATTTTTCTGAATTTTTATGCTGATGAGCCTTTTTATATTAGTTATCATTGCATCACGAAACTAAATGAAATATTATTTAATTTAGAAACCACAGTTCCACAAATGTCGGAAACTCACCGGAACAGAAGAATTGGGTACAAAATACGACTCAATAAGCATGGAAAGTTCAACATCTCCCCCGGATCATCCCGATAGCGAAACTTCAAGCGGTGTTCACTCCAATGAAAGTAACGAGCACCATTGTAACCAACAAAACATCAATTTTCAAGAAGCCCGTCAACAGCAACAAGTTTTAGCGCAACAACCAGTACAGCAAAGAGTGATTTTGGAGCCTGACAGAGAACGCTTAAAATGGAAATCTTGCTCGTTGCATCGTTGTACTAGGCCGGAATCCATGGATAGTTCTCAAATAGCGAGTAAATACTATTCATTGAATCCGACCGGAAATGGTATTCACGAGCAATATGTTAGAAGATCGATTTGCCCGCACAATTTAAGTCAAGCTAAAAACTCCTCCGAGGATACTTTAGTAATATGTAGAAAATTGCAACCGTTTAAATTGGGAGAGAGCGGTTTATCATCGTCTGTTGATGATCAATTCGGAAGGTCGACAAATATGCGAATGAGTTCGTTTGAGAATAAATTCAAACACCACACCACATTTTCGACAGGTCCTTTATTGGTCAACAAAGCCAATTATGTGCAGCCCCCAAGCGCGCCAAATACCACAAATCCTGGAAATACAGGAAATCTTTACCAAAGGCACACGACCATACCATCTCATCACAACGGTATCGAACTGTACAATAATCAAGGGCACCAATTTAGAAAATAAGCCATGTAAGGCTACCCAAACAATAATTAAAAGTCAAACTCGTACTTCGCTTTTTGTAAATATATTTTTATTATATTTATATCGTGTATTTAATAACGTATTAGCAAATTTTGTACATATACTTATATAAAGTATTAATGCGTTTAAGTTATCGCGAGTATTACCAGTCCTTTTTGATATTTTGTATTTGTGTACATGACAATTTTAAAGCAAATAAACCGATTAACGTATGCCATTCTTAATTTTGATCTTTTATTTTGTGAATGATTGCGAGAGTTGGCTGATTAGATTACATCAAAAATCAGTTTCACACGTTGTCATTCGCACGTCGCAATTCGTCGTTTTTAAAAGTCACACTTCAAAATCCTTCGTGCCCAGTAGCATGGACGAAAGTCCGCACAAACCAAATCGAAAGACTGGTTTCATTTTGACTAAATCTAAAACCAAAGACTCAGCAACCAAAGACTATCAGATTGCGAGGCCGCACTTCAAAACTGGCGTCTGGAAGTTCATCAATTTTTTCATCCGTCATAAAAACCACAAAAGAATAACGTCCCAAAAGGCGAAATTAACGTTATCTCCAATTCTTTTTAATTCGCATAGAGACTTTTTGGAGGATAACCGTATGAAAAACGATTATGAGTTTTGTCTTGTTTCAGAGGAATTAGGAGATCAATCTAAACCGTTCGATAAAGAATTGCTTATGGAAAATGAGAAAGTTGAAGGCGAAACTGATCCCGCACAAAATAAAGCGGACACAAAAAAGTTTTTTAGCAAAATAAATATGGAGGGTCTTATGGTAAATTATTAAATTATTTTGTCGTTTTTGCCCTAATTTGTTTTTTATTAGAAATTATTCGCTGATCTTCATCGCAGAAAACGTGCAAAAGAATTAAAATTACGTAAATTAAGTACTTCCGCGTCTGTTGAATCTTCAAATCGTATTTCATCGAACCAAGAAAAAGAAGAAATAGAAACTTTAAAGCAAGAATCTTCAGTCACTGAAGAATCATCAGATGCAGAAAAATATAACAACAAATCGACGAATATAGCAACCCCGGCAAATTCACCTCTTAATGATAAAGATAAAAGTGAAGAAGATGGAACGTTAAACCTTTTGGAAAGCGTAAGAACTAAATTGGTCGATTATTTAAGCGAGGAAGAAAGCGTTAATTCCTTAAGAGCCACCTACAACGAGACGAAGCAATGCGATGAGTTAACCGATAATTATTGGACAAAAAGGATTTTTCTTACATTAGATAATGACAGTTTGAAATATGAATCAAGCAGCGATGATGTTTCATCGTTACGAAATAATTCTTTTCAAGTTTTGTCGGACGATGTTAACACCCAATTTTCAAAGGACTCGATCTACTCAAGACAAAGTTTTAAGGGAAACAATTTCGATTTGAGCCAATCGTTTCTAGAGGAAGACGTAACTTCAGAAGCTACCTCGCCAGTTGCATCTTCATCTAGCAGACGAACTATGACGCCTATTGACGATCAAATGAAGTTCCCAAAAAGGTTATCTTGTCACGAGCTAAACTCGCAAGTGCAAGATGATTCAAATAACGAAACGATTGAAAGTGAAAATGAGGAAGTTAAGAGTGATGATGTGATGGTATCGAAAACGTGCGAGCGAGGAATTGATGTTTTTGAAGATGAAGATGTTTCTCTTTGCACAACGGGCGTTGGAAGCACAGCTGCTTTTATTGATGAGAATGATTCATCAATTGCAGCTTCATCTAGTAAAGGAACGATGGCGATGTACCCATCATTGCAGTCAATTCCTTTTAATAATTCAACCGAGCCCCCAAAAATTATGTCTAATCAAGAAGTAAATACGGAAATGGAAGATGATCCAAAGAATGAAAATGAAAATGCGAAGGAAGAAGTTAAAAGCGATGATTTAACGCTATCTCAAACTTGCGATCGAGGAGTTGACGCTTTAGTAGATAAAACGTCTTCCCTTTGCACAACGGGCGTTGGAAGCACCGCAGCTCTTATTGATGATGAACCAAAATCAAATCAAACAATAGAAGTATTAAACGAAAATGAAAATGCAAAGGAAGAAGTTAAAAGTGATGATTTAACGCTATCTCAAACTTGCGATCGAGGAGTTGACGCTTTAGTAGATAAAACATCTTCTCTTTGCACAACGGGCGTTGGAAGCACCGCAGCTCTTATTGATGATGAACCAAGATCAAATCAAACAACGGAAGTTTTAAACGAAGATTTCATGAATTTAGAAGATGAAATGTATGATACAAGCAATGATTACTATGATATTGTAGCCATCCCAACAGGTAGTCAAGATATAATAGACGAAGAAGAGCCGTATTTGATAAACGATACTGTAGAAGAAACCTCCATAGATGAGGATTTCAAAAATTTAAACGATGAAAATGTAATTTATGAGGCTGAAATTGATGATTATGAGATGCAAGATCCAAAAACTACAGAGCTCTTATTCGCTTCTAAATATATGAATGAAGAAAACGAAATGAAACACGACGAAGATAAAAATCGAGAGAACACCGTTGAAGATGTGAGATATGAGGCTGAGAGCCAAACGAACGATGTTATTGTCTTGGAAAAAGATGAGATGACCTCGTTAACTAAAAAAATCGAGTTAGAAGCGATGATACGAAACGAAATCACCAACAATTTCCAATTAGCCTTGGAGAACAAAAATCTTATGATGGTCACGGCTGAAGATCAACTAAGAACTGAAGAAATCGAAATTACTTCTAATAAATCAAATTCGGCGAATAACGTTAAACATAATCCCACTGAAGAAAACATTCCGAACGTGCATCTTACAGATTCGATTACGTCAGATCTTTTAAGCAATTTAGACTTAATAGTTCTTACGAGAAAAGATGATGTTGGAAACGCAGGATCAGATTCGGGAATATACATGAGTAAAAACGCTTCCCGCATCACCACTTTAACTTTCAGAGAAAGTCCAACAATTAACCAACAACCAATCGATGACAAACCTTTAAAAATAGAAGGGGAAATTAATTCAGAAAGCGATGTTGTTGAAGATAAGAAAAATGTCGAACTACAAGATGATTTAAACAAAATTAACGAAGACTCTAAAGAATTCGAAGAAATCTTCGATTATGACATTGAAACGCAAATGAATCAAGAGGCGATCCTCGAAAGTTTAAAAGAAAATTATGCCCCTCAAACGAGAAATCCCGACATGGTTTACGCTCAAGCCGAAGCCGATATCAAATTGATGATCAAAGAACTTCTTCGCGAAACTGAAGATATTAAAGAGTCAATAATCGCGACGAAATTGCGATCAAAAAGTTCATCGGATGAAATGTGTAAAGTCGTTGAAGATATGGTGATTAATTTGGTGAATGATGATGTTCCAAATACAGCTGATACAAAAAGAAATGAAAAAGAAACTCCTAAAGATGCAAGAGACACGATTCAAGACATCTTGAACACGATAATTGAAAAAGTATATACTAACGTTCAGGCGAAAGCCGAGGAAAATGCGGTATCGGTAAATTATTGTTTGGTACGTAACAATTTTCATGATAAATCTAAGAAGCACGATTCTAGGGTTGTCACAGCGAATAAACTCTTCCGAGCATTCTACAAGATCAAGAGAAATTTCAACACAGTTGGTCCAAAAGTAACCGTAATCAATTTATCTCCAACATCGCAACGTTTTTTGAGAAGCGACGAAAAATTAACCAACAGAATTCGAAGATCCGCCGCTTTATTGATGGCCCTCTACGAAGAAATGAGAGATTACTCTTATTATAGTTGCACATCAAACATTTTATGTGATTTATACGAAAGTATGAGCAAAAACGAACGATTTTTGAATCATCAACAAATTCCGAGATGTTCTAATTTTATAACGAACGTAAATAGTAACGTCTTTTTTAACTATCAGACCATCGCTGATGTTGACGTTAAAGTTGAGTCAAATGAAGAACCGGAAACGTCAACGACGCAATTTTTGGATAAGCCTAATTGTTCAACCAGCAACGAAGAGGGTTCTTCCGCGGTTTTGCCGTCATTTAAAAATCTTCCAGCGTCAGCGTCAAATTCGAGTTTTTATTCGGATGAAGAAGAAATGCCTTATTCGGGAATTCTGCCGAATTTGAGATACACTTATCACTCGCAAGAAGAGATTAATACCGTTGAAGAAATTATGAAAATTGATGATAATATTGCGGTTAATGCAGGAAGAGATCTGGGTCTTGATGTACCATTAACTGAGTCATTATCAAACGATTCGATCCATGCCGAAGTTGCCATCAACGATTCAGAAAATTTTATTATACTTAAAGATTTGTCGATGGCTTAAGATAATTTAACATTAATATATTTAACTATCGATTACCATTAAATATATTTTCCATATATGCATACAATCTTTTATGTCTTATTATGTTTTAAGTATCTATTCAACATATACTATTCTAATTAATATTATCTCCTTCACACACTTCAAAAGTTAGAATGTCATGATGTATTCATTCACCTGCCGATGTTGTCCATTTAACAAGTATTTTTTTTAAATCAGATCATGGAGAAACCCGTGAGATTGATTTAAATGAACCGGTAAGTATCGATTTTAAATTATACAAATACAGATGGGTTGTTTTGTATATATTCTGCTTTTAGTCGTTCGTGAAATTTGTACAATATCTTAAACTAAGCGCTATCACGAATATTGTAAAACGTTTGTTGTCTTGCCACGAATTAAACTTGCATGTGCAAGATCATCAAAATAATGAAAAGATGAAAATTAAAATACGGAAGTTAAGAGTGGTGATGTGACGCCACCTCAAACGTGCGAGCGAGGAATTGACGTTTTTGAAAATAAAATGTTTTCTCTTTGCACAACGGGCATTGAAAGCACAGCTGCTTTTATTGATGAGAATGATTCATCAATTGCAGCTTCATCTAGCAAAGGGACAATGGCGATGTACCCATCATTGCAGTTCATTCCTTTTACTAATCCAACTGAGCCTCCAAAAATTATGTCTAGTCAAGAAGTAAACACGGAGATCGAAGATGATCCAAAGAATGAAAATGAAAATGCGAAGGAAGAAGTTAAAAGCGATGATTTGACGCTATCTCAAACGTGCGATCGAGGAGTTGACGCTTTAGTAGATAAAACATCTTCTCTTTGCACAACGGGCATTGGAAGCACCGCAGCTCTTAATGATGATGAACCAAAATCAAATCAAACAATGGAAGTATTAAACGAAAATGAAAATGCAAAGGAAGAAGTTAAAAGTGATGATTTAACGCTATCTCAAACTTGCGATCGAGAAGTTGACGCTTTAGTAGATAAAACATCTTCTCTTTGCACGACGGGCGTTGGAAGCACCGCAGCTCTTATTGATGATGAACCAAAATCAAATTAAACAACAGAAGTATTAAATGAAGATTTCATGAATTTAGAAGATGAAATGTTTGATATGAGCAATGATTACTATGATATTGTAGCCATCCCAACAGGCAGTCAAGGTATAATAAACGAAGAAGAACCATATTTGATAAACGATACTGTAAAAGAAACCTCCATAGATGAGGATATCAAAAATTTAAACGATGAAGATGCAATTTATGAGGCTGAAATTGATGATTTTGAGATGCAAGATCCAAAGATTACAAAGTTCTTATTCGCTTCTAAATATATGAATGAAGAAAACGAAACGAAACACGACGAAGATAAAAATCAAGAAAACACCGTTGATGATTTGAGATATGAGGCTGAGAGCCAAACGAACGATGTTATTGTCTTGGAAAAAGATGAAATGATCTCGTTAACTAAAAAAATTGAATTGGAAGCGATGATACGAAACGAAATCACCAACAATTTCAAATTAGCCTTGGACAACAAAAATCTTGTGATGGTCACGGCTGAAGATCAACTAAGAACTGAAGAAATCGAAATTACTTCTAATGAATCAAATTAGGCGAATAACATTAAACATAATCCCACTGAAGAAAACATTCCGAACGTGCATCTTACAGATTCGATTACGTCAGATCTTTTAAGCAATTTAGACTTAATAGTTCTTACGAGAAAAGATGAAGTTGGAAACGCAGGATCAGATTCGGGAATATACATGAGTAAAAACGCTTCCCGCATCACCACGTTAACTTTCAGAGAATGTCCAACAATTAACCAACAACCAATCGATGACAAACCTTTAAAAATAGAAGGGGAAATTAATTCAGAAAGCGATGTTGTTGAAGATAAGAAAAATGACGAATTACAAGATGATTTAAACAAAATTAACGAAGACTCTAAAGAATTCGAAGAAATCTTCGATTATGATATTGAAACGCAAATGAATCAAGAGGCGATCCTTGAAAGTTTAAAAGAAAATTATGTCCCTCAAACGAGAAATCCCGACATGGTTTACGCTCAAGCCGAAGCCGATATCAAATTGATGATCAAAGAACTTCTTCGCGAAACTGAAGATATTAAAGAGTCAATAATCGCGACGAAATTGCGATCAAAAAGTTCATCGGATGAAATGTGTAAAGTCGTTGAAGATATGGTGATTAATTTGGTGAATGATGATGTTCCAAATACAGCTGATACAAAAAGAAATGAAAAAGAAACTCCTAAAGATGCAAGAGACACGATTCAAGACATCTTGAACACGATAATTGAAAAAGTATATACTAACGTTCAGGCGAAAGCCGAGGAAAATGCGGTATCGGTAAATTATTGTTTGGTACGTAACAATTTTCATGATAAATCTAAGAAGCACGATTCTAGGGTTGTCACAGCGAATAAACTCTTCCGAGCTTTCTACAAGATCAAGAGAAATTTCAACACAGTTCGTCCAAAAGTAACCGTAATCAATTTATCTCCAACATCGCAACGTTTTTTGAGAAGCGACGAAAAATTAACCAACAGAATTCGAAGATCCGCCGCTTTATTGATGGCCCTCTACGAAGAAATGAGAGATTACTCTTATTATAGTTGCACATCAAACATTTTATGTGATTTATACGAAAGTATGAGCAAAAACGAACGATTTTTGAATCATCAACAAATTCCGAGATGTTCTAATTTTATAACGAACGTAAATAGTAACGTCTTTTTTAACTATCAGACCATCGCTGATGTTGACGTTAAAGTTGAGTCAAATGAAGAACCGGAAACGTCAACGACGCAATTTTTGGATAAGCCTAATTGTTCAACCAGCAACGAAGAGGGTTCTTCCGCGGTTTTGCCGTCATTTAAAAATCTTCCAGCGTCAGCGTCAAATTCGAGTTTTTATTCGGATGAAGAAGAAATGCCTTATTCGGGAATTCTGCCGAATTTGAGATACACTTATCACTCGCAAGAAGAGATTAATACCGTTGAAGAAATTATGAAAATTGATGATAATATTGCGGTTAATGCAGGAAGAGATCTGGGTCTTGATGTACCATTAACTGAGTCATTATCAAACAATTCGATCCATGCCGAAGTTGCCATCAACGATTCAGAAAATTTTATTATACTTAAAGATTTGTCGATGGCTTAAGATAATTTAACATTAATATATTTAACTATCGATTACCATTAAATATATTTTCCATATATGCATACAATCTTTTATGTCTTATTATGTTTTAAGTATCTATTCAACATATACTATTCTAATTAATATTATCTCCTTCACACACTTCAAAAGTTAGAATGTCATGATGTATTCATTCACCTGCCGATGTTGTCCATTTAACAAGTATTTTTTTTAAATCAGATCATGGAGAAACCCGTGAGATTGATTTAAATGAACCGGTAAGTATCGATTTTAAATTATACAAATACAGATGGGTTGTTTTGTATATATTCTGCTTTTAGTCGTTCGTGAAATTTGTACAATATCTTAAACTAAGCGTTATCACGAATATTGTAAAACGTTTGTTGTCTTGCCACGAATTAAACTTGCATGTGCAAGATCATCAAAATAATGAAAAGATGAAAATTAAAATACGGAAGTTAAGAGTGGTGATGCGACGCCACCTCAAACGTGCGAGCGAGGAATTGACGTTTTTGAAAATAAAATGTTTTCTCTTTGCACAACGGGCATTGAAAGCACAGCTGCTTTTATTGATGAGAATGATTCATCAATTGCAGCTTTATCTAGCAAAGGAACAATGGCGATGTACCCATCATTGCAGTTCATTCCTTTTACTAATCCAACTGAGCCTCCAAAAATTATGTCTAGTCAAGAAGTAAACACGGAGATCGAAGATGATCCAAAGAATGAAAATGAAAATGCGAAGGAAGAAGTTAAAAGCGATGATTTGACGCTATCTCAAACGTGCGATCGAGGAGTTGACGCTTTAGTAGATAAAACATCTTCTCTTTGCACAACGGGCATTGGAAGCACCGCAGCTCTTCATGATGATGAACCAAAATCAAATCAAACAATGGAAGTATTAAACGAAAATGAAAATGCAAAGGAAGAAGTTAAAAGTGATGATTTAACGCTATCTCAAACTTGCGATCGAGAAGTTGACGCTTTAGTAGATAAAACATCTTCTCTTTGCACGACGGGCGTTGGAAGCACCGCAGCTCTTATTGATGATGAACCAAAATCAAATTAAACAACAGAAGTATTAAATGAAGATTTCCTGAATTTAGAAGATGAAATGTTTGATATGAGCAATGATTACTATGATATTGTAGCCATCCCAACAGGCAGTCAAGGTATAATAAACGAAGAAGAACCATATTTGATAAACGATACTGTAGAAGAAACCTCCATAGATGAGGATTTCAAAAATTTAAACGATGAAGATGCAATTTATGAGGCTGAAATTGATGATTTTGAGATGCAAGATCCAAAGATTACAAAGCTCTTATTCGCTTCTAAATATATGAATGAAGAAAACGAAACGAAACACGACGAAGATAAAAATCAAGAAAACACCGTTGATGATTTGAGATATGAGGCTGAGAGCCAAACGAACGATGTTATTGTCTTGGAAAAAGATGAAATGATCTCGTTAACTAAAAAAATTGAATTGGAAGCGATGATACGAAACGAAATCACCAACAATTTCAAATTAGCCTTGGACAACAAAAATCTTGTGATGGTCACGGCTGAAGATCAACTGAGAACTGAAGAAAACGAAATTACTTCTAATGAATCAAATTCGGCGAATAACATTAAACATAATCCCACTGAAGAAAACATTCCGAACGTGCATCTTACAAATTCGATTACGTCAGATCTTTTAAGCAATTTAGACTTAATAGTTCTTACGAGAAAAGATGATGTTGGAAACGCAGGATCAGATTCGGGAATATACATGAGTAAAAACGCTTCCCGCATCACCACTTTAACATTCAGAGAGAGTCCAACAATTAACCAACAACCAATCGATGACAAACCTTTAAAAATAGAGGGGAAATTAATTCAGAAAGCGATGTTGTTGAAGATAAGAAAAATGACGAATTACGAGATGATTTAAACAAAATTAACGAAGACTCTAAAGAATTCGAAGAAATCTTCGATTATGACATTGAAACGCAAATGAATCAAGAGGCGATCCTTGAAAGTTTAAAAGAAAATTATGCCCCTCAAACGAGAAATCCCGACATGGTTTACGCTCAAGCCGAAGCCGATATCAAATTGATGATCAAAGAACTTCTTCGCGAAACTGAAGATATTAAAGAGTCAATAATCGCGACGAAATTGCGATCAAGAAGTTCATCGGATGAAATGTGTAAAGTCGTTGAAGATATGGTGATTAATTTGGTGAATGAAGATGTTCCAAATACAGCTGATACAAAAAGAAATGAAAAAGAAACTCCTAAAGATGCAAGAGACACGATTCAAGATATCTTGAACACGATAATTGAAAAAGTATATACTAACGTTCAGGCTAAAGCCGAGGAAACTGCGGTATCGGTAAATTATTGTTTGGTACGTAACAATTTTCATGATAAATCTAAGAAGCACGATTCTAGGGTTGTCACAGCGAATAAACTCTTCCGAGCATTCTACAAGATCAAGAGAAATTTCAACACAGTTGGTCCAAAAGTAACCGTAATCAATTTATCTCCAACATCGCAACGTTTCTTGAGAAGCGACGAAAAATTAATCAACAGAATTCGAAGAACCGCCGCTTTATTGATGGCCCTCTACGAAGAAATGAGAGATTACTCTTATTATAGTTGCACATCAAACATTTTATGTGATTTATACGAAAGTATGAGCAAAAACGAACGATTTTTGAATCATCAACAAATTCCAAGATGTTCTAATTTTATAACGAACGTAACTATCAGACCATCGCTGATGTTGACGTTAAATTAGAGTCAAACGAAGAACCGGAAACGTCGACGACGCAATTTTTGGATAAGCCTAATTGTTCAACCAGCAACGAAGAGGGTTCTTCCGCGGTTTTGCCGCCGTTTAAAAATCTTCCAGCGTCAGCGTCAAATTCGAGTTTTTATTCGGATGAAGAAGAAATTCCTTATTCGGGAATTCTGCCGAATTTGAGATACACTTATCACTCGCAAGAAGAGATTAATACCGTTGAAGAAATTATGAAAATTGATGATAATATTGCGGTTAATGCAGGAAGAGATCTGGGTCTTGATGTACCATTAACTGAGTCATTATCAAACGATTCGATCCATGCCGAAGTTGCCATCAACGATTCAGAAAATTTTATTATACTTAAAGATTTGTCGATGGATTAAGATAATTTAACATTAATATATTTAACTATCGATTACCATTAAATATATTTTCCATTTAAACATATAATTTTTTTATCATGTCTTGTTACGTTTCAAGTGTCTATTCAACATGCACTATTCTGATTAATATTATCTCTTATCTTTCACATACTTCAAAAGTTAGAGTGTCATGACTCGGTGTGGCATTCACCTGCTGTGTTTGCCCACTTAACAAGTATTCTTTAATGCAATCATGGAGAGAAACTGTGAGGTTGATTTAAATGAAGCTGGAAGTGTCGATTTTAAATTATACAAATATAGATGGGTTGTTTTGTTTATATACTGCTTTTACTCGTGTGTGAATTTTGCGCAATATCTTCAATTTAGCATTATCACCAATATTGTAGAACGGTAAGTGATAATTTTATAAAGCAATTGTTTCTTTTAAATATTTTTTTTAGTTATTATGACTTAGAAACATTTGATGTTAGCTGGACTTCTTTGGTTTTTATGATCAGTTACATAGTTTTATTCATCCCAGTTAGTTATTTAATGGAAAAATATGTGCGTAATTACTTTATGTTATCACTCAATAAACCTAGAATTTTTAGGATTTACGAAAAATCTCATTAGGCATCTCGTTCTTAACCACCATAGGGACGTTAATCAAAATATTTTCAATTCATCAAAACACATATTACGTCGTCTTAATAGGGCAAACGTTTTGTGCTGTTGGCCAAGTTTTCATGATGAGCATTCCATCAAAATTAGCAGCTGTTTGGTTTGGAAAAGATGAAGTATCAACAGCTACAGCTTTTGCTGTTGTTGGTACACAATTAGGTTGGATCAAAAGATGCATGTAAATATGATCATTAATTTGATGATATTTTTAGGGGTTGCTATTGGTTGTTTTGTGCCACCTAAAGTAGTTGCGAATCATGACAATCTCGATGAAGTAGGTGATGAACTGTACCAATTGGTATTGTATAATTTAATTGTGATGTTGGCTTCTTTTGCATTAACTGTTATGTGTAAGTTTTGAATGCATAACAGAACATTTTCAATTAATAATCTGATTAGTTTTCAGAGCTAAACCCTATACACCGCCAAATCAAATTCAATTTATGGCTTCCGCTAATCCAATAAAATTGGATTATTTTAAGTCGCTCAAAAACATATTTACTAATCGCGACTTTTTATTTCTTATAATCGCAATTGGACTTAGTAATGGAATTTGGAATACTTTTGGCATTGAGTTTAATACGATTTATTTGAATTATTTTCCGGTAAAGTACACACACAATTAATATACTGATTTCCATAAAAATTGCAACACATAAAAATTCGTTGAGCAATTTTATTGAAATTTTCATTAACGATGTCTTTAATTAGAACAAATAAACGTGACTTGTTATCAATCAAAAAAATCAACGCTATGGCCATCAGGAGTGCATATAAGTCGTATTTTATAAATGATTTATAAAAGAACATCCCCCTATGCCCCTGACGAAGTAATACTAGCAGATCGTTTCAACATTCTCAATGGTAAATAATCAACAGAGCCAGTTGCTGGTGAATATAAAAGAAAAATGCAAAGAACTTGTTAGTAAATATAGTGCTATAAAAATAAATCTGCAAAAACTGACGATTATCTACATATACCGATCACCAAAATCAGATATAGAAGAATTTTGAAACATTTTAGAAGAAGTATTATTGCAACATTCACCGCAAACATTTTATAGAAACAGCTAAAATAAAGTAAAGGCGCAACATGGATGTTATTCCTTGACTTAACTAGATCATTTGTGATTTATCTGACCGATCAGACTGAAGTAAATTTTGTCATAATGTCTTTAAGTAATACGTCTGCAGTTGGTTACGACGAAGTTCCGGTCTCTGTTCTAACAGTTTGCGTCGATTATCTCGATGAATCTTTAAGCAATATTATAAATCTATTTGGTTCAGCAACTTAATCACACCATTTAAAAATTACCTCAGTAAGGCTATCAGCACTTTAATATCTAACGTCACAAAGGTATTTGAAAAGATAGTACCGATGAGATTTAAAGCTATATTCGCATAAATCAAATACTGAACAAGTCACAAAATGGTTATATTGAGAAAAATCCCCAACTAGAGCGATTCTTCAATTGATAGAAAGAATTTTAAGTGGGATAACAACGAATTTGTCAATTGCTTAATGATCGATCTAACCAAAGCATTTAACAAAGCTTCCCTTTCTTTTATATATCTATGATCATCCTAGAGAAATTGATGGTGTACTGATATTATTCACGGATGATTCCACTACAACATTAATTGCGAAAACGGAACAACAATTGTCAACAAAAATGCAGAATAACCTCAGTACTGCACAACTGGTTTTCTAACAACAACCTTCAACCTAATATAGAAAAAACAAACATACAAACATAATGATTGTAGGTGCTGCAGTGACCAACTGTGACAACAATTTGCAACTCAATGGCAAACAACTTTTCTGTGTAGAAAAAATGATGTTCTTGGGTGTTAAAATTTATGTGAATCTTTCATGGAATTAACGATTTAGCTATCAAGATAAATCGAACTTATTATGCGTCGAAAACTACTTCGTGTCGCATAATACGCATACTATGGTCTGTGCATTTTTGTAAAGATGGAAATTATATTTATAATTATTTCATCACTCCTTGTATGAGGACTGTGTTACGCTCCACAAAAAATGTTGGATTTTTACGTCCTCCACGCATCAGTCTGACCCTCTTACAACCATCGTGGGCGCACAAGACACTTGTCCCTAAACACAATCCGATGCAATTATAGCTCCCATTTCACTCTTTCGTTGCTCCATTCTAGCCTGTATAGACGGTGAAGAGGAAGACATAAAAATGGACGATATGAAGCCGTGAAACTTTATCCAATCAACAGACGACATGAACATTTTGGGTTCTACACCTCTCATTCAATTATTTGCAATTGATCAAGCTGTTGAAAATCTATCTCTTGTGGCCAAAAATCTTAAAAAAACGTTCTTCGCGATCCCTAGTCCTGCAAGAATGGCCATATGCAGGGCCTCGTTGTTGCAACTGTTCCTCGTACCATTTGGCCCAACATCTCAATACCGCTGTAACATTTCGGTTTATACGACTCTTAGCGAACGTTTGAGATCCCTCATACCAATAATATGGCCACGTTAAAAACTGAAATTTCACACATTCAAAAACCTTAGCACGATGTATCGTCTTTTTCAATCGGTTCTGGTGGTTTTATAGACAGAGCAAAAAGCAAACCAATCGTTATAAAATTCTCATCACTGTCTGGCGCAAACGCATTATCAGAAACGTGGCTATCATCGAGCATATCGGATTCTTTGAATTCTCCATAAATTATGACGTCAGGATAGATCATCCAGAGGATTGAGAGGGAGATTTTTCAATGATCATATTAAATACGTTGCTGAGTAGGTGCAAGATATTAAATTTGCAATTGGAGTAGTTTAGAGACCTCCCAGAGGAATTTTGGAATAATTTAGGATAATTGATTATAATTTGTTTGAATATCCATTTTACCAGTAACGTGCAATGAATCAAATAAAAAATACAAAACGTCTTTTCTTTGTACTTTAACTAGTCATTTTTTTCAGATAAAAGAAATGTGTCACAGATTTTATTTAACTCACATTCGTTAACTTTTTATTTTGTGTACTGCGTCTTTATTACATTTTAAATTGTTTTAATTAACTTATAATTGTGAGTATGAAAATCTAATTAATTTCTTATGCTGACTTGTCTCCGAAGATGGCGATTAGCCGAAACTAGTAAGACATTATTTTTTAAATAAAAGGCCAGTTAAAGTACAAAGAAAAAACGTTATATATTATTTATTTGATTCAATTTCGGATAAGTTCGAGACTTGCATCAACAATATTGATTATGACCACCTTGACTACATGGGTGATTTGATTATTAAATGGGTGTAGTTTATTTGCTTTGCAGGATAAACAGACAACGTATTTTTTGGAGTAAAACTTCGATCGGGTAATTAATAATAATATTTATTGATTCATATACAGTGTGTTAACTAATTATCAAGCGTCATAATCAACTTCGAAATCTGGGAAACGTTGATTGAATTGTGTATACAGCTTTGTAAGGAATAAACCCAATTATCGTCCGCATTCTGCGAACCGCTTCGATAATGTGCCATTAAAATAAAGGCATCATGTTCCGGTGTGAACGTCATAATGAAAGAAATAAAAATCTGAAAGAAATTCTCATTGAACGTTTTCGTTATTTTAATTTGTTTATTGACTTACAGGTTAAATCAATCGCTAGACACAACGATAGCTCTAAGAACTGTTTGGAGAAATATAATGGCAGCAAAAAATGGTTAAAGAATAAAGAAAATCCGGAAACACACAAAGCATACGACAATCGCGACAATAATAATCTAATAACGTTCGATCTGCTGTCAACATCTGGTTAAAATCTGATTACTAATTTAAAAATATCGCCGTTACCACTACACAATGAGATAGATAACCAACATTACAACATGACGTAGGTTACGATAATTATTTAACACAGTGTAAGTACATAAACAGTACAGTTATGCAAAAAGAAATAATAACAATAAGAAAATAACAATCAATTAAAACAAAGAACCAAAGAGGATTGAGTCAGCTTGGCTAGGACCAGACAATGGTGTAAGCCTACTGTTTTTCATCAATCCTCAATTTACCTTACATACAACTAATAGAAGTTAACTAAAGCTAAACGATATACGTCGCAGATTCAAAGAAGAGAAAAAAAGAATGAAAGCAAAACAAAAATTTTAATGAAAATAAGAAAAAGAAATATAATATAAAAATAAAACAATATTTGCTTTTTAAACGTATTAAGTAGAAAATATGTATTAGAATAACTAGTAAAAAAACTATTTTAAGTAAATGAAAACATCCCAGAAAGAAAGATTGAAAGGGGAAGAGGACAACACGGAACTCTCAAGATCATACTCAAGATCATTTTGTTGGTTAAGTAAACGTTTCTTTACTGTTATTTTAAATGTACAACACGATAAACGTTTTAAAGAATCAGGTAGATGGCTGTACAAATTAGGCACACAATAAGAGAACGATCTTTTATAAATTTCATAATTGTGCCTAGGTATTGTTAAGGCATGCCGGTGCCTAACATTGACATTATGATCAGTTCTGTAGCGTATTCTATTGTATAGGTACGGCGAACTACTAAACACAATGACTTTATGATATAAACATAATGAGTGGAGAACTCTTCTACGAGCCATGTTTAACCAACCCACCCAGCCAAGTGACTGAGATATATGCTTTTTATTCCGTAAATAAACCGCAAACATGAATTTTATAACTTTTGAATTTTATGAGTGGTTACACTGTCCAAACAAGAATTATATACAAGAGCTCCGTAATTAAAAATGGAGAGCACTAAAGTGTCACATAAATGAATTTTTAGTTTAGTACTTAAAATGTGCTTATTAGAATATAACAGTTTTAAAGTGGAATAAGCTCTTTGAAGTAGGGAAGCAACATGCTTCCTAAATCTGAGGTCCTCCTCGATGATCATATTCTTCACACTGTCCCCAAAATTCAGTGTGTGTCCATCAACTATAATATTAAGGTTGGATTTGACATACCGAACTGCACCCGCACCACCGAAAACCATCACGGATGACTTTGAGCCATTAACACAAAGATTAAGCTTTTTTGCAAGTTGAATTAAGTTTTCAACATCAATATTTATATTTCTTTCCGCATTTAATAAATCAGTAAGATCAAAAGAATAGCGTTATATTTTAACACATTAGCTAACTCACACGTATAATAAAATGCAGAAGAACGAGCATTATGGAAGGAGATAACTTGTGAACGGTTGGCAAGAAAACTTTCAAGTAGTTTGATAGCCGCTTTGGAATTATCAATGCTGTCTTTATGGTGAAGACCGATACCATGGTAAACTTCAATAATGTCTCTGATAATTGTGCGGTCTTCTGTCTGTGAACTTAACTTTACAGTTTATCGTGAGAGCGACAGAAAAAATAAGACTAGATGCTTAGCAAAATTTAATGAAGTATGCACTGTTCAAGGAGTTTGTCACTTCAAGAAAACGATCATCATTTTGACTCACATACAATATAAGATGTAAGATGCGCTTACGATATTCTGCTGTGAAGAGATATCGTGTTACGCATAATCAATCTGATAATAATTATAAGGCATTGTTACGCAGCACTCGGGCCAATAAGATTTTTGTTCATCTTAGCAACCCTAAAGATATTAATAAACGTTGCATTATTAATCAATATAATATGATACATTTATTTTTGAACGTGTCACGAAAATAATAATAAATGTCTGTATTTGTACCCAATAATTATTACACAAAACAATATTTAAAAGATAACTCAAATGTTATATCCCGAAAAAGAAAAAATAAACAAAAAGGGTTGAGAAGGGTACAAAAGGACGAAGATCAGTGTCAAACACTGCTTCCACTTTACCCAAAAACAAAATAAAAAAAATAAGTCATGAAATCAAGAAATTAACACCAACAGTAACAATTATGACAAACTTAATAAAAAATAATGTAAAAAAATTACATTATTTGCCTACAACTCTCCGTTTTTATGTAACGGATCCGTCCAACTAAATAAACAATTATAACCTAACAAAAATTAATACAGGCTCATATTCGGGTAACTTAAAACTAGAAAAAAAACAGAGGGATTAGATTAAAGGTAGGCGACCTATTCACGTAAGCAATTTTTTCTGTCAATAAACAAATTTTGATCTATTCGTTGAAGTATTTTCCGGTATGACATTAAATAAATTGACTATTTGATAACTGAACGACCGTTTAAATATCTTTGATCTATATGAAGGTGGGAGAAATAAAGCCCTGAATCTTAGATTCAGATTATAAACATCTGAACGGTATCGTATCTTATATAGGAGGTATTCTGGTTTCTGCATTTTTGATTCATAATTTTAAAATAAAAAGGCAAGTATATTGGCTATCATAGTATATTGATGGCATATTTAATCATCCAGCCTTACTAACCTGTGAGTGAGGCAATGGATGAGAAATTCTTTTAAATTTTCTTACGCCATAGATGCATCGTAGACATGCGTTCTGCACTCTATGTATACGTTGCTCGACAATTTTCAGCAAAGCGGGCCCATATAATACATCCTCGTAATTAAATTTTGATCATATTAAAAAATCACACAGCAAGGTTTTAACGTCTATATTAAGAAGATATCTCATCGGATATAACATTTTTAATTTAGCATATGCCGCCTGTAAAATTTATCTTATGTCTCCGAAATCGCATTTCTTGGTCGATTATCAAATCCAAATTGCGAGCTTCTCTTACTAGCGGACGGCTTAATTTTCACTTCTCTGTCTAATAAAGCTATTGGATTGAATGGTTTGGAATTCACACTTTGATAGTACTGTTTTAATACTTTGGTCAAGTATACATATAGCATACATACATATTTAATAGTTGTATTGAGTCCGATATCTTTCTAGGCGCTTGCAAACACTCAATATTGAAACCATTGCCAAAGAAAAAAATAGTTTAGTATCTTAATGATTTACTGAAAGATCTGCAATAGGGATTTAAACCATTTCACTGTTGTCAAAGGAATATACAATGGTAATGTTACTGCGTTTACTTTATTGAACTACAGCAGAGGATTTGACGAAATTTTTTGGGGCATATCTACCATAATACAAACTCTGAATCAGTGCTATAGTATAAGTTCTATTTTGGCTTGTTTTTGCGGTGTTTAATTGTACGATCGGTACTAATAAGCTACTAATCAACTTACGTGAATTTCTTAAACTGTAATTGTGATGTTTTTTGTCTCAGAGAGACTAATCTTATTGATTCGATCTACGATTATATTAATTTTAGACGGACGATAAAGCCTTCAATCTCTCCGCAGGAGGAAGGTGGTAGCGTGCTTGTCGTTTTACGAAGAAGCGCTTCAGCTACACCTCTCCCAGAATTAACTACTGGGGCTTCAAATTTGTGACTCTCCGTCCATCTTGGTCATAAACGAGTGCTCTTATATTGTGTCTATCTTCTCCCTTGTGATACGTTTCCGTTTACAATATTCCTTCAACAATTGCCATACATTAGTGAGCTTTATCCTCATGACGCTCTGATTATGGGTGATTTCAACTTATCTAATATCTCCTGCTAGCAAGACATGTTTTGGTTCGACATTGCAGAAGAATGCTGTCGATACACTGGTGCTCAGTAATCTGAATTTTTCCGATGTGGTTTATGCAAGTTCCTAAGAACGAATGATTATTACAGAATCCACAAAATGCTATTGTTTCCGTTTAATGTTTTTAATATATGGTATCAAAAGAGGCGAAAGAATATCTTGGATTCGACATGAACGTCGTCACCTCTATAGTACTATGTTCTTTTATCGTACCCTGGAGACTGGTATCCCAGTGTACTTGTATGAACGGTTACAATTAAAAAGTAGCGACTCTTCAAGGTAACATCCGTAGCTATTACCTTCTCAGAGTATACCGCATCATAATTCTCAATCAAATGTTGATTTTGACGTAGTGTTGACATTGTTTCCAAGTTCAAAACGAAATTGTGAACAAATAAATTCTTCAATTTATCGTTACTAAGAGCAAAGGAAAAAAAAGAATGCAACTACTACCTAGACTTTATTCCAACTTTTATCGTTTGTGCGTTCTAATGATTCTAAGACATCGTAGACGAAAATCTCAACAAAATCGTTCAACAATTTATAGGTGTTGCAATTTGTATTAGTATACATTGCCTATTATTTTATTTATTTTTTTTTAATATTTTAGGAAGGTGAAGAAGATGCTGGATTAATAGCTTTGGTAGCTATTTTAGTTGGCGGTGTTGGTGGAAGCATCATCTTTGGAATAATTTTAGATAAAACTCACAGATTCAAGTAACTAACGTTAAATTAAATTATTAAAAATATTATAAGTTCAATTTTAGATTAACAACATTTACAATCATCTTTTTGGGAGCAATATTTTTCTTGGGCGCAGCTTTTTTGTTAGAAAAGCAAGATGAAACGAGCGTATTTGCTATAATAGTCGTATTTGGGTACTATTTAAGCAACACAATTTTTTTAATTAAATCTAAAACGTTTTCGATTTTAGTTTTTTCATTTCTGGATCTTTAGCGGTTGGCTTCGAATACGCAATGGAACTTACATATCCAGAACCCGAATCTATTACATTGGCATCTTTAAACGCAATAATTTTAGCATTCGGTTTAATTTTTGTTGTTATAGTGGACGGGTTAATCAATGCAATCGGTTTTCTTTGGACAAACATCACAATAGCGATTATTTTGACGTTATGTTCATTTTCAACGTTGTTTATATCAAATAATCTTCGAAGATTAAATGCAAATAATGGAATTACAAATTAAATAAATGTGTATTTTAAAGTTTCAATTACAAAATTAAGTTTTAAGTTAGGGAATTAAAATATAAATATAAAAAAACAAAATCAAATTGGGAATAAGATGGCCAATTAAGGCCATCGACTTTATTTACACAAATGTGTTTTACAAAACTGATGCGTTGAAATAAAACTGTACAATGTGCGCGGACGCTACAAAACAGAACGGTTCGAAACCGGCTCGAACATGTTTTGTGGTAGTGGTGACCAATCGCACGCCCGTCGCAAAAGAACGTCAACGTTAATTATGATTTTGGTGCTTGAAAGATGAGATTATAACCGATGAAGTACGAGAATCGCCTAACAGCGTCTCCACCTTACTCACTAGTAACAAAATAAAATTAAAATGAAGTACAGTAGCGAGATAACAATCAGTTTGTGATGAAGGGGCTACATCCCCTTCTATATTTATCTGGAAGTCTATCGTAGCCAACTTCGTACCGTCCGAGCATCCGCCGATTTTTTTTCGATTTTTCAACAAAAAAAATCGGGTTTTTATCATTATTAAAATAAATATATTATTTACTTTATATATCTTAAATACATTATTAATATTTCTCTATTTACAATTCGATAAGTGTTATTTTCATTTAATAACTCTAGGACGTAGGACAGTAAGTTTTTGTGACATCATCACAGGTTTTTGCATTCCTTTATTTAAAAATTCCATCTTCTCGGCGTGTCGAAAAATATTACGTCTTTTTTTTGTATTTTTTAGTTTCTTAATGGTAGAAATTCTTCCATCATTACGATTTTTTTTAATAAACACTAATCGTTAACTGGGTAAAAGAATTAATAATAATTATACAATTAAGAACAACGTAGATTGTGATTTTTTGAAATTTCGAGGAAAAAGGGATTTAATTTAATTAATTCGGTGGAAAGGATATAAAGCGCAGAAGAGAATGAAGAAAAAGAAACAAAAACGAAGATAACAGAATCGTAACAAGCGACTGTGAGCTGGACTTTTTTTATTGAAAGTCTTCTTTTTTACCATTTATCAACGACTACTTCTCCAACTGCAACAGATAATTAAAACAGAACGCATTAAGCTACATTTATAAGTAATTAAATTACTGTGCTGGCGAGTTATTTACGAAATGATTTAGAGATTTTTCAGAGAAGAAGAAAGTGTAAGTGATTGGAAACGAAAATTAAGTTTTGCAGGTGATAGGGGGTGAAGCGGATTTAAGCTGTTATTTTTTTTCTTTGAGTGGGCCACTACTTTGGACTTTTGAGTTTTAGGTCGGTGTCACTTCACTCCGGGGCTCAAACTGTCTCTATGTTGAGCTTATTCTCTGTACATCACTTTCGGCACTGTGAAAATAATAATGTATTTAGTTTGTGCTTTTAAAATGAAATGATTTATAAAAAATTGTAAAAAAGTAATTGTACAGGTGTCCAAATTTCGATGGGTTTATAGGGTATCTTGGTAATTATGAAAGATAGAAAGTTGCGGTTTTCGCGAATCTGAGCTACTTTTTTGTGAAATTTAGAATGCGGCAAACCAAATTTTCATAGTCCTCTTCGTTTTTGATATACAGGGAGTTTTTCTGTATATACGATTTTCAGACAACTCCTGTATCTCATCTATCTGAAAACTTAGCAAAAAAGTAAAAACAGGTTCTAGTAGATTTTTTCACGTAGAACTCAATGTTACACGTAGAAGTATTTTAGTCATCACGGTTTTTGAGTTATAAATACAACATAGGTTTTTTTAATGGAACCACCTATATTTTATATTTTCGTTGAACTACATCTTTTTCAAGCTTTTCAAAAATATATAATACTCTACTCTTACATTTATAGTTAATCTCGAAAATTAAAAAACTACTTTTATATATTTATACTACTTTTACTACTATATTTATACTACCTTTATCTAATTGTTGTCTTACTAAATAAAATATCTATTAGTGGTAATTTTTGTTTGAAAATATGATAATTAAAAACAAAAGATAATGCTAATACGGTTTCAAATTACAAGAATTGTTTCAAAAAGTTATTTCCATTTTGTTACACACATTGTTCACAAAATTTAGTAATGCGTTTAATTGCATTTAAAATTATTATGGGATGTTGTAAATGTTAAAAAGCATCATTTAGAGCAATTTTCAATACAACTTTAGTTCTATTTTAGCTACCATATACGCGATTCTTTATATGTCTATATTTAATCGAATAAGCGTAAAAATATTATCCAAAATTTCTGACAAATCATCTTGTAAGATGGCCAAATAGCGATTAGCAATTGTAATTAATAAATAGCGCAACAATTGTGCGCTAATCGCAACAAAACCGCAATTGAATATCTCAATTTCTTCCTGACAATGAGATAACAAACTTTGGATTTGTCGAGAATGTCTAACTTTGTTGAGATAACGATCTTATAATTTCGACGTTAAAAAAATCGCCAAAAATCCAGTTTTTAGGATATTTTCTTATAGCTCTGCCACATTATAGAAGAAAGTGTATACTTTATATGAACAAAACGCAATTGAATATTTTAATTTGTTTCTGATGATAAACTTTAATTTGTCGAGAATGTCTAACTCTGTTGAGATAACGATCTTATAACTTCGACGTTAAAAAAAATCGCCAAAAGTCCAGTTCTTAGGATATTTTCTTATAGCTCTACCACATTATAGAAGAGTGTGTATACTTTTTCATGAACAAAACCGCAATTCAATATCTCAATTTCTTTCTGAGATAACAATATTTGAATTTATCGAGAATGTCTAACTTTGTTGAGATAAACATCTTATAACTTCGACGTTAAAAAAATCGCCAAAAATCCAGTTCTTTGGATATTTTCTTATAGCTTTGCCACATTATAAAAGAAAGTGTATACTTTTTCATGAACAAAACCGCAATTGAATATCTCAATTTGTTTCTGAGATAACAAACTTTGAATTTGTCGAGAATGTCTAACTTTGTATGCTTATTCTGGTATCATCCTAGCAACGCAACAACTTAATTTATCATAGTCAAGTTATAAAATAATGTATTTTATTAAATTTCGAGGTTAATTTCTAAATCTCAATTTCTTTCTGAGATAACAATCTTTGAATTTGTCGAGAATGTCTAACTCTAATGAGATAACGATCTTATAACTTCGACGTTACAAAAATTGACAATAATCCAGTTCCTAGGACATTTTCTTATAGCTCTGCCACATTATAGAAGAAAGTGTATACTTTTTATGAACAAAACGCAATTGAATATCTCAATTTGTTTCTGAGATGACAAACTTTAATTTGTCGAGGATGTCTAACTCTGTTGAGATAACGATCTTATAACTTCGACGTTAAAAAAAATCGCCAAAAGTCCAGATCTTAGGATATTTTCTTATAGCTCTGCCACATTATAGAAGAAAGTGTACACTTTTTCCTGAACAAAATCGCAACTGAATATCTCAATTTTTTTCTGAGATAACAATCTTTCAATTTGTCGAGAATGTCTAACTTTGTTGAGATAAACATCTTATAACGTCGACGTTAACAAAATTGACAAAAATCCAGTTCTTACGATATTTTCTTATTGCTCTGCTACATTATAGAAGAAAGTGTACACTTTTTCATGAACAAAACCGCAATTGAATATCTCAATTTCTTTCTGAGATAACAAACTTTGAACTTGTCGAGAATGTCTAACTTTGTTGAGATAACGATCTTATAACTTCGACGATAAAAAAAATCGCCAAAAATCCAGTTCTTTGCATATTTTCTTATAGCTCACATTATAGAAGAAAATGTACTCTTTTTCTGAACAAAACCGCAACTGAATATCTCAATTTCTTTCTGAGATAGCAATCTTTGAATTTGTCCAGAATTGTCTAACTTTGTTGAGATAAACATCTTATAACATCGACGTTAAAAAAATTGACAAAAATCTAGTTCTTAGGATATTTTCTGATTGCTCTGCTACATTATAGAAGAAAGTGTACACTTTTTCATGAACAAAACCGCAATTAAATATCTCAATTTCTTTCTGAGATAGCAATCTTTGAATTTGTCGAGAATGTCTAACTTTGTTGAGATAACGATTTTATAACTTCGACGTTAAAAAAAATCGCCAAGAATCCAGTTCTTAGGATATTTTCTTATAGCTTTGCCACATTATAAAAGAAAGTGTATACTTTTTCATGAACAAAACCGCAATTGAATATCTCAATTTGTTTCTGAGATAACAAACTTTGAATTTGTCGAGAATGTCTAACTTTGTATGCTTATTCTGGTATCATCCTAGCAACGCAACAACTTAATTTATCATAGTCAAGTTATAAAATAATGTATTTTATTAAATTTCGAGGTTAATTATAAAGATAAATATAAAGTGGTACATATTTTTGAGAAGCTTGGCAAAATTCTAGTTCAATAAAAAAAAGATGGGTGGTTCCATCAAAAAAAAACGCAAGTTGTATTTATAACACAAAAACTGTGATGACTAGAAAACTTCTACGCACACAATTGAATTTTACGTGAAAAAATCTATTAAAACACGTTTTTACTTTTTTGCTAAGTTTCCAGATAGCCGAAATACAGGGGGTGTCTGAAAATCGTATATTTTGAGAAACACCCTGTATATCAAAAATGAAGAAGGCTACGAAAACTTGGTTTGCGGCATTATAAGTTTTACAAAAAAGTAGCTCAGGTTCGTGAAAACCGCAACTTTCTATATTTCATAATTACCAAGACGCCATGCAAACCCACCGAAATTTAGACACCCCATACAGAATGGGGTAAAAAAACAATTCGTTATAACCCATTCTGACTTTACTAACAAATTGAATTGAATAACTAAAAAAAAACGTTTAAATCAACAATTTACTTACATGATTTATCTATCCAAATATGAGACCATAGCTTAGATCAAAAATGTCCAAATGCAATAGTCATTAGTAAAGTTAGTCGCTTACACTACAAAAACCATTTGTGTATTTTTTTACAATGTGTAGTGTAAATCGCTATCTACGCAGAGCGTTCCAAAATAGTCCTTCCGTTTCTTCACACTCTGCACTTATTATTATCATCCCATCTTATAAACAACGTGCACGGCATACTAGTTGTGTGCAATGTTTAATTTAACACTGTTACTGTTAGTATTTGTTCACTCAAATGTGCACCAAAAACGAAAAGGTAAGTATCAAACATTGAAAACTTTATTATTTTTTACTGCTTTCGTCCGTTACACAACATATATACAAGATTTCCATTTGCCAATCGAAAACCGATCGTGTAATTATTTTTTTTAATTTTATTTATTAATTAACTCGTATACAGGATGTCCAAATTAATGGGCATCGATACCAAAACACCCTGTACGCAAAGATTTATCCCATGAAGGTTCGCCGATCCTTACAAAATACAAATAAATAATAGGACAAACGTATAGAAACACTCCCGCTAAAATTACTTACTACATTTAACAGACTTTAACAACAGGTATTTTTACTAAATTTTGCTATTTTAAGAGTAAAAATTTACCGTTTAAATCTAGTAAGTAGTTTATTTCATTTTTTTATACAAGAATTTATGTATAGTGTTTTCAAATTTATTCATTAGTTAAAAAAAAAACAAACGTTAAGGGTTAATCGATTCTAACATACTCATTCATTATATGTATGTATAAATAACATGCTGTTTAATGATTTTTTGTTACCTATACAATATTCTTAATGATCTTCATTGCCAAATATAATCAAAATAATTATCGAATCTAATCAACTTGCCTGTTTACCCCGATGATAGTCGATCGATTCAATTTGATTAATAAACATACACACTAAATCATCTTTTGTTTCTTTAAAGGGACCTTGTTAAATATGCATTCGATATTTAAGTAATCTTTTTGGAGAAATAAATTAAGATTAATTGGGAAGAAAATTAAAAAATAATCATGCATAATTTTATGGATTTTGGTTTGATATTAACTCCTAAGTATCAATAGATTTATAAGATGTTTATAAAATTTTCCACATCCGTCTGATATATTTTTGTACTAATTCCTTTATGAACTTTCAACTATGTAATTAAAGAAAATTGCCGTAAAATCGGTTAAATGTAAATTTTGCAAATTTGTCTTGCTCAAATCATCAAAAATTACAACCATCCTATTATGTTACAAAAAAAAATCAATAACTGTTCAATTATTCCAAAAGCAAGACAATTAAATATATCACAGTATGTAGATAACTAGCTGAAATCAAACTTCTCATTTATTATCGTTATTCCTGTTAAATAAGTAACAAATATTCACAAAACCACATGAATTCACTAGGTTCACTTCCTTGAGTGTATCAAAACCTTCCAAATCAAAGACTTTTACTTTCACTATATAAAGACTAAAGACAGGGGATAAATAATTATATCAAAAGAAAAAATGTATCGAAAAAAATTAACTACATCAAAGAAAAAAATTTGTCCTCTATCGAAATCGTTACTAATCGATAGTCGATAGTTCAATTCGTTAAATTTGGTCTTTCCGCGAAAAACAAAAAAAAAACGTAAAAGAAAATATTAAACAAAAATGATTAAAAGGATGAGGAGAGAAAACATTCAACTATTAACTCACGCACGCGGGGCCCACGCAAGGCACCCGTCCGCGCACCACCGTCGGCCTCGTCAAATGGAGGCGCGGTCCAAGTTACAGGGGACACACTCGCAATACACCGAAAAACACCGCCCACATCAAGACAATCCAGTGCACAGTGTAAATGGGGCTCTCACCGTCTGTGATCTTCCTCGCGACGAACTTGAGCGTCTCGTCCAGCAGGATTACAGGTATCGAGAACTTCATCACCGTCACCCACTCTTCCACGGTCAGTGGACACACTTGGAATACCGCCTAAAAAAAGTTAAAAAAGTCCTTTCATTTTTTGATTCAATTCAAAATTAATCAAACCGCAACGTACCGAAAGTACATCAACGTACAAAATGACGAAGTGCAAACTGAATGAAAGAGCCATGGAACCGATCAACCATAAATTACTCCATGGTGGCATAGCGATAAGTGATTGATTTTCTGATAAGCTAAAAATAATTGTTTCGACAAAATCTTAATAATACTGCTGTAAGAAATTTTTTACAGTTTATTTGAGTGTTTTATGTAATTTTGGGTTGCTAATTTAATATGCCTGGAAATACCTGGCATGGTACCTGACGAATAAAAAAATGTTTGTTTTCACTCGTCGAGAAAATCTTAATTTTCCCGGAATTTTTGACATGCTTTAGTGTCTATTAAAACTTCTGCATAACAACAATGGTTAATAATCAATGGCACGGTCATGCTCATAGGCGCCGAACGTGGGTGCTGTGTGGTGCAATAAAATTTTTCTTTATAGGTGTATGGCACCCATAGATACTTCCAGAAGACTTGATACTGCTTCTAGGTGACTTGATTTTGCATCCAAAATATTTAATATGCTTCTATAAAACTTGAAATACTTCCATAAGACTTGATATGAGTCTAAAAAACTGATTGACTTTCAGGTATTATGCTTCCAGAAGCCTTGATATTGCTTTCAGACTACTTGATTTGACTTCCAGAAGACTTGAAATGTTCTCAGAAGACTTGATACGGTGGTTTCTAGCAGAGTTGATATTGCCTTTTCAATAGTTGAAATGTTTCCAGAAGACTAGATACGGTTTCTAGAAGACTTGATATTGCTTCCAAAAGATTTGAAATGCTTCTGTAAGACTTGATATGCTACTAGAAGATTTGACACTGCTTCCAGATGCCTTGATATTGCTTTCAGAAGACTTCATATTATTTCCAGAAGACTTGATACTGTTTCTAGAAAACTTGAAATGCTTCTAGAAAACTTGATATTGCTTTCGAAGACTTCATATTATTTCCAGAAGACTTGAAATGCTTCTAGAAAACTTAATATTGCTTCTGGAAAGCTTGAAATAGTTCCAAAAGACTTGAAACCGTTTCTAGAAGAGTTGAAATACTTCCAGAAGACTTCGTATTGCGTCTTGAAGACTTGAAATGTTTCCAGAACATTTGATACTGCTTCTAGAAGACTTGATATTGCTTCCAGAAGACTTGAAACGCAAAATCTTGACAAAAGAAATATAGAAACTGTTAATAAACGGCTCCTATTAGTAAATTTAAATACTGTTGACAAAAAACATTGTTATCGCAAAAAGCTAGAAACTGTTAATAAAATTTCATTTTGCTTTCTATATACCATACTGTTGACGAGAAATACAACAAAATCTTCATGTCAGAAATTTAAAAATCGACATTTAAAGACTGGATACAACTTTTAAAACTTTAAACATTGCTGGCAGAAGACATTTCTATTGAAAACAACCCATAAACGCCAGATACATGGGTGTTTCTCCACTCTTTATTTTTAAGAGCCGTCATTCGTCGTTTAATTTTTTTCCCAATTTAGAAATCATATTTGCAAAAATCGACATTTAATATGGTTCTTCTTCGAGATAATTTCGAAGATATGACCATACTTCCGTAGAGGGCAGAAATCACGTGGGGCTTAATACTGTACCACCCTACGCCGAGCTTTCAACTCGGAAACGGGTGCGTACTACTTGTTCTTCTTGTACATTCGACGAATCAAAATGCTCCACAGGTTCTTGTTCTCCATGGGAGATTCCTCTATCGAAGGAACGAAGGTGGTCTGGAGTATTGCCTGATGGTCGGTAGTTCAGCTTAGAAGGAAAGGAGATGGACAGCTTGCCGAACGAAGAAAAGATACCCAGCACATGACCTAATCAGCACAACATAATTATGATCCTCCACCGCCCAACTTCATATTACTGAGTACTACGTCAACACTAAGACGGTTCCACCTCTATGGTTCAGCCGGGTACAACTACTTGCAGCCATCTCCTTGTCCTCCTGCAAGATGAACTCAACCAAGTATCAAACGATGTTTCAGATCACTCTCATTCCGTTCATGAGGAGATACCGTGCCCACCACCTGATCTACCATGAAGACAACACTTCCATCCATTCCAACACCTCCAGAAGGGCATGTTTCCTTCCATACCTGATTGAAGCACACCCAATCACATCTTCGATCTAATCTCGAGAATACCGATCGTTAACCTGCTGTTGATATTCAGAAGTTTGAATAAATTAAAAAATGGGCCAGATATTCGGAAGTTGTTAACAGCTACGCAAATTTGAGGAAGCACTTTTGCCAAGTTAGCAAATTGCCTCAGACAACCTTAGCTTTCTGATATGCTGATAGCTTTTGACAACTGCAATGTGCGAATATTATTAAAAATCCATCTTTTCCATCATCATTTGGAGCAGTTTGAAAGACGAATTCCAATGGAATCTGATAAACACGGTGAAAAGTTCCATCAGATGATAACATCACTTGAAATTTGGTTCAGCGAAAAAAAAATAGATTCTCTGTTAGCGGATGTTTACAGGAATTTCATTGAAGAAGTTGATGATGATGAATGAAAATTGTTACGAAGTTCCGTGATTTGGAACATAGGAAATATTTGTAAACGCCCGCCCTTCTAGCTCCTTTAGAACTTATTGATGTAAAATAATAGAAGTACCATCTAGAAATCATACTTTAAATAAAGCTCATTTAAAGTATGATTTCGCCAGATTAGATTTTTTAAAATAATGGCAAAGTTTCCTTTAAAAAAATAAATTAGTGTGAAGATTTAAATACTCTTAATTACTCTCGAAAGACACCAGATTTCCATTAAAATTTCGGAAGTTGTTTTCGAAAAATATGATAAAATTTAAAACACTGCGATAGGAGCCATTAATTTCCGAAGACAAGAAAATAAACACAATGCCATACAACTATTAAAGAACGACATTTATAATTCTGTCAAACAAATGTTCAACAAGTGTTCTTCAACAAGATAAAGATTATGGAGAGCAATTTTTACAGGTATTGCAGACATAGATATAGAAATTTTGAACAGAAGAAGTTCAATATTTAAAAAAATGGCATAAGTGCTTATGGAAGACTAAAATGAGAAAGAAATACCATGATACAAAATCAAAGTGGATATTGGAACGAGGAAATAATTGTAATGTTTGCAGCAGAAAAAAGTTTTCTGATATAAAATTAAAATGTACAGGTGTCCCAAAATTGAGAAACTATACCTAAGTTGACATTTTTAAATAGGAACACATAATTTTTTATTGCTTTTCGGCATTCAGACCATTCAGACATTAACTGAACCAAATTAAATTTACAACAGAAGCAAATAAAACAATATACAAAACCCTAGCCCTATCAGTATTATAATCACTTATTTTTTGTATCTCAATTTTCTCAATTTTGGGATACTCTCTGCATTTTAATATTATCTCAAAAATTGCGCGTTAAAAAATAAAACATACTCTTTCGCTTTTTTCAAGAATATTCTTACTGAATTTATTTCGAATTTATTCCATATTTTATGTACACAGATACATATAACCATTTTTTTTTAAACAGCTCATTATCCAAATAAGATGTGCGTCATGAAAATACTTAGAATTTACCAACAAATGTAACAAACAATGGGGTTCCTATTTAAAAATGTCATCATAGACATGGTATCTCAATAGTAAGACATCTGTTTAATTCAATTTTAATTAAAAAAAGGCGCGCCAAATAATATAACATAGATCTCTAGGCCTTTTTCTTCTAAAGACATCCCCCGAATTTATATCAAACTGATTCCATATTTTATTCATAGTGTATATTAATAATATTATATCTTTTTCAATAAATAGTTTTAAATTTGAGGTGCATCTTATAATCCGAAAAATACGGTAAATATTTTTTAGTATATATGTAATGTAATTTTATTTTTGTTCTTGATTAATGTGTTTATAGAAGTAAGAGGACGTCGGCTAGATAATATTTTATAAACATTGTGGGCTTTCAAGAGATGGGTTTGGCCAACAAAATTGATTTAAGCATTTCCGGAATCTCCGCCCTATTTTAACGCAACCTCCCAATTTTTAATTCCCACGCTCGAAATAATGTGTTTTTGAATTCATTTAGAATTTCAAACTGCTAAATAAAATTTTAAAATTTTCTAAAAAAATAGTGATATTATTGGCAATTTGGAAGTGACACTATCACTAAAGGGTATATTTTTTCACCTTATATTAAGGTGGCAAATATCAAATTAATTGCATCTTCAGATGCCCTATAAAATCCTATGTTCAGCGGCAGCGCCACAAAAATTTAAAAAAAAATTACGTGTTACAAAAAAATGAAAGGCATATTTGAAATCAACAACCCAAAATTAACTAAAAATACTTAACTGATCTACCCATACATAAAAAAAGTAAAATTTTGCAGCACAGTATCAATTAATTTCAATTACCTGTTCATAGCGTTTAACATTTCAATTGTTACCAACACAGATAAAGCCATTGTCATAGGATGTGGATCAGTAAACACCTTGCAATCAACTCCTTTGAATTCTTCAACACCAGGCATGCAAGATAAATGATGAGTCTTTAAACAAAAAAGTTGAAACATTAAACCTCTCAAAACTGATTAATTTTACCAGTTGCCAATAGCTCATTTGTGGACCATATGGTGAAAACATGAACCACCAAGCGGCAGCACCAACGGTGGCGGCTCCTACATATCCACCAATAGCCATGTACCTAAAGAACAACCATCCAGAAATGAGAGATTCATCAGCTTTGCGAGGTGGTTTGTCCATGATGTCCAAGTCGGGAGGGTTAAAACCTAACGCAGTCGCTGGCAAGCCATCAGTAACCAAGTTAACCCAGAGAAGTTGTACAGGAATGAGAGCCTCAGGGAGGCCAAGAGCGGCAGTTAAGAAGATGGAAACAACCTCCCCAATATTTGAGGAGATGAGATAACGAATAAATTGTTTCATGTTGTTGTAGATAGCGCGACCTTCCTCGACGGCGGCTACGATTGAAGAGAAGTTGTCGTCAGCTAATACCATTTCGGAGGCTGATTTAGCTACAGCTGTACCGGAACCCATAGCAATACCAATTTCGGCCTTTTTCAAAGCGGGCGCGTCATTCACACCATCACCAGTCTAAACAAAAATTGAGATTTTTATCGATACCAAATGAATTTCGAATTAAATCTTACCATAGCGGAAATTTCATTCATACTTTGCAAATATTCAACAATCTTGGATTTATGGCTTGGTTCTACCCTGGAGAATAATCTGGCTCTCGCGCAAGCAGCCCTTTGTTCGCTTGTTGGTAAGTCATCGAATTCACGTCCAGAGTATGATTTTCCAGTGGTATCTTCATCTTCACCAAATACACCAATCCTCCTACAGATAGCTTCAGCAGTAGCCTTGTTATCACCAGTAATAACAATTACCCTAATACCAGCAGCACGACACCTTACAATGGAATCAAATACTTCTTTACGTGGTGGATCCAACATTCCAACGACACCAACAAAGGTAAGGTTAACTTCATATGTGTAGAATTTGGTGGAGTCGCCAAGATCCATCTCTTCTGGTTTCATTGGGTTATCAGCGGTGGCCAAAGCCAAACAACGGAGGGTGTCGCGTCCGCAGCCATATTGACGAGTAACATCGAGAATACGATTTTTAAGAGTGTTGGTGAGTGGTACTTTGGTGCTTCCAACTCTGGCGTGTGTACATCTGTCCAAGACACCTTCCGGAGCTCCTTTAACGAACAATTTAGGTCCAGTACCCAATTTGGATGGTTTAAGTGGTACGCAATATGAAGACATAGATTTACGATCTCTGGAGAATTCCAATGTAAATTCTTTTTTCCATTTTGTTTCGATGTCTTGTCTGACAACAATGGCAGAAGCACGACGGTCTCCAGTTTTGGCAACGTTGAACGGATTCATCTTTTCAGCGAGAACGATCAGGGCAGTTTCAGTAGCTTCGCCAACCTTTTCAAAAGCTTGTTTAAACTCGTTGAAGTCAATGGCAGAGTCGTTGCACATTATACAAATTGTGGAAATTTCATGAAGACCTTCATAATCAGCCGCTTTCACTTTTTGGCCTTTCAAGAAGACTTCTCCAATTGGTTCATAAGTGGATCCAGTGATTTCAAATTCTGCGAAGCTGCTATCACCACCTTCAACTTTGTCGAAGATGAACATTCTCGATACGGACATTTGGTTGGTTGTTAACGTGCCGGTTTTGTCGGAGCAAATAACTGAAGTGCAACCTAAAGTTTCTACGGACGGTAAGGAACGAACGATAGCGTTCTTTTTGGCCATTCTGCGTGTACCAAGAGCAAGGCAAGTAGTGATGACAGCGGGTAAACCTTCTGGAATAGCTGCGACGGCTAAAGCTACAGCGATTTTGAAATAGTACACGGCGCCTTTGATCCAGGAACCTCCATGAGCGGGATCGTTGAAGTGTCCAATGTTAATAGCCCAGACAGCAACGCAGATTACTGAGATTACTTTGGATAATTGTTCGCCAAATTCGTCCAATTTTTGTTGAAGTGGTGTCTTAATTTCTTCTGTTTCTGACATTTCCGTTCTGATCTTACCAATAGCAGTGTTCAAACCTGTTCCAATGACGATTCCCCTGGCTTTTCCTGCGGCGACATTCGTACCGGAGAACAAAATGTTCTTTTTGTCTTGATTTACAGCCCTAGGGTCGGGTATGGCATCGGTGTGTTTAATTACTGAGACGGATTCACCTGTGAGGATAGACTGGTCAATACGAAGCGTCGTCGAGAAAATCTTTATCAAACGAATATCAGCCGGGATCTTGTCACCGACGGACACTTCGACTATGTCCCCAGGTACGATGTCTTTTGCTCTAATTTTTTGAACGCCCGATTTGTCGCCTCGAAGAACCTTACCCATTTCGGGTTCATATTCTTTAAGAGCTTCAATGGCTGATTCGGCATTTCGTTCCTATCAATTTTGAAGTAAAAAATTAGATATAAATACTTAAAAAGGTAATTTTAATTTTACCTGCCATACGCCCACCACTGCATTAGCAATTAGAATAAGGAGAATTACAAAAGGTTCTACGAAAGCGGAGAATGCTCCGTCGTGCTCTTCGAATAGCGCGAGGACCTGTAAAGTAAGATCTTTCGTTTATTTGAAAATACATTGAGAGAGCTCGTAAAATAACCGTAAAACGGAAAGGGTATTAAAATTAATCCACATAAAACGTAAAACACTTATGAAAGGCGCCTCGAAATAAAAATTCGTTTGATATCCAACGATCTGGATAATTTTTTTGTGGTCCTAGATAGCCGAGCACATACATTCCGGGAGTTGCTGGAGTTCCGATTTATTGCTCTATCGACCCAGAACTGGGCGGTAGCTAATAACGAGTGCATCCTGAATCGGGTTTATTTACGAATGTGAAGATGTGGAAAATGAAGGATTTTCAACATATCATCATTTTGCTAGACACTTCATTATAAAGTATTATTAAAAAATTTAATATTCCCGTCCAATTTCCTGAAATGAATATTAAAGGACGCAAAAATCGTACGGAATGAAAGTTAAATTAACAAATTCCAGAAGTTATATTCAACTCAACTTGAAATAGGTACTTTTACGACCGGTACCTAACACATATCATTTCGTAACAGATAAGTAAGGTTACCTACGATATTTTAAATCTAAATTTAAAGCCAGTTATATGGTCGTAAGTAGGAAACGTTTAATTATTTATTTCAATCAATCCGACTGTGTATTTACACGATCCGTTTTCACGCGTCCGTCGTCGATCAATTAACGGCCGGTTTGTTTTTGCGGCCAAGCTAACAATTTACTACAGGTTTTATTTTAAAAATCTGCGTAGGTTAGAATTAGTATAAACAGGAACTCTGTGCTCGGACTTAATCAACTATCCAGGCGACAAAGATTTAAAAACCCGAAATCGTTCAGCCAATTAAAATTTTGACCGGTTTTCATTCAGCATAACTAGATAAATTGAGCAAGCTTAGAATTACTGTATTCATACGAATCTCGAAATGCATACGATTCTAAAGGTGGGTTCATGCAACACTTTACGGCTAAAGTGGTTTTGTCCTAGTCCCAAGAGTTGTCTAACTTTTAACTTCTTAAGGCAAAAGTCCTTGGTCGCAACTTAACGCATGTGGACTTTTATTGTTACTCTGCCGAGGTCGCTTGCGGGCGAGGCGCTACATTCATGCAAAATGAATGATTTCGTGTTAATATTTTATACCCAGTGCCATGCCCGCAAGCGACCTCGGCGGCTTCACATATGTCAAAAGTTTCCCTTAACGTACTATGCTTAAATACGGCATGAAATAATAATATACATTGCAAATAAAGCAAAGATTTGACACTGTAACTATGACTAAAACTACAACACGTTGCATGAACCCATCACAAGACGCATCCCATTATTAAGAACATATGTCTGACAAAAATAGTGCGTCTTCGGTTTGAACGAATACGATATAACATCTTGAATGTTTCTAGTCATAGGTCTAGTGATAGTAGTTATTGATGAATGATTTGATGAGATTAGTGATGTTGGTCAATGAAATATACAGGTTGTCTCTGAAATGCGTGTACAAAAGGAATACAACAGGAATACCACAGATACCTTAGCTCAAAATAGGCCGAAAGTTAGCAAAAAAATTCGTTTATTCTTTATAACTCGAGAATCTAAACCAGTTTAGAGTTTCTAAGTTCAATCGACGTCTTTTTGTGGTTTTAGATAAAATTTTAAAAACATGGAAATGATGGAAAAGTGCCATGAGTTTTGTAAATATTAGTTCATTATTTTTTCTTGAGTAGGCGATGTTTACATAATTACAATATCTGAATAGCCCATTTAGTTCTGAAACTTTTTTGTCTTTTATACGATTTTAACATAAGTAGTTAAGCCAGAAAAAATGAACTTTTCAGTATCTATTTACGTCATTTTGACCACAAAATCTCAATGTTTTGGCACTTTGTAGTAAGGAATTGAATACTAGGGAAATCTTTATCTATTTTAAACCAAGGTCTTCTGTGGTCTTCCGTTGTACATGCATTTCAGAGACAGCCTGTATACAATCTAACATTAAATAACAACTATAACCATAAGGATCTAGAATTAAAAACCTTCGGATTTAGCCGAGACTTATGGCTTAGCACAAATGTTTCTAGTTCTAAGTCTATTGCGAGTTCTACTTTTAACTCATTAAACATATACAGTGTGTCCCGCAACGATTGTACAATACTTCAACAGCGTATTCTCTGATCGAAAATAGATAAAGAAGCCAAATAAACATAGATAGAAAATGGCCCATGGTTGAAATATTCAAACAATTAGTTTCATAAATGGACAAGCTTCAACAGAGTGATGACGAAAACTGAGAGATTTTAATAGTTGGGCTATACATGATGAAGTATTAAACGGCGACATTCCCATAAATATTGTATTTACTGATGAAGCAACTTTTACTCAAATCGGAATTTTCAATATAAATAAAGTGCAACTTTGGATTGTTAAAAATCCCCATGCAATAGTACAAAATCATGATCAGTGGCGATTCAACGTTAATGTATGTTTCGGAGTTGTAAGTGACCATCTATTAACTCAATTTTTTTTATCAAAAAAATTGACAGCCAATGCTTACATAAATATTTTACAAAATGAGCTTAGATGAATTACCTCTATAAAAACTACATGACTGCTGACTTTATGAATGATGGAGCATCAGCACATTATGCACGCGCTACTCAAGCATACTTAAACAGCAGATTTGGCAATAAGTGGATTGTCCAAGGTGGTAAACCTATTAGATTTTTGATTTCGAAGACATCTATCGTGCAGGATTTGAAAAATAAAATTACTAATGCTTTTAGGGTTACTTTTACCACCTCTTGATAAATTTATTCAATAATTAAAAACCGGCTCATAGCCAATGGGAGTATAGTCTGTACCACGAGAAGTGAAGGTGACTCATAGTCTAAACGTGTGCGGAACAGACGTGCGCGCTAGAAATCATTTCACGCTAACACACGACAACGCGCGAGCGTAATATTTGTAACGTATGCGCAAAATTCTTACGGAAATCGATGAGTCACATTCACTTCTCGTGGTACAGACTATAGTAACAATGGTAATTATCTTCTAGAAAGTTTAATTGGAGGTTGGTAAAAGTGGGCTCTAATGTAGTAAAATAATTTTCCGGTATCTTTAAATGTATCCTCTAGAAAGTTTAATTGGAGGTTGGTAAAAGTTGGCTCTAACGTAGTAAAATAATCTTCCGGTATCTGTAAATGTAGAGGTTCATTTAAAAAACATATCTGTTTGTGTTTCATCATTCACATAATTTTTTTCCAATTTGTTAATTGTTCGTTATTTATATGCTGGTTGAAGGATTTTCTTCAACAATCTTTATTATTTGTTTTGTTACATTATTAATAATAAAGTTTTTGTTACCAATGGTCATCATACGATCGCTGCATCTACATTCTTTCAACTAAAGATGTTAGCGGTAAGTAAACTAAAAATTTTTGGACCTATGTTTATTAGGCTCTTCTTGTCTGTTTTAGACCAGAGAATATGCTGGTAAAGTATTGTACAATCGTTGCGGGACATGCTCTATATAACATGTTTGTACTGAATCACAAGTAAAACTAGAACTAACACTAGACCTAGGACTAGAAATATTCGGGTTTAGTTCGTTCGTCTCACGCACGGCTAAACCCAAATATTTCTGGTGCTAGGTCTAGTGTTAATTCTAGTTTTAGTTCAATGGAATGTATATCTAACATTGAATAGCAACTGCAACCACAACTAGCACTAGCATTATAGCTGACACTAGATCTAGAACCAGAAACATTCGGATTTAGTAGAACGTCTCTTAAGGCGGCTAAACCCAAATGTTTCTATTTCTAAGTCTAGAGTAAGTTCTACTTTTGGTTCATTAAACATAAATAACATGTTTGCACTGAATCACAAGTAAAACTAAAACTAACACTAGACCTAGGATCAGAAATAATCGGGTTTAGCCGTACGTCTCTTAAGACGGTTAAACCCGAATGTATTTAGTTCTAAATTTATTGGAAATAATTTCGAATAAAAGACGCACCCCGTTATTAGGAATATATGTCTGACAAAAATAGTACGTCTTAGATTCGAGCGAATACGATAAACCTGGTGATAAAGATTTAAAAACCCGAAATCATTCGTCGAAATTCAAATTTTGGCCGCTTTTCATTCAACATAACTGGGTAAATTGAGCAGACGTACCGACGTTTATTCCGATTAAACATAGGGAAACGAGCAATTATTAAACGGTTATGTCGCATTCAATGCCGTTTCCTTGAGTATTTAAGCTAAATGTCCTTTTATAAATACCTCCTATACATAGATATGTATGTATAGAATTAAATTTTATTTTTATTACGATACTTACAAATGAAATAATAGCGGCTAATAATAAAATCTTGACTAGAAGATCATCAAATTGCTCTAGAACTAATTGCCATATGGACTTGCCTAAAATTAGAAAATTAACGATAAATTAATCAATCAAGGTGTATGAATTATATTGACCAGAAGGGTCAAGGAAATTTTATTTCTTCTTCAAGTTCTGTTGAACAGTTTTAAAACAGTCTGTAAAGTTATTTCGGGGATCTCGCGCGTAAACAGTTTAACTATCCGCAGTTCAATAAATCCGAAACATGCACCTGGTGTAATTTAATTGTGTAAAATCATAACAAAGCAGAATCGGGCGATGATACCAAAACTCATCTGATTATCCGGCAATAGATTTAAGGAACCAATTACTTTTATGTAGCGCCGGTTTTATTAGGTTATCGTATAAATCTCGATTGCTTCAAGAGGCTTTTTTTAAGTATTTATTATGATTCGTCGTCCATCTAATAATAGACATTAAAATTTGAAATATGACTACTGCTTGTAATGGTATTTACATAATTCACGAGCTTAACCGATCTTCAAACAACAATAAGTCACTTGCAATTTATAACCCGCGAATTACATGATAAATATATTTAACGCCTTCATATTTTCTAAAACTAAACTGGCCGAAAAAACCAAAGTTCCTCATTCACACGTTTTCGCCAATTCCCTGAAATAAACTGTTATCATATTCGCTGTCTCTTATTTCTCACGCTTGTTTTTCGCGATGTCTGCGCCGGTATCTTTTGGTATGTTACGCAACGACTGAAACATCCTGAAGATCGTAAATCTATATTTAAGATTTATACTTTCAAGTGTTTCCTTATTTTTTTAATACAATTTCGCAAGGAAAATAATTTATGCTAAGTTGGTTTTCACTAATCATTAATCAACTGGAACTATAAAAAAAATCTTTACGCAAACCCGATACGAGTTTACAACTCGTGTAGTGACGTCGGTGTCGTAGCAATATTAAAATTTAATACGTTCGTTGCGTAATAAACGCATTGTGGTACGATTTTGCGTTTAACTTGGTTTAGAGACTTTTATATTCGTTTTATTCGAAGTTAATTTGGTGAAAACACGTGTGGTAAATAAAGATAATTTTATCTCCGAATATAACCAACGCGATTTTGTCTGGATTGAGAAAATATACGGGTCAAGATGAATCACTTGAAATCTTTTCATGTTTTTTTAAAAGTGCTCTAAAAAGTTACAAGTGAGCAATACACCCGATGTTAATTTAAAAATCGTAAACAGATTCGTAACCTTAATTTAAATAAAAATCGAATTCTTTGATAAATATTAGATAAAATCTAATATTTGAAGAGTGAAATTTATTATTATAAGCCGTTTTCCGCGGAACATACTGTGATGTATAAGAAAACAAATACTTTTATGCTCGTCTTGGTAAAATAAATTAGTTTCTTACGTGACTGTTATATTGTTATTTATTACCACTATAAACTAAACCAGGTGCATGATTTTTCAATAGTAAAAAAGAAAAATTAAAGAAACTGTCCCCATAAAATCCCTCACAATCCGACATCAAACGGCAACGAAATCCCCGCGATCCAATTAACTGTTGTAAATATTTAAGCGGTCCGCTTGTTCGGTTATCACTTACCCTCTTCTGCGGGCAATTCTGTAACAGAGATAGAAAACAAACAGTCAGCATTTGATCACGAATATAGACGGGGAAAAAGGTAGTGGGGAAACTTAATAATAGACCAGGTACGCTTTTGCGTTCGCATACATTTATGTACACGCGAAAAAATGCCAAGTCCACGCTCGGATTTCATCTTTTCGGCCATTTCGCCGTCCCGTATGCAAGAAAACGAACTGAACGTGAAAAACTTCACGAAACTTAAGCAATACCATCAGCTCCGTATGATAATAGCTCAACTAGAAGGTCATTATAGACGTCACTCGTGACGTAATTGGTGTATGTTGTGTATGTATATCCTTTTGCTATTCGCATAGCATACTGAATGCCTCTACCCGTGCTCATCGTCTCGCTACAATCGCAAGATTGGCAGGATAAACTATACAGCAAACTTCGATTATTTACACAACCAATTAAATCGACCAAGTGAACTATCTGAAAGGGAGATAGATAATTAACGCATCGAAACCTATCAATCATTGTAAATAATGCATTAGATTAATACGTGTTAGGATATTTGCCAAAGATAATAAAATATATTAAATCCTATTTTATTTACACGAATACACTAATTAACTTAAACCACAACAACTTTTTTTATAAACGCTCTTGCAAATCCTTCAAGATGAAACATACGTAAATACACCTGAACATGCTATTTTTGGTCTTAGAGTTATAAATAAAACGACGGCAAGCAACGTGTTAGGTTCTGTTTTGAATTCTGCAGACTCCAGGTGTAAACAAAGCAGACTCAAGAAGCATTTGAAACATTTTCGTCTGAATCATGAAGAGTAAAGAGGTGGGTCTACAGTCAAGATTAATTTTATTTAATTCTAGCCTATTAATACAGCAGAAGCGGATTTTAAATAATAAACTACCGGAAACCAGAAACGATAAACATCTGATAATAAACTAAAAAATAGGAAATTATTAAATGATAACAACTAACGAGAATTAAGTATTGTTTATAATTATTATTTAAAATTGTTTTTAACTAAAAAAATATATTCATTGTTCATTGTTGTTTTGTTATATTTATTTTTCAGTTTCGCCGTTAATTTGAATTATGCTTGAAACTTAACCTCATTCATTTTTGAGTCATCACTCGGAATTTATGTTCAGGGTTTTCTAAATAATTTAAGTATAACATTCGAAACTTAATTTGCGGAAAAAATTGTAATATTCCTGCATTAATTTGATTTAGTTCAGAGATGATGTGAACACCACGGTAAAATTTTGCTCATCTTAAAATAGGTACGAAACAGGTTTGTATGATTTTAGTTCAACAGTAACCTATCAATGGCAAATACTAGTAGTAGATAAAGTTTTCACCTAATCATGAGATACATAATAACGATTACAAAGACGGTTTAGACATCACTCGAAATTTGTGGTGAGGGCTTCTATAGTTGAGAATTTCTGAGATTTTAGTTCAAGAACAATCTATCAATGGCAAAAACTAGTAGATACAGTTTTCAGTTTACATTCAATTTTTCATCATTGTATGTATTTTTCATCATACATTCATCGACATTAATTTGAAGTATGCTTGAAACTTAGCCTTATTAATTTTTGAGTCATCACTCAGAATTTGTGTTTATGGCTTTCTTAGTAATCAAGTATAACATTCAAAACTTAATTTGATTTAGTTTAGAGTTACTATTTAAGTCGTGTTGACTAAACTCTGCTCATCTTTAAATAGGTACGAAACAGATTTATGTGATTTTAGCTCAACAGCAATCTATCAATGGCAAAAGTAGTAGATGGAATTTCCAATGAACCTAATCATGAAAAATATATCACAATGATGGCTTATTACTGAAAAATTTGACGAGGTAGGAACAGCAAACCATTAGATCCATTGCCGGCAAGACAAGGAACTTCAACAGGCTTGCAGCAGATTACGTCAGATGCACAACAAGAGGGTGTGTAAAGCAACTACACAGTCATCACGGTAAAAAAACAACAATTCCTACAATAATTTGATGTATTTAAGAGTTTCTGTGAGCAAGACGGCTAAAGTTTATATTGAAATAGGTACAAAACTAGCAGATACAGTTTTCACTTAACCTAATCAAGAGAAATATATTACAAAGATGGTTTATTACTGAAAGGGTTAATGAGTAAGGAGAAGAGAAATCACCAGATGCGATGCTGGCAAGACCAGACATTTTTTCAGACTGAAATGAGTCAGGTGCAGAACAAAAGGATGATAATGCAGTCATCACTCAAAATTTGTGTTGAGACCTCATAAAATTGAGGATTTTTGCATCTATCAAAAATGCCGTTGATGATTGCAATCTATCAACGGCAAAAACTAGTAGATACAGTTTTCAGTTAACCTCATCATAAAAAATATATTGCAAAGGTGGTTTATTACTGAAAGGTTTAACGAGTTAGGAGGAGACAAATCGTCAAGTTCATTGCTGGCAAGGCAAGAAATTTTAACAGGCTACCACACGTCAGATGTAAAACAAGAGAGTCGTTACTCAAAGTTTGTGTTATATTCAAGACTTAATGTGAGAAAAATGGAAAATGATTCGATATTCCAGCACTAATTTGATTTATTTGAGTTACTGTGAGCACCAGCGGAAGTTTGCTTCTGATTTCTTAAGTATTTTTATAATTACTTAATCAGAAGCAGACTTAAGATTATTGTTAAGTTTATACTTCATAAATAGCAATAATAAATAGCAAAAATTAGTAAATACAGTTTCCAATTAACCTAATCATGAAAAACATATTACAAAGATAGTTAAAAAACAAATTGCCAAGTTCAATGCTGGAAAGACAAGAAATTTCAACAGGGTGCAATGTATCAGATGCAAACTAAAAGAGTGTCTAAGACAACCATGCAGTTATCACTCGTAATTTGTGTTAAGGGCTAGTTTAAGTATAATATTCGAAACATAATATGGAAAAAATGGTAAAAGATCTAATATTCCTGCGATAATTTGATTTAATTGAATGTTGCTGTGTGCACCATGGCTAACGTCTGTTCATATTGAAATAGGTTCGAAACAGCTTTCTGTGATTTTATCCCTCAACAGTATGATACTAATGGCAAAAACTAGCAGATACAAGATTCAAGTTATTCTAGTCATTGAAAAATAACGGATCATGTGTGTACAAAAAATTTTTGCAAAATACCTTTATTTAAACAAGTAGTGATCGATATCAAAATCCTTAAATGCTCAGGAGCAAATGTCTGCGTACAATTAATTTGGAATTCGCAGTTCTTCAGTGAATTCAGAGAATTTGATATACACAGGTATTTGAGCAGATTCGTTCATTTTAAAGCACATTTGACACCTATTCAAACACTTGAGCTTACGAAAATTCTTCGACTTAAAAGATAATTCGAGATATAGAAGTTCGAATTAGGGAAATGTTATTATAATTAGAAAATCACGGTTTAAATACCAGCGAGTGAGTCAACATGAAAGATTTTTATCAAATACCGTTATTTAAACAAGTAATGGTCGATATGAAAATCCTTATATGCTCAGCAGCAGATATCTGCGTGCAATGAACCTAAAATGCTTTTGAAATAAAGTAATAATCTAATGCGATAAACTTCAAATCATATTAATCTATATGTTAACAATATATAAATTTATTATCATAATGTAAATCAATAAATTATAAACATTAGGTACTTAATAAAAAAATTATCTAAAAATACTTCAAATAATGCCTATGCAAAGTAAGATTGTACTAATTTCTTTCATAGTGGTTTAGGTATTTGAGAGGGTGTTTTCAATTGCTTTGAGATGTTATATTGAAGCCAAAATATGGTATATTATGCAAATGTTTAGAGTCGTTCTCTTATTGGAAAATGTATTCGGACCCCAAATTCAAATTGTCTATATGAACCATTTATTTCAAAAAGCAATTGAAATTTCAATTGACATTTTTATTGAATATGAGATGTGAATCGATTTTGAAACCCGACAAAATCCAAATAGATATCTTCAGGATCAGAGCTATTCACGGTTATAGAATACAAATTAAAGCGATTTTTTTGATAATTCCTTCACAAATTGTTTCCAATAATTGCACGGGAACTGTTTAAAGTCCATTGTGTATGCTATAAATGTCAATTTTATGATTTCTGTGACGCACAACATTACGATGGGTAGCTTTTATGTTTTAGGGATCAAGGGTAGTACTTGTTTCCTATACACAAGCTGTTTCACACCGTTAATATTCTATAGGCTTATTTAGGTATTTTTTAACTCTTTTTTTATGCAACATGACTTGACATGAAACATGTTCTTTTCGTCGTATCTTTCCTGATAGTCTTATGAAACTGCTGTTGTACATTTTCTGCAATTTTTGTTGCTGACAGCTTAAGTTATTTTTGCACCTGCAGTCTCCAATGTCTTTGTATAGGGTTTACCAATAACCTGGGTTTACCCTATCATTTTTTTGACATTTGACAAGTAAAAGCTAAGCCATTACTAAAAATGCGACAATACACGTTTCAACAGTGGATTGAAATTGTTAAGAAATTTAGTACAGAAATGGTGAAAATTTTGCAGTCACAGTTCGCAAAACTAAAGTACTTTTGCATCGTCGTGAAGCATCTAGTGAATGAAAAATCGAAACCGTGCGCGCCACTTAAGACCAATTGAGAATATTGCTGCTGTAGCTCGTAGTGTTGATGAAAACCCAACTTTGTCGATCTTGGGAATTAGGCATTCCACAAACGACATTACACCGTATTTTGCATAAACACTTAGGTTTTAAGTTATTTATAGTTCAGTTAACACAAGAACTCATGCAACATCGTATCTTCGCTGATTGGGTCTTTGAAATGCATCAAAATGATTAGGCCTTTCATCGAAAAATCATCTTCATTTCACCTCGGAGACTACGTGAATAAGCAGAATTGCCGCATTTGAAGCTCGGAAAATCAAAAAATGCTTATTGAAAAGTCTCGCCATCCTGAACGTGTCACTCTTCGGTGCGGTTTTTGGGCTGGTGGTCCTTACTTATTCGAAAATGGGACTGGTGCAACTGTTACGGTGGTGAATGGATTACGCTATCATGCCATGATTAATGATTTTTATAGCCGGGACTGGAAGATATTGATGTGAACGACGTATATTTTCAACAAAACGCTAAAAAGTTTTACGTTTTTAAGGCGCTACATGTTACACAAGAAACGAAACAATCGCAATTTTGCAAGAAAAGTTTCCTGGCCGTGTTATTTCTCCAAGATCACAATTCGCCCACGAAACCTTGTGTTGGCCACGTCTATGCCAATGCTCTACGATCAATTAGAGATGAAATTCGTGAAGCTACCGAGGACATACAGCGGGAAATGATTCGCACATTCATGGAAAATTTCATGAAAAGGATATGGTGATGCAACTATAGCCGTGGTAGCCACTTGGCTGATATCGTTTTCCATTCATTTTTTTCCGTTCATTAATGGCATATGTTTCCCTTCACAATGGGGGAAGATATAAATATCAAAATAATACTTTTTATTGGAAAACTTTTCAGTTATTAACAACTGTCTGAATGAAGAAATGTGATCTGGTTAGATTTGCTCTGTCATTATAATATTATTAACAATTCCTAAATGTCTTCTACCAGCAGTGTTTAGAGTTTTACGAACAGTATCTAGTCTTGAATTCGTAGTACTTGAACTTCTAAGATGAAGATTTGTATTTTGTCAACAATATTTGGTGTTTTGGTTGTAAAATCAAATTTTATTAACAGCTTCTTACCTGTTGTAACAAAAATGTCTTCTGGCAGCGGTATTTAGCGTTTAATTAACATTTATTGGACTACTTACGCCAAGACTTTGCATATTATCCATTAGTATTTAATACTTTCGAAACAAACTCATACGGTTTATCAACACAATCTCGTTTTTTTTTTGACGAAAATGTTTCCTTCAGCAGTTTTACAAACAGTATCAAGTCTTCATTTTGAAGTCTTCTAGAAGCTATCCAGTCTTCTGGAAACATTTCAAGTCTTCTCGAACCAATATCAAGTCTTCTAGAAATAGTATCAAGTCATCTGGAAGCATTTTAAGTCTTCCCGAGACAAGATTAAGATTTTTCAAGTCTTCCAGAGGCAGTATCAAGTGTTCTGGAAGCATGTCAAATCTTCCAGAAGTAGTTTAAAACTTGTAGTATTTTACAACCAGTATCAAGTCTTCTGGAAGCAATTTCAAGTGTTTCAGAGACAGTGTCAACTATTCTAGATGCATTTCAAGTCTTTTAAAAGCAGTTTCAAGTCTACCAAAGGCAGTATTGAGTCTTCTGGAAGCATTTCAACTCTTCTAAAGGCGATATTAAGTCTTTTGGAAGAATTTCAATTCTTCTATAACCAGTATTAAAGCTTCTGGAAGTATGGCAAGATTTCTGGAATCATTCGAAGTTTTCTAAAAGCAGTATCAAATCTAGAAGCAGTCTTAACTCAAAATACGTGTTGTCCAAAAAACATTCGCAGCAGATGCTAGGAATAGATTGGGATGAAAAAGCTCGATAATAATCTACAATCCAGATAAAACCATCAACTTTATTTTTTTATTTCGTATTGGTGCATGCGCATTTAGAGGACCCACGTATTCGGCGTCTACGGTTAGAGTGCGTACTTTATTTCTCTTTCTTTTTACTTTTATTCTTTCCACCATTTTAACCAGAAGATTTAAATCTACGAAGATAATTTAAAAACACATACGAAATTTATTTATATATAAATTTACTATTTATATTATTAAAATATTATTTCCAATAATTCGATACTTTAAATAGTATACCATGATACCTCATTTAAGGTGTCGCCCAGCCTTAGTCTCTTTTAGATGCTATAAATATCAATTTTTCTGTTCCTGAGGCACACATTTTACCGTAGCTTTTGAGTTTTGAGGATTAAGGGTACTGCCGGGTTTTCTCCACGAAAGGTGTTAATCTTTCATCTTATGCAAAAGTTCCTAGACCTCTATCGGCTTATTTAGGTATTCTTTTGCAAAGGCTTCTCATCGATTGATATCTGATACATTTTTTCTCGCGCAACCCGACTGTTATAGCTTTTGATAATGTTCTTCTCGCCGTATCTTTGCAATAGTCTTATGAAACTATTATTATACATTTTCTGTAATTGTTATTACTGATAGCATAGGTTCTTCTCGCAGTCGCAGTTTTCAGGTTTTTTGTAGTTATTAATGACTCTCTGAATGAAATATAAGAATGTTATTTGTGTACATTTGCTCCTATTTGTCGAAGAGTTTTTTTTTCAATTGAAATGCGCTGTTCTGTTTTAATTCAGTTGGCATTATTATTAAAACAGAATAGCACACATAATCTATAAACTATGTGTTGTTTATACATGTCACTTTGCTATGTACGCAATTTGTTGCATAAACCTTATTTAAAGCGTTTTTTAGATTATTTTATTAAGTAACTTCATACTTTATTGATTTATATCTCCAGTAGCGAAATTTTTAGAATTGAATATAAAAAATGGATTAGTTAATAAAAATCAAAGTTCGAACATCAAGACGATTGAAATCTATTTAAAACAAACTTTAAGGAAACTTCAATACCAAAAAACAAACACGAATAAATAAATTAATTATAGCAATAATAACTAAAAAAACAAATACTCATAAAAAATAAACTACGTTTTATGAAATAATGTTGTGAAATTAACTTGGAATTTATAATTACAACAATGTAAATAACCAATTTTTTTATTCCGATTGTCTGCGTCATAAATGATCGAGAATAAGTGGTTGGTCATCAAGATTGACGTCAAACAAATACGTTTCACCTTAATCTTCGTCGTTGCGGCAGTATCCTCCACGTGGCCCAAAAAGGTAAAAGTCACAAAGTATTTTCCCGCGAAAATCGATCTAAACATATCTTCTTTTTTATGCAACGACGTGTGTGGCCGGTAGAATCGGGGAATCGCGTCGCCGTACCCTACATACGCAAACCGTCGTGAAAACAAAGTCGTATTTTATGTAAATATTTACATGCATCTGCGGTTCGTTTTATAATGCCGAGCGGCGATCGTTTTGTAGAAAGTAACTTGGTTTGTTAGCGCATCGTATTTATTATTTATCAAATCAACCCCGAATCGAACAACAATAACATTATTATAAACACCACTTATTTATTTATTCATTACAGCAATAACAACTTTTTTTGTTATCGCAAAGCATCTTTTGAAAATAAAAACACGCCATTATTGAGTAAAAGTTAAACTTTTTTCTTTTTTTTTAGACGATAACGTGACCTCGAGCAAAGGCACGCTAGAACGTAAGTACGCTTGGTTCAAAGGAGCAAGCAATTTACCTTTAAAGCGGCATAAACTTTTCGTGGATTGCAAAGTTCAAAACACCGCAACACTGCACCTTGTTAAAATTTTCTTTGCATCGCGTACGGAGAGGTTGGAGCAAATCAATCGTTCCCCTCATGCTTAACAGGTTAATTGTATTAAGCATTAATCCAATTACAAGAGTATGCTTTGGAAAACGTGCCGTCTTTTCTGATAATTCTTATTTAACGAGATGAGTTGAAGTATTTATTGCAGTTGATTTATAACTGATAAGACGATGTTATCCACTTCGATTCGTTTTGAAACGTTTAAAAAAAGCTTCCTAAAAGTGTTATCACAACCTTCAACAAAAATAGAGCAGAAATATTAAATTATATTTTATAATTTTGGAAAAGCAAACAAAACTAAATCACAAAGTCAACACAAAGAAAAAAAAAATTATTAATCACAGAATTCATTCAAAGAGGTTTTATCTTATCTGAATATACATAAACATTGTCTGTTTTTCAAAACCAACGAAAATTATCGTAAAACAATTTCCCAACAATTTGAATTAATGTGTTTGACTCACCTGTCTGGGAACTAACAAAGTACTAAATAATACAATCATCCTGAAGGTACTAGATTTCTATCTTATCAATGACGTGTAAACATTGTCTTACTAATCCTGATTTATTCACATTTGAGAGTAAAAGGAATTTCTTGATAGATATTGCACAAGATTTCGAACGTGAATTTGAATTTTTTCGGTGACACATCTTTTGCGTGGACTTGAAGATACAAGATTTCTATCTTATCAATGGGACGTAAACATTGTTATGCTTATCCTGGATTATTCACGTTTGAAAGTAAAAGGAATTATTCTCGAAAGATATTGCACATGTTTGCGAGTAACGATATAAGTTTTTTCGGTGGCACATCTTGTTTGTAATTGCTAATTAATGGATTGGGTTGAGTAAGATACAAGATTTTATATCTTATCAATGGTATATAAACGTTGCCTTACTTGTTTTGGATTATTTACGTTTGAGAGTAAAAGGAATTACTCTTGATAGATATTGCACAAGTTAGTGAGCGAGGATATGAAAATATTAAAATCCATGTGGATGCTATAAATGCCAATTTTTCGTCTTCTTTTGGAGCACATTTTATGGTAGCTTTTAATTAGTTGCTAATGAATGGGTTGGGTTGAGTAAGATACAAGATTTCTATCTTATCGTCTTATCATATGTAAACATTGTCTGGATTATTCAAGTTTAAGAGTCGAAAGTGAAGTGACTCGAAACTAGTGGTAAATCGGAGGTATATGAACAAGTTACAAGTTACAGCAGATGATCAATCCGATAAACGTAATGTTGAAGTGGTTTATGACAATTGATACTACCCTTCAACAAAAGACTACTGGACAAGCTATCATTCCTGAAAATATTTCAGTAAAGGCGATGCTAAATTAAATTATTTTGAATTCTGTTTTGATTCGTTTCTCCTGAATACCATACGAATAGTTTGTATTCTTATAGTATCTTGTAATCTTTTATCAATATCTTATAATATTTATCAAGACCAGAAGCCCGAAAAATTCGCTTGTGGAAAGGTTCAAGCTAAAGTTCAAACAGCACTCAAAAGACTTTGAAAGTAGATTTTTAAATAATTGTATTCTGTATACTAGGTCAGACTCAGATTATGATAAATTTAACTTAGGAGTTTCGGGGGATATCGTAGCTCATTTCATGAAACCATGCCATAATAAGGGTCATATTTTATTTATGGATAACTGGTACTTATCACCACAGCTTGCAAAATTTCTGCTCAACCGAGATATAGGGGTGTGTAAAGAAAATCCAACAGCAATGCCATGAAGTCGACTTCTGTGCAATTGGTAAAAAACCTATAAAACCCAGCAAGAAAGTACGTTTAATCATAACTACAATAAAAATATGAATGCTATTGACAATATCGACAGACAGCTATCTTTGACGGTGAGATGTGAAAATCAACGAAGTGGTTCTGAAAACTATTTTCCTATCTGCTTCATTTGATATTGATGATCAAAATTAAGCAAAAAACGTCCTTTTTCAACTTTCGTTTATACGTAGTAATGGATTTATTGAAATTATATTTTAATGAACCGTTACCTTCATCACCTGGCAGCGATCTTCGACTACTACAAGGATGCATTTTTCCACAAAAAATGCAGATGAAACTTCACAACAAAAATCTTTGTAACGTAATAGTGTATTATGCACAATGTGTCTAAACAAAGGGGCCGAACTGTATACCAATGTAATATATGTCATAAAAGTTTATATGTCACGTAAAAGTATATCACGCAAAAGCTAAATTGTCATAACGCGTTTATATACTATAATCAAGTAATCAAAAGAGTTAAAATGCATAATATCAATCAAGTCATATTAATCAAAATGCAAACATTATACATAATATAATAGTTATACAGGGTGTTGAGAAATTAAAATGTTGTACCATGCTTCATGGGTCCTGAAGAGGTTCTCAAAGTTCAAATAATTTATCCATAAATAATGATTAGGGCACGGAACTTTTGTGTCAAAGTGAAAAAGTTTATTATCTAAATTCTTTAAGATTTCACATGAAAATGATTCAAATGAAAGTTGTTCTCTACAAAGGTGGAAATAAAATGATGGTAACATTTTTTGACATTGACATTACTTTCAAAGTAATACGATGGTCATGAATAATGAATAATGGTCATGACCTGACCATTATTCTATGTAGGACGTCATACTTTTATTATTTTGTAAAAAGAATTGGTATTTTGCGTTAATTGAGCCACATTAAAAATAAATTACAAATATAAAAAAAAATATAATTCCATCTTATTCAGCGACCTTTAGAAACCATTTTGTTCAAATTTGAAAACTTGAAAATTGTTCTTTCCTTTACGGACCGAGACGACACTTAAGCGGTCCATTTCATATAAAGTACATTTTGTATCGATTTTCTTCACACAAATATGTTACTCAAAATCTCGGCCTTTTAACGGGTAATGGCTTGGATTGGGTAGAGGAGATTTTCAATATTTGAGATTGTTCACTCTACTTTACGAAGCGTGTTAAGTTTAAAAGGCAGGAAAGCTTATTTTCTTATACAGGGTGATTTATAACATACGAAGGAGACTAAAAGAACAAAGATCACAAAGATATAGAGCATTAAAGTTGAATTAATGGCCGAACATTTCTTGCCATATACAGTAAGTCACTGGCTTAAAAATTCAAACAGCGAATATTTTAAACAATTTTTATGTAGTAATTTAAGGATTGTGTTTTAAATATATAAAACTTATTTTAAACATATGTTGTAAACCAGCAACTGCAGCACACCTGTTTATGTTAGAAATTAACCATTTGAGTTCGAATCAAGATAAAAGAAAAGTGAACGACTAATTCTTTTCATAATACTATTCTGTGGCTAGTGAGGCACTAATGCCATACCATGCCATGCAGATCGTGTTAGTAAACAACGAGAGAAAACGAATAGGAATGCTGTCGCTCTTTCCGCAACTTTAACATAAAGCAACAGGAGCGCTATTGTGCTCCGTCTGGAGGACTTAATGCTGCTTCCTAAAGACTTGATACTGCCCCCTGAAAGACTTTTGGCAGAAAATATTTTAATCGTGGGAGATAAGATACCGTTGATAAACTTGAGTTTGCTTCCGACATATTAAATATTGGACAAAATGCAAAATCTTGACTTAAGTAGGCCAAAGACTGTTAATTAAATACTAAAGACTGCTGGCAGAAGACATTTTTATTGCAAGAGACAAGTAACTGTTAAAAAAATATGATTTTGATCCTTAAATACTGTAATACTGTTGGAAAAATACAAATTCATCATGTCAGAAATTTAAAAACTGCTAATTACTGTAAACTCTGCTGACAGAAGACATTTCTATTGGCTAACGAAACATTGGCGCTAGACGTAAAATGTACTTACATGTTTGCAAAACAATTAAAAAATAATATATTAAAATTAGTTCAACATTTACAAACGATGCGATTGCTACCAATATTGAGCAATTTTTTTGTTAACAAGGCTAAATATAATCCATTAACACACATTAAGTAATAGATTATAGGGAATGACAATGCAAAAAAAGTAGTCTGCATACTAGCGGAAACGAGTGACGATTTTTGTTTCAGTTTTGCGTTAGTTTTTAACCACATATTAAGTTTTAGTTTTAATATAGGTTTGACAATAAATTTATATAAACAAAAAATAGAACATAGTAATTTTTAAACAAAATTATTCTTTTAAGCAACTTCCCATGTTTTTTTTGGACAAAACAGCTTTTGAACTGTTTAAAACAAATTTGGTTTAAAACATATCATACAGTTTTAAATATGTTAAAAGCAGCTTGCTTTAAATACTTTATTTAAAACATAACAACCTTGGACATAACGACCTTAGATTTAGGACGGCGTTCTATCAATAGGACATCTGATAATAAAAAGATACTGCATAAGCTTTTCAGCGTGGATTTGATTTGTATTTGGGATACATCTTGTTTGTGATTGCTCATGAATGGGTTGGGTAGAATACAAGATTTCTATTTTATCAATGGCTTGTAAACATCAGCTTACTAATCCGATTATTCACGTTTCAGAGTAAAAGAAATGGCTCTTCATGGATATTGTACAAGTTTTTGAGCCCGGATTTGAATATTTTTGTGGCACATCTTGTTTACAATTGCTAATTAATGTTTCCATTATCCAAGATTTTCATATTAACAATAATGCCAGGATTAACGCGCTCTCATTTTATGCACACTTGAGTAATGGCTTCTCCTATAGTTCTACAGATTTTTACTAAAATGAGCAGAAAATTTTACTGTGTTGATCAAATAATAAATTTGTTGATGGATAAAGATGAAGAAGACCCTGGTGTTACTGAAAATTTCTGGTAAGGAGGCGGCATCGCTTCCCAAGATGAAGTCGAAGAACGAGAAGGTTATTCAAAAAGTGAACAAGATGTACTTCGAAAGAATCGAATACATCATTTTATTTATATAAAATCACTAATTGGAAGAAAAAGGTGCCAACAAAATCACGTCGTACGAGTGCTCGAAACATACTGAGTTATTTTCCTGGTGTAAAAGGAAACGCAAAAATGCCAAACGGTTATTCAATGTTTGAGTAATTTGTTTACTCAAAGTCTGAAGACGCACAGCTAAACCGGATCTTTCTAGTACTAGGACTAGGGTTAATTCTAGTTTTAATTCTTGTGAAGCTCTAGATGAGCGGTTCCCACAGTGGTCCATACGGACCCCAAGGGGTCCCCTAGGGTCATTCAGAAGGTCCTCGGAAAATTAAAGTAAAGTTTTCTTCTTCTTTCTTCTGTTGTATTTTAAGAAATGTATATACATTGTACGTAACATAAATTTCTTAAATGTATTAAAATATATTAAGTATTTTCTAAATACAATATAAAAGTAATTTCTTAAAATATAACATTTCTGTTGTATTTTATGAAATGTATATACATTTATTAAATGTATTAAAATGCATTAAGAAATGTATGTTTGTGTGCACTTAAAATTGTATAATGATTGTTTTTGTTTGAAGATGGTAATATAAATACCGAAAAAGGTCGGTTTATCGCCAGAGGCGATGTTTTCAAAACGACCCAACCAGCAAGGTATGTAAAAAAAAACAAATTGATATGGCGAATACATGTAAAAAAATAAGCTTATCTGTCAAGTAATAGAAAAGGAATACGAGACAACAAGAAGGAAAGACACTCGAATCAAGCAAAAAATGATTGGAGAAGAAAAAATAAAGCTGTCAGCTGAAAACGGAAAGAGAAGTGGCAGATTGTATCAGGAAACAGTCTGAGATAACTGATGAGACAACAGGCGATCTCTAAGCGAAGTTCTGAATACGGAAAAACTGCGGGCTTCACGCAACTCAGTGGGTAAGTTATTCCACAGAGTTATAGCTTGCACCTATAATTATGTTTTCGGGTCTAGTGTTAGTTTTAAAGCTAGATTAAGTTCGGTTGGGTTCCGTCTTAAGAGATGTCCCAAATATTTTTCGTTTTAGCTCTAGTATTAGCTCTAGCGTAAATTTCTGTATACCTGTATCAAACTAAAGGTAGAACTAACACTAGATCTAGTACTAGTAACATTTTAGGTGTAGTGTTATTTCTAGCTTTGATTGCAATTCACTACTTGATTGTTGTATGTTCTTCACTAGAATAAAAGAAGAAACATTAGGATTTAGCTGTACGTCTTTTTAGACTCCTAAACCCTAATGTTTCTAATTCTAAGTTTAGTGTTAGTTCTGAACTTAGGTTGGGTTGAATTGAGTTCCGTCTTAAGAGAGCTATGGTTAAACCTAAATGTGCCTTCAGACAAAGCCTAATGTTAGTTTTATTTGCCATTCAGTGCTTGATTGTAAATTCTTCTGGAACTAAAAATATAATATAACTAATACTAGACCTAAGGACTTTTGTCATATTGATACTTTTCTTTACTAACTACACAAATTAAAAAATATGTTGATGTATTACTATAAATTTTTAATTGGTTAAGTACCCACTATTTGGCTGTTTACCCTAGGCCAGGGTAAATACTGGGATAAATACCCAATTTTTAAATCACTGCGTTAATATAATCCTATATAATTCATGTTTCATAGTAAAAAGGATTGCTGTTCATAGATATTGCACAAGTTTTCAAGGGTGAATTTCCACTTTTTTGGTGGCACATCTTGTATGTAATTCTTAATTGATGAGGGTTGAATAAAATACAAGATTGCTATCTTATCAATGGCATGTAAAAATTAGCTTAGTAACCTTGCATTATGCACATTTGCAATTAAAAGGAATTGCTCTTCATGGGAATTGTACAAGTTGTTGAGTGTGGATTTTGAGTTTTTCTGTGTCACATATTGTTTATAATTGCTAATTAATAGATTTAGTTGGGTTGAGTGGGGTTTGGTAAAACACAAGATTTCGATCTTATCAATGATAAATAAGCACTTTTAATAATCCTAGATTTGACACAAATTTTTGCAAAGTTTTTGAGCGTGAATTGAGTTTCTTTTTGGTAGCAAATCTTATTTGTAATTCTTAATTAATGAGTTGATTTTAGTAGGATACAAGATTTCTATCTTATCAATAGAATGTAAATATTGTCTTACTAATCCTGAATTATTCACATTTGAGGTTAAAAAGAATTGCTCTTGATAGATATTGCAAAACTTTTTGACCATGGATTAGACATTTTTTGGTGGCACATCTCCTATGTAATTCTTAATTGATGAGAGTAGGATAAAATACAAGACTGCTATCTTATCAATGGCATGCAAACATTAGCTTAGTAATCTCAGATTATGCACGTTTGTAAGAAAAAGAAATTGCTCTTCATGGATATTGTACAAGTTGTTGAGTGTGGATTTGAGTTTCCTGTGTCACATATTGTTTGTAATTGCTAATTAATAGATTTAGTTAAGTTGAGTGGGGTTTGGTAAGGTGCAAGATTTCGATCGCATCAATGATAAATAAGCACTTTTAATAATCCTGGATTTGACACAAACCTTTGCAAAGTTTTTGAGCGTGAATTGAGTTTTTTTTTTTTTTGGTAGCAAATTTTATTTGTTATTCTTAATTAACGAGTTGGTTTTAGTAGGATACAAGATTTCTATCTTATCAATAGCATGTAAATATTGTCTTACTAATCCCGAATTATTCACATTTGAGGTTAAAAAGAATTGCTCTTGATAGATATTGCAAAACTTTTTGACCATGGATTAGACATTTTTTGGTGGCACATCTCCTATGTAATTCTTAATTGATGAGAGTAGGATAAAATACAAGACTGCTATCTTATCAATGGCATGCAAACATTAGCTTAGTAATCTTAGATTATGCACATTTGTAAGAAAAAGAAATTGCTCTTCATGGATATTGTACAAGTTGTTGAGTGTGGATTTGAGTTTCTTGTGTCACATATTGTTTGTAATTGCTAATTAATAGATTTAGTTAAGTTGAGTGGGGTTTGGTAAGATGCAAGATTTCGATCTCATCAATGATAAGTAAGCACTTTTAATAATCCTGGATTTGACACAAACCTTTGCAAAGTTTTTGAGCGTGAATTGAGTTTTTTTTTTTGGTAGCAAATCTTATTTGTAATTCTTAATTAACGAATTGGTTTTAGTAGGATACAAGATTTCTATCTTATCAATAGCATGTAAATATTGTCTTACTAATCCGGAATTATTCACATTTGAGGTTAAGAAGAATTGCTCTTGATAGATATCGCAAAACTTTTTGACCATGGATTAGACATTTTTTGGTGGCACATCTCCTATGTAATTGTTAATTGAAGAGAGTAGGATAAAATACAAGAATGCTATCTTATCAATTTCATGTAAACATTAGTTTAGTAATCTTAGATTATGCACATTTGTAAGAAAAAGAAATTGCTCTTGATGAATATTGTACAAGTTGTTGAGTGTGGATTTGAGTTCTTTTGTGTCACATATTGTTTTTAATTGCTAATTAATAGATTTAGTTGGATTGATTGAGGTTTGGTAAGACACAAGATTTCGAACTTATCAAATGATAAATAAGCACTTTTAATAATCCTGGATTTGACACAAATTTTTGCAAAGTTTTTGAGCGTGAATTGATTTTTTTTTTGGTAGCAAATCTTATTTGTAATTCTTAATTAACGAATTGGTTTTAGTAGGATACAAGATTTCTATCTTATCAATAGCATGTAAATATTGTCTTACTAATCCCGAATTATTCACATTTGAGGTTAAGAAGAATTGCTCTTGATAGATATTGCAAAACTTTTTGACCATGGATTAGACATTTTTTGGTGGCACATCTCCTATGTAATTCTTAATTGATGAGAGTAGGATAAAATACAAGACTGCTATCTTATCAATGGCATGCAAACATTAGCTTAGTAATCTTAGATTATGCACATTTGTAAGAAAAAGAAATTGCTCTTCATGGATATTGTACAAGTTGTTGAGTGTAGATTTGAGTTTTTTGTGTCACATATTGTTTGTAATTGCTAATTAATAGATTTAGTTGGGTTGATTGAGGTTTGGTAAGACACAAGATTTCGATCTTATCTATCAATGATAAATAAGCACTTTTAATAATCCTGGATTTGACACAAATTTTTGCAAAGTTTTTGAGCGTGAATTGAGTTTTTTTTTGGTAGCAAATCTTATTTGTAATTCTTAATTAACGAATTGGTTTGATTGAGGTTTGGTAAGATACAAGATTTCGATCTTATCAATGATAAATAAGCACTTTTAATAATCGTAGATTTGGCACAAATCTTTGCAAAGTTTTTGAGCGTGAATTGAGTTTTTTTTTTTTTTGGTAGCACATCTTATTTGTAATTCTTAATTAACGAGTTGGTTTTAGTAGGATACAAGATTTCTATCTTATCAATAGCATGTAAATATTGTCTTACTAATCCTGAATTATTCACATTTGAGGTTAAAAAGAATTGCTCTTGATAGATATTGCAAAACTTTTTGACCAGGGATTAGACATTTTTTGGTGGCACATCTCCTATGTAATTCTTAATTGATGAGAGTAGGATAAAATACAAAATTGCTATCTTATCAATGGCATGTAAACATTAGCTTAGTAATCTTAGATTATGCACATTTGTAAGAAAAAGAAATTGCTCTTCATGGATATTGTACAAATTGTTGAGTGTGGATTTCAGTTTTTTTTTGTCACATATTGTTTTTGTAATTACTAATTAATAGATTTAGTTGAGTTGAGTGGGGTTTGGTAAGATTCAAGATTTCGATCTTATCAATGATAAATAAGCACTTTTAATAATCCTAGATTTGACACAAATCTTTGCAAAGTTTTTGAGCGTGAATTGAGTTTTTTTTTGGTAGCAAATCTTATTTATAATTCTTAATTAAGGAGTTGGTTTTAGTAGGATACAAGATTTCTATCTTATCTATAGTATGTAAATATTGTCTTACTAATCCTGAATTATTCACGTTTAAGATTAAAAAGAATTGCTCTTGATAGATATTGAAAAAGTTTTCAAGCGTGGATTTGACTTTTGATTTCTTGTTTGTAATCACTAATTAATGAGTTGTGCCACAATTCGGCGGTGTTCTACAAATAAATGAGCAAAAATAACTCACCATTAGGTCCATATTTTAGTTGATTACGCTTAACTTGGTCGGGCGTTAATCCTCTTTCTGGATCGGTGCTGAAGTACGTCAGAACCTCGTCGACGGTTTTTGTATGGCCGTCTTCCATTGCGTCTTAGAGATGGTACTAAAAGAAAACGGAATTAAAACAGTTTCAATTAAACACAAAGGAATTGTGACAAAGAATTTAGAAATTATGAAAAGTGAGGTTATGTCAGCTTCGCCCTAAAATTGCGTTTATAAATTAAATTTAGATTAATGCAATTTTATTGTTTGGTTTAATAAGTCGATACCGCGTTAAAAAAACGATTTGACAATAGAAATTGCTTTGTAACTCGACGTGTTTTATGGTAATGACGTGTATCGTGGATAAAAAGTAACCTCAAACGGCACATGGTTCGACTTACCGTCCTTTAATTCGCGAACACGGAACGAATGTTAATTAAGTGTAAGTAATCCTAAGAAGCACTAAGGCAACGTCTGTGTCAGTCGGCACTTGGTTAACAAGAAAATTATCTACCGGAGACGCCGCGTAAAGTCTTCGCAAGCGACATTTTACAACTACTGCTGACTTCTACGAACGGAACGGCTGACAGTTGTAAGAGTATAACTTAGAGCGCCATCGCGCGGGCGCCGATTTAAATAGGCGAAGGAGAGTGTATTTTGCGATTTTATTTTAAGAAATATACGTGTTCCAGGTGGTAATGGGCGTCTCGAACGTCGACGATTCACAACGGGGGTTCGAATTTGAACCGTTACGCACTAATAGTGCGTCAATACCGAAGAAAATTCTCGAAAAATTTACTTTTTACTGGTAGGTTTACGAACTACTCATGTGGAGACATCTGATTGGCTCGTTCTTATAACAAAGCGACGCGCGAAATTTAAACCACCAAATTCTTCCCCCCCTAACTTCAATCCAATCAAAATCAATTCACTCAAATAAAATCATCTTAATATTAAGTTATTTCAATAAAAAATTAATAATACAATTCATTAATATTAAATAAGATCGTTTTAGAAATAACCAGAAAAAAGTAAATATTAAAACTGATTAACTTAGTGATACAATAAATTATTTTGGGTTATCATTAACGATAATCTTGTTTTAACAACGAGAAATAAATAAATCATGTTCCAAGTTAATTTGAATCATTTAAAATTTATGGCACCAACCAAAAATTGTAGCAATCAATTTTTTTTTGAAAAAAAAGTTGAAGCACGAATTTTCTATAATGATATTTTTTTCACGCGGCTAATTTCGTAAAAACGACGTTTCGATCGTTCGATTTGGCCCATTAAAACCATTCTCTGTTTATTTTTGGCGCTCGGCAAAAATCCGTCTGCGGGCGGTATTTTTAAAATTTTGGGCAGAAGTCGAAAAGTTTCGTCTGCGCCGGGCTTGATACAGAAATGGCAGCGGTTGCGGTTTTTGAGATCTGTACGGACCGCACTCTGCCCGGATCGGGCGGCCTGCCAACAACCAGCAACCGTTTTTAGCACATCACCAGCAAGACTCTTCTAATTATTTTGGCAAGAGTGTCTGAATACTCCTCAATCTGCCCGTCCACTTTATGACAGTTTATGATGATAGCGAAAAATAATCCAAAAACATTTCAAAATTACATAACGATACAGAAGTTAAAAAAATTAAAACCACCCCCTCCCCCAAAAACAAATTCACTTTTAAGAAATTTAACACATATTAATTTTTTACACTGTACCACTTTTCTTTTATATAGTTAATGTAGAAACTTACCCTTTGTCGTTTACACACAAAAAATCCAAATGTGGGTTAACCGGTAGTCCCGGAACAACTGTATTAAAATATGTATCACTGGTTATTCGTTATGATGCAAAGAAGGAAAATAAAAAGAAAAAAACACTAAGAGGCCTTAGCCCCCATTAGATGTTCCGAAGGGAAAACCAACGAGAACTGCGCTTCAAGACGTACGGCCGACGATGTAGTGGCCCTGTTGCTTTTATAAGCTCGGTGCCTACCTGTGGTAAGACGACGTCTCTGGAACTCTGCCAAAATGTCTCCCTTCTCTATCAGTCAACCACTTGCGGTGCATTTTGCTTCTTAACTTAATACCTTAAACTATTTTTTAAGCCGCTCTATCAGAAAACCTGTCTAAGAAAGTAGTAATAACAAGTTTGTATCCAAAATGTAATACAAGAACATGTTGCGTTAATAAAATTGTAAGCAAAATAGAATTAGTTTTTTTAATGACATGATCTAATTAATTTATTTTAGATTAGTAGACTATATCACAGCGTTAATGTAGACAAGTTTGGACTTCCTTTTTGGATGATACTAATTACATTTCTTTGCTAATGTCCTCTAATGTAAATTTCTATTTCTGCAAGAGATGCGATACATTAGAATTGCTATTATTATAATTAATATTGACGTATTAATCTAACAGTGGTACTACTAGAGAGGTTTGATTGAGTTGGGTTGGGTCTTTTAATAGGTGCATTTTTACGGTTTGGAGTTTTTAGGTACGTACAAGACAGAGCTGGGCTAACTACTTGAAAAAAGTAGTGCAGTACAACTATTAACTAGTTTCACCAAAAAGTATTTTAACTACTTGCCAGTTAAACTATTTTTAGAATAATAATTAATTGTAACACAAATACTTGATTACTAACTACCAAGTAGTTAGTAGTTAAATATCTAACTACTTTTTTAACTACATAATGAAATGCAGTTTTAAGGGCTAAAAACCCAATTTAGTTTAGAAAGGACTAGAATAATAAATAAATGAATGGAAAATATAATAAGCATCTATTTATTACACAGGATGTTTACGGTCTTGTGATTTTATTTTCAAGGGATATTTAAACATCTTAAAAAAATGTTATTAACGTATAAATATCTTATTGTTAATAAAACTTGCATAATAAGAAAAACATCGCTGTTAAAACGTTCATTGATTTATATGATTTATTTCAAACCCTTGCTATTTAGTGCCCATAGCATAAATAGAAGAAAGATACTAGGAGAAAATCCTTTTATATTTTGTTCACCGAATATATGCAGTGGTTTGAAATTTCGACACCTCCTAGAAATTCGTGCGAAATTTGAATATTCTCTAATTCTAATTTTTCTATTGGTAAGCCCAGTCTACATAGGTCAACCAAAAACAGCTCTTTTTCTTATAATATTCCTTGGCGTTTGTCATTCGAATTACAAGCGCTAATTTGATTTTAATCAGATTAAATTTTGTTCAATTTGTTATTATAGACAGCACATTTCAGTACGCAATTTTCATTATAACCTATGACCGTTCACGATTTACATTATTAAATTTCCGAATATGCTCATACAGTCAAGTTTCCTTCTTTATATTTTTTGTGTGTGAAACTGGCTATTGCCTAATAATAGGAGTAATGGGTGGTACATCGCGCAGATTTACTGCATCTATTCGATGCACCTACTACAGTAATACTGGACAAGTATAACGCCAATCAAATATTTCAAATCGAATTTTCTGGCGAACGCTGTACGATGATAATACATGTATTCTTGTGAAAAGAACTAATTTTATGGGATCTATTAACAAAAATTAAAGAAAAATAAAATTCGTAAAAGGATAAAATTTTTCTGTTCATAAACATTGCTTTATGCCTTTGGGTTCCTCAACTTTTGTCATCACGCAGAACAAGATGTGTCTCTACCTTCGTAATAAAAACTTTATGCAGGAAGAAGAAATATTTACGTATATTAATAGGGTTTTTCTGCTTGGTTATTATTGCGCAATTTATCAATATCTGGATATCTCGATGTTAATTGGAGATGCATATTATTTTCAGCATTAAGTCTATTTGTGTGTTTCCTTTTTGTAACGACGAAGGCATTAATTTTTTATAGCGCGTTCGTAGATTTTTATTAATTTTATTCAAAATGCATCATTTCAATCCTGTGCAAATGTAGATTTTAATATGATGTTTTAAACGATTCACTAGTGCCACTTTGCAAATAGGTCATCATTAGCACAACTTCTAATTCTCAATTTATGACTCTACTGCTGAAAATTCTTCATCATCAGGATCACTCATGTGTTCCAACATATGCCTACTCCAACAGCAAATTTCAGAAAGAATTTGTTTTATTCGAAATAATTTAATAATTTTTTGAAGATTTCATTCCATAAAATCAGTTCAACTTAATTTTCTACATGGAGATATTAATACAATTTATGTATAAAGCCTTAATTACAATTCTGCTGAAAAATGGAATGAGAAATCATCAATGGTTCTTCAGTAACTGATTAACTGAACAAACAAAGCAAAATTATCTAAACAAGGAAACTATATACTAACTAACCTAGTATTTTCATCCTGATTTACAAATTCTTACCGCCAGTGTGGCTGTTGTACTGTGTATCTAGTGTTAACGTAAAGTATCTAAATAAGTCACAAATCAAAAGTATAAATTCGCCGGTTGCATTATTTCTACCAAAGAGCAATTGTCCACAATTTACCGAATTATTTTTAATAATTCCTTTCATCGTAAACGCACTGTGTATAATGAATAAATACTTCAACAAGTGATATATCCTAAAAAAGATTTGATAGAAATAGCTAATAATCTGTAGATTTCCCATACATGATTAAGAGCAACTACAAAAGTAACATCGGACATTAAAAGTCCAATGATGAAACTCACAATCATTCATCGCACTTCGATGCATAAGCGTTCTGATGATCAGAATTCGTAGAATAAGGGTTGGGACAATGCAAGATAAATGTGGTAATTGCAAAACTTGCATGATCCGTAGTACGCAGTTTTTGAGAAATTATAAAGCAATCTTTTTAACTTTCTTTTAGACGATACCTATTAATACTTTTTGTTCAATCCTACCTTTGGAATTGCCTGTTTCTAGTGTAGATACGAGTATTGAAAGTTGTTATTTTCACTCAGTCTGCTAACATTCACAGCAACGGGTGAGTGAAAATATTTTTCACTTCAACGTCTGACATGCGCGTGAGTGAAAAACCTTAGTTTCCTCACTTATACTGTAATATACTATTGTCCTATCCCAAAATTTAGAATATGTTTACAAACAAATGACCTCATAAGGAATCCGCTTTTTACAACATATTTTTCTGCCAACACATGTATTACGCTTAAAGAGACGTTATCTATCAGTCAACTACCTGCAATGCATTTTGCTTCTTAACCTAATACCTTAAACTATTTTTTAAGCCGCTCTATCAGAGAAGCTGTCTAAGAAAGTAGTAATAACAAGTTTGTATCCAAAATGTAATACAAGAACATGTTGGAATAATAAAATTGTAAGCAAAGTAGAATTTGCTCTTTTAATGACATGATCTAATTAATTTACTTTAGATTAGTAGTCTATATCACAGCATTAATGTAGACAAGTTTGGACTTCCTTTTTGGATGATACTAATTAAATTCTTTTGCTAGTGTCTTCTAATGTAAGTTTCTATTTCTGCAAAAAATGCAATGCATTGGAATCGGTATTAATACAATTGAGGTATTATAATTAATATTGAGGTATTAATCTAATACTGGTATTACTACAAAGGTTAGGTTGGATCTATCTATTGGTGCATTTTCACGGTTTGGAGATTTTGGGTACGTACATGATATAAAATGTCCTAAGCACTGCAATAATATCATAAAATATATCATAAGGAAATAACTGTTTTTGAAAACTGCTATTAATTATTTTCTTATTATTTTTGAAAAAGCTAACTACACGCACTGTTTCATAAATAACTATTACGTCCAGCTACGAAAATCAAAGAATTTAGTGTTATTAATGATTGATTTATTGTTAATGACTTATTGCAAACATACCATAACTAACAATAGTGTGTTATATCATTTCATTTCACGTTAACCCTCTAGTGTTCCCATAATGTTTCCAATCGGGAACACATTTTTAAATATATATAACATCGTTAAATTATACATTTTCAACAGATTATGCGATTAACGCTATGTACCACATATTATACAACATATCTGTAAATAATAATTGTAATCAAAAGTTATGTGTTTGACGCGAACGGTGATTTTTGACTGGATGTCATACTAATTGTGTATATTAATGCAAAAAGTGACAAGAAATAATTTATAATAAGTTAATCTGTTTTATATCAATTTAATTCTCTGTGCTCTTATAAATATAAGATGCTTTAAAAGCTAAGTTTCCAATTGGGAGTAATGTATGTAGAAAGCGCAATCCTAAAAATACTGTTACAATGGATGCAACAAGAAAAAAGTATCAAATAATAGTACGAAATATTCTATTGGAAAGTGAGGACTCTGAACTTTCTGATTCTGAAGGCAATACCGGATTTATATTTTGCTGACGTGAACCAGAATATGAAATTCGCCACTAACCTCTTTCTATTCACTGGATGAACCCAATATCTTCTCTTTCATTCTTTTTTAGAAGAGTTATATATATTCTTGTGTTGTTTATTCTTGTGTTAATAATTTGTTACCTTACAGATCTGAATGATAGTAAATATTTCCCACACAAATTAAGAACATCTATTAAAGTAAAATCTGACATTAATAAGTCTAATGTGAATAAATAAATTCACATCATACTTTGAAAACTTTGAAATTATCAAAAGTGGATGATTTGATTGTGTTAGTTCGTCTAATTTACACTTCATTTTGCGATTTTTCAACCGACTCGCAACTTAGAGTTTTTTGTCCTATTCTAATATTTAGAAAGTGTTTGCAAACAAATTTTGATGTATTAATCTAATACTGTTATCACTCGAAAGATTAGGTTGGATTGGGTTGGTGCTTGTAATTCACATTTTGGAGCCTTTAGGTACGCAAATGAAATATCCTAAGCACTCTCTTAACAACACGATTTGTGCCGTTGTGGGTTGACTATAACAACAACAACGACAACACGACAACTACAGTAGACAAAGATTCATTCAGCAAATTTACAAATGACCTCATAAGGAATTTAGTTTTTGCAACATATTTTTTACCAGAAGCATTAGGCAAAGAAATATTCTCTATCAGGCAACTTACTTGCGGTGCATTTTGCTTCTTACCCTAATAGCTTAAAGTATTTTTTAAGTCGCTCTATCAGAAAAGCTATCTACGAAAGTAATAATAACAAGTTTGTATCCAAAATGTAATACAAGAACATGTTGCAATAATAAAATTGTAAGCAAAGTAGAATTAGCTAATGTTCTCTAATGTAAGTTTCTATTTCTGCAAACAATGCGATACATTAAAATCGGTATTAATATAATTGAGGTATTATAATTAATATTGAGGTATTAATCTTACACTGGAATTATTACAGAGGTTAGGTTGGGTATTAAAAGACCCAACATTGCATTTGGTGCATTTTCATAAAATAATAACTTTTTTTGAAAACTGCTATTAATTATCTTGTTATTATTTTTGCGTAGTACTCACGCGATATCTCGCTTTGCTCGTGATCTAAACATTGCGTTCGTGCGGGAAAAGCTAAATTCACGCACTGCTTCATGAATAACTATTACGTCCAGCTAGGAAAATCAAAGAATTTGACTAATTTAAATTTAATTTTAACTAATATCTAGCATTAACTAGTTACTTGGGTTAAGCTGAGTTCAAATCAGGTTGATGGTTCAACCCAACTCAGTTAATACTTAATGCCAATTAGCTAGTTGAGTTGGGTTAAAGTTAAAGGCTCAGCATAACCCAATTAATATCTAGCACTAACTAGCTAGGTGGGGTGGGTTTTATTTTATTCTAATCTGGTTCTATGCTGCTATGATCTTGAATTAATATCTAGTGTTAACGTAAAATATCTAAATAATTCACAAATCAAAAGTTTAAATTCGTCAGTTGCATGATTTCTACCAAAGAACAATTGCCAAATGTTTATACAATTAGTTCCTTTCATAGTACACATCTGAATGATAATGAACATTTTCCACACAGGATTAACATCTATTAAAGTAAAATCTGACATTAAAAGTCCAATGGTGAAATTCACAAACAATATTGTGAAGGCTTCGATACTGATTGTGAGCAATGAAAATTTAACCCAACCCCACTAATATTTATTGAGAAATAGATATGTAGTTAGGTTGGGTTGGATTATGATAAGTGAATAACCTCTAGAATCTCTAGTCAGTTTGTTGTTACTTTTACAGGTATAATTATCACAAACACTTAAGGTTCAGTATTGCCATTTCGGTGCAATTGTACTGAATTTACTACGATTTCATGGATATAGTACGTGAAAGCAGCAATTCAGTACAAAATTATTAATCGGTACAATTGTACTGAAATCAGTACATTTTTAGGGAATACAGTATCATTTTTATAAACGTAGCTAAAATATTTCGGTTTCATGTATGGCCGTCAGCAAAAAGCCCCAGCAAAAAAAGGTCATCCAAGTTTCTCGCTAAATTCACTTTTTTTCCGCTGCGGCAACACTATTAAGGTTATATAAAATTACATTTAAAATAGTTGACTTTAAAGTTTGAATGCCATAGAATTCATGTCATTCTGCATCATTATGTCAATAAATATTATAGCATTCACGTCCGCGGACGTCTTAATAATCTGCCATTTTTTGCTTTCAACTTGTAGATGTCTAATATAAAGAATATCGTAATTTAGTAACTGATAATTTTATAATGATGTAAGCGTTGATTTCATTATGTTGGAATAAACTGACATTTTTAAGCAATTATTTTTAAGTTTCTTTTAGACAATTTAATTAATTTTATTTTACTTATCCCAAAATTTAGAAAATGTTTGTAAACAAATTTTTAGGTATTAATTCAATATTGTTATCACTAGACAGGTTAGATTGGGTTGGTTGGGTCTTGTAATTCACGTTTCGGAGCCAAAGATTTATTCAGAACTTTGCAAATGACCTCATAAGGAATCCGCTTTTTACAACACATTTTTCTGCAACAAGTATTACACTCAAAGAGACGTTCTCTATCAGTCAACCACCTGCAATGTATTTTGCTTCTTAACCTAATACCTTAAAATATTTTTTAACTCGCTCTATCAGAAAAGCTGTCTAAGAAAGTTGTAATAACAAGTTTGTATCCAAAATGCATACTTTAGACTAGTAGTCTACATCACAGGGTTAATGTAGACAAGTTTGGACTTCCTTTTTGGATGATACTAATTAATTTTTTTTGCTGTCTTCTAATGTAAGTTTCTACTTCTGCAAAAAATGCGATACATTAGAATCGGTATTAATACAATTGAGGTATTATAATTCATATTGAGGTATTAATTTAACACTGGTATTACTACAAAGGTTAGGTTGGATCTGTTTATTGGTGCATTTTCGTGGTTTGGAGCTTTTGGGTACGTACATGATATGAAATGTCCTAACCACTGTCTTACTTAAAAACGAAGTATTCACGGGATTAATATCATAAAATATATCATAAGGAAATAACTGTCTTTGAAAACTGCTATTAATTATTGTATTATTATTTTTGAAAAAGCTAACTACACGCACTGTTTCATAAATAACTATTACGTCCAGCTACGAAAATTAAAGAATTTAGTTATATTAATGATTGATTTATTGTTAAGGACTGATTGCAAACACACCATAACTAACAATTGGGTGTATTATCATTTCATTTCACGTTAACCCTGTAGTGTTCCCAATCGGGAACACATTTTTTAAATATATATAACATAGCTAAATTACACATTTTCAACAGATTGTGCGATTAACTCTGTGTACCACATATTATACAAGATATCTGTAAATAATTATTGAAATCAAAACTTATATGTTTGACGCGAACGGTGATTTTTGACTGGATGTCATACTAATTAATATATGTATATTAATGCAAAAAGTGACAAAAATAATTTATAATAAGCTAATCTGTTTTATATCAATTTAATACTTTGCGTTCTTATAAATGTAAGATGTTTTAAAAGCTAAGTTTCCAATTGGGAATAATGTATGTAGAAAGCGCAATCCTAAAGATACAGCTACAATGGATGCAACAAGAAGAAAGTATCAAATAATAGTACGAAATATTCAAGTGGAAAATGAGGACTGAACTTTCATTCTAATTATGAAGGTTAAGCTGGATTTATATTTTGCTGACGTGAACCAGAAAATGAAATTCGCCACTAACCTCTTTCTATTCACTGGATAAACCCAATATCTTCTCTTTCCTTCTTTTTTAGTAAAGTTATATATATTCTTGTGTTGTCTTCTGGTGATAGTTCTAGTTTTATATCATTACACTTAACTCTTGATCTAGAATTAGAAACATTTGGGATTAGCCGTACACCTCTCAAGACGGCTAAACCCGAACCATTGTATTTCTACGTTTAGTGTTACTTCTAGTTTTACTTTAGATCAAACGTAGAGAGTTGAGTTGGGTTGGGCTGGATTTAGCCGTGCATTTGAAGACATTTTTTTAATGAAGACCTTTACAATGAATAGTTTTTGAAATAGAGTTAATACAAACTGATTTGGCAACCCTGTATAATTGAATAGCAGTAAAACGACAACTAACACTAGACCTAGAACTAGAATTTATTTTTAAATTTTGTATTAAAAGGAACGCACCCGTTTCGTTTACATTATCATATTTTTATCATCGTATACAATGAATGCTGTAGCATCCACGACAATAGAGATCAAGTTTTCAACTTCGATGATGTGAATGCTATAGCATTCATTAATAGAATATATGAGAAAATAGGGTGTATTCACTACTCTATTTATTCACAAGTTGGTTTTTAACATATTCAGTGTGTTCATGATGAAAGGAATAAATTCAGAAATATTTTAAATGCTAGTCTGGTCAATTTTTAATTTTGATGGCTCAACCCAACTAATATTTAGTGCCAACTAGCTGGTTAGATTGGGTTGGATTAACACTAATAGCTTAACTCAGCCTAACTAATATCTAGCACTAACTAATCACTTAGGTTGGATTGAGTTCAAAGCAGGTTGATGAATAAGGTTGAAAACGCAGATAATATTTAATGTTAACTAGCTGGTTGGGTTGGGTTAAAGTTAATGGCTCACCCAAACCCAATTAATATCTAGCATTAACTAGCCAGGTGGGTGGGTTATATTTTCTTCCAATATGGTTGTATGCTGCTATGATCTTCAATTAATATCTAGTGTTAACGCAAAGTATCTAAATAAATCACAATGAAAAAATGTACTCGATTTCGGCCGGTCTGCAAAGAACCTCGACTTTGCGATTTTTTTACTCGGAAACGGTTCGTCGAAAATATTCTAAATTTTGACCACACATTGTCGGAAGTGTGCTAAACGTGGCAGTATAGTTATTTTTTGATTTTTACTACCCATTTTCAAATAAAATTACACTATGTGAAGTAGTGATATCTCAATAACGTGTTATCTTATGGGATTGTCGCAAACATCATTCTAACCGCCTGATGAAACTGAATAAAAACCTAATCTGCATTATACAGCAAGTGTTCAATGCGATTTTATAATCAGAGTTAAATCAATCCACGCGAAATTATTTCCGCGCATCGCAAAGACGAGCTTCTTCGTAGATCGGCCTAAATCGGGTACTTATTTTCATTACACCTATGATAATTACTATACGAGTGGGAGGAAACATTTTAAAATTCTCCATATTATAAAGAATTAAACTTCGCGTTCAACGAAAACCGGTCTAGATTTTTTCCATGGAATAGGTTTTCTGTTATTCGCGTTCAAAGTGACACTATGAAAGGAACCGATAATAGTTCCTTTCATAGTGAACGCACTGTCTATATAATAAATAAGTACTTCAATAGAAGGTATATCCTAAAAATGATGACAGCTCGGTCAGAGTAGCTAATAATTTGTCTCTTACACATCTGACACATCTTACACATCTACACATCTTACACATCTAAATGATAGTAAATATTTCCCACACGGGGTTAAGGACATCTATTAAAGTAAAGTCTGACATTAAAAGTCTAATGGTGAAATTCACGAACAACATTGTGTAGGATTCGATACTGAGCAGTGTGTATACCTCCTTTCACATCATACTTTGAAAACTTTGAAACTATCAAAAGTGTAGCATGACTTTAGAAACATACTGTATGACTTAGTAAAAACTTTTTAATAAGGATGATTTGATTGTGTTAATTCGTCTAATTTACGCTTTGGATTTTCGGACTTTGGATTTTCACGTCTAATATTCAGAATATGCTCATCTTCTTTTTTTTATACACGAATTGAAGTTCGCTTATCACGTCAGTGGATTCTGATTGCCCAATGAGTCTGCCATTTATTAACCTTTCCAATAGTGTACCAACAGCACTCAAAAGGCATAAGGAGTGGTATGACTGCGGTTGACCCGCCTTTAGGGGTTTCTCCACCAATATTAATTTGACTTCCAGATCTGTGGGAAACTACCAGTTAACACACAATTATTGTGTACCTCTAAGCAGGTTTCAGGTGCAATTTTAACACATCCCTTGAGAATTTGACATCATTTCCTTCTTAGTAAAATGAGAATGCCTCGTCCCGTAATCTGAAGTAGCAGTTCTACTCTGTTCACATCTACCACTATTATGGGGAAAAGCTTGATGAAGACACCATTAATAGCCATTAATGGTGTCTTCATCAAGGTGAGTTCAATGCAAATTGAGTTAATTTTATCTTAAGTGCTCTGTTATTTGCTTTTGTTATTCTTCCCATAAGGGTTTCTGGAATTAACTGTTTAAGAAAACTGTTGTCTAGTAAGTTGTCTTTCAGGAGTTGCAATTCATCAACTGTGACCTTCCAGCCCATAACTCTGTGTCTGATTTCATGACTAATTGAGTGATGATTCTTTACGAGATCTGGGAAAATCTGTAGATATTTTGTCTGAGATATTTGGAGGTCAGATAGTATTAGGATACCTCGTTTATTTCGGAAACTACCCGCAGGGCAAAATATAAAAAAATAAACTTCAATATCTGCTATACTTAAAAATGCCTTTTCTCCTCCACTTTATCAAAAGACAAAAAATCCTTCTAACAGAAAGAAGCAAAATAAATCATATCCTATTAACCTATAAAGTAATGTTAATATTGTACTTAAAAAGTAAACTCACACTATGTGGATCCCATGTATGTATGTAAGGACCCGGGAGAGTGTGCGAATGAACGCACACCACACTTAGGCCCTAATGGGCCCCTTGTGCAACTCTCACTCTACCTCTGTTCACATCAACCAGCCTAAGGTTTTTCCGAAGGCCAGGACATCACTTAGAGGGAGGTTCCTGATATCATTTGTGGACGGCCACTTCTCCACGAGTAACCTCTTTCTGAGGTCCGTTAAGGAGGGGCAGTCACACAAAATGTGAATTACAGTCTCTTCGTCCTGTTCACAGGCCCGACAGAGAGGAGAATTAGCAATCCTCAAGTGATGAAGATGCTTGTTTACCTTACAGTGTCCCGTGAGGAGACCTGTAGCTAATGTAAGGATGGTTTTGCCCAACCCAATGAAATACTGAGCAGTTTTCTTTGAAGGATATTTTAGCAATTCCTTGGCTTGAAAACAGCCTTGCCAGCTTGAACCCTTAGGTAATTCCACCACCGTCGTTCAAGCAGAAATGACTGCTATTAAACCTGCCGTTGACTACATTGTTGTGGATCCCATTATTCTGTGAAGCATTCTAATTGTTGCTATTTATCGTTAATACACATCCCGTTTTCTCTAGATCCAGTTCTAAACTCATAAATTGTAATTTATCTACAATTTCTTTAATAACTCGCTGTGCAATGTTAATAATGCCCTCCTTAGTCCAACCAGAAATTACAATGGCTAAGTCATCTGCATATACCACTAACTTAACATTTTCTATTTGCATATTTTTATTATTTCCTAATGTGTACTGGAAGTATTACTAGCAGTACTCAGGGTTCTTTTACATATTTAAGATCATTCATGGGGGTGTTCCAAAAACAAAGCATGACCCATGCGTGCACGATAAACATATTGTACCCAAATAAAGTAATGTAAATTCATTCAACAATAAAAGTCAAAAACTTGCCGAAGTACATTCGCATAGGATAGCTCAGAATGGTCTGTTATTTATTATTTATCACCATCCCTTAATGTTGGACTTGTAAAAAATATTAAACGAATACTGGAATTCCCGTCTTAAAATAAAAGAAATACCGAAACTAGGTGTCTAAGAACATATTTGTCTTAATAAAAATGTGACAGAAATTTGTTCATTTAAATCCTCCTCTTTTGCCGTGGAAACCATTTTACTGTTAATTTAGTGCTTTTTTGTTTTATTTTAATATGTAGTTTTAATTTATGGGCAACAATTCGAAATATTTAATAAAAGTCTCCTATACTAATCTCCTGTGAAATCACCTGTACTTTCTCCTGTACTTAATAATTAAAAATGGTGTCACAAGGAAAAATTGTTATCGCGGAGCTTTTTTACATTAATAATCTGTCTTTTTTAATTTTGAATTTGCAAATCTCTAACATAACTCAATCATTATTTAATGAGAATATGCAAAATAATAATTATGTTGATTTAAATGTGCTGGAACTGACATCTTTAAGTAATTAGCTCATGGGCCTTCTATCCAAAGAGGGTTTCTTTGGACTTATATAGAACACAAGAAAATGTTAGGTAAAGCGTTCCAAAATTAGACAATGTTTGGAATAATACAAATCGAACTTTTGAGGAGTTATACTAAGTTAATAATATAATCAGAAACTAAAACTTGTGTCACACAAAGAATAATTGACTTTAATACTATGGAATATTTTCAAAGTCATTGTCCGGGAGGTGTGAAATTCCAAGTCCAGCCAAACATTTTTTTACCACTGCTAATATTTTTCCTTCTCTTGATGTTTGTTTGCTTAGTCTTTTAATTATAAATTAGGGTCTATTTTTAATTATAACTCAATAACCATTGATGATTTCACATTTCGTACTTCAGCAAAATTATAGCTAAGACTTAAATAAGCAATTTTCATTTAAACCCACCACATTTTCAACAACTGTCACGTTTTTCAACGTTTGTTAAAATCGCAAGGAGATCACAGATTTTTTTAAAAAATAATGAATCATAAGTTAACAATATTTGAACAATAAACAAACATTTTAACTGGAGGAAAACACATGTAAATCGAAACATCGTGTTGATCTAAACATATTGGATAAAGTGACACAAAGTAAAACAAGCACTTTAGCGCTGCTTGAGATTTCTTCAATACTCTAAAACTCGAACGGTTGATATATCTACGTAAAAAATTAAGTCAGGCTAATTTTATCAAATGAAATCTTCAAAAAAATGTCAAATAATTAAGAAAAAATAAATTCTTGTTTTGAAATAAAACGTCGAACAAAGTGTAGCAGATTGGAGGGTGTTTTTGAAATGACAAGCTGTTGTTTAATTTAAAAAAGATTATGAAAAAGTAAAGTTTAGATATTGTTATTTAACAATAAAAGAGTGAAATTATTTTTTTGAAATAATATCAGACTATCAGAAAAAAGAACGTCCGTGATATATCAATAATGTATGTAATGTTCAAATATGGTTTTGTACATATAAAAGTACACATTTTTTGTAAATTATAACCAATTTTATCAAGATATCTTAGGAATTCGATTTTTTTCGCTTTTTTCAAAACTGCTTAAGAGAATTTTGAATTTTATGAAATGTTACAAATCTAGGTTGACTTCAAAACTTGATATCACAAAAACAATGTGAAATACTCAAGTATAACTTTATTCTGAAGAAAGTACATAGTTTCATTTATAAATTACAACAAATTATATCAAGATATCTTAAGAATTCGATTTTTTACGATTTTTCAAAGATATCTCAAAAACGACTTGAGATATTCATGCATGGTATTGTTCTGAAAAAACAACATACGCCACCGCTGAAGATGATGCCATCATATTCATCACTACTCCATCACTCCTTATCATACTGGTCGATGTCAATTTCCTTCATTTGTATTAACGTAGACCTTCACTTTTAAGTGTCTCCATAAAAAATAATCAGGAGCTATGAGATTAGGTGAATAAAAGGGCCACGGCACATCACTAAACCGAAAAATTACTTATCTAAGAAAATGTGAAGCACAACTTCCATTGAGGCTCAGGCTGTATGTGCACACATAATTATTATGAAATATCATTTTTTTATAAATATGTTTGCAGAGCAATTTATAGTTGTCTATATTCAGATAATTTATTAATATCAGGTTTATTAGGTAATCATTCATTTAACGCATTACGCAATCAATTTATTTCTCCGTTTATTTCATTGATAGCTAACCACATAAATTCGGTTAATTTTTGTTCTTTTATTTCCTCCTTTGTAATCATTAAATGTTACAAAAAATAAAAAATTATTAAGGTTTGAAAATTTGTTCAAAATATAAATGATCTCCGAACTAAAGTGTTTGATGTATCTACCTTTCTATATCTGATTACGACGTTGTTGCGATGACTGAAACTTGGTTGTGTCGATATATCTGATAGTGAATTAAACCCTTCTAGATGCAAGATTTATAAATATTATGATCGACATTTGGATTTATTAGGTATGTCGAGAGACAGTGTCGAATGACCGTTAATGTTTTGTCTTTCTTGCTTATATACCTCGCTCCACTTCTATGGAAATCTTTGAGACATTATTAGAACAGCTCCAAACGTTGAGCTATCTTGCCAATAACCCTGTTATGGTTATGAATGACTTTAATGTTGCATCATATACGAATCCTGCCAGTAGAGACACCCTTGGTACAGCTCTCTTAAATTATAAATCATTCACCAATGGCTGCTTATTGGATCTGGTGTTTTGTGACTTCCCTTGTGTGGTCTCCAGAGGTTTATACCCTATTATGTTCATTTACAGCTCATGATGGCGCTGTCCCAAAATTTGGATTTTTATAACCTGAAAAAAAGAAATACCTACCCTGGTTCACAAAAGGACATTGAAGAAAGTCTTTAGACCGAATATTATTTGGAATTGTTCAAGTATCAGCGAATGTTAACCAAAACTATGATAAGCGCTGCTTACAAACAGCTTATAAATGATGCTGAAAATGCAATTTGTAGTAACCTGAAGGTTTTTTTTGCTATGTATGTATAATCTAGAAAGGGCTCTTCTCGAATATCGGGTATTATGAACTACAGGCAAAATGAATATACTACAAGTTCCTCGTCTGTTGACGGATTCGGTAAATCAAGTCTTTTGGAAATATGTCAAATCTTTTAGAAGCAGTATTAAGTCTTCTAGAAGCATTTCATGGGTTCTAGAAGCATTTCAAGTCTTCCGGAAGCAGTGTTGATTTCAATTCAAGTCTTCGAGAGATACTATCGAGTTTTATGAAAGCACTAATCCAGAACACCCAACACAGTATGTCTATATACCTGAATACTGGAACTCAATTTCTTCTATAATTAAGCTAATCACTTTTCCTATAACATGCACTGATGTAGGAATAACACTGTTGGTGTATTATGCATTGAAATTCAATTAGATTTAATGTTTTAAATAAAACCAAGGTTTTTCTAACCATATTAAGTCCAACGTCAATTGTTAGAGAAACAACGTTTGTAGGTCAATATTTATTTTTTGGAATTCACCGCCAAAAGCTTTAAAAATAGCACGGTACACTTCCCTTTCAGCATTAGTAACTTAATTAGATCGCCTGATTCATTTACATCATTACCGTCATGTAAAGCAATTGAATACGTTTTTGCATAGTTTAAGTATTTATGTATTTGCAAAATATATATCTTTCTAATTCTATTACTTGTACTTTAATTCTATTGCTACCTACTGGTAACTGATTTAAAATCGATCTTACAAAACAGTTTATATCGCTGCGTATACCAAGAATAACTAAATGTTGGTATAAGCACTAGAATAAACGTCTTACAATACCGGTGTAGAGCAACGGTATACGGTGCAGGATAACTATTCCGTACAATTCAATGAGTATTCAATAGTTTATGCTAGAAATAAATCAGAGACTGTTTGTAGGTTTTTACCGAATATTTATTGCTTTCGAAATTAGGATTTCAAAAGAAAAATTTAATAATAAAAACTACTACTCTAAAATAATATTACAAATATTAATAATAAAGTTTTATTGTGTCAAAGTAATGTAGCAAAATAATTGTTTATTATATTTACACATCGAATATTTTTATTTCTATTTATTTAGAACATTACTTACTTGTAAATGTTCTCCTTCCTCGTCTTAACAACTACAGTGATAATACAGCCTTTAACACCTCTTTCTTTTACCGAAGACCTAATAATAAGATCGGAAATCTTCTTTTCCAAATATCATAGCCCCTTCCTATTACATTACTTGACATTATCCGATTGATTGAACAAATTTTTGCAACAAGTTGTGCAAGTGGGCAAGTTGAATATGTTTTTGAATTGAATTGAAAGCATATCCACATCGCCCAAAATGATACTGACACCAAATTCTTCATTTTCCAATCTTCTTTTGATACCACTGTTATTAAAAATTGTTTAATCTTAAGTGCTGCCATGACATCGAGGAACAATCGCGTAAATTTTAATACAGTTGACTTAACGCTGTCCAGTTCTTCATTTTGAGGTATAAAAATGTATCGTAACCTTAACGATACGAATGCGAACGTTACACCTTTTACGATCTGACTAGCTGATGTCAATAAAATCTACCCTTGTAAGTCGCATAGAACCAGAAGCGTGAAGCTTTACATCACTGGTAAAACTTAGTTTCTAAAGCCTGGTTGCTGTTAGTCCTGGCTGAGATTCGTCCTCAAATTTGATGAAGAATTACGTGAGTTGTATTTTTAGTTGACCTAAACCGTATCTTATACTGGTCTTCTGATAAGGATTTCAAATAATTTACCCTGAGGAGAAGTAAGTTCGTAACGTGCATACTAATGGATGAATGTGTTAGTGGTAGTAAGGCACTCACAATATTTTATATTATTTTGGACGTCTAAACTGTCGTCTCCAATACATAATCTCGTCATCATTTAGGACGTAAAATGGAAATAAACACAGAATAATGATGAACACTGCTGATAAATTTGACAGTCGCTAAACGTAAACTGACCTTGCAACTGTACTCAGAATTACCAACTTCAACCAATCATTGGAATAACCATTTTGGCATAAGAAAGGTTTTATAAGACGCATTTGTAAAATTAATACCGAGAAGAAATTAATCTGGGAATAACTACTCCACTGATTATACCAATACTTATAAGATCGGTCCTTATACGTTTTACAAATCAAGTCTTTCTCAATCAAGTTTATAAACTCTCCTTCTGAAAGAGATTTACCATGTTGTGTAATGCATTGGGCACTTGAAAACTAGCAGTTGTGTTCTTTTTTTTTGATTTTGGTATCAATAAGTTTTCAAAACCTTGATTTTTGAATGATTCTGTTTTGAACGCAAATAAATCATAGTTGAATGATTATGATAATTTTGAAAATAATAATGGTATAAACGTTGATTTACTTATGCTGAACTAATGTTGCTACATATTTTGCAACATCTTTAAGTAATTAGCTCATTACCAATTTTTAGAAGCATACAAGAAAATGTCTGCTCAAGCAATCTAAGAGTCACGCAAAAAAAAATTGTATCTCAAAAAAAAAAAAATGAATTTGGTAATCACCGACCCTTTTGACATTAATAATCTGTCATTTTTTCTTTTGAATTAGCAGATCTCTAACACCAATAAATTGTAATTTCGTGACAGATAATATGCAAGATAATAGTGATGTAAACGTTGACTTAATTATACATGAACAAACTGATATCTTGAATCAATTAGCTCATGAACCATCTTTGGGCTTATATAGAATACAAGAAAATATTAGATTAAGCATTCCAAAATTGGTCAATGTTTGGAATAATACAAAACGAACTTCAGTGGATTTAAACAAAGTTGAGTTTGGATGTAATGATTTATTTGAAGGTTTAAGGAATATTGATGGTGCAAAACACAAGCTTGTCTGTATTGAAGAAATGTTGAACACTTGCATAAATCTCAAAAGACAATTCAAAAAGAGGAATTAAACTGATGGAAGATGTCTTTGCCGCAAGATTTGAAGTAATATAAATAATGTATATCAATAAAATTAAAATAAGCATTGATTATTTACTTGAAACCTTTTGATTGACATAATAAACGTTATAAACAATGGTCAGTGACTAAGAATGTAGACTTGGAACGCGGACTCAAATGATACGACGTTGTAACGCGGATGGTTGAAATAGTTCTTGTGCAATCGTAATTAACGATTGTGTTTAAAACGATGCCAAAATGAATGAAAATAAAAAATAAACGACAACAGCGGTTCGTTAAAAGATTTTATTGTTAGAGTTAAAAGTTAATCAAATCACCTAGCCGAGTCGTTTGGAATTGCTCGATTTTATCGATCTCGATCTCCACATACGCCGACGCTATTACATTATATACTATTAATACTCCACGGTTTGATTTATGTTTATTAACTACCGTTCTTTGATCTAAAGTTATTTTCATTGGACCCGAAACCGTACTTGTAAATACGCACATTTCAAATCGAAACAATGGGTACGGTTGTTCTATATGGCTTTTGCAATTTCAGGACGACGACCTAAACGAAATTTTACAAACCCACGTTCGTTGATCCATAAAACCTCCAAACTTAATATGCATAAAGTGTCGTAAGAATGGGGGAAGTTTTAATTTAAGAGTGGATGTAATGAAATTCAAAAATTTAGTCACGTTTAAATTTGGGATTTATTATGTAAATGTATAATGTATCGTATCGTAAAAGTGCGGTATTTTCATCGAACAGGAATTTTTGCTGTTGATTATCTGTCGATCACAAGATGTTTTCCTCGTCCATTATTTTTATTGCTATGGGGCGTCGTACTGCTGGTCCACGCCTGAAGCCGGGTTTCAGGTCTGCTAATAATAACACCTACAGTTCGGCCAGGATCAGGCACAACGCAATGTGTCCATCGTGCCATTTACTATAGCCAGTTGTAGGCCACGGACGTTCAAACTATCTTATTAATTCTTATTTTTTTATATTTCCCCCCTAAACAGGTTAAATCAAAAATACCACATTTTAAACATACCATATTAAAATCAAAGATATTTTTTGATTTATTTCTTTATTAACCTTATTAAAAATTAATTTAAAAATGAATCACTTTATTTTTGTTGATTAGATTACTAGCATTGTGTCTGGGAATCCCAGGGTTAATATCTACTTATTTTCCCTATCGTCTATAAATACAAGAAAAATAGATAGACGGTCTGGTTTTCGCGAGCTAGCCGATTGAACACCGAAATAGATGGGAATTTTCATAGCGGTAAAATAACCTCATCAACAAATACCAAAGAAAATAAGTAATTGTTTTTAATTGTAAACTATTTTTTCATCTTAAATTGCATTGATTCATTTTTGAAATTTCTATTTTTGTTTTAAACGATCCGAACCACTAAAAATTGCAACGCTTGAAAATTGTTTGAATTTGAGTTGTTATGTTTAAACTTTTATCTCCATAATTGCATTTCACGACCAATAAATCTCGCCGCACCCATAAATATTTGCATGATCTTGTCTTTATTCGTGTAATTTTAAACATTGCGTCCAAGATTAGATTTTCTGGTAATTTCATCAATTATTCTAAAAATAACAAATTTCAAAAAAAATATTTGATCATATTTTGGATAATTAAATGATATATTAGGGTCAAATTTAGAAAATGTTGAATATTATCAGAATATGGATAGATAATTGCTGAGAGCATTCAGATTCTCCAATATACAATCTCAACGTGCTTCTCAATGTATAATCAAAATCCATTATGTAAATGATAATAATAATACATTTATTGAGTAATTAAAAATACACTACGCCAAACATCATAAAACAGTGGTATTACTTTAGGACCGGATAACAAAACATTCAAATTGTATCTTACAATTCAGCTATAATTCAGATACTTATAATTCAGATACTTACTTCCCTGATGAAGCGCCAAAGATAGGTGGGATCCATAACGAGACATAATTGGAAACATCAAGGGTGGTGAGAATAAAGTTGGCGAAGGGAGTGAATAGCGTATGGAGTGGAGGTCGGATTACAGAGGGATGGAAAGTGCGGGTAATCTGCTCAGTATATAAAAAGGGTAATAATGGCAAATCTCCTCTAGATAGCTAGAGGGGAATTAACTTACTTGACTGATCATAGAAGGTACTAGGTACGAAGATACTGTTGGAAAGACTGGAGGAAGAGATAGAGTTGGGGGAATATTACCGGATGGACAGGCAGGCTTTCGGAAGGAAAGGGGACCAATGGATAACGTGTATGTGTTGAAACATGTGACAGATAGGAAGCTGGAGAAGAAATTGGGGCAATTGTACGCCCTGTTTGTAGATCTGAAGGCGGCTTTTGAAAAAGTGGATAGGGGATATTGTGGGAGGAGGGGGATCACGGATCACTTAATAGCGAGATGAAAGAATACATGAAGACTATGGCTAGGATAAAAGTGGAGATAAGCTGGGCGACATGTTCTAGACATGGTGGGAGCTAGAAAGGTGCATATGTTAACGTCGTGACCATAGCGAAGGAGGTAGATTAGATGAAGGATATCATAAAGACCTTGGAAAGATATTTTAGAAGGAAGGTGTTGGACAACACTACAGTTTTAACTGTAGATTTACAGTTTTTTAAATATTTCTAGTTTTTAGCTTAGACCAACAAATATCCTGTTTTTTAGTTAATATTGTAATGTCATATATTTCACGTATTACATATCGTCCGTACACTAATTCTGCTTCAGATAAACTTGCCATCTAGAATTTAGGAGACCAAACTATGTGACTGTTAATCGATTTAATAGATAACGTTAGTCGAGAGAAAATAGAGACAAAACAGAGTTCCTGTTTTCTGTTGTTTGTGACGCAGAAATCCTCTATCTTGCCAGAGCTGTTATTTGTTTAGATTTTCTTAGTTGTTTTGAGTGTTTTTATAATAATAAGTGCTTTGAAAACAATGAAAAAGTTAGGACTATGGTTAGTAGCAGTGATAGTGAGTCAGATTTTGATAAATCACCACCTAAAAAGAAGAAAGTAGTCAGATATGAGCAAAAATTTATTTAATTTTGGGCTCAAAGATGAAAAATTTAGTGGATGGCTTGCAAAAAGGATAAATGATAGGAAATGTGGCATTCAAGAACTGATGCGACATAAAAATTTATCTAAGCATGAAGGGAATTGTAAGAAATAGCAAAAGCAAATTCAATCGCAACGGATGGCAAAAGCCGGTGAAATTAAGCTTGCTGTTTTATTGTGGAACATAACCTCGCATTTAATGTTGCCTCACATCTCATTAATTTAGGGAAATCTGTATATTCAGATTCAAAAATTGTTGAAAAATTGTCTATGAGTAGAACAGAAGCTTGCGCTATTGTAGTAAATATAGCAGGAATAACAACTGAGGAAAACTTGATAGAAAATTTAAGATAAAACCATTTTTCATTGTTGGTAGATGAGAGCACTGATAAGTCAATCATCAAGCATTTAGGTTTGATCGCGAGATTAGTCAGTTACGACGCACAGTGGTTCAAAACATGAAAAAGTGACGCATAGAGGTAAAAAACAAATTTACCCCTAGGTAATTTTGGGAAAGCCCTTTTATAAATAACACTTTTTTCCAAGAAAAACCGATACCCAAAGTCAATTATATGCAAATCTACCTGAGTAAGATGGATTTGCTTATAAGGAGGTCGGGCAGGTTCTTAGGTCACTTTGCCTTATCGCTTCATTAGCGCACATTAAGATAATTTTGTGACGTTTCGAGTGATAGTTATTTCTGAAGAAAATATGGAATCCAAGCGTTAAGGTAAGTATTATCATATGTATATAACAGTTTTTCAATTGATGCCTTGATTATCAGCTAACATTATGAAAAAGTGTATCATGAATTATGACAATTTTTAAGTTATAAACTGTAATAAGTCTCGACGCCCACCTATGCCCGCTTTGAATTTTCATCGTAAATATAGTTTAAAGTATTACGTACCTGGAGGTATATGATTTAGACCCACCATGATCCGCCTGTCGAAAATATGTTACATTTTAACACTACATATCCGTAAAATACGCAACTATTAGGAAATAAGTCATAATAAATGTTTACGCCAGCTTCAGCCCGCTGCAGTTATTGATTGTAAATATAATTTTGAGTATTATCTTATCAGTGGTGAATAATTTAAAACCATCTGGATCCAACTTTTGATTTATTTTATAGTGTTTCGCTGCAAATGCGATAAACTTTGGGAAGTGATTGTTTTCCGAAAATTAAGGTAGATGATTTATATACAAGAACCACATGCACATCGACACCCCTAGGTAACTACAACCCTCAAAAGTTGGAAAAAAATTTGCTACAAATTTGTCATTCGCCGATATCATTAGAAATCTTTTCTCCTTTAATATAATCAACAAGTGAGATGATATTGATGTTCCGCTTCACACATTGCCACTATCACTGATCAAGTTATAGTAAGTATAGCTAACAGTTCATTAAATTTTTGGTAATAGTTTATTTCATATCATATCCTGTATAGTATAGTGCTATTATTTTTGCTAATGTATTTTTTTTATTACAGCTGAAATTACGCGTATAGATCTATGCAATAAATTTCTTAAGGGAGGTTTTAGTAATAGAACTGAAACAGAGGTATTTAACGAAATACTAACATACATGAACGGGCGCGGACTTTTTCCAAACGAAACTCAAATAAAATCTTTTTTAAAGAAATGGGCAGAAAAATGGAGAAATTCTGGATATTCTTGGGAAAAATTTATTGCCAAAAATCAACTTTGGTTAGATGACAAACCATTTAACAAATTATGTGATGAGAATGTGTCAGAACCTGGACCTTCGAAACGAAAATGTTTTGCAGATTTGTCAACCTCTCAAAAAAATAGAGTAACCAAAGGTAATAGATCAGCACGTGTTTGATATAATGTGGCTATAAAATTTATTTTTAGAAATAAGAGATAGTTACACGTCTGAAGAATTAGCGTATGCCGCCACATCTGCCCTTAGACAAGAGCATAAAATCGATGCAGCAAAAGCTGTAAAATTGGCTTTTCGAAAACATACCCCTCATTCACATTTTCTCCAACTGTGCATAAAATTTTGTTTCACGGGCATGAATATATTCAACATTTTGGATCAATTCCATTAGGTAAATTATACTTGAATAGACAACAAACAAGAAAACTATAGTTTTTATTTTATAGGTGCTCTAAGTGAAGAACCACTGGAGTCTAGAAACAAAGATTTCAAGAAATATAGGACCGACTTTTCAAGAAAAACATCACGCAAAGATACACTTGAGGATATTTTTAACAGATTCATGTTAACGTCTGATCCTTTATTTTTTAAAATATTCAGAGCATTTAATAGATCATCTGCAAAGAGTAAATCTTCAACAAAAAAACTACACATAGATGATACTGCTGATTTTGAAGATGCTCCTTTGAATGAATCGTATGATTCAGATTCTGATGACGACATACAATTCGATGAGGAAAGTTCCTTACCAGTCTTCGCAGAAGAATTTGAAGACACCATTTAATATAGTAAAGTATGTTTATTGAATTTAATAAACTGGTTGTATTTCATTTTTTTGTATATATATACTTATCTTCTGCACCAATACATGTAGGTATATTATCTTCTATATACTATTCTCATTACATATCTTTTTTTATTTTATATCGTCCAAACTACTTGAATCTATTCTATGGAATATTTTATTCCTTTACTTTCTATTAGTTCCAATTACACAACAAGACCAAACTATGATGTCAGAATATTTTGGAGGGCCATAGAAACTACAATTTTAGAAATTTTACAATTTTACAATTCATTTTATTTATTTTTATTCTAATTTAGAGTGACAATTTTTATGAATAAAATTGGAGATGTGCTCAGATAAAGTACCTTCCGGTACACTTCCGGTTACGCGAGTTGATTGAAATTTGATATTTGGATATTTTGCAAGATTATAATAGATCATACAAAATGGCATTCATCTACACCAATTTAAATTACAACTTTATATGAAAATGTGGAGGTGGGGTGTTCAGGTAAAGTGTCACTTCCGGTTAACTAATTTGGTCTAAATTTTGATACAAATCATCATATTTGTTATAATACCTATATACCAAATTTCATCAACGTAATAAATTTCTAAAGGTCTATGCGTCACTTTTTGCCATTTTGAACCACTGTGCGACGGTTCAGCAGAGGGTTTATACAATAAAACTGTTGAATATTTTATTAAGAAACAAATCTCGTACAAGAAAAATATATCAGGGTTTGCGTTTGATGGCACTAATGTAATGTTTGAAGGCAATAACCCGATAGTTACTATGCCCTGGAATCGACAACTGAATTATACTAGGTGTTTTTACGATTTGCATTACCTATATTCACTGATTTAAAGAAAGAAATGCAAGCAGAGAAACCGAAGTAGTACTTACTATAGGTCAAATTTACACTGTTTTATACAACCAATTTACTTAGAATTAACAGAAGAAGAGAAAAACAATACCAAAGATATTTCAACTGCCAAAGAACAGAAAGTATTAACTGTTAATGTAAACGTTAGAACCCATTTACCGTTATTTCAGACATATGTAGGCGGAATGATACTAAATTTGATTCGATTAAAAAAGGACACTAAAGAGTTGGATGACGATAAACTAACAAATTTTTATAGAAAATGTGCAAAGTTTTACATTGAGGCAAAACCCAAATCAGACGCAGATTTCCTTTCGATGACAAAGAACGTAGGGCTTTAAAGTCTTTAAAGATGTTAAACCCACAAGCGATTTTAGACCATAGTTTGATCAAACAGCAAATAACTTCAATTGTTGAACTATTATATTATTTCCCAAGTATTTGCCCGGAAAATATAACGGAATTGAATAGGGAATGGCGAACTCTTCGCAACACCAATTTGAATTTTGACGGAGATTACAAAAGGGATCAACAACATTTGCACCGTTATCTAATTTAACAAAAATACTTTTGTGTCTACCACACAGTACTGCTACGGTAGAATGTCCGTTTTTAACTATTAATATTACGAAGACGAAACTTGAAGATAAGCTTTCTACGACCATAATAAAGGGTACTTTGCACACAAAATCAGTAATTAAAAACTGTTTTGAGTTAGAAGCGACCAATAAGCATATTGAGAAATTCAACAAGAATATGTACGATTTCAAAAAAAGAAGATAAAACAGAAAATCAAGAAGATTTACAAATTGAAAATAATATAATAGCTAATAAGATCTAACTTCTTCATAAGTATTGTTATATTTGTTGTAATATATTTAAGGGACTCATAATTTTTTTAACATAATTTCTTTCTCATAAACATTTTATTTATTACCACCATTAATATTAATTTTAATATTAAGTTATATAACAAAAAGGAAAACTGTAGATAACCGTTTAAATTAATATTTACAGTTTTCTACAGTTTTTTTAAAGCATCAATGTACTCTACGATGTCGTTGGCAACACTGTTTGGGAGTATGCTTACTAGGGGTGTGTGCTTAGGGAGGATAACAGGGGGATTGCACGTGAAAGCAATGACAAAAAAGCCAATAAGGTGATTTGACAAATATGGGGTTGGGGGAGAGAGTCTTTGCAAGGAATGTGGCAACGAGGAAGATTATGTTTGAAGGTCTGGTTAGTGTAATGACGTAAAGCACAAAGGTATGGGGATGGAAAGAGCAGGGAATGCTGGAGGACGTGCAGGCTAAATTGAAGATTGGTACTTGGGGTGGTATGTAGTGAGGGAAGAGGTAAGGGTAGATAAGGTCAGAGAGGAGACTAGCAGGAGGGCAGTGAAATATGATGTGGGAATAGTAGAAGAGGGGCCAAAAGGGAGATCTTGGGGAAGTGTTAGAAGGAATTTAGAAAGGGAAGGTCTATTCGGTAACTGAGATTAAAGATAGACGAAGGGTGGGTAGGGAGATGTGGAGGGAGTTCAGAGATAGGGAACAAGATGTCCAGACACAGGAAAGAAGGACACAAATAAAAGAGGGATAGTATATATAAGGGTATATGGACATAATTACGGAAGAGCTGTCTAGATACTTATATATTTGGCAATTATGGATTAAATGTTCATCGTTGCAAATTTTTGAAGAATTCAAAAGCAAAAAACCTTAATCATGATGAAAATGTATATATTTTTTATTTCAGTGCTACATATATGTTTCAGAAAGTTAGCTTTCCTTCTTCTTGGCACGACGTCAATAAGTTTTCAGAAATACAAGTTAATGGTTGTACAGATAAACTGAACAATTCAGTTACGGTGTTAAAAAGATTGAGGAAAGTTTTCAAATAAATTATCTTATGTGTACCATATTAAAAAATCAATTACAACGAAAACATATATGTCGAACAATTTGAATTATTGAATAAATTAAGCGGAATATAAACACAACACAAAATGTCTTACAAATTAAATTTACATCTGCAGGACCACAATGTGGTTCTTGGCCTGTATAAATATAAGGCTGTCTCACGAAACTGGTTTTGAAGAACTTTTTTAAGTTCCACTATTCTTAGAGGCTTGAAATTTTGGTATCATGGGTTGTTCATTCCGATCTTTTAATCAAAAATATTTTCAGGATAGCCACCACTTTCGGACTACCGGAAGTAGACCACAACTTTGCTATTTTAAATAGAATGCTATAGTTTTTATTACACCTTTCAATTAGACGTAAAGAAATATGTTGACTTTGATAACAGTTGTTGGTACCTAGCGTTTATTATTTTCGTAGCCACCACTTTCGGACTACCGGAAGTAGACCTTAACTTTGTTATTTTAAATAGAATGCTATAGTTTTTATTACACCTTTCAATTAGACGTAAAGAAATATGTTGACTTTGATAACAGTTGTTGGTACCTAGCGTTTATTATTTTCGAGGATTCGCCGTCGGTTTTCGTGAATAGTTCCATTGATCGTTCATTGGTATTCGGCGGTCTGGCTTATTTGCTGACGCAGTCCTTAATCTTCTCCTTCTAGCATTGGTTCAGATGACATTTTATCCTCTTTTTTGAGAGAGTTTTTGTCGAACTGTTGATCTCACTTTTTCTTATTTTTCTGAAATCTACTTGAAGGTACATTTCCGAGTGCGTGGAAAACAACTTTTGTATTTCTAATATTTAAGCCAGAAATAGGCAGTTGATATTAATTTCCATTCTCGCGTCTATTCAAAAAGTGTTTGAACATTCTTAACAATTTTGTGATAAGTGTAGGTTCGTGCACGTATATAGGCGATACCTTAAATAAGGTATTCGATATCCCTGCCGATAATATTGAAAGTATCACAGTATTAAAAGTACCGAAGTAACGAAAGTATCGAAACTATGCAAAATATTTTTTATATACGAGCAGGTAGCAGAAACAATATTTAGTACGGTCATCTTCGAAGTCAGCCGAAATGCTTCTTAAACCTTGTTTTCGTAAGGACACAACATATCGGACACAACTCGATATTTGAATATTTTTATATTTAATCACAAAATGTTATAAAAAGCAATCTCTATCAATTGTCGCGTGAGCTAACACCGAACACTATTATTTGAATTGTGTCACTTTAGCAATAAAGGTGCAATATTCCTAGTTTGTAATAACGATTTTTTAATAAAGTCTGTCAGCTCAACCGTATCAACAACCCAACATTACCGTACATTCATTTGAAAATTTGATAGAGGTTTAATAAATCCCTTATCAGAATCTAGGTTTTTTGTACATGCACTACTTGAAGATGAGTTATTAATTTATTTCGAGACGAAATCTAAAACCAAATAAGTCTAAAATAAACCATTTATGAAAAAAAGCGTTTTAAATTCAACTTTTGTTGTTACAAAAATATTCAAAAATAGATTTTAATTACACTGAAGACTCTTTTAACTGTAACAAAACGAGTAAACCCCATTCGTTGTTTATGTCTTGAGGGGGGATATACCTGCTATTTATTTACCTTAGACCCCTCGAAGGTCCAACCGCTATCGGTTTCCGAAAAGATACTAAGTATATAAGTAATATGGAGTGGATAAACGTAACACCATGCGATTAATTGAGCTGTATGCTAATGCTCTGCTTATATATTAACAGCAGAGCATAAGAATTCCCAAACAAGATTAGATCACTTAAACAATATAACTGAAGTGTTAAGTACGGATGTTGTGACTATTGAAAGAAAAAATTACAAATATCAGAAGCCAGTACTTTCGTGTAGTGGTAAAATTTAAAAAACCAAATGTGGAAATACCACTGAGGAAGTATACTAATCAACGTGGTATGGGTTTGAAATGCTCTCATTTTAGAGCTCTGCCATTGAGCTATGTATATCAAATGAAAATAAAGTAAGTACCAATAAAGTAACGTATATTTATACAGTGAATATACAACATTTATATCCCACTTTTAAGTACATTTATGTTGCCAAGTCAATGGTTGATTGTGAAAGTATTCGGTAAATTCATAACAGCATTACTATTTCTATTTTTTCTTGCACAGATCCTTAGAAAACCGAGTTCAATATTGTCACGTGTCCACTCTCCCTTAAATTTGGCAACATTGCCGATAGCCAATTTGAGTTCGCAAGGTTACATAACCTGCATACACAAGTTTTTGTGAAAATTGATCAAGCCGTTAAAAAGATTTTTTCATGTTTCCATACTTTACGCGCACACTGTATAATCGTTTTTAAGAAGCAGATTTCATTACTGCTTTCCTTCAAGTCCAAGGTTTTCATCATCCTCCATTGAGAGTACAATATACTCTCAAAAAAAAAGCTTTTTGTGATGGAGATATTATTCACTCCACTCCATATATTTGTAAACGAATTTCCAAAATTGCATCAGAACAAATTGTGCAACAAATTCATCATTAATTCTTTTTAAAATCGGTATAACCAACCACTTGATACAAAGGTCCATTAGTTTCCAAAGGTTCGCCTTCCTACTTTTTAGAAGAAACTACTTAGAAAGTAGTGCATCAAGTTGTTGAAAAAATGTTCATTGCCCATCATTGATTTTCATGCAGATATGTTTTTAAAAGAGTCGAACTGAAATATAGAATTTTGATGTCCTACTTTATTCTTGAAGATATCTATACTGTTTATTTTCCAACTTCATACATTCGTGATAATTGAGGTTCAGATTTATATGCGATAAAAATAAGCAATATAAGTTGTCAATGTGCGGTAAAAATATATGCAATAAAACGCGTGTTTTAACGCATATTAAAAATATAATATGCGGTATAATTTACATAATATGCGGCAAAAATAAGAAAAAATACGTACTTGCGTGCAACAATGATAAAAACACAACATTGAAAACTGTTAGTTTATCTATTGACGACAAAAACAAAGGTTTCCGGAATCTGTAAAGGTGGGAGTTTTAACTTCACACATTTGTGTGACATGATGATGTCATGATGATATATAGCGTATATGGACAACTAAATTTATGTGCAATAAAAGTGCTAAATATTAAGTTATATTTATTATTTATAAGCAGTTATATGGAATATAATTAATAAGCTTAAGATCGGAAAAGCGAAAAATTCTACTATACCATCTAGTTTAAGTGATGTCGAGTTGTTAAACAATCATTTTTCAGCTCCCCCTCCTCTTCCTATCAGCACTCCACCTAACTATAGTCATCCACCTAGTGAATCAACCTCATTTTCATTTCGAACACTTTCGTCTGGAACATAGTTGAAACTTTTAAGTTATTGAAGAGTAACTCAGTAGGATGTGATGGTATTAATCTGCGTATGTCGAAAATTTTTCTTCTTCTGCTCTTGCATTATATACTCCATATATTCAACTTTTGTATAGAAATTTCGACATACCCTAGTATATGGAAGGAAGCTCTTATAACACCTACTCCTAAATCGTCACATATTGAGGACCTCAGGGATTTCTGGCCGATAAGCATATTACCTGCCCTTGGGAAGATGTGCATGACTGATAATGATATTTTGTCGCCTTTCCAATCAGGATATCGTCGGGGTTACAGCTGCATGACTGCCTTATCTCATTTGACTGATGATATTATTTCTGAATGGGACGAAGGAATGATAACAGTTTTGGTTCTTCTTGACTTCAGTCGAGCATTCAATACTGTTGATCACTTTACCCCAGCATTTACAATGCGATCAATGGGTATGTGCGGTTTGGCTGTGGACCTGATTACGTCTTACCTCCATAGAAGAACTCAGAGAGTAAAGTTTAATGGTGAAACGTCTACTGCGGCGGTCCTCACGCATGGAGTGTCACTGGGTGCTATTTTAATCCCATTATTATTTTGTCTATATACAACTTCCATCTGGAAGATAATTAGTTATTGTAATTACTACTTTTACGCAGATGACCGCCACATTCTTAAGAAATCTAAATGAAGATATTGATAAATTGTTTTGCCATGCAATTATGTTAAATCTTACAATAAACCCTGCTAAATCTCAGTTGATAGTTTCTATAGACAAACTAATTGAAGTTGCTGATTTGCTCCTTATTGAAGTTAACGTAATTGTTATTTCGATCTATGGTCAGCCCCAAGGGAGGTTAAACGCATTTCATAACATACTCTACGATGTTCTAACGTACATTGTTGCTAGCTATGGACAACACCGCACAGTGGTGACTGGAGATTGGAATGTTGATTTTATTTTTGACAACTCTGGAAAACGTGCAATATGTACAGATATGCTTTCGTTTGATTTAAGTTATGTTTTCACTGAACCTATTAGAATTACGAAATTAACAAGTAGATGTATTGATCAATTTTTTATTAATTCTCTTATAACGGATTATAATACAGAAACTACTCAACCACATCTTTCGGAGCATTTGGCCAAAATACTCACTCTATTCGATGTATCTGAATCTAAGAAAAAATAATATACTACTATAAGGAAAATTAATGCAATTAATATTTACAAATTTCGATAACTTTTAGAGTGCGTACATTGTAGTGAAATTACATTGCTGCTTGCACACGGGCAATACTCGTTCATTCATGAACATTTCATGGAATGTTCAATCTCGGCCTTTCCAGAGGTAACGGTAATAAAATCGCGTAGAAGTACTACCTTCTATCGATTATTCCCACGACTTGAAGGAATTAAGAAATGCTTGGATGTGTTATATACTATCAATAGAGTAGTGAAGAACGCTCAAGTGAAGAATCTTTACAATAATACTAGAAGAGAATATAGTTCAGCGATCATAACGAAAAAAAAACATGTCGAATTCATCAATACTGCGTGCAATAAATCAAAAGCTATATAGCAGTTGCTGGCTAAAGAACTAAAAAGTAAGAAGGAGAACAACAATAATGACTTTTCTAGTTTGAATGCTCAGAGTTTTAATGATTAGTTCTCCAAGATTGCGGTAAATACAGTAGATACCAGGTAGATTAGGACCAGGGATACTGTATCCAAATCCTAGTGTACTTGTCTCCAGAATGTCGAACAGAAGTCGGCAATCCTTCTTCTTAAAGTCTACTACCGAACAAGAAATTGTCCAGACGGACCTTTCCCTACCAAATAAGAAAACTCCTGACATATAACAAGTCACAACCTACCTCATCAATAATGCTATTGACGTGTTAGCTAAACCAATTACCAAAATGGTGAATTGCTGTTTTACAAACGGCATATTCCCTGATGAACTAAAAGTGGTCAAGGTGGTTCCTACGTTTAAATCGGGTAGTCCAGATGACTATAAAAACTATTGACCTATTTCTATACTTTCTATTTTTTCAAAAATTCTCGAATCTCTATTAAAAAGCAGATTTATAGAGTATATGGAAAATAATAAATTATTTAATGAAGCTCAGCACGGTTATCGTGGAAAAAAATTTACCACATTGGTGCGTTACATGCTGTGGCATGTGCGTTTACGAAAAGGAAGATGTTCAATTATTGTGTTGTGACTTATCAAAGGCTTTTGATTCTATACAGCATGAAATACCGTTATATAAACTAGAACATTGTGGTATAAGAGGTTTACCAAATCACATAGTTCCAAGCTATCTTGATAATAGAATGCAGTGTGTAGAGTGGAAAGGTCGAACTTCTGATGTTACTCATATTACAACTGGTGTTCTGCAAGGTTCAATTTTAGGCCCATTGCTCTTTATTATTTACATAAATGATATGCCTATTAACATCTCTGCTGATGGCACTTCTTCCGATGATACTTCTTTTCTGCTAACGTCGAAAGATAAAGTTGAACTTGAAAATAAGTCTGAAGTTGTTTTAGCTGAAGCTGCAAAATGGTTTGGGTCCAACAGTTTGAAACTTAACAACGAAAAGACGCAGAAACTACTATTAACAACTAAAACGGGTTGGAGAGAGCAAGAACCAGTAAAATCCTTGGGCACGTATGTTATGTCAAATCTAAGCTGGAACTCTCACGTTGAATATCTTCAAAGATACCCAGCTCTAGCGATTTTTACGTTCAGGCGCATACGGGCTATAGCTGGTTATAGCGGCCAGGGCTACCTATTTTACCAATTTTCATAGCAGAGCGTCATATGGTATACTAATCTGGGGGAATTCTCCGCCGGCCAAAGATATTTTCCTGCAACAGAAAAAAAAATTACGGGTTTTAGCAGGTGTAAATGGTACTGCAAGCTGTAAACCGCTTTTTCAACAACATAAGATACTTACTTTATCCTCCATCTTTATTCTAAGGAGTCTTCTTTATGTGCACTTTTCCCAATCATCTTTTCAAAAAAGTTCTGATATCCACATTTACGAAACTCGTTATAAATGACATTATCAGATTCCCTACAATCGTATAAATACCTCGCAAGCTAGCACTAATCACTTAGCCGTGAAATTATACAATAAACGCCCACTGCCAATAAGAAATATGTCTAATTGCCGTTTCGAAGTAGTTGTACGACGTATCTTGATGGCTGACGCATTCTATAATGTGGAGGAGTTTCTTGAACTGCCACCTTCGGAGCTGGAAGTTTATGTTTAATTTGTAAATTATATATATTTTTTTGATTTACTCTATTTACTCTCTTCTACAACTCCTTCTTTGAGGAACACTCGTCGTCTATGATCAGAAAAGCAATTAGTGCATTAAAATCAATATACAGGGTGTCTCACGTAACTGGTTCATTAAAACTTTTTTAGGTTCCATTATTTGTAGAGGCTTGAAATTTTGGTGACGTGGGTTGTTCATTCCGATCTATTAATCTAAAATATTTTCAAGATGGCCGTCACTTGCGGTCTACCGGAAGTAGACCTCAACTTCGTTATTTTAAATGGAATACTATAGTTTTTATTGCACCATTCAATTATACATAAGAAAATATGTTGACTTTGATAACAGTTGTTGGTGCCTACCGTTTTTTGTTTTCGAGTTATTTTGATTTTAAGTGTTTTTTGGCAAATATCACCATGCTCTTTACATGCCCATATCTCAGTCAACGTTAACTCAAAAACGTTTTGCATTGGTACGATAACTCTTCATACGCTGCTAAATAGAATGTCATTTATTGAATCAGTATATCTTATACAGGTTGGTCAAAAATTGAGTTACCGTTTCTCTATATTCAATTGCGTGAAAATCAAAAATTTTAAATGGAACGCCCCATATTTTCATACCCTATCAGAAAGGGAATTTAATTCTCTACAAATTATCTATGAATATTCCTGTACCTATTTATTACAGTTTTCTTGCTATTGAGGAATTTATCAAAATCATAGGTAAAATGCTAGAAACCGTCTGTGTTTTTGTTAGAACGCCATGACATTTTGACAGTTTTTTGTTTAATTTATTTAAATTATTATTAGTATTATTTCTACAATGAACTGCGATTGAATAAACTTTAGATTGCTAGCTGTAATTTACCAAAAATAACCAAAAGAAAACCGAATAAATGAAACAATAAAAAACAACAATTTAATGACAAAAATTAAAATCAATAACATAAAAGAATGAAAAACTTAAAATTACAAAAATAAATTATAGGAATTTAATTTTCTACAAACTATTTAGATACTTTCTTGTGCCTATTTGTTGTAGTTGCCCTCATATTTGGAAATTAATGGACGCATGCAATGCTGGAAAGCTTCTTGTTTTTATGTTTATGAAATCCATGGAGTTTTGATAGCTTTTCAACCATATTTATGTTATTGTTGTCATTACTTAGTTGTGTCATCACTTATTGCTGTTAATATCTTTGAATATCATGTCCAATTATTCCCACGCCAATATTTTAAATTCGTCTTATATTCATGGCGGGTGTAATAAAGTTTTGGATAGGATAAGAGACTTATCTCTTAGTTTTGGAAAGATCAAAATAACAAGAAACCATAAATTTCTATCACCAGCAGCTTAAGATAATAGAATAAATGTTTTGTCATATTTTATTGCTTTACCAAATTCTTTAGTAAGAGGTGTTTCGGTCGATTTATATGAATAATATTTTACAAGAAAGCACCGCAAATAAATAAACTGAACTCTCTAGGAATATCTCACCCATCATTACGTCGAATATTACGCCATATTATTGTTTTTCATTGTTCATTTATGCGTTCTTTTGCTGGTTATTTTTGGCAAATAAAAGCTAACAAACTCAAGTTTATTCAATCGCAGACCATTCTAGAAATAATACCAATGATAATTTAAATAAATTAACCATTAAAAGAAAAATAAACTGTCAAAATATCATAGCCTTCTAATAAAAACACGAACGGCTTCCAGCATTTTGTGTAAGATTTCGATAAAATACTCAATATGAAGAAAACTATAATAAATAGGTATAACAATGTTTATAGATAATTTGTAGAGAATTAAATTACCGTTTAGATAGGCTAAAAGGATAAGGTGCGTTCTATTTAAAATTTTCGACTTTCTCGCAATTGAATACAGCGAAATGGTAATTCAATTTTTGACCACGCTGTATAAGGTACATTGATATAACAAGTGACAATCTATTTAACAGCATATGACGAGTTATTGTACCAATGCAAAACGTTTTTGAATTAACGTTGGCTGAGATATGGGCATATAAAGACCATGGTGATATTTGCCAAAAAACACTTAAAATCAAAATAACTCGAAAACAATAGGTACCAACAACTGTTATCAAAGTCAACATATTTTCTTACGTGTAATTGAATGGTGTAATAAAAACTATAGCATTCCGTTTAAAATAACGAAGTTGGGGTCTACTTCCGGTAGACAGGAAGTGGTGGCCATCTTGAAAATATTTTAGATTAATAGATTGGAATGAACAACCCATGATACCAAAATTTCAAGCCTCTACGAATAGTGTAACCTAAAAAAGTTCTAATGAACCAGTTACGTGAGACACCCTGTATATAAATCGACACCTATTTGATTCCGATACCAAGCGCCTGCTTTGCGATTATGTGTAATTTATAATAATTGCATACCCAATTCTTAACATCGAAAAAACATCGTTCGAATCACATTCAACGCTTGCAAAATTCTTGCTTAAGATTAATGTATGGTATATGAGGAATACGTGGTTTGTCAGAGACCCTTAGGCGATCTGGTTCTTTAAATATGAAAAATACGACTGATGCATGAAGTATCGTTTTATTTGAACGTCTTGCGTACAAAGCACCTTCCGTATCTATTCAACAGGATTCTGTTCAGACATCAACAACATTCACGAAACATAAGACACCCTAATTTAGTCTCCATCCCTAACTACAATTGGAGTTTCAAACGTTCTTTTTCTTACAATATGGCCAATAAATTTAATAAATTAATTTATCCGCTAGTGCGAGACTATTGCTATTCACAGTTTAAGTGCCGTTTCATTAATCAGTTACTTGATAATCAGTGATTGACTGTTGTGTAGAAGACTTGGGGATCTTTAGTATATTAAGTTGTTTATCCATTATTTACATTAATTGAATTTATAAAATATTATTCATTTTTGTTATTTTTCTTTTTTTAATTTAATCTTAATTCTATCTTTTCTAAATTTATTTTTTTTTTCTTATTTTTTCAATTAGGATTAAGAAACTTTTCTTTTGTTTGTTATATGCTTTTATTGTTATTAAAAATTTTTGGAGTTATAAGTTTAGATTTGGTCCTATTGGCACAGTTAGCTACCACAATTTACTAATGTATTAGTAAAGTATATATTGGTAGCGTATATATCAGTAGCGTAATGTATTACTTAAGGTTGGGCCGACTATGATTTCGGCCGACTAACGACTATCCGACTAATCGGCATTAAAAGGGTCGATTAGTCCCAAACTTCCAAAGTTAGTATTCGAAAGTTCGGACGTGTACGAATACTTTTGGAAGCGCTTATATGCTACATAATCTAGTTGTAACTAGGGCTGGGAGATATTTTAAATGAGTTATTGAGTATCGATACCTTCGTGGTATCGATACTATTCAAAGTATCGAAAATATCGAAAGCATCGAATTATTAGAAATAATAGTGCATAATAAGCATATTTCTTATGTATTTTCTTCCTAGATTTTAGTTTTGGATACTGCACGTTATCTTAATGATGGCCAACATGTTGGCTGTGTTAGTGTTTATATCTCCAAAGTCCTGCTCATCCTTTGGAAGTCTGTTAACCTGCTAGGAACATGAGTTAGAACTGTTCCAAACACTGCACATTACCTTAACAACTACTAACTTGTTGGCAGCATGAGATATTATGTCTCCAAGGTCATGCTCATCAATTTGAAATTTGTCAACTTATTGGCAGCATGAACTATTACTGTTTCAAACACTGTAAACTATGAGTGCTTGTGTCTCCATAGTTCTGTTCGTCAGCTTGAAGTCTGCCAACTTATTGGCAGCATGAGCTATTACTATTCCACAGACTATGTATTATCTTAGACTGCCAACTTGCGGACAGCATGAGCTATTACTGTTCCACAGACTATATATTATTTTAACAACTGTCAACTTGTTGGCAGTATGAGCTTTTATGTCTCTATAGTCCTTCTCATCAGACTTGTTGGCAGCATGAGCTATTACTGTACCACAGACATATTATCATCATATTATCTTAATGACTGCCGACTTGTTGGCAACATAATCTTGTTCCACCGATTATACAGGCTGTCCGGTATTTTCCCGATCAGAGGTATACAGCGATGTAGAGTACATTATTTTGAGATGATTTTTCTAATAAATTTTTTTCATATTGTTTATAACAACTGCACGAGAACTGTTTAAAAGACGTCTAATAGCAACTCTGGGAAACGACAGAGGAGGTCGTAAATCAAACTCAGTCCAACTCAGTAGAAATCGGTCCAACTCCCCGCCTATCATCCGTTTCATACGCGTTTATTTCTCATAAGAATTTGCTTATTGATTTTGCTCTTTGAAACATTCATAATTCAATTGACAACAATTATATCTTATCACAAGATAAGATATATATCATTAAAGGTTAAGGGAATAAAAATGAATATATTTCAATTTTTTAATTACAATAATTCAATAAGCTATGTGTCATAATATGTAAAAGCACAATAAATACGTAGGAGGGGTAAGGTGATAAGGTGTCCTCTTCCGTCGTTTTCCAGGAGCGCTATTGGACATCTTTAAACAGTTCCCGTGCGGTTGTTATAAGCAATGTGAAGAAATTTTATTAGACAAATCGTCTAAAAATAATATGCTCTACATCGCTACATACCTCTGATCCGGAAGATACCGGACACCCTGTATACCATCTTTTTACTGTTCAAAACACTATACATTATCTTAATGACTACTACCTTAATGGCAGTATGACCTATTATATCTTCAGAATCATTTTTGGCAACTAGAGGTCTGCCAACTTGTTGGCAGCATGAGCTGTTATATTTCCAAAGTCCTGCTCATCACTTTGAAGTCTTGAAACTTGTTAACAGCATAAACTATTACCATTCCACAGCCTATATATTATTTTGATTTTTAAGCTATTATTATTCCATACACTATACATTATCTTAAAAACTTATGTCTCCAAAGTCCAGCTTCTCAGTCTGAAGTCTGCCAACTTGATGACACCATGAGTTATTCCTGTTCTAAACATTGTACATTATCTTAAAGACTACTGAGAGCTGTTATATCTCCAAAGGCCTGCTCATCAGCTTAAAGTCTGCAAACTTGTTGATAGCATGAGTCAATTCTATTTCATAGACTATATATTATTTGAAGGACTGCCAACTTGTTGACAGGGTGAGCTATTATGTCTCCAAAATCTTGTTCATCAGTTTGAAGTCTACTAACTTATTTATAACAGGAGCTATTAGTAATCCAAATATTGTACATTATCTTAAACACTTCATATATCATGAGCTATTATGCCTTAAAGCTCTACTCATCACTTTGTAGTCTGCTAACTTGTTTACAGTTGGTTTATTCGAACAGAGAATTACGTATCAATTTATAAAAAAAATTATGATTTCTTATGGACAATTAATTGCGAACTACCACCGTATTTTGCCACAGCTCGAACAATAAAAATAAAAAACAAAATGAAGAATGAGAGATGATCACATCTGATCACTGTAGGATATTAATTTGTACGAAAATGTCTTTCTGCAGCTCCTTTCATTGTCTTAGTACGTCTCTCTCTACTTCGTCTAATAGGTTGCTTATAAAATAAATTTTTCGATGAATTACAGGTTGTAGGGAACTTATGCTGATATTAAACCTATCAGCTGCATCTCGGAAAGAAGCCGTCCAATGACTAGTTAATCACAGACATGTTAATATGTGCTGTTTTTCCATTAATTTTCCATTTCTCTTTAGTAACTACTAGGGCTGGGCGGTAGCATAAATAAGATATAGAGTATTAATACCTTTGTGGTAGCGATACTATTCAAAGTATCGAATTATTGGAAATAATATATTAATAATAAAATAAAGTATATAATAAGCACATTTTTTATATATATTCCTTCGTAGATTTTAATTTTGGAGTTAAAGTGATGGAAACAATAAAGATAAAAGAAAAGAGAAATAAATTCCGCACTTCAACTCTTATTAAGAACATATGGATTCAATATGTTCTTCATAATTTTCCTTGATTATCGTACTCATCGCGAGAAAACAAGAATATACGTAAAATTTCGAGTTATTAATTGTAACAGGAATTGAAATAATAAGAAATAACCACATATTGACTGTCATCTTCAAAGCTCTCTTGAAGTACTTTAGGACAGATCTTGATCTGATGTATATCGATCTTAAATATACTGTAATTTCAAATTCCTGTATACTTAAAACAAGTTGCAATACTTCGACACTTTCGTTATTTTAATACTTTTCATACTTCGATACATTTGATACTTCGATACTGATACTTTGCTGGTAGCGAATATCGATACTGAGGTAGGTATCGATATCATCGACAAGTATCGACACTTTGCTCAACACGGATTGTAACAATTATGATGTCGAGATGTACAGAGTGTTAAACAATTATGTACCCAAAATTCACAGGATTGGTATTGGACGCGATGAAAATTTCTGTTATTTAATAGTATTATATTATTATATAAACGATAATTCTGTTTCCTAGAACTATTTCGAAACATAAAGGCACTAAAAAATTACAACAATAACATTCGATTGATCAGGTATCAACATCTGGTTTCAGCCTAGTGTCTAATTTAGAAATACCGATTCTGCCACTAAACAATGAGATACGCACCTAAAATTACAGCACTCACGTGGGTCACGATAATTATATAACACGGTATATTCGGTTTTTCTTTCGTAATACAGATATTTCTGGTAAAGTGTTATTTTTATAAAGAAAATGTTAATCTTCTGAGCAAAGCTGAGAAAGAAATTGCGTGTATGGGCACTTTAAAGTACATCCACATTCAAAAATTAATCGTTTTTCACTATGTAATGAATAAACACATAACATTATTTTTATTTTATTTTTCGTTGGTATATTTTTTGCAGCATTGTAATAAACGCGGATAAATCGGTTTTATTGTTTAATGAGCCGATTAATCACCAACTAATCGCAGACTAAAAGTGGCCGAATAGTCGGCTCTTTCGATTAGTCGCCGATTAATCGGTACAACCCTAATGCTACTGCAATATTACAGCTGCCAATAAATTTTATTACTATTATTATATGCAAAATATGCAAACGCATAAAAATTCGGCCTCTAGTGATAATGATGCAACACTCACCCTTTACATTTAAAAAATAAAAAAGGGGATATATATCATATATCCCCCTTTTCATATATAATATATCATATCAATAGTTTTTGTCCTATATAGTTAAAATATTCCGCTTACGTTTATCGCTTTAATTTATGTTAACTGGTTCAAGATTCCAGCGATCAATTAGAAATGTAAAAAATGTAATGAAAATGTTATGGCACGGATAATCTAAACGGATAATTGAGGTTTAATTTTCGAATTCTCCTCAATATGTATGCATCTGTGAACAAAAGTAGAGCAATATTGTTAAAAATAAAGCTTGCAACATCTTTCATTCTAAAAGTTTCTTTTGTAACATGCTCCAAATCCCAAGTGTATCATTAACAATAAGATCTTGCAAAAGAACTAAGTTCATCAAACTGTCATATTTTTCTCAATATTTTTGCATCTAAGGACCGACTGAAGATGTTGGCTATATCCGAGCTTTTTATAAAATCACTAGGGTTGTACCGATTAATCGGCGACTAATCGGAAGAGCCGACTATTCGGCCACTTTTTAGTCTGCGATTAGTAGGCGATTAATCGGCTCATTAAACAATAAAACCGATTAGTCGGCGTTTATTATGATGCTGCAAAAAATATACCAAACGAAAAATAAAATAAGAATAATGTTATGTATTTATTTATTACATAGTGAAAAATGATTAATTTTTGAATGTGGGTGTACTTGAAAGTACCCATAAAGGCGATTTCTTTCTCAGCTTTGCTCAGAAGATTAAAATTTTCTTTATAAAAATAACACTTTACCACAAATATCTGTATTACGAAAGAAAAACCGAATATACCGTGTTATATAATTATTAAAGACCGGATTTATAGAAAATATGCTTACGCTCAAAATTAAAGGCATTACAAATATATTTAAATATCTTTACGAATCAGTTAAAAATAACTGAAATAAGACCAGGTTAGTTATGCCTTTTTTGCCTTTTTTGAATTTTCATGCCTATTATTTTTTTTATGCCTATTTAAAGCATATTTCCAACTTTTTGGCGTCTTATCCCCAAAAATTGGTCGAATTATGAAAAAATATTTTGCTGCGCCTCTGTATATTTCCTCGTTGTGCCGTCTGACGTAAGATCCGCGTTTCTCATCGATCCGAATTTAAGCTTTGGAATTCCCCGTTGTGCCGTTTTGTCTTACACGGGATTCCCCGTATGTGGTTTGACTTGCGTCGCGTCTTCAATTCATTTAGTTGTATTAAAGTTACTCGAGTGACAGTCTGAAGTTCTTGCGTAGTACAATGCCGAAACCAATGCCGAAACCAACCGTAGAAGAATGGATTAAAGATTACAAGGAATTGAAATTTGAACGCAATCGTTTATTTTGTCAAGCCTGTTCATAAATCGTAAGTATTGATGGAGTTAATCAAGTAAGAACAATTAATTATATTGATTAAATTATGTATAATACCAAAGATCTTTAAATATTTAAAACCGAAATTTAAATCTTTTTACGGTAAAAATTGGAAATTATAAAGAATAGCATGTCCCAAAATTCACTAGAAATAAAATTCACTATTGATTCAATGTAGTACTTCGATCACTAAAATTAATAGAACAATATATTGATTGTTTAATAATTATGGAAGATATTATAAAATACTGACGTTATTAAATTACTGTTAACAGATTAATTGTGACAAGAAATACTACATAATTCAGCATGTCAAAACATCATTGCATCAGGAAAAATTAAAACTGACTAAAAGTCAATCCAAAAAACAACAAACTATAGGTACAGCTATACAATCTGTGGCATCAACATCCGGCTACAGTGAACAATCAAAATTCAATTTTGATCTTTGCAAAGCTTTAATAAAAGCAAACGTACCAATCCATAAAGTGACAAATAAATATTTCAAAACTTTTTTACAAACATATTGTACAATGCATATTCCCGATTGAAGCCATCTCCGCAAAAATTATATTACTTCAGTCTACAAAGAAGTTATTCAAGAAATAACAAATATTATTGGAAATAATTATATTTGGATAAGTGTAGACGAAACAACTGATGTAAGTGGACGATACGTGGCAAATTTAATACTTGGAGTATTAAGTGATGAAAATTCGTCAAAAAGTTTTCTAATAAGTACCAAAGAATTAAGTAAAACAAATAATAATACGGTAACAAGATTTATTCACGACGAATTAACGCATTTTTTCTTACCGGAGCCGGTACCGAATGATAAAATTTTACTGATGGTGTCAGACGCAGCGGCATACATGGTAAAAGCTGCGTCTAATATGAAGATTTTTTACTCTAATTTAATTCATTATACTTGCTTAGCACACGGGCTTAATCGAGTAGCAGAAACTATAAGGTTACAGTTCCCATTAGTTAATAAATTAATAAAAAGCGGTAAACAAATATTAGTTAAAGCCCCTTTAAGGATAGAATTATTTAGACAGATGTTACCAAATACCCCATTACCACCACAACCAGTTCTAACAAGATGGGGAACATGGCTAAATGCCGCTATATACTACACAAACGCCTTAGATCATTTTAAACAAAAAATCATTTTAAAAAAATTAATAAATGAATTTCCGGCTACAAGTAGTAAAGCAATACAAGATTGCCAGGCCGTCTTAAAAGAAGTGGAGCTACAAAATAATTTGGCATTTATAAAAAGCAATTACAGTTATATAAGTGAATTTATAAAATCACTTGAAAAACGGGATTTACCTTTAGTGACTGCAGTAGAAATGATTAAAAAGTTTCAAGACAGTACGTATAGCGTACCAGGACATATTGGTCAAATAATTACGAATTAATTTAATGACGTTCTGTGTAAAAATGAAGGATTTTCCACATTACAAAAAATGCAATCAATTATATTGAATTGCATCAATTTTAAGTGGTTAAATTGTTACTGGATTTATTATGGATCCCGCATTAATTACAAAGTTCAAGTATGCACCAATTACAAGTGTGGACGTGGAGAGAAGTTTTTCGGCTTACAAGAATACGTTAAGTGAGAGAAGACACAACTTCACAATGGAACATTTAGAACAGCATTTAATAATTAGTTGTTTTCGTGATTAGTGATTTAATAATTATATATGAATGTTTAGTTTAACGATGTATTTTTTAATGAAAACGTTATTAAAATACATTATTAATTAGGTATAGCAATTTTTTCGATTTTTAATTTTTATGCCTTTTTAATGCTTTTGTTGCCAAAATTTCATGCCTGTTTAAGTGCGTTTTTCCGTCTTCTTTGTGCCTTTTAATTCGGTCTTTAATAATTATCGTGACACACGTGAGTGCTGTAATTTTAGGTGCGTGTCTCAATGTTTAGTGGCAGAATCGGTATTTCTAAATTAGTAACTAGACTGTAACCAGATGTTGATACCTGATCAATCGAATGTTACTGTTGTGATTTTTTAGTGCCTTTATGTGTCGAAATAGTTCTAGGAAACAGAATTATCGTTTATATAATAATATAATACTTTTAAATAACAGAAATTTTCGTCGCGTCCAATATCAATCCTGTGAATTTTAGGTACATAATTATTTAACACTCTGTACATCTCGACATCATACTTGTTACAATCAAGGTTGAGCAAAGTGTCGATACTTGTCGATGGTATCGATACCTACCTCAGTATCGATATTCGCTACCAGCAAAGTATCGGTATCGAAGTATCAAAAGTATCGAAGTGTGAAAAGTATTGAAATATCGAAAGTGTCGAAGTATTGCAACTTGTTTTATGTATACAGGAAATTGAGATTACAGTATATTGAAGATTGATATACATCAGATCAAGATCTGTCCTAAAGTATTTCAAGAGAGCTAATATACTTTGAAGATGACGGTCATAATGTGGTTATTCCTTATTATTTCAATTCCTGTTACAATTAATAACTCGAAATTTTACGTATATTCTTGTTTTTTCGCGATGAGTACGATAATCAAGGAAAATTATTAAGAACATATTGAATTCATATGTTTTTAATAAGAGTTAAAGTGCGGAATTTATTTCTCTTTTATTTTGTCTTTATTATTTCTACCACTTTAACTCCAAAATTAAAATCTACGAAGGAAAATATATAAAAATGTGCTTATTATATACTTTATTTTATTATTAAAATATTATTTCCAATAATTTGATACTTTGAATAGTATCGCTACCACAAATGTATTAATACTCTATATCTTATTTATGCTACCGCCCAGCCCTAGTAGTTACTAAAGAGAAATGGAAAATTAATGGAAAAACAGCACATATTAACATGTCTGTGATTAACTAGTCATTGGACGGCTTCTTTCCGAGATACAGCTGATAGGTTTAATATTAGCATAAGTTCCCTACAACCTGTAATTCAACGAAAAATTTATTTTATAAGCAACCTATTAGAAGAAGTAAAAAGAGACATACTGAGACAATGAAAGGAGATGCAGAAAGACATTTTCGTACAAATTAATATCCTACAGTGATCAGATGTGATCATCTCTCATCCTTCATTTTGTTTTTTATTTCTACTGTTCGAGCTGTGGCAAAATACGGTGCTAGTTCGCAATTAATTGTCCATAAGAAATCATAATTTTTTTGTATAAATTGATACGTAATTCTCTGTTCGAATAAACCAACTGTAAACAAGTTAGCAGACTACAAAGTGATGAGTAGGAGCTTTAAGGGATAATAGCTCATGATATATGAAGTCTTTAAGATAATGTACAATATTTGGATCAGTAATTGCTCACGTTATGAATAAGTTAGCAGACTTCAAACTGATGAGGCCCTTTTAATGCCGATTAGTCGGATAGTCGTTAGTCGGCCAAAATCATAGTCGGTCCAACCTTAAAAATCACTATTCGTTCCATCACTAATAAAAAGTAAAATTTAAATAAAAATACATGTTAAATACATATATAGTGCAAATTATATAGCCTCATACATATACAATGTTTTATATGGGGATGTAGCTCAGTGGTAGAGCGTTCGCTTTGCATGTGAAAGGCCCCGGGTTCGATCCCCGGCATCTCCAATTTTTTTTTTATTTTATTTTTTCTTAAAAAAATTAAAAAGTTTGTATTAAAGACAAACCTATTAATAACGTATTAATTATATAAATTATCTTATTAATAACGTATTCAATCCTGTATTCATTTATTTTCTTTTTAATTATTAAATAAAAGTTGATCAAACGTTTCGTATATATATATTAGTAACTTTTTATTTCTAAAGGTTGCCGTTCATGCTTGTTGATAAATATTTTCAAAATGTGTGAGGTTACTACTGATAATTTTAATAGTATTTATAAAGACATTGAAAACGCAATTATAGAATCAAAATTCGTTACGTTAGATTTGGAGTTTAGTGCGTTATCTTTTTCTAGTAAGTTAGATAATAGGTAAGATAATTTTTCGAACATAACCTAAAAAATATATCTCCTAACCTATACTAAAATCAACCTTTTTCCGTTTCTTTTCAGTCTTTTTGATACACCAGAATGTAGATATCATAAACTGAAGGAAATATGCGATGGAATTATCCCAATGCAAATAGGAATATCCGCTTTCACTTTTAATCCTGATAAAAATTCCTATTTGAGTAATACGTTCACGTTTTACACCTTTCCAAGAGTCTTTTTTAAGTTAAATCCTAGTTTTATCTTTCAGAGTTCTTCCATACAGTTTTTGTGTAATTACAATTTTGATTTTAACAAGGTATTTCATTCAAAAATATTTAAATAATATATATTTTATTGAATCCGTTCTGGTTAGCTAGATCAGATATTAGGCAATGATTATTAGTTTCTTTTGGAAATTGTAATTGATGTGGAAAATCAAATCTTATATATTGTATTTGTTGCATTTTAAACTATATTTTAGAATAAAAACAATCAATTTTATTAACTGCAATGAAATCGGAGCCAGAAAGAAACACTTTGCCTAAATCGTGAGGCCATAAGTCTTAAAAATTAATAGAAACCTTATGATTTTTCTGTTAAGAATAAATATAATTGTGGAATAAACAAATAGAAATAATTCAAATAAATACAAGACCTCTATACAGGATGTCTCACGTAACTGGTTCATTAGAACTTTTCTAGGTTCTACTATTCGCAGAGGCTTGAAATTTTAGTAACATGGGTTGTTCATTCCGATCTATTAATCTAAAATATTTTTAAGATGGCCACCACTTCCGGTCTACCGGAAGTAGACCTCAACTTCGTTATTTTCAATGGAATGCTGTAGTTTTTATTACACCATTCAATTATACGTAAGAAAATATGTTGACTTTGATAACAGTTGTTGGTACCTAGCGTTTTTTGTTTTCGAGTTATTTTGATTTTAAGTGTTTTTTGGCAAATATTACCATGGTCTTTACAAGCCCATATCTCAGCCAACGTTAATTCAAAAACGTTTTGCATTGGTACAATAACTCGTCATATGCTGTTAAATAGATTGTCATTTGTTATATCATTCTACCTTATACAGCGTGGTCAAAAATTGAATTACCGTTTCGCTGTATTCAATTGCGAGAAAGTCGAAAATTTTAAATGGAGCGCCCCATATCTTTTTAGCCTATCAAAATGGGAATTTAATTCTCTACAAATTATCTATAAACATTGCTATACCTATTTATTATACTTTTCTTCATATTGAGTATTTTATCAAAATCCTACACAAAATGCTGGTAGCCGTTTAGTTTTTATTAGAAGACTGACATTTTGACAGTTTATCCTTTAATTTATTTAAATTGTCATTTGTATTATTTCTAAAATGATCTGCGATTGAATAAACTTTAGTTTGTTAGCATTTATTTACCAAAGATAAGCAACAGAAGAACGCGTAAATGAAACAATGAAAAACAATAATATAGCGTAATATTCGACAATATGATAGGCGAAATATTCCTAGAGAGTTCACTTTATTCATTAACGGTGCTATCTTCGAAAATATTATTCATCTAAATCGACTTCTTACCGAAGGATTTGGTAAAGCAACAAAATACGACAAAACATTTATTCCATTATCTTAATGTGCTGGTGATAGAGATTTATGGTTTCTTATATAAGTATGAAGGCTTTCACGACCGGTGCTAATTGAACTAAAATTAGAACTAACCCTAGCACTAACACTAGATCTAAAACTAGAAACTTTCGGGTATTGCCGTGCGTTTTTTGAAAAAATGTTTGACGTTTCGGATACCATGTTGCAACCTTCTTCAGAAACTGGTTCTAACTGACAAAATTGGGGATCGTAAAACAATATATAGGTCGAAAAACTAATTAATAATTATATAAGTACGAAGGCTTTCACGACCGGTGTTAATTGAACTAAAATTAGAAGTAACACTAGCACTAACACTAGAGCTATCACTAGAACTATCACTAGGACTAACACTAGATCTAAAACTAGAAACTTTCGGGTTTTGCTGTGCGTTTTTTGAAAAAATGTTTGACGTTTCGGATGCCTTTTTGCAACCTTCTTCAGAAACTGGTTCTAACTGAGCATCTAACTTTACATTTTTCACTGATTCCACGAAATGTGTCGAGTTCCTAACATATGATTCCGTGTTGCCTATAAAAGGAGAGAGAATTTTAGCGAGACGTCTGGTTTATGGATCTTCGGTAGTACATAAATTCTTGGTGGTACCGGAGCCTGCACAAACAAACCTTTCTGATATTCTGGTGGAATAGCTGTGGATTTTACAAAGCTCTTCATATTCCTTACGATCTCGTCTGTAGGGTCTTTCTTGATCTTCCTGTAGGTGGCCGGGTCCAGTAGGTCTATCATTTTGGCGTTATATTCTTCCTTGTCCACCACAACGGTGGCATTCCCCTTGTCTGCTGGTAACACGACGATTTCTGACTTTTCTTTAATAGATCGGAGTACCTTCTTTTCACTAACTGTCAAGTTGGATTTTGGTGGTTTTGCTGATTTCAATACCCTGGCAACTTCTTGTCGGATCTCTTCGGCTTTCAGTGTGGGCATCCCTCGAACTGCTGCTTCCACTTCGCAGATTATTTCTTCCTTCGGGACCTTCTTTGGGGCGATTGCGTAATTTAGTCCTTTGGCCAATACCATGGTTTCTTCCTTCGTTAGTGGGATACTCGATCTGTTGATGACGATTGTTTCTACTGGTAGACTGTTGTTGTTTCTCTTCTGCTGCACCCGGCGTTCCAATGTTTCAACTTTCTTGATATGTGTGTCGCGGGTCTTCTTGAGTTCTTCTTGAGTTAGAACCAGTTTCTGAAGAAGGTTGCAACATGGCATCCGAAACGTCAAACATTTTTTCAAAAAACGCACGGCAAAACCCGAAAGTTTCTAGTTTTAGATCTAGTGTTAGTCCTAGTGATAGTTCTAGTGTTAGTGCTAGTGTTAGTTCTAATTTTAGTTCAATTAATTAATAATTAATTTATATTAATTACTAACTAATTACTGCGTTGCGTCCGGTTTGGGAGTCGTGTTCGTCTTCACCACCATCTTCCATGTTCTGCTGAGTTCCCAGCCATCTTCTCTGTTGACGTTGTTTTTATGTCGGTGGATTTCTATGGCTTCTCTTGTCAGCCGTTGATGATATTTATTATTCCTAGCCAGAACCTTTGTTTTGTCGAAGTTTATTCGGTGTCCCTCCGAATGGCAATGTTCCGCAGCCGCTGACTGTTGAATCTTCCTCAGCCTCACATCCCTCTCGTATTCCTTGATACGGTATTCGATGTTTCGTCCGGTTTGGCCAACGTAAAACTTCCTACAACTACATGACAGCCGTTAGACACCCGCTCCTTTTAATAGAGGTAGCTTGTCCTTGACTACCGGGAGTGTATTCCAAATTTGGTGACCGTTCCATATCGCACCACGATGTCGTTTTTTTTGAGGTGTTTTGCAATTCGTTCCGTTACACCTGACACGTAAGGAAGACAGATGAAATTAGCTGGTTCTGTACTTGCTGCACCTTCTTCTCCCTGCTTCCGCTGCTTGGTGGCTCGGTTGATGTCCTTTAAACTATATCCATTTTTCTGTAGTACGTTTCGTAGAAACCGTTCTTCCTTCTTTCCTCCTTCTTGTATCTCCTTTACATATTCTTGCTGCTCTCTGAAACAAAGTGCGAATTACGGACCTCTTCTGTTGGGGATGATGGTGTGATGTTGCCTCTAAGTACCTATTGGTGTGGGTTTTCTTTCGATACACCCCCAGTTCCATATCACCATTTGTCGTTCTAGTGACCAATACATCTAAGAAGGGCAACTGCTTGGTGGATTCTGTTTCCATGGTAAATTTGATCATGGGATGTTGAGTGTTTAGATGAACTAGAAATTCAAAGAGGCGTTCCCTACCATGTTGCCATACCACAAACGTGTCGTGCACATATCGGAGCCATAGCTTTGGTTTCTATTGGCTCTTCTTCAGAGCATTTTCTTCGAACAATTCCATGTAAAAGTTAGCTATCACCGGCGACAAAGGAGATCCCATGGCTGCCCCCTCAAACTGTTCGTAAAACTCTCCTTTCCAACTGAAATACGTCGACGATAGACAAAATTCCACTAAATCTGGCACGTACTGTGGCAAACCCTCGGGAATGAGTTTTTGGCGAAGACCCTCTACCGCATCCTTAATTGGTACCCTAGTAAAAAGAGATTTTACATCGAAACTAACCAAAATATCCTCAGATCTATCTTTACTTTTTTCACTGATTCCAAGAAATGTGTCGAGTCCCTAACATATGGTTCCGTGTTGCCTATAAAAGGAGAGAGAATTTTAGCGAGATGTTTGGCTAGTAGGTGCGTTGGGGAATTGATGGCACTGACGATAGGACGAAGGGGGACGTCTGGTTTATGGATCTTCGGTTGTCCATAAATTCTTGGTGGTACCGGAGCCTGCACAAACAAACCTTTCTGATGTTCTGGTGGAATAGCTGTGGATTTTACAAGGCTCTTCATATTCCTTACGATCTTGACTATTTAACAGCATATGAAGAGTTATCGAACCAATGCAAAACGTTTTTGAATTAACGTTGGCTGAGATATGGACTTGTAAAGAGCATGGTGATATTTGACAAAAAACAATTAAAATCAAAAGAACTCGAAAACAAACAACGTTAGGTACCAATAACTATTATCAAAGTCAATATATTTTCTTACGTATAATTGAATGGTGTAATAAAAACTATAGCATTCCATTTAAAATAACAAAGTTGAGGTCTACTTCCGGTAGACCGGAAGTGGTGGCCATCTTGAAAATATTTGAGATTAATAGATCGGAATGAACAACCCATGTTGCCAAAATATCAAGCCTCTACGAATAGTAGAACCTAGAAAAGTTCTAATGAACCAGTTACGTGAGACAACCTGTATAAGAAATTTGGGAATTCCAAAGAAAAGTTTGTTATTAACAAACTGACTTTTAGTTACATTTAAAAATTGATTAGATAGATATCTAAAATTGGACTAGTATACAGGTGTCCCACCTAAGCGCCAAAGTAAGTTAAGTACTTCCTTAGACAAAAGTTGTAAGAAATTTACCACACTATGAACAGAAGATCTTTTATTTAATACAGGGTGTTCTATAATGATGTATCCAAATAACATATTTTAAATCGAATGGATCTGGAACAAGATCTGCCATTTATTGTTTAATTATGTTATTAATTATGTATCAATTTTGTCATATCTTAACAACTGCAACTAACAGGTATAGGGACATGAGTAATAATTTGTAGATTGTTAAATTCTCTATCTGATAATCCTAACAGATATGAGGTGTACCATTTAAAATTTTCAACTTCTTTGCAATTGAATATGGTAAATCAGTAGATACATTTTTAAAAACCCTGTGTATATGATAGGTTGATGACGCAAATGGCACTCTTTTTAAGGACATCCAAGCAGCAACTGTGACAAATTTGAACTTTTTAGCTTCATCAATCTCTCAGAAAATCAGATTTAGGGGACATAGTGTTTATTGCTAAAAAATAAATAGAATATATCATTCCATTTATATTTACCTATGTTTCTTTCATTACGTCGTTATGGAATTTACAAAATTATTTTCCGTTTATAAAGTGGTAAATTTTCTACAACTTTTATCTAAAGAAGATCTTTGTATTTCGGTCCCTTAATGCCATTTATTTACTTTGTCATTTACGTGGGACACCTATATGCCTTTGTTATGTACAGGATGGCCAAATAAATGTGGAAGAATCTCGGAAATAACCGCTAGGTTCACAAACGAAATTCATGAATTTAAAAATGTGGATTGTTTATATTATCCATGTTTCAATAATATCAGGAATCAAGAAAAATCCTTTTAATTAATTTATTTGATTCTAATTTGAGTGCAATACTATCCAAAGACGTGTCTATTCATTTATATCTTATTTAGTGTCCAGTTTATTTTTACCGTATTTTATTCAATTTTATTATTAATCTTACATAGATTTTATTACAAAAGTGAGAAAAAAGATAACACAAATAGAAGATAAAACTAGTGTCGAGTAGATAATCAAAAGCAAGTAAGAGGTTTTTTCTTGATTCCTTATTTTATTAAAAATGTGGATTATTTCGAAATTCCGCAGCATTAACATAACACAAAAGAATATGCTTTTAAAAGTTTAGATAAACAATTTTAGATTTTTTTGATGAAACGTTTTTGTCCTATCTCTAAAAATAAAGTAGTGGGAGGTGTTCGAAAATGTTTGTAAATAAATGCCAATCATTTCAAGATGGTTGAACGGAATTTAATGACCTTGGTATCGTTGATAAGAGTTTTTGATATGTCGTCATTAGAAGACGTTTTCCGATACACAGTTGGTGTTAATTGATCAAAAATTAGAATTACACTATAAATATTACTACGACTAATACTAAATTTGGAATTAGAAACTTTCTGGTTTTGCTGCAAGTCTTTTGAAAAAGTGTTTAACGTTTCGGATATCATGTTACCACCATGTTATCATGTTAGGAATCGTAAAACAATATGTATCGGTCGAAAGCTAATTAATGATAAATTTATACTAATTACAAGCTAATTACTAACCTATTATTTCGTCGTGCCTGATTTGGGAGTCTTGTTCATCATCATCTTCCATGTTCAGCTGAATTTCCCGCCATTTTCTCTTTAGTCTTTCGTCTATTCGGTGTCCCTCTGAATGGCAATGTTCCACAACCGTCGATTGTTGGATCTTCTTTATCCTCAAATCCCCCTCGTGTTCCTTGATATGGCATTTGATATTGCGTCCAGTTTGGCCAACGTAAAGCTTCCTCAAACTTCCTAAAACTGCATGGTAGCTGATATACTTCCGCTCTTTTTAATAGAGTTAGTTTGTCCTTTGCTATCGGGAGTGTATTCGAATTTTGGTAATCGAATCGTTTTTCTGGAGGTGTCTTGCAATTCGTTCCGTTACACCGGAAACATAAGGAAGACAGATAAACCAGCTGGCTGTGTACTTACCGCATCTCCCCTCTGCTTTCCTTCTTTGAAGTTTAGTTGATGTCCCTCAAAGTATATCCATTCTTCTGCAGTACATCCCGTAGACACCATTACCCTTCTTTAAGTTATCTCCTTCACAATTGTTTTGCTGCTCTCTGAAACAAAGTTCGGATCACGGACCTCTTCTGTTGGGGATGATGGTGTAATGTTTCCTCAAAGTAGAATTAGGAATTTTTGAATCTTTCTAATTCTGGGTCTAGTGTTAATTCTTATTTAGCTGTATTATCCGTGTCAGATGTCAAAGCCCCTCACTTTAGAGATCGGTATCTTCGAAATTGCTCGATGAAAAAAACTGCGGTAAAGTTTATTGTAATCAGTCAACATTTCTGTGTATCATAGTTTAATTTGGAAATGTTCGGATCTGCGGTTTCTTTAATAGTAACCAACCCAACCCTATAGTTTTGCAGAAAATCGCAGTTTAGTACGCACGGATAATAGATTGTTGTAAATTCTTCTGGAAGTAGAAGGATAACTTAAACTACTTCAGAAATCAGTATTGGTCTAAAAATGACCCCAACCCCTTAGGAAGAAATTTTCAAAATCGAGTAACTTTTTCTTTCATTGCCCAAGATAGATTATGTATACTTATTGTATTCCATAGGCATTAGAAAAGCATCTTTATCATCTAAACCAGAGGTTGCCAATGTTTTTCGGTTTGCGGCTCCCTAAATAATCGGAATTGTTTTCTGAATTGCGCTTAATACATACGATTTTTTTTAAATTTTTCTTTCTTGAAAAATTGGGAAACCTTCCTGTTTAAAGCGATTACTCATATTTGATGAATGACTTCGTCTCCGGTGTCTTAAACGGTCACTAAGGTATCACCTATCATTTAATACTATCATTTGGACTTCTTTCGTAACTTAGACATCGAAGCAAATAGAACTTTCAAATATTGTTTATTTAATAATTTTTTGCACTTTTATTAACAAGACGATAGTATTTTACACAATGTTACTACCGGTTTCGGTTACGTTTAAACCATCTTCAGGAAATATATTTTAAAGAAAATTGTTAAAATTAATCACAAAATAAAATGTCAATAACATCAACAATTTTCTTTAAAATATATTTCCTGAAGATGGTTTAAACGTAACCGAAACCGGTAGTAACATTGTGTAAAATACTATCGTCTTGTTAATAAAAGTGCAAAAAATTATTAAATAAACATTTAATTCAAGACGAAAAACATTCCTATAAAATAAAAAAATATTTCAAATATTGCGCAGAACGTCGTTTTAGCGCTATAAAATACGGTGATTTGGAGCACCTGTGTAATTTAGACACCGAAGAATATAGAAATTTTTATATGGTCATAAACATTGTATTAGATAAATACAAAGATCATTTTTAACATCAAAACGATTTCTGTATTTCGATTTTGTAGTGCCATATGTGTAAAAGTATTTCTCACAGAGATAGGATGTTAGGAAAGGCATCAATTCTTGATGGAAAATAGAAAATCATTTTTCCAAGCTAGTTAAATGTTCCAAATTGTTATTTTTAAAATTCACACAATTAATATTGACAAAAATACAATATTTTTTACTTATATTCAAGAACTCTTAAAAATATTGTAAAAGTCTTCATCACTACTGCTCTAAACATTAAATTTTTCATCTGTCGACTCCTCCTCTACTCTGAGAGACTCTTGCTCTGGAGATGACATTTTTAATAATGAAATTACTTCATCGGAAATATTCTTTATATTCTTAGGAGCAAGTTTTCTGAACTTTCTAATTAGTGGATCTGATGAAACTAATAACATATTGAACAGATCCTCGGTTGGTGATTGTGGACGTTTTTTCTAGCGTAAACCCTCCGAAACCTTTGATAATCTTTATTGTGCTCCTCCTCAGAAAGTTGTCCAATAGGAACTAGAGCAGATTTAATAATGTCATTTAATAATGTCTCAACCAGCCCAACTAATATCTTGTGCTAACTATCTAATTGGGATCAAGTTAATGGCTCAACCCAACTTATATTTAGTGTCAACTAACTGGTTGAGTTGGGTTAGGTTAAGATTAATGACTCAACTCAACTCAATTAATAAATAAATAATATGTAGCACTAAGTAGCTAGGTTGGTTGGGATGGGATCAGAAAAAGTTGATGGCTCAATTCAACTAATGCTTGGTGCCAACTAGCTACTTGGGTTGGGTTGAGGTTAATGGCTCAACCCAATCCAGTTAATATCTACCATCAACTAGCTTTTTTTTATTTATAGAGGGGATTAGGAAATCTGCACGACAGACATCTGGCCTATGGGTCTAAAATGGCCAAAAGTGACGGGTTGGAGTATAGAGAACATCCCGACCGTCTGAAACCCTTCCCCCTCTCTCAAAACCGATTCCTCTTACATCTCCCAAATATCTTTCTCGCCGTCTACAACACTGACAACAGGGGGTTCACACGATTGGGACATGGTTAAATCCACTGACAGATGACTCTCCCGGTAAATTCCGTACCTCATGTCCATTGACAGCATTAGGGTACACATACCAAAAAAATAAAAATAAAAACAAAGACATTTCCAATTACTTTATGTCAAGAAAACAAACCCTACCATATACCTGGACACGGGGGAAATTGAACCCTCCGAGTCCCCTCTTCTTGTTCCGATCACTTACTGCCCATCGTTAGGCCTCTCCCTCGCATACCAAGCTTCTCATCAGGAATGACTCAGGGGAAAAATAACTCGGGTAATTTTTAATTCAGTTTATTCTAATATCATACATAGCTGGAAGTGGAGGGGAAGCGTCCCCTCCACTCCCATCCTCCGTTCGTCCATACCCTCACGGCGACAGTTCCCATTCCATTCTCTCTTTCTCCTTCATTATCGTCCTGCACATTTTCGTTATTGCGTCCCTGTCTTCTTCGCCTTTTAACATCATCGCCTCCATGTTTTTCGCACAAAATCTCTAGCCGCACTTCCTCTCACAACACCACTCTCGCCCCCTCAAAGTGACAACACACGAAAAGAGTGTGCTCCACCGTGTCCTCTTCCCCGCAGAACCAACACTCATCGCTGTCTGCTTTTCCGATCCTATAGTCCTAAGGTTTTCAACTAATATCTACTGTTAGCATAAAATACCTCACAAATTAAAACTTCAAATTGGCAATTTCAATTTAAAGAGGCAGTTTCAGTCTTTTGGAAGCAGTCTGGAAAGTGTTAGGAAACTGGAAAGTGTTAGATCTTCTAGTGTTGTCTCTGCATCATCAAATCAACTGTTATCTACAATTCGACAAACCGAAATGTGGTAAAGAAGTATCAAATCTCAATTCAAAATACGTGCTCTCCAATGGCAATTTCAATCCTGATAAAAGTATTATACATGTTTGTTTGTACACCTAGACCAAACTCAACCCAACTCCTTAGAATATTGTATGAACACCCACGTATTCCGCGCCTATGATTATGTACACATATGATATTCTATGCATTCAAACACACATCAGTTTGTTTATTCATTAACTCGCTTTGAATATCTTTGAAAAGAAGCAAGATGTGAGGAATGCACCATACAGCCCTACAGTTCTTTGTTGGGTTCCATGTTTTGCACGATATCATTCAAAAGAATAATACTCCTATACTAAAATAAAGATTTTTTTATATACCTGTTGATATAGTCATTAAGTGCTTCTATATCAATTCTTTTTGTTTATTTGTTGTTAATATAAAGGTTCTCTGCAATATTTTAATATTTATTAACGTATATTTGGTTCATAAGACAGTTAACGGGTTAACTGTCTTATGAACTGTCTTATTAGAAAAAATCATTTCCCGGTCCTATTTTCTCACTTACCACGTTTGAACTACACGTCTGTAGGCAATGTGTAGTAGATTTTCGAAGCATCTTATCTACGCGTGAAGACTTGATAATCCAAAAACGAATTTCCCTTGTTGCACCAAAGATATAGCACTTTTGAAATGACTCTTGTGCAATAACACTACAGACCTTACCGTCTATCATTTTGTGATCCATGAATATATTTTTGCCTTCAGATGTAATATATGTCGGAGAAAGAACTTCTATTTCTGTTTCCACCTTCTGTTCGACTTAATTCTGCAGTTTCTGAACTAATGGTTTTTATGCACGACAATAGCGTGTTGACAAAGGGCGTGAAGTTTTCCAGGAAGCATCAGCATGTTCTCTATTTCCAATGTGCGTGCTACACATTTGCTTGTATTTGTCCTGATGCGTCATCACAACCCCACTTGAACAACATGGTGAAATGGGCGCCTATTGAATAGTGTGATCAAACAAAGCTTGTAACTTTCTTCGGCAGTGATCTTCATGATAGCTATACCAGTCTTCACCCTTTGTTTGACAAGCAGATTCCTGTCACTCTCAATTTATTCACAATTTTAGAAGAAATTAGAAAGTAGTTTACGATTGTTAAAAACTATTTTATAAGAAAACAATTCTATTGCACTTCTATACATTTTGTCCAGCTAAAATTATTGTTCAGATACGAAAATATATTAGCAAGATAGACTAAATTTTAAAGCCAATTACTGATATTAAGATTTTTAGACAATTCTCATTCAGATAAAAAAGATACGATTTTCCCAGTATCGGGTTACAACTTTTCCGCTCAATAACCTTAGCAGGTCGTCACAAAATATGGTAAATACCCTTTCATTTAGGGATTTGAATTTGATAGAATTAACCAGTTTAACGTCATCATTGAAAACTTCGTAGAGAGCAGTTGATATCCATTTAACTGTTATCAACAATAGCTTTGGCTCTACCGCTACATATACATATGATGGTATATATTCCAAGAAATTCACTATTTTTCAATGTAAGCATTAAGTAAAATAAACATTTCTTTACCTATTGTTTAAGCTGGCAAAACTTTATATAAAAGCATATCTTTCTTAAATGGATTCGTATATGTATCTAACGAAATTCATGTATGTTTATTTTGTGTATTTGTATTTGTTTGCGTGGAACCCTAGGGTTTCACAGAACATGCTTTGAAGAATATTGGTCTAAAGGATGATCTATTGTTAGACTCTTAATACAATATGCTACACAATTAACCCAATAAAATTAAACAAAAAAAATCGATTTGCTTGATCTATCTCTCCAGAATGGACTCTTAATTTTAAAATAACCGTTAAATTTGATTTTAGTTTGCATACAAGGGAATTTCTTGTATAAATAGAACTCAAGAAAGTGAAATAAAAGATTGTCTAAATAAAAGATTGTACTTAAATAGCGATGAACACGAATTAGAACAATTAGTAGAAGAGACAAATAATGAAATTAATCATTTTTTAAATAACAATAACGTTGGAGATATACATATTTTAAAAGATATTCCCGCAAAGTATCGTTCGAGCTTTGATATAAAGTATTTGTTTCATAACGCCGTTAGGGATAAATACAAGAAAGAGATTTGGACTTACGAGAAGGATAACCAATTTTTAATAGAAAAAATATCACCTAGTCAATATGAGTATCTAAGTAATCATTGTAAATTAAATCAAGATTTGTTGGATAACATGTTGGGGTTCACTAAAGTTTTCAGATTACTAACAAAATATAATAAACCCATAATAGGTCATAATTTACTGACTGATTTAATGCTGCTATATAAAACCTGCGAAAATCCGCTCCCCAATTCATATTTAACATTTAAAAAAGAAATTTCGAAATTATTTCCGACAATCTTTGATACAAAATCAATAAGTTTTGTGTTGAAACGATCCATACCAGAAAATAAATATTGGCTACACAACAGCCTCCCACATCTATACACTTACTTTAAAGATGGTTCCGGAAGACATTTAGCATTTAATTCGCCATTAATCGAGTTGAGTAAACCGAAAAGTAGCGATAGTTTTCACGACGCCGGATGGGATTCGTACTGTACGGGATATATTTTTATCCGTATGGCTCATATTATGGCATCAGAAAAATACGTCAACACTGAATACAAAACTTTCATGAGTGCCGAATTATTTGGCGCTATCGATTCTTTAAAAAACAAACTCAATTTAATTAGATGCTCCGTATCGTACATTGTAAGTTAATTTAAATTAAGAAATTCGAATATAAACAAAATGCTCCTTTTTATAGAACTTGAATGGCGAAGATCCTCCTTCGACTAGACCTGCTTTATTAGTCGTGGAATTTCTCGAAAGAAAATCAATGAATATTACTAAGGTAAGAAAAATGTATTAAAAATGATTAATATCTAATAAATGCGAAAAAAAAACAATATTTTATCGTCTCATAAAAGTTGGTAATTTTTTAATGAAATGGTAAATACCATTATCTATGATTTACTAACACAATATCATATTGTTGAGTGGATCATAATTTTGAAAAGTTAAAGCGTGTTGAATGGTGCAAAGTAACCGTGAGAAAAATTAAACAGCGCTGTTTAAAATTCGATGACTATCAAGGTACACTACATAGAAAGTATTTTGGTTTGGTCAACAAAAAAATTCTTTTTAACTCATTTTAAACCGTTTTTGCTTAGTTTTGCGATTGGCCCGGCGCCAAAATCTTAGCTTTGTCGCTGCGTGTCACTTTTAATAATAAGTTATAACGCTCCGGCGATATCTCAAGTCATTTTCAATTTATTACCGTTTATTTTAAGCGACCGAAAACATTCGAGGTGGCATACCTAACCTTTGTATTGGCTTCTGTAACTTTTAAAGCATTTTGCTATGTGTAATTTATATTGTATTATTATCAGTGTTCTAATTGATTATGTATTGAACGATTAATTCAATTTCAAAACAAGTTATGGTTTGAAGATTGTTTTTATTTATATTAATAAATATGTAAAAAGACTAATAACGTGTTGAGGAATAAGTTTATTATTTTACCGGTTTCGGTGTTTCCCACCAGCAATTAATGATAAAATTATTAAAGTGTTGTTGTTAATGTGATTACATAAGTTAAAGTTCCTTTTCATAAGAATTGATACGGTAGAAGAAGTTGTACACAAAGAGAAAGAATCAAATAAAGTTGTTTCCTATCAAAAGGCATTTAATGAAGTATGTAGCGGTAAAAATACACCTCTACGATGATATTAATACAGTAACCTAACCCGGTCGTGATTGATTTACAGCATCACCACTTCAAGCAGCCGAATATCTCGAAACTTTTGGTTTTCGGTACTGCTACCATACGATTTCGAAATATTGTATGTATAGAAGAAGTTGTAAACACTAAAACTTGAAGGCTACGGTTTGTTTACAAACATCCTTTGCGAAAATGAGAGAATGAGCACAGATCGGACTAACGATTCTGTCGATTATTGCCGAAACGATAAATCGATAACTTATAATGAAAGTTATTCCTATCTGGCAGCAAGTAAAGTCAATAGCGAAATGTGGCACCGTAGACTAAGTTATATAAATCACAATGATCTTTATAAAATTTAGAGCGAGTAAAAATTTCGACAATTCTACAGTCTGTTCCGAAAGTAGCCACATAATTGTCATTGAAACACATAGGCACAAGAGCAAATTCGAAGCTATGAAGCTGATTTTTGAAGATGATTATTGTAAGATTGATTTATATGTGAATGTAATCTTGTATCTTTTCTCTCGTCGAACTAGTCTCACTCATCCTTCTCCATTTGCAGCCTCTCTCGCTTATTTTCTTCGACGTGGCCTATATTCCTTTTTTGTGCTTTTTTTCCACGACAGGCCCCGTTGGAGTGAAAATTTGTGTCCTTCGCTTATTTGTTTCCACTGTACGTAATATTTTGAATTCGTAATCATCGCAATTATATGTAAATGCTATAACTCTACTTTTAAGGATGGTGAATATTAAAACTATTAAAGGTATCCATTTTTTCATCAATTAAGGTTAATTTAGAAAATTAGGTGAAAATAAAATTTTCTTTTTAACTTGTGATTGATGTTAAAATTGATTGATTTATCCTCCCCTTGCATGTTTCGGCAAGTTGCCATCATCAGAGGGCCTCAAACAAAGTGGAGAAATCTAAATCTTGTCAAAAAAGTGCACTTTTTACTTCATATCATTTCACTGTTTTTCACTTTTTCGGTTTTGTTTTTCATTTGTGATTTTTACAACTAATCACAACATTTAGAATATGTTCGATGTTTCATCTGCAATAATACGTTTACTATATTCTGTAAATCCTTAAGACTTATAAACGATCTTGTAGCTCAATTGAAGTTAGTTTGGGAAGTTAGCTTTAGTTTGGGAAATAAATCTGATACCATCATGGTGTTAAAACGAACTAAAAGTTACACAACTCTGCCAATCAGTATGATCGAACACCAAAACAACCACATGAACGCAATATACGTGCTGAACTCAAACATCGATCTGAGAACGGTGAAAATGATTTGAGATTACAGTTCATTAATGGATGTCCGAAAATTATTAAAAAAAACTAGTTACTTCCTAATGGACAAAGTGCAACTCTACCAAAATACACGCGAATTAAATACAAAAATCAATGAATTTTTCACGATTATTGATGCATCGGATTTTGATATTACTTCTCTCATGGTCAGTGAAATTTGGCGGAAGGAGAGAGTCCTAGATTACGAGATCTTTCCAGATAGATATGACGTTTTTAGATGTGGTTGATCTCATTGTAGGAGATGAGCGGTGTTACTCGCTGTTAATTCCGGAGTTGCTATTTTGAATATTACGTTAGCTTCCTGTTGAATCAGTTTTGCTTGAAAGGTGTACGGATTGAATTTAAAAAGACGAAATATACTTTGTTGACAGCTAATTCTCTCCTGCTACACCTGGAAGAATGTATACTCACACTTTCAATTTTATTGAATCAATGTTGGATATGTCTTTGGATACCATGGTCAGGAGTAATTTTAATAATTTAAGTCTTTAAATTACACACTTAGACATTACCTTGATGCGAGAAGACAAATAACGCTGCCTGCATATTTAATGGCTCGAGATGTATTCCGTGACACCCGTTACTGCTTCAAGAGAGCTAGTCTACCTGGCATGTACGAAGCACTGCTGAGCATCGACTGGACTTGTACAAATTTAACTACGTTGTCATCGGTTAATAACGATTGTTCAATCCTGATATTTTTTATCAAACATTATACAACGTCCTTGTCACTCACGTACCTAAATCTATAGGTATACATACGAAGTCGAAGTATACTGTATGGTACCCACCTGACCTAATAGGAATGCTTAAATTAGAAATGCAACACCGTAAATTATTTAGATAACTTCGTTGCACAAATTTTAATTGACTTCGTTCGGATTGTGTGTCACAAATACGACAGAATCGGTGAGTATGTCTGATCCTTGGAGAAGGATATAAAGAAGGAACCGAAGAGGTTCTCTCAGGTGGATCGGTGAAAGTGTGATCACTTTTACATCCGCTCTTACATATTTTCAATTATTTGGCGACTGTATGGCGCCATATGTGCATGTGTAAAATTGCAATGTGTGCAATTTTCTTTTGACATTCATCGGCTAAACATTGCTTGTGTTGCATTTTTTAAAGATTCTTTTTGTACCCTTTGTTTTTCAAATGGTACCAACATTTGAAATGTCGGAAATAAGCGAGAAAGTGGAAAACAACAAGTCCGTTGGTGACTTTTACACTTCCAAGGATGGCTTTGTTTGGATCAAAAAGCCACCGGCCAGATACCGCCCCCACGCACACACTGCTCCAGTTGTTGTCAGATGTGGTCCTACCTCAGTTTGCAGCAATATTTTTCCAGTCCAATCATATGTTCAAGCAATTTGTTATTCCCGAGGTGGTTAGTCTAATTATTTGCAAAACAAATCGCAAAGCATTTTAACTTGCAGTCAAATCTTATGATTTGACTGCAACAGTTTGGATAGAAACAAACTCTATCTGCTCTGACACTATATGCCGTTTGAAAACAAAAATACGCGACCGGATCATAAGGCATTAAGTACATCTGCAGCCATTTACGATCTTTGGTTAATTTTGTTTGTCCCGGAGGAGTTGAGAATGTCGAATAATTAGCTGGAGGAGACGTTGTTTAGCTATTATATTGAACAAGTTTCATTGTGCTTATATGTTCACAAAACAAGAAGTAGTCATTTTACTCTCAAAAGAGCATTATGTAGCCAACGTCGACAATACCTTATCAAATTCTAGATTACAACGAAAATAAAGCAAGTACTATGGACCAGATACTCAGTGGTTACTCTTCCAAGCGTGGGACAATTCGTTAGCCATTAGCCTTATTTATAATACACGCTTACGGAAGATTGTTTGTGTTGAAAAATGTTTTTATGTCATCATACATTACTGTCAAAGCTGCATCGATTAAAACTATTTTCAGCTATACAGAATGTTTCACTCTATTAGGTCCGTACTTAACTTCATTTTTTTAAATGCAACCCTATATATCTTTTTACATATGCAGATTCGTTGTCTTTAATGCTATAAGTGCATATCTTGTTTTCAAATTTTGTATGCAAGGTTGCCAAATTATTAATCATTTTGTGAAAATTTTGGATGTCATGTGGTCACTTAGAATTCGTTATCAGCATTATTAAATATTACAGGATGTAATTTGGCATACCAATAAACAAAGCTTGGATCTTTCCAGCGCCACTAACTAACGTATTGAATAATATTATATAGAGTGGTTATTAAAATCGGTTAATTTATGGAATGTTTGAAGGACCATAACTTTGTTATTTTAAATGGAACACCCTATATTTTTTCAATGCCTCAGAAGGCTTTGTTAATTACCTTTCATTTTTGTCTAACACATGTACTTTTTGAGATAACTAGAATATTTCAAAAATGTTGGTATAAACGTGATTTTTTCACAAGAAATAAACTATAATGGAGACATTTTTAAACAAATATAAGTGCGTCTATTTTGTAAAAGATGAAGAAGTATACATCTGTGCATATCTAATTCAAAAAAGACTAGAATTTTCGAAATGGGTATTAGAAAAACGTTAACAAGAATATAATTTTTTTGATTATCTTCTATATAGCGTATAAGCGATGTTTCGTAAAAATACCTATGCTAACCGCCTTAATCTTCATTACTACGATATTGCTAACAGTAAATTTATATGAGAAGTAACCCACTACTAACATCGATGGCTATAAACTACCTGGGCAGGGATTCTAGACTTATTTGATAAGACCATATTTCTTCGAGGCAACCGTCAACGGACAAACTTTTGGAATTTCTTAGAAAATCCATTGCCAACCCTGTTAGAAGATTTTTCACTAGATGTTTGACAAAAAACGTGGTCTCAGCACGATGATATTTAAATAGAATTTTTGAACAGTTGTTTTCTTAATACTATTGTCTGTACATAGATCTATGCTTTTCCATCTTTCACGAAACAAACTTACTTGCATTTGTTTAAAAATGTCTTCTTCATAGTTTATTTCTTGTGAAAAGATCAAGTTTATGCCGACATTTTTGAAGTAGTGTAATTATCTCATGAAGTACACATATTAGATATACCATATGCTTAAGAAAAATGAAAGATAATTAATAAAGTTTTTCGAGGCATTGAAAAAATATAGGGTGTTCCATTTAAAATAACAAAGTTATGGTCCCCCAAACATTTCATAAATTAACCGGTTCTGGTAACCATCCTGTATAATATCATCCAATAATATTGGTGGGGTTTGAAAGACCAAAGCTTGGTTTATTGATATGCCAAATTGCAATGTTCAATATTTAATAATAATGATGACAATGAATTTTAAGTCACCACAAGATTTTTCATAAATTTTCACAAAACGATTAATAATTTGGCAACCTTGCATTCAAAATTTGAAAACAAAATACGCACTTATAGCATTTAAGACAGGTAATCGACATACGTAAAAAGAAACATATAGTTCCATTTAAAAAATTGAAGTTAAGTAGAGTCCTAGAATAATGAAACACCCTGTATAGCTGAAAATAATTTTAATCGATCTAGCTTTGATTGTAATGTATGATGACATAAAATTTTTGTTTATATTTTCAACAGTAAGGGCACAATCTTCCGTCCTCGCACTATTGACTCACCCTGTATATTAGATGTTGCTGGGCTGGCATCATTTATTACTCACGAATCATTCCGACCATCACGCAAAGCGGATAAATGTTATGAAGCAATGACGTCACATTACCTTAAAGATTACTCAGCAACAATCACATCCGCATTACCAGCAAAGAGTGAACGAAAGGACTGTGCATGGTACAATTTTCACCACAACAAAAAGCTTCGCAAAACATTCTTGTCGTGTGAAAAATGTAAAAAATTTATGTGCCTAGAACACGGCTCTATAATGAAAATTTGGCAGTGCTGTAGCTGTGTTGCTAATGAATCATAAATTCTGTTACTTAAGAAAGGTGTTCAGTAATTATTAATTTCTGTTAACTTATATTTAATTATTACATAAATTAGTTTATAGTTAACAAAAATAATAATTTTAATAAGGCATCCCAGCCGTTCCACCCAGTTAAGAGGCTCCCTAATAATTATACCTATATACAGCTATAGTGTCATACAACAGATCTAGCCAATAGCAGGTTTCGATTTGATACCTACTTCGATGAAAATCGTAAGGACAACTGACCATGGCCCACTATGGTCACTTACCACTTCCCAGGTATATAGTTAAAATCATCAAATCCCAACATTTTTTCATATCCAAGCCCATAGAGTAAACCTCCAGCTTCTTCAAAATTTAACAACACATTAAATTTTCCGTAAGATTGAGCCAGTCTTTGCCCCATAAATTGTTATGTTATTCGTCGTTTTGTATTTTGATATTCTCTGCATAACGATAGGCAGCAATGAGTCTGCATATGGGGCTACAGTGGTTTGTAGTGAAAATTACAACAAAATCACATTCATACACATGGGTACAATAGCAAATTCGACGCTAGAAGTAATTTATTCGGATATTCTAATTTATTCGGAAGTAATTCAATGATGATTACAGTAGGATGACCTTGTATATTTTGTTAAGAACAAATATGAGGTTATAGGTCATTTCAATGATTCTATCAAAACATTAGTGGAAAACCCAACAAACTTAAACGGATTTACAGAGCGGATGAACCGTTCATTAGTCAAAAAAAAACAAAAATTTATTGTTTGATGGATCTTTAGATAAAAGGTTTCGGGCTGAAGCGATAAACTAAGCCGTGTACATTAAAAACAATTCAGTAGCAATCAAATTGGAAGAAAAACTCTGTATGAATATAATAATAAATATGATATAATAAAAAACCGAACATCGCATTTAAAAATATTTGGGAGTATAGATATGTTCCTAAATCAAATAGAACGAAATGGGAGAAAAATCAAAAGATGGTTCTTGTAGGTTTTCGATGAACTACAAAGGCTACAGAGTTTTTACTTCGGAAGATAGTAAAATTGTTATAAGTAAAGATGTCGTTGAAAATAAAATAGACAGAATATTCTTAAAAGTAAATTCAGTGGAGGATCAAGGAAACCACAGAGGAAGAATCAGAAACATGAAAACAAATCATTTGAAGAAGGCGAAGAAGAACAACCTAAAGAATTTGAAGAACAATTAAAAGTAACTAAAGAAGCCTATCAAAGAAGATCTGAAAAGATATTGTATCTTTTTGATTTTCGACTGAAACAAGAAAAAAAGTCAAAAAAAGGACAATTGCAGTCACAGAAGCGGTCGGAATCTAACACAGAAGATTGGGAAGCAGCAATTACATTACATGAATCTGTTGTACCCCGATAGATAACATTATCAAATTCCACCAAATTAGTCTTAATGAACATTAAGACTTTGCGCGGTGAAATATTTTTTCAGATCCTTAGCGGAGATAAAGTGCAACCCAAAATTCGAGCTTAACGGTATACTCGTTCTTCGCAGTATTCAACGTTATCGGTTGAGGTGTCTTTAATCGACAGTATCCCGTAAAGACAGCCATTAGAACTCTAATGTTATTGCCAACAAGTCCAGTTATTAGACATTAAACAGGTATATTGCCAATATACCCCAGTTTAACAGTAGCGATGTTAATAAAAAATTTCGTATGTTTCATTCTTTGAGAATCGATCCACAATAGGCGACGTCTTTCCTTAGCTCACAGTCCAATCTTGTGTTTAGCTATTGCAAAAGATACTCCAATTGCTTTCATCAACTGGCTTAATTGCCAACGACTCCACAGTGATCTGGGACCCAGATCACAGGAACTCTGTTATCATCACAGATGTTTCTTTGATAAAGACGAATAGATATGTGATGAATGAAATTAGTAATCTCAAACAAGCAAACCAGAAGGAAGTTTATCTCTAGGAAGACTCTCTACAAAAATCTATAACACAAATTAATAAAGAGGGAAATTTAATATTTAAAATTGTATCTTATTTTCATCACTTAATTAGTATTATGGTTTTAAGGTTATGTTGTGTAAATAAAATGTTTTACGAGTACGTCTTTTACTCTTATTATTCTTAGTTTTATTGAGCAACGGGGCGTTCTTACAGGAAATCCAGGTTGGGTCGTTTAAATAACAATGAAGGCTGAGCGATAAGTCCTACGCTGTTAAATCCTCAACATCAAACAATCTTCTAAGGCCTTTTTTAAAGGAGTAATAATTTTTTATAAATTTCTTGCAGCATGCATTCTAATACTTTCAGCAGTCACTTTTAATTAACAATTGGATTAAGGTAAATTGGGTTAAATCGTAATAATTTTATGTAAGGAATTCACCGTTGCTCTGTGTACCATTAGTAACGGACCAGCCTGTATACTCTCTTCTTTTGACCAGGCCTTCTCATTCTTTTCAGAACATTGGAATTTATGAGCGGTGCCTTCAATGGTTTGCTCCTTACCTAAATTCATATTACATTCGTCTAGGACCCCTACTATACAATTTACATAAATGATTGATTTGACGTCATCCAACATTCGTGTTGTTTTGATGTATGTATGGATGATCTTATACACTTTCTCCGTGTCTCCTCATCTTTCGACTGTTCTAAGCTTCAGAGTGATCTCGCTAAGCCCAAATCATCTACCAGGAACATCTGCAGTTACAAGAAACTCAGTATCACATGAGATATCAATGTTGGATGTGTACATATTCACATGAATAAACAGTGGTTAATACTCCAAACGCCTAACTTATAACAGAGAAAAGAAAACATAAGGTCAGGAACATATCCGGTTACAAGGAGCTGAATGTGATAGTATGAACAGTATGTAGAAAGATTAAAGACAAAGGTTAGATTTGTGATGAATGAAATAAGTAAAGTCAAACAAGAAAGAAAACCTATCCCGATTCTACCACGCCAGAAGACTTTCCTCAAAAATTTATGAATACAAATTTGTGAAGAGAGAAATTGAATGTTTACATTTATTTTCTTATTTTCATCTCTTTATAATTAAGATTATATTATATAAATAAAAATATGTTTTATCAATATTCACTTATTGTTTACCCGCGTATATTAACTTTTGTGGAATAACCCAATCAGACGTAAAGCAGAAAATTGAATTGTTTCCAACGTTAGAAAATTATTCCCCTGTTTGATACAACACTAATAAAACTTGACATTCATAGCAATTTGCGTAACAATACAAAACATGACTAACGAAACGAACAGAGCTAATCGACGTCATGTATACTTGCTAGGTTTTTTTCGGGTAAATATTATGGCGGGTTTTGCGACCAAATAGAAAGAATTGTTTATAAATAATCTAAAAAAAAGTTTCTGAAAAATTACTAGTAATTTTTTTAAGTTCGTCCAGTTTGTTTTAGGATTATCATTTTTGTTTGATTTTTAGGTTACCGGATTGTTGAGTAATTGCGGTTTCGTCGAAGTGAAGCCGTTTGGAAGGAAACGCGCCATCGTGGCTGTTGACAATTTTGGAAGGTAACTAATAAGATTTTATCGATAAATGTATTAAAAATAAGTTGATGGTAACTTCAAAATCGTTTGTAAACACGGCTTAAAACGGTTTGTTTGGTTTAATGGGCAGTCTTATTATATTGTTACGACGAAAATTTATAATAGGCGAGCAGTTAAGATTTTAGTCTACTTAAATTTAACGGTGGAACGAGAGCTACTACACAAGCGCAATTTGGCCAGCAGCCGTTATAAATCGCGATCAGCGAGAACTTTATTGTTGTACTCAATTTTATGGATCCATTCTATTTTCCCCCTAAGTTATCGTTGGTTACATCCTGCGATTTTTTTTTGCCGCAGATTTACTTTTTTTTATCCGTTATCGTTACGTAATGGAGCTGGAATGGCGATCTATCTTACTGACTGCGAAAAATATATGATCAAACGGCCAGACAAAGCTCTCAAGACCGTTAAAAATTAAATTTATAACTTCGCGTTTGGTTGACTTTTAAAATAAGTGACCTTTGGCGCGAGTTTTGCGACTAAACTTATATATAAACTGCAGCCGGTCTATCTCGGGGTAAAATCGATCTATAATTAATGGAAAGGTGTAAGTTTCGGGCAAAATTCCCGCGAATCTGGTTTTAAGTTGAGTTTATGAATTTTATCGAGTAATAATTCAGACGTCGAGCATGACACGAATATTGTATACAAAAGATGTAAACACAGCTCCATCGGTCACTCAACTATTTATAATAATAATCCGGCAAAGTGCCGGAATAATCTGTTTGGATTGTGGCGAAACAAGGGCCTAAATAAAGCTTTCCTGAACATTACCGCTTCCTTTTGTGTTCGTATATCGTGTTAATAAGCTGAAGGAATTATTGATCATAACTCTCTTTTATTTTCTCAAATTAATTGAACGTTCGGTCGAAAACTTCAAAGTAAATGCTTCAATAAAATTGTAGGAATTAATCGGTGGATATCCATCTTTGTTACGGTATTATTCAAGGAGAACATTGGAACATTAATAAAAATAAATAATCTCAAATTGTTTTCCGTGATATGAATTTCGGCAGGATTTGAGTTTCCTGGATGTACCCTTCAACATCTCTTTTAGCATCTTTGATCATGGCAAGATTACAAATAATCGTATCAATTATTCTCCGCAAACGCACCGACGGCGAGTCTATTTTTTTATATAAATTAAACGCATAATATTAACAATGGAACGCCTCAACAAAACGCCTACGTATACAATAAACAGGTCCAGCCTAACAGTAAAGCCGCACTAAAATAGATGTAGCATCGGCCATATGTTACCGGTCTTTTTAAACAATAGGAACATTGAAAGAAGTGTTTTCTTTCCGCTTTTACTGCGGTTTATCGAATCCTGTATTCGACTTTTTATTGCCGCGAACCTCGTTGGGTTGTTCGTTAATTTGTAATTTATTTTATACAGTGCGTTTAAAGGGGAGTAAATAAATGTATAAATGTTTATTTTAAGACTAAATCATGTTGGGAAAGATTTTAATCTGAAAAATAAAGAAAAAAACAACTATGCTATTTACATTAACAGGGCGTTATAATGAATTTCGTAAGAACGGACGAAATATTTTTAAACTTGGGGTATTCCCCCGAGGTTAGTTGTTATTCAGCGTTAAATTGTTGTATATTTTTCTTTGAACTAAAAGTAGAACTTATAGTAAACCTGGAAACATTCGGGTTTAGTCGGCACTTAAGAGGTGGAAGAGATAACAATAATAATGCATTTATTTGCCAGAAAGAAAAAAAATCAATTCAAATTTATTGCAATTAATAGTATTCTTTTTGGAAAATCGGTGTAAATCCGCAAAACAGCTTTTCAACCATACCAATAGAAAATAATACATAAAAATAAGTACAGTAAGGTGCCGATTATCCGTGAACCGTTTAATCGGGTTTCAGATTAACCGCGCTTGAAAAAAAAATTTTTATTTTTAACAAATTCAATTTTACTCAAGAAATTCTTAACGCGTAAACTGCGAAACGACTAATTTCTTCCCGAAAAAACAATATTGTTACGTATCAAAAGAAAGTATAAAATGAAAAAACAATATTATATAGATATGTTTTAAAAAAATGACAGAGCGATAAAAACCCGTCCCAACGTTCCTTGGGAACCTTCAAATTACAGATCCGGTGAAATACAGACGGTTGACTACCATATGTTTTCATATCGTATCTTACGTAGTCATTCTTTGTGCGTAAATTCGCCTTGTATCGACACAGTGGTTCAGTGGTTAAAAACAACGTTGTAATATTTTTTGTTTGGGTGGTTTTAAAGCAGAAAAAAAATTAGAAATTATTAAATGACGTAAACGTGGTGAAACTATAACTTTGTTAGCTAACGAATACGGAGTTGGATAACAAACCGTATGTGATTTAGTGAAACAGCAGCCCAAATAGGGAAAATTTGTTTGTATGTGTGAAACAACAATCGGGCCTTCACAGAGAAAAATAATGAAAGGTGCAAAGAGTGAGCAACTGGAAAATGTAATGGTAAATATGTTTTTTTCAGCAAAGAGCACTAGGAGAGCCGATGTCCGGTCCTTATGTTTTAGCTAAAGCACAATATTTTGCAAAAAAGTTACAAATCAACGAAGGAATTACACTTTCAACAGGTTGGTTGCGATGTTTTAAGGAAAGGCACGGAATTAGGGAATTCAAAATTCAAGAAGAACAGCTTAGTGTTGACGAAGTTGGAGCTACAATTTTCTGTGGCACGTTATCAAACCTGATTAAAGAAAAGGGTTTAGTACCTGCGCAAATATATAATGCCGATGAAACCGGTCTCTATTGGCGTGCAATGCCCACTCGTACATTGGCATCCGCTAATGAAAAAACAGCGCCTGGAGTTAGCTGTAGTAGGGAAGTCAAAGTCGTCTAGAGCATTAAAGGATATAAAATATCTCCCAGTCGATTACTATAATCACCGTTCTGCGTGGATAATGACTCGCGACATCTTCGAAATGTGGTTTAAAGATAAATATGTGCCTCATGTCAAAAAATATATGGACGGGAAAGGTCTCCCTCCAAAAGCACTATTACTTCTTGATAATGCGCCATCTCATCCACCAGGTGAAACGTTGTCAGCTGAGAACGGGAACATCAGTGCCCAAATGTTACCGCTCTGATTCAACCCATGGATCAGGGTGTAATTGAAACAATGAAGAGGTTGTACAAAAAAAATTTAATGATGGATCTGGTTGCAAAAGACAACATCGCTCCTTTACAGATTTGGAAATCAATTACGCTTCGAAATGCGGTATACAACAAATCGTATGCCTGGCAAAATGTGAAAGTTAGCACAACTAAAAAATCCTTTAGCATAATTTTATGCGGTGAATCAGCTGAAGAAAATGAAAGTGATAACGATGAAACTGATGAACCTTTACCTATACAATTTCAGCCGTTAAAAAATGTTCAAGGCTGTGAACAACTTGATGACAAAAATATCCTGGAATGGCTAAATATTGATTCGAACGTTTTGAACTGTGAACACATGACCGATGATGATCTAGTCGATAGTGTAACCGAACCAATGGTTGTACCGCTCCAGGAATATAGTGACGATGATGTTGAAGATGATGCCTCAGAACCAAAGTCGAAAGTCAGCTGCAAAGAAGCACTAACAGGTGCCGAAACTCTTTTAAATTATATGGAAGAACAAGATGACACGGACTACATTGACATTTTAAAAATTCGTACTTTAACAACAAATATTAAAGAAAAGATAATTAATCAGAAAACAAACCAAGTAAAAATAACCGACTTTTTTTTTAAATAAATGAAATGTATGCACGTTTTATATTTTCATGGTTTTGGTTAATGTTTTATAATAAAGAAGATTGTTTTACATTACTTTATTTATTTTCTTTAATTCTCCACCCTTTCCTTATTACATACTTATTAGAATATGAAACATTCGCATTATTAATTTTAAAAACCTTAAGTTGTATTATCCGTGGTTTTCGATTTTCCGGGTTCCATTTTCCCCCCAATTACCACGGAAAATCGGCACTCTACTGTATTTCATATTTCAACCATAGTTAAATAATAAATAAATGAAGAGAAAGATTGTCATCTTTTTCATTAAAATCACGACATCCTAAGCTAAACAAAGATTTAAGAGTATTTTCGTTTATTATTTTATTTTATATTTTAGTAATTTGGTATGAAAATACTTTCTGAAAGCACTGAATGCTATGTATTTGGCAGGTAGCGTGTCTTGAAATCTTATGTGTAATGTATGAGCATCAACTTGTAATGTAATTATGTCATATAATGTGGGATAAGAAATCTAGAAATTTTTGATGGTTTACTACTTATTTAAACTTGATCTACCAGCAAGATAACGCTTTCATCCATGACAGCAGTTCCACCAAGGCATGGTTCGCGACCAAGAACGCTTTACTGCCATTCATTGCATGATTTTGATTAATTGCGTTATATGTCAACAACTGGAACTGATAGGTATAGATCTACAGGGTGTTTCGATGATTCGAGGCACAAATTAAGCCACGTATAGTAGAGTGGAAATGATGATGATTTGTGTAAAAAATTTTGGTCTAAACCAATAAATGGCGGAGTTATAGGTCATCAAAGTTATGAACTTTTAAGTGATTTTCCTAAATATTTTCTGTAATAAATAAATGAAACTGAAACAAATTTGGTACAGTGTAAACCAATATCAAGTAGAATCATTAGAGAGTTTGCGAGTTAAATCGATCCACAGGAACAATGCAAATTTATTTTAGAAACTTGTATTACTTTTATAACATTTAGATAATATTTATCCTTTTTGAGTTAAATCCAAAATTGTTTGGTCCCGGCAAAAAATGGTAATGAAAAAACTCTAAGCCGGTCATGACAATTGTACGACAAATTAAGCCATCAACTCACTAATAATCGTTTAACAATTAAACAGTTGAATAAAACCTTAAAATTCACCATTTTTGAGTTCAATCCAAAAATGTTAGACCCGTGCAATAATTACAGTAAAAAGAGCTTCTAAAAGCCGATAATACAATGAACCCTTTAAGTTTTTATACAAACGATTAATTGTTAAACGATTCTTAGCGAGTTGGTAACTCAATTCATCGTTCAATTATCATGGCTAGCTTAGATTTTTTTGCTGTTGTTATTGCCGGGGTCCAACATTTTTGGATTTAACTCAACAACGGTATTTTACCAAAATTTCATAAAAGTCATAAAAGTTTCGAAAATAAGATTTTCTATTGAAAAGTGCAAAAATAAATGTAGGTTTATAAGTGAATAAGAAAGTTCTGAGCATCTAAATTTTAGGAACACTCTGTATGGTATGGTTCCCGTACATCGATTTAACTCACACCCTGACTAATGATTCTACTTGCTACTGGTTTACATTGTACCAAATTTCAGCGCTCTAGCTTTAACAGTATTGAAAATATTTGGAAAAATTAGTTAAAATTTCTTGACTTTGATGACCTATAATTCCGCTATTTATTGGTTTAGACCAAAAATTTTTACACGAATCATCATCATTTTTACTCTAGTATATATGGTTTAATATAGAGGCACCGAAACACCCTGTATATGTTACGGCTAAAGCTCGGCTAAACCTAAGTTTAACCGGTTAACGTTGGGAATTACCCGGGCTTTGCGGTTAAAGTCCGAAGAGTATTCAACGCTTCCAACTTTAACTGGCTAAAACTGGGTGTAACCAATAGTACTCGGTTAAAGAGCAAATCGATCATTTTTGTTGTGCATTTTGTTAGTATTACATCATCTCCATGCATATTTATTAGTTAATGGTTTCGACGACGATAATGTATTTTAGTTAAATTTCTATGAAGAATTCGAAAAAAAATTGTCCGCTAAGGATTCTAAGAATATCTTGTACATAAATAGTGCACAATATAATAAGTTTATTGAAGAAGTGAAAGAAGCTAAGCAGACTGCTAAAAAATCAGCCATACATTATCGTCGTTTGAAACGATTTGATATATGTAGTATATCTGGTACGGATAAATTAATTGATCCTGTTTGTACAATCGACCCTGTGATAAAATATTGTATAACAAACGACGAGTTATTTGATATACTTCATGAAATACTTATGTCCATTGGACATGGTGGTCGCAACAGGATGATTAAAGAAGCTCAAAAAAAAATAAAAATGTTACTCAGGAATATATAATGATATTCTTTCGATTATGCAAGTCGTGCCAAATGAAATCAAAATCGGTTAAAAAAGGCGTTATGGACAAACCGAATGTATCAAATGAAATGAATAGCCGCTGCCAAGTGGACTTAATCGATATGTAAACTAATTCTGATTGTAATTTCAAATTTATTCTTCTTTACCAAGATGATCTTATAAAGTTTGTGCAGCTAAGACCATAGCACAGTAAAGCTGCTGAAGAGATTGCTAATGTATTGTTAGATATTTTTATATATTTGGAACACCGTCTATGTTACAGTCCGATAATGGAAGAGAGTTTGCTAACTAAATAGTTGAAAATTTAACATCCATAGCGGACAGGATTAAAAATAATACATGGAAAGCCACGCATGCCAATCTCAAGGCAGTGTGGAAAGGGCGAATCAAGATATTCAGAACATACTTATGACCTAGATGAAAGACGAAAATTGTAATGGTCTGAAGGACTTAGATTTGTCCATTTGATAAAGAACAGAGCCCATCACGATGGTATAAAGCGTTCACCATATAAAGCTATGTTCGACAATGATGTGAAAGTTGGCTTAAAGTTATCTGTACTTCCGAAGTAATTGACTATGTTTCTACAGAAGACTAAATAGAGGAACTACTGAGAAATCAGCAAGAATGCGAACAAAGTATCGATGATACTCAAAATGGGGAGGTAATACTTAGTGATGTGTGCGAATTGTGTATAAACAGAAATGATTTATGTAATTTGTGCTCAAAGAAAGATAACATTATTAATAATAGACTCGAAGCAAAGACAAACCTGAAAAAGCAGGCTAAAAAAATGATATTTGTGTCAAATATCAAGTATCCGCCGTGCAATGTTGGTGACAACGTTAGAGTTAAAATTCCTGAGGTTGATAGAGATAGGGGTGACTTTAGAAACATTGTTTCAACTGTTCTCTAATGTAGAGAGGATCGATTTGTACAAGCTAGGTAACGAGAAAGGGGCCATGTCTGAAATGTTTTCAAGAAATCAGTTTACTGTATGTGAATCAAAATTTGTTAACATTGAAAATGTTTCAGCGAACAAGAAGTCCTTACGACAACTTGCAAGTTTACAGTAAACCTCTGCTGGTAAAGAATTTAAGAAATGCCATTGTAAAACAAAATGCGGAACAAAAAAATGTCTATGCAAATGTTTTACGCAACTCTATGTGCCATTCTAGTTTATGTTGCAATAATAAATAAACACTAATTTTTTGCTTCAAAATGAAAGTTAAGTATAAGTTTAATATAAAATATATGACTTAGTTTATAATCTGTGAACCTCATTCATTTTTGACGATACTAAAATACAATAAACATTGTATTTGTTTATTGTTTTGGATATTTGTATTTTTATAAATAAATTAGTGTTCTTAATTATGGATTTTATTACTTAATAATTAATTATATTGTGCTTAATTTATTGTTCTACAAGCTCACTTAACGCAACTTCGCTCTTTAACCGATTACCGTTGGTTACACCCTGTTTTAGCCGATTAAAGTTGGAAGCGTTGAAAACTCTTCGGGCTTTAGCCGCAGGGCTTGGGTAATTGAAAGCATTAACCGATTAAACTTAGGCTTAGTCAAAATTCGAGCTTTACGTTGTTACGTAAAGCTCGAATTTCCTATATGATTGGATGTAGTAATGATTTATAGAGTATTAAATTCTGTATTTAGTAAGCAAATCTTAAATACGCTCAAACAGTGGTAGCATTTTCGATTTTTAATAGATCGATGATGCCAATGGCACTTTATTTAAGAACATCCAAGCAGCACCTATGACAAATTTTAACTTTCTAGCTTGATCAGTCTCTAAGAAATTCCGAATTTATTGCTAAAAAAGTTCCTAACGAAAATAACTCAAAAACCAAATGCTAGGTATCAACATATCTTATAAAAAGTCAACATGTTTTTGTGTGTAAAATCGGAATATGCGATAAAAGCTATATTATTCCATTTAAAATAACCTACGTTTATTTCTGCACATCATTAAGGATCAGCCTATATATACAGGCTGGTCCATTACCACTGGAATACAGAGCAACAATGAATTTCTTACATAAAATTATTACGATTGAACCCAATTTACCTTAATCCAATTGTTAATAATAACGAAGATACAGATGGTTAAAGTTAATACTTTATTTTCCTTTTTCTTAAATAATTTCGTATTCTCGTACATTATGAACATGAAAATTGGTACATTAGCATTTCTAAAAACGATGAATGAGAATTTGGTATTAGTTTTGATCTATCGGTCAGATGGCAATGTCTGCTTTAAAAAGCTCCCTTAAAGTGGCCATATCTTCTTCATCGTTAAAATTTTTACAACTCACATAATTTAATCAAATTTCTGAGATATTTTTACATAAATTTGGTATACCTACCAATATTCTCTAAAGTTCTCCGTTTCCAAGATAATCACCGTTCAAGCGCACACTGCAAAATTTAACTATACTCAGTAAACATTAGTTAACGGTGAGAAAGTCTTTATTTACAATTGAACTAAGATAAATTGGGTTAAATCGTAATATAATTACAATTTTTATTCAATTTATGTTAGTCTAATTGTTAAATAATAACGAAGATAGAGATGGTTAAAGTTAATACATTAGTTTCTTTTTTCTTCTAATAATTTAGCTTTTTCTTAAATAATGAACATGAAAATTGGTATGTTATCACTTTTTAAATCAATAAATTTTAATTTGGTATTAGTTTGGATGCATCTTTATCAACGTCAACTGATCTCATCGAGATGTAAAATTTTGTAAAATGCCCCTTAACAGTGATTATCTCGGACACGGAGAGTATTAAAGAAAATTGGTAAGTATACCAAATTTATGTAAAAATGTCCGAGGAATTTGCTTAAATTGTGGGAATTGTGAAAATGTGAACAATGAAAAAGATATAACCATTTTAAAGTAGTTTTTTTTAAAGAAGACAGCGCCATCTGGCCAATAGATCAAATCTAATAACAAATTATTATTTACCGTCTTAAAAAATGCTAAGGTACCAATTTTCATGCTTATAATAAAAAAACTAAATTATTCAAGAAAAACGAAAATAAAGTATTAATTTTAACCATTTGTATCTTCGTTATTATTAACAATTGAACTAAGATAAATTGGGTTAAATCATAATAATTTGATGTAAGGAATTCACTGTTGCTCTGTGTCTTATTAGTAATGGACCACCCTGTCTACACATTTTCCGTTTATAGTGCGGTAAATGTCCTACAACTTTATCTAAGGAAGAACTCTGATATCTCGGCTTCTTAAAAGAAGTCTAAAGAGTTTAACTCAGGTGACTTTGCAGGCCATAGTACAGATCCGCATCTTCCTGTCCATCTGTATTGCCTTTGATCTAATGTGATTTTATGAAAAAGTACCCTTTGTAGCCAAATATCCACAACGAGATTAATATCTTATGAGATTTTACGAAATTTATCATGAAACAAACATGAGAGATTTATTTCAGTTTTGTTTCCACAGAACATAGATGTGTCTGTGAAACACCCGAGTTCAGAAAAAGAAGTTGTCAATGTTTTGTAATTAGAAAGAAACAACAATTTCTGTTGTGGCGTGATTTTATAGAAACATGTGAACCAAGAAGACTGTCGCTTATTTATATTACTTTGTTTCATCAGATATAAAAGGAAATAAGAATATAATAGATGTATTATGATATGAAAAGAATTAGAAAGATAAGGAATGTTACAAGAACTTTCTTCGAATGTCCTTCGATTAACTGCAGTATCATAGTTATTGTCTTGTAACACTACATTCTTTTCTTTTTAAACCTTTTTCTTACTTGTAGAACTAACTTGCGGGAAAATAAATGATTATCTCACGACACAATAGCAAAACTTACGTGCATCGCGTGAAATAAATGTCTCATCCGAAATTCGCGAGAGTTATGTTTATACGTTAAAACTTGTTGAAGAAATAAAACTGTCATGACACATTGAATTACACGAGAATATCTCCAGTATGTTACGTATTTCAATCCTTATTCCCACAACGAAATTAAAGTTATTTACTCATTGCGCCCCTGTGTATATTAAGATTTTTCAATACCGTTATTACGGGATTCCAAATACTAGGATCCTAAAAATACCGATACAGTTAATCCCTTGATTAACGCGGTTCTTAATTAGCGCGATTTTGATTGTCACGCGAAAATAAATTGTGACCATCCCTTAATTTGCACGGTATACGATTTAATTAACGCGGCGAGCATTGTCTATCCCATACATTACGTTTTTGATTATCGCGATATTGATTTTCACGGAGACATTGAGGGACTAATTATTCGCGTTAATTAAGGGATATGTGTATTTTGATGTTAGTATTATATCTGACCTAATTACAAAAAAATATCTAAAAACCACCAGAAAATCAGGTCCGACGTCGTACGTCTTGGAACCAGTTGTAACATATTCATGTTTCCAAGTTAAAAATAATTAATAATACAATCCACAAATATTAAATAAAAGCTCCGTGTTCAGTGAACTATAGAGTCAAGTAAAAGTCAATCTCCCCCACTTTCTATCGAACCACGGTTCTATTTCCGAAATAAGTATTCTTGACCATCCCTCATATAGATTCCATCTAGCTGTTAGGCCGTCAATAACTTCACTCTGCTTCATGTTTCATTTCTTTACCTTTTCTATACAATGCTGTTCTTTCTTCAGCAAACAAGTCGAGCGGAAGCAAACCAGCAATAACTTGAATCCCTTCTGCAGAAAACGTTCGATAAGCTGAACTTATTTCAATAGCGAGTTTACGATTGACTCTTGTCAACATATCACGGTAACGTTTAGATTTAAGGGCTTTTTGCCAAATAGGTGCAGCGTATAGAATAACTGATATAATCGTTTATGCTAGAAGTTTCCTACGCCTTGATCTTGGTCCAGCCAAGTTTGGCATCAACCTTAAAATTAAGTTACAGATGAATGTCGCCTCACTTGTTACCTTCTCAATAAGTTTAGTCATGGTTGTGTCTTTAATAAACATACCGAGATACTTCACCTTTTCTACACTTTGAATTATAGTACCATTTACCTCAAGGTTAAGAGATCATCTCCCATCTCTTTTAGTTTATTAATAATTCGTTGAACCGCATATGACTCTTTCAGTTCTGCAGTTCCTTCTCGTCTCTACCTATAACCAGATCATCTGCATAATCTATGATTTCTACTTCTGCCTCTAAATACAGTCTCAGAATATTCTCTTAATATAAATTCCATAGAAGCGGACTTTATAATGATCTTTTCGGTACTCCGCAAGTCATTTCATAAATTTTCCCATTTAGAGCAATAATGTTTCTTTCAAACAAGTAGCGCTTAATCAATTCAACTAGATAGGGGTTAATATCTCAATTTATTAGTAATGCAACTATATCTTTCCACGGCGCAGAATTAAAAGCGTTTTTATATCTAAACAAGTCAAAGCACAGAATTTTCTTATTCTTTAAAGCCTTTACTTTAATCCGATCAACACTTTTTTCATGACTTGTATAGGTTATCTTCCCTTTCTAGAAGCATATTGGTTTTCATGTAGAATATTGTTTTCATCCGCCTCAACACCCAGTCACAATTTTAACAACCCCTCCGCAAAACCCAACGTAACCTCACTCCGCCCAATCCCACGTAACCCATCCCAATTCAACCCAATGTCGAATCTGGTTCACGGATCGTCGTTGATGAAGTGATGATATTATGATTCCAATTCGCTGTTCAAAATATCCTTATTTATTTCTTTGTGTTACCTACAATGTTTTACATAATTTATTAGGAGCTTATCTTCTGTAAATACTTTAAATTGAAATATTTATTTTTATTTATAGACACGATAATTCGTGATGTCTTATCATTTATTGTTTGTCATCATCTATAGTTTCATTTTACACCAGTAAAAAACGTTAGACTAGTGTTAGAAAAATCGGTTTTAAAATAATAGGAATACTAAAACCGCTATGACGACTTTTGGTCCGTTATTGAAAGCACTAATCAAAATGATTTTATATATTTTGGTCCAAACTGTTACCTCTTTAAATACTTACAATAAACACTAAGAAGATTCCTAAGTGTCGAGCCGTGCAAAATCCCAAATGATAAATAGAGAGCATCTGAGATTTTATTTTTAACAATTACATTCTGCTGACCATTTCTTAAATAATCATGTAACAACGCACTCGTTGTCACCATGTTGTGCATACCAAGAATCTTGGAAATACAAAACAAATCTTGGTTAATGGTATCAAAGGCTTTAAAAGAACAAAGGGCATAACATGGTCGCATTTCCCCTGACCACGTCTGAAACAATATCATTAACAATATGAAGTAGCGCACTGGTATAATTACAGTACCGCTCAAAAGTATATGATAATTCGATTTTCCCACATAAATTTTCTAATACTAGACAAATTTTCACACATGTATCAGACAAAGCATAATGAATGAATAGAATTATTGTATTATATTCCACTCCAAAGCGAGAGATTTGCCGGAATCGAACATACATAGCTTACTACGTAATTCTCCGGAGCTGAAGACGTAGAGTAGACATTGCCAAACTTTTTTGTGTCGTAGACCCCTTGCCAAGTTTTTCGGTAAACCCCCTACTTTATTCGGTAGACCGCAAAGACAAAAAAAAAACATAAAAGGACATATCTCTTATCTTTATAACATCGAATAGTGTTAGTTCGTTTTCTGATGACCAAAAAAAATCTCCACCTGGATCTATGGAGGTGGGATTTTACTTTGACACATCTATGTGACCTTTTTTTGTGTTCAGATTGTAATTGTAACATAATATAGTGTAAGTAAATAGGTACTATCAGGGTATGTTCAAAATTTTATTTTCGCTGACGTAAACCCCCTGTAGCCCCTGACCTCTGGCGGTCGATATAGGCCACTTTGGGAATCATGGACGTACAGGATACTTAAGGACTTCTAGCACTCAAACGCATAACCCTTCCTTTTTCAGAACTCCTTCAATAGTATAATCTATCATGAAATTTCTTAGAACAATCATCAATTTTTTTGAATCGAATCAAACATTATTTCTTACTGGACATACTCTCAACCTTACCCAATGCCCTCTAAAACCATCTAAGATTTATGTTAATACAATTATGGTTGCTAATAAACCCGATATTGCTTAAACTGTTTATCGGAAATACATCTTACAACTGGAGAAGACTTCACAATCACAAATTATAAATGGCATACATCGAATACACATTCTAGAAGCAGCAGCAGGTAGTGCAGCAATCTTAGTCAAGAAAGGAATAGCACATCATCAGAAATTAATAGAAACTAACAATATGAAAACGATTGCCACAAATGTGCACTTAATACCAATTATCTGCGGTTATCGTCTACCTAACAAAAACCTCACAGAAAATGACATTAGAAACTTAGTTGACAATGCTGACGGAAGAGTGTTGATTGGTGACTTAAACGTACAAACAAGTTTGGGGGCTGCGGAACAGGCAATAAAAATGGCATCCATCTTAATGAATTACTGGGCTCATACCGACATACCGTGCGTGCTCTAAATGATTTTACATGTAATTCCTACACAAGAAACCATCAACGAGATATCATCTCACTGATCAGGCTGATTCAAAAAACCGCTGATAAACTTCCGCTGGTAAATAATACATAAGAAATTAAAGTGTCTTAATATACATCGGTTTATAATTGCCTCTTTAACCTTCCTGTAGTGTAATGCGATCTTACAGACCGACGGTTTACCTGAACGCTGTATTCTACCTGATATATGCCACTACTGAAAGATTATCGAAATATAAGAAGTCAAAGATTCTTTAAATTAAACATTATGTGCAAAAACAATCCATTTTTAATGTTCTCTACGCCATTACTAACATTGTCAAATGGGCAAAATTTATAGTAATTTACAGTTTTCTAAGCAGCAATATGATCACTCTAGTCTTGATGGGTATTTTTGCAGTAATAAAAGTTGCACATGTTAAAAATGATGCAATTGTTGTTCGTAAAGTATTGTCCATACTAAACAGAAATGTAATTAACAAATTTTCTTCATATATGCTTTTCTGATAAATTGTTGCTTTAATCAAAGTTTTGTAAGACCTAATTTGATAAATAATTAATCACTTTACAGAAAAAGAACTGCCCGTTTGACTAAATTAGCAGTGCCGTAGAAAAATTTTTTAAATATATCGTTTTTATTACACACAATGTTTAATTTTAATGAAACTTTACCGGTCTATATTTCGTTAAAAAAGCATTTGCGAGCCTATGTATATAAAGATTATTCCCCATTAACCACTCGTTTTAGTTAACAACAGAATAAGACAGATAAATATTGAATGGCAGACGTAGAGTGGGTGATGATGTATTTTTACTAGACCCGATGACAGTGAGAGAAAATGTTTTGAAAGGACAAGAGTAGGTTTCTGCTACTTGGAACTGGTGGTATATTGTGGATATGCCGTCCCAAAGGCATTCTAAAATTCAAAAACAGGGGTCAGGTGAACTGTCCCGGCATTGTAATGATCACAAGCACAAATCGTGTGATGTAATGAACTGGTGCAACCAGTTTATGGGCATTCGGGCCACTTTGACAGGCCTTTGATGACAGGCCATCAACAATAAGAGTATATTGTATATTTTGGCCTTTTCTGCACTTTGAATTATAGTACCATTTACCTCAAGGTTAAGAGATCATCTCCCTTGACGTAAAACAGTTCTGTTTTCTATGCACCAATATCAAGACCCATCTCTTTTAGTTTATTAGTAATTCGTTGAACCGCATATGACTCCTTGTCCTGCACTTCCTTCTCGTCTCTACCTATAACAAACACGGCCAGATCATTTACATAATCTATGATTTCTACTTTTGCCTCCAAATGCACTCTCAGAATATTCTCTTAATATAAATTCCATAGAAGTGGACCTTATAATGATCTTTTCGGTACTCCGCAAGTTATTTCATAAATTTTCCCATTTAAAGCAATAATCTTTCTTTCAAACAAGTAGCGCTTAATCAATTCAACTAGATAGGGGTTCTAGCATTGTAATGATCACAAGCACAAATCGTGTGATGTAATGAACTGGTGCAACCAGTTTATGGGCATTCGGGCCACTTTGACGGGCCTTTGATGGCAGGTCATCAACAATAAAAGACACCCAAACAAATACAAGGTTTTTCTATATGGTTGATTGTTGCGTCGTGTATTTGTTATGTTGATATTGCTTGAGTTATGATTTATTTTCGTTTACAACGCGTCTTAAGGTATTTTCGTATTTTGATAAAAATACATTTAAGTTAAATCTGAAACGAATTTTTCTACACAAGGGCAAGTCATGTGAAGTACAGTGTAAGAACAATGGTGGAAACCAAATTATTACATACTTATCAGTGGTACTCGGTATCCAGTCTGAAAGCCCGATTATGTCTTTTGCAAAATATTGTTATTACAAATAAATTTTCGCAACTGAAAAATAAGACTTTCAGTCTCTTAGTCTAAACTGAAATAATACTTTAGGCCTTAACTGAGCAAACTCTGAATTGCTAATGCTAGTATTAGTTGTTGTTTTAATTATTATTCAGCGTTAGATTACTGTATATTTTTCATTGAAGTAAAAATGCAATTAACGCTAGATCTAGAGTTATAAGATTCAGTTGTAGAAGTTTTCAGAAATCAATACCAAATGTTTCTAGTTCTAGATTTAGTATTAGTTTATACTTTAGTTGTTATTCAGCATTAGACTGCTACATATTTTTCATTAAACTAACACTAGACTTAGAATTACAACTATTCAGGTTGGGTTGTATTCAGACGGCTAAACACGATTGTTTCTTACTTGGGTTTATAATTAATTCTAGTTTTAGTCATTATACATCACTAGAAAACCATATTAATCCATTATATAGCGTTTTTACCATACATGAACACTTAAAATAAAAATATTTCGCATTTTATAAAATTAGTTTCCTCCAAATCACATCAATTTGTAAAGATGTGTCATCATATAAATGTTGAGTTGACACACGCTGATAAGGTGTCTGGTCGAGCCCGGGACAAAGTCTAATTAGTTTTAAAATAAAAGCTCGGTTCCTATCTGGTAAGGCGCATTTATTATAAATAACTCGGGCACACCTGTTGCGCTAATTGCGTAATTTCGGTCCGAATAGTCCGCACAAATCCGTTACCAGTTTCCCGAATTTATTTTTGGAGAGGTCTCGAAACGAAAATCGTTTTGAAAAATTACACAAACGTTTTCTTCCGCCCTTTGATATTCTATACTTTTGACACGAACATTAAAATTAAAGACCGCACGCAGCGAGCAATAAAACGCGTACGATTTTTTTATTTGAAACGTTTTGGCTCTGAGTACTGAGGTGTAAATGACAAAAAATAATTTTAATTAGTACAGAAAAGGATTTTATTCCTCAAAAAGACGTTAGGGGAACGGCGCAACCCGTTAATATATTGCAACATCGCGATTTTTGGCTGGCCTCGAGTATTTTATTTATAGGGTAATGCTTGCTCGCTCCGGACCAATTTTTTGTTGGAATGCTACCAGATAATCAATATTACAACGTCGCCTTTCCACTTTTACATGCCAGCCGAGTCTGATCGATCCCTTTTGTACGGTTGTTATTGTTTAAATACTGCCAAAAAGCGTTACGGTACGATCTTAAAATCTGTACTTAAATCACATCAATTAAATCCAAATAAAAAAAAACTTATTAATAATAACTCCAAAAGAAACTTTAACGAGATCATTTTGCTCACTTTTATTTTCAGCGCTAGAAGAATCCTCTCGAAATTCAAGAAAAACAACGATTTTAGCATAACGACTTATAGCGCAATCAAACATTCTCCGGTGATTCGAGCAGTAATGTGGTGAGTGATGCTTAAGTGTTTAATAATTATTTTTCTTTAAAAAAATTAGGGGTGGTGTTGTAGCTTCGGGGGCGATTTTGATGTGGCTAGCAACGAACCTGAAGAAGTAAAATATTTATTTAAAAGTTTATTAAAAAATAAAGATTATTTAAGTATCTTAATTATGCTTATTAGCGCAACACCAAAAAGTCATTTGGCAAAATATCCCTACTTGCTTAACCCAAAACTCATTAAGTTAATTGTATCGGCTACGAAACAAACGTCCATTACAACTTGCATAAACGGCAAAACATATTTTTGCACATTATAATTTAACAACCTTTCCAAAACGTGCTCAATTATGTAATCGTTCAAATTTACACCGTTTATTTTTAACGTAACATCAAAAATTATATATTTAGTTACTAGAAAATATGTTAAAAGGGGGCGAAAAAGATTATCTGTAAGGGTGCTATACATAGACGTTAAAATCATTTTAAAATTTAAAGTCGTAAACCAACGTTTTCTTCATCGTGCATCGCACTCGGCATGAAATTTACGACCGTTTATCGTCCATTAGTGGAACCCCAACAGATGTTAATTTGTCCGATCGGATCCGAAGTGGCGGATATTTTAATTAAGGCACGCCGCGACCGAAATATGCCAAAACTATTTTTCGATGCGACTTTGACAAGCGTTGCGTGGGCGGCACGGCTATTTTTAAACGAGAAGACAAATATAAAATCGCCAAATGACCAATAATAATCGTCCGCGTTATAATTTTCTTTAAAAACACACCCAACCATCCTTTCGTTATTTTTTTCCTATTCGATACATCATTCCTGTTCGCGGTTGATGTCAGGGTGGAGTGTCTTAGAACGTGTTAATCTTGGAGAGTTGTAAATCAAAACTTGTTGAAATAATGTTTGAACGGAGATCTCGTATACTGTGAATGAATGGCAATTTTCATATATACAGGGTCGGGAAAAAGATTTTGGGGAATTTTATTGTTTTGAAAATGATTCAATTTGAGTAATTAATTAATAACAATACTTATTTATAATAATATAATAGACATATTTATTGATTCAGATACAAGAATAAAAGAAAATCAATACAAGTCTAAAAAGACAGATAAATAATTTTTAGTGTTTATAAACAAAAATAATAAAAATTTGAAAAAATACTAAATAAAATCTGGACCAAAAAGAATCGAGTCAATCATACCTTAGAGTAGACAGTAGACTTTTTTTCATCGATCGTTTATTACAAGGAAAAAACAAAATAAAAGCTTAAATGAAATTAAATGAAAGGAAGCCCACCAGTAAAAGAATATCTGAAATAAGAAACGAATTAATTAATTAAGGCACGAAAATCAATCCTGAACGTTATTTTATTGTAAAGATAAGGAGGAGATTTAGTCAGAATAGTTTTGTGAAATAAACATGCACATTGTAATTCTCTACTCTGATATCCTTTCGTACTTTCTGATGCCATATATGTAGCGCATGCATTTTAATAAACCTGCTGGATTCGACGAATATCATCAACATCAATTATTGTCGACGGATATCAAGGACTATTCCACTCATAACGTGAACAACCAATAAGAATTCGCGATTCTCTATCAATTGCAAGTATTTCAGCGGTTATTTGGCCATCACCATGGAGAACGATTATACGGACCTTTGTATAATCGCTGTAATTCAAAGGTTCGTATAATCGCTCGTATGACATTTAAATAATTTCAGGATATCCATGAAGTTTCCATAACAATCAATGCAATTTGTCAATAAACTTCGCAAATTTTTCTATTTCAAATTCTAAAAATATATTTTTTATTCATGAAATAGTCAACCCGTATACAACTCGACAATCGAAAATACTTTTTGAAATACGTCTCGTATTATCGGGTATTTTCGATCGTCTTGTTGTATAATATTTGAATATGCTACAGAATGTTAGCATATGTCGATTCTTATAAAAATTCTTAAGAATGGAATTAGGCATATTCCATTCGTTTACAAGGCTACAATATGTTCTTCGAATTTCAAACGAGAATCCAAAATAATGCCGAGATTACAAGATTCAAAGAAAGGTAGTAAACGGGCACCTTGCAAAACCAAACGAAAGCTGTTTAAAAAGAGCTGAATCACCTATCTGCCACCACTAGTTCAAAAATAACCACTGAGGATTTGGAAAGGTTAATCGTTAGATAGAGCAAATTAGCATACACTGTTAAATTATTCAAGTCAGTATTGTTCATATCAACTGCGCTATGTACTTCATCAGATTTAAAACTGCAATATAAAATTGAGTATCGCCATTGTACATGTGATAATTACAATCACTAATAGGCGCCAGATAAAATCGTATATATTAGGTAAGTATATATTTATAAAATTGGTCTTTATCCGGGTATTTACCTTGGTGTAGGTTAAACACACAAAAAAAAACAGTTATTATAGCGCACGGCTTTAAACTTCTTGTCTAACTTTTGATTATGTGATAAGCAAATATTGCAATCAAAAACGACAACTTATATTGTTAAAACCATTTTCATATGTGATTTAGCAAAGTTTCTAGAAATTGATTAGAAAAGTATTGCATTGCGACAGAAGATTGAAAGAAGTCATTTGGCGCCCTTTAGTTCTTCTTCCTATAATCTGATTTAAGTAAAAATTTGTAAATTTAGTACCAGCATCTTCTGAGAAAGTTTTTTTGGAGAGCAGGTATAAATTGGTGTAAATTGAGATATTATACTGCTTCCAGAGGGTTTGATACCGCTTCTACAAGACTTACTCTGCTTCCAGAAAATTTGATACTGCTTCTATATGACTTGATACTGCTTTTAAAAGACTTGAAATGCTTCTAGAAGACTTGATAGTGCTTCCAGAAGACTTACAATGCTTCCATAAGATATGAACTGCTTGTAGATGACTTAATACTGCTCCCAAAAGACTTAATGCTCCTAGAAAACTTGAAATTCTTCTAGAAGACTTGAAATGTTTCCAGAAGACTTAAAATACTTCCAGAAGACTTGAAATGCTTAGAGAAGACTTGCAATATGTCCATAAGATTTTATACTGCATCTAGCAACCTTGAAATGCTTACGAAAGTGTTCTTATTGCCACTAGAAGACTTGACATGATTCGAGAAAACTTGATTACTGCTTCTAGAAGTCTTAAAATGCTTCTAGAATAATTGATACTGCTTCTAGAATACTTCTACATACTTGAAATACTTTTAGAAGACATTAAATGCTTCTAGAAGACTTGATAGTGCTTCCAGAAGACTTACATTGCTTCCATAAGATATGAACTGCTTGTAGATGACTTAATACTGCTCCCAAAAGACTTAATGCTCCTAGAAAAGTTGAAATTCTTCTAGAAGACTTGAAATGTTTCCAGAAGACTTAAAATGCTTCCAGAAGACTTGAAATACTTAGAGAAGACTTGCAATATGTCCATAAGACTTTATACTGTATCTAGCAACCTTGAAATGCTTACGAAAGTGTTCCTATTGCCACTAGAAGACTTGAAATGATTCGAGAAAACTTGATTACTGCTTCCAGAAGTCTTAAAATGCTTCTAAAATAATTTATACTGCTTCTACAAAATTTTAATTTCTTTCAAAAGACATAATATTGCCTCTGGAAGATTTGAAATGCTTCCATAACAATTGATGTTATTTTCAGAAGACTTGATATTGCTTCTAGAGCATTTGATCCCGCTTCCAAAAGACATGAAATGCTTCTGGAAAACTTGATACTGCATGTAAAACTGCTGGCAGAAAACAATTTCATCACAAAAAATATTGATTAACCATTTGGGTTTGCTTTCAAACATTAGTCCTAAGTAGTACTGGATATAATGCACAATTTTGAAGTAAGTACTCCAAAAATTGTTAATTAAAGACGTATTTAGTCTTTATGCTTTTTTCTAGCTGGCAAAAGACAGTTTTATTGGAAAGACAAAAAATTGTTACTAAATTAAAAAATTTAAAAATTATTATCAAAAATTTAAAAGCTGCCAATTAAAAACTAGACATTGCTTGTAAAACTCTAAACATTGCTGGCAGAAGATATTGTAAATGAACCGTAGGCGTCCAATATGTTGGTACTCTGGGTGTAGTAACTTTAAACCAAGTTATTGCGCTAAAACATACTATATTATTTAGCATTTACTATTTATTTATTGAATTAAGTTTTTGTATTTTTGAATTAAGCTTGGTTACTTTTTGAATGGTCTTTACCTTCATATAAATTTATAAACTTATTTTATAAATTCGTCGAGATATCCATCTTGAGTAAATATCCCTGGGTATATATTCTGGGAATTTTTCCTTGAAAATAAATCCCGGGTATTTATGTATTTCTGTTTATTTAATAACACTGATTTCAATATTTTAAACATGAGCAAAACTGAAACGTATGAATCAGGGATAATAAAGGACCAAATTTTATCAAAATACATCCTACATCCTATATTCCTCTGATAGAGAAGATACCGGACACTTGTATATGATATAACAAATTTTGTAAAAAACTGACAGTTACAAATAATGGAAGGGTAGATATGCCAAATAATCGGAAACCCGGCTGAAGATGATGCCAAATATCCGGTATCCGCCTTTTTGTAAAATCACTATCCGTTCGATAACTAATATAATGTAATCGAAAATAAAGTTTCGTGATGTAACGTATCGAATGCTTTTCAAAAGTCCTATAAAGCAAGCGCAATCTATATTCGTCATATATTCTTCTGCATATGTCATAAGTAACATCAAGACTATTTAGGTCTCAGCAACAGGCTTTTCCAAGATTTAGATAAAGCTAATATCTTTCAGGCCTGAAGGGTTTTTATTTTGAAGGGGATCTGTAGTTTCAGAGCAATTTGCCATTGGTCAAGAAACACGGAAAATTCCAAATATAAATTCAAATAGAAATGTGACAAATAAGGAAGAATTATTAGGCAACATAGTACAAGTACTTTTTTACTATTTGTTGTAAATTTTCCATCATTCATCAAGATTGTGTGATAAAATTCAAATAGAATATGTTATCTTGTACTTCTTGATGTTTTTATTTTTGTTTTTGATTCCTACCGGTTTCGGTTTGTTTAAACCGTTATCAAGGAAATCATGTCAGTTAAACTAAAAGATCGCGAACCTGAATGAACAAACACTGAAACACCATAAACATTGACACAAGCATTACAAAACTACCATTAACATGTTAAAATAATTTATTATAACAATTATTGTAACATTTACAATGGAAGGAAATTTTTGGTTGAAACTTGATATGACAACTTTACTCTTGTAAGTGGTCTTTTAGTTTAACTGACATGATTACTTTCATATCGGTTTAAACCAGTGTTTCCCAAAGTCTTTTAGCCCACGGACCCCTTTTCTTAGTCAAACCTTGCCGACGGACCCCCAAGGTGAAAAACTACATTAAATACATAATAGAAAACTGAAGACTTTAACTTTGTTGTATTGATGGTAAATGGTGACGTAAAAGTAAAATATAAAGTAAACATTTTGTTGAAGAAGTATTTATTGATTATAACTTTTGTACTAAAATACAATAAAATATTAATGGCTTGTATGAACCTGATGGGATGTTATGAGTTTATTTATGTCCGGCTCGATGATTGTCAGTAGCAACCGCAAAGCCCAGCGATTACTAATTTCCAGTCTGTTTCTTTTCTTTGTGACGAGGCTCATAATGGCACTGAATCCACGTTCTACCAAATACGAAGTCGGAAAAGCAATCAACAGCTTATACCCATAATGCTGGATATAAAATTGGGATCTGTTTTTGTAACCAGAAATTTTCGTATCCTTGCTTAAACATTGGTTTCAGCTCCTCATTTGTGGATAATTCAATAAGTTGCTCCTGTACAGGCATGTAATCATCTGAATTTGTGCTCTTAGTTTGACTACTTACAAAAGGGTTGAACACCCAGTCGAGAATATTCAAGTGAAGAATGTCTTCAAATCTTTGAGTAAGGTCCGAATGGAGTGCCGTTAAGTGTTGAAAATAAGCAAGCAAATCTTCGAAACTGAGAACATTGTCCTCTTCCTAAGTTTTGTTTGTATAGCAAAAGTTTTGCAACAAAGGCAGGTATTACACTTTTAGTTTTGATTAAATTTAGTGTGTCACCTTGTAGTTTCAAATTAGTCGCGTCGAATCTGGCAAATAAATCAGTCATATAAGCGATGTTATTTGTCGAGATAATTAAATAATGACGCAAATCATTGTCTTTACTCTCCAGGAATTCCAACACTGAATTAAAAAGCGAATAGAAGCGATTCAAACACGCACCTTTAGACAACCATCGTACTTCTGTGTTAAGTAGTAAACGATCATCATTTTCCAAACAAAGTTGAGCAAATAATCTCTCATTTAAGGCATTCTTTTGTTACAATAATTGTTAAGCGATTCAAACACGCACCTTTAGACAACCATCATACTTCTGTATTAAGTAGTAAATGATTATAGTCATCATCACTTTCCAAACAAAGTTGAGCAAATAATCTCTCATTTAAGGCATTCATTTTGATTTTATTAACTGCTCTAATGACATAATGTTACACCAAACGATGTCGATGAATAACACAATATACCAATAGTACATTCGGTATGACTTGTTTTTAGTACGCCAGAAAGCCTCGGTGTCGTCCTACCATTGCCGGAGCACCATCAGTAGCAACGGAGATGATATTAGTCAAGGGTATAGCTTTTACATCAAGAAATCTTTTTAATTCAGTAAATAATATTTCACCTTTCGTATCAGTTTGCAAACATTTAGCAAATAACAATTCTTGAAAAAAAATTCTTCAAAATAAGCTAAAAGTAAAGCCTCATTTCCAGGTAATTCATTCGTCAAGCTGTACAGAGGATTGAGATGTTTTTAAGTAGTCACATAAAGAGTTTTCCACCCTCTGAGCAATTTCGTCGATCCTTCTTCGTACTGTATTATTACTCAATGGAATTCTTTTTATAATATCGTAAGCCAGTTTGTGCATCACGGTGCGTATTACCTCACTTATAGCTGGTAGAATAAGTTTTTCGTCAATAGTGTGCGGCTTTCCGGACTTCGCAATCATTAAAGATATATTATAAGAAGCAGGCAGTCCATCTGCATCTCTCTGAGATGTTGTCCCTATGAGTTCTTGCAATTTCGGTGTTTTCAAAAATTTTTCTGTGAGTGTTTGAAAAAACGTTAAATCCTTATCTTTTTTGGCACTATGGATTTTTATTAAATGTTCCTTAAGCTTGGAAGGTTTCATTGAATCGTTTGACATCGTTTTATTACATAGAAGACAGAAAGGTAAAGTACTATTTCCTAGTGACGTTGTAAACACTATTGTCTGCATTTTTTCTTCTGTTTACTCATACTGTTATCTGAAAAAGGGCACAAAACGATACAGGAAAGTACCTATATATATATATATCTATAATTATAATAAATAATTCAAAATTAATTAACAACGGATTACACTAAAACACAGTAATTCGAAATATGAACTGAAGAAACTTAAAATTCCTTCAAAAATTTTAATAAAAAGGAAATCCTTAGTGAGTATTACTGTGATACATAACTTTTTTAATCAACTTAAACAAGAGAAACCAGGTTCATACAAAAAAATTAACTGTAAATTTAGTCGTAAATTTAAGAACTCGACAGTTGGGTAAACACATTGTTTATCTTTTGTCCAATCACGAATCGAATTCTTAAATTTAAAAATAAATTTACAGCTTAATTTGTTTGTAATAAATTTAAATTTAAGAGATATCAGCTTTATTCAGTTATTATTAGTATTAGTATTATTCAGTTGTATGCACTTTAGATCACGCACAAGACAGAACTAAATTGTTGTATACACTCACTAGTTGGTGCAAGGATCGACGCTATTCCTGTTTATACAAGATCGAGAAGGCATAAGCCTGCATCGCGACGCCTGTTATTACTTGTATAAAATACAATTACGTACAATTTAGTACGATAAAGTACAATACAATAAAGTACAATTTTATGCACCTTTCTATATTCATATTTTACTTGGGATGTAAAAATTGCTAATAATTTGTTAATAAATTAATAAATAATTTACTGATAATTTATTGGCGATTTTTTATTATTATTTTAGCTTCCGTATTAAAAAAAATGTGTCTCAATTTATTTATTTTTTATTAAACCTTGCGCGGACCTGCTGACGTTGTTCAGGGAACCCCAAATCGATTTTAATTTTCCGAGGACCCCCTGAATGACCCTAGGGTCCCCTTGGGCTCCGTATGGACCACTTCGGGAACCACTGGTTTAAACAAACCGAAACCGGTAGGAATCAAAAAAAAAATAAAAACATGAAAAAGTATAAAATAAGTTTTATTTCAATTTTATTGGTTTACTAATTTTATCATAACCAACTAATTCAGTTTTGATGGAATGTAATAACTGACAAATCTCCTCTTCTGATGGATTAAGGTGAGATAAATTAGACAGTGATCAGAAATGTCATGTTTCTTAATTACACCCGAGTGAATCACAGGCACATCAATATTTATAATAATATAATCGATTAGAATAGCTGAGGTTGCCGCAATTCGGGTAGAAGATAATGGAGATAATAGATGTAGGTCAAACTGCTCTAAAATGGGAGCAAACCGGTCACCACCACGGTCATATACTATTGATGTTAAGCCCGTTGAGATTAAAGCATTTAACTTTATAAGGAATTAATTGGAAATATTACTTCCGTTAAATAGAAAATAAGCCATTTAAATCCTCTGAAAGCGTATTGAAGGTATCTTGACACACATGGATTATTTTTTATTTATCTATTATTATACCAGACCTGTAAATTAATGTTTACTATGCATGGTTTGTTCTTATAGTGCATAAATTTCAACACTGTACGTATATCGACCTCGTTGTTTACAAAATAATAATATCGTTATTATCCCATCAGAAATTTGTTTTTCAAAAAAGGGGATAATATTATAAACAACATAATTAATCTTATGACATTAATTGACATAACAAGAAGTAAATGTATACAAACAAAAAATAATAAACATATAACGTATTTTTAATTCAAATAGATGTTTTGTGTAATTTACATTACGGTCGATAATGGAGGTTCTTGTTGTTGAGGTATTACTGAGGTACTTGTATGACTGTAACACTTCTGTGTAATGTATACGTTTGTGAAATCGGGTAATCATAGTGGATATAAAGGTAACGTAATACTTCGTTTTGTAATACCTGAATTTTGTATGATGATTGGTCGAATAAAAGTCTTGTAAATTAGAACAGTGTTTTCGCTATTTGAAACTTGTCCTTCTGTTTATCAAGGAATGCTTAAATTTTTGGAATGTATGGTACTTACATGTTAATCTTGTGTCAAGAAAAATGCAAAAATATTTGACAGGTCCGTGTCAAATTCGTCGTTCCATCTAATAGTTTCCAAGTTAATTGTTATTTCCAGTGAACTTTTAATGCATTTAAGTACAAAAATGTTTGCGATGGATTGGATAGATTTATTACTATATTCAAAGACTTGAACAATTTGGCTAGGGTGGTTAAAGCTATTTGAAGATTTTTAGTTGCATCTTAAAGCTCTGAGCTTTGCGTTATTAAGGCAATATTAGTACATTCGCATATGCCAGCATGTGAGCAGGACATTGGGTTCACGTAGGACACTGCCTTGGGGTACGCCAGCGAATATTTTTTGTTTGTTTCGAAGACGGATTTATGAATTTTAACAGAGAAGGATCTGTTTTTAAAAGAGGATATTAGTATTTGTTTGATATTGATATTAAGATCTAGGTGTAATATTTTATAAAACCACTGAAAGCGTGTTGAAAATATTTTGAATACATAGGTCGTAAATTCTTACAATCAGCCACAACATAAAAGAATATAGTTCCTATAAGACATTAAAAATCAGCTTTTATCTAATGTCTTTTATGATATGGTTCCAGAAAGAGCTTGCTACATATGTCAGATAATGACCAAGAAAAATACCCCTCCAGAACTTCCATGCAATGTGCTGCTTTTTTAAACGTGCCACTGTTTTGCACGTTGTTTACGATTTTTATAACAAATGTTCAAGTTGTCGACCTTTTTCGATCCCGCAATGAAAAACCCAAACACTTAAAAATGGAATTTTACATCATCAGTATCATATCCCTAGTCATTTATTGATTCTTATATTGTTGCTTATATCCTACTCTACAGAAACCCCTAAATGAAAAAATTGGAGCTATCAATCCAACGGTTAGAAATGTACCGCAATACAAAATCAACCACAATACCATATGGCGTATACTTGACCCACTTGATTTTCTAACAGTTAGAGACATCTAGCTCCGTATTCTCCAAATTTCCAGTAATGTAAAACGGATCGATTACATTCTCTCCCATAACACTAGCATATATATATATAGCATACATTCATTTTCTGCGGTAAAAAAAAGAGCATACTTAAAGCTCTTTTTTGTCTTTCTTTAAACTTTCTGTCGGCATGGTCTGTCGGCTTGATAATGTCATACCTATTTGACAGAAATATTGCAAACCCACCTCCTCTGGCGTGCCTCAGAGTAATCACATTAGGCTTAATCACATCGTAATCACATCTTCTTATTTTAAATATTCCAAATTCTAGCTTTATATCAATGACAATAAAATATTTATCAAAGTCAGCTCTGGTCTTGACTGCCTAAGCCTTCAGGAAGACCTTAATCGTCTGCATGAAGATTCTTGCGTTTACAAATTTTATAAAACAATAAAGAATGAAGATATCGAGTTTAAGTTTATCAAACGCTTCGAAAGTCGTATTCTTTGCTTTATATAACCTTTTGTAACATTGCAAGATCTAACAATCCTTTTGACCAGTTCTATACTCTTTGAACTTATGTCAGAAAAATAATTTAATACGATTCTACCACATCAAAAAGTTATTATCTTAAAGGTGTTTACAAAAGAAAAAAATTCTAAAGATTTATTAAACCTAAACTAAAAAAAATTGCTATATAACAAAAACTTACTTGGCGAGTATTCAAAGCAGCGTCGCTTCTTTTTAAATAAATAAGTGACAATAATCGACGTCGCTTTCCAAGAAATCTTTGTCCGGTTAGCCTTTATTTTTGGAAAGACTCGCCCGAAAAATACAATATATCAAACGAAGAAGATTGGCGTCTTGTTAAATAAAAAAATGTTTTGGTTTTTTCACTTTATAGTACGAATTATTTATCGATTTAATTGAATGAAGGAGCTTCTATAAAATTATCAAAAAATCGGTTTTTATTTTTTACTTTTGAGATACTCTTCAAGGTTTTAGAAATCACATGCGAAAGGTGATTTCTTTGAATTGTTTTTTTAAACATCTCTAGCGATAAATTAACCTTTTATCGACCTTAACGTTATAGAATAATGTACTTATAACTTTCTACTATTTTTGTAAATTTTGTTAATTAAAAAATTAATGTTTGTAATCCTATAACATTGTTAAAAAATAAATCTATGTACTTCCATAGATATAATCAATCAATCAAGTATGGCGCATAAAGTGTAGTTGTGCTTTGTTGCTGGTGCTTCTCCGTGTTAGTTAAACCGCTCGACTCCGGATATAACGTTGTATTCGTGCTGATTAGCTTGTTGCCTGTTTGAGTGACCGCTAATTATCAGTTTTATTGTAATATTTTACGCGAGATTCTTTGTATCCTTGACTTATCTTTGTTAATTGGTGCATTATGGGGAAGAACGCTTCTAGTGCGTTAATTGCTGTCAAGTCTAAATTTCTCGAGAGGCTGGATTCATTCGAAGTGCGTCTTCGACTAGCGCATAATGCGGGCGGGGTGGGTGAGCTTTTATCTTTTGCTTAAACGAGGGGCGTTCTACGATTTCTACCCTTGATAGGCGTGTAGATGACTTGGAGATGTATTCCCGTCGCAACTATCTTCTTTTCCATGAAATTCCTGACTCAGAGCGTGAAAATACCGATGTTCTAATTATTGCCGCCCTAAATGAACATCTGGCATTAAATAATTTCATATTGTCTTGGTCCTATCAGGAGAAACCAGAATATGCGATCCAAGTCCTCCCCCAGACCAATTATTGTAAACTTGGTCACTTATAATATGCAGAGATTGATATGGACCAACAAGAAACAACTAAAAGGCAAAAAAATTCATTTCTGAATCCCTTACTGCCCATTGACTACAACTTTACTTCAAAGCCAAAGCTTTATTGGCAGCTGAAAACATTTGGACTTCAGATGGACAAATATATGTTGCGCAGGTAAAGAATAAGAAGAAGATAATACGCTCTTTTTTGACCTGGAAGGATGTCCACGTTCTCCCCATCATGGTGTGACTACTATCAGTAAAACATGGCTAGAACTCTCTACCCTCAGCGATTTTTTTACTTCCTAATTACAATTTTTTGCGAAACGATCATCTGTGTTCGCGGGGTGGGAGAGTGGCTTTATTTATCAACGACACCCTGCGTGCTATGATTGTTGAATACTCTAATGGATCGGTTTAGGGGGCTGAATTCATAATTGTGGAATTGAAAAGTTTTCAGAACAAATTATTACTTGGTGTTTTTTACTGACCACCTCTTGTTAACTACTTTGATCAATTAGAAAATACCCTTGAGAGGCACTCTTTTAATTATAACAATATTTTTTTGATAGGAAATCTGAAAAACTTCACTTCTTATTATCTCTCTACTTACAATTACGACTCGCCCGAGTAACATACTTACTCATGCCTCCAGCTCTTTAATTTTCCGATCATGATCTGATCTACTGTGCAGTGCAGCTGCGACATCATATTTCATCGCAATGCACTATTTATCAGAGTGATGAAATGAGATCACTAATAAGACAGCGCAACAGTACAAAACTTATATTTAAACGTATTCTAACTTCTACTAAATGTGAAAACTACAGGATGTTGCGTAACCTTAACTTTTTAAACGAATAGAAAGAATGCCAACAAGAAATTTGCCCAATAATGATTTATTTCTACAAATTTTCTGTTTAATATTGTTAGTTCGAGACGTGACAGCGTGTTTATCGATAATCGTAATACTTAGTACTAAGTATTACTAAGTATTACGATTAATGAGAAAGAAAAATATAATACACCACATGTTTTTATCATTTATATACTCATAATTGATGTACTCCAGAAGATGAGGACTGGATCCTCGAAACAATTGTAGAGTTAATTTAATAAATAAAGTTCATCGTACAAAGTAAAGTAATATTAATCATTTGATAACAAACACGATCTTCAGTAAAAATAATAACCAAACATCTACTCACAATAATACTTAACATACGCCAGGCCTTAGTAACCACAGTATCAATATGTATATTAAACAATAATTTGCAATCAAATGTAATACCCAAATCTTTAATAAATGAAACACGTCGCAACATCTCACCAGTGATGCTATAATTGTAGTTGATTGAGTTAATCTTTCTAGAATGTAGACGGCCTTATTGGCTACCCTGGGGAACACCAGAAGGAACAGACATCGGATTAGAGTAAAAGCTATTAATCGAAACAATCTGATATCTATCCCTCGGATAGGAAGCCATTGCAATAGTTTCCCTTGTATACCAAACTTTGTTAGTTTACAATAGTAAGTTGTGATCTACCCGATCAAGAGCCTTACTAAAATCCATATAAATTGAATCAACTAGACAAGACTTATACAATACAAGATAAAATATACTGAGTATATTCAAGCAAGTTACTCTCGACCGAGCGACCAGTAAAAAAAATCATGTTGTCTAGAATTGATTTTAGATTTAAGGGTAAAAAATAGACGTGCTTGTATCAGTTTCTCAATCACTTTTCCAAATGCTGGCAAAATAGATATGGGGCGGTAATTAGAAATATCACTACGATTCCCAGATTTAAAAATGGGAAGAATAAAAGCTTGCTTCCACATTGAAGACACCCGTACTCCACTAGACATTAAATAAAATAGTTAAAGGAAGGGACAAGGAGTGAAAACATTCTTGATTAACATAGCTGGGATACCATCAGTACTAATACTATCCGGAACCTTGATGCCCATAAGAGCTTCCTCAACCTCAATCGTGTCCAATTGCATCTGACTCAAAGGAAGAGCAAGCAGATTCCACACTGTCCACAACACGCTGGACTGGAGAAGGATCCTTAAAAATCGATGAAAAGAAATCAGCGAACAATGAGCACACCTCGACTCCGTCACCGACACAGTTCCATTCCATGACATATTAGAAGGAATGACATCCGCACGTCTTTTAGACTTACTAAAAGCGCAAAATTTCTTTAGGTCAAATCAAATATTGCTTTCAATCGTTTTAACATACACAATATAATCATTATGGATTAGATACTTTGCGGGACTCCTTAGAATTGAAAAAGAGAGGTAGTCAAGTCGGCTACCAAACCGTTCCCATTTACAGTGTGCTCTCCTCTTCTCCTAAATTAGTTTAGTAATGGTTTTCTTAACGGTTTTATGTGAAAATCAAATAGGAAAACCCTTGGTAGCAGTACATAAAATAGTACATAAAAGATTTGAACAGCATCATTAAGCATGATTATCAATTCAGATTCCCAATAAATTCCATTCAACTCATTCATTTAAGGAAAACGGGCTTTTCTAAAACAAAAGCCATCATTATGACGTATAGGTAATGAACGAGCAAAACGAATTGAGCAGGAAAACTCAAGAGTGGAGTGGGCACTGTCCTCAGGAACGAATGGATCATTACAAAGTGAAATTGGAATTAAATCATTAAGATCAATTAATAAGATCAATTGTGTTAAAATAAATATTTTTATGAAAGTTTAGTTGGTAAAAACTGCAAAAAAAAGAAATGTTTACAATTAAAGTAATTTGATCTAAAAAATTATTTAAGGCGGTAATGTCATTAGGGGGAATATAAACACAGCAAACGTAAATTGTGCAACCAGAGCGTAGGGTCATACCGATAGCATCAACTCCGGTGAACCAGTCGGACTGAAGAGTTGTGGGAAGGTACGATGCAACGCCAACAAGAACAGCCCCTCCACGCAAACTGTTGTCGGCGACATTATCAATAATACGGATGGAGGTGTCGTCGTCTGATTAAAACGCTGAACACTAATATTAGTATCCTCAGTGAGTTTTCCCAGATTCTGTTCTGTGAGAACAACATTTAGCCGAGGAGTACGATCTGGACACGGGTTACAAGGTTATCTTCAACAACTCATAATTTTAACCACATTGGTTAGAGCTTTATTAGAAAAAGATCATTCATTGTCATTAGGTGTCAAACTAACATTAAGAGGTTTTAAATGCAATTATATCAACGCCTACTAGGATACATACCGCAGTAATAGAAAATTGGTATTCCAGATGACAAACAGAAAACATTTCTTTGGGAGTGAAATACGAATCAGAGGAAAAATTACAGAAAAATCGGAAATGATACCAGAAAAAAAATCAATACGATTTCCGGTTAGAAGAATTTACCACTTGCCCAGTGCAGATAGACATGAATGTTTCATCAAAATATACCTTCCACCGATAAATAAATACACTGTAAATCTCATTAAACAAAAAATATGATTTTTTCAAGAACTTTGACGGACAATAACTTCTAAAGTAGACACTCTTTCCAAATATTTTTTTGAACCATTCTTAATCTTTTGAACCCAAAAATCTCGTAGTCCCATTTTCTGTTTTTAATTTCGGGACACCCTATACAGAGTGATTCATTAGCTCTATGACAAACTTTGGCAGATGAAAGGTGATGCGATTGTAAGGAAAAAATGTTATATGAATATGGGTCCGATTCATTTTGGTTAAAGAGTTACAAGCCTTTGAAAATTTTGCACAGCTTAATAGGTAAATGAAAATGTAACATAAAAAATAAGTTTTAAAACAAACAAAAATTGTTCGAAATGTCCTCCTTCAGCTTGAATCAGCATGCCTCACAATGACGAAGTAAAGATTCTGTCACACGACGTATAATATTTGGATCATTCCGTATGCTACTAGCTGTATCTTGAATTCTGTCCAGTAGCTATTGACGGGTAGTAATTTCTACATGGTACACAAGCTGCTTCATGTGATCCCAGAAATAATAATCCAGCGGATTTGGATCTGGGGATCGTGGTGGCCAGACTACTGGACCTCCATTGCCAATCCATTTGTTTGCAAAATGTTCATGTAACCAAGCGATGACTATTCCTCCTCGATGTGGTGGTGCACCATCGTGCTGATACCACATATTTGGAACGATGTTAAGTGGTACATCGTCGATAAAACCGAAGAGGTTATTTTCCAAGAAATTTCAAAAAAAATTTTAAAAAATGCCACCCCAAACGTTTATACTAAACCGCTGCTGAAATCTTCCTGGTCTAATTGCATGTGGATTTTGCAAAGACCGCGTAAATAGATGTTCGTTATGATAATTATTTATGCCGTCCCTAGTGAATCACGCTTCATCAGACCACAGAACTTGGGAAATTAAATTATTATTTTGACCATGTTGCTGAATAATCCAGTGGGAAAATGCTAAGCGTTGCTCAGTATCTCCAGTATGTAATGCTTGAACATTTTGGCGGTGAAACGGATATAACATTTCTCGATTCAATACACGCCATGCAAAACTTTGGGATATTTATAATATGCTCGCTATACGCCGAGTACTAATTGAAGGGTTGTCAAGTACTAAATCAATTACACGTTCTTCATTTTGTACATTCACTTCATGGGGACGAACGGAATGTGGTGGAGCGGGTTACCTGTTTTTCTTAGTCTGCGAAATGATGCACTAAACACTGTATGGACAGGTTGATGTCTATTTGGAAACCTACGAAGGTATTCTCTTGCTGTTTCCCGAGCGTTTCCGCTACAAAGCTCGTATACAAAAATAATATCTACATATTCTTCAGTCATTAATACATGCATTTCCGTTTTCGATCAAAACTCTGACAATTATAAACTTTGAAACACACAGAATAGAGTAAATTGAAATGTTTGACATAAAGAACTCAGTTTTGTTATCACAGCCAATTTTGTGTTTCATAATTATTGTTGCGATTGTTGCGAATCTTCTCTATTAAACTGTGTAACATTTTCAAAGGCTTGTAACTCTTTAACCAAAATGAATCGGACCCATATTCATATAACATCTTTTCTTTAGAACCGCTTTAGACAAACTTTGGCAGATTGTCATAGTGCTAATGAATCACCTCTGTATAACAAATGCTATACTCGACATAATAAATGCAAAGAAAAATGCTTTTAAAATTGTTCTAATGGAAAATGATCACTTACTGAGATTATTCCTCTTTAGACAGTGGTATTACGTTACACGCAAGATAAGTTCTGCGTAGTAAAGTAATCACCAAATGGGGTATTACCTACACCCAATTTGCATCCACATCCTCTTTATTAAAACATAAAATTTGCTCACAAAAACGAACAAGTACAATATGTAGTAAAATAGCTAGTAACAAAAATAAATTCAACAAGAGTCTGTCAGGAGACTACGATAACACACTGCAGATGACAAGGAAGACTTTAACATATTTCCAAAGGGATCCAACAGCAAACGAAATTTAGCATCGATCACAACCTTTGAATATAAACAAATTTTTGTGCACTAAGCGATCAAGAGAATATTAAAAAATATCCGATTACAATGTTAAAAAATGAGCTATAATTGGTTCCAGGAAAAGAAGTAAAGAGGTTTGCACAACCAAGAAAAATTATACAAATAAGACTGTTTCTGGCAACCGGAATACTTCTAGTTCTAACACTATATTTTGAACTAAAACATGCGAGTTTTAATACTGGACTTAAATCTGAAAAATTGTAGGTTTAGCAAACTAATTACTAACTGTAAGTCTTCTACTTCTAGTTATTATAACTAGAAGTAGTGTCCAGTTCTGGTGTTTGGTCTCTGGATTTCATGAAAGATATGCCGGGAGCGGGACATTTTTTTTTCAAGTTCGAACATTTTAAAAGTCGCGAAATTATGGAAAAATTAAAATATTCAGAACTATTTGTTTATCGCCCATTGTTCTGCAACGAAAATATGCTCCGACAAGTAATTTTTTTTGAAAATATGTATGAGTGCTAAAAAAACTGAATTGGAATTATTCCAAACGACGATGCTTGTTCTGAATTGAGAAGAATATGCTAAACAGGACATTAAAATTAAACAATTAATTGAAAACGATAACTTTAATCCAGTAACCATTAACAATTTAGTATGGGTGCGCTGGGTGTCTTTCAGAGGTAATTTCAAGTATTTTGGATGCATTTTACATTATCTAGAAGTAGTATCGAGTCTTCGGAAGCAATATCAAGTCTTCTAAAAGCAGTATCAAGTCTTTTGGAAGCATTTCAACCTTTCTGGAAGTATACCAAATCTTCTGAAAGCATTTTAAGTTTTCTGCAAGCAATATCATTTTCTAGAAGCAGTATCAATTCTTCCGAAGGTAGTTCAAGTCTTTTAGTAGCAGTATCATATCGTCCAAAGACAATATCGAGTCTTTTGGAAGCATTTCAAGTCTTTCAGAGGTAATATCAAGTCTTCCGGAAGCATTTAAAATCTTCTAGAAGCAGTATCAAGTTTTCTGGAAGCATTTCAAATCTTCTAGAAGGAGTATCAAGTCTTCTGGAAGCATTTCAAGGTTTCTAGAAGCAGTATCAAGTCTTCTAGAAGCAGTATCAAGTGTTCTAGAGGCAATATCAAGCCTTCTGCAAGTACTTCAAGTGTTCCAGAGGCAATACAAAGTATTTTGGAAGCATTTCATATTATCTAAAAGTAGTGTTGAGTCTTCTAGAAGCAATATCAAGGCTTCTAGAAGAATTTCAAGTTTTCCAGAGCTAATATTAAGTGTTTTGGAAGCATTTCACTTCATCTAGAAGTAGTATCGAATATTCTGAAAGCATTTCAGGTCTTCTAGAGGTATTTCAAGTCTTCCAGAGGCAATATCAAGTATTTTGGAAGCATTTCAACATTTCTGGAAGCATACCAAATCTTCTGGAAGCATTTTAAGTTTTCTGCAAGCAATATCATTTTCTAGAAGCAGTATCAATTCTTCCGAAGGTAGTTCAAGTCCTTTAGTAGCAGTATCATATCATCCAGAGGCAATATCGAGTCTTTTGGACGCATTTCAAGTCTTTCAGAGGTAATATCAAGTCTTCCGGAAGCATCTCAAATCTTCTAGAAGCAGTATCAAGTCTTCTGGAAGCATTTCAAATCTTCTAGAAGGAGTATCAAGTCTTCTGGAAGCATTTCAAGGTTTCTAGAAGCAGTATCAAGTCTTCTAGAAGCAGTATCAAGTGTTCTAGAGGCAATATCAAGCCTTCTGCAAGTACTTCAAGTATTCCAGAGGCAATACAAAGTATTTTGGAAGCATTTCAACATTTCTGGAAGCATACCAAATCTTCTGGAAGCATTTTAAGTTTTCTGTAAGCAATATCATTTTCTAGAAGCAGTATCAATTCTTGCGAAGGTAGTTCAAGTCTTTTAGTAGCAGTATCATATCGTACAGAGGCAATATCGAGTCTTTTGGATGCATTTCAAGTCTTTCAGAGGTAATATCAAGTCTTCCGGAAGCATCTCAAATCTGCTAGAAGCAGTATCAAGTCTTCTGGAAGCATTTCAAATCTTCTAGAAGGAGTATCAAGTCTTCTGGAAGCATTTCATGGTTTCTAAAAGCAGTATCAAGTCTTCTAGAAGCAGTATCAAGTGTTCTAGAGGCAATATCAAGCCTTCTGCAAGTACTTCAAGTGTTCCAGAGGCAATACAAAGTATTTTGGAAGCATTTCATATTATCTAAAAGTAGTATTGAGTCTTCTAGAAGCAATATCAAGGCTTCTAGAAGAATTTCAAGTCTTCCAGAGCTAATATTAAGTGTTTTGGAAGCATTTCACTTCATCTAGAAGTAATGTCGAATATTCTGAAAGCATTTCAGGTCTTCTAGAGGTATTTCAAGTCTTCCAGAGGCAATATCAAGTATTTTGGAAGCATTTCAACATTTCTGGAAGCATACCAAATCTTCTGGAAGCATTTTAAATTTTCTGCAAGCAATATCATTTTCTAGAAGCAGTATCAATTCTTCCGAAAGTAGTTCAAGTCTTTTAGTAGCAGTATCATATCGTGCAGAGGCAATATCGAGTCTTTTGGACGCATTTCAAGTCTTTCAGAGGTAATATCAAGTCTTCCGGAAGCATCTCAAATCTTCTAGAAGCAGTATCAAGTCTTCTGGAAGCATTTCAAATCTTCTAGAAGGAGTATCAAGTCTTCTGGAAGCATTTCAAGGTTTCTAGAAGCAGTATCAAGTCTTCTAGAAGCAGTATCAAGTGCTCTAGAGGCAATATCAAGCCTTCTGCAAGTATTTCAAGTGTTCCAGAGGCAATAAAAGTATTTTGGAAGCATTTCATATGATCTAGAAGTAGTATCGAGTCTTCTAGAAGCAATATCAAGGCTTCTGGAAGTATTTCAAGTCTTCCAGAGCTAATATTATTAGTGTTTTGGAAGCGTTTCACTTTATCTAGAAGTAGTATCGAATAGTCTGGGGCATTTCAAGTCTTCTAGAGGTATTTCAAGTCTTCCAGAGGCAATATCAAGTATTTTGGAAGCATTTTTTATATCTAGGACTAGTGTCGAGTCTTTTGGAAGCAATATCAGGGCTTCTGGAAGCATTGCAAATCTTCTGGAAGCATTTCATGTTTTCTCCAAGCAATATTAAGTTTTCTAGAAGTAGTATCAAGTCTTCCAACTTCACAGTTTAATGCAGTGTTTAACTGTGCTTTGAACGATGTTAAGTGGTACGTCGTCGATAAAACCGAAAAGGTTATTTTTCAAGAAATTTCTGTACATATCTGCATTTAAGCGTTCATTTATCACCCGTACAGATAGCAAAGAATTGTTGAAAATGCCACCCCAAACGTTTACACTAAACCGTTGCTGAAATCTTCCTGGTCTAATTGCATGTGGATTTTGCAAGGACCACAGATGTTCGTTATGATAATTATTTATGTCGTCCCTAGTGAATCACGCTTCATCAGACCACAGAACTTGGGAAATTAAATTATTATTTTGAGCATGTTGCTGAATAATCCTGTGGCAAAATGCTAAGCGTTGCTCAGTATCTCCAGTGTGTAATGCTTGAACATTTTAGTGATGAAACGGATGTAACATTTTTCGATTCAATACACGCCATACAAAGCTTTGGGGTATTTATAACATGCTAGGTATACGCTGATCTTCATTTTGTACATTCACTTCATGGGGACGAACGGAATGTGGTGGAGCGGGGTTACCTGTTTCTTTTAGTCTGCGAAATGATGCCCTAAACACTATATGGACAGATTGATGTCTATTTGGAAACCTACTTCTAGTATTCTCTTGCTGTTTGCCGAGCGTTTCCGCACCAAAGCTCGTATACAAAAATAATATCTGCATATTCTTCAGTCATTAATACATGCATTTCCGTTTTCGATCAAAACTCTGACAATTATAAACTTTGAATCACACAGAATAGAGTAAATTGAAATGTTTGACACAAAGAATTCAGTTTTGTTATCACAGCCAAGTTTGTATTTGTGTTTCAGCATTATTGCTGCGAATCTTTCCTATTAAACTGTGTAAAATTTCCTTAGAATCGCATCACCTTTTATCTGCCAAAGTTTGTCATAGTGCTAATGAATCACCCTATATATTGGTTGTTTAATGTATACATTTTCAGTTGCTATATTTTAATTTGGCAATAAATTAGTTATTATTATTATTATCAATATTAGTCTTAGGAAAATATTTATGAAAACGGTTTTGTCCCATACAAAAATTTACTTTATATTACAGTTATATTTCTGTTAGCCATTGGCTGCAGGTTCAAATGTAGCATTTCATCAACCACTGAAGAATTTAACATTACCAATTTTTTATTGTTATGAAACGTCTTTTTTCCTGCACCTATATTAACAAGATGAACACCAAATATAATTGTTTTGTAAAAAAATCACAAAGATAGGTCTCATTTGCAATTGGTTATAATGGTGACCACCCCTTAAATTTGATTGTCTGAATAAAAAACAATAAATTTTCGTTTGAAGGTAAAATGTTAGTTGGTTTCTGTAGGCCGTACGATGAACTTTGTCGCCGTTACGCACAAACCGTCGGCACATGGCGCTTACGTCACCGTTACGTTGTTCCTCTTGGCGCAAAATGAAATTTTCAGAAATAGGTAGTCAAAGATGTCGCTTCTCGTATGATTCATAACGGCCGTACCCGTTAAAAATACGATCGCAAACATTTTTATTATGCGATTTCGCCAGAAGAATGTATACAATTTTCGCTCGGTAGTAAACTAATAAACCATGTATGTTTGAACAGCGAACGTAATTGCTTACACGCCGGATTTTTTAAACTATTTTCCGGAGCTTTGATTTCAGAAACAATCACGCTCGTAAACTCGGTTAAACTTTATTGATTATAAACGGCTGGAGACGCATGATATTAATTTAATACTTAACGGAAAACCAAGGATAATTCGAATTGTAATTGATCGCTTATACCAGGTTTTATTACTTGGACGTGTTTATTTCGCAAACCTTTAAAACTTTGATTTTATAGAGATCATGAAAAGTGACCAAGCGCGCGTTGGTATACTGTATTATTTTTAGTTTATTTAAAAAGAAATAATCCGTGATATTGTATAAAGAATATTATTGAAATTTATAAACGATACGCAACGTTCTTAATTTAGTAAAACGTTAGTCAATCCGACGACGTCGTTTATTTTAAAATCGCTTCACCTTGGCCGACATTGCAATAGATTTTACCAGCCAAAAACCATATTTCACTAGTACCTGATAATACCACCTTTATAATTATCCTTGCCAATTGTTAATTTATGCGCGATATTTGTCCAAAAAGATGCCATCTATCTTTAAATATATCCCAAACCAATCGTATCGTTACTCATTAAAACTCTAATTCTTTTGCAAAACATTTTCTGGCATTCACCTATGAAATACAACAATTCAAACCCGAAATGACTAATGAACCAAAGTCAAGTCTCGTCCCGTCTCAACACGTGTACAAAACATTACCGAGACCAAACCTTATCTCTATCATCAATTTAAATAGTTTTTGCGGGAATTTATATAAATATTAGTCGGCTTCCGGATTATTTTTAACATACCCTCTAGGTCTAACACCGCGTGTCTGTATGCACATTCGTAAATAAGTGTGTCTGTATGTAGTTTGGACGCGAGAGTTTGTGCGTGCGTATAGAAAAGTTCTCTCTTATGCGCCCAGAAATAGTTTGGATCAACTTCTATCGGGGCCCGCTTTAAACATTTTTAGATTACTAAATTTCGCAGTTCGCGGAACGGAAACGACGCAAACTAACTACACTTGAAACAATTAAATTTTACACATATTTTCGAAAACATTGCTCAATTTTTTTAAATTCGAATTAAATTAGATTTTGGAACAACTATTACTGTTTAAATAATTTAAAAACGGGAATCCTGAAATTTTCAGGCTATTTAACTATCATAAAATTATTTAACGGTCAACTGAGAACAAGGACAGAAGGTGACTTAACCCTGAAATGTATTTGTAATGTGACTAAAGTCGGAACGAGTGCCAAAATATTAATGAATTTCTAAAAAAAGAGGACTCCGCACGAGGCGTGATGTATTTCTTTTGAAAATTTAAACTTATTATAATCAACCCTTAAATAAAATAAAATAATAACTAAGGATTATATTTTATAAAATTTTATGGGATGACGATTAAATATAGAATGCTAGATGTCTGAGAGATCTCGATGTCTACGCGTTTTGAATTGTTGTGTATGGTAATAAATTATCGATCTATACATATAGTATGTATACAGGTGTTCATTATATACGAAATATAATACACAATCTGTTCTAAATTAAGTACGTACCACTAGTAACTTTGTTATTAGTGGAGACAATATTTTAAAAACAAAAAAAGTAATAAATAATATCAATATCGACAGAAAAATGTTATTAATGTTACCTCTACTAATAACAAAGTTACTAATGGTATAAACTTGATGATATATATCACGGTAAATATCGACTTTATAAAAACTCTTTATATAAAGATTGTTTAGTACTTCATTTGTTGTAATAACATAGTATTCAATGTTTTGATGTTAGAAAATAAATGAGAAAAGAATAATACTTATTTTTTTAAGAGTAATGGCTCTTTTGATAGAGATGTTTTCTCTTTACGACGACGTAAAATGTTACCCTTACACTAGAAAATGTTTGCAAAAATACATAAACTGTTTATAAAGTTTCATCTATAGAATTTCTTTCATCTACAGAAGCAGTTTGGCTGCTTCTACATACCGCCTCTTCACAACAGTTTGTGAGAAGTATAATTACAGGAACTGCTGGACAAGCGATGGAAAAATTTATACTAAAGTGGATTGTTAGATCGTTTCAATAAAAAATTCTTCAGATCTTGGTAATTTAGAAAATAAAAAAAAAGATGTAAGTTACTTAATGATAAGTTAACATCTTAAGTGTATTGGCGCAGTGAATGGTAAAAATTTAAGTATTGGCGTCATCTATAAGCGTCCATCGTACGAGCCCTAAAGTGTTTTTAGAATTATTTGAAGAATCTTTAGTTCAGATTTATTATAGTGCAGATAAAGTCATAGGTCTGGGTGACTTTAACATTAATCGTATGGTCTATGGCCTAATCACTTAAAAAAAACTTAAAAATTGGCAGTTAGTAACTGTAACACTGTAGAGGTGGGGTTCAGCAATACCGTACAATGTAGGGGAGAGCTGAGCAAGTAAGTCATGTTTAGATAAAACAGGACGCAGTTTATAAGTTTTTAATCTTAAATCAAAAGTATATCAAACAAGTTTAAATTCAATTATTAACGAACATATTTCCACTGTTGGAGATAATTCACGATCACACCTTGTATAATCTAAATTCGTGTGTCAACGTAACGACATACAAAATAGTACTAAAGTAGTATAGCTAACCCTCACATGGAGAGCGACACAACGCTGTTGAATGGGAATGCAGCAATGGCGAAGTATCATCAGTGATCGGCGTGAACCATCAATACACGACGTGACATGTGGTTAACCATGCGGTCTTCTTTATGACTCCTCGACTTTTGCCGGGTTAACCGGATAACATTCTCTGATCCATCAAATTCCAAACAAGTTCGATCGCATTCAGAGAATGATTTGTTTCGGAAAATGAGCTGGCCATAGAGGAATTTTTTAAAATAATCTTCACACATATCATATTGTGTATTAGTTTACACAATATAAGTGTTTTACATGACCAAACGACAAACGTTAAGCAATTGAAAGAAGAGCTTCCTTTTATCTCTACCAAGCTTTCGGAAATTTTATTTTTCCTTTCTCAGTGTATTTACAAAATTGAACAACAAAATTGCAATTTATTTATTTATTTATATCCATATTCGGGATGCAAACAGGGAGAATATCCCCAACAAAGGATCCTCTTAAACAATAAGACGAAAATATATGAATACTGATATAAACTGAAATAAACACAATAGTAATTCTATCAACAAAAAAAATATCTGCTATAAATTAGATATTACACTTTCTTTGAAAAATCGCAAAGAAATGTCGAAGAGAGGCACATGGTTGAAGTTCAGCTTATAGGAATTAAAAATACAGTGCACGCCGCTTATTGTGATCACAACGGGACTCGGGGTTTATGATAACAATAACCGATTGATAATAATAGCCGAAAAAACAAAACTTTATTTTAATTAAAAATATGTACATATATAACGTAACATAAACTCTTAAAAAATGTTACTACATAAAATATGTATTCCATTTAAATTTGAAACAAAATAAAAAACAAATTCATATTAAAAAAACTCATCTAGCGTTGTTTGTCTCTGATTTTCGCGGAGCAAGTTATTAACAAAAATTTCATAGTCGTAATGCGTCTGAAAATCAGATGACCTGTGCTGCACACCACGTCGCAAAACTTCCAGCGCTTTTCTCATTTCGCTCATTGTTAGGGGTTGCATTGTTTGTATGTCTACTTCTTCCTCTGGCTCTTGATTTTCAATTGATGACGTTGTTACACTTTTGCACATTACACTTTCGCAAATCTCTTCTTCTGTTACGTTCTGTGCAACATTTAACTCGTTATCTATTGCCATCCACTCCTCGAACTCACTTGTCGTCATGTCGGGTGGCTGAATGTTTAGGTGTTCAGGTTCTATGTCGTCTTTTGAAAATCCACCATGTTTGAAACAATTCTTTATTGTTATTTTGGAAACTTGGCTCCACGACATGGTAATAAGATGTAAAGCGTCTAATAAATTTGTTTTCTTGGCTAGATCATTTGCGCTCATATTTAGGGTATACTCCATACTTTCCAAAATTCTAGCACGCATCTCTTTCCGGTAATACGCTTTCGTGGTCCTTATAATGCCTTGATCACACGGTTGTATTATCGAAGTAGTATTGGCCGGTAAAAAAATAACTTTTATATTTTTTAATTGACAATTTACACAGTGTGCAGCGCAATTGTCCACGAGAAGAGAAATTTTGCGATTTACTCTCCTATCCCATTTTAAGAGCCAGTCATTAAAAATTAAGGATGTCATCCAGGCATTTGTATTTGAATAATAATCAACAGGTAGATTTTTGACACTCTTAAAACAACGTGGATTCTTACTTTTGCCGATTACTAAAAGCTGTTCTTTGTCACCCGACATATTTGCACAGCACAAAATTGTTATACGTTCTTTCGATGTCTTACAACCCTTTGCATTGTCTTTTTTAAACATGTATGTATGATCGGGGAGAGCGCGATAGTAAAGCCCAGTCTCGTCTGCATTAAAAATATCATTAGGAGTAAATTCCCCAGCAATCCTGGTCCATTCATTTTCAATCCAGTGTTCTGCACTCTTAAAATCAGCATCTTTTTGCTCGCCGTGTGTCCGTTTGTATACGATGTTTTCTCTTTTTTTCCAACGGTGAAACCATCCCTCCGTTGCAACAAAATTTTCTTTTCCTATGCGTCGTGTTCGCGGACATTCGCAAACCATAGTTTCAACGCAGATTCCATTTGAGCGTATTTCCCAGTTCGATTTCTTTTAGTCAGTAAATTCTCATTTCTTTTAGCAGCATCTTCTATTTCCACACGTTTTTTTAAAATCTTACACAAAATTGGTTGTGAGATTTTTAATTGTGCTGCTGCATTTCGCTGACTCAATTTCGGCAACTTGTCATATTTTTCTAAAATGTTAATTTTTTCACTTAAACTAAGATCACGTCTCTTTTTTACGTCAGCCATTACAATAGGTTAGAATAGAACTGAGACGTAACGTACACAGCCGAGCGTCGCGTGTTCGAGTTTTCAAATGCAGAGTTTGGGGATTCACCGAATCTATGTCAACATTATTTATTTTGCTCGTAAAAATAAAATTTATTGCTCATGTCGAAAACATTTTTAAGAAAGAAATGATAACATAAACCGAAATCATGATTACTATAAGCGAAAATTTTTGTTATATAATATTACACGTCCGGCCCGTTCTTCCCAAAAGTGATAACAATATCCGATTGATAACATTATCCGTGATTCTAATAAGCGGCGTCCACTGTATATACTAATGGCTATCTTTGATACAAGTTAGTGGTAGCTACGTTATCTCGAAATGTGGCATTGTTACGAGTAAGCCGCTGCGGTACATTGAAGCTCAACTCAGACAGAAGATCGGGCGTGTCCAGCATGCCATTTGTATTGTTAAAAAGAAAGACCAAATCAAACAACTCGACGTTGCTGCAAAGATAATAAGTTGAAAACCATGCAACGTTCATCATAATTGTAGTAAAGAAGATGAAATTTATGTGCTAAATAACGGACAAAGCGTCGTTGAATGGCTTCAATACGATCACGATACACCGCATACAAAGAATTCCATATTAAAAAAGAGGGTTCTTATACACAAAAAATTTGTAAAATTCTTACTGATTCTGATAGCAAACCCCAAATTACGTAGACTTCCTCATCATAAATTCAATATGATGATGAAGTCGCAACTTGGAATCTAATATAATGCCAAGGTCTTTTACGTTATCCGTAGACCAAATACCGGTACCATTAAAGTTGTACGGAAAGTCGAAAAGATAACGTTTCGAAGTAAATGTTTTTTTTTGGTATTTGTTATAATTTAGGAAAAGTTTTTTGAGACGACAATAATCGTGCAGGTGGTCAAAATCCTCCTGCAGTCTTAGACAGTCCAGACGCGACCCAATTCTTGCCAATATTTTATTAACGTCGTCATAGAGTAAAAACTTTGAAAAATTTAAAACAAGAAGAAATATCGTTTATGTACATTATAAATGGTAGGGATCCAAGATGACTACCCTGAGGTACACCGAACATGATAGGTTTGTAACTAGATACAAAGCTACCAATCTTGACCGCCTGACTTCTATTAGATAAATACGACATAATCCAGTAAACAAGACCATCAGGAATATCAAAGCAGAAAAATTTCTGTACGAGAATTGTATGATCGATTTTGTCAAAGGCCTTAGAATAGTCTGTATAAATTGCGTCAATCTAAGTATCCTCGTGCAAACCAGAATGAATAAAGCTTATATACGACATAAGATTAGACTCCACCGATCACCCAGGCAAGAATCCATGTTGTTCATTGATTATAGATTGAAAAATAGAGAGACGGAGATACTCGTGTACAATTTTTTCAAATGTCTCAGGGATAGCTAAATGAATTGAAATAGGGCGATAATTGGAAACCAATTGTAATTATGAAGACCGTTTTCCACGTACTAGGGAAAACCCCTTCAAATAAGGATCTCGATAGTTCGTGCATAATATAAGATCCAAAATTCTGTTATTTTCGTTTACAATATTATTAAATTGATTCGTCTGTACACGTTTTTTAGCACCTTCCGTCTGTAAACGTGGGTATTTTAGTTCAGCCGATTTTTTATGGCGTTATGCATTTAAAAAAAATATGAAACAATTGATTAAATTCATTATTGTAATCTTGTGAGTTCATATTCTACCTTCTTTTTAAGCGGGGGTGCATAAAATGCGTATCAACTAATTAGTAAATTCTTTACTTACTTAAACAGTTTAGGTCGGACACGAAATACCCAGGATTACAGACGAAGGGTTAAAATTGCAATAAGAGTAAGTGTTAAGAAAGTGAACGGCGCGACGCTCCAAAGTTCCCGTAGGCACCAATGAACCGTCAGATTCCGATGAAGTCCATGTGATGGATGGTTGATTAAAGTCACCTACGATAATGATCATGAGATCAGCACAGTTATCGCGCATAGCAGCTATACTGAATAAGAAGAGATCAAGTAACTCCTCGGCATTAGGAGGGAGATAAACACAGCACAAAATAAAATGACACTGGCCACAACACACTTTCAACCTCAAATCTTCCGCACCGAAGTGCAGACACCACATAGCGATGACGTAAAGACCCCTCTTAACAGCGACAAGGTCTCCTCCACTATCCCGCTTAGTAGATGCTGACAATGACATAAACAAATCAAACCAAAACTTACAAAAGTCGATTGCGTATAAATCCGAATCAAAGTCAAAGATGAGGTCGTACAAATTTAGAATTAAACATCTTTCTTTATACAGCATTTTTCCAAAACAGCATAAGATAAGAATCTGAGATCAATTGAAATATACAGCTTACAAATTATTACATACAATAATTTAATTCGATGAATAATTATTACTTACAAATACAAAACACTACAAAAGTTTTTTTTATAATGCAAAAATTTTAAAAAAATGTCTAGAAATTATACCAACTAGACAAAATAAAGCAATAAAACGGCGCTAATAATAATTAGAGCCAATAACAAAATTAAACATTTGAAATTGAAAAATCGAAAAAGAAAAATTATATATCCAACCCATTCACTTATTTATCTAAATTAGCTATATGCCTCAAAAAAGACAGCCTCGCTAACATCCTTCTGAATTCTCTTCTCTTCTGAAATCTTAACCTCCTTTTGAAATTCTTCTGCATTGAACTAAGGTTTTGTGTGTTTGTTCTGAAATTCACTGAATCAACCCCTCCGGTGATATAAAACATATACCTCCAAAAATAGTCTCTTTGAATAAACTGATTCCTTATCCAAAACCTGAGTTCTCAAAATCAAAATGATGACCACTAGCAACATGGTGATGAACCAAAGCGCTCTTGTTCTCATCTCTAGATTAACAATCACGTTTATGTTGTTCTACTCTAATATCAACATACTGACTTGTAATACCTACATAAGTTTTTTCACAGTTATTGCACAGATTCTTATAAATGAGGTTGGATTGTAAACTTTTTGGAATTTGGTCTTTACTCCTCGAGAAACAAATAGATAGGTGTATATGTAACAAGGGTTGCTTTTAGCAAACTCAATAGAATCAGATTATAGAACCGAAATAAGTTTATCACTAAAATGTTGGTCTCTATTAAGATGGTAAATGTTGTGATATAGAACCCTGTTTAATAAGCCAGAAGGATACCCATTATTGACGAATATACTACGAAGCTTTTTTAGGTTTGAATCAAGAAAACGTAATCAATTTCTGACTAAAAGGATGGTTGAACTGAAAATTTATATATTTTCCAGAATACGTTGGTTTAATGTACCAATTTAAGCTTGTAGTTTGATCTAAATTTCTTATTACATTAGTATCAAGATAAGGAAAAGTAAAATTTAATTCAGTATCAACTGCAAATTGTAAATAAATATCAAAGCTATTGAAAATATCCATAACAGCTTCAATACAGTCAACAGGTACAGCACAGATTATAGCATCTACATACTTATAGATAAATGGTAATGAAAACCCAACGATGGAAGACATTGATCGAGAAGATAATCCATCACCATTGTAACCAAGATGGGGCTCAGAGGACTTTCGATCGGGGTGCCAGATTTCTAACTATAAATCAAATTGTTAAAATATTTATTTAATAATTTTTACACTTTTATTAAGACGATAGTATTTCATACAATGTTTCTACCGGTTTCGGTCTCGTTTAGGCCATCTTCAGGAAATCCATTTTTAAAAAATTGTTGATCTTATTTAAAATTTGTTGTTTAATATTGACGTTTTATTTTTATTTATGTTGTGATTTATGACATGTTGTGTCAATGTGAAAAATTAAAATAGGATTAAAATAAAATAAAATTAAAATTGAATATTTCCCAAACCAAAAGTTCAAATATCTATTGTAAAGGAGGTAAAAAAGAAAGTAAAAGAGGAAATTTGAATTTGGGAAGGGAAATATGGCAAAATGCTGTTATTGCGGTTTGAATTCATTGTATATGTTGATATACAAATATAAAAGAACATAGAACAAACAGAGATCAAACTTTGGAAGACATATAATATTTAACAAAGAACACCAATTTCATGAAACAAAAAACACAACATTGCTTCACAAGAAAAATAAAAATAACCTTTTGGAAATACTTGAACTTTATGAAATTAGAAAATTTAAACATAATCAAAACATAATCATCCACAAATTTTATGTTTGAATGACCAAATAAACTACACAGAAAAACCTTTATATATGTATTTGAAAAATCCATTTACTCCACCTAAAAATAAAATTAAAAACCCCCAACATATACAATGAATTCAAACCGCAATAACATTTTCCCATATTTCCCTTCCCAAATTCAAATTTCCTTTTTTACTTTCTTTTTTACCTCCTTTACAATAGGTATTTGAACTTTTGGTTTGGGAAATATTCAATTTTAATTTTATTTTATTTTAATCCTATTTTAATTTTTCACATTGACACAACAAGATCAACAATTTTTTAAAAATGGATTTCTTGAAGATGGCCTAAACGAGACCAAAACCGGGACCAAATACTATCGAGACCAAATACTATCGTCTTAATAAAAGTGCAAAAATTATTAAATAAATATTTTAATTCAAGACGAAAAAACATTTCTATAAAATAAAAAAATACAAATTGTTAAAGTTGAACATCGAACATTCAAAAAGGAAGGCTGACCACAACACACTTTCAACCTCAAATCTTCCGCACCGGAGTGCAGACACCACATAGGGATGACGTGAAGACCCCTCTTGACAGCGACAAGGTCTCCTCCACTATCCCGCTTAGTAGATGCTGACAATGACATAAACAAATCAAACCAAAACTTACAAAAGTCGATTGCGTATAAATCCGAATCAAAGTCAAAGATGAGGTCGTACAAATTTAGAATTAAACATCTTTCTTTATACAGCATTTTTCCAAAACAGCATAAGATAAGAATCTGAGATCAATTAAAATATACAGCTTACAAATTATTACATACAATAATTTAATTCGATGAATAAAAAAAAAAAAACAAAAAAACAAAAAACAACATTGCTTCACAAGAAAAATAAAAATAACCTTTTGGAAATACTTGAACTTTATGAAATTAGAAAATTTAAACATAATCATCCACAAATTTTATGTTTGAATGACCAAATAAACTACACAGAAAAACCTTTATATATGTATTTGAAAAATCCATTTACTCCACCTAAAAATAAAATTAAAAACCCCCAACATATACAATGAATTCAAACCGCAATAACATTTTCCCATATTTCCCTTCCCAAATTCAAATTTCCTTTTTTACTTTCTTTTTTACCTCCTTTACAATAGGTATTTGAACTTTTGGTTTGGGAAATATTCAATTTTAATTTTATTTTATTTTAATCCTATTTTAATTTTTCACATTGACACAACAAGATCAACAATTTTTTAAAAATGGATTTCTTGAAGATGGCCTAAACGAGACCAAAACCGGGACCAAATACTATCGAGACCAAATACTATCGTCTTAATAAAAGTGCAAAAATTATTAAATAAATATTTTAATTCAAGACGAAAAAACATTTCTATAAAATAAAAAAATACAAATTGTTAAAGTTGAACATCGAACATTCAAAAAGGAAGGTTATTAATTCTAAAAACAGTTTCATATCAATAGGTGTGACCAAACTCACTAAGCCCAATTTATTCACGTTCGGTTATATTTATCTAATCGATATTTTCCATGGTTACTGTAATTTCACTTGCCATGATTGGCTATTTGACCAGTAACTATGGTAAATATCTAATGGTTAAATTTAACTAAAGATGAATAAACTGGGCATTAGTCCCACTTTATCACAATGAATGACCCACCCTCATCAAATTGAACGATATGTTGGTAAAAAGAGAGATTACATCAAGTGTTTGTACATTCAGCTTGTGTGTCTAACATTTTTCAAAAGAAATATTGTATACATCTTGTAGTATAAGGCGTACTATTGTACATTTTATTAAAATTCCTGGCGGTATTTTGCGGTTTTTCTTTTAACAAGGTTTTATTGTACACTGTGTACATAAAATGTGCAAAAAAATTTATAGGATTGCTATGTGTTTTTGTTTGGGAAGTGCATCTGCAGATACAAAATAGATATCAAGGGAACCTGTTCACAAAAATCACAAAAATTGATACTACATAGGGCCCACAAAAAAGTTTTTAACCAAAATTACAATACTTTTTATGGAACACTAAATATACAAAAATCAGCTTTAGGGAGGAAGAAGTTGATGGCGGAAGACCAGAAGTTTCCTGCCAAGCTGTAGCGAAGTAACCAAAAGACGAACAACAGAAGAGCTTATTTTTATTTTTCTCTTGTAGAAATTACATATACTGCACAAATGGAACTTAGGTCGTAAGGTAAATTAGATGTAGCAGATGTAATAAAGGTAATAGTTTTTCCCACTCGCGCATCAAGGTTTAAAGTTAGGTTTTATATTAGTCAAACAAATCTTTGACTAACACAAAAACATGTCCACTTTCCAAAGACGAAGAATTATCGCTTTTTATAGAAACTAAGTTAACGAAAATTTCAGTACAATGTCATGAGAAGTGTTGCAAAAAGGCGCTATTCAAATATGAAGGTACTTTTCCAAAAAAAGTTGCCATCTAAACAATCTGTTAGACAAAACGGAAGTGTCTCCCCAAAACTCGTAGATTCAGATATGAAGGTACTTTTCCAAAAAAAGTTGCCATCTAAACAATCTGTTAGACAAAACGGAAGTGTCTCTCCAAAACTCGTAGATTCAGATATGAAGGTACTTTTCCAAAAAAAGTTGCCATCTAAACAATCTGTTAGACAAAACGGAAGTGTCTCTCCAAAACTCGTAGACAGCAGGGCAGTGGCATAAGACATGCTCCACCATTTAATCAAGTTGGGATGTGTCTTTAATCGACAGTGCCCACTAAAGACACCCATTTGAACTTTAATACCAGCACGCGTAAGTTCTAAACTGTTCCCGGGTTTGGCAACAACGATGTTCAATAATTTCGGATATCTCATACCAGTAGAGCTGGTCTACAATAGGCGACTTCTGTCCTTAGCCCATAGTTCAATCTTGTGTTTGGCTGTGGTAAGTGATACATCAACTGCTGGCTCTGATCAGTGTTAATGTATCTGTAAACATTAACTCTGCCTTCTCGTGCTAGCTCATTTGCCGCTTGATCAGAGAAATTCTGTTCTCACTCTTACAGTAATTAGCTAGAGCCGTTACTGACTCCATTTGTTGTATTGATTCATCTGTGAATATGCAAATATCTGCATAAACCAGCAAATTTTCGCTTTCAAACCAGAACTGCTATCATATTTGACGGTATTAATAGCGCAATATTAGTACATGTAGTGTATTTCGCAGCCCATTTATGAAATATTTTGGAATAGCTTAGAGAATATTACTTAACCCTTTATCGGGCGCATTATTAGTGCAAACAAATTCAGGCGCAATGCGCCTGAGAGGCACACTTGTAACAATCGCAACACACATTCTTAATTAGCACATTAAAAGCATCTATTGATGTTCAATGGTAGTTTTAACCAAGAAAAAAAGTATATTGAAAAGAGAACGCATTTATTAAAGAAAATAATACATATAAAAATTATAAAAAAAATTTAACTAAGAAAAAGAAGGAAGAATATTAGAAAAAACGAATTTATTTTCAAAATAATATGTAAAAATAAGCAATTTTAATAACAACAACATATATTAAAAAATTATTGTTGTCTTCATTCAGAGTCAGTTTCTTCGGCAGAAGGCCAACATTGACATGCAGCATAACAGGTACCGCACACCATATTTACGTGAGACATGCAGATTGCAGACCGACTTTTTTTACATTCATAATTTGTTTGAAATTCTGAAATTCCTTTCATCTGTACAAGTTGAACACCTACGCCTTTTTGGAGGTGGAGGAGTTGAATTTTCTAAGTCATCACATTCATTGGTGGGTTGAAACAGTTTTAGTCGCATTTGGAGTTGGGTATTGATTCCAACAGTCTTCATACTTCTCCGAGTAAGCGGTCTCATCGTCAGCTGATGGGACAATGTTTTTAGAAGAACTCGTTATGAGAACTCGTTACGGTATGTACTGCCGAAATGCACACCGTCCACGAAAACCTGGTAGCATCTCATCGATTGTCACGTTTTCTCCGATTATAACTTTTTTGACAATTTTCTACAAATTTTTCAAACACGTCCCGAATTGGAGCAAGACGATCGATTTCTTTTCGTTCTGCTCTGGTAGTAAAATCGTCAAATCGAAGACAAGTATTTCTCGACACCGTCGCCTTCTTTTCCCCAAAGTTTAGAGGAAACTTTGACAATTTCCTCTCAGTGCTCCTGCTAAGTATAATAAACCAATAAATACCTTTAGTTCGATGACGTCTGTGGGCGCGACGTCTCTTTCTCTGGAAAATTTATGCCTTATTGATTCAATATATTGGTTTGTATATCTAACTATTGTATTGTCGTCTGTGAACAAATTATGCCAACAATCAACCGCAGTTTGAGCATTTTTAGCGTTTCCTTTAACATTGTGACATCATCTACGAACATATCTTGGTGGCGGATTTTTATACTATTTGGTTATTTTATCGTTTTCCAAAAAGAAATTGGCTTCAGTACCAGGTTCGTATTCGTCTTGAAATTCCTTACCATCCTGCTCCGTTTCTGAATCGTCTTCACGTTTTTCAACGAAATCTTCCGAATCAATATCACTTTCTTCTCCTAAATCCTCGTTCACTGAGGGATCTTTCTTGTCTTCGAGAAGATTTATTATATCATCAAAATGATTTGAACAATTTTGGGACATTTTAGCGGAAATAAAGGACAGTCGGAACCACCAGCTATTTTCGAACTAATTTTACTTTAACATTATCTCCTTTTTTTATACCTTTTACTACTGGGAACAGCAACATTTGCAGTTGAGAGAATTCTTTATTTGGTTTGAAAAATATAAAACTTTGCGACGACTTTGTACTTCTAGTTAGGTTTCGAAGATAAGATTTGTTCTCACGAACGGTGAGGACTCTCTCAAAACTCGTCAATTACAATCTCCCATGTCAAGTAATGACATCGGTGGTTGAGGGATCACGGACAAGTCTTAGCGTTGAGTGGAAAACAATATTTATTTTAGAACTTATTTTAGTTCAGTAAACGTCCTTACTTTATACCTTTTTGACTGAGAACGACAACATTTGCAATTGTGGGAATTTTTTTTTTATTTGGTTTGAGAAATATAAAACGTCGCGACAACTTTTTAGTATAACTAGGTTTTGTAGATAAAATTTTTTTATATATGTTTTTTGTTCTCACAAAAAACATATCAATAGAAGAAAAAATAATAAATATGATTCACAATGATATGTGAAGAAACAACTGAAATAATCACATGATGAAAAAAATAATCGATTTATTGGCAAAAATATATATGACGCATCAGGGCGCAATGAGCTTATGAAATAATAAATCCATTCTAAAAAACGCACGAGCTAACGCACTAGGTATACTGTAATCAGCAGGTAAAGAAAGTAGCCTATAAGGAAGTACAGACTTCTACACTTTTTAAGACTCAAGAGAGGAGCGAAAACATTCTACTTGTGCCTGTCAGGCCAGTTGCGCCCGACAAAGAGTTAAACCTATAAATGATAATCCTGGCTATTTTCTGTAATCATAAAGTACGTCATATTTGTTAATTGAGTAGATTTTTTTTTTAATTTCCACCAATTTTTACAACTAATAAATAAAACTATCTTTTTGACCATCATTTTTAACTAATTCGCTTCTGTGCGTCGTGTAAAAACGACGAAAAATTGAATCAAACGGTTCTGGTATTAAAATAAATTCTAAAAAATTTCTAAAATCCTAGTACGCTTTTTCACATTACAATTTTTACTGTTAAACAATGAATTAAGCACTTGAGACTATTTATTTTTAAATTCAAATTAATATTAAATCAACAAAATTAAAGATCGGCACTGAGGTCCATAATGAGAATAAGGAATCCCCGGAATCCTCTTTTCAACCCCAGCAGTGATCTGCTTTATAACCTCACTAATATCCCTCCCATTAACTTACACCTACAATCCCAATCTCACAAAACTATCCTAAATTTCCCCATAAAACTCCTTCAACATATGCTCATTATCCCTAGAGTAAACCACCCATCTGATCGTCCACCACTCCTTCAAAAGCTATTGATGAACGGAGAAGACTAAAAGCTACTACTAACCAGAACTTGATTGGGCAGAAAGACTCCGGTCGATAGCCCTTTTAGGCCAACATATTCTTTATATATATATATATATATATTCATTTATTATTTTTTGTTATGTAACTATTTATTATGGTTGGCATAAACAGATTTTGTTTCTCTCTCTCAACAAAATTGGTAATGTATTTGTAGTACTTTCTTCATAAACATTCAGCCATGTTGAGCACTTCATTAGTAAATTTAATTAAAAAATTAGTGATAAATAAAGACCGGATTTATAGAAAATATGCTAATGCTCAAAATTAAAGGCATTACAAATATCTTTACGAATCAGTTAAAAATAAGTGAAATAAGATCAGGTTAGTTATGCCTTTTTTGAATTTTCATGCCTATTATTTTTTTATGCCTATTTAAAGCCTTTTTCCAACTTTTTGGCGTCTTTTTCCCAAAAATTGGTTGAATTCTGAAAAAATATTTCGCTGCGCCTCTGTACATTTCCTCGTTGTGCCGTCTGACGTAAGATCCGCGTTTTTCATCGATCCAAATTTAAGCTTTGGAATTCCCCGTTGTGCCGTGTCGTCTTACACGGGATTCCCCGTATGTGGTTTGACTTGCGTCGAGTCTTCAGTTCTTTTAGTTGTATTAAAGTTACTCGAGTAACAGTGTGAAGTTCTTGCGTAGTACAATGCCGAAACAAAAGCCAACCGTAGAAGAATGGATTAAAGATTACAAGGAATTGAAATATGAACGCAATCGTTTATTTTTCCAAGCCTGTTCAAAAATGGTAAGTATTGATGGAGTTAATCGAATAAAAACAATTAATTATATTTTTAAATAATGATTAAATTATGTATAATACCAAAGATTTTTAAATATTTAAAACCGAAATTTAAATCTTTTTACGGTAAAAATTGGAAATTATAAAGAATAGCATGTCCCAAAATTCACTACAAATAAAATTCACTATTGATTCAATGTAGAAAAATTAAAACTGACTAAAAGTCAATCCAAAAAACAACAAACTATGGGTATAGCTATACAATCTGTGGCATCAACATCCGGCTACACTGAACAATCAAAATTCAATTTTGATCTTTGCAAAGCTTTGATAAAAGCAAACATACCAATCCATAAAATGACAAATAAATATTTCAAAACTTTTTTACAAACATATTGTAGAATGCATATTCTCGATGAAAGCCCTCTCCGCAAAAATTATATTACTTCAATCTACAAAGAAGTTATTCAAGAAATAAAAAATATTATTGGAAATAATTATATTTGGATAAGTGTAGACGAAACAACTGATGTATGTGGACGATACGTGGCAAATTTAATACTTGGAGTATTAAGTGATGAAAATTCGTCAAAAAGTTTTCTAATAAGTACCAAAGAATTAAGTAAAACAAATAATACGGTAACAAGATTTATTCACGACGAATTAACGCATTTTTTCTTACCGGAGTCGGTACCGAATGATAAAATTTTACTGATGGTGTCAGACGCAGCGGCATACATGGTAAAAGCTGCGTCTAATATGAAGATTTTTTACCCTAATTTAATTCATTGTACTTGCTTAACACACGAGCTTAATCGAGTAGCAGAAACTATAAGGTTACAGTTCCCATTAGTTAATAAATTAATAAAAAGCGGTAAACAAATATTTGTTAAAGCCCCTTTAAAGGTAGAATTGTTTAGAGAGAGGATACCAAATACCCCATTATCACCACAACCAGTTCTAACAAGATGGGGAACATGGCTAGATGCTGCTATATACTACACAAACGCCTTAGATCATTTTAAACAATTAATAAATGAATTTCCGGCCACAAGTAGTAAAGCAATACAAGATTGCCAGGCCGTCCTAAAAGAAGTGGAGCTACAAAATAATTTGACATTTATAAAAAGCAATTACAGTTATATAAGTGAATTTATAAAATCACTTGAAAAACAGGATTTACCTTTAGTGACTGCAGTAGAAATGATTAAAAAGTTTTAAGACAGCACGTATAGCGTACCAGGATATATTGGTCAAATAATTACAAATAAATTTAATGACGTTCTGTGTAAAAATGAAGGATTTGCCACATTACAAAAAATTTTATGTGGTGAAATTATTACTGGATTTATTATGGATCCCGCATTAATTACAAAGTTGAAGTATGCACCAATTACAGGTGTGGACGTGGAGAGAAGTTTTTCGGCTTACAAGAATACGTTAAGTGAGAGAAGACACAACTTCACAATGGAACATTTAGAACAGCATTTAATAATTAGTTGTTTTCGTGGTTAGTGGTTTAATAATTATATATGAATATTTAGTTAAACGATGTATTTTTTAATGAAAACCTTATTAAAATACATTATTAATTAGGTATAGCAATTTTTTCGATTTCTAATTTTTATGCCTTTTTAATGCTTTTGTTGCTAAAATTTCATGCCTTTTTAAGTGCCTTTTTCCGTCTTTTTTGTGCCTTTTAATCCGGTCTTTAGTGATAAATATTTGATCACCTAACAGTAGAAATTGTAATGTGACAGAAGCCTATTAGGATATTTGAAAAATATTTTAAAATTTATTTTAATACAATAAATCCTTTAATGTAATTTTTCTTGGAAGCTACTGATTTTAGGTTATTTATTAAGTAGTACCTTTTTTATGTATTTTTTTCCGCAGAAATGATTGACGCAATTAAAATATCAGAAAACCCAAAGATAAAAAAAATATGGTGCTTTAAACCCGCCCTCTACCTATTATCTTGGAAGCTAAAACTTATTTATTTTTTTCCTTTCGATTATTTTATTTATCACGGAAAAATATGCTTGCATACTAAATTTCACCGCTCTAAACCTTCCCGTTTTTGAGAAATCGCTAAAAAGGTACTGTTTGAGTTTGAGCCATCTTTAATAGGTTCTAGCGCCCTTAGGAAGCATTTTCGAACAGGGTTTTATATAAACTTTTCTTCATGATTTTAGATGTAGAAATTCAAGTTCCTTTCTGCTATTATGTCTTCTTTACTAATTCGTTTATTATTAATAATTCGCTTTCTTTGTTGTGTTTATTTTTTTAAATTAAATTCTTCTGTTTTTCAAGCCACACTTCTTCCGTTTAGCCTGTAAACGGAAGATCCATTTACCACGTATTAATTATTTATTATTTATTTTAATTTATCAATATTCCTTATTTTTTTTATTTCCATGACTTTTTTGTCATTTTGTTTTTTTAGTAAACTATTTTATTTTTTTTTATTATTATTATTTCATAAACTATTTTTTTACATCGAAAAATCTAAAAGAGTGAATACTGTTACAATATGTTATTATTGTACTTAATATTATATTCGATCCTTTTTTGTTAGCTGTTTTGTTAATCATTTGTAAATTAGTGATAACTTTACTGCTTCACCTACATTCCATCTATTTAACATGAATACTTAACTATACTAATTGTAAAGGAGAATTAAGTTTAAAATAAATATATATTTCTTTTTTTTTATCTTAACGAGGTGATTTACATTTCACACTTGTTTATTTATATTACCTTTTTTAATAATATAACTGAAATTCTTAATAAACTTGTTTACTCGTGTATTTCAACGTTTTCATTTTAATAATTATTTTTTTAAATTGAAAATCCATTTGAGCAAAGCTAATGTCTATACAAATATTTACTTTAATTTACTCTTGTTTTTATTTCTTACAATATGTTATTTTTGAAAGTGATATAAGTTCATTTGGTGCGAAAAAAATTGTTTATTTTTTTAAATAATTTTAATAATTATTATTTCACATTAAAATTTAAAAGGTGTATAGTGTTAAAAACATCACACGAATTTTACGTTTAACGATATTTTGAAACTAATTCAAATGCAAACCCTTATACACTACTCTCCAAAATTATCGCACCACCTAAATTATGCATTAAGCTTAAAGATATTTTTTTCTTTCTTCATGGTATAGGTCGGTTTTTAAGGAAGAAATCTGTTCATGGTTTCTGACAATTGTCAACGTTTTACCCATATGCGGGGTGTAAAGAAAAATGTATGTTTTTTCTTCTAATTTTGCAATACCCTGTGGAGTTTATCAAAAAGAAGCGCTACATTTCCTTTACATTATGTTAGAACGGCAACCCTTCTCTACATTTTCGTTCCAGAATCATCTCGATATCTCTTTTATCAAGGAAGATACACATTCTTTAAGTTTGACTTAATTTTGTTGAAATGTATGTAATTTGCATACAAGGATTCCTGTCAGAGCACCAAATTTAAACGCAAATCATCATAGAAGGTGATTGCAATTTGCCAGAGAACATTTTGACTGGAATGCTGATGACTGGGCACAAGTACTGTTCACAGATGAATCAAGGTATACAGCTCAGATAGACGTTTAAGAGTAATTCGACGGCCCAATGAACGCTATGCACAGTGCAACATACGACCGACAACTTTATTTAACACTAGATTTACCAGACCAGTTATTTTGACTGGTCGTGCAATTTCAATTCAAAATTCCTACTATATATAACATTTGCTTTCCGAAATGATGTTATGACTTGTAGCTATACGTAGAGAATACATTTCATGAACTTAATATGACTTTATATATATTAGTAACAAATATATTTTTTGTTATTGACATTTATACCAGTACCAATCAAAATGACTGGTGCATGTTTCTATGAAGATGTTGCGTATAGCGATCAAGCGCGATCGGATACCGCTCCTCGCGAAAAAGGCAATCACAGGTAGAGGCGTTTATGAGCTGCAGGCATTGTCAAGCATTCGGCACAATGAGCTAATTGCTTGAACGTGCCGAATTACTTGCAGCTGTTGAGGGTGACGAGTCACTGACCTGCAGTTCTTGGAACTCGCCTAGGGTCGAGCCATCGATACCTGACATCCCGCGCTCGCGAACCCAGCGTCATTGGAGACACGTCACCCTGGACGCCAAATTAGTAAAGAAAATTGTCTATTTTGGCGCTGCATGGAAAGTCCAGGGTGTAGGTGGGGAAGGGCCAAAATGAAGCCGAGCAAATCAGGCACACACAGAACACCACGAAACCTCAGACAGAACAGAGTGAAATCACGACGACGACACACACCCAAGTATCGAAAACAGCATTATCAAACAGTCTGTTACCTCAGAGAACAGACTGTTGTTTCGAGCTTCGTTCAACAGACCAAATAAAATCTTAATCCAAGCGATCTCCAAGCGTAATCATTCATCTTTACCCGCACACTGACACAGGTAAGAAACATTTATGTGGATATAGAAATATTCAAAAATATATTCTTCAGTAAGAAGCCTAAATACGAAGAAAGTGTCTTAGTTTCAAATTATTTTTATAGCGATCGTCAGCCCCTGAAAATGTCAAAACGAACAAAAGTTTCTACATATTTAGAAAATGCAACCAGCATACCTTTGGAATGTTTAGATATAGAAAGTGAATTATATGATAGCGACGGTGAATTTTTAGATAGACAAATTGATCCACAAGACAGTTTCATCAGACAATTTCTGATGAAGACAATATAGATCAGTCAATGACAGTGATGGCGAAAATATTCCAAACAAACGTACGAGACGATGCATGCGATTCCCTTCCAGTTCTGAAGACCAAGGTGGAAGTAACGTACCAAATCAGCAAACTGAAATTGCTTCAGACGGAACTGTTTGGACAAGGATTGAAGAAGGAGGTGTTGCTGGTAGATTACCAGTTCATAGTACTTTCAACGATGTACACGGGCTAACAACCAACACATGCTAAAAGAAACATTATGAACGGCAATCTAAGTAGTGCGTTCCTATTACTGATTGACAATCATATTTTGGAACATATACGAATTTGTACAGAGTTAGAAGCCTCTCGGGAAAAACTGGACAATTACGCAAGCAAAATTGAAGGCATTTCTTGCAATATCGTACGCACGTGAGGCGTACAAAGCAAATACTTTGAGGCTTCAATATTTGTGGAACAACAAGTGGGGACCATCATTTTTCTCAAGCACCATGAGTAGAGGTGATTTTCTTGAGAGTCTGCGATACATTCGTTTCGACAAAAGAAATCAGAGGAGTCAACGCTTGCAAACAGACAAATTCGCTTTAGTCTCAGTAATTTGGGACAAATTTATTGAAAACAGTCAAAATTGCTTCAAACCAGGAGCTTATATTACCGTGGATGAGCAACCTTTTCCAACGAAGGCCAGATGCAGATTTACCCAGTATATGCCAAACAAACCCCATAAATTTGGCATAAAATTTTGGCTGGCGTCTGATGTAGAGACGAAATATGTGGTAAATGGCTTTCCCTATTTAGGAAAAGACGAGGCTCGAAATGCATCAATTCCCCTAAGCGAATTTGTCGTAATGAAACTTCTTGAATCGTATACCATGAAGAGTAAACTGTAACAACAGATAATTTTTTTACAAGTATTCCTTTGGCGTTAAAATTAAAATCCAAGAATACTTCGTTGGTTGGAACAATACGCGCAAACAAGAGGGAACTGCCGAAAACTTGCAAATTGAAAAAAAGACAGCATGGCACATTTCTCAACGTTGTTGTACCAATCCAATGGATGCACACTGACCGTTTATAAGAGCAAAGTAAATAAAAAAGTACTTATACTAAGTACAAAACATAAACACATAAAAATTGATTAAGCTGTTGAGAAATTACCTGAAACTGTATCATTTTATAATAGAACTAAATTTGGCGTCGATGTTACCGATCAAATGGCACGAAAATATACGGTGAAATCAGGTTCCAGAAGGTGGCCACTTCAAGTGTTTTTTAATATTTTAGATTTAGCCGGAATAAATAGCTGGATATTGTACAAAAACACAACAGGGGAAAATATCTCACGGAAAGATTTTCTGTTTCGATTAGCAGAAGAACTTGCTTCAGAATATCAGACTTCAAGGCAAAAACCACACGAAGCCGATATACCAACTACAAGTGGCACGGTTTCAGTACAGTAGTAATGGTGTCAAATAGGATATTGCAATAACAATAAAACTACAAATATTTGCAATACATGCAAAAGAAGTGCATGCAGAAAGTGTACACACAGCAAAATCTACATATGTAGAAATTGTGACCGACAAACTGTAAACAATTAAGTGTTTTGTTTTTTGACAATGTCTATAAATCCATTTATCTATTACAATTAATATTGCTCAACTTTTTTTTGCAATTTTTTAAGAGTGAATAAAGACCGGAAGCCACAATAAGCATTTTTTCTTATACTCCAGTCATTTTGACTGGTTTTGGTGGAAATAGGTATATTTAAATAGCTGGTAAATCTAGTGTTAATGGAGGATCTGTAGTGGTTTGGGGTGGAATTTCGTTTACAGTACGAACAGACCTTGTTTTTTTACGAAGAGATTCATTAACAGGTGAAAGCTATATTACAGACATTTTGTCAGAACACGTGGTCCGTGACTATTTGGATCAGTGTTTCCCAAAGTCTTTTGGCCCACGGACCCCTTTTCTTAGTCAAATCTTGAATCTTGGACTCCCAGGGTGAAAAACTACATTAAATACATAATAGAAAAATGAAGACTTTAACTTTATTGTCTTAATGGTAAATGGTGACGTAAAAATAAAATATAAAGTAAACATTTTTTTGAAGAAGTATTTATTGATTATAACTTTTTTACTAAAATACATTAAAATATTAATGGCTTTTATGAACCTGATGGGATGTTATGCGTTTATTTATGTCCGGCTCGATGTTTGTATTATAACGGCACTGAATCCACGTTCTACCAAATACGAAGACGGAAAAGCAATCAACAGCTTCTGTACAATAATCCATAATGCTGGATATAAAATTGGGATCTGTTTTTGTAAAGTGGAAACTGAGAACATTCTCCTCTTCCCAAGTTTTGTTTGTATAGCAAAAGTTTTGCAACAAAAGCTTACACTTTTAGTTTTGATTAAATTTAGTGCGTCATCTTGTAGTTTCAAATTAGTCTCGTTGAATTTGGGAAATAAATCAGTCATATAAGCGATGTCATTTTTGGAGATAATTAAATTATGACGCAAATCATTGCCTTTACTCTCTAGGAATTCCAACACTGAATCAAAAAGCGATTCAAACACGCACTTTTAGAGAACCATCATACTTCTGTGTTAAGTAGTAAACGATTATAGCCATCATCATTTTCCAAACAATGTTGAGCAAATAATTTCTCATTTAAGGCATTCCTTTTGATTTTATTAACTGCTCTAATGACATAATGTAGTGATTCATGCAAACGTCCACTAAGGTTTTTTGCCACCAAATGATGTCGATACTCAATGAATAACACAATGTACCGATAGTATGACTTGTTTTAAGTACGCCAGAAAGCCTAGGTGTCGTCCTGAGCTGAGATTGCCGGAGCACCATCACTGGCAACTGAGATGATATTAGTCAAGGGTATAGCTTTTACATCAAGAAATCTTTTTAATTGAGTAAATAATGTTTCACCTTTCGTATCAGTTTCCAAACATTTAACAAATAACAATTCTTGTGAAATTTTTTTGTTTTTTCACAAATCTCACATAAGCTAAAAGTAAAGCCTCATTTCCAGGTAATGTTGACTCGTCAAGCTGTATAGAGAATTGAGATGTTTTTAAGTAGTCACATAAAGAGTTTTCCACACTCTGAACCATTTCGTCGAGATATATTATAAGAAACACGCAGTCCATGTCCCTATGAATTCTTGTAATTTCGGTGTTTTCAAATAAAAATTAATTAACAACGGAATACACTAAAACACAGTAATTCGAAACATTAACTGAAGAAACTTAAAATTCCTTCAAAAATTTTAATAAAAAACAAATCCTTAAATTTAAAACTAAATTTACAGCTAATTTTTTTGTAATAAATTTAAATTTAAGAGTTATCAATTTTATTCAAATACACTTACGCAACGAAAGTACACTATCTATGTAACAAAACAAAAAATTATACTTCTTTTTGTCCAACACTCGGAAAATTTGTTGTATGCACTTCACATCACGCACAAGACAGAACTAAATTGTTGTATACACTTACTAGTTGGTGCAGGGATCGACACTATTCCTGTTTATACAAGATCGAGCAGGCAAAAGCCTGCATCGCGATGCCTGTTATTACTTGTATAAAATACAATTACGTACTTATGAGATAATATCGATCGCCAATTAAGGGGGCCGACATCCACCACCTATCGTTTTGGACGACGCTGAGAGCATGATAAGAGAGGTTTGGGATGCAATTGATCAAGATCAAATTCGACGCTTAATTTTAAGTATGCCTCGTCGCTGTGAAGATGTGATTCGTAAGAGAGGCGGAAATACACGTTGTTAGATGATTTTGAGTAGTGGTGTAACGGATATTCGCATCCGCATCCGCAACTGCAGATAATCCGCATTGTTTTGAAGATCTGCATCCGCATCCGCATATATTTTAACGGAGCTCCGGTAAAATAGTGACAGTTTTTTGTTTCGATTTTTTAGATAAAAAAAATTTTTAGATATTGTAACATGCACGAACACGTGAGGTATCGCGATGTGGCGACGGACGATACGACTCCTATATTGTCGCGCCGCAACGCCTCAAATCGGGGGCGCCAATGCATAGCGCTCTAAAAGATCTTAATTCCTAAAGACGATCAGTTGTTGAACGGATGGCAACTTGTATGTATGCTTTTGCGCATTTATCGTCATTCGTTTTATTGTTTGCTATCCATCGAAATTAAATTAATTAAAATGAAACCAAAAACAAGCTTTATTTGGGAATATTTCTCGGAAATTAACAGTTTGATTGCTCGTTGTAAGATTTGTGAAAAGGAATATTCACGAAAAGAACGTACCACATCTTCTTTAAAAAATCATTTGAAATCTAAGCATACAAAAATATTTGAAGAGTTAGAAAAACGTATAGCTGAAAATGCAGAACAGAACCAGCCAAGTTGTAGTACATCTACAGATACAGGTCCAAATACAACAAAACAACTTACTTTACAAGAATGTTTAACGAAGAATGTATGTTGGGATTTCTCATATACAAAATCCAAAGATACGGATCGATGAATAGGCGAAATGATTGCTTTGGAAGACTTACCATTCAACTTCGTCGAAGGTGTTGGTTTTCGGCGATTAATCAATACAATACTTCCACGATATAAATTAAGGGGACGTCAGTTTTTTACGTCGCTTGTAAGCACTATTAAAAGATCTTAAGAAAATATCCTTTACAACTGATGTTTGGTCAGATACAAGTTGTGGGACTTCATTAGTTAGTTTGACTGCTCATGGTATAAACGAAGGTTTTGAAAGAGTAAGAATTATTTTGAAATGTGAAATAATGGAAGGCCGTCACACTGGTCAAGCTATTTCGACAAAACTTGAAACCATTCTTGAAGAATGGGGTATAAAACAGGACAATGTTCACTGTGTGGTACGCGATCGTGGTTGCAACATGATTAAAGCAATGCAGATATCTGGATTTACTGATTTTGATTGTGTGATTCATCAAATACAGTGTTGCATTAAAAATGTTATATTATCGGAAGAATGGGTTCAAGAAGTAATTGAAAAAGTGAAAAAAGTGTCAACACATTTTAATCATTCCCTAGTAGCACAAGATGAATTAAAAGCTATACAGGTAATAAGATTGAAGCAACCTCCAATATCAACAATACAAGATTGTCCCACTAGGTAAGCCAACGATTGTCTATAAATTAAAAAGTATAACTAATTTTCATTTCAGGTGGAACAGCACATTTTACATGTTGGAACGTTTTGTTAAAATAAAAGATTCTTTACTTCTATACTTAACTACAAAACAACTTGTGACCACTTCTGCACGTTACTTTGACAATATTAAAAGCTGAAAAAGATAGCTCAAATACGCCAGAAAATATCAAAGCACTTTTTGTTAAAGTTATACGAGTAATAAGTGAAAGATTTGGCGATTTAAACAGAAATTTACTATGTTCGATTTCCACGTACTTAGATCCCAGATATAAAACCAAATTTTTTAATAGTTTTGAAATAGAAGAAGTCGAAGCCACAATAGCTAATTTGTGCCAAATTCAAACGATTCATCAAGATAAAGATTGTAGTCCGATACATAAGAAAAGAAAAATTGATAAACAAATTATTACTAATTCTAGCTGTTGTTCTTCCAAACTACTGCAGTCAGTACAATCCGTTCTAAGTTCAAGTGAAAACGAGGCAGAAGATGACCAATTAATAACACTGAAAATTGTGCTCCAAAATTATATTAAAGAAAGAAGACTACCTTTAGAAGAAGATCCATTAATGTGGTGGCGACAAAATGGGTACAAATATACCGTTTTATTGCCGGTTGTTCGACAATATTTATCAACACCACCAAGCAGCTTTACCAGTGAACAGCTATTCAGTGGAGCATCGTTAATATACACAGATAAAAGAAAAAGTCTGAAAGGAGAGAAGGCATCAAAATTGCTGTTTTTAAAATATAATTTGCCTATAATAAATTATGAATATTAATTACTTTATTTGTGCATTAGATATTTTCAAGAAAATTTTAGCATGTAACTTTTTTCAACAACTCCGCATCCGTTAAGTCCGCATCCAAAAATCTGCTTACGCATCCGCATCCGCAAAATTAGAATTAAAAAATCCGGTTCCGCATCCGCATCCGTTAAACCCACATCCGTAACACCACTAATTTTGAGAGAATTGATTAAGGATTATGTAGTGTTTTTTTTACTTTTCATCTACTTGTTTAAAATGTTAATAAAAATTCGTTACATTTAAACTTGTATATCTTCCTTGATAAAAGAGATATCGAGATGATTCTTGAACAAAACTGTAGAGAAGGGTTGCTATTCTAACGTAATGTAAATGGAATGTAGCGGTTCTTTGTGATAAATTCCACAGGGTGTTGCAAAATCAGAAAAAAAACATAAACTTCTTTTTATATACCCCGTATATGGGTAAAGCGTTGACAATTGTCAGAAACCATCAACACATTTTTTCCTTAAAAATTAACCTATACCGTGAAGAAAGAATCATCAAAATACATCCGTTGATTCACAAAAAAAAGTACCTTTAAACTTAATGCATAATTTAAGTGGTGATAAGTAAGTGATTTTGGAGAGTAGTGTATATCTCGATGAATGAAAAAAATGAGTTATTAAAATTTAGTTATTAATAGAGGTATTAAACTCAATTAAAAGTTATTAAAATATTAATTAATTTTGTATAAAATATTAACGAATTTTTAAATTTTGTAATTTTTAATATAATAAAAATAAATAAACAAAACCTGATAACAATACAAAAATTAAAATTATGACAGTACAATTGCAGATTCTATTACATAAATCATCATTTGGTTGCATTAAATATTATTATTTGGTGTATGGCAGCAATATTATTTTACAGTATAAAATATTAATGAAATAATAAAACAACAAAAAAATAATATTTTTTTGATATGTATTTTTTTAAATTTTAATTATCAGGAAAATTACTAAAGTTAGATGCATGACAAACTTATTGTCAATTAAAGAGAACTTGATGGGCAATTCAAGCAGTATACGATATACAGATGTTGCATTTAAGCCCACTTTTACCAACGCCCAGTTAACTAACTAGCGGTAGTTATAGCGATTTTACGCGCTCCCATCGGCTAAAACCGCTTTTTAACTACTTCCTCTGTCCGAAAATAGTTGCTACATTTCAGTTTAAATTTTGTCCGGAAATAGTTGCTACAGATCAATTTGAAATTTGTCCGACAATAATATCTACATTAAATTTTATTATTATCTTATTAAACTTTATATATTTTTTTTTCAATGACAATCAACAGAGTATTTAGTAAACCAAATTATATTACTTAAGTTGAAAATACAAGAGACAATAACTTAAACTTATTTATAGAAGTACATTATACTAAGCAGTTAACAGTTATTCAAATATTCTTTTGCCGTTTTAACAGCATTTTCGTCACATTTTATGGACAATAAAGTCGAACTCGAATGATTACGTTTCATTCTCATTTTATTTATGTTTTAATTTATAATTGTTAGAACCTTTATGAAATAATGTACACTCCATTGCTTTTTGCAATGAAATAAATACATTGTCTACAGTTTCTCTATTTATACCCCAAAAGGACTTTCTCACTGCATCGATCAGTTCATCGATATTTTTTTGGGATAATTGATGTTGAACTGATTGAATTGAATTGAAAAAACCTAAATCCAGTACATTTAAGTCAGGACTGTTTGGTGGTTGACATTTCAGTTGAATATCCCAACCATCTGCACTGAATGCCTGGGTTAATGTAGGATCGTTACTGTACAATTGCGGTTTTGCATTGTCTTGTTGTATATATATATTGTATTTTTCCTAGAACAAACAGGCCATTTATTGCGTATTGCTGGAACTAAATTATGCAGAAACATTTTTCTTATTTCTTCTTTATTGACAGTTTCTACAGTTTTGGTTACTAAAGTGCCCTTAGCTCGATTCTTGCTGTTTCTTTTAGCTGGTGACGAAGCAACAAATGGCCAAATTCCTAATTTTCCATCAAAATATGCTTTCTTATGAAAATCCCAACGTGGATGAGCCACTGCTCCCATAAACATTACCTTTGTAATGAATTTTTTACTTTTACAGGGTCTATAAGGGTGTTCTTCTTCGGAAGATATGTAAAAACTGTTTTTAGTTCTAGTTAAGTAGAACCATTTTTCGTCAATATGTACATAATCTAGCAAGTCCTCAAAATACCCCGATGGCAATAAAATATTCAAACAAAATTCGATTCGGCGGCGTTTATTTTCTTCAGTCAGCAATGGTTTAACAAAACTAGTGATTCTTTTTATTTCCTTTCCTTTCTTTAATCTGTCATGCAATGTACTTTTTGGAATTTTACACGCATAACCTAACGACCTTACGGTCGTTCTTTTACATAAAGCCCTTCCTTTATGTATAGGAAATGTTTGAAATTTGATGGCGATAATCTTTCACTTTTCGACCGCATTTATTTTTCTTAGAATCTACGTTAATTGTTGAGTCATAGTTTTGGCATTCTTTAACTTGTTTCCACAATTTGGAAATAGTTGAACGGCTACAACAAAACTTACGTGCAGCAGCATTTATCTACCTCTTTTAAGTTTTTCGTCAGTCACATTTTGCAATAAATAATGCAAAATTTGCTTACGTTGATCGTACTAAATTCTCCACCCTTTTTACCATCTTTTTGACTAATTTCCGTAATATTTCTCACAATTTTTTAAAAGCAGCGGTTAAGTTGCTTAACCTTTCGGTACACGCACCGGACTCTCACTCCGGGTTCTGCACCCTCTATTGTTTAACAGAAAAGGCAACATTTTTACCGACATAATTATGTCATTTTAGTGTCAAAAATTTCTTAGTGTACAACACAGTAAAATACGAATATGAATACGATAGCGAAGAAAAATATTCTTTGAAGGTGAAGACTGAAGTTTTTCAAAAAATTTTGCAGACGGTAAGATGTTTTTTTTCCGTTCAAAATGGTTTCTTATCTGATTAGAAGAAACGAAGAAGATAATGAAAGCTGTAGAACATAAATGCCCCGAAAAATGTGCAGCGCATTCAACGCGGGCATTTATTTGCCTATCGCAAATTTTATGATAATAAAAAATTTTTTTAAATTATTGTCTTAAAAAGAATACAAATTAAAGTCTCTAGATTTATAAAGTACCGCGGCTTCCAGAAGACTGTTACTGCTTCTAGATGATTTAAAATACTTCCAGACGACTTACAATGCTTTCAGATAACTTGATATAGCATCTAGAAAACTTAAAATGTTTCCAGAAGACTTGATGTTGTTACCTCTAGATGATTTGATACTGTTTTAAGAAAACTTTATATTGCTTTCAGAAGACTTGAATTTCTGAACTGATATTTCTAGAAGACTTAAAATGATGAATTTACAGATGTCTTACAATGCATCCAGACGACTTACAATGCTTACAGATGACTTACAACGCTTTTAGAAGCCTTGATATTGCATCTAGAGGACTTGAAGTGTGTCCAGACGACCTACAATGCTTCCAAAGTACTTTATGTCGCTGTTAGAAGACTGAAGATGCTTCCAGAAGACTTGATATTGTATCTAAGAAACTTGATATGGTTTCTAGAATACTTGGAATGTTTCCAGAAGACTGATACTGCTTCTAGAAGACTTAAAATATTTCCAGATGACTTACAATACTTCCAGACGACTTACAATGTTTCTAGAACACCTTATACTTACTTTTAGAAGACTTGAAATACTTCAAAATTACTTGAAGTGCTTCCAAAAGACTGGATACTACTTCCAGAAGACTTGATACTGCTTCTAGATATTTTAAAATGCCTCCTAAAGCTTTGATACTGCCCCTATAAGACTTTATACTGCTTCTAGACGATTTCAAATGCTTTCAGAAGACTTGAGAAGTTTCCAAAAGACTTGATACTGCTTCTAGAAAATTTTAATAATTAAGAATCGATACTGCTTCTAGATATTTTAAAATGCTTTCAAAAGATTAGATATAGCCCCTGTAAGACTTTATACTATTTCTGGAAGATTTGAAATGCTTTCAGAAGACTCGAGAAGATTCCAGAAGACTTGATACTGCTTCTAGATGTTTTAAAATGCTTCCTAAAGGCTTGATACTGTTCCTGTAAGACTTTATACTGCTTCCAGAAGATTTCAAATGCTTTCAGAAGACTTGAGAAGTTTCCAAAAGACTTGATACTGCTTCTAGAAGATTTTAATAATTAAGACATGATACTGCTTCTAGATATTTTAAAATGCTTCCAAAAGATTAGATATAACCCCTGTAAGACTTTATACTGTTTCTGGAAGATTTGAAATGCTTTCAGAAGACTCGAGAAGATTCCAGAAGACTTGATACTACTTCTAGAAGATTTAAAATGGTTACAAAAGTCTCGATATTGGCTCAGGTAGGCTTAATATTGCTTCTAGAAGATCTAAATTGCTTCCAAAACATTTGGAATGCTAACAAAAGATTTGATATTGCTGTCAGAATACTTAACATTGCGTCTATAATTCTTGAAATGCTTCCAGAAAATTAATTTATTTGGTGCCAATCGTATTTTCATTGCAAATCTTTCTTAATGCTCCCAGACTTCTAAACGATAAATCTTCTTTCATGAAATCCCGGCATGAACCCGGAATATACTGGGACTGGACTGAAACTGAAATGTACAAGTATCTTAAAATTGAGATACCATTCCTAAGATGACTAATTGTTTAATTGTTAAGATTTCAAGGCATTAAAGATGGTATTTGCACCTCCTAGCGGTCATCTCAGAATCCTGAAAATAATTTCCTGTATTTTCTCTTAGCCACTTTAGTCATAAAGTTTTTTTCCTGCAAGTCTGCTGTCAAATAATTTTCAGTATTTTCTCTTAGCCACGATTTTATGATTAATAAAATCTTTTCCTGCAAGTTTAACTATCGACTTACCTCTGTACTCTTACCTTAAACTTGCAATCTTTTAGCAATTTGCAACCGCTGGTTCAGCGGACCGCAACCATTCAAGTTAACATTTTTTTTAAATATATCCGTTCTTGTCTACGAAAAAAGGACTTACTTTCGAAAATAAGTTTTGGTCAGTTTCATTTCGTCAGTTTCTAGTTAGTTAATCCCTTTTTTCTGTATTTGCCGATGTTGAAGGACGTCAAAGTATTATTTCAGATCAGAATGTTGTCGTTGTTAATGACGTTAGTTGCTAGTTTCAGATTTCTAAATATATAATACTGTAGAAGTGAGTTTGTAAATATAATTATATTGGACATTTTATTACTGATTGCACAAGTGAGGAATAATCTTGGGATTAAATGAGAACACAAGCTGAGTAACTCATCTCCACAAAGCTCGAAATCAAGTAGAGGATTATCAAAATTTATGTGGAAATACAGATGGCTCAAACGGTTCGTCGTTTTAACTACACTGAGGTCACTCTGGAAGTGCTGCCAATGAAACGGCAGATGAGCTAGTGCTAAAGCGTTTTTAGGACCAGAACCAGCAATTTGTGTAAGATTTACGATACCCAAATAGAGGATTCGAAGAATTCTGCAGCTAACTGATTTATCTTTAGATCGTCAGTGGTACATCTAACACAATCTTCGTAGCTTCATAAGCGCAGGTTTTTGAAAGTAAGTATGGGTGCTGGATAGTGAAAAAACTGAATTGGGAAAAGATTCAAACGACGAATGACTGTTCTCAAAACAAAAGTGACATGAAAAACGTCCATGTATCTGGCGCCTATGGTTAATTTGCAATAGAAATGCCTTATATCAACAGTGCTTACACCTTCACAAGCAATATTTGGTCTATAATTGAAATTTTTTGAAATGAACATTTTGTATCCTAGCAGTATTTGGTATTTTGGAAGCAAAATCAAATTGTATTAACAATTTCGTGCCTTTTGCAATAAAAATGTCTTCTTTAAGACTTTGCATTTTCAAACATTTTTTTGCCAGTAGTTTTACAAACGGTATCAAGTCTTTTGGAATCATTTAAAATCTTCTAGAAATAGTATCAAGTCTTTCAGCTGCAGTATAAAATCTTGTGGAAGCAGTTCAAGCCTTCTGAAAGCTATGTTAAGGCTTCTAGAAGCATTATCAAGTCTTCCAGAGGTAGTATCAACATTTTTGAAAGCAGTTCAAGGCTCCTGGTATCTTATCAAGTTTGTTTTAAGCAGTATCAGCCACCGAAGAAACGAAAGGTGAAGTTTAATATTGGTCTCGAATCGGGGGCGGAGCAAAACGTTTTTCTCACACATAAACTCCCTATTCGTACACCTGGTCACTGACATGCTGTCAAATCACCATTTTGGCTCGAATCGTTTGAATACATAGATATCATGAACCGCGGTACTTTAGTAATCTAGGGAGTTTAATACAAATCTCTTATTTGGCAAAGAAACCCGGACTCTCAGTCCGGTGCGAGCACTCACGTCAAAAAAAAAAAAAATGCGCGTGTACTGGAGGGTTAAATATTCAAATTTAACATTTGACAGTTACTTATCACAAATCAAATACGATAGTTAAGTTGTATTTTGGACATGGCATACTTTGATTATTATATTTTCAGTCCATTGAATACAATACATCACTTTACCTGTAAATATTTACAATATTTATTGCATTGAACTGAAATGTAGCAACTATTTTCGGGCAGAGGTAGTATAAGGTAAATTTATCAAGAAACCAGCAAAAGTAAGCGAGCTTTAGAAAACACTGTATCTCCCTACTACTTTAACTATAATCTGACAGAGTTTCAAGATAAATTCGGATTTGTTTTTTAAATTCAAACTAAACTCAATTCAACTAGTATAGTAGCTGAAACGAGTCACTTCTCGCTAAAAAGAACTTTTCGGCCGTCTTTAAAGTCGGCCGAGACACTTCTTCCATAAAGTTTAAATAGAAGAATAAACTTCCATAAATTTGTGACTGGTAACATACGGAGAATAAAACCTGCTTGACGTTCTTTTTAGCCTAAAGCTACCTTTGACCCTTCCATGTGCTAAATAACTGCTTTAAGTAGTTTAATTTACAAATGGATTGAGTTTAGTTAGTTTGGGTTTTGTTAAAATAAAAGTCATCCTCGATGACTCGAAAGATATCGAGGATATTAATTTAGATATTAATAAATAAGAATGGAAAGTTGACTTAAAGGCCTTAAACGTGTTGCAACAAAATCTTCCAATGAAGGCGAAGGTTTAACAGCAGTATGGAGTCAGGAAGATGTAGCAATTCCAGGTCAAAGTAGTGATATAACGACGTTAAGCTCTACGGTTTCAAAGCCGAAGAAAAGAAAATATAATATATCAGTCATATATCAGTTTCCGATTTTTTGATTCCAAAGTCTCACCTCTCTGATATGTAATAAACTGCTTCCTAATAGTTCTTCGGTAACCGTCAATGAAAAGGCTACGAAGGCATCGTATTTAGTGAGCTATCGCATTGCGCAGGCAGGACACTATCGCCGAGAATTTGATTCAACCGTGTATGGTGGACATAACATAATATATGCTCGACAATAAATCTGCAAAGCAACTTTCTAGTGCACCCTTATCTAGCGATACTGTTTCTCTGAGAATACACGATCTAGCAAGGTGTGTCAAACAAGAATTAATTACACGTCTATAAAAAACACAATTCGTCTTGCAAATGGATGAGTCGACCGATGTCGCTGGTCTGGCCTTATTGCTGGTTATTGTGAGATATCCATATGACCGTTCTTTTGAAGAAAACATGTTTATGTATTCACCGCTGTCTACGAACACTACCGGAGATGAAATTTTTAATAAATTAAACACATTTTTTGAAGATAACAATATTAGTTGGAACGATTGCATCGACATTTGTACAGGCGGAGCCAAGGCGATGACTGGCAGAACAGCAGGAGCAGTGTCACGAATAAAAAATAAAGCGCCTAATTGTAGCTCCAGCCATTGTATCCTGCAAAGCAGGCACTTTGCGACAAAAAAAGTGTCGCGAAAATTAATTCTCGATGAAGCGGTGAAATAATCTATTTCATCAAATCACGACCACTGCAATCCCGATTGTTTTCATTATTATGTGAAGATTATGGCAGCAAACATAAAACATTGCTTCATACAGAAGTTCGATGGTTATCTTGGGGTAAAATTTTAACAAGGGTATTTGAACTTAGAGTGGATTTATAAACGTTCTTTACAGATATTTCTTTTAATTTCAAAGACCGTTTGTATCATAAAACTTGGTTGTTCCGACTGTCTTTCATGGCGGATATCTTTCAAAATTTGAACGGATTGAATTTATCATTACAATGTAAAGAGACAAGAATGGTCTCTAACAAAATTGCCGCCTTCAAAAAAATATTTTTGGATTATTTGCGTTGGAAAGAAAGATATAGAAAGCTTTAAGTCACTCAATGAGCTTGTTAGCGATAGCGACTCATATCAGAAATGTTTCGAAATGATACATTTGAAGAATTGGTCCAATATCTCACTGTAATGCGCGCATCTTTTGAGATGTAAATGTCATCAGACGCAAGTATGCAGTCATTGTTCAAAACGACGTCTCTCAACGATTTTTGGGTCAGAATCCCAGATGAATATCCAATGCTTGTCAAAATGGCCCTGAATGTTCTTCTCCTGTTCCCAACAACATACTTGTACGAAACAGGATTTTCAACCTATGCAGCTACGAAAACAAAATACCGCAATAGACTGGACGCCGAACCTAACATGAGACTTCAACCATCTCTTATCAAACCTGACATCAACCAATTGATGAAAAACAAGAAACAGATTCATACCTCTCATTAGATTCTTCAACATTTTTACATTTCGCTTTCCAAAAAGGATCAGTTACAAAAAAATTTTGAGAACCGCTGTCTTATATCATGAATATTACTTAGATAATTTTAGATTCTATTATTAATCGTAATCAATTATTCTATAGAATTACTCTTAGATAATATTTAGGACGACCGATATCTTCGAAATCAACCGAGATGTTTCTTCCATAAAGTTTAAATGGAATAGACGTCCTCCGTGGTATTCTTTTTAGTTCGAAGCTACCTTTGAGTTCTCTCATGTACTAATTAACCATTATAAGTATTTTTTTGTAGTTTATAGCTGAATTGAGTTTTGCTGGGTTGAGTTCGGTTCCAATAAAAGTCGTCCTCGATGTCTTTTCAATTCTTGGACGCCTGACGACTTTGAAGACGTCGGTCGAGCCACTTATTGTTCTTAATTAAGAAGTATTCTTGGCCAACTTCGAAGACGTCGGTCTCCTTACATATTATTTGAACATTGAATATCTCAAGAACTATGACTTAGTAAAATATACAGTTTTATAAACATATTTAGTTGTAGTCATATGATTAAATACAGGGTGTGGCACTTAAGACGCCTCGGACCATAGCTCCTTTACGATAAAAGCTGTCGAAAAAATCTAAGAGCAAAGTGGTGCATAATTACCGCCGCTATGTTTCAAAAATTTTTCTAATCATCAGTGGCGTACCAAACTTATGTTTTTTTTTAATGGAATGCCCTATTTTTTATTGCAGATTTGGAAAGAGTTCGAAGAGTACTTCTTTTTTTATCCATCATGTTATTAACTATAGTGGTTTCGTGTTTATAACCCCTTCTTTCAAAACTGCGCCCCATTTTTGACATTTTTTTGTAGAGAAACTAATTGACGCCGGCGATTAAATTTTGAATTGAAGAATAGGTTAAGACCTCGTTTACCTTAAAATAATTCTTTTTCGGGTAATTTATGGAAAATTTTTTTTGATTGATCTTCATCATTTTTTTCGAAAATTTAAAATGTACCCCTCTAAAAAAATTACTACGTTGTGTAGTCAAAACTCTAAATTTTCCATTGGTATATAAAAAATCACACATTGCATAACAAAATTTCGGAGAAAAAAGGAATTTCATCGCAAATGTTGGGAAACGTTTTCCATTCCCAAGTGTGAACAAAAGATAAGAAAACAAAAGATATGTAATTGTCAAAGTCAGGGTACGCTTTCTTGATAGGTATAAATTAACGACGGAATTTTATTTATTATTACAATCCATTAGATGGTGCTGCCTACACAATTCGTTAGCAATTTGCAATCTACGTTTGCAACCATTAAGAATTAATTGTCATAATTGATTTTTGTTTTATTTCATTTATGTCTACAGTAATTGATAGTAGCGTGCAAAGGTAATATCAAAGAAATTGTATAACTGGAGGTGCATAAAAACATAAGAAATTAAAGGTAACGCCCGATATTTATGAGTATTCACGTTTTCACGGTTTTCACTCATTGTCGGTCCAGAAAGAAACTTGCAGAGATCAGGCAGTCCGGCCGACGATCAATGAGTATTTGCGAAGAAATGAATTGCTTGCAAAAATTTTGTTACGTACTATGGAGGCATATGATGAAGACGGCGTGTCCAAGAATATGACAATGTTTCCTCCAGTAATCGTTGGTAATCATTGTTTAAAGAGAAAAAAAATAAAACTTATTTAATAAACCATTGTGGTTTTTATCAATTAAAGTTAGAAGTAGAAATCTGAATATACATATTTATATACAAAATATATAAATATGTAAGCTATATAGCATTCAAATTTCGGGGTTTATTGAAATTACTTTTATAACAATCCCCTAGGTGGCGCAATTTTTAACGTTGTCCTTAAAATAGAGGGGAGAAATGCTTCTATATAAGTATTAAATATTTTCTATGGTCAAAGTAATTTATTAGACGCCAGCAGCAGTCATAAGTCATTTTTGATAAACGTTCTAAAAATGTTCCGAACTCAAGAGGAAATGGTTGAGATGATATTTATTCTTGGAGAATGTAACAAGAATTGTTTCTTGGCGTCACGAGTGTACGCTGTCAGATACCCGCACAGGGCACATCCAAATGAACGTGCGTTTAAAAAAGTGTTGGAGAGATTCACTACTACGGGAAGTGTGAAACAGCCAAGGAAAGTTAGAAAGAAGGCAGTTTTGACCGAAAATAATTACCTGCAAGTTCTGGAGGCAGTTATTGAAGATCCTCATACCAGTAACCGTGATATTAGTAGGAATCACGATACTTCAACACAATCCGTATATCGTGTTCTTAAAAAGTACAAATTTCGTCCATTTAAGATTCAACTGCACCAAGAATTGCAACCTCAAGATTTGCATGCCAGGCAAGATTTCTTTATGTGGGCTATCAACAAAATTGAGCAGGAGGAATCATTTCTTATGCGTGTATTATTTTCTGATGAAGCAACGTTCCATAGAAATGGGCATGTCAATCGCCACAACTATCATTATTACGCCGATGAAAACCCACACGCCATGAGAATGGTAAACCACCAGCAAAGATGGTCTCTGAATATTTGGGGAGGCATACTTGGAGAACTCTTTTTGGGTCCTTATTTCATCGAGGGGCATCTGAACAGCAACAGTTATTTGTGGTTCCTTCGCGACGACTTGGATGATCTCTTGGAAAATGTCCCTCTAGCGGCTCTACGACAGATAGTTTTCCAGCACGATGGAGCTCCTGCACATAATAGCCGTTCGTTCGGGAATTTCTCGATGAAACGTTTCCGAACTCCTGGATTGGTCGTGGGCGTCCTGTGAGGTAGCCGCCAAAATCACCAGACTTCACTCTCCTTAACTTTTTCCTTTGGGGCCATATCAAAGACGAGGTTTACAGAACGTTACCAACTACAGTCGAGGATGTGAGGGGAAGAATCCGCGCGGCTTTCAGCTGTATATCACCAGAAGTCCTCCGGGCAGTGTCTAGAGCAGCCATGTCCAACCCAAATTACTCTTCGGCCCAAAATTTAGGAATATACAATTCACTGGGCCGCCACCCACCTGAACAAGAAAATTTCAATTCTAGCAGACACTCGCGCAAACTACTATACACAAACTAGCATGTACACAGATATACACAATAATATATAGGTATTTCAGTAAATTACAACAGATATTTAATGTGAAGCTTGTTTATTTATTTTATTTGAAATTTTTTTTAATATCAACTTCTAATTTTGTTATGGCACAACGTAACTGATTCGTCAAATTTGCGTCGGTGAGCCTGTTACGGTCTTTGGTTTTGACTAATTTTAATCTAGAAAAAAATGACTCACAGAGATATGTTGTGCCGTTTGCTGCCACAATACACATAGCTAATTTTTTCAAATTAGGAAATTTATCTTCCTGGATATATTTTCCATAAAAGTCGACTATATTGATGTCCTCAAACCTTAATTTCAATTCTGAGTTGGACTACAGATCGATAAGTTCCAGTTGTAAATAACCTGGAGCTGAATTCACATCAATATTAAATGGACAATTAAAAATATTGAACATTTGTTCAAATTTTTCTAGGTAGGCAAATCTTTTTTCAAATTCCTCAAGCAAATCTTTAATATTATACGAATATTCGGAAATCGGTTTATTTTCCATTTCGAAATCATTTAAGTGGGGGATATGGGTGGCATTATTCGATTTCAGTTAATTTTGAAAATATTTTAATTTAGCAATGAATGTCTTTATGTCTTGATAGCAATTTGTAATTAATTTATTTTCTCCTTGAAGATTCTGATTTAGTTCAATTAATTTAGTTGTGATATCTATTAAGAAACACAAATCCAACAACCATTTTTCATCGTATAATTGTGGAACGTCTTCGCCGTTCTCATTCATGAAAATTCTAATTTCTTCCCTGAGGTTCCAAAATCTTAATAAACATTTTCCACGACTCAACCATCGTATTTTGGCGTAATATATTAGGTCACAGTACTCGGACTCCAGTTCGCGAAGGTATTCTTGAAACTGGCGGTGTTTTAATGAATTATTTTTTATTTTGTTAATAATATTAATGACAACTGACATCACGTGAGACATATTTATGACTGAGCACATAGATTTTCTATATGTAAAAAACAATGACAAATAAATAAATCCAAAAATGATGTATTTGGTCCCAAGCTTTCAATATGTTTGCAAATTAATTATGTTTTTTCCTATCATTGATGGTGCTCCATCGGTTGTAATACCAATCAGTTTTTTTAAATCTAATTGTCGATCTTCCGCGCTTTTTAGAACAGCATCTTTAATATCTTTGCCCGTTGTTGTATCCTTCAGACTCACAAGATCAAGGAGTTCTTCTGTTACTTTCAGCTTATTATCAACTCCGCGAATAAATATAGCAAGTTGTGATGTATCCTTTATATTGGTTGTTTCATCCAAAGCTAATGAGTAGTACACAAATTGTTTGGTATGTTCATTAAGGTTTAGGGAAATTTCATTGGAAATATCATCAACTCTACGTACAAAAGTTTGATGAGACAGACTTATTTGTTTATAAATATCAACTTTTTCCGGGCTAATATCTTCAGCTGCAGCAATTAAACATTCTTTGATGTATTCTCCATCCGAGAAAGGTTTCATTTTTTTAGCAATAATTTGAGAAATTTTTAAACTTGTACTGACAATGTCGTTTGATTGTTGATTTTGTTTTTGAAACACATTTTGTTGAGACTTTAAGTTAGCTTTAAGTAAGTGTAATTTGGCCTTGCGTTCACCACGAGAAAGTACAGAAAGTTCCGTATGTTTTTCATAATGTTTTCGTATGTTATAAGTTATAGCAGTAACCGTTTCACGACAAACTAAGCATAAAGCATTATTTTTTACTTGCAAGAAAAAGTAGTCATCTTCCCAATTATTTTTAAATTGTCTGTTTTCATCTTCTAGTTTTCTTTTCTTCCTACCCGACACCGCATGTCAATATTATGGACAATTTTATTTATTCTGGTATAATTAAAGAAACGAATAAATTTTTGTAGGACTGCAAATTAAAATAAAATATTACTTACTTTTATTTTCACAACCTTTTTAAAACAATAAGTTTATCAACTCTGTGATTAATCAACTCTCTACGAAGAACTCGCATAAACTGAAGGGACTAGAAAATTTTATGATTCAATCCACTTTTGAGCGAAACAGGGGAATACCCGACAAATCGGACAAATTCGCAGTTACGTATCTCCGAATCTACGTAAGTCGGGTTTACGTAGGTCGAGGTATTTACTGTATTCGTAAACATCGGGATTCGCTATTATACAAATTATTTTTTTAACATCGTCATTGCAGCCACCTCGGCGGCGGTGTCAAAAAAATTAAGATGAAAGGTTCTTCCCAATATATTAAGCTATGTGTTTACCAAATTTGGTGAAATTCGGCCAAGGAATAACTGAGTAAAATCGGTATATAGGTACCCACATACATACAAGATTCCATTTTTATATATTAAGATATAGGAGTTTTATAAAACGTCATTCGTCAAGTAATAAAAATTATTTGTATTATCGATTATTAAAGTTTAAATATTAATTTGTGCGATTTCCTTTTTTTGTTATCGGGCCGCACAAAAATCGCAATCGGGCCGCAGGCGGCCCGTGGACCACCAGTTGGACATGGCTGGTCTAGAGCCTGTGAGTCGAGGTTGCGGTTATGCATCCAGCAGGAAGATCGTCATTTCGAACATTTAGTTTAAGTTGTTAAATTCTGTTCATCTGCATTTTTTATATCATGTTGCATAAATACATATTATGTATGTATGTAATACTTAGGAACGGAACACGTTTCCCGCCATTTGTGATGAAATTCCTTTTTTTCTTTTATACCAATGGAAAATTTAGAGTTTTGGCTGTAGAACGCCGTAATTTTTTTAGGGGGTGCCATTTGAATTTTTCGAAAAAAATGACAACATGGGAAAATCAATCGTCGATCAATCTCACGAATTGAGGGTCTTAACCTGTCCCTCAATTCAAAATTTAGGCGCCGGCGTCAATTAGTTTCTCTACAAAAAAATATCAAAAATGGGGCGCAATTTTGAAAGAAGGGGGTATAAAAGCGAAACCGCTAAAGTTAAGGGTATAACATGTTAGATAAAAAAAGAAGTACTCTTCAAGCACTTCCCAAATCTGCAATAAAAAAATATGGCATTCCATTAAAAAAACGCAAGTTTAGTACGCCACTGATGATTAGAAATATTTTTGAAAAATAGCGACGGTAATTATGCACCACTTTGCTCTTAGATTTTTTTCGGTAGCTTTTATCGTAAAGGAGCTGTGGTTCGAGGCGTCTTAAGTGCCACACCCTGTATATTGGAGTCTAAATAGTTTTAGGTAATAGAAAGTGGTAAATCGAACAACTTTTATATAAATCATTTTTTGTTACCCAAACTATCGTCGTCCGGATATTAATAAGTCACCTGTATATATTTAAATCTACTTCTTTTATACGAAAGAAAGATTAAGTCTTTCATTAATATTGATTTCATCACGTATTAAATAAGTTGCTTAAGGAATAATTTGGAATAGAAAAAGGCAGTAATTGGAACAAGCTATTATGGCAGATTTCTGGAAGAATAGTTAGTACAATACAATAATACCACATTCCAACTAATCTGATCAGCATTAATTTATTAAATATAACAGAGCAAGCACATGGTACTTTTAACTTAGTTTATGACTTTTTTACCATGTTGGTCTTTTCCCATTCTCAATTATAAAAATCCTACAAATTTAGATTATGTTACAATAACCTATATTTGTAACTCTAAATCAGATATCCTATATCATATATTTTAATATATTAATTATGTATTTGTATCTTTCTTTTTTATTTATTCTTCTTAAAATCCGAATTGGAACCAATAAAAATTATTGCACTGTAATGTTTTGAACTGGAACATGTTCTTGGGATATTGGATCACCTTTAACTTGAGGCTAAAACGCAGTAATAACAATAAAAGAATTGCAGTGATATTCTAAGAGCCATAAAACTCACCATAACAAATAAATACTTTGGCAATCTCCTCTCTATTAATAAATTCAACTGTTCCTGTCTCAAAGCGGGTCCTTCTGTGCTATTTTCGGGTATATTGAGCAATAACCGTGGTAATCCAACACTTCCAGCAGTAAGCGGGTACAAATTGTATTCTATGATTTTCTCGGAATTCGGTAGAATATGAATTTGTGCCTGAAATAAAATAATCAAGATTTATGTACGTTTAATTTAAGAAAATATTTTCCACACCTGCTTATAGCCGGCATACATAAACACATCGTTTCCCTCCATACTCAAATCTAATTGAATTAATTGGTGGGATTTGTTTATAAAATGATATAAAACCAATAATGGAGTTCTCACAAGGCCGTGTTCGGGTAATGTTAATTTCATATCTAAAGGCATCCATTCGATCGGCAAACCAGATAATGTTATTTCGGTGGTTGTTGAGAATCCATTTAATCGGTTCCATTTTATTTTGTATTGGCCGATATCGGTGTGTTTGTCGGATTGTCGTTTTGGGTTGACTAAATAAATTTCTGTTCCGCTTTCTTTTTCGTTTAATTTTATTCCTTTCGTTTGACTTTCTAAGGTTGGGTCTGAATTTTCGAAATTACTCGTCTAAAAATTATTTATTAAATTGATTGTTGGAAATAATTCACGAGCACACTCTATATACTCTGAACGTGTATATATAGCATAATGAAATTTCATATGGCAGTATACTATACTAAAATAGTACAACTTACCCTCTCACATGGAGAACGGTGCAAAACTATTATAAGAGGATGAAGCAATGGTGAAAGTATTCCCTATATGCGATATATATGGCTTAGGGTCTAAATAAGTTTTCAAGAAAATAGCTATTAAAGATAAAACATTCTTTTCGTCAGTTTTTCGTTAGTTATTCTCTTTTTTCTGCTCAAAAGTCAAAGCCTCGGTATATTATTGTTATTAATCACATAAGTTGCTACAACATTATGTTATGATAAGGTGTGAGAGAGTTGGCAGAGGCGGAGGAGTGTGATGTTATTTCGTAATACCTTTCGTCACGAGATGATTAAGGTGGGGGAATGTATTGAGCAGGTGTGGTTAAAGTTCAATTTTTTTCAACTTTGTTTGTTGGTAGATATTATAGACCACCTCAATTAAATAGTAAACAATTTTTGAATGCTGTCGAAGAAGTTTATACAACATGCTTGTCGGAGTCGGAAAATGTTTTCTGCTTGGAGGATTTTAATATTGATATGTTGCGATACTCCTCTTGATCTCATAATTACGAGTAATACAGGTATTCTTAGGTCTAGTACAGTATTACCTCGGGATGTTTCTGATCATGACATCGTTCAGTTTGACATTGAGCTACTTGTGATGCAAGCGCAGTCTAAGAAGATTATTACCCGATGTTTAAATTCCATCGATCAGCATCTCTTTGACTTTGATTTACAGCATTTACCATTTCATTTTATCTTCAAAACAGCTGATATAAATGATAAATTGGATTATTTCTATAACATGATTCAGCAGCTATTTGATAAACATGCTCCTTTAATTTCAAGAAGGGTAACAAAACCGTTAATACCAAATATCTAATGCGTCTAAGAGATAATGTTAAATTGAAATACCGGAGACCGAAACTGGATTCAGATTGGCGGTATTATAAAGAGCTTTGCAATTTTATTACAGGAGTTATCCGTAATGAAAAAAAAACCTATTTCCAACACATTGTTTCTATGGCCAATTCGCGAATGCTATGGAGGCAGTTTGAAAGGGATGGTATCCATTCTGGTCCACAGTTAATTATACCTGAACATTTAAAGGATCCTAATGTATTGAATGATTATTTTGATTTTGTTGACTCGGTCCCCGTGGTTTGTACTGCTCCGCCTTCTTCTCATGATTCTGTACCACATAGAGTGTTTTCCAATAATAATTTTAACTTAAAATTAGTTAGTGATATTGATGTGCTAAATGCGGTATACTTTATGTGACCATACGTCCCGTTCTTCTGTTAGTAGTCCCATCGTCCCGAATAAACTCTAAAACGTCCCGTTTTCATAATCACATAAGTGCATAAATCTCATAAAGTATCTAGCTGTATTTACACAGCTTTTTTTATTAGTAATATTTCGTTTCTTTATTTTGGAGACTTATACCAAACATGCCTAAATGTAAGTGTACATTTTTTTGAAACCTGAAGGGGGTAAATAGAAAAAGTGTAAACAATGTTTATACAAAACCGAGCACATTGTTAGAACAAGAACTAATAGGGATTGGCTGTGAAGCTCATAATGTTCACAATGCAATTAAAACTGCCGATTGCTTACCAATTGATTTAGATTGCATTATTGTCAAAATTTACTTTTTTAATATTTATAATATACGCATTGAAACTGTAAAAGAATTCTATGACTTGATAGGTACAGAGTATAAAAGAATGTTGTGTTACAATAAATCTAAATGGCCTGTACTTGAAGAGTGCTTAAAATGTTTGTGAGATTAGAAAAAAAAAATTTTAGATTGCTAATCTAAGAAAATAGTCTTCTAATAGGCATTCATTCTAATAGTTACTCTTCTAATAATTAGTCATCTAATGCTCGAATATATTGAAGTTGTTTTTTGGCAATCCCAGCTCCGAATGCTGGTTACATTTTGTGCTTGCTCAAGAAGTTGGTTTTCACCAAGCCGTTTCAAATACCGAAGGATAAAATATATCAGCAATGGATGTGAATGTAACGAACCATTTAAAAGATAACTTGTCTTTAGAAAAATTCAACTTTTATCCCGCACGTTACACGAAACTTATTAGCAAAATTGATCAAAATTAGAGAAATTATACTCGACTACTTTATTCAAGCAGTTAGCCCAGACTGCCTGAAAAAAGTAATCGGGGACTATGTCCACGAAAATAGAAGCATAGAATAATTACAATTACTACAATTAGTAGTTAAGTATCTAATTATAGTATAGCTTCGCTAATTCAAATCAATGAAAACCAGTTGAACTCAGATGATGGAAGCATACATTATCTGCTGTTTATGTTGCAATACATGTAATATACTAAAACTTTTAATATCTTCCTCACTTTTAATTCGGTTATCACAACTTCTTTGTGGAAAAACAGCCTTATTTGTTGCAGCATAACATTAAATTTTTTTAGTTGTTGAACGGACAGTGGAATGATACAATCAGGTTCTTCTTAGTCAGCTGATTATCGAAATACACATCTCTACCATTTTGCTAATAAATTGCAAAGATTTACACACCTTAGAAAATATGGACTCAGCATTTTTGATAGAAATGCTATTCAGAGTTTTGGAATTTTCGTCTTTCTCCGCAGATAGAACGAATAGTCTTTTCCGATTAGCGAATCTTTTACTAATTTGGATTACAAGGGATTATGTCATGGGCAAATTTTACATTTTTCAATTTTATTCATATTACCAGGGAATTCGGATTTGGGGTTGTACGAAGTAGCAAAGCTTTGCTGTACTTCTTTAACTACCTAATAAGATGCAGTTGTAATGCCTAAGGAATTGGGTTGCACTCTCTAAAAATGTCTGATAAAACAAGCAAAGTTTTACAAACAGTATCTAGCCTTTAATTGGTAGTTTTTAAACTTTTGATATGATGATGTTGTATTTTGCCAACAGTATTTGATATTTTGGAAGGAAAATTAAATTTTATTAATAGTCCTTCACTTTTTACCATAAAAATGTCTTCTGCCAGCAGTATTTAACCTTTAATTAACAGTTTATGGACTCCTTACGTAAAGATTGTGCATTTTGTTCAATAGTATTTAATATTTTCAAAGCATAGTCAATTGGTTCATCAACAGTATCCAGTTTTTACAAATAGTTTTACAAGTAGTATCAAGTCCTTTGGAAGCATTTTAAGTCTTCCAAGGGCAGTATCCAATTTTCTGAAAGTAGTATTAATTGATATCTAAAAACAATATCAAGATTTCCGGAAGTAGTATCAAGTTTTTTAAAAGCATTTCAAGTCTTTTGGAAGCAATAACAAGCCATCTAGAAGCAGTTCAAATCTTCTGGAAGCAATATCATGTCTTCTAGAAGCAATATCAAAACTTCTGGAAGTAGTATCAGGTTTCTTAGATGCATTCCAAGTCTTCTAATATCATTTCAAGTCTTCTCGGAGCATTTCAAGTCTTTTGAAAGTAATAACAAGCCATCTAGTAGTTCAAATCTTCTGAAGGCAATATCAAGTTTTCTAGAAGCAATTCAAGACCTATGAAAGCAGTTTTTCAAGTCTCCTTGAAGTAATATTAAGTTTTCTATAAGCAATGTTAAGTCCTCTGGAAGTAGTGTCAAACTTTCTAGAAACATTTTAAGTCTTCTAAAAGTATTTTCAGTCATCTGAGATCATTTCAAGTTTTCTGAAAGCAATATCAAGACTTCTAACAGCAATAACAAGTCTTCTAGAAGCATTGCATGTCTTTGGGAATATATCATATTTTGTAGAAGCTGTATTAAGTTTAACTTAAAACCAAATTTTAATAATTTTAGACTGTACCTGATTATCGACAAAAGTACCTAGGGTTGTCCCGTTTTCAGTCGAAATAAAAACGGTCACGTTAGGTATACTGTATATCCGCTAAGGCAGCTGTTTGTGATGGCATTGATATGTTCATGGGTCTATCCATGTCCATCCATGATGGCCTTATATTTGCGTCGTGTATTGTTCACTTGGTTAATGTACGTATTAAGCATTCAGTTTTCCTAAGGGCTGGAAGACATCATTGGTTAAGTCTCTCCCTAAGATAATAACCCCTGTGGAGGTCAAGGATCTTAGACCAATTCGCTTATTGTCTATTTTGTCTAAAGTTTTTGAAAAAAATATTTTTAAGCAGCTATACGATTACGTCCAAGTAAATGATATATTGCCAGATTTTCAGTCGAGATTACGCCAGGGACTTAACACTACGACAGCTTTGTTAAAGGTGACCAATGATCTTCTAAAGGCCCAGGATTTAAAGTTGAATACCATTGTAGTATTATTGGATTTTAGTAGAGCGTTCGAGACTGTTGATTGTGATGTTTTGTATTTGGTTTTGCAATATGTGGATGTAGGGAGTGAGCTGGGGCAGTTGCTTCGACGTTATCTTAGTGATAGGTTACAAGTCGTAAAGATTGATGGCTGCCTATCAGAACCTAGATCAATTAACACAAGGTAGTATCTCGGGCCCAATACTGTTTTCGTTATATATCTCTGAACTTCCGTGTATGTTAAGGCATGTAAAGGATCACATGTATGCAGATGATTTGCAGCTATATATATCATTTGAACCGTGGGATTATGAAGACGCTCTCCACAAGATGCAGCAGGATTTGGATGGTATTTATAATTTTGCATTGAGACATGCGCTTACTCTTAATGCTGGCACGTCATCGGTAATGTTGTTTGGAGATCGATGTGAGGGATTGGTTGAGCATGTACGACTAGAGATCGGGGAGTTACAATACCATTGATTGCTGAAGCATTTAGAATTTGGGTTTAGTTATGGACAGCAAATTAAGGTATAAGAAGCAACTTTCGAAATACGTTTCCATTTCCTACTTGCAAATGCGAAAGTCATTTCCTTTGAAAAATTTATTACCTTCGTCAGTGCAAAATTCTTGTTTACGATACATATATGAAATCTTACAAATTAGAACATTTAATAGGTTTTAGGTCACCACGATATCTCTATAACTTGAGTCAATTCCGTACGGATGTACATGCGATTAACACTTCGATTCCGAGGCCGTCTCTCTCCAGCGGTCCATAGACTTTCAATTTTTCAACTTTCTTTCTCATACCAAACATATGCAATGTTTAATAATATTAGCGATGATGTAAAACAACTTTCACATCTGCAGTTTAAGAAAAGAGTTTTTCACTCATTGTTTCAACGGCAGTGTGAACTCGGGGCTGGATAATTATTAGGCCAATTTAAATTCATTGTTGTTATATGGGGATTTAATATGGGGTTAGATTGAGCAGCTACTGTTAGCTGGATCTCGCTTCATAAGAGAATTTCTTTTTGTGATTCCGTTTAGTACTATTATCAATAAATATAAAATATTATCATATACTAAGTGATATTTAAAATTTTTATTTACGTCTTTACCGGTTTCGGTAATTACATTACCATCTTCAGAAGATCACGTCAGTTTACAAATTAAAAGTTAAAACAATCACAAAACATTTTAAGTATTCACAAACATATATTTCTTACAATACAGCATCACCGTGGTATCACGAGGACAACAGTTGTCCTTCCAATGTATTGTGATTGTTTTAACTTTTAATTTGTAAACTGACATGTTCTTCTGAAGATGGTAATGTAATTGCCGAAACCGGTAAAGACGTAAATAAAAATTTTAAATATCACTTAGTATATGATAATAGTTTATATTTCTATAACATATTAGTGATAATGGATAAAAACATAATTAAATTATCAATAAAGGCTTATATTAATATTATTATAATATGACCAGAGGATGCACAAGGGGGTGTCCAATACGGTATGATGTGCGGAAACTCACGCATACATACTACGTCTGTTGTTTTAGCTCTTTGGGAAAATATGAGAAACGGTGAGATATGTTAAAGCCATTTTGTTTATTGTGATATGGAACAGTATCAATGACGAACATGCTATTCTGTCCGGCAAATTGGGAAACAGTTGGCTGGTTATCCATTTCTTTTTCACATTTTTGCTTTCTACTGTATTACTGTATTAAAGATCGTTTACTTAATCGTTTCTGTTGGTCTTTAATATCACAAAAAGTAATAAAAAAATGAATATTGACGAGGACGTCACTGCTGTCTATAGAAGACAAAGTCCAGCACAATGACATATCCAAGAATCAGACTACAATTTCGAAACTTCGGTGAAATAATGCTTTGCTAGAGGTCCTCGTCCACTCATTTCAGCTTGTAAAAACCTATCGGTCGCAGAATGACGAAACATTTTAGAGCGTCATCGGCCTATCACAATCATGTCAGTATGGTTTTGGATAAAAGTAAACAGATATGGTAGCATCATTAGCAAAGAAGAATGCAGTTTGAACGAAAAAGAACCAAAATAAGGTTTACGTATTTTTTTATACGTGCAGTAAAAGCCCCTGAGCCGAGATTTTGGGGTTGAAAGTTTGGGAACAAGTACACTTTTGCCTATATTTCAAAAACGAAAAATGCTTTGCAAATTTAATAAATTGAAACTGATATTCAGTTTTAACAAGCTATCATTTAATATATACTACAGAGTAAAAATGGGTGGACTACCATTATTTATTCGGCTTTATTTAAAAACTACCCTATCGATTTTGATGGGATTAAGTATAGTTGTAGTACTTTCCGAGATATTGGTGAAGTGTTTTTCCTTATGCGTCGTAGATCATCCCCAGCGAAGATATGGGGTTAACGTTGTGCCAATTTTCGTAAGAATGTGATAAAACTCACAGTTATTTTGAAAATATTTTAAGCAAGATTCGTTAATTAGTCGCACAATAAAATGTTTACTGTAAAGTAAGGCATATAGCACATTTGGGGATAGTGTAGATTAACTGTCTCCTTTAAAATCAATTCTGTTCCAGGCGTTATTCATCGAATTTAGCGAAATATAAATTATATGTTTTATATGTAAAATAAATTTTTTTTTAAATGGATATTAGAGCTGGAAGTAAGGAGATATAAAACTTCTAGATAAATAAGTCATTTTATTTGTTTATTAGTTGAAAACCAACTAACAAAAGCAAATGGTTGTGCGTTAAATTTATTTTTATTATATACCGGGTGTCCCTCAAAAGTTGCTCACCCCTATATTTTTTTTATTAATAGTGACATAAGAAAACCATTTGGAATGCATAATTAGGCCAGTGAAACGAATTATTAGGACACAAAATAAACCATTTTCTACTTCCGGTTATACCGGATGTGAGTACTAATTTCGCTATTTTTATAAATTTGAAATTTTTTTTTCAGGTGGGTAGACGGCATCACCTCACATATCTTTTAATTGAAAAAGATTCACGATCTCGTATAGTTTTTGAGAAAAAAAAATATTTTCGTTATTTGTTAACGTTTTACAACGTTCAGAAAATTTATTACAACTTTTGACACATAGTAGCTAATACCTAGAGTATAAAGTACGCTATGTTCCTCTTGATTTGCTATTTCACAAGCAATGAATACTGTTATGCTTTAGTCAATGATTCTTTTTAAATAATTGTGTAAATTAAAAATGACATCGAATTAATTCTAAAAGAAAAACGCGAACAATTAAATTAAAAAAAAAAGATTTTAAGAAATGGCGAAATTAACACTCACTTCCGGTATAACCGGAAATCCAAAAACAACAATTTCATGTTGTAATAATCCATTTTAATTGCCATTTAATAATAAAAAAAATATGGACAGACATGAAAACACAGACAGTAATGAAAAAATATTTTCAACATGAGGATTTAAATTTAATAAAATTTAATTTTTGCAACACTACATCCCCACATATAGCATACGTTAGCTTCTCACATGAAAAACAAACTTTTACGGAATTTTTAAACTGATCTGGTCCTTCATTTAGATACCCACTTACATTCATTGTATTTAAAAACATTTATAAACCATGGGGAAGATAATTAGTTATGCATTAGAGACTCTAATTTTAATATATTTTCCTCTGATGGAATGAGATAGATAAATAAATAGTCTTATTTAAAAGTATGTTAGTCAGACAAAATAAAATTTTTCCAATACCCTGAAATTTTGACCAGTTATTCCTGCACGTTTGAATAAGTGTTTAAAATTAGTCATGTTATTAAAACAATGACTTGGAACAAGTATTTCAAAAAGATACATTTTGTAGCCAATTTTTCAACTGTGTTGAAGTTAACTTTCTGAATTTTGATGCCAAAACGTAAAATATTATTGGTTTTGAACATTGTATTTGCCACCCTTGATCCAAAGGTGCTAAAGGTTTCTTCTAAAACAATTAAAAGTGAAAAAGAAAGTTCAGTTGGTGTCGTGTACAACCCATAGTAATACTTTTCAACCCACATTGACTGATGAATAATTTCTTTCCTTACTTTCAATTGTTTAAATAGAAACCTCCAGCACCTTTGCCAATAATATAAACAATAAAAATTAATACTAATAATAATGTGTTGTTCACATAATAATTCAATACTCACAAATAAATAAAATAACTTATGTGTCTAGAAGTTTTATTTAAGTCCTTTAACTTCCATAACAATTTTCAAGCACTTTTACTTCATATACAGGCTGTTTCGGTGACTCAGGGCACAAATTAAATCACATATACTAGAGTGAAAATGATGATGATTCTTGTAAAAATTTTTGGTACAAACCAATAAATGGCGGAGTTGCAGAAATTGTAACAGATTTTTCTAAATATTTTCAATACTGTTAAAAGGTAGAGCGCTGAAATTTGGTACAGTGTAAACCAGCAGCAAGTAGAACCATTAGTCACGGTATGAGTTAAATCCATCCACGGGAACCATACTATACAGGTGTTCCCAAAATTTATATGCTCAAAACTTTTTTATCCGCTTATAAACTTTCATTTATTTTTGCACTTTCCAATAGAAAATTTATTTTAGAAACTTTTATTACTTCTACGAAATTTAGGTAGAATTCACCGTTGTTGAGTTAAATCCAAAAATGTTGGACCCCGACAATAACAACAGCAAAAAAATTAAGCCCGTCATGAGAATTGAACGCCGAATTGAGTTACCAGCTTGCTAACAATCGTTTAACAAGTTTGTATAAAAATTTAAAGGATTCAATCATGTTGGTTTGTTCACTATACGTATAATTTTCCATTTTATACGATTTTTTAAAGGTTTTGTTCAACTGATTAATTGTTAAAAGATTGTTAGTGAGTTGACAGCTTAATTTGTCGTACAATTGTCAAGACCATTAGAAGACCATTATTGCCGGGGTCCAACAATTTCAATTTCTAAATTCCGAAAAAGTAGTAAAGCTTCTAAAATAAGTTTTCTATTGGAACGTGCAAAAATAAGTGTAGGTTTATAAGCAAATAAAAAATTCAGAGCATATAACTTTAAGGAACATCCTGCATAGCAATGTTTCTGTGGATCTATTTAACTCACAAACTGTCTAATGATTCTACTTGATATTGGTTTACAATGTACCAAATTTCAGCGCTCTACTTTAAACATTACTGAAAATATTTTTAAAAAATCTGTAAAAATGTCTTAACTTTGGTGACCTATAACTTCGCCATTGATTTAGACCAAACTTTTTCGCACGAATCGTCGTTATTTTTATATGTGGTTTAATTTGTGCACAGAGTCCCCGAAACACTCGTCACATCCGGACGTTACTCCTTGAGTAACGTCCGGAATAGAATTAATTTCAAAGAAAAATTTTAACTCCCATTATCCCCAAATGTCGTATGTGACTTATTTTCAACTAGACATATTATAAAAAACCCTAGAAATACAAACACTAATAGAGACTAATTCATAATTTAAATTTACAAACCGTATATCTCTCGTTTTTCTAGATGTTACCTTGAAATTGAATGTCACAAGCAACCAAAATACCGCAATAACAATAAATGAGTAACGTCTACAATTCTTTTTAAAGATGTTATTTCACCTATAGTCACAACTTTATAGGCCAATATACAGGGTGTTACTTAATAATAGGCCGTAATTCCAAAGACACATTCCTGAAGCAAGTAGAAAATATCGTATTTAACATGTGTCCTAAATAGTGTGGTTTTCGAGATCCAGGAGTTAATGGTTTCGGATTTATTGTTAATATTTTTTTCAAAAAAAATTCACTTTCAAACAAAATCAAGTCAACATTGCCCGTTGTTAAGAACCGTTGTTTTGTTGTTATAAACATAACGTTTTTGATTTTGACGCTTATTATTTCTCCTGTGGTTAAAAAATTGATTACGGTTAAAAAAATGGTAAATAATTATTCTATTTTGGAAATGATATAAATACATTATCTCTATGGTCCTATCAATGGCAATGTAGCGGAGGCCCGGCGACTCTATAAGGAAAGGTATCCGAATCGTGTGTTTCCAGGCAGAAAAATATTTATAAAGATTCATCGTCATTTGACTGAATCTGGCAGTTTTAAACGAAATATCTGCGAAGAAAGACATCGTGCAATTCGAACTCCTGTCGTTGAGGAGACTGTGTTACATGCGGTCGAAGGGGATTTATCAACTAGTACACAAAAAATTGATAGGGAATTAAACATTTGCTATAAATTGGAATGAAAATTTTAAGAAATTCTTTGTTGGATCCTTATCAATGATAAGTTATCATGTACAAAACGAGTCACGCAATTTTGTAGATGGTACCTTCAGAAACTTGCAAAAAAACTTCACTTTGATTCCATGATTATGTTTACGAATGAAAGACATTTCTCCAGAAATGCAACAATTAATTTCGGTAATGATCATAAGACTCAAGAAAATTCTCACACTATTAGAGACACATTTTTAGGAACAATTTTCTCTCAACGTTTGGGTTAGTATCATAGATGATTATTTAATTGGACATTTTCTTTACCACGACATCTTAATGCACAATCTTACAGAAATTTTCTTCAAAATGTCATTTACATCTTGAAGATTTTCCTCTTCAGTTACTACAACATTGGTTCATGCATGATGGTGCTCCAGCCCATTTTAGTGTATTGGCTAACTTAAATAGAGTTTACCATAATCGTTGGATAGGTCGTGGAGAGCCACAACTCCACCTAGAACGCCTGACTTGAACAGCCCAGACTTTTATTTATGTCAGACTTTCATTTATTCGAAATGAAATAATGGTTTTGATTTTTTTCTGAAAAAAATATTAATTTTTCGAAAGCTTTAACACCCTGTATCTTGAAAACCAAACTATTTAGCAACTGCTACGAACATTTCCTTTTGGAGAGCATGTATTTTGAATGATTTCAATCTTTATCAGACCCAATTCGTCACTTGAGTCTAACCCTCACCCATACGTATTTTCAGAAATTGGTGCCTATAATATAGTAATTTCTTTGCATCAAAACATTAATTAAAAAATCTTTCTAAAATTCCTTTATTTCTCTTCTCTTTCTCCCTCTTACACACCCCAAATCAGATAATAAAGTTTCTAAATCGCATAGTTCAAAATCACGAAGTTTCTTTTAAGGTCCCAAAAAAATGCGACTAAAATAACAATTCACGAAGCGATCTTCCAAAAAATACATATAAATAATCAGGTGTTTATTACATATAAACTTCAAATGATAGTGCTGTAAGCTTCTAAATACAGCAATTTATAAAAGCTTGTTGCGCGGCACCAAATTATTTAATCTTCTAAAACATCAAGATTCATCCTGCAATTGATATACGTGCTAAACAACAAGACTGGTCTAACCTTAAGCAAGTCTACTTTTTTGTGTAGAAATGAACGCTTTTTCAGATTTGTGGTTCTAATTCGCCATACCTCAACCAATAAAATAGTTATTTTTATAAAACGAGCAATACGCAATAAAACTACCAAATTGTTGTATATTAATAGTACAAAAAGCTTCAAAATTATCAAAAAAAATCGAAATAAGAGTTAAATAAGAACACACTATGGTTCGAAAACCAAAATATTATTGGGCTGTTAACATTTAGATATCATTATGAAGCTTGATATATCATTAAAACACCAAAAGAGTAGTGTTGTATCAAAATTTGAATTAAATTCGTCAACCGGAAGTAGCACTACGGATGTAATATTTAACTTAAATACATGTTCATTTTCTACTTATACATATAAATTAGGGCTTTAAAGAAGAATACTGCTTTAGAATTTTGTATAAAACATTAGACATATGTTATTTCACATTTTTTCGTGAATTTACGTGACCGGAAGTTCCTGAACATATATATCAATTGTTTTACAGAAAAACTATATAGTAGCGAAAAAATTGGTGCATATTTAGCATATCGATATAGGGTAAAAAGAGCTTGTCTTTTGAGTGTAGTAGCATAATGTAGCACTTCAGTATACACCGGAAATGACTGCTTTAGTAATTAAATACATTAACTCTATGGAAGTTGACACAAAAATTCTACCGCATCGTTTAGATTTTGAAGGAAAAACAGTTTGAAATGTCGAATCTACTTCTATTTGATATGTTGATATACTTCCTTACGTTCTTCATCATCATCTTCTCTACCTTTTACTTCTGGAGATTCGTCCAATATGATTTTTGAGTCTTTGACTCTACATTTTCTTACATTCTTTATGAAAGTTACTATTTTATGGATCAAAACTGAGTTCTGCTTGTTGTTGCCTTTTGAACTTCTTTAGATAACTCTCCAATTGGTAATAGCGACTCTTTAAGCAGAAATGTTCATTGATTATAACAAACTTTGCTACATTTTTTTATTGAACCGTTACGAAGAGTCGATCTATAATGTGACGTGCCTTAATTTTTTGAACGAACTGCAGCCATAATGGAACTAATAACGACAGAAATAGAGAGTGTTCTCTTTCCTCATGATTATTTTAGAATTTTTTCTTATAAATAGCAAGACTTCCACTACCATCAAACCCCCATTTACAATGTAACGTTAAATTTCATTCTATTTCTGACCGCATATTTGAATATTTCAATATTTTTACATAGGTATTAATCAACAAACTCTGCAAATCAATTTCGTAAACTGTTTCAGTAATTTTTATTCCTTCTGAGTATGCCTCTTTTTTGCGTATTAAAACATCACCATATGAGGTTACAAATCATATCTCTGTCCATAGACGGTCTTTCGAACCTTTATGTATTGGGTTTTGGTTAAATTAAAGGATATTATTAAATCAAGCGCTTGTTCACTAGTCAATTGAATGTATTGTGTGGCGTACAAAAAGAACAATATTAAATTTTTTAAAAATTAAAACGCCACAATAACGCAAAGTGCCGGCAAATCTTAGTCGAGAAGGGAGTGGATTAAAATAATTTATGGGCGCCAGTGGATCCGCGATAATCCACCTTGCATTTATCAATCACCTCAAGATCCACTCCAAAGTGAAAGATAAGCGACGTGAACAAAAAGGAAATCAAAAATAATATGTTTAACAGTATATTTAAACTGATAGAAACAAAAATAATATTATTGATAGATTACTGACGAAATTAAGAATATCAATAAAAAAAATTCAAACTAATCAAGAGTGTATTCGAGTAACCTTTGATTTTACAAAAGCAAAATAAAATAATGATATAATTAGTAATAATGATAAGAACAAAAACCTCTTTTAAAAGAAAAAAATTTAACTAACTGGCTTATTGCACGACGTATAAAAGAAAATGTAACAATCTGACCTATCTATGTTGATAACTTCTTATTATTTTTTATTCATTTCCTTCAAAAAAAATTTATTCCAGCGGAGATCTCAAGATTAAAATGGCAACATCAAGAATCGAAACGATATCGGCATGTTGACAGAAAAATTCAAAAACAAATTATATGCGGGCACGTTGACGGAAAAACCCAAAAACAAATTTTATTCGATACAAAACAAAAAGCTAAAAAAAAACGGTGAAAAAATAAAGGAAAATTTGCCAAAATCTTACCGTTCTGCTCAATTATGGGCAAACGAAACGCTTCGCAATCGAAAAATTGTAAAAAGTTCGCGTAAAAACGCGGCGTGAGTTTTCTATCGACACTATGAAAATTTTGTTTTTAAAAACTTTATTAAAATTATTGTTTCCTATTCTACAGTTTTACAAAGACTAAATTATAACTTCTTAATATCCCACTACTCTCATTGCGATAATCGAATACAAAGGAGGAGTTTTTGTTGGTTCAGCAAAGTCTGGTACGTGAGTGGTGAGATAACTCGTGGTTTTATTAAATCCTCTCAAAGGAGTATCGACGAAATCATAAAACACAAAATTCCATCGAAGTACAATTCGCGATCCCAAATCCCAAGAATAATTACTATGGAGGGCACAAAAACTTATCTCTTAATTTGGATTGAATTGTTGAATCACGATGATGTTAAAAATCAAAACGTTTTTCTTAGCTCAAAACGACAATTTTATTTTTTTAATCCCCTCTCTCTTTTCTACCGAAATCTTTGTCACCGCTTTTATAAGGAAAAATAAACCCTGACTTTTATGTAACCCTCAATTCATAATTTAAATAAAATTACTTCTTAATTATTTTAATAAAAAAAATCTACGCGTTTTAACAAATAATAAACAAAAATGTTGCAGTTGCGCTTTTTCCACTTTCCACTTCAAGAGAAGTGAAAATACATTACATGAAACTACATAAAAGCCAATACACAGCGCTAAAATATCGAAAATAATATAAGAATAAATAATAATAAATTAATAAGAAATTCACTATTATGTTAGTATATGTTAGTAATCTTTGGCTGCCAATTTCTTTCTTTCGGCGCACTTTGGTGCAAGATTTCTTTTTTATGTTATGTACACCATACCTTCAGCAATATAAAAATGTTTTCTACAATTGTTCTTATTTATTCTTTTACAAGATATTTAGCTTAAAAGATTAAATGGTTCAAAAGTATAAGTACTTATTGATGCTCATAGAAATGATTGCAACGTTTTTCAGCAGTCTCTTTTTGAAAATTTGAGTAGCACAAAATGAAGAGTTTTCTTTGTTTTAGAAGAAACCATCGACAAAAAAATTGCAAGTAGTGGTGTACCATCTTTGTTTGTTACCCAAAGTTGTACTATTTTGTAGAACATTTTAACATACAAAATAAAGAAATTGCAATAGCAAGTTATTTCGCGAAGTAGCTATTATAAAACATCCAAGTCTTCATAATTATCCTTAAGAGTCTCTAAATAGTTAAAATTATGTTTAAAATTATTTTTCAAAAATTTGATTTACGATCGGGTTTTAAGCGGTTTCGGACCAAAGTTCGACATTTGTATAAAAAGTTAGGTTAAACCATGGTATAAGAATATAAGGTATGACCATAAGGATTCGATTTTTCAACAGTTCTGTGCAGCTTGGCTTCTAAACGTCATAGTGTATGGCACCATACTGACTGTTAGTTTTGTTGTTAATTTGGTGCGGTGAAAAGGATTTAATGGGTGACGTAGACTGGCAATACAACGCCATTATTCAATAGTAAAATTAAATTTTCGAAATCGAGTTATGCCTTTGGTGTAGACATTGAAGAGCAAACAATATTATTACATAATGTTAGTTATGAAATAAAAAATGTTAAAGTAGGTAAACGCACTGCACTTTTACCATTTCAAAAAGGAATATTATTGAATAATAAATCACTAATTACTTTATATCACTACTTGAAGAAAACATATAATGCACAATACATGTCAACTTATCGTCACAACCGAAATGTTATAGAAAACTTCTTTTTGCACATACGGGCTGCTGAGGCAACAAATGAACACCCAGCAACCCTTGAAAAGGAAAATAGGATAAGATGCTCATCTGCGTTTACAACATATGAAAATACAAAACCGGATGACCAAGAGACACTAATTACGACTACAACTACAGAAGAATGTTTAACAGACTTTGTGTAAAATTTAAATACGAGTCTAAATTTAGAACATATTACCGAAGAACAAAATGTTATATGTAATTTTAATAAATTATAATTTGAAGAATTAGATACTGAAATGTATATACATCTTCTAGAACAGTATGAAGAATTTACTGCTGATAATGAAGTGGATGAAGCAAGCGACGAAATTAATACTGAAAGCCTTATATAGGTGTTTCTGTAAGTCGTGGCATAATTTTAATCACAAATACTTGAGTTAAAATGATAACGATTTGTGTAAAAATTTTTGATCTAAACCCATAAATGGCTAAGATATGGGCCTTCAAAGTTGAGAAATTTTTTAACATTTTCTTAAATATTTTGAATATAGTTTGTCCTAGAAAGATAAAATTTGGCAAACAGTGCAATGTTATCATGAAAAATCATTTAAGACCACCTTTGAAAACATACAACCACGGGATCAAGCTATACAGGATGTCCACAAAGGAAATTTCATTAAACTTTTCTATTATGTCGTAAAACCTTAAATTTTCCAACTGATTATAAAAGCCTATTTCATTTTAAAACTATTTTCACTCTTAGACAATTTTGATTAGATGCATCCTTATTCGAGAGTTATTCGCAAAAAGATTCAAGCTTGTTTTGTAGGATTTTCATTAATTGTAGGCGCGTATGAAAACAAATTGTAAGTAAAGTAGTAAAGCAATCTGTCAAATTATTACCCAACATACGTTAGTCGTTAATTATTGTTTAAAATGGCAAATAATTTCAGTTTTAGTGAGCAAACTGACATGCTTTTAATTTTGGGAGAATGTTTAGGCAATGCTAACGCAGCAGCAAGACGATATTGAGAAACATTTCCCAATCGCAGACAACCTGACAGAAAAACATTTCTTAATATCGAAAGACGTTTACGCGAGACAGGAAATTTAAGACCGAAGTATGTAAATAATGGAAATCAGAGGTCAGTTCGTACACCCGAACTGGAAGAAGATATTTTGGATTTTGTGGCAGATCGTAGTACTGCTAGTACTGCTGATATAAAACGACATTTTAGAATATCTAGAGCTACAGCTTGGCGTGTCCTACACGAACAGCAATTATATCCATACCACTTGTCCACAGTTCAAGAATTAAAAATTACTGATTATCCATTGCGAGTACAGTTTTGCCGTACTACGGTGGAAAAATGTACAATTGATGGTGCGTTTTTAGAAAAAATACTATTTACAGATGAATCTACCTTTTTAAAACATGGAACAATTAATTTGAGAAATGCTCATAATTGGGCTGAAGAAAATCCACATTTTACGTGTGTTTGTCAATCGTAATGGAAATTCAGTGTAAACGTTTGGGCTGGAATTGTTGGCGATTTTATTATCGGACCCGTTTTTTTGCCCTCCAGACTTAATGGTGTTAGTTATTTGGAACACTTGGAAAATCTGGGAGAGTTATTGGACGATGTTTCATATGAAACAAGACTTGAAATTTGGTATTTACATGATGGAGCGCCTCCTCATTGTACAAATACTGTTAAGGTGTGGTTACATCAACACTTTCCCGGGAGTTGGATTGGACGAGGACCAGAAGCCCCTATCACTTGGCCGGCTCGATCACCAGATCTAACTCCCCTAGACTTTTATTTATGGGGGCGTGTTAAAGATTTGGTATACAATTCGAATATTGATACTGTTGAACAATTACGCCAAAAAATTGTGGAGTCGTTTACAATAATACGGCAAGAAAACGCATTGCCTCGATTACGTATTAATTTAAGACGTCGCTTTGAAATCTGCATTGAAGCAGGCGGAGGACACTTCGAGCATTTACTGTAATATGTACTATACTTTATCCACTTTAGTTGTTGTTTTTCAAGTTTTTATTTTACCCGGTTTTCTTAACTGATTTTTTTATTGGTATTTACGTTTGAAGAGCCGTTTTTGTTGTTGTTTTTGTAATTTGTTATTTTTATTGTTAATAAATTCACTTTGTTCGCATTTACTAATAATGCCAAATTACTTTACTTACGATTTGTTTTCATAGGCGCCTACGATTAATGAAAATCCTAAAAAACAAGCTTGAATCTTTTGCGAATAACTCGAAAAGGATGCATCTAATCACAATTGTCTAAGAGTTAAAATAGTTTTAAAATGAAATAGGCTTTTGGAATCAGTTGTAAAATTTAAGAGTTTACGTTATAAAGAAAAAGTTTTAATGAAATAAACTTTGTGGACACTCCGTATAGCAATGATCCCGTGGTTGTATGTGTTCAAAAGTGATCTTAAACGATTTCTCATTATAACATTGCACTCTCTGCGAAATTTTATCTTTCTAAGATAAACCATATTGAAGATATTTAAGAAAAAGTCTAAAAATTTCTCAACTTTGAAGGCCCATATCTTAGCCATTTATGGGTTTAGAGCAAAAATTTTTACACAAATCGTTATCATTTTAACTCAAGTATTTGTGATTAAAATTATGCCACGACTTACAGAAACACCCTGTATATATTGCAGGATACGTGGCGTTTAAGTCAAAACAGAAATATACCTCGTATGAGGATAAAGAACTAATTTGCAAAACATCAAATTCATGGATTCAATCTCTGTCCAAAGGACATTTATTATATCCAAATGAAGATTTAATTAATCTGGGCGGCTAATCGTTTAATTAATCTTAATCGCGGCTAAGATAGTTATGAAAGAGTTTAATAATTTTATGGGAAATCGCTATCAAAACAAGAGTTCATTTTTCAAAATGTAACTGAAAAAATGCAAACCAAAAACAACCTTCCGAAAGGATGGTCAGAGTTTTTATTTATATTCGGTTAAGAAATTTAAATTATATAATAAGTAACAATAATACAAAAAGAAAAATAAAATAAAAAGAATTGTTAAATAATTAAATCGTTATCATTATCTAAATTTTTAGTTTCTCTAAAATTAGGGTCTATATAAACAATTACTTTTGGTGATAATTAAAATTTATTTTTCTATACTAGTTTCGAGCCTTGCTCTTCTTCAGTAGGTACCTACAAGTTTACAATATATAAAATGAACATATTAATATAAAAATAATAAAATCTTACGTTATTACTAACAAATTAGAAAAATTAATTACAATATTTTTCAAAATTTACATCAAAAGTTGTTGTCAGGGTATGCTTTCTTGATAGGTATAAAATAGCGACGGAATTTTATTTATTATTACAATCCATTAGATGGTGCTGCCTACACAATTCACCAGCAATTTGCAATCTACGTTAGCAACCGTTAATAATTAATTGTCATAATTGACTTTTATTTTATTTCGTTTATATCTACAGTAATTCATAGAAGTGTGGAAAGGTAATATCAAAGAAATTATATAACTGGAGGTGCATATAAGCAATCAACGATCAATGAGTATTTGCGAAGAGGTGAATTGCTTGCAAAAATTTTGTTACATACTATGATGATAAAGACAGCGTGTCCAAGAATATGACAACGATTCTTCCAGTAATCGTTGTTAATCATTGTTCTTTAAAGAGAAATAAAATAAAACTTATTTAATAAACCATTGTTGGTTTTTATCAATTAAAGTTAGAAGTAGAAATCTAAATATACATAAATATGTAAGCTATATAGTATTCAAATTTCGGGGTTTATTGAAATTACTTTTATAACAATCCCCTTGGCGGCGCTGCTTTCAACTTGGTCGTTAAAATAGAGGGGAGAAATGCTTCTATATAAGTATTAAATATTTTCTATGGTTGTTGTGTGACGTTAGGTTTTTTGTTTTTGTTTTTATATTTGTGTTTTAGGTACGGATCTCGCAGGCAACTATAGATTGGTTTTTGGGTCGGGATAATTTGTTCGTTAAGGCTTATAATATTACTGTTAATTTCAATAAACTTGTTGATTTCGTACATTTCCATTATTTCCATAAGGTTGCTTTTATTAAGTTGGTGTAGAAATCAACAAGTTTATTGAAATTAACAGTAATATTATAAGCCTTAACGAACAAATTATCCCGACCCAAAAACCAATCTATAGTTGCCTGCGAGATCCGTACCTAAAACACAAATATAAAAACAAAAACAAAAAACCTAACGTCACACAACAACTTTTGATGTAAATTTTGAAAAATATTGTAATTAATTTTTCTAATTTGTTAGTAATAACGTAAGATTTTATTATTTTTATATTAATATGTTCATTTTATATATTGTAAACTTGTAGGTACCTACTGAAGAAGAGCAAGGCTCGAAACTAGTATAGAAAAATAAATTTTAATTATCACCAAAAGTAATTGTTTATATAGACCCTAATTTAATAATTGGTGAAAAAAGGATAAAAAATTATTTTTATATTTCTCTAAAATGTTTATAAAATGTGTCCCACCTTCAATTCTCTAATTTATAATAAATTAATAACAAAAATTAAGTAACAATTATAAGACGACAGTCACAAATTGTTTTACATGTATATTTTGCGTATTTACTTCGCGTAATTTGAATTTCACAAAAACTTTTAAATTTTAAATTAGCGCGCCAGCTATTGGCTTTTAAACGTCATCACTAAAGACCGGATTTATAGAAAATATGCTTATGCTCAAAATTAAAGGCATTACAAATATATTTAAATATCTTTACGAATCAGTTAAAAATAAGTGAAATAAGACCAGGTTAGTTATGCCTTTTTTGAATTTTCATGCCTATTATTTTTTTTATGCCTATTTAAAGCCTTTTTTCAACTTTTTGGCGTCTTTTCCCCAAAAATTGGTTGAATTATGAAAAAATATTTCGCTGCGCCTCTATACATTTCCTCGTTGTGCCGTCTGACGTAAGATCCGCGTTTTCATCGATCCGAATTTAAGCTTTGGAATTTCCCGTTGTGCCATGTCGTCTTACACGGGATTCCCCGTATGTGGTTTGACTTGCGTGGAGTCTTCAATTCATTTAGTTGTATTAAAGTTACTCGAGTGACAGTGTGAAGTTCTTGCGTAGTACAATGCCGAAACAAAAGCCAACCGTAGAAGAATGAATTAAAGATTACAAGGAATTGAAATATGGACGCAATCATTTATTTTGCCAAGCCTGTTCAAAAATCGTAAGTATTGATGAAGTTAATCGAGTAAAAACAATTAATTATACATTTAAATAATGATTAAATTATGTATAATACCAAAGATTTTTAAATATTTAAAACCGAAATTTAAATCTTTTTACGGTAAAAATTGGAAATTATAAAGAATAGCATGTCCCAAAATTCACTACAAATAAAATTCACTATTGATTCAATGTAGTATTTCGATCACTAAAATTAATAGAACAATATATTGTTTGTTTAATAATTATGGAAGATATTATAAAATACTGACGTTATTAAATTACTGTTAACAGATTAATTGTGACAAGAAACACTACATAATTCAACATGTCAAAACATCATTGCATCAGGAAAAATTAAAACTGACTAAAAGTCAATCCAAAAAACAACAAACTATAGGTACAGCTATACAATCTGTGGCATCAACATCCGGCTACACTGAACAATAAAAATTCAATTTTGATCTTTGCAAAGCTTTGATAAAAGCAAACATACCAATCCATAAAGTGACAAATAAATATTTCAAAACTTTTTTACAAACATATTGTACAATGCATATTCCCGATGAAAGCCATCTCCGCAAAAATTATATTACTTCAGTCTACAAAGAAGTTATTCAAGAAATAAAAAATATTATTGGAAATAATTATATTTGGATAAGTGTAGACGAAACAACTGATGTATGTGGACGATACGTGGCAAATTTAATACTTGGAGTATTAAGTGATGAAATCTAGTCAAAAAGTGTTCTAATAAGTACCAAAGAATTAAGTAAAACAAATAATAATACGGTAACAAGATTTATTCACGACGAATTAACGCATTTTTTCTTACCGGAGCCGGTACCGAATGATAAAATTTTACTGATGGTGTCAGACGCAGCGGCATACATGGTAAAAGCTGCGTCTAATATGAAGATTTTTTACCCTAATTTAATTCATTGTACTTGCTTAGCACACGGGCTTAATCGAGTAGCAGAAACTATAAGGTTACAGTTCCCATTAGTTAATAAATTAATAAAAAGCGGTAAACAAATATTTGTTAAAGCCCCTTTAAGGGTAGAATTGTTTAGAGAGAGGTTACCAAATACCCCATTACCACCACAACCAGTTCTAAGAAGATGGGGAACATGGCTAGATGCCGCTATATACCACACAAACGCCTTAGATCATTTTAAACAATTAATAAATGAATTTATGGCTACAAGTAGTAAAGCAATACAAGATTGCCAGGCCGTCCTAAAAGAAGTGGAGCTACAAAATAATTTGGCATTTATAAAAAGCAATTACAGTTATATAAGTGAATCTATAAAATCACTTGAAAAACAGGATTTACCTTTAGTGACTGCAGTAGAAATGATTAAAAAGTTTCAAGACAGCATGTATAGCGTACCAGGACATATTGGTCAAATAATTACGAATAAATTTAATGACGTTCTGTGTAAAAATGAAGGATTTGCCACATTACAAAAAATTGCATCAATTTTAAGTGGTGAAATTATTACTGGATTTATTATGGATCCCGCATTAATTACGAAGTTCAAGTATGCACCAATTACAAGTGTTACACGTTAAGTGAGAGAAGACACAACTTCACAATGGAACATTTAGAACAGCATTTAATAATTAGTTGTTTTCGTGATTAGTGGTTTAATAATTATATATGAATGTTTAGTTTAACGATGTATTTTTTAATGAAATCATTATTAAAATACATTATTAATTAGGTATAGCAATTTTTTCAATTTCTAATTTTTATGCCTTTTTAATGCTTTTATTGCCAAAATTTCATGCCTTTTTAAGTGCCTTTTTCCGTCTTTTTTGTGCCTTTTAATCCGGTCTTTAGTCATCACAATGTGCGCACGGTTATTCCTTATATTCTTATACCATGGGTTAAACCATCATATTGTGATATTCAGATTTACATTCTCTCTGAATCAGCCTATATAAACTTAGAGAATTCTTTCGCCATTGCTGCATCCCCTTCCAGCAAGGTTGCGTCGCTCTCCATGTGAGAGTAGTTATACTACTTTACTAGTTTAACTTAGATTATACAGGGTGTGCTTGTAAATTATTTTTAATAGTGTGTATTGAAGATTATTTTAACTTACCAATTCTAGTGAAGATTCTTCTATGCATAATGGCCAAGGTGATAATGAATTAATTATAATCATAGTAACAAATTCTTCTTCAACATAGAACTTATTAACGTTTTCGAATAACCTAGATAAAAATTTCGTAGATATTTCAAATGGTTTTACCGTGGATAGACGAAAACTATCTTCTTTTATACTAGCAATAGGCTTTTCAGTTGCTAACATAAACGAGACTTTACACTTTAACATCCTTTCCCCGATTTTATATGATCTCACATAAAATTGTACGTTCGTCTCTTTTAGTTTTTCTAACTTATCTAGCTTGATACATAACGGTAATTTTTCTATTTCAAAGGAATCTTTGGTTGAAAATTCAATATTTTCTAAACCATCATCATCAGATAAATATATTTCCATGTTAATATCTTTAATGTCATGTTGCTCTTTGTTCGAAATTGTTGAGGTTATTTTGTACCACTCGCCAATTAACGAAGGATTTTCATGAGTAAAAATTAAATCTAAATTAGAATGTCTCGGAGTAATATTCACTGATAATCGCGGTTTGATGTTATCAAAATCGGGCATATTTTTTGGTGACAAACAAAAATGTTGTAACTGAGGAAATTGGTTTTGAGCTGCATTTCCAATCCCGGGAAATTTGATATCCAAAACACAATTTTGCGATGATCCCAAGTAGACATGAACACCAGTAATTTGCATCTCATGTCCAACATCGTTTGGGTCCGGATAAAAATCAACTGATAACTTTTTCGATTCGTTTGGGTTTAAAATAATTAACCCGTTAGGAAACTTTTTTGTGTTCCTTTGATCTACAACGACTTCGCTACTAAAACCGGGCGTTTTTACGAATAACGCCACTTTTGTTATCATAAAAGGAAATTGACAGAGTGATTTTAAGAAAATTCCCACCACGATATTTTTATCCGCTTCATATGAATTATTTAAAAATCGACATTTTACGTCGATTGCACAAACAACATTCCCTATTTCAACTTGAAAATACAACGGTTTTGATGATAATGTTTGTTGCCACATTAATACTGCTTGTTGAACTTTTTCTGATGGTAAATCTACTTCGGTTTCAGGTAATTGACCCTAAATAAATATATTATTATATTCATAACACAAACCTTCGCAATGCAAGAAAAACTTACGTTTAATACTCTAATTAGGTTTTCGTAAGTCTTCTTTTTATATTCTGGTTCAACTTCAATATATGTTGATAAAATCTCTAATGATAATACGAGGTAATCTTGGATGTTAACCGTTATAAACGCGCATTTTATAGCTTTTAATAAAATTGTTTTTATGATCCCCCACCATTTTTCTTCTCTATAATCGCACAGCATAAGCGAAAATAACCTTTAAAATAATATTTATTTTTATTAACTTTCCTTAAATACATTGCCCCTTTTGTGAGGGCAGAGACGGATATCTTCGCAACTGCTAGATGAAAAAATTTGCAATAAACTTTGTTACAATCGTTGAATATTTGTACTAGTGATGGAATGGATGATAATTTTACGAAAAGCCGAATACCGGATACAAAACTAGCAGATTTTATTTTTAAGAGTACTGCTCTCTTGCAGTTATGCAAGAGAGCTTGCATTATGGTTACTGACTGTAGCGACTTCCGTGTACATCATTTTCATTATTCATTTATTATTATTCATTTATTTTAAATTTATAAAAAAATCATAGTTGTTATTGTTTAAAAAAAATAAATATAAATAGAGGAAGAGGTGACGTTTTTATCACATTGATGAATTACAAAAATAATATTAACATAAATATTGTTGGCTGAAACAGCCACATTTTGGTGACCTCGACGAAGAGACACGACGCAACAAAGAAATTCCCGACGAAGAAACACGAAGCAACATAGAAATTCCCGACGAAGAAACATAAAGCTACGTAGAAATTCTCAACAAAGGAGCATGATATCGTATCAAACATATCACTGCTGCTGATTAGTTATTCAACATCCAGTTTTAAATAAATTTAAAACACCCGCAATACTTTCCAAATTAAGCGTCAAAATCGATTCATCCTATAAATGTCCTGAGACTTAAGAATTATTTATAAAAATTTTGAAGTAATGAAGTAATACAATTCTAAAGCGTTTCGTATGCATTTTTTAATAGTTGTTTTTAATTTTTACATAATTTAATATTCGGGTATAGACATTTATCCTAAAAATGCCAAAACGTTTCAAAATTACAATGTACGTAAAAAATGTAAGGGGCATAGAAGAAAAGTTTACAGTACGTGATGAACAAGATATTTGTAGAGTTGAAAAAAATCCTGGAAGTAGATAATCAGCTAGTTACAACAAATGAATTGGAATTAGATAGCTATGAAGAGGAAAATATTATAAAACACCGTCCAAAGCAGAAAAGAAAGAGTTTTATCATCCGGACATCCGAGAGTGAGGAAAACTTACAGCATCAATGCAGTGAAACTGCATCTGATGGCACAATTTGGAAAGAAATAAACGTAAGTCCCAAATCTGGTAAGATACCAGTGCTTAGTATTTTTAAGGAAATGTCAGGTGTAGTCATTGATCGACGTATAATGAATCATATCATAAAATGTACAGAAGTTACGTTTAAGGTGTTGGAGACTAAGAGAAAGCTAACAGCAACAAAACTAGATACTTTTATTGCTCTGTTACGTGCCAGCGGTGCATATGAGGCAAAAAATTTCGATGTTTATTAAGAATCCACAAAATTGTTATGAACCTGGTGCAAACATTACTTTTTTTTGATTTTTTTTCTATTTCTCTCGGGAACTAGGTGTAGTACACAGTATATGCCCAAGAAACCATACAAATTTGGAATAAAGTTCCGGTTGGCGTGTGACGTCAAGAGCAAGTATACAAGGGTGAGTCACTAAACTGTCTGATAAGAAAAAAAAAGCGTTATACAAAAATTATTTGACTCACCACCTTCTATTATTTAAAATTATTTTCACTTATACAGCATGTTCTATTTAGCTGTTACGCCTAAATAGTATAACAATTTTTCTGTGTTAAATAATTATCGTAACCTACGTCACGTTGTAATGTTGGTTATCTATCTCATTGTGTAGTAGTAACGGCGATATTTTTAAATTAGTAACCAGATGTTGACAGCAGATCAAACGTTATTAGGTTATTATTGTCGCGATTATCGTATGCTTTGTGTGTTTTCGGATTTTTTTTATTCTTTAACCATTTTTTGCTGCCTTTATATTTCTTCAAACGGTTCTTCTTAGAGTTATCGTTGTTTCTAGCGATTGATTTAAGCGGTAAGTCAATAAACAAATTAAAATAACGAAAACGTTCAATGAGAATTTCTTTCAGATTTTTATTTCTTTCGTTATGACGTTCACACCGGAACATGATGCCTTTATTTTAATGGCACATTATTACAAAGCTTACAAAGCTGTATACAGCAATTCAACCACGTCTCCCAGATTTCGACGTTGATTATGACGCTTTTAAGCATAGGAAACACGTTTTTACAGTCGTTAATTGCTATACAAAAGTCAACTTTTAATAGCATTTTTTGAAAAAATTATTTCAAATAATAGGAATATTCGTCGCGTTGCAGTACCAATACTGTGATATTGGTTGCCTAAATTTCGGATACGATAATTAGTTAACACACTGTATATGTTACTAACTCATAGAGTTCATGGTTCCTGAAATAATCAATTATTTCTTCAAAATATGCCCATTGCAGTATCTTTTTAAAGGTGATGTAAAAACGACATTTCCTTATTCATTTATCGAAAATAATATTTGGCTAAAATTTCAAAATTTAAGTATTTGTTAATATTTTAGAAAAATGATTATTTACTACATGTGGATCTGTCGGTTTTGCCATAGATATAGATCATGTTAATTAATTCTTTTTTATTTTGCAAAATATTTGTGATAACTAAATATTCTAAACCTGTTAAAAATACAAAAAAAAATAGAATTACATTGCATCACAATTGCATATTTTATTATATAAATCTTTTTAAACTTCATAAAGTATTTTGCATTGTAAAACATTAATCAAATAATAAACAAACTACAAAAAAACTGGTAAAAATAGTCAGAATATAACTATAATAATGGCGTATTTTATTACACATTTTTCTTTAAATTGTAAATATCAGCAAAATTATTAAACTTACAATTAGACATATGAAGTACTTATTATTAATTAAAGGGAACTTGATGGGCAATTCAAACAACAAAAAATATACAGGGAGTTCCATTAAAAAATAAGAAAACTTAATTAGAAATACATCAAAAGTAAGTGAACTTTATGAACACGCTGTACAGTATATCTAATATGTTTGGATATTGTCATAGCTTTGACTATTATCTGGCATAGTTTCAAGGCAAAATCGGATAAAATGTAAATTCTTAGAAACGAGAGAGAGCAATTGAATATCACAGAAACTATAAACTTCATAAGTTAGTAACATATATGGTTATAATAACAAAGTTAATAGTATTCATAATATGATAAAATATACAGGATGTTCCTTTTAAAAAAATTGACATACTCTTTGTTACACCTAAACAGAACAGCCTATATAAGGGAAAATTATTTTAGGTAATAGAAAGTGGTGAGTTAAACAACTTTTGTAAAAAACATTTTGTTCTTCCTCAAACGGTTTAGTGACTATCGTCCGCCAGGTGTAATAAATGCGTATCCTTTAGGGTTGTACCGATTAATCGGCGACTAATCGGAAGAGCCGACTATTCGGCCACTTTTTAGTCTGCGATTAGTCGGCGATTAATCGGCTCATTAAGCAATAAAACCGATTAGTCGGCGTTTATTATAATGCTGCAAAAAATATACCAACGAAAAATAAAATAAAAATAATGTTATGTATTTATTTATTACATAGTGAAAAATGATTAATTTTTGAATGTGGGTGTACTTTAAAGTACTCATACAATTTCTTTCTCAGCTTTGCTTAGAAGATTAAAATTTTCTTTATAAAAATAACACTTTACCACAAATATCTATATTACGAAAGAAAAACCGAATATACCGTGTTATATAATTATCGTGACCCACGTGAGTGCAGTAATATTAGATGCATATCTCAATGTTTAGTGGCAGAATCGGTATTTCTAAATTAGTAACTAAACTGTAACCAGATGTTGATACCTGATCAACGAATGTTATTGTTGTGATTTTTTAGTGCCTTTATGTTTCGAAATAGTTCTAGGAAACAGAATTATCGTTTATATAATAATATAATACTATTAAATAACAGAAATTTTCGTCGCGTCCAATACCAATCCTGTGAATTTTGGGTACATAATTATTTACTCTGTACATCTCGACATCATACTTGTTACAATCAGTGTTGAGCAAAGTGTCGATACTTGTCGATGGTATCGATACCTACCTCAGTATCGATATTCGCTACCAGCAAAGTATCGGTATCGAAGTATCAAAAGTATCGAAGTATGTAAAGTAATGAAATATCGAAAGTGTCAAAGTATTGCAACTTGTTTTATGTATACAAGAAATTGAGATTACAGTATATTTAAGATCGATATACATCAGATCAAGATCTGTCCTAAAGTACTTCAAGAGAGATAATATACTTTGAAGATGACAGTCAATATGTGGTTATTATCAATATTCCTTATTATTTCAATTCCTTTTACAATTACTCGAAATTTTACGTATATTGTTGTGTTTTCGCGATGAGTACGATAATCAAGAAAAATTATTAAGAACATATTGAATCCATATGTTCTTAATAAGAGTTGAAGTGCGGAATTTATTTCTCTTTTATTTTGTCTTTATTATTTCCACCACTTTAACACCAAAATTAAAATCTACGAAGGAAAACACATAAAAAATGTGCTTATTATATACTTTATTTTATTATTAAAATATTATTTCCAATAATTCGATACTTTGAATAGTATCGCTACCACAAAGGTATTAATACTCTATATCTTATTTATGCTACCGCCCAGCCCTAGTAGTTACTAAAGAGAAGTGGAGAATTAATGGAAAAACAACACATATTAACATGTCTGTGATCAACTAGTCATTGGATGGCTTCTTTCCGAGATGCAGCTGATAGGTTTAATATTAGCATAAGTTCCCTACAACCTGTAATTCAACGAAAAATTTATTTTATAAGCAACCTATTAGACGAAGTAAAGAAAGACGTACTGAGACTATGAAAGGAGATGCAGAAAGACATTTTCGTACAAATTAATATCCTACAGTGATCAGATGTGATCATCTCTCATCCTTCATTTTGTTTTTTATTTCTACTGTTCGAGCTGTGGTAAAATTCGGTGCTAGTTCGCAATTAATTGTCCATAAGAAATCATATTTTTTTTATAAAGTGATACGTAATTCTCTGTTCGAATAAACCAACTGTAAACAGGTTAGCCGACTACAAAGTGATGAGTAGGAGCTTTAAGGCATAATAGCTCATGATATATGAAGTCTTTAAGATAATGTACAATATTTGGATCAGTAATAGCTCATGTTATGAATAAGTTAGCAGACTTCAAACTGATGAGCAAGATTTTGGAGACATAATAGCTCACCCTGTCAACAAGTTGGCAGTCCTTCAAATAATATATAGTCTATGAAATAGAATTAACTCTTGCTATCAACAAGTTTGCAGACTTTAAGTTGATGAGCAGGCCTTTTGATTAACGACCTCCTCTGTCGTTTCCCAGAGTTGCTATTAGACGTCTTTCAAACAGTTCTCGTGCAGTTGTTATAAACAATATGAAAAAAATTTATTAGAAAAATCATCTCAAAATAATGTACTCCACATCGCCAACAAGTCGGCAACATAATCACAAGTCATTAAGATAACATATAGCAAGTTGGCAGTCTAAGATAATACATAGTCTGTGGAATAGTAATGGCTCATGCTGCCAATAAGTTGGCAGACTTCAAGCTGACGAGCAGAACTATGGAGACACAAGCACTCATAATGTACAGTGTTTGAAACAGTAATAGTTCATGCTGCCAATAAGTTAGCAGTTGTTGAGATAATGTGCAGTGTTTGGAACAGTAATAGTTCATGCTGCCAATAAGTTGACAAATTTCAAATTGATGAGCATGACTTTGGAGACATAATATCTCATACTGCCAACAAGTTAGTAGTTGTTAAGATAATGTGCAGTGTTTGGAACAGTTCTAACTCATGTTCCTAGCAGGTTAACAGACTTCCAAATGATGAGCAGGACTTTGGAGATATAAACACTCACGCTGCCAACATGTGGGCCGTCATTAAGATAACGTACAGTATCCAAAAGTAAAATCTAGGAAGAAAATACATAAGAAATATGCTTAGTATGCATTATTATTTCTAATAATTCGATGCTTTCGATATTTTCGATACTTCGATTTACTTTCGATACTTTGAATAGTATCGATACCACGAAGGTATCTAGGTATATATACTCATATAATAACTCATTTAAAGCATCTCCCAGCCCTAATTACAACAAGAGTATGTAGCATATAAGCGCTTCCAAAAGTATTCGAACACGTCCGAAATTTGGAATAATAAGGCCGATTAGTCGGATAATCGTTAGTCGGCCAAAATCATAGTCGGTCCAACCTTAGTATCCTTATCTAGAAAAGGATGAAAGGAAATAATGTGCATTTCTAAGAATATATCGTTAGCAGAGGTGGAAAAAGCATGCTAGTTTAAGGATTGTGTTTTAAACAAATAAAACTTGTTTTGTTCAATCCTACCTTTGAAATTGTCAGTTTCTAACGTAGATACGAGTGTTGAAAGTTGTTATTTTCACTCACTCTGCTAACATTCATAGCAATGAGTGAGTGGAAATATTTTTCACTCACTCTAATTTTCCTCATCCACTATCAGCGAAATTTAAAACCTTTAAAGGTACAACTCTTTGTTTAAACGTACCGAATGTTAACTAAAAAACGGTAGAGAGCACACATGGAAAATTAAATGAAGTATTTCCCTTGTATAAATTATTAGTTTTAATTGATTTTATGCGTAATGATGACAATGAACAATTTCATACAACTGGTTGTTTATCAATCAATTAAAAGCATGACAATGTCAAAAAGTGTCGTCTCCGACATATCGACATGACATTAGCCAGGAATTAACGAATTTTAAGACCGAGTTTACTCTAAATAGTAGGATTGAACAAAACGCTATACAGCACACGTGGGAAACTAATATTTTCCACTAACTTGTATGCCTTTGTAATCTGACATACCCGTGAGTGAAAAACCTTAGTTTCCTCACTTGTACTGTAATATACTATTAAACCAGCAACCCTGCACACCTGTTTATGTTAGAAATTCATATTGTTCGGGGAATCCCACTTTGAAACTAAAAATCATTACTAAAACTGATGATTTTGATAAATCATTTAAAGATGAACTTATTAATGGTGATTTTAATGAAACGGAGGTGTATACAAAGTTCAAGGCCATCTAATATACCATATCCATATACTAGATAATCGTTTTTGAGGAACAAATCTCAATCAGGGACAGTTAAATGGTGTAATGGAGTATGTCGAAATGGCTCGTTACTATTGTCCATGAAGACTTGATACTGCTCCTAGAACACTTGATATTACACATTTTCTAGTCCAGAATACTAGAAATGCTTGCAAAAGACTTGAACTGCTTCGAACCAACTTGATAAGGCCTCTAGAGGACTTAATACTGCTTCTGGAAGACGTAATATGTAATGTCTCAGAAGACTTAAAGGGTAACACCACTGTAGAATTTTCAAAAAATCTATTTTTTTTATTAGCTGTAAACATTCTTTGAACCTTGTAGAATAACAAGAAAACAGGTTCATATTTGTAAAACATGTTGTTCACCTTCCAATCAGGCACATTCCGTTACTACCGGATCAAGAAGTACACCTGAGTACATCACAATAACTTATAAATTAAATAGTAAGATTTCATTAGCTTTATATAATAGCTTATGTTTTGTTTCAAATAACGTAAGTACATATCGCCAAAGACGTGAATATTGGTAAAAATTTCGTTCAGTAAAAACGAACTTCTATTCGAAGTAATTTCTATTGTTGCAATGAGTGATAAAAAAGTGTATACGGGAACAAAATCGACGTATTCAACACGGCGCACAGTGAGCTGGATTAGGATGTTAGATGGACAAAATTATTTTATGTGTTCAACGGATATATTTGACATCTGAGAACATCAAAAAAGTGCTAACAAAATTCAACGTTAATTTTTTCGGTATTTAAATTGTTTCTTTTGATCTATTTCTTGATGTAGAAAAATGAGTGCATACATACATATTGAGTATTTGATATTAATATTACAATTAAATGCATTTTATCACAGTTAGTGTTAAAAATAATACAGATCTATGTCTCAAAATTCCGTCGCACTAAATCTGTTGAGTTCAAAAGAAGATTCAACATTAACTTTATACATTATTGGTCGTTTTGTTTTTAAACCGACGGAAATTCAAAATCGGAATCATCTTCCGATGATTCTGTGTTGCTACTCGAAATTGTCGGGCTTTTATTGGTATAATCCCGTGCTTTTTCTTCTTTTTGAAGCAGTTGTTGCGCTTCAGGATCAAGTTCTTTAGGGGGTATACCAGAAAATGATCTGAGGTTGGTTATTACAGGATCCGACGAAATAAGGAGCATGTGCAACAAATCTTCAGATGTGGTACTACGTGCTGTTTTTCTTGTGTGGTGCAGACGATATCTTTTAAAATCTTTATTTCTTGCTTCTTGAGCTTCTTCAGATAATTGCCCAATAGGCACAAGCGCGTGTTTTATAGCAAGAGACCCATGCACTAATATTTTATGTACAGTAGGTGGCATTCTGTACCAACCATACAAATCGACAAATAGTCGGGCGGTGTTAAAAGCAAATTCGTTATATTTCTTTTCATCTATGGGATATCCGCTGGAAATAACCTACCTCCGAAAAAAAGCAAAAGTTATTTTAAACGTTTTTTTTTTCAGACAAAATATACCTGAAGAATCGTCGAAAATTTTGAAATCAATTGTTTGTCAATACCCGTAGCTGCAGCAGCTTCATCAGCATTTTTAAAAAATCTACGAGCCACATTCCCGGTATTTGACGTGCCACTTCCTTGCACCACTTTATCCACTTTGATGCCTATGGATTTCCACAAGGTTTCTTGTATTTCTTTTTTTCTTAAATCACACATTTTTTTTTCTTCTTCAGAAGTACCCCTCAAACTATATTTTTTAATTTCTAATTTATAGGCTATATGGAGAATACACTCCAAGAATTTTATCCAAGCATGTAAAGTACTTAGTCCATATTCGAGGTTATCCGTGTTAACATTTCGGTTCCTTACTTGGTCTAAATTATTCATTTCTGTGGGTTTACAGCCACACAGATAACAAGTTTGGCTTGAGGTATCCGTAAGGACATTTATGACTTTAGTGTCAAGCATTGTTAAGACTAATTTAAAATGAATTTTAATTGGTATTCCTGCAAAAAAATATAATGAAACAAGAGGACCAAAAATAATTTTTATCCGTGTTACCGTTAACGAGATATTCTAATGGTTGAAGGGCGGCGATTTCTTCTTTCATTTTGTTTATCTCTTGTTTTGTTAAATTTTTGGTTTCTTTTGCAAAGAGAAACTTTATGGGACGACAATATCTAGTCGAGGAAGGATGTGGGTTTTCCCATTGAATCACTTTTTCTTGGGTACCATTTGCAATTGCAAGAAATTGAAGAGGCACTGCAGAAAACATAAAAATACTATTGTTGGAGTAAACTATTGCTTCCTCTTCATTTTCTTCCGAAACATTTGAGTCTTCTCTGTGAAACAATTGCATGTATTCATTAACACCAGAAGTTCCATCACATCCCCATTTAAATAAAAATTCGAACTTTTCAAATTGTTGAGCATATACTTCATCCACTGGAAAAATTAATGTTTCGAATAGGCGCTGGCACGTTAAATTTAATAGGCTTTGTAATTTTATTGAAGCGCCTAAAAGCCATATAGATTAAAATTATACATAAGTATTTAATTCGAATATGTTAATTGTAAAAATTACTGTTTTTCATATTTACTTTACCTAAGTTTGTAATATTTATGTCGTCGTTTGAAGGGTAAAAAAAAATACATCGTCGCTTAGCTGCCCGAATTTTGTCATACGAAGGAAAAACATCAGCTTTTCGTTCCTTCATTGCTAATCTTGTAATTTTGTATGATTCTTTCGTAAGTCGACATTTAATCATATGTGCCAGAGCTTCATCTTCAGTAAAACGCACTACTTTATCTGTACCTTTTAAAGATTTTCGATAAACGTTCAAAATCTTAATAGGGGTATCATTTGAAGCTGTAGTAGCTTCCTCCAACAATTTTGCAACAGCACGTTTTCCTTCTTTTTGCAGTGCCACTTTTGCCGCGAAATAAATTTGATTTGAAGGAGTTGTAGCACGCAGTTCTTCTGTTTTACGCCTTTTGGTGCGATCGGACGCTTCTGAGAAACTATGAGAAAGTTGAATAAAAGCAAGTAGAGTAAACAAACTACGGATTAAGGAAATCATTAGTGATTCTTTTACTTTGTTAACGGTCTACCGCTAGAAGACTTTATTTCGATATCTCCTCTTGTAGTGTTAAAGGCTCGGTCTAACCAACTTTGATGTTTAGCTTCGAAATAATCCAATCTATGTCTACATAGTATCAATTTAGATTTTAAATTTACCACAAAACTATGAATTCGACTATCCATCACAGGTCGAAGATTATTGTCCATTTTTAAGAGACTGTCTATATGTCCCAGTAAAAAATGTTCATTTTCTATTACTGATTTGGTCCAAAAAGATGATCTGTTGTCTTTCAAAACATTGTATAACATACGATTCGTAATTATAACTTCAGCAGTCATACTGAACTTGAATTATTTTTTTTACTCGTTACTACTCGTTATTACTCGTAGAGTGGTTAATTGTGGCTCTCAATTTTTTAGTATAGTAATTAATACTCTATATAAAAACGCTGTACAAAATTTGAAAGCGAACTTCGTCGAACTTTAAAAGTTATATTCTACAAAAATGTCACATTCATTTATTTTTAGAAAAAAACTGAGTGCACGAAATACGGGTGGTGTTCACTTACTTTTGGATATATTTTGATGATACTGGATGAAATTTGTTCTTGACAGTTGTAAAAACACACAGCACAAACTAATTGCAACGAAAAATTAACTACTTACTGAAAATAACACCTGTAAATATGACGCGTTACCGGTCTTAATGAGAGTGTACGACTTAAGTTAATTATTTTGTTTTGAAGGCAGCCTCACGGCAAAACAGTTTACTTGATCGGTTTAGGATATGTGCTGTTTAGGTAAATGGACTTTTCAGAAAGAGTTTATGTACTTGGAATTTCCAAATTTAAACTTTTGTTTTTTTGGTTTTGTCCAGCTAGAATCGTAATTCAGCCCACTGTGCGGCGCCGGATCAAATTGTCAAAAACGCGGCCATTAAATAGATATGAGGTAAAAAGTGACTCAAGACGCTTTAATGCTTCAGCCAAGAAAATAAAAGTGGGTGATGATTTTAATATAAAATATGATTGTGAGTATAGAATCGTGAACTTGTTTGCTGTATTATTTATCATATCACAACACGTGCAGTGTGCAACTCAAATATTGAATTTAACTAAATAAGTTTTCGCGGTTTGAGCTTCAAGTAGTATCATGTCAAAATTAACCGAGAGTTGAAACTTCTAGCTGTAAATTCATTTGAAATGCCTACGAAATTAAACATCGAATCGTGGTAGTAATGCGACTATTGAGAGTAGGGCAAGCAGGAATTACGAAATTTTGTGCGCAGTAGTTAACTACAAAAGTAGTTAAAAAATATTACTTTACGATTCTATTACTTTATGATAGAAGTAATAACTAATTTAAATTAAATTTAAAATTAATTAAATTAGTTAATTTAAATTTCCCGCCAAAAAATTCTGGAATTTAAAAAATATATGATATTATATTAAAAATATCTCTTTTAATTTTGGTTGATTTTTTTTTGCTAAAAACCCGGAATTTTGATATTTTGAAGATTTTTGTTGAATTCTTGCAATCTTCTTATATTTAGATTGTAACTGGTTATGGATTATGCTTTTCCACATCCTTATGAACAATCTTAGTGAATGAGGTCTTTTATCTATCCACTTTGATTTTTGAGTTATGAAAGAATTTTTCTATCAAAATCATCAATAATGATATTTTAAATATTTTGGTATTATTACTGCCAAGCTGTAATAGCAAAACTCTAATGAATTATGAATCACGAATCTTCGATGATAACGAATAATTTTGATTTGTAAAACTTATCTTCGTGAATTTAATTTTTGATTTCAATTAATTTTTATAGTAAGACTCTTAAATGATTACATTTTGAAGATTATTGACAAAGTCCTCTTATATAAGTAGTATCTGTTTATAGATTAGCATTTACAAATTTTTTACGTTAATGCTAAAAGTATCTCTGTTTTAGTTTTTGAGTTGTGGTTTATTTTTATGCTGAAAAGTCGAAATTATAATATTTTGAAGAGTCCACAATTTTCTTAAATCTAGGTTATAACTGGTTATGGATTATGCTTTTCTGATTCATTACAAAGAATACTCGTTTAATGTTTTTTTTTCAACTATTGCGATTTTTGAGTTATGGTCAATTTTTGTAATGAAAACCACAAATGAAGACATTAACATTTTCAACAATCGCCAGAACATAGTAAAAATATTTGCTGCATATTTTGTAATGAAATTTATGGTAGCACCTGTGACAAAGATTGAATAATGTGTATGAAATATAATCTCAGGGTCCATGAAAACTACCTCAACAGCGAAATATGACCAGAAAGTTATATTTGCGATATAATTATAATTGTCGATAAATTATAGAAGCAATTTAAATTTTTTAGTGTCATACGTATTTTCAAACACTTTTGATTATTTTCTCTAATCTATTACTGGTATTCGACCCGCAGATTTATTACACATAATTCAGTGTAAAATTCATTGAAGTCCGTCCAACTCTTAAACCGCGAAAATTCGCAAAACTATACAAAATATCAAAAAAATAAATATGCCTGTGATTCATTAAGCTATAATATTTTGAAATATCAAATTTTTTCGTCTTATATTATTTCAGAAAAAAATGCATATCGACGATATTTACTGCAATCTAAAAATCGGGTGTTTTTTTATAATTAACTCCATATAAAAGAGAACTGAGAAGCCAAAAATTTTTGAATTCACATTAATATAGTAGTAATGTTCAGTGATTATAACAAAGTTTATTGCAAATTTTTACGTATATGCCTATATTTGCTGAATATCCGCGCGGAGGGTTAATTCTTAGAACAAAAATAAACTTACGTTAAAGCTTTTCCGTAATCTTTCGCATTGAAATATTCTTCAGCCATTTGAACCACTAAGTGTCTACGAGTTCTTGAACATCTATAAGTTTTATATTGTGCTATTGCAAACCCATATAAAGCAATTATAATATTCTAAAAAAATCATAAATTAAATAAATTTATTTACCTCTAAGTATTTGATGATAAAACAAACCGAATGATTAATTTGCTTTTCCATAAATTGCAACGCAATAATACCATTATTTTCTAAATGTGGATCTGGTGGTTCTGCATTAACCTTTCCTGGTCTCCACGGTCTTTGGCCATAAAACTCTAAAGTTGACGCTCCTTGTAATGGATCAGGATTAGGATAATGCAAAACATGCTAAAAGAAAATTAAGAATTACTTTTTTTGAATGAAAGATCTATTTCTTTTTATATACCCCACATAATTCAAGACATAATTTTCGTCTCAATATGATAAATTGAGCTGCTTGTTGGTAGTAAAGCCCTGGATGTTGGGTTTGAACGGCTGGAAGTCCTTGTTTAACAGCTTCGTCGAAGATATCACCAAATAAGCTATATCTACAACAAATTAAATAAAAAAAAGAACATAATAAGTTATTATAAATTGTTACTGTTTCGCGATCCAAGCGTAATGCTCAAACGCTAACTGTCTAAACCCGATCCTATTCTTAAATCGATCCACATGTGATCTAAATTGCGAAATAGCATCTCTTGGTAAATTCAACGTAAACATTAATCGACATAATTTGTAGTTGATAAAGCCAGCCACCATACGAATTTCGTTAGCGTTGGTATCCACGATTCTTATTTCCAATAAATTATTATATGCATGTGTATAATGTCTTTAAAATAAAAATTGAACTATTATAAATCCTAGTAATAAGGTGCTTCAGAAAAGTAAGGCATAAATTCTTTAAATCAATTAAAAAGAATTTATGGAAAAAACCTTGAAAGGGGTTTAAAGATTTTTTTTGCAAATTTTTTATGTGCTTTCAAATTTCTTTCATCGTTTTTAATCGAGTTATGACCTCATAGATATTTTTTTCAAATGCCAATCCCCCATTTTATTATGGAACATCAGAGGATTTCTCTGAATCTAGTACAGTCAATATTAATATTGGTTACATAAGATAATTTTCAAACAAAAATACCTTACATAATTTTCCATTCATTTGAGATAGGAAAGTAAGAAAATTTTGTTATGTAACCAATATCAGCTTCGACTAGGGAGAAATGCTATGCCAAGAGATATGTTTATGATTTGTAAATCATTAAATTGCACTGTGGCTCTGTAAAATACTCAACATCCGAGCTTATTCTTGCAGTATGTTGTGGAAAGTGCAATCGTTTGTAATAGTGCACAGATTGAACTAAAATTAGAACTAACACTAGCACTAACACTAGAACTATCACTAGGACTAATACTAGATCTAAAACTAGAAACTTTCGGGTTTTGCCATGCGTTTTTTCAAAAAATGTTTGACGTTTCGGATGCCATGTTGCAACCTTCTTCAGAAACTGGTTCGCTTCCACGTCCACGTCACAAGCAACGTCAAACATTTTTTCAAAAAACGCACGGTAAAACCCGAAAGTTTCTAGTTTTAGATCTAGTGTTAGTCCTAGTGATAGTTCTAGTGTTAGTATTAGTTCTAATTTTAGTTCAGTTAACATCAGTCGTAAAAGCCTTCGTACTTATAGTGCACAGATTATCGACATTTACGTATAAATAAGTATACTTTCTGGGACGATTATATTATGGTACTTGCATTATCATCATTCAGAATGTTAACATACACCTATGCAGGCCTTACATATAGGTACGCGAAGCTACGTAAAACTTGTTTAGAACATGTCAGTATCTGAATTCACAGTATCGAACCCAAAATATCCAAAATAAAACTAAAAGCAAAGAAAAAACAAGGCACAATGGTGAGTAAAGTATAATAATCTACCATGAAAAATAATGCTAATACAAAAAAAATTGTTTGAGGAATGTGAAAAAAGTATGAGTAAAAAATGACAGTTACTGGAACGACTGTGATGAAGGGTCTTTAGGTAAGAAACATAAATCTAAAAAAAGAAAATAAATAGCGAAATTAATCAAAAAAAGAACAAGATGACTGAAATGTTTTGAAAGATATTCTTAGAGAAGTTTAGACAACATGCATATAGTGAAATTTGAAACATTTATTTACGAGAGGCATTGAGAAAAAGATACCTACCCCATTCCAATGTGGCGTCTATCATGACAATAGAGGAGAGATGCAATATAACCAAAAAATTGTTTGTTGTGTTCTGATTAGTCACCATCCGGAACTGTCCCATTATTTATTGTTAAAACGGATATAATAAATAATACTAATGAATTCAAATGTTATTTGAGTACAATAAGAATAAAAAGCAATTAACAAGAATTTTGAACAAAAATAGATAATTCGAAAACCGAGAAATTTGATAACAAAAAAAGAAACTAATTTTAAACTAAAAACAGAAGAAAAATATACGTAATACGTGCATACATAGTAAGCAATGCTCAATACCACAACATGCTATGGAGGCAGCAAATATATGACGTGTCGCGAGATGGTCGAGCACAAACTTTAAATTGTAACTCAGAGATATCGCATAGCAATCAACAACATCATCACTTATTTTGTAGAGAAAAATTAAATCGTTTTAATTGCGCCTGGGGGAAACCTGCGGGATGTCAAATATTAAGTATCGCTGTACGTAGGCGCAGTAAGGGAAGAAAAGTATATGTGTAAGGTACCTAAGAAAGCACTTTTATACTTACTCCAAGAGTGATACAAGATAGATCAAAGAAGGAACGATACATTGTTTACCCGTAAAGTTTACATGTAAACACTTTATCGTAACTTTTGTTGCATTTGTCACAGTCGATGTAAAGATTAATTAATTGCACAATATAATTGTAATCTGTTCAAGTCGCTTTGTAACTTTGTACACTCCTTAAACTGAAATAACAGCGGCCCCACATGGCTTCTTTGGTGTCTTATGGAGTCTTATCTTCGCGGAAGAGAGCAGCGCGTTAGATACGCCAACTGCACATCACAGTCTATTCGCCCGACGTCGGGAGTGCCTCAGGGATCGAACCTCGGACCGCTTCTCTTTCTCATTTTCAGCAATGACATCACGGACGCCATTCATTGTGAGAAGCTGCTGTTTGCAGATGACATGAAGATTTTCACTTCGGTTCGGTCACCGGCGGATGTTGCGGTTCTTCAGAGTGGTTTGGACAGTGTCGTTGAGTGGTGTGTGAGTAACCGTTTGAGCCTAAATGTGTCTAAGTGCGCCGTCATGTCTTACACTAGAAGTTCTTTGATATCCTGCGAATACTATATTGACGATGTTCACTTGCGTAGAACGAGTACTATCATAGACTTAGGAGTAACCTTTGATTCTAAGCTAACATTTGTAAATCATATTTCTGATCTTTGCACGAAATGCTACCGAACGTACGGATTTATTTATCGCAATTGTAAAGAATTTTCGACCATAGGGCTTCTTACTGTTTTTAATGCCTTAATTCGTTCGCGTCTTGAGTATGCCGCATTGATTTGGCAACCTTACTTTAATACTCATATTAATTCCGTAGAGCGCATACAAAGATTATATTTAAAATTTTTGTCATATCGTATTGATGCGACTTACCCGCCTAGAGGTATTGATTACCGCTCATTACTGAACCGATTTGCTATGGTGTCTCTATCTACACGTAGAGTAGTGATCGCTGTCAAATTTCTATATGGATTGTTGCATGGTACTATTGATTGCTCGCAGATTTTGTGTAACATTAATTTTAACGTGCCCAGATTAAATAATAGGTCTACGCGTGTGTTCTATTGTAATTCTAACAGAACAACGGTGGGTCAGCGTGCGCCTGTGACACTGATGTGTAACTTTTTTAATCAAATTTCTGATGAATGCGATATTTTTTTTGATTCTTGGTCGTTTCTGGATGATCGACTTGTCAACCAATTTGGGACTTGACAGACCAGTTTGTGGACTATATCCATTTTTACTATTTTTTTTTTTTTTGTTTCATTTGATACCGTTCAACCTTAATTTAAGTTATTAATTTTGTTTTCCTGTAATTGGGTGTGGAACCTGTTGGAAATAAATATACATTATTATTATTATTATTATTATTTGGTCCACACCTGAGGTAGTAATAAGATCTCTAAATGTTGAACGATAATTATTACTAGCAACGGCTTGTGAATCCTAGAGTTTTTTAAAGTATCCTGTCAAAAGCTTTAATATAGTCAGTAAACAGAAAAAAAAATGTTTCACGTAACCGGTTCATTACAACTTTTTTTGATTCACAATGAAATTTTGGTAACATAGGTTATTCATTCTAAACTTTCGAAAACTTCAAGATGGCATATCTTGAAAATATTTTCAAGATAGCCACCACTTCCGGTCTAAAAGCAGACCACTAGTTCGGTATTTTTAATGGAATGCTGTAGTTTTTATTACATCCTTTAATTGTACGTTATCGTCTTTTGTTTTCGAGTTATTTCGATTTTTAATGTTTTTTTGGCAAATTTCACAATGCTCTTTAAACGCTCCTATCCCAGCTAAAATTCATTGAAGAAAGCTTGGCGCGATATAGCTTCGGAAACTATTAAATAGATTATTATTTGGTGTATCAAAGTAATCATATATTCCTATACAGGTGGTCAAAAATTGAATTATTGTTCCTCCATATTAAATGGCTAGAAAGTTGAAAAATTTAAATGAAATGCCCTATATTGCCTATGAGAAAGAGAATAATTGAAATAATCTATGAAGATTTCAATACCTATCTATTGTAGTTTCCCTCATATTAAAAATGTATCAAATATAGAAAGCTACAATCATTTTGACATTTTTTCGTTTAATTTATTAAAATTATTATTGGTATTATTTCTGCAATTAACTACATTAGCTTGCCTGACAGTACTGCTTTGATACTCAATGAAATACTGAAAAGTAACAATTTAATGTTAGAAATTAGGATCAGCACCATAAAAAGCCCTTAACATTATAGTAGTAACAAAATTAAAGAGTCTTAAAACTCTTGTTAAGACTACTGTGGTATTTGCCCATAGAAGTTGGTCGCCGTCAATACTATATATAGTACTCATCACTGAATAATATAGCACACCATTCTTGTCGTTTACAATAATTTCAATTTCAGTCTAAGAGAAAAACAAAAGACATGAGATCAAAGAGAATCAAACAACACAAAGAGATCATTCTTGATAGTCTATGTGTTGAAAACCTTAAAATGTTGTATTATGATTCGTATCATGTTTCGTCCTTTCAATGTAAATTCAATAAAACTGATGTAAAATTTGCTTCTATTGATAAAATTGATAATTTGAAAAAAGTTTTTCATAGTTTTGTAGACTTCAAAAAACTAAAACTTCTATTGGACATTTTTAGCAATCCTTTCATCATTTCACCCAAAAATTCATCAGAATTACACAATAATAATAATTTATAAAACAAGTTTAATAAAGGTAATTTACTCAACCGCTTATAGAGTTGTGAATAAATGCATTGAAATATTCAATCTTACTGACGTTTTCAGTGATGAAACAAAACAAAAAATCGAAAACATTTGGCAAATGAAAATGAATCTAGAAACAATTTTACGTGTGGCGATAAGTAATGTGGAGAAAGCATAAAATATTACATTATAACGATTAAATTATGTTACAATTACATAATCACAACAAACATTTTTGAATGTTTGTTATATTTTTATCATTTGTAGTAATTCATACTATTTAAAACTAAAAATATTTGTGTTAATAAGTATTCTTTGTAGTGACCCATCCTTGGCTTATAATTTTCCCAAGTTGCCCCTGTTCCGTATAAGTATGTGCATTCTTGATTTAAAATAACGAAGTTGTGGTCTACTTCTATCAAAAGATTAGAATTCCAGACTATGGACTAAAATTTCAATCCTCTATGAATAGTGGTACATAAAAAAGCTCTATCAACCCACTGATGTTATCAAAGGTGTTTAATAAAAAATTAGAAAAATGAATTAGATTTCACCGACCTATCCTAAATTATATAAAAAAAAAATTCTGTTACATATTCCATAATAAAAATGAAGGATTGCTATTTGAAAGAAATATTGATAACTTGTTCAACATGTTGATTGCTACAACTATTTTTATGGAGTTACCAAAATCATTTTGTGGTACACATATCAATTTCTGTTTTGAATTAATGAGTACCATTATTATTTGCCCACCCATCTTGAGCTCAATGGCGTGATGGCTTCTGATGGTGATGGAATTTGGTCTTTATTCACGGATTATTTTGCATCCATATTTACTCTGCTTGGCCTATCGTGAGTGCAGCTCACACCTTCAACCACAGTATCACAGAATAACCAGAAAGGACAAAGAGGCTCTCCCGCCAAAACTCATTTTTATGCGCATGTACTGATCCGCCATATCGTTGGCGTTTATTTACATCTCTGTTACCATGTACGTTTGTTGAAATTATTTGATTGCGAAAGTTTTTCTTCGAGCTATACCCTAGTTATTTAGTATATTATTCTATTTTTCTTATATTTTAAAGTAGTATTGGTTTTTTTATCTTTTAGCGTAGTTTATTTTTCAATTTGTTTAATAATAGTTTTTTAGTAGTTATTATTTTAATGAATTCATTAAGCTAATTTATCAGATTAAGATTATTTTATACCTTAACGTTTCACAATCCGAATATGAAAAAAGCACCTAGTGCAAAATTTTAAATTATAAATATTTTATAAAATAAAAATTTTTAATATTTTTAATTAACAATATACTGTACTAAATGAATTTTATATAATGTATTAAATTTTCACAACAATAACCATAATTATATCTTCAATAGAATTTAGTAAAAATAAATTTCAAAATCAGTTTAGTGGACACTCTCCTACAATACGCCAACACTATGGCCGAAGGTCAAACAAAATAGCTGTTGAAACATCATAGGGACCGCTGGTTCTGTCCTTTCGGGTTATTCTGTGACAGTACTAACTAAAGACCGGATTTATAGAAAATATGCTTATGCTCAAAATTAAAGGCATTACAAATATATTTAAATATTTTTACGAATCAGTTAAAAATAAGTGAAATAAGACCAGGTTAGTTATGCCTTTTTTCAATTTTCATGCCTATTATTTTTTTATAAACATTAATTGGAATTTATTTTTTACGTGTAACATATAAATGAAAAACAGAAGTAGTGGTGTAACGGATATTCGCATCCGCATCCGCAACTGCGGATAATCCGCATTGTTTTGAAGATCCGCATCTGCATCCGCATCCGCATATATTTTAACGGAGCTCCGGTAAAATAGTGACAGTTTTTTGTTTCGATTTTTTAGATAAAAAAAATTTTTAGATATTGTAACATGCACGAACACGTGAGGTAATCGCGAAACCATTCTTGAAGAATGGGGTATAAAACAGGACAATGTTCACTGTGTGGTACGCGATCGTGGTAGCAACATGATTAAAGCAATGTAGATATCTGGATTTACTGATTTTGATTGTGTGATTCATCAAATACAGTGTTGCATTAAAAATGTTATATTATCGGAAGAATGGGTTCAAGAAGTAATTGAAAAAGTGAAAAAAGTGTCAACACATTTTAATCATTCCCTAGTAGCACAAGATGAATTAAAAGCTATACAGGTAATAAGATTGAAGCAACCTCCAATGTCAACAATACAAGATTGTCCCACTAGGTAAGCCAACGATTGTCTATAAATTAAAAAGTATAACTAATTTTCATTTCAGGTGGAACAGCACATTTTACATGTTGGAACGTTTTGTTAAAATAAAAGATTCTTTACTTCTATACTTAACTACAAAACAACTTGTGTCATTTTCTCCGGATGATTTGTCAACAATTGAACTGTTGTTAAAATTGTTGGCACCTTTTGAAGACCTTACTAAAGAATTAAGTAACTCGAAGAACAGCATTTCTATGGTTATACCACTTCTGCACGTTACTTTGACAATATTAAAAGCTGAGAAAGATAGCTCAAATACGCCAGAAAATATCAAAGCACTTTTTGTTAAAGTTATACGAGTAATAAGTGAAAGATTTGGCGATTTAAACAGAAATTTACTATGTTCGATTTCCACGTACTTAGATCCCAGATATAAAACCAAATTTTTTAATAGTTTTGAAATAGAAGAAGTCGAAGCCACAATAGCTAATTTGTGCCAAATTCAAACGATTCATCAAGATAAAGATTGTAGTCCGATACATAAGAAAAGAAAAATTGATAAACAAATTATTACTAATTCTAGCTGTTGTTCTTCCAAACTACTGCAGTCAGTACAATCCGTTCTAAGTTCAAGTGAAAGCGAGGCAGAAGATGACCAATTAATAACACTGAAAATTGTGCTCCAAAATTATATTAAAGAAAGAAGACTACCTTTAGAAGAAGATCCATTAATGTGGTGGCGACAAAATGGGTACAAATATACCGTTTTATTGCCGGTTGTTCGACAATATTTATCAACACCACCAAGCAGCTTTACCAGTGAACAGCTATTCAATGGAGCATCGTTAATATACACAGGTAAAAGAAAAAGTCTGAAAGGAGAGAAGGCATCAAAATTGCTGTTTTTAAAATATAATTTGCCTATAATAAATTATGAATATTAATTACTTTATTTGTGCATTAGATATTTTCAAGAAAATTTTAGTATGTAACTTTTTTCAACAACTCCGCATCCGTTAAATCCGCATCCAAAAATCTGCTTACGCATCCGCATCCGCAAAATTAGAATTAAAAAATCCGGTTCCGCATCCGCATCCGTTAAACCCACATCCGTAACACCACTAAACAGAAGGAAAGAAATTTTACCTAATACACGTAGAAACAGGAATAATTATGAAAAGAAATGATAGCAGCGCGCTGGGATTCGAACCCAGGTCTCCAGTTTGCCGGACTGTTGCACTAACCTCTATGCTACGCTACAAGGTGGTGGAGGGTTATTAAACAAGTAATCCTTTCAAACCTGTACATTTCTGGACCGATTTAATGTCATTTACATGCACAATTAAAGGACCAACGTCACAAAGTTTTTAAATTCCGGAAAAGGCCGGTATCGCCGAATTAATAAACATTAATTGGAATTTATTTTTTACGTGTAACATATAAATGAAAAACAGAAGGAAAGAAATTTTACCTAATACACGTAGAGACAGGAATAATTATGAAAAGAAATGATAGCAGCGCTGGGATTCGAACCCAAGTCTCCAGTTTATTATTTTTTTATGCCTATTTAAAGCCTTTTTCGAACTTTTTGGCGACTTTTCCCCAAAAATTGGTTGAATTATGAAAAAATATTTCGCTGCGCCTCTGTACATTTCCTCGTTGTGCCGTCTGACGTAAGATCCGCGTTTTTCATCGATCCGAATTTAAGCTTTGGAATTCCCCGTTGTGCCGTGTCGTGTCGTCTTACACGGGATTCCCCGTATGTGGTTTGACTTGCGTCGAGTCTTCAATTCATTTAGTTGTAATAAAGTTACTCGAGTGACAGTGTGAAGTTCTTGCGTAGTACAATGCCGAAACAAAAGCCAACCTTAGAAGAATGGATTAAAGATTACAAGGAATTGAAATATGAACGCAATCGTTTATTTTGCCAAGCCTGTTCAAAAATCGTAAGTATTGATGTAGTTAATCGAGTAAAAACAATTAATTATATTAATTATATTTTTAAATAATGATTAAATTATGTATAATACCAAAGATTTTTAAATATTTAAAACCGAAATTTAAATCTTTTTACGGTAAAAATTGGAAATTATAAAGAATAGCATGTCCCAAAATTCACTACAAATAAAATTCATTATTGATTCAATGTAGTACTTCGATCACTAAAATTAATAGAACAATATATTGATTGTTTAATAATTATGGAAGATATTATAAAATACTGACGTTATTAAATTACTGTTAACAGATTAATTGTGACAAGAAATACTACATAATTCAGCATGTCAAAACATCATTGCATCAGGAAAAATTAAAACTGACTAAAAGTCAATCCAAAAAACAACAAACTATATAGATACAGCTATACAATCTGTGGCATCAACATCCGGCTACACTGAACAATCAAAATTCAATTTTGATCTTTGCAAAACTTTGATAAAAACAAACATACCAATCCATAAAGTGACAAATAAATATTTCAAAACTTTTTTACAAACATATTGTACAATGCATATTCCCGATGAAAGCCATCTCCGCAAAAATTATATTACTTCAGTCTACAAAGAAGTTATTCAAGAAATAAAAAATATTATTGGAAATAATTATATTTGGATAAGTGTAGACGAAACAACTGATGTATGTGGACGATACTTGGCAAATTTAATACTTGGAGTATTAAGTGGTGAAAATTCGTCAAAAAGTTTTCTAATAAGTACCAAAGAATTAAGTAAAACAAATAATAATACGGTAACAGGATTTATTCACGAGGAATTAACGCATTTTTTCTTACCGGAGCCGGTACCGAATGATAAAATTTTACTGATGGTGTCAGACGCAGCGGCATACATGGTAAAAGCTGCGTCTAATATGAAGATTTTTTACCCTAATTTAATTCATTGTACTTGCTTAGCACACGGGCTTAATCGAGTAGCAGAAACTATAAGGTTACAGTTCCCATTAGTTAATAAATTAATAAAAAGCGGTAAACAAATATTTGTTAAAGCCCCTTTAAGGGTAAAATTGTTTAGAGAGAGGTTACCAAATACCCCATTACTACCACAACCTGTTCTAACAAGATGAGGAACATGGCTAGATGCCGCTATATGCAACACAAACGCCTTAGATCATTTTAAACAATTAATAAATGAACTTCCGGCTACAAGTACTAAAGCAATACAAGATTGCCAGGCCGTCCTAAAAGAAGTGGAGCTACAAAATAATTTGGCATTTATAAAAAGCAATTACAGTTAAGTGAATCTATAAAATCACTTGAAAAACAGGATTTACCTTTAGTGACTGCAGTAGAAATAATTAAAAAGTTTCAAGACAGCACATATAGCGTACCAGAACATATTGGTCAAATAATTACGAATAAATTTAATGACGTTCTGTGTAAAAATGAAGGATTTGCAACATTATAAAAAATTGCATCAATTTTAAGTGGTGAAATTGTTACTGGATTTATTATGGATCCCGCATTAATTACAAAGTTCAAGTATACACCAATTACAAGTGTGGATGAGGAGAGAAGTTTTTCGGCTTACAATAATACGTTAAGTGAGAGAAGACACAACTTCACAATGGAACATTTAGAACAGCATTTAATAATTAGTTGTTTTCGTGATTAGTGGTTTAATAATTATATATGAATGTTTAGTTTAACGATGTATTTTTTAATGAAAACATTATTTTTTATTAAAATACATTATTAATTAGGTATAGCAATTTTTTCGATTTCTAATTTGTATGTCTTTTTAATGCTTTTGTTGCCAAAATTTCATGCCTTTTTCCGTCTTTTTTGTGCCTTTTAATCCGGTCTTTAGTACTAACATAGAGGTTGGTACCGTGGCTCTTACAGAGGCCACAGTAGCAAGAGGTTGAACTTAAAAGGATACTACCTGTAAGGGTCCGGGATCAGATGGTATTCCTTCAGTCCTTGTTATTAACTGTGTTGCTGCTCTTTCGATTCCTTTTATGAACATTTTTAACTTGTCTATAACTACTGGAGTCTTTCCCTTGGGATGGAAACGCGCGAATATTGTACCAGTATGCAAAACTGATGACCAACTACTGACCAAGAATTACGACCCTATTTCTATTTTGCCCTTATTGGAAAAGGTAATTGAAAAATTGATGTACTCTGGACTATTCTTTCAGTTGAAAAATACTATTAATATAAATCAACACAGTTTTTATCCTGGCCGCTCGGTCGAGACGAACATGCTCGGGTATATTGACTTTCTTTATTCTTCCATAGATAACAACGCTCAAGTAGACGGGGTATACAGAGACTTTCATGACTTGATCATAACTTTACGTTACGCAGCAAGTTATATCGCGCTGGTGTTACTGAATTGGTTTACCTCTTGCATCTCAGGACGGACTCTTGTCATGTGGGTTAGTAGATTTTGTTCATGTGCCTTGTCAATCTCTTCCGGTGCACCTCAGGACAGCCCTTTGTTGTTCCTTCTTTACATTAACGACATCTTTAGCTCCTTTTCAATGGGCGCGATCCTTATCTTCTGTCTCAGGTCGATTTACATGTTCCTCCGCGTCAACTGCGTTATGATTTTCCCTTCACTGCGCGCAAACAAACACTTAGAGAAATTCTCCTCTTACTAGAATGGCGAGAACAGAGGACCGTCTTGGCATTGACATATTTGAGCTTAGTAAACAAAGCTATAAATGCCGCGTTCAAAACATTATTATATATAAATATGGACGAGCGGTTTTAGTTTTATTTCACATATAATGCTTTGTTTCACATTCTGTTTGATTATTTTCCCCTTTCTTTTGTCTCTTTTTCTTTTTATTTCTTTTCTTCAATGTAGGTGCTGATGAATTTTTAGATAGAATATTACTTATATTGTGCTGTATACAATTATACATATTAACTAAATAAAAAAAAATTATAAGTGCTCATAAAAAGCACCTCAAATATGTGATGCTCCTAGAAAGTTGCAAGCAAGGACAATACTTAAAACAAAAAAAAAATGGGTGTTATATGTGTACCAACAAACATATATCAGAAATGGTATACATGCCAGTCAACCTGTTGAAACTAGCGGAAAAATGTTTGAATTTATACAAAAAATTGCAAAAAATATAAGCAAATATTTAGACCATCTCAGCAATTTTTCCATAAACTGTTTTTAATTGAGTTAATGAATGTTTATGCTTTTGGGAAGTATTTAGATTTACACAACTTACTTATGAGCTGTATGGTTATCTTGTCTCAATTCATTTAAAAATCCCATTTTGAATTGATGCCTCACAAATAAATACTGATGAGTAGTTTTATTTAAATGCTCCCTATGCGATTTGATGTTTCTAGCTTCTTGATGGTAAAAAGTTTGGCCTAAATCGTAAAATGCATTCTCTAAGCGTATAGCATACCCTTGTAAATGATCGACATGGGGTAAAACAAACAATGATTTTGTGCTTAAATCACAACTTGTACATAAAGCCGTTGCTCTCTCAGATGCTATCATATCCTCTCCAGGTGGAAGTGGAGTACTTTGTATCAAAACAACAGTTAATCGTGTGTTTCTACCTTCCAAAGCAGCTCTAAAAAATAAAGATTAGATTTAATAAAAATTGTATCAATGAAAAGATTCTTTTTACCTCATGGATTGTACCCTTGATGCACACTCAATCATTTTTTCATTCCACAAAACATCGTTCCAATCCAAATCATAAAAAATAACCATTACAGCAGGCACCTCATTTAAATACTTGTTCATCCAATTCTTTTTTAGCAACCCTTTTGGAATGTACCATTCATAAGAATTCCGTTTTGGCTTAACTACAGGAAACTCGTGAGCGTTATCTATAAGCTTAAATTGAACGGGGGCTCTTTCCACACGTCGATTACTCGTAAATGTGTCCCAAATAGATTTGTGTATAGCGTTATTTAACGTATCTAAACCGGATAAACCTACTAAAACCTGCGGAGTTACGCTTAATTCCCATGGTAAATCGGTGTAATCTACTATCCCTTGCATTTTCTTAGGGTGTTGAGTGAAAATGCTTTTAAAAAAGGGATAATACAATCATTGAAAACGTACTTAACCTAAAAACTGCTAAAAAGTGGTTAAAACATTTGACGTTTCGAATGACAGTGATGATTAATAAGGAAATGGCGACATCTTTTGGTGGACGGTTAAAGTTAAAATTTACTTTAATCATTTCAACACTGAAATATTAAAATTTAAAAAAAATTAATGGAAATAAATGGACCTAAAAATGAGCTTCAAAATATTGCGATGTTCAAAATGCCACCGGGAGGGACGTGTATAATTCGGGGCTTCTTAAACTTTGTTATACCGACCCCATTTTCATTTCTTTTTCAATATACAGGGTGTCTCACGTAATTGGTTCATTAGAACTTTTTTAGGTTCCACTATTCGTAGAGGCTTGAAATTTTGGTAACATGGGTTGTTCATTCCGATCTATTAATCTAAAATATTTTCAAGATGGCCGCCACTTCCGGTCTACCGAAAGTAGACTTCAACTTCGTTATTTTAAATGGAATGCTATAGTTTTTATTACACCATTCAATTATACGTAAGAAAATATGTTGACTTTGATAACAGTTGTTGGTACCTACCGCTTTTTGTTTTCGAGTTATTTTGATTTTAATTGTTTTTTGGCAAATATCACCATGCTCTTTACAAGCCCATATCTCAGCCAACGTTAACTCAAAAACGTTTTGCATTGGTGCGATAACTCTTCATATGCTGCTAAATAGTCATTTGTTATATCAGTATATCTTATATAGGCTGGTCAAAAATTGAGTTACCGTTTCTCTGTATTCAATTGCGTGAAAGTCGAAAATTTTAAATGGAACGCCCCATATTTTCATACCCTATCAGAAAGGAAATTTAATTCTCTACAAATTATCTACAAATATTCCTATACCTATTTATTATAGTTTTCTTGCTATTGAGGAATTTATCAAAATCATAGGTAAAATGCTAGAAACCGTCTGTGTTTTTGTTAGAAGGCCATGATACTTTGACAGTTTTTTGTTTAATTTATTTAAATTATTATTAGTATTATTTCTACAATGAACTCTGATTAAATAAACTTTAGATTGCTAGCTGTAATTTACCAAAAATAACCAAAAGAAAACCGAATAAATGAAACAATGGAAAACAACAATTTAATGATAAAAATTAAAATCAATAACATAAAAGAATGAAAAACTGAAAATTACAAAAATAAATTATGGGAATTTAATTCTCTACAAGCTATTTAGATACTTTCATGCGCCTATTTGTTGTAGTTGCCCTCATATTTGGAAATTAATGGACGCGTGCAATGCTGGAAGCTTCTTGTTTTTATGTTAGAAAGCCATGGAGTTTTGATAGCTTTTCAACCATATTTATGTTATTGTTGTCATTACTTAGTTGTGTCATCACTTACTGCTGTTAATGTCTTTGAATATGATGGCGAATTATTCCCACGCCAACATTTTAAATTCGTCTTATATTCATGGCGGGTGTAATCAAGTTTTGGATAGGATAAGATATGTATCTCTTAGTTTTGGAAAGATCAAAATAACAAGAAAACATAAATTTCTATCACCAGCAGCTTAAGATAATAGAATAAATGTTTTTTCATATTTTATTGCTTTACCAAATTCTTCGGTAAGAGGTGCTTCGGTCGATTTAGATGAATAATATTTTACAAAAAAGCACCGTAAATAAATAAACTGAATTCTCTAGGAACATCTCGCGCATCATTACGTCGAATATTACGCCACATGCAATGATAGTTTTTCATTGTTTCATTTATGCGTTCTTCTGCTGGTTATTTTTGGCAAATAAAAGCTAACAAACTAAAGTTTATTCAATCGCAGATCATTCTAGAAATAATACCAATGATAATTTAAATAAATTAAACAATAAACTGTCAAAATATCATAGCCTTCTAATAAAAACACGACCGGTTTCCAGCATTTTGTGTAGGATTTTGATAAAATACTCAATATGAAGAAAACTATAATAAATAGGTACAGCAATATTTATAGATAATTTGTAGAGAATTAAATTCCCGTTTAGATAGGCTAAAAGGATATGGTGCGTTCCATTTAAAATTTTCGACTTTCTCGCAATTGAATACAGCGAAATGGTAATTCAATTTTTGATCTATTTAACAGCATATGACGAGTTATTGTACCAATGCAAAACGTTTTTGAATTAACGTTGGCTGAGATATGGGCTTGTAAAGACCATGGTGATATTTGCCAAAAAACACTTAAAATCAAAATAACTCGAAAACAAAAAACGATAGGTACCAACAACTGTTATCAAAGTCAACATATTTTCTTACGTGTAATTGAATGGTGTAATAAAAGCTATAGCATTCCATTTAAAATAACGAAGTTGAGGTCTACTTCCGGTAGACCGGAAGTGGTGGCCATCTTGAAAATATTTTAGATTAATAGATCGGAATAAACAACCCATGATACCAAGATTTCAAGCCTCTACGAATAGTGTAACCCAAAAAAGTTCTAATGAACCAGTTACGTGAGACACCCTGTATAACATAATAACTTTTTCAATAAAAACATCTCTAAAACACTGAATTATATCGAAGTATGCAGAAAAAAGACTTTGTGTTTTTCCTAAAGTGTTATGAAATGGAGAAAGCTGGCTAGTATGTATCAAATGGTTGTTTTTTCAGGTAAAATCTCTCTAGAACGTATACATAAAAGAATGAAGATTTTTTCGGTTTCTGAAAGAACTCTAAGAGAGGTAGAAAATAGAAAAATCTGTCTTTAACACTTAAGGGGACCACTTTTCCCTATCTTTGTCATTATAACTTATGTACCTTTTCCTCAGGTTCCAGGAAAGATATCAACTTAATTTTTTTTATGTGAAAGACCTTGCTTTTTTATGTTAGTGGAACCTAAAATATTTATTATTTTCGCTTTAGTCCTGTGAGTAAATTAATTTACTCACACGACAGAGAACTCATTTTAAAAATGCCGACCAATGAAGAAGCGTATGATATGCTTGCGAGTTACTTTGAATGCATGCAGAATGCAACTATTGCTGCAAGTCATTACGCAGTTCGTTATCCACAACGACGGCATTATAACACAAAGGTTTTCATTCGTATAGGCCATCAGTTAAGGACTACAGGAAGTATTCATCTTCCTATATATCGTAGAACACGTAAAACTCGCACTGAAGAAAACGTAATAAATGTTTTAGCGTATGTGGAATTCAATCCACAGCTTAGCACAAGAACAATCGCTGATGATTTCGGTGTTACTCGGACAACAATCCGACATATTTTAAGAGAATATAGGTAGGTATAAAAGAATATATGAAAATATTACATGTTTTATGAAATCGGCCAGAGAGAATATGAACTAACACATTTTGATGTAGGATGCAACCGTACCACGTAGTTCTCTATCAGGCTCTGACTGCAAGAGATTATGATATTCGTCTCGATTACTGCTACTGGTTAACAAACATGTTAATAGAAGATCCTCAACTGCTTTCAAGGATACTGTGGACTGACGAGGCCACATCCAATAGTGATGGTGGTATAATAGTGTCTATAATATGCATTACTGGTCGCGTAACAACCCTCATTGGATGTGAGAAATACAGCATCAAGGCCGGTGGAGTGTAAACATTTGGTGCGGGATTTTATGAGGACGCATTATTGGTCCTTACATATTTAACAATAGGCTAAATGGTGCAACGTATCTCAATTTTTTAAAAAATGAACTGCCAATTCTTTTGGAAAATGTGCCCTTAGCTATTCGCAGAGATATGTTTTTTCAGCACGATGGATGCCCGGCACATTTCTCCGCAAAATGTGCGACAATTTTTGAACGAAACTTTTCTTAATAAGTGGATAGGCAGAGGAAGTTTATATCCTTAGCCAGCGAGATACCTGTTACTTATTAGTTTTTAAACGTTACAAGTCTGTAGTACCTATGATTCTGTGATACATCTATTAAATTTTGTTCTCTAGATCGCCCGATTTAACATGTTTAGATTTTTATTTGTGGGGGCGAATAAAAGACCACGTTTTTACAACCGCAATAACGGAAAAGTTATCCGCAATATTTCATTACCGGAAATAGAGGCTGCCGTCTTATCTACACACCAGCAGTGCATTGCTGCTGATGGCAGACAATTTGAACATTTAAGACATCACTGATTTCTTTTAGGATAGTTAGTTAAAGGTGTTCTTTGAAAGCTTATTATGATATTAAATAATCACCCAAACGTAGTTACGTTTTAATTTATCCCTCTTTTTTAAATATCTCTCACACTAAAACACGTACGATATTGCGGTTTTCACTGTATGGCGTACTTTTTAACGCTCTTTTCACATATCTTGTCAAAAATATACATTTCCATTTGAATTTTTCAAGAAAATTGTAAAAATTAATAGAACTGTCAAATTACGACACCTAGCGTTTGACATAGAAAGTAAATCGGCTAATTTCGGATGTCATCGAATACAAAAATTCCTCCTCTTTCCAACAAGACCAATTTTGATGGATTCGGATGAACAATGCCAAAGTTAGGGCTACTTTTATAATAGTAAATGTAACACCCCGTACCTCACTTATTTAAGCAGTATGCAAAAAAAAATGACTAACGAAAGATGTCAGAAATTATCTAAAGATTCTAAAAATGTTATAGCCGAATGAAGTTTATTATCAAAATTTTACGAAAATCTACATTTTAAATTTTGTCGTTGGCATTATGCCCCCTAACGGTAGTTTTACAAACTTGAAAATAATTTCCAGCAGTTTCTATGGGTCACTTTGTATAAGAATTTTTTTATCTGAAAACTGCGTGATCAACGGTTTCTGAGATATAGCCGGCGTCCTTTCTTAGTGGCCCACCCGGTACAAACTGAAATATTTACTCATTTGTACTAAAAAACTAGTTTCTCGGCATACAACAAAAACGTTTAAAAAAACTGTATTTCTTGCTACGGACACATATGTTTTTAGTCATTTTAAATAAATTCAGTACATTCCAGATGCATATGATACATCTTCACCTTCTTATTCTTCATATGAATCTTCAGGTTTTCTTTTTAGTAAACATAAACGCTGTCTAATTTTCTTTGCCTGCGCTACATTCGCTTTTTCAGCAGCCTTTATGCGTCTGTCATCTAACATTTTCATTACTTTGATGAAATTTTGCCCTGGTTTTAATCCAATTCTGGTGAATAATTTGCATTTGCCTATATGGCCATCATTGAAGCTCGTAACAGCTTCATATGTACCGAATTTCAATATAGGCAGTTTGACAAATATCTTTTTTGGTATATATGACCAAATTATATTATTCAACGACTCATTGACGTTTTGCGTCCTTCCCTTTAAGCATTTCTCTAGCAACTCTGGCTTGGACAAATCATGAAATATTGGTTTTATGAAGTCCATAATCTTTTCAGGTAAGTGAAAATGTTTTTGGTGTTGATAATCTTGTTTTACCTTTGCTGCATTATACTTACACCAAGTGGATTTACCTTTTGGGCAGAGGTCGTGCGATGGTTTTACGTCATTTGAAAGCACATGATAGTACACAGCCCATACAGCAGTCTGCATATTCACAACAGAATCTATGTTTCTTCTAATTGCCAAACCATAGAAATTTTGCAGTTGTTTGATTGCGGATAACGTCAAACCATTTTTGCCACCTAAGGCAGCTCCATCCGGTAACTTTTTATTTTTTTCTTTAAATTTTCTCAATCTGGTCCCCATTCTTTTTTGGATATGACCAACGCACTCCACCTTTTTCATGTGTATATCGTTACCATAAGGCTCCTCATTACATACAGCTTGGTAGGCCTTAGAGTCACCATCACCCAAATATTCGATATACCGGACATTATAACTTTCTTGGGATCGGTTGAAAATATTAATTGCTCCGGATACTTCCATTGCACCACTTGTCCCAAAAAAATTTGCGTAGCATCCTTTTCCATGAGCAGTAAGACAGTCACCAGTATTTCTTTTACATGTACAATATTTGGAGAAAATGTCAATATCAATAATTTTGCCAGTTGTTAGGGAAGACGCCGTTTTTGCCAAGAGCCATCAATTGCAATGGCAAGCTCTCTTGGATTAGATTCTTCGGAGTTTTGGTCTACAGCTTGCTCGATTGCTTCTTTCATCGACTCTTTACAAATTTTTTCGGAGATAGACCCAAGGTAGGCTTCATGAATGTGATAATTACTCACAGGTGCCATAAGATTCAACATACCACAAAGATTCTCAGCGGCAGCCTTACCTTTGCCTATGAATCGCATACCATAAACTAATCTAATGTTTAGATCATAAAACATACACTGAGCATCATTATATTAAGTTTGATATTAAGTTTAAGTTTGAAAAGAATCACAATTGTTTGTAATAGTTCTTTCCTCACACTTACTACAAAAAAATTTTATCTCGCAAGCCAACCCAGAAAGATGTTTTCTAGTGATTTGTAGACAACCACGACATTTCTTGCACGCAGCAATATTTCGCAAGGTTTGCTCATTGTGCTTTTTCCAACAGTCAGAAAATTGACAAAAAATATCTGTAGAAAACTTAATTATAATCGAAGTATGCAGAAACGATATTGATTTTTTCAAAAGTGTCAGGAAATGATACACGAACAGCCTATCCCTTATCGATTTAGTAATTAAAAATAAATCTTAACGTAGCTCAAGAATTGCGACTACACATTCAGCGGTTACCTGGTCTTGATGTAACGATTGCAATGAGATCTTGTCCAACAGCTACTCTTGTAGCAATACTCAAACTTACACCACTTTATCTATACATACAAAAGGAAATCGTATTAGGGACCTTATTACTAATAGCATGCTCTTCATGCAAGTCGATGCAGGAATACTTCAAAATCATCAAGGAGTGATGTCGAAACCACTTGATTAACGTATAGCTGACAAGTAATAAATCGCTCCTCAGCGCTGACAATCATTTTTGAGTTGAGATTTTTACTACATAATTTTGCGCTAGTTAAGAACCTAGAAAAGGCAGCTAGAACCTACACGTGAAAAAAATCAGAAACTAGAGTTTATGATACTGTCAGCATGTTTTAGAAAACATGCTGAAAGTACTAGGCTAGAATACAAAAAAAATCCAAAGGGTTTGACGTCTCACAATCAGCCAAAAATTATCATTTATGACCTTCCATATTTTTTAATACATCTATTAATTGTGATTAATAGAATCAGTAGCGGAGCCACACATTTTGTACGAAGTTAATAAATTGTTAATGATTTTATCGGGATTGAAGTTACCATCTTCAATTATTTTTTAATTTTAAAGTACTATTAACCTTTTTCTTCCCAATTCAATCTCAGTATGTGCTGGGAGTGTTTTTTTTGAGATCACTTATTTTGAATTGAGACCAGATACTGTTTCAAAGAGAGCTAATACTGCTTTCAGAAGTCCTGAAAAACTTCCAGAAGATTCGACACTGCCTCTGGGAGACTTGATACTGGTTTCAAAATACTTGATCTGTTTCCGAAAGACTTGATATTGCTTCTAGATAATTTGATACTGGTTCCAAAAGATTTGAAATGCTTCTATAAGACTTCAAATGCTTCTAAAAGGCATGATTCTGCTTTCAGAAGACTTTAATTGCTTCCAGAAGACTTGAAATGCTTCCAAAAGAGTTGAAATGGTTTCAGAAAACTTGAACTGCTTCTATAAGACTCGATACTGCCTTTAAAAATCTTGATACTACTTTCAAAAGACTTCAAACGCCTTCATACAGCTTGAGCTGCTTCTAGAAGACTGATATTGCTTTCAGAAGACTTGATACTGCTTCAACAAGATTTGATCTGCTTTCGGAAGATTTAAAACTGCTTCTTGATGACTTGGTACTGGTTCTACAGGCCTTTAAATGCTTTCATAAAAGTTCAAATGCCTCTAGAAGACTTTAGACTGCTTCAAAAAAAGTTCTTGCAGCTTGGAACGCTTCTACAATAGTGAGATGCTTATACTGGTTCCAGAAAGTTTGTAATGTTTCGAAAAGTCTTGATAGCGCCCTTTAAAGACTTGAAATGCTTCCAGAAGATTTGAGATACTTCTAGATGACTTTATACTGCTTCCAAAATGCTTAAATTATTTTCACAAAACTTGTAATACCACGAGAAGGCTTGATACCGCCCTTGGAAGACTACAAATGCTTCTAGAAGACTTGAAATGCTTCCAGAAGATTTGGAACTTCTTCCTAAAGACTTGAACTACTTCCAGAAGACTCGATACTGCCTCTGCAAAACTTGATACTGCTTTTTAAAAGACTTCACATGCATTCAGAAGGCTTGCACTGCTTCTAGAAGACTTGATATTCCTTCCACAAGACTTGCAATATTTCTATAAGACTTGCATTGCTTCAGAAGACTTGATACTGCTTTCAGATCACTTGATACTGGTTTCAAACGACTTGAAACTGCTTCTAGAATACTTGATAATGGTTCTAGAATAACTTCCAGAAGAGTTGAAATACTTTCAGAAGTCTTCATGTTGCTTCTAGAAGACTTGAAACATTCTCAAAAGACTTCAACTGCTTCCAATTCCATACTACCTCTGAAAAACTTGATACTACTTTAAAAAGACTTGAAATTTTAGAAGATTTGATATTGCTTCTGGAAAACTTGAAACAGGCAATACATTGCTATAAAAATTTGATTTTTCTTCCAAAATACCAAACATTGTTGATAAAATTCAATATCTCTATCTAATAAGTTCAAAAACTGCCAATTAAAGACTGGATAGTGCTTGTAAAACTGTAAACACTGCTTTTAAATGTTCTTTGTGCTCAATTCCTATAGTCGTGTCAGAAGAAGAACGATAATCGTTCGAAATTTCAAAATAGCACCGAAATAAAAACAAAATAAAACTCTTCATCGTTTTTCTCGACCTTAATTGTTTTTATGTTCACATGATGAGTCTGGAACTCACAATTATAATAGGCACCATCTGGTACGTGGGTGATTTGTTACCCTTATGATTTAGACTACCGTGTCATTCCTCGTTTGAGTATTTTTCCAATTCCGGTTTCAGCACCCAGCACCCAAAAGTGTTTTCAAAAACCGGCGCACAAGCAGTAAAAAATGAAAACTTGATACTGCTTCCAGAAGTCATGATATTGCTTCTATAAACCATGATACTGCTTTCAGAAGACTTGCTACTACTTCCAGAAGACTGAAAGTGCTTCGAGAAGACTTGATACCGCCCTTGGAAAACTGGAAATATTTCCAAAAGACGTGCAATGCTTCCAAAAGACTTGAGCTACTTCTAGATAACTTAATACTTCTGCCAAAAAAACTTGAAATGCTTCTACAATTATGAGATTGCTTCTAGAAGACTTAATACTGTTTCCAGAAGACTTGTAATGCTTCCAGAAGAAATCAACTATTTCCAGATGACTTGATACTGCTTCCAAAAAACTTGGAACACTTCTATAATAGTGAGATTGCTTATGCTGCTTGCAGAAGACTTTTAATGTTATGAGAAGACTTCATAGCGCCCTTGAACGACCTGCAATGCTTCCAAAAGACTTGAACTACTTCTAGATGACTTGATACCTCTTCCAAAAGGCTTGTATTGCTTCTATAATACTTGAAATGCTTCTAAAAGACTTAATTCTGCTTCCAGAAAACTTGATATGCTTCCAAAACACTTGATACGCTTCCAGAAGATTTGAGCTGCTTCTAGATGACTTGATACTGCATGTTTTCAGAAGACCTGAAATACTTCTACAAAACTTAACATTGTTAAGTTTTTGTTAAACTGCTGACAGAAGACATTTTCATCATAAAAAAACAAGATACTGTTGATAAACCAGATGAATTTGCATTGAAAATATTAAATTCTATTGGAAAAAATGCAAAATGTTCAATGAAGTAGTCTAGAGACTGTTAATTAAAAACCAAATATTATTAGCAGAAGACATTTGTATTGCAAAATGCAAGAAACTGTTAAAATAGCAAATATTGTTGGCAAAATACAAAATTTTCGTATGCGCCATTAAGTAAGTTTAAAAACTGCCAATTAAAGACTAGATTCTTCTGTTATCTACGTTGGGGTCGTTGTAAATGAACCATAAACGCCAGCTACGTTGATACTATGGGTGCACAAGCACAGTACAAATGTTATAAGCAGGGTTGCAACATTTTTGATGGATTTATCTGGATTAAAGTTAAAACCTTCAATTATTTTTTAAATTGTGATGTACTATTGAGCGTTTTCTTCCCAATTCTGTCCCAGCATCTGCTGCGAATGTTTTATCAGACTTTTTTTCAGTACCCAGCACCCATACGTATTTTCAAAAACCGGTAAATCACGTTACTGCGATTAATGGGTTTTTAGAAAGCCTTTGGTTTTTTAGTTTCTAAATTGTATAAATTATGTGATATACCCATCTTGGGTAAATACCCTTGGATACATATGCTTGAAAATAAATACCCGGGTATTTAACAACACTATGGGTATTAAATACATACTTCCATTCCATAAAATCAATACATTTTTGTACAAGATAAGATAAAATGGAAGGGCGTCGTTAGAATGACAATAATTCAGTTGTTGTTTAATTGACATATTGTTTATAAAAAAGTAAATTTAGATGTTACTATTCTAGGTCTAGTGTTAGTGTTAATTTTGCTTAAATGCAAATATACAGGGTTGCCAAATTAGTTTGAACAGTACTCTATTTCAGAAACTATTCATTGTAAAACCCTTCACTAAAAAAATGTTGTCAGATGCACGGTAAAACCCTTAAAAAAAAAGGTTTAAACCCAACCCAGCCCAACCCAACCCAACCCTGTATATTTGAACTAGAGCCGTCCTAAGAAACTCTGCGCTCCTTTTCATACAAAATTCAATGCCAAAAGAAAAAGTCTCAGAGGACATACATTGAGTACATGTATGATGGGGTCACATTGCATTTCATTGCAAAAATAGGCGCCCCCCAAGATCCCCAGGGCAATAGCTCAATTAGCCCCCTTAGATTTAGGACGGCGCTGATCTAAACTTTATTCTTTCATAAATAAACCGAGTTATTCTCATTTCAAAACCGCCCTTAGAATCTGTTTGTGGAAATCGAGTAAAGACGTAATTTTTCTAAATAATTTAGCAGTTTTTTTAAGATTTCATTTGATAAAATTTGTAACAAGCTTATTTTTTAAATGAATATATTGAATGAAATTATATATTTAGGCCTTACCTACAATTTTGCTGAAGAGTGAAAGCATAATCATTCCAAAATAGCAAATATTGTTGGCAAAATACAAAATTCTTGACTTATAACTGAAAAACTAAGCAAGATAGGTAAACATCTAAAAGGTTATAAAAAATCATAATTTGGACTGAGAATGTAAAACCCTTTGGAAATTTTACTATAATAAGCCTAGTATTTTCACACTAACTTGAAATTTCTCAGCCCTTAGACAATGACGGCGAAAATATTCCACATTGTAATATTATATTAATTAGGCTGTATTATGCTTAGCGCAAATCATAATTACAATTTCCTCAGGAGGGAAGTTCCAATAACTTAAAAAAAGGAGATTTTTAAAATTATGTTTAGTGATGAGGTACATTTTTGAAGTTGTAAAATTTACAAACAGCATTACAAATAATTCCAATTAAGCACTTTCTATTTATAACAGCTATCTTTAGTGTGCTTGCATATCATCACTAAACAAAGATATAATTAACCAAGTTTTTGGTTCAAATAGAGTTGAATTTATATCTCTCAAATATCATATCTGCTGATTTATCATGTAAAGCTCTTGTTGTTTAAGGATTATAAGGTTTTCTGGATTAAAATATAATATAACCAGAATATTTATGTCGTTTTATAATTTATTATAATTTGTTTTCGCGTTCACAAATGGTACACATTTCTCGTAAAAATAAAAAAAAAATACGTTCTAACGCTTGCAATTACAAAAAAAAAAACTCACATGAACGACACGCACCAGCTCATCCTTTTTCTTCTTCTTGCATAAATGTTACTAACAAAATGCAAAACTGGCGATCGAATTTGTACATTAAACCAGAAAGTTAAGATAAATGTTAAGAAAAAGGAATGTTAATAGAAAACTAATCGCACTAAAATCGAAGAGGATACGTGAATAGCATCGTTTGAGTAACCGGAGCGCTTCTAAAGTTACCAGTCATCGCCTCTCAGAAAAGAGGCTAATTCACGAGCGATTCTGGGAAGAGTTATTTTTAATAAATTTACACTTAAGTTCAATCAAAACGGAAAACAACAGCAACAGTATAAAAATAGAAATGGGTGATGATCTTCAATGAACAACCGAGAAATTATCAACAGTAAGTACCTAAAAATATTTTTAAAGTTCGTCCTTTTTCGGCGCATCTTCATCAGCATCGTCGGTTTCGTCGGCTCCAGCACCGTCCAAACCGCCCGTTTCCAAGAATTTGGTTAAACCTTCGAATGTTCTAGGACCGTTGTATTCAATTGCCAAATTTTCGCCCTTTTTGTACAATTTAATTGTTGGGAAGCTCGAAACTTTGGTATGTTCTAATTCGTTAACGGTGGCGTCCATTTTAGCAACAACAATATCGTCGTTGTTTTCAAAATGTTCACCGACTTTGTCGTAAATCGGAGCCAATTGTTTGCAATGTCCGCACCATGGGGCGTAAAATTCAACAAGAACATCCTTCGTTTTATCTAAAGCAACTTCATCGAAATTGCTAGCAACTAAAACTTTTACTGGGGATTTATCCCAATCTTCAGGAAGATCTTGACTCAATAAGTGTTGTTTCAATTTTCCGTCCAAATAATCTTGGACGAATTGTTTCATGGAATCGGCGGTTAATTCGTTCGTTTCCGGTTTGTACTTAGCCATATCATCTTCTAATTTGATCAATCTCGCAGCTGGGACTTCATCTTTCTTCATACCGAAGAATTCCAAAATTCTACCGTGATCTTCTTCAGTTGCATCAATAGTGACGAAGAGAACTTGTTCTTTGAATGGTTTGGCAACGCTCTTTGCGGCTTCAGAAATCGTTTCGTAATGATCTTCGCCTTTAGCCAAGAATAAAAGAAGATGGCTCTTAATTTCACCACCGAAGATCTTTTGGGCCGTTTCGTGATTGAATTCAACTAAAAGTGGGAGTGAATTGGCGGCAACGAATTTCTTCAAGTTCTTTTCGTTCAATTCACCTTCGAAGATTGATTTTCCTTCATCAAACTAGAAACGAAAAATATAAAATTAGATTATGAGAATCTGTCAGTGGAGGGAAAAAGATTGGAGACCAGATTCGTATGAGGTTAAAGGTATTAAGTGGATGAAGAATTGGTGTTGTTAGAGGATGCAGCTAGTGAAGAGAGGAGATGGATCGGCGATTTTTTTTTTTTTTGGGGGGGGGGGGTGAGAGGACAAGATACGGATGAGGGAGCCGAATGAAACGAGGAGTTGATAGGGCTGGTGGCGGAGAGAAGAGAGTTTGAATAATACAGGTGTGTCGTATGTAACCCGCCTTTTTCATTTGAATACTAACGAATAATTCACCATGGAAAATTGTCACCAAAAACTAAATAAATTTAATCTAAATAAAATTTGACTTACTTTCAGAATTTGAAGCAAGATATTAGAAAAAACCTAAAAGACGTATTCGATTACAAAAAATGTAAAAAACCTTAATCAGGAAAATTTCTTTCATAAGTTTGGTAAATTAAAAAGTATGGAGTGAACAACCTAAAACGTAGTTACATCTGTAAACAGTACTACAACGAATTAAAATAGGTATGCTTTATGAACGATAAACACAAACATTTTTCTTAAAACTTAAGTATATGAAGAAAACACGAAAAGTACATCAATGAAACGTAAAAATTAATAGCAGAAAATATCATGTCTTGTGGCGATGGAAAAAGGGTTAAAATAATAAAATTGAAGAGATCAAAAACCGATAAAAACAACAAAAACTGGAAAAAGAAGTTCGAATTCAAAATCGTTCCTGACATAGATTGTAACCATACATAAAGTCTTTAAATTATAATTCTTAAGAAAGACAAATATAGGTTTTTGGAAAATTTCAATTTAATCATTCAATTTGAATTGAGAAGTTTATAATCTTTATTATTTTTATATTATATTATTTATAGAAACTCTAAAAGGCCAATTTTGAACCATTCTCAAATTTATGAAACAATTTGATATAATTGTTGTGATAATTAATGTGATGAGCAGTGTCAAGATGCAAAGTGAAAGAAATTTGCGTGCACAGTGCACGCAAATTTCCAATCTCTGCCGTGTTTGCTTAATATACAGAGTGTCTCACAACAAATGCTCCAATCTGTCAGTTACATTCAGATTTTTATGAGTATGAATTATAGTATTCATCAAACTATTTTATTTGATACATGACTCGTGAAAATCAGAATATAAATGACAAAGTTACAGCTTACGTCACTCTCAGCGTTCTTGTATGATAATGATAACTCTATATGTGGGGTCTTTTCTTTGCTAAGATTACACTCAAAATAGATGAAATTTTTAGAAAAAATCTCTATTAGCATGAAATAAACAGACTAATTCCTCCCTATACCTAGACATTCTAAAAATACAATTTACGGCATCAGTGATACTATACTCAAACAATTATAACCATTTTTACCTTCAAACATTACGAATAATTTTGGAAGAACGATTTAGTTTAAAAAAAACTAAATAACTTTCTCTTAAATAATACTCCCGGATATCTACCTAAATATACAATTGTCTTGACTCAGCAAATGAATCAGTTGGTTTTGAGGACTTGAAAGATGATATGAGTTTATTAGATGCTGATCGCAGGCTACAGTCGTGTGCTGACTTAATTGAACTTATAGAGAACGAAACACTTCAGCCGCAAGAAGAAATTGTAGACGACTTCACAATGCCACAAGTATGAATAAGTAATATTCATCCTTTTTCAAAATGATCACAAATAAAAGCAAGGTAATATCATAGTATTACCGCAATTGTAAGTTCTACCAGGAGTTGAAATGAGAAAAATATTTTTATGACTTGATCTACTTCCAGAAGACTTGATATTGCTTTCAAGAGACTTAAAATGCCTTCAGAAGATTTGGAGTACTTCCACAAGACTCTTCAAAACTTGAAATGGTTTTAGAAGACTTGATACTGCTCTCGAAGACCTGATATTGCTTCTAAAAGAATTTAAATGCCTCCAGAAAACTTGAAATGCTTCCAGAGGACTTGACACTGCTTCTAGAATATTTGAAATCCTTCCAGGAGACTTGATGTTACCTGTGGAAGACTTCATATGCTTCCAAAAGGCTTGATACTGCATCTAGAAGACTTGATATTACTTGGAAAAAGCTTGAAATGCTTCTAGAAGACTTGAAATACATCCAAAAAACTTGAGATTGCCTCTAGAAGACTAGAATTACTTCCAAAAAAACTTTATATGCTTCCAGAAGACCTAAAACACATCCAGAAAACTTGATATTGCCTCTAGAAGACTTGAGATACTTCCACAAAACTTGATACTGCTTCCAGAAAACTTGATATGCCTCCAGAAGACTTGATATTACTTACAAAAAACTTGAAATGCTTCCAGGAAACTTGAAATACTCCCAGAAGACTTCATCTGCTTCTAGAAGAATTTAACTGCTTCCAGAAGACTTGATACTGCTTCTAAAAAATTTGAAATACTGCCCGAAGACTTGATACTACTTCTGGAAGACTTGAAATGCTTCCAAAAGAATTGATATTGCCTGTTGGAGACTTTTAAATGCTACCAAAACATTTGATACTGCTTCTAGATTCTATAGATTTGAACTATTTTCAGAAAACTTGATATTGTCTGTGAAGATTTTGCTTCTAAATGATTTGCAATGCTTTCAGAAGACTGGATACTGCATCTAGAACGTTTAAAATGCTTCCAAAAGAATTGATATTGCTTGTGAGAGACTTGAATTGCTTCCAGAACACTTGATAATGTTTCTAGATTCTATAGATTTGAAATATTTTCAGAAACTTGATATTGTCTCTGGAAGACTTTGCTTCTAGAAAGCTTCTTCTTTCACTCATACAAAATTGTTAATGGTTTTATCTGAATTGAAGTTCATCATTTTCAAATCATTTCAAAATCATTTTCAATTTCTTAAAAACTTTAATGTACTATTGAGGTTAATCTTCCCAATTTAGTGCAACCATCTGCTGTGAACGTCGTTTGGAAAGCACATATTTTGAATTTTTTCAGACTTAATTCACACTTTTTTTGAGAGTGTCATTCATCGTTTGAGTATGTATTTTCAAAAAATTAGCTTGACAGTCCGATCGAATCAAAATAAATTTATTTTGCTGTTTTTAGCATATTCTTACTTTATTTTTTAGACTATTGTATACCGTTTATTAAAATCGTCTACAAAACGATGTATGGACAGCTTATTTTGAAATTAGTGTAAATCCTTTTTTGAAAAAAAATGAGATATCACGTAATTCATGTTTAATTTAATGCTAATATGTTATGTTTTCTACAATTTAAAATTGGTCGGTAAATGATATTCCATAATTATCGATTTTGAAAGTGGTGCAAGTCCAATTGGCGGAGGAAAAAGTATTTTATGTACACGCCACAGGATTATTATGATGTATTAACAACACACTATAGAAAACATCATACATTCATTTTACGAAAGAGTATCGTTTCAATAAAAATGCAAAAACTCTTAAAAATGTGAGTTAAAAGTTTAAAAGTTAAAACTATAAATTTATTACATACACGTCCTGGGGAACTGAAAAAATTTGAATAAATCCAGGTGCTTTTATGCAAATATGCCAGGCCTATTACTTATGAAAACTATAAAAACATCAAGGAATTATTACCTTATGTACCTCTGATGTATAAAAAAACATTGCCACATGCAGAGCATAAGTAAATTTTAATTTTGGAGATACAAGACAAAGCGTTTGTCGATCGCCTATATAAAGTTTTCGTGTTAATTTTAAAAGATTTATCAACTGTTAACGTCCTGCTATAAAAACTTTGTAACATAAATATCTAAAATTGGCTAGTTTATGAGATTTTAGGTGTTCAAAGTCATAAGGAATAGTAGTGGGAATTGTTGAAACTTAAATATTATATTCTATAAGATTGTTATTATTTCTAAGGTTATTTATATTGATTTTGATGTTGTTTTTCAATAGTGAAGTTTAAAATTGTTTATAGTATTCAAATATTCATTGGGAATTTGCTAAAATCTTGTTCATTTTCCTGTCCAAACACAAAAAATATCGTCGGCAAATCTAAATCATTTAGTAACGTATATTTTACATGGGTTATTATTAGTCATTATGAAATTACTTTCGATGTGGTCTAGGAATATGTGTGCTAATAAACTAGATAAAGATATCCTCATGGGAAGACATTCAACAAAATAGTATTCATTATGAAATGTGCAATATTTTTGATTGGTTTTATTTTTATAGAAGTTATCTAAAACTTTTTCAGGTTATCTCCAATTTATATTCAATACGGACATTGGAATAATGGTTGATATTATCAAAGAAATAATTATGCCTTTTTCTACCTTCATTTCTTTAGTTGAATTAACGAATTCTTTTTTTACTATTTTGCTTATGATTTTTACAATAAGTTTTTGATCGGTTATGATTATCACTAAAGTTGATAGAAATATTTGTTGTTTTATATTTTTTCGACTGATGAGGTTTAATTTTCCCCGTTTTTTATATTTATTATAACATTTTCTGTTAGAGGTAAAAAAATGAATGATATCATCAATCAAACATTGGTTAAGTAGTTTGTATAACATTAATTTTTAATATAAAAACTACTAAACAACCAATAGTTCTTTGAGAGATATCATTGAATTCTTATATTTGAGTTCCATTAGAAAATATTTTCAAGAAAAATTGCAAGTAAAAATCGACGTGTTTTGGGTTCATAACGATATCTCCAACCGTTTTCAAATTGGACAGGAGAGTCAAATTGACGCGCCCTGTATGTATTGTACTATTTTTTGTTTGAGATTTTTTTACCTTCTTGAAAAGAATAATAGATCCGCATTTAGCTTCATATTCGCCATAAACTTCCTCTTCCGATGTAATTGCGAACGGATGATCGTCAGTAACGGCAGCAACCGATAAGAAAGCTTTAGCCTCATCGCTAGTTTGATCCTTGAAGAAACCAACAATAGCCACATTAGTAGCTTCAATGAATTCTTTAGCTTCTGCGACAGTTTTCAATTCTTTAGCTGGCGGGCCAGTCTTCTTCTTCAACCAATTGACGATTTCATCAGAAGTACGTCCACCTAAGTCAATTTAAAATCAGATTTAGTTTAAGTGGAAAAAATTTTTTCATTTATATTACCGTTGTAATCCATTGGCGTTCCATTTCTGAAAAATTTAAGTGTCGGGTATCCCCTGACACCGTGTTGTTCGGCTAAATCTTGTTCTTCTGTTGCGTCAACTTTGCCTAATTTGATTGCCGACTCTTCGGTAGCTAATTGTTGGGCAGCCTTTGCATATTCTGGAGCTAATGCTTTACAATGACCACACCATGGCGCGTCTAAAATTTAAATAAAAAACATGAAAAATAACTTTGTAATCAATATTTCAAGTGGATAAGGAAATAGGTGGTGTGTTATTAAATGATTTTAAGATTTTATCAATATTTTAAGGATGTATCTAATTTTTTTTTGTTGTTAAGTGTTTAAGAATAGATTTGAAATCAATTAAAAAATAATTTTAGAAATGTTACGTAAGTGGTTTCTTATCAAATGAGGTCAAGTTTTTACAATTTCTAATTATTGTAAATAGATTATGTAATGATATGTAATTAAAATCGTGCTTTTGAGATAATCACGTAAAAATGATCTAATCTTTATTGAAGCTAAAAGTTAATGTTGTTCCAACTCGTCCAATTTTTGGTGCTGTATTGAGAGCACATACCAAGGTGTTACCTCAAATTTAGTACATTTTTAAAATGAGGCATAGAAAATTGTATAATGACATCCAATCCTAAAATCTATCCTGCGTGAATCAAGCTCGATTTCACGTTTTTTATTAGTATGTCCCGATTGGGGTCCGAAAAATGAAACTCCCGATAATAACATCAATATTCACGGAAACTATGTCAACAATACGGATACGATACAATTTGGTATATTTTCTTACGCGGCGTTAGTACACTATAAATTTTGTTGACGACAGCACTATACAACACCGTAAACGAGATGGTAAACACCGTTTACCATCTCATCACAGTGCAATAACCGCTCAACATCAGCTGCAATTAACTCGTCGATTCTAAGATTAACCAAAGAAGAGGCGAATGAAATTAATTTACTCCAATCCAAATCATAAAAAATAACAATTAACATCATATGAATAATTGTTCATCCAATTCGTTTTTAACAACCCGTTTGGACTGTACCATTTATAAAAATTCTGTTTTGGTTTAACAATGGGAAACTCATAAGCGTTATTTATATGCTTAAATTGAGCGTGGGTCATTTACACACGTCGATAACTTATAAATATGTCCCAAATAGATTTATATATAGCCTTTTTTAAAATATCTAAACCGAATAAACCTTTTAAAACTTGCCGAGTTACGATTAATTCCCATGGTAAATCGATGTAATCTACTATTCATTGCATTTTCTTATGGCGTTCCGTGAAAATGTTCTCAGTACGGAAGCTTTTCTCTTTTGATATTCTCATTTATTAGATAGTATTAGATAGTCTTATTTATTGGATTATGTCGTACTTATCTAACAGAAAACAGTCAGTATTGATAGCCAGCATATACAGTCTGTCTCATAATGGTCATTTTGGACCCTTGCTATTTATGCTCTGGAACTGTAATAGATATCGAAATGCGGTTTTCGTCATTAAGATTCTTATAAAAATCGAGCCTAAGATATTCTGATCGGATGTAATATCTTCTGGTATTAGATATATTAGATTCCAAATAGCGGCTCTATTATCATATTGATTTTATGGTGAACAAGTCTCTACGAAAGTAGAGTGTACGTTGTTATTAAAACTAGTAAGAACTTCACGAGTTTTCATGTGTAAGAACAATTTATTTGGCATTTGTCAACAGTGTGCATGTTATGGCTCCGTAATATGGAACCCCATATATGCGGTGGATTGTAATCGTATTGAAGCCATTCAGCGACGCTTTGTTAGCATATACGTTTCATTTTCTTTATTGCGATTACGATAGACATTTCATGGTCGTCAATATATTGTCTCTGCGGCAGAAGTGAGTTGTTTCTGATTTGGTTTTGCTTTTCTATCAAGCTTATTAATAGCATGCTGGATACGCTGATCTGCCTGAATCAAAGTCGCAGCGGCAATAGTGCACTTCGCCACATTTCATCTTACCATATCTAATGGTAAGCTTTATCAAAACTAGACATTAGTTCGGATTCTTAATTTCTTCTACCTAAGGTTTCTGTCGTGTACCTCTCTTTGACGTTTCTCTACGTTCTTTTAGAGAATGTGTAACAACTAACCGATAGCGATTGTTTTGTTAATTGCTTTACAATTGTAATTATTTCATTTTATCTTTAATTTTCATATTAATTTTCGTTTTTATATGGATGCTTTGTCAGAGATATTCACCCTATATGCATCCCAAATGCATAATAAGTAAATAAAACAATAAAACAATCTTTGAAAAGATATGGAAGGTAATAATTTATAATTTATTTAATAATCTTTGAAAATGTTCACCGACTTTGTCGTAAATTGGAGTCAATTCCTTGCAATTTCCGCACCATGGGGCGCAAAATTCAGCAAGAACGTCCTTCGTTTTATCCATTTCCTTTATTCACTTATTTTTGTATTATCTATTTCCTTTATTCATGTAATTTGTAAGAATTAACTTTCCGTAACATTCCTTCACGGTATCATTAGCTTTACAACATAATAAACTAACCTTACTTAACATTCCTTCACGGCATAATTGACATTTATAAACAAAACTAACCTTATTCAACATTCTAATTAACATCTAAATGCCCTCTATTGACAATAAATTATTTCACAATTATTTTTCTTAAAAAATATATACAGATTGACAAATGTCTGGAATTGCGGTGCATTTTCAGGATATTTACTTGTTTGCAATATTCTGTTTCCTTACTACCAAACTACACACATTGAAATATTACGGATTATAACACAACTACTTTTATGGTCAAACAGTGAAATTCTACACTGCACAAAAAGCTCTTATTGTTAGTTACTTCTAATTGTATGTGTATTTCCCATGCATAAGATAAGCCAACTTTATGCACACAGATAGACTGTTCTATTTCATCAACCAAAGAAATTTTTACGGTTCTCCTGTCTGACTGGAATTTATTTTTATCGTCGTAATTTAGTTATTTGTCCTAATGTGCGACAACCGTCAAAAGCACATCATCCTTTAACATTTCTTCGGTGGAATCATATTCAAATTGAAACAATGAGTTGTATATCATTTGAAGGACGAAGCGTCAACCTACAACATGATATGCAAGCAATTCCCTCATTTTCAATATAAGACTGCCACGATTTTTCAAATTTGAGCATGTTTTATATTTCCAGCAGCCTCTACATTGTCCCCAGTTTGAATAAAACAAACATGTCCCATTTTTCATCATTTTCATATAAGATTCTAATGAAAGTTGATGACAACCACGAAATACTTAAAAACGATAAGCACTTATAACTTGAATTAAAATTGGCCAGATAAATACTCGTAAACAATTCATTTGTTTTATCAAAGCGTCGTCAAAGCCCATTAATCTAAAGTACTCAATTGAAAATCTTAAGTTTCCAAGTTATATAAGTTGTTATATAAGTAGTTGTTCAAAGTAAACTTGAACGAGATATCATGCTTCTCCAAATATATGGAGAAGAAATTTAATGCTCTCCGCGAATATACAAAAATATATAGAGTTCTATTTAAAAATTTGTTTATGTTAATAACTACTAAAATATAGCTTCGAGGGAAAATTAACTTATTCCATCGTTACCTAAAATGTTGCTTTGGAAATGTTTTCATAGAAAAAAAAATATTTTCAATTAGAAAAAAGTTGAGTATTTTTCGAAAATGTACTTTTTTGAAAAACATCTGTATCTCTGAAACCTCTAATCTAAGAAATATCGAAATTCGGTTTCCGCCATTAATTTCATTTGTTATAAAAATTAAGCCTCAGACATTAATATCATTTTTCCTCTATCTATACAGGGTGTCACAGAAAAATGACCCAAGCTATAACTCTGTCATTTACATTCCGATTTTCATAAGCCAAGCATCAAATGAAATGGTTTGATGAATTCTACAGGATGTGTATGGTTTTTGTAGCAGGACTTTAACAGTCGATAGATCATTTAAAATTAACAGAAAAACTTCATATAAACATACGTGGACAATCAGAATCAGTTGAAATACACGAGTAATATGAAGAAAAAGCAATTTCGAAAATTTAAATTGAATATCCTATATCTCCGAAACAAAGCGTTCGTCAACCTATGTTTATATGAATTTTTTGTGTTCGTTTTAAAAGATCTATCGACTATTGAAATCGGCTACAAAAAACTGAGATACCTATATATTTTATGCTACAAACAATTTTTTTCAAATGCAATCTTGAATTTCAAGCGATTATCAACTTTCGTTTTTTAAATTACTCGGTATATTTTGCTTCATGTCATTGGCTAAAGCTTTTTTTTCTGGATTCATTCATGTACAGCATATCAATTTTGAATGTAATTTTAGCAAAGAAAAGACAACCTATATGTAGAGATTATAGACAAGAACAACCAAGCTGTAACCGTGTGCAGCTTACGTACTTTCCGATTTTCATAATCCAGGTGTCAAATGAAATGGTTTGATGAATACTATGATTTATGCTACAAACAATTCTTTTCTAAGGCCATCATAAATTCCAAGCGATTGTCAACGTTTTTCAAATAGTTCCGTATATTTTTCTACAGGTTATTGGATAGAGATTCTTCTTCTAAATTCATCGATGTACTGTATCAAAAGTTAACAACCCTTTGAAATTGAAGATTTCATTTGGCAATTCAATTTCAATTTGGCATTGTAAAAAAATTATAATAGCATGAAACTTAGAAAAAAATTATTTTGATATTCAGTTCATGAAAATCGGAATATAAATGATAGAGTTACGGCTATTGTATAATAGCCTCTCTATACAGGCTGTCTTTTCTCCGATACAATTACATTTAAAATGGAACACTCTGATACGCAGTATGCGACCAAACTACACACGTTGAAATATTACGGATTATAACACAACTACTTTTATGGTCAAACAGTGAAATTCTACACTGCACAAAAAGCTCTTATTGTTAGTTACTTCTAATTGTATGTGTATTTCCCATGCATAAGATAAGCCAACTTTATGCACACAGACTGTTCTATTTCATCAACCAAAAAAATTTTTACGGTTCTTCTGTCTGACTGGAATTTATTTTTGTCGTCGTAATTTAGTCACGTACGTAATTTAGTCACGTACTCTGATACGCAGTATGCGTATCAGAGTGTTCAGACTGAAAATCTCCACCCAATAACGTGAAGAAAAACATACAATAAATTTGAAAAAAAAAGTTAACTATTTATTGTTGGTCATTGAAGATAGCGTTAAAAAAATTGTATCGTAAATAATAGCATTCATCACGCCATTTTATTTGACTCCTCATTCATAAAAATCGGAATGAAAATGACAGAGTTACAGCTTGGGAGTTCTTACAACCTCTATATACATGGCTTTTTCTTGTTAAAAATACATTTTAGTCATTTATCTTTATTATATATTTATAGCAAATGGCAGTTACAGCTGGAGGTGTCATTTTCTGCGTGACACCTCTATATAAAATGTATAAACAGTAAAAGAAAAAAAACAAGACATTTCTTTCTTACCCTAAAAAAAATTGTCGCTAAAGAGGTTAAACAAATTTTTTGTGTAAAGTCGAAATGTAGCGAGATACATATACAAGCGACAAAGTAAATAAATGACATTAAGGAGCCGAGATAAAAGTTCTTCTTTCGACAAAAGTTGTAAGAAATTTACCGCACTATAAACGAAAAATATTTTTATAAATACGAGTATGTTCTATAATGACGTACCGAAATAAACATGTTATTTTAAGTGGAATGATATAATTTCTATTTCATATTTTGATTCTACATGCCAAACTATGTTGACTTTGATAAGATATGTTGATACCTAGTCCTTTTGGTTTTTGAGATATTTTAGATACAAACTTTTTTTAGAAATAAACACTAAGTCCTTTAAAACTGAATTTCTCAAAGACTGATTGAGCTAGAAAGATAACGTTTATCACAGTTATTGTTTGGATGTCCTTAAGTAGAGTCTCATTTTCTTCATCGGTCTACCATATACAGGTGTTCAAAAATGTTACTACTATTCTGGACCAACTAAGTATCTCCCAATCAAACCACACCAAACATTAACTCCGAAGTGAGTTGTTGACTGCGTGAATCCAGTGTGGATTTTCGTTGGTCCAGTAATGGGTATTGTGTTTAATGGGAACGCCATTGCTATCAAACAAACAATAGGTTCCGATTCGCTTCCCTGTGAACTTCTATCTGTCTTATTAAAACGAGTCTCCTTTCCACGTACCGGGGCTCTTGGAGAAAGTATTCTTTGAATTTCTGGTACTTATTATCTTTAAGGATGCGCTGAACGACATAATAAGACAAATTCAATTCTACAGACGCATATCTAATAGACTTCGCAAGATTTTCGTTGAAATAATCTAACATCCTTCTTGTGTTATTCCTGGTTGTTGCTCTTTTAGCGATTTCTTTATTATTCCTAAGGAAAAAAAAGCATGTTGGTTCTGTCGCAAATTTTGTTCCAACCTTGAGAACATTTTTCGGTCTGGCACAATTATTTCCGGATATCTTTCCGTATATACAGTATGTCCTCGAATCAAGTTACAAAAATTTATAGAAATTTGTATTATTGGTTTTCCAAACTTATCTCAGCATAAATAATGCATCGGAAGCGTTCAAATCAACAAATAGCACAACTTTTATATTCTAACTGTAAAAGTTAATTAATTATTCTCATTTTTATACAAAAATTGATCTATTTTTCTAAATGAAAAAGTTTTCAAAATTAGTTTTTAATAATAAACAAATTCGAAAACTAAAATATTGGTCCATTTTATGGCACAGCTTATTAGGCAAAGTGGGTCTAAGTGAGAGGTGTGATAACGTCATGACGTTTGTTGCTATGTATACTAACAATAAGTAAGTAATGTCATCAAATGCAGTACACCCAACTTTTTTACACGGTTTTTTTTAACACGATTGATGAAATAACACGGTTCACCAATAAATTTTTTTACACGAATTTTTTTTTGGGATTCGTGCTATAACAAGACAAGCTATAACAAGACCATGTAAAAAAGAGTTGGGTGTACGGTTTAGTTTTTATAATTGTTAAGAGTTTAAAAATGCGTCGTCGAGCAACTGTTGAACAGCGAGAACTGGTTTTAAACCATTTCAAAAATGGGGAGTCTATTAGAAAAATTGCGAAAATGGTATTTTTAAGTGCATCCACAGCACAGCACATTATAGAAAGATTTGTGCAGGAGCTCAGGACTCCCCCCTCAGGAAAATCAAAGCTAATCCTAAGTTATGCGCTCCAAAGTTGGCTATCGAGATCCAAGAAGAGTTAGGAAAATCTTGGAATGCTGAAACTGTTCGACGAGTGCTTTTCCAACATTCACGGGCGAGTAGCACCCGTGAAAGTAGTTTATAAGAAGCCCTTTATAAATAAAAAAAATCGCCTTAACTTTGCAAAAGAACATATTTCAAAGAACTTAGAGTTTTGGAATGATGTAATTTTTGCTGACGAGTCAAAATTTAACATTTTTGACTCGGATGGTTTGTCCTATGTATGGAGCAAACCAAATACGGAACTAAAAAAGGAATATTTAAAAGCTACAGTTAAACATGGTGGTGGAAGCGTCATGGTTTGGGGTTCCATGTCCACTACCGGCGTAGGAAACTTAGTTTTTATTGACGGAATTATGGATAAAAACATGTACCTTCAAATTCTACTGCGAAATCTGATTCAAAGTGCTGAACATCTAGACATACGACGCAATTTTCGCTTTTATCAGGATAATGATTCTAAACACAAATCAGGAATTGTACAGTCGTGGCTTATTTGGACTGTCCTCACTTAATGGCACAACCAGCACAATCGCCGGATATGATCTCCATTGATGAATCTATGGGCAATTTTGTATCAAAATATACGCAAACGTAAAATATGGTGTGAAACAAGTTGTGGTGTGCTTTTCTGTGTCTACACAGTCTTGTTACCCAGATGTTTCAAATTCTCAAATGTTCATCAATACGCCGATGATAGATAGACAAGTATATCTTAGTTTTCTCCCGTCCTAGTTACATGCGAGTGTAGCTAAGATTAATGAAGATCTGCGGTGTCTATCAGAGTATGCTACCCAGCGTTCGCTAATGTTGAATTCGGACAAGAGTATGGTGTTGTTGTTTGGCAAGGACAAGGAAATTGAATCTTTGAGTCATAGTGTTAATATCAGACTAGATGGCACGCGCATTTCTATTATGTCACAGGCCAAAAATCTGGGGTTAATTATTGACAATTCTTTCAGATATCTTCATTATATTTCAAAAATAATAGGTATAGCTTATCAAAATTTAAAGTTACTGTACACCTTTAAGGATATTTTTAGTGTTAAATTGAAGACGGTCCTAAGTTAAGCCGTAATACTTTCGTTATTCAACTATTGTGCTCCAGTTGTTGGGCCATGTCTTGATGCAGTTGATGCTGGTAGGGTGCAGAGAGTGCAGAATGCTTGCATGCGATTTATTTTCAATATGCGTAAGTATGATCATATTTCTTATAAATTAGTTGAACTGAAGTGGCTCAACATGCGTGATCGTATGGTATTGCAGTCCTTGGCTTTGTTTCATAGAATTATGGTTTCTGGAAATCCTCCATATTTGTTCCGTAAAGTGACATACAGAAGTGACATACACAATGTCAATATTCGTAGAAAAAACCTCATTTCACTTCCTGCTCATAATATGGCTTTATTTAAGAGATCTTTTACCTATAATATATACTCTATGTACAACTCTCTTCCGCAGATTATTAAAAATAAAAATGCTATAGAATTTAAACCAGCTCTGCACAGGCATATGCTTGACAATAATGCGAAGCGGTAGCGATTTCCTCTTATAATTATTATTGTTATGTTTTGTTGGTATAGGGAAAATTATTAATTACTGTAATTATTATTATTGTTTTTTTTTCTTAAATTAGTTTAATTTATTTTCATCTTCTTAACAGGAAATGACATAGTTACAAGTAGTTTGGGTTATTGTTGCGTTCTGCTAGGATAAGAATTATAGATAGGCATGTAGTTTTGTTTGTTTGGAACACATTTTATTCAAGGGTACGGTTTAAAAGCAGGGAATGTCTCTCGAGACACTCATCTGAACCGCTCCTTAAGGTTTTCCGATTGATATATATTATTTTTAATATAATTTGTACTGTTATATTTCTTGTTATGTAATGTTTTTCGAAGAATAAAGACGTTTATTATTATTATTATAAATGCCAAAGGCAATCACACCAAATATTAAATTACCAAAAAAATCAATAGCAGTTTTTAAGTTCAATCTCTAACTTAAACTGTATCAAATAAGTTGTGATCATAAAGTTGAAAAAAATTACTATATACTATATCAAATAAGCTGTGAGCCACTGTATGTTTATTTCGGTACGTCGTTATAGAACACCTGTATTTATAATATATAATATTTATAATACATATTTATAATATTTTCCGATTATAGTATGGTAAATTTCCTACAACTTTTGTAGAAAGAGGAACTCTGTATCTCGGCTCTTGATTGCTATTTATGTACTTTGCCGTTTACGTACAGAATAGTAGCGTTTCCGTGGGACAGCCCATATGTGTCCCATATATGTCAATATTTAATATGCATATACAGGGTGTCTCACGTAACTGGTTCATTAGAACTTTTTTAAGTTCCACTATTCGTAGAGGCTTGAAATTTTAGTAACAACCGGTCTACCGGAAGTAGACCTCAACTTCGTTATTTTTAATGGAATGCTATAGTTTTTACTATACCATTCAATTAGACGTAAGAAAATTTGTTGACTTTGATAACAGTTGTTAGTACCTCGCGCTTTTTGTTTTCGAGTTATTTTGATTTTAAGAGTTTTTTGGTAAATATCACCATGCTCTTTAAAAGCACATATCTCGGCCAACGTTGATTCAAAAACGTTTTGCATCGGTACGATAATTCTTCATATGCTGGCAAATAAATTGTCACTTGTTATATCAGTGTACCTTATACAGCGTGTTCAAAAATTGAATTACCGTTTCGCTATATTCAACTGCGAGAAAGTCGAAAATTTTAAATAGAACGCCCCATATCTTTTTAGCCTATCAAAACGCGATTTTAATTATCTACAAATTATCTATAAACATTACTATAACTATTTATTATAGTTTTCTTTGAGTATTTTTGAGTATTTTATCAAAATCCTACACAAAATGCTGGAAACCGTTCGTGTTTGGATTAGAAGGCCATGACATTTTGACAGTTTATCGTTTAATTTATTTAAATTATCATTGGAATTATTTCTAGAATGATCTGCGACTGAATAAACTTCAGTTTGTTAACTTTTATTACCCAAAAATAACCAGGAGAAGAACGCATAAATTAAACAATGAAAAACGACAATATGGCGTAATATTCGACGTAATGATGAGCGAGATATTCCTAGAGGGTTCACTCTATTTATTACCGGTGCTTTCTTGGAAAATATTAATCGATCGAAGCACCTCTTACCGAAGTATTTGGTAAAGCAATAAAATATGACTAAACATTTATTCCATTATCCCAAGCTGCTGGTGATAGAAATTTATGGTATCTTATTTTTATTTAATTTATGGTTATTTTTATCTTTCCAAAACTAATAAACAGATCCTATCAAAAAATTACACCCGCCTTGAATATAAAACGAATTTAAAATGTTGGCGTTGGAATAATTTGCCATGGTATTCAAAGACATTAACAGAAGTAAGTGATGGCATAACTAAGTAATGATAACAATAACATAAATATGGATGAAAATCTGTCAAAATCAGGCTTTCTAACATAAAAACCAAAAGCTCCAGCATTGCATGCTTCCATTAATTTCCAAATATGAGGGCAACTAGAACAAATAGGCACAGGAAAGTTTCTATACTCTGTTTTTAAACTAGGAGGAGCATTTTAAATTTCTCACCAGATTGATAAGGTTTACACACAGGCAATTTTTATTTCTTGTTGACAACGATTTTTAGTTTGGAGGTTAAGTTATATATTCGGACGATTCGTATCGCTATTGTCAATTTTGTGTTCTTAAACCTTTTTGCGTGTAATACTTCAATTTAATCGAGTGAAATCTGTTCTTTTTAGAACAAAATATGGTTCATGAGCCTAATACTAGTTCACAACAAGTTTCGCTTCCGAAAAAACGTAAATTGTTGGATTTGGGACACTTTGCTTTGCTTGAAAAGCAAAGTATTCTAAATCTTTACAAGCAATACATTACTGGCGAAAGCCCAATGAAAATGACTGCTATTGTTGATAAAATTGTGGAGGCTGCTGGTAAGCTAAACATTAACAATTGAAAAAATTGTGTCCATCACGTAATCAAAGAGGACGAGAAAATGAATGATTTGGACGGAATTATAGACAAAGTTGTCGAACCATTATTAATTTGTGTAGATGGCGATAGTGATACCAGCATGGCTGAGACTTCAGACGAGGATGATATTTAGACCACAAAATTGGAATACTTGAGTTTTCCGTTTTGCAATTAGTTTTATATTATATACTTTTGTAAAACTATGTTTTAAAATAAATACACTCATAACTTCATTGTTAACTTGTATGTTTAGAGTTGATGATAACAATTAAACGATAAATAAATACAATAAAGCAATAAAATAAATAATAATAATCGTTAATTTAAATTTACCGCTAAAAATATCTAGGGATATTTTCTGGTGATATTTCCTAGTGTAAACCTGACTTTCGGATTCACTCCTCCTAGTTTAAAAACAGAGTATAGATAGTTTGTAGAGAATTAAATTCCCTTAATTTATTTTTAAAGTTTTAGGTTTTTCATTCTTTTATGTTATTGATTTTAATTTTTGTCATTAAATTGTTGTTTTTCATTGTTTCATTTATTCGGTTTTCTTCTGGTTATTTTTGGTAAATAACAGCTAGCAAAAAGATTATTCAATCGCAGCTCATTGTAGGAATAATACTAATAATAGTTTAAATAAATTAAACAAAAAACTGTCAAAATGTCATGGTCTTCTAACAAAAACACAAACGGTTTCTAGCATTTACGTATGATTTTGATAGTTTCCTCAATAGCATGAAAACTATAATAAATAGGTATAGGAATGTTCATAGATAATTTGTAGAGAAGTAAATTCCCTTTCTGATAGGGTATAAAAATATGGGGCGTTCCATTTAAAATTTTCGACTTTCATGCAATTGAATACAGAGAAACGGCAACTCAATTTTTGACCAACCTGTATAATATATACTGATACAACAAGCGACAATTATATTTAATAGCATATGAAGAGTTATCGTGCAAAACGTTTTTGAATTAACATTAGCTGAGATATGGGCTTTTAAAGAGCATGGTGATATTTGACAAAAAATACTTAAAATCAGAATAACTCGAAAACAAAAAACGCTAGGTACCAACAACTATTATCAAAGTCAACATATTTTTTTATGTATAATTTAATATACGTAAAATATACATAATATAATTAAATGGTGTAATAAAAGCTATGGCATTCCATTTAAAATAACGATGTTGAGGTCTACTTCCGGTAGACCGGAAGTGGTGGCCAACTTGAAAATATTTTAGGTTAAAAGATCAGAATGAACAACCCATGCTACCAAAATTTCAAGCCTCTAGGAGTAGTGGAACTTAAAAAAGTTCTAATGAACCAGTTACGTGAGACACCTGTATAATAAGCACCTGTATAGCCAACATTATAAAAATAAAAAAACAATTATCAAAAAAATCGTTTATTAAGACCCTCTTAAAATTTTTATTCACCAAAATCCACGTCTTATCTTTACTTTTATCTCCAAATGCTACGTTGACGAAAAAAAAAAATTGAGACACATCATCAAAACGTTACAACTCGCATCATCTTAAACATATGGATCTTACATTATTTCGTAACCGATTCTAGTTTAGCGCCTACATCTTAATCTAGATTTTTCTTTGTTTGAATAAAATGAAATAGTTCCGTCGCTATTTTTAGTGACGTTTTCACAGCATCCGCGCTGTTAAATAAAACGTAGGTTGGTAAAAAGGGGTTATTGACCCGCCAAAGTTTTTTTATACACCACTAAGAGCAACTACCGGCTTCTCACGTTATCCTAAATCTTACAATAACCAAGTAAGTGAAAATTATTCCTCATTATGCAACGTCGTTTCAATTAAATTAAATTAATTAATTCATGGTTATGATAGCTAGAAATAAATGACAGATGACGTGTTCGTGTCAAAAAAGTTAGGTTAGGACTCAAAATGTTTGTTTTAAACCGGGTTATTTGCGTTTTGAATTAGATTGAAAGGTTTTCTATGTATTTTGGGAATATTAATATGTTAATTAAGATACTTACAAAATTCGACGAGTATGAACTCATTGTCGGTGATGGCAGTCTTGAAATTGTCACCGGTCAAAACTAAAACGCCCTCTTCCGTTTTTATATTGGCCTCTGAGTTAACTTGAAGAACCACGGCAAAAAGCACTAATAATATTTCCGTCGTTATTTTCATCGTGGTGCTTTCTGATATCTACTTGGTTTATTCTCCGGTACTGCACGGTAACCCTTCGCAAAGATGAATACGCGACTGCGACACGCTAACGTTTGAGGAGGTATATAAAACAACGTGGCACAAATCGTGGGTCACTGTGATTGGCTTGCGCGTTTTTGACGTGTTGTCATTTTAAAAAACATTTATTTTGCCGGTTTAAGGGCACAAAACAAAATTTATTTAAATGTAATAAGTAAAAATAAAAAACGTTTTTGCATAAATAATATTGTCTGGAATTTAAAATTGTACACTTTAAAACTAAATATGCAAATAACGCAATTCTTTAACGAGTTATTCGCTGTTATCTTTTAACAGTTTGAAACGTTTTTTACTCAGTTTTCTTTAACAGTAATGTTTATTAGTATTACTTAAAAGTTAATTATTTAATTGGTGTGAATTTCCATGTTTATTTGTTTTCAAACACGTTTTTATTATCAAAAAATTTTAACAGGGTGCTTTTGTGATAATATTAATAACGTAGAGATGGCGCTATTTATTTTAATTTTGATGTAATGTTTAAGTAATTAATTTTTATTATCGTTTATTAAGTTATCGGCGTAAATTTCGGTGGTTAATTTTAATTTTAAAATCTTATCTTTTTTTTATGTTTTTCCACAAAGTCGTTTAAAGGTGATGATTAAAGACCGGATTAAAAGGCACAAAAAATACGGAAAAAGGCACTTAAAAAGGCATGAAATTTTGGCAACAAAACCATTAAGAAGGCATAAAAATTAGAAATCGAAAAAATTGCTATACCTAATTAATTATGTATTTTAATAACCTTTTCATTAAAAAATACATCGTTAAACTAAACATTCATATACAGGTGTCTCACGTAACTGGTTCATTAGAACTTTTTTAGGTTCCACTATTCATAGAGGCTTGAAATTTTGGTAACATGGGTTATTCATTCCTATCTATTAATCTGAAATATTTTCAAGATGGCCACCACTTCCGGTCTACCGGAAGTAGACCTCAACTTCGTTATTTTAAATGGAATGCTATAGTTTCTATTACACCATTCGATTACACGTAAGAAAATAGGTTGACTTTGATAACAGTTGTTGGTACCCACCGTTTTTTGTTTTCGAGTTATTTTGATTTAAAGTGTTTTTTGTCAAATATCACCATGCTCTTTACAAGCCCATATCTCAGCCAACGTTAATTCAAAAACGTTTTGCATTGGTACGGTATTGGTACGGCATTGGCATTGGTATCTTATACAGGCTAGTCAAAAATTGAGTTACCGTTTCTCTGTATTCAATTGCGTGAATGTCGAAAATTTTAAATGGAACGCCCCATATTTTCATACGCTATCAGAAAGGGAATTTAATTCACTACAAATTATCTAAAAATATTCCTGTACTTATTTATTAAAGTTTTCTTGCTATTGAGGAATTTATCAAAATCATTCGTAAAATGCTAGAAACCATTTGTGTTTTTGTTAGAAGGCCATGACATTTTGACAGTTTTTTGTTTAATTTATTTAAATTATTATTAGTATTATTTCTACAATGAACTGTGATTGAATAAACTTTAGATTGCTGTTATTTACCAAAAATAATCAAAAGAAAACCGAACAAATGAAACAATGAAAAATAACAATTTAATGACAAAAATTAAAATCAATAACATAAAAGAATGAAAAACTTAAAGTTATAAAAATAATTTATGGGAATTTAATTCTCTACTAACTATTTAGATACATTCCTGTGCCTATTTGTTGTAGTTGCCCTCATATTTGGAAATTAATGGACGCATGCATTGCTGAAAAGCTTCTTGTTTTTATGTTAGACAGCTATGGAGTTTTGACAACTTTTCATCCATATTTATGTTATTGTTATCATTACTTAGTTGTGTCATCACTTACTTCTGTTAATGTCTTTGAATATCATGGCGAATTATTCCCACGCCAACATTTTAAATTCGTCTTATATTCATGGCGGGTGTAATAAAGTTTCGGATAGGATCTGCTTCTTAGTTTTGAAAAGATCAAAATAAAAAGAAACCATAAATTTCTATCACCAGCAGCTTAAGATAATAGAATAAATGTTTTGACATATTTTATTGCATTACCAAATTCTTTGGAAAGAGGTGCTTCGGTCGATTTAGATGAATAAAATTTTACAAGGAAGTACCGTAAATAAATAAACTGAACTCTCTAGGAACATCTCGCCCATCATTACGTCGAATATTACGCCATGTTATTGTTTTTCATTGTTTCACTTATGCGTTCTTCTGCTGGTTATTTTTGGCAAATAAAAGCTAACAAACTAAAGTTTATTCAATCGCGGATCATTCTAGAAATAATACCAATGATAATTTAAATAAATTAAACGATAAACTGTCAAAATGTGATAGCCTTCTAATAAGAACACGAACGGTTTCCAGCATTTTGTGTAGGATTTTGATAAAATGCTCAATATGAAGAAAACTATAGTAAATAGCTATAGCAATGTTTATAGATAATTTGTAGAGAATTAAATTCCCATTTAGATAGGCTAAAAAGATATGGGGCGTTCCATTTAAAATTTTCGACTTTCTCGCAATTGAATACAGCGAAACGGTAATTCAATTTTTCACCACGCTGTATAAGGTACACTGATGTAACAAGTGACAATCAATTGGCTGAGATATGGGCTTGTAAATAGCACGGTGATATTTGCCAAAAAACACTTAAAATCAAAATAACTCGAAAACAAAAAACGGTAGGTAACAACAATTGTTATCAAAGTCAACATATTTTCTTACGTATAATTGAATGGAGTAATAAAATCTATAGCATTCCATTTAAAATAACGAAGTTGAGGTCTACTTCCGGTAGACCGGAAGTGGTGGCCATCTTGAAAATATTTTAGATTAATAGATCGGAATGAACAACCGATGTTACCAAAATTTCAAGTCTCTACGAATAGTGGAACCTAAAAAAGTTCTAATGTACCAGTTACGTGAGACACCTGTATAATTATTAAACCACTAATCACGAAAACAACTAATTATTAAATGCTGTTCTAAATGTTCCATTGTGAAGTTGTGTCTTCTCTCACTTAACGTATTCTTGTAAGCCGAAAAACTTCTCTCCACGTCCACACCTGTAATTGGTGCATACTTGAACTTTGTAATTAATGCGGGATCCATAATAAATCCAGTAACAATTTCACCACTTAAAATTGATGCAATTTTTTGTAATGTGGCAAATCCTTCATTTTTACACAGAACGTCATTAAATTTATTCGTAATTATTTGACCAATATGTCCTGGTACGCTATACGTGCTGTCTTGAAACTTTTTAATCATTTCTACTGCAGTCACTAAAGGTAAATCCTGTTTCTCAAGTGATTTTATAGATTCACTTATATAACTGTAATTGCTTTTATAAATGCCAAATTATTTTGTAGCTCCACTTCCTTTAGGACGGCCTGGCAATCTTGTATTGCTTTACTACTTGTAGCCGGAAATTCATTTATTAATTGTTTAAAATGATCTAAGGCGTTTGTGTAGTATATAGCGGCATCTAGCCATGTTCCCCATCTTGTTAGAACTGGTTGTGGTCGTAATGGGGTATTTGGTAACCTCTCTCTAAACAATTCTACCCTTAAAGGGGCTTTAACAAATATTTGTTTACCGCTTTTTATTAATTTATTAACTAATGGGAACTGTAACCTTATAGTTTCTGCTACTCGATTAAGCCCGTGTGCTAAACAAGTACAATGAATTAAATTAAAGTAAAAAATCTTCATATTAGACGCAGCTTTTACCATGTATGCCGCTGCGTCTGACACCATCAGTAAAATTTTATCATTAGGTACCGGCTCCGGAAAGAAAAAATGCGTTAATTCGTCGTGAATAAATCTTGTTACCGTATTATTATTTATTTTACTTAATTCTTTGGTACTTATTAGAAAACTTTTTGACGAATTTTCATCACTTAATACTCCAAGTATTAAATTTGCCACGTATCGTCCACATACATCAGTTGTTTCGTCTACACTTATCCAAATATAATTACTTCCAATAATATTTTTTATTTCTTGAATAACTTCTTTGTAGACTGAAGTAATATAATTTTTGCGGAGATGGCTTTCATCGGGAATATGCATTGTACAATATGTTTGTAAAAAAGTTTTGAAATATTTATTTGTCACTTTATGGATTGGTATGTTTGCTTTTATTAAAGCTTTGCAAAGATAAAAATTGAATTTTGATTGTTCAGTGTAGCCGGATGTTGATGCCACAGTTTATTGTTTTTTGGATTGACTTTTAGTCAGTTTTAATTTTTCCTGATACAATGATGTTTTAACATGCTGAATTATATACTGTGAGCGTCAAAAAAAAGCAAACAGCTGTTGTTTTTCTATTAAAAGGTTGATAAAAATGCAGTTAATAACGAAAATCAAAAAGTTTTATTGCAGTCTTCACAACTCATCTATACTATATTTAAATCAATAGAAACATGAAAAAAAAAACAAATCATTACCCCTAATAATTCAGATTATTGTAAATATCTACCGAATTTACGCGTCAAAAGAAAGTAAACAGAATTCGGGACTAATAGGTATTAAGTCCAAAAATAAATATAATATTAACTTTTAATACTTGGTTTGAGCTCCTTTGGCCTTCAACACCTCCCTTAATCTCCTTGGCATGGATTCCACCACGTTTTTTGTAATATTTTGAGGGATTTTCACCCATTCTTCAGTTAAAGCTTTTTTAAGGTCATCTTTATTTGAAATTGTCCTTTCTCTGATCTTCTTCTCAAGGTGATCCCACAGATGTTCTATAGGATTAAGGTCTGGGGACTGCGGTGGATGATCAAGGGTTTTAGGGACTCGGTATAGCATCCATTCCTTCACAATTTTGGAAGTGTGCTTTGGATCGTTATCCTGTTGGAAGATCCAGTTCTCTGATAAGCCCAATTCAAGAAATATTGTTCTTTAAAATGGTTAAATAGTCCATTTTATTCATTGTTGATTCAATAAAAACTAAATTACCGACCCCTGACGCCATACAGCCCCAGACCATAACCGAGCCCCCATCGTGTTTGATGGTATTGGTAACAAATTTCTCTTTGAAGGCCTCATTTTTTGGCCGCCATATCTTTGGTGGTTTTCTTTTACCAAAAATTTCAAATTTACTTTCATCACTAAATAATATATTTTTCCAAAAATCTGGAGCTTTGTTCTGATATTTTTTTGCGAAATCAAGACGTTTCTGTTTATTTATTTTCGATATGTAAGGCTTTTTACGGGGTGTTCTTCCATGCAGGCCACTTCTATGGAGTGTTCTTCGTATGGTACTGGAACTTATGGTTGTGTTTGCTATCTGCAATATGTCGTTTGCTATTTTAACCGCACTTGAACATGGATTATTCTTCACTTCTCTTACCACTGCTCTAGCCTGTGCTTCTGTAAGGCGCTTTGGTCGTCCAACGCATTGTAAATCGGGTACAGTATGATGTTTTGCGTATTTATCCAAATTTTTTTTTATTGTGCAGTGATTTCGTCCCATTATTTTAGCTATTTCGCGTAAGGATTTACCTTTTTTATTTAAACTTAATATAATTTTACGCGTTTCTATACTTGTTTGTTTTCCCATGATGATTTTTGGTATTTATAATTAATTTCGACGTTCAACCACTTGCTGTTTCTTCTAAAATGTTCTAAAGTTGTCCTGGGAGGGGTTGGGTTGTGTATAAGTATTTATACGAAAAGTGTGGTACTTCCCCTAAATCTAAAATGAATTTACAACAACCGGACCGGCTGTTTACTTTCTTTTGACGCATAAAAATCGGGGTTTTTTACTCTAAAGGGGATTTACCATATTTGTGGGGTTTTTTGCTTAACTATTTTTTACGATAGGATTGCTCACAAATAAAGTCGTAAATTTTGGTATATAAATTTTTATTGTAAGTTAACAGAATCGTAGTAAAAAGGGTTTTTAGAAGTAAACAGCTAGTGTTTACTTTCTTTTGACGCTCACAGTAGTATTTCTTGTCACAATTAATCTGTTAACAGTAATTTAATAACGTCAGCATTTTATAATATCTTCCATATTTATTAAACAATCAATATATTGTCCTATTAATTTTAGTGATCGAAGTACTGCATTGAATCAATAGTGAATTTTATTTCTAGTGAATTTTGGGACATGCTATTCTTTATAATTTCCAATTTTTACCGTAAAAAGATTTAAATTTCGGTTTTAAATATTTAAAAATCTTTGGTATTATACATAATTTAATCATTATTTAAAAATATAATTGATATAATTAATTGTTTTTACTCGATTAACTCCATCAATACCTACGATTTTTGAACAGGCTTGGCAAAATAAACGATTGCGTTCATATTTCAATTCTTTGTAACCTTTAATCCATTCTTCTACTAACTAAATGAATTGAAAACTCGACGCAAGTCAAACCACATACGGGGAATCCCGTGTAAGACGACACGGCACAATGGAGAATTCCAAAGCTTAAATTCGGATCGATGAAAAACGCGGATCTTACGTCAGACGGCACAACGAGGAAATGTACAGAGGCGCAGCGAAATATTTTTTCATAATTCAACCAATTTTTGGGGAAAAGACGCCAAAAAGTTAGAAAAAGGCTTTAAATAGGCATAAAAAAAATAATAGGCATGAAAATTCAAAAAAGGCAAAAAAGGCATAACTAACCTGGTCTTATTTCACTTATTTTTAACTGATTCGTAAAGATATTTAAATATATTTGTAATGCCTTTAATTTTGAGCATAAGCATATTTTCTATAAATCCGGTCTTTAGTGATGATAACAATACCTATAGATGGCGTTTTATTCAGTTACTAATTTAATATAAATAGCAATGCAAATATTTGGTTTTTTGCAATTATACAGAATGAGTCATAACTTTTGTTTAATATTTTGGATTCTGACGGAAAACAAAATTTTAAACAAAAATATAAGAATAAATATATGATTTTAATGTTTTCGCGTTTGTTTAAGTAATTTTATAAACTTTGTAATGTTTTTGGTAAAAAATTGCCACGAAAATGCAAACGAAAACTGTTTAAGAGTATATTTATTTAATAATTTTTGCACTTTTATTAAGACGATAGTATTTATATACAGGATGTCTCACGTAACAGGTTCATTAGAACTTTTTTAGGTTACACTATTCGTAGAGGCTTGAAATTTTGGTAACATAGGTTGTTCATTCCAATCTATTAATCTAAAATAGTTTCAAGGTGGCCACCACTTCCGGTCTACCGGAAGAAGACCTCAACTTCGCTATTTTAAATGGAATGCTATAGTTTTTATTACACCATTCAATTATACGTAAGAAAATCTGTTGACGTTTTTTGTTTTCGAGTTATTTTGATTTTAATTGTTTTTTATCAAATATCACCATGCTCTTTACAAGCCCACATCTCAGCCAACGTTAATTCCAAAACGTTTTGCATTGGTACGATAACTCTTCATACGCTGCTAAATAGATTGTCATTTGTTGTATCAGTATATCTTATACAGGCTAGTCAAAAATTGAATTACCGTTTTGCTGTATTTAATTGGGAGAAAGTCGAAAATTTTAAACGGAACGCCCCATATCTTTTTAGCCTATCAAAACGGGAATTTAATTCTCTACAAATTATCTATAAACATTGCTAGAATGATCTACGATTGAATAGAACTTTAGAAACTTTGTTAGCTTTTATTTGCCAAAAATAATCAGCAGAAGAACGCATAAATGAACAATGAAAAACAATAATATGGCATAATATTCGACGTAATGATGGGCTAGATATTCCTAGAGAGTTCAGTTTATTTATTTACGGTGCTTTCTTGGAAAATATTATTCATCTAAATCGACTGATGCACGTCTTACCGAAGAATTTGGTAAAGCAATAAAATATGACAAAACATTTATTGCTGGTGATAGAAATTTATGGTTTCTTGTTATTTTGATCTTTCCAAAACTAAGAAGCAAATCCTATCCAAAACTTTATTACTTCCGCCATGAATATAAGACGAATTTGAATTATTGGCGTTGGAATAATTCGCCATGATATTCAAAGACATTAACAGAAGTAAGTGATGACACAACCAAGTAATGACAACAATAACATAAATATGGATGAAAAGTTGCCAAAACTCCATGGTTTTCTATCATGAAAACAAGAAGCTTTCCAGCATTGCATGCGTCCATTATTTTCCAAATATGAAGGCAACTACAATAGATAGGACAGTATCGAAATAGTATGTAGAGAATTAAATTCCCATAATTTATTTTTATAATTTTAAGTTTTTCATTCTTTTATGTTATGGATTTTAATTTTTTTTATTAAATTGTTGTTTTTCATTGTTTCATTTATTCGGTTTTCTTTTGGTTATTTTTGGTAAATAACAGCTAGCAATCTAAAGTTTATTGAATCACAGTTCATTGTAGAAGTAATACTAATAATAATTTAAATAAATTAAACAAAAAACTGTCAAATTGTCATGGCCTCCTAACTAAAACACAAACGGTTTCTAGCATTTTACCTATGATTTTGATAAATTCCTCAATAGCAAGAAAACTATAATAAATAGGTATAGGAATATTTATAGAAAATTTGTAGAGAATTAAATTATTTTATCAATATTTCATATAGTTTTGCGAAAAATCGCAGTTTAATAGGTAGCGATTATTTCAAAAACGAATAGACTGATTTCAACGCAGTTTTAACCAAAATATGTTAAATAATTTCGGTTATCCGATTCCGGTATTAGATGTTCAAAATTATGTGTTCCTAATTTGTAATGATTCATCATTATTTCTGTTTCTGTTTAATTTATAGTTTCATTAAATCGCTCATAAAAAATTAGGAACACATAATTTTGAAAATTTAATACCGGAATCCGATAAGTGAAATGATTTGACATATTTTGGTTAAAACCACGTTGAAACCCGCCTGGTCGTTTTTGAAATAATCGCAACTTATTAAATCGCGATTTTCCGCGAAACTATATGAAATATTCATAAAATAAGATATACACCTCATCAAGAACTCATCAGGTTACTACTAGTTCAAATTTGAAAATTTTTCCCCTAACAGATTTTGAGGAAAAAAAATTGAATAGACGAAGCCGAAGCAAATCCTAATTTGGAGTAGCTTTTCTGTTATTCGCCTTCAAAGTGAGGGGTAAAATCTTTTTAATCCAGTAATAGTAACAAGCAGAATATACTAAACCGTACTATACAGGCTGTTTCCAAAATTTATTTGCTCAGATCATTTTTATTCGCTCATAAACTTACATTTACTTTTGCACTTTCCAACAGAAAATATATTTTAGAAACTTAACTCACGCGATAACTCTCGCTTCGCTCGTGCTGTAAACATCCCGTTCATACCGAAAAAGCTAACTTCACGCACTGTTTCATAAATAACTATTCTATTGGAAGGTGCAAAAATAAATGTAGATTTACGAGCAAATAATAAAGTTTTGAGCATATACATTTTAGGAACATCATGTGTAACATTGTTCCTGTGGATCGATTTAACTTACAAACTGTCTGATGATTCTACTTGTTATTGGTTTCCATTGTACCAAATTAAAATAGTACAGAAAATATTATAAAAAATCAGTTGAAATTTCTTAACTTTGATGACCTGTAACTACGGCATTTATTCGTTTAGACCAAAACATTCTTACGCAATAGTCATCATTTTCATTCTAGTATATATGATTTAATTTGTGTCCCGAACCACCGAAATACCCTGTATTTATATCTAGCGCTTTTGATTTTTAGTTAGTTATTTTAGTTAGAAACTTTTTTAGCAATAAACACTGTGTTCTTTAATCTGAATTTCTCAGAAGCTAATGGAGTTAGAACGTTTAAATTTGTCACAGTTACTGCTTGGATGTCCTTAAATAGTGTAACTACTGTTTTACCATATTCAATTGCAAAAAGGTCGAAATTTTTAAATAGCACATCCCATATCTTATTTGCTTATCAGATAGAGAATATAATTGTCTACTAATCATTCCTATACGTCCGTATACCTATATGGAACTACTGGACAAATGCTATATAGGATGATCACAACCCACCAATTTTACAACTGATCCTAAGAGACCATTTCTTTTAAAAATTGTTTTTACTTTTTCTTTGAAATTGTTCTTCATTTAATTGATTTATTCTTAAAATATTGAAGCTCGTTTTTAAAATATTTTCATTAATTGTAGGCGCTCTTGAAAAAAAAATCAAAGAAATTTTGAATCACTTAGGCCCCATTGGACCCCTTGTGCTTACTTCTTGTCACATCAACGAATCTAAGGATTTACCAAAGGCCAGGACATCACTCAAAGGTGATGAAATGTATGTTCTTGATATCATCTGTGGTTACCCATGCCCATCCGAAGGTCTTCATTTTGGGGTTAGTCAGAGACAGGCAATCACACAAGATGTATCTGGCAGACTCTTCGTCCCATTCACAAGTTCGACAGAGGGAAGTCGGTAAGCTTCAAATTATGCAGGTGCTTATTGTGCAGGTGTCCCGTGAGGAGATCTGTGGCTAACTGAAGGGCATTTTTACCAAACCGTACGAAGACGTGAGCTGTACTTTTGAAGGATATTTTAGCAAATCCTTAGCAAAATAGTAGCTTGGGGTTTTTATTAAGGGCTCTATGCCGATATGAGTAGCTAAAGAATGGGTGATTACCTGTTCTTTGGTGTACAAGCGTCTCTGCCAGCAGCACGCTTTGCCAAAAACCATACTTGAGTTCTTGATTTTTGAGTTATCAATTTTTGAAGGTGGTTGAAACTGTTGATTTTTCGAATGTATTTCAAGATTTTAATCTCGTTGAAGTGAAGGGGGCATTTGATCAATTAGCTTTGAATAAGGGTCCTGCTAACGGAGGGTCCGGCTGACCGAGGTGTTGACGGTATACCATCAATAATTATACTAAAACTGCGTTCAGGCGTTATCTGTTTCTTTACATTTTTGCGATAGTTTTTTCAATGCTCATCGTCATATAATTAAAAAATAAATAAAAGAAAAAATTAACGGTAATATTGTTTTATTATTTAAAATCGGTGCGACACTGTTTCGATTGCCTAGCAATCTTCGACGGGCACGACTACAAGTACAAATATATAATTAACACATTAGAAATATAATTATGTATATAAATACCGTCAAAATGATGAAAAATACAATAAAATATCAAAAAAAAAAATCAGAAATGGCGATAACGAAGCGAGAAGCCTAAACGACGTTCAGAAGAAAATCGTTATTTATATTATTGTGTTTGTGTATGAACATTTCCTCTAGATGATCTAATACTTTTGATTTTTTGACCTGTCTTAGTAAAATTATTTCATTATCAATTTTATGCTTTGTGTTTTGTATATGTTTATATATTGCCGAATTTTCCTTTGATAAATGTTCTTTCAGTCTGGTTTTCAAATTACGGCCAGCCTACCTATGTAGAAAGAATCACAGTCATTGCAGTTGATTCTGTACTAGCCGCTTAATTCGTCTTTAATGAACCTATGTTTATTATTTAAGATATATGCACTTATTCTATTGTTTGAGGTATATGCGGGGATGATGTTAAATTTATTGAGATTTTGTTTGAGTTTGTGTTGAATTGAAGATACGAAAGGAACCGCTATAACTTTGTTAATATGAGAGGTATGAGTGATTCTTTCTACATAGGTCAGACTGGTCGTAATTTGAAAACCAGATTGAAAGAACATTTATCAAAGGAAAATTCAGCAATATACAGGATGTCTCTGAAATGGGTGTACAACGGGATACCACAGATACCTTGGCTCAAAATAGGCCGATTTAAGTTAACTTATTTATATAAAAAGTTGCTTCGTTCCGCCGCTAGAGGACTTGAAAGTTTGCAAAAAAATCGTTTTTTCTTTATAACTCGAAAACGCGATAAACAATCTAAACCATTTTTGATCTAAACCAACTAAATGGGCTATTCAGAAGTTTTAATTGTATTATTCGCCTACTCAGCAAAAAAGATATGGAGTAATAACTGCTGAAGACATAGCTTTTCGATCATTTCTGCATTTTCAAAATTTCACATAAAACCATAAAAAGACGTTAATTGAACCTAGGAACTCACATCTCAAAAATGGTTTAGATTGTTTATCGCGTTTTCGAGTTATAAAGAATAAACGAATTTTTTTGCTAACTTTGAAGTACTCTAACGGCGAAACGAAGCAGCTTTGGGTATAGATAAGTTAACTTAAATCGACCTATTTTGAATCAAGGTATCTGTGGTCTTCCGTTGTACACGTATTTCAAAGACACCTGTATAAACATATACAAAACACAAAGCATAAGATTGATAATGAAATAATTTTACTAAGACAGGTTAAAAAATCAAAAGAACTAGATCTTCTAGAGGAAATGTTCATACATAAACACAATAACATACCGTTATTGATTTTCTTCTGAACCAATTACATTGAAAAATCTTAAGAAATATACAACAAAGACACATTAAAAAATAACTTACTGTCGTAGAAGAAGCTAGGGTCTAGTAGAGCAAAAGGACGTAAGACATGTTGTGTTAATTAGGTTGTCATAAAATTTTTTTAAAAAATCTTTAAAAATATTGTAAAATGGTGAAATTTGAGAGTTAAAGTGACTAAAAATTTTTTTAATTTAATGTGAAAGTTACAATGAGAAATGAAAAAGTTCCAACAGTTCGTTAAAGATGTGGTTAAATTTATGTTAAAAAATACATAAAAGCTGAAAATAAAGAGTAAAATAAAAGAAAAGAAAGAAAAGCTTACATTGATATACTTTAACTTTCAAATTTCACTATTTTTTCTTTATATTTGATTGACTTGGAACATGGATTCTTTTCAAAATATTTTAGTGAAGCCTTGGGCAAAATTAATCCCTCTTTTTTGTTAGTAAATTGTAATTTTATGGTATTTTCGGAAACTTATTGTATTGGTTTGCTTCATCAGTGTCCGATCGCTCTCAGTCTGTATTGGAGACGATAAATCACGATTGATTCATACTAGTTCCGAAGTACCGCAGGGCAGTCATCTTTGTCCTTTGCTGTTAATTTAAGTAAACGACTTTTTTAATAATATTGTTCATTCGTGTTGCCTGATGTATTATAAACAAACTTAACGACTTTAAAATTAAATTTTCTATTCACAGCATTAACGTTTCTATTAAATTATAGGCAGATCTTGTAAGGATTTACAATTTCTGTACAAGTAGTCAATTACACTTAAATTTTTCTAAGTGCCACGCCATCACGTTCAGCAGGAAAGAGAATTACATAAAATATGATGATATTCTTAATATAGAAAAGTTGCATTGATTTACAGCTACAGTTGATCTTGGTGCAATATTAGATCAAAAACTACGTTTTGATGTTTATGTATTTATATAAACCAACCATTTGGTTTGGTTGCCGAGCGTACAGAATGCTGACAAGTGTACGGTGACTATGCGCCTAACGGTAACATGTACATAATTGATCGCACGTTTTTTCTCGTCAATTACGGTACGACTTCGAGGTTGCATATTTTCAAAAGTGATATGCTTTATATCAGGGGTTCTCAAACTTTCTAAATTTCGTACCACATAAATTAAAGACAAAAATTTTATGTACCTTTACCAACAAAACGATTTTCGATTAAAATAATTTAAGGATAAAGTAATTTGAACTTGTTTTATTTATTAGTAGTAACACGTAAGCGAACATGAAATTTAAAAAAACAAACATTGTTAATGTGATGGATGAGCCTGTTTCTTTCTTACTAATTGGGATATATCAGGTTAACTTTTCATTAATTTTAATCTTAAATCAGGTTCAAGTTGCAACCGAGTTCTATATTTATTTTTTATTATTAACATTGATGAAAATCCAGATTCACACAGATACGACGTACTAAAAGACATTAAAAATTTTACTGCTTTTTTCGAAATGTCTTTGTATTCACTTCGCCTTTGTATCCAAAAATTACATAAGTTTTCTTTTTTGAATTCATTCATTAGCTTCCTGTCACATGAAATTTCTATGAGTTGATGTCTTTCTAAAATAAAAACATTTTGTAGAGCAGTATTCGAAATAGATAACAGATCTTTTATCCAACTTTCGTTTTCTAGATTTTCAGGAAAGTAAGAATGAAAGTTACTGACAAGTCCCATGCAATGGTTTTCTGTATCTTCAATCAGGTGTTTGTTCGGTTCGTTTCCTTGAAGATACTCTTCTAGTATAGGAAATTTTCATACTTTTTAGATCCTTTATTCTGTATTCTAATTTTTTCACAGTTACATTTACTTTGTCATGTACAGTAAAAGCAGATACATTGGAACCTTGTGAACTAAAATTTAATTCGTTCAATGTTCCAAAAATATCTGCTAAACAGGCTAAACGTAAAAGGCAGAGTTCATCACTAAAACAATCGCGGAGATCAAAGTTAGTATCTGACAGAAATATTTGAACTTCGTAATTCGAAGAGTCGCGTTAAAACTTTTCCCCTTGATAACCAACGCACTTCCGTATGTAACAAGAGCTTTTTTGTGATTACTGCCCATTTCATTGCACAAAATTGTAAACAACCGTGAATTTAGAGCATGACATTTAATAAAATTAACTATTTTCACAGCTTCATCTAAAATAGATTTTAGTTCTGTTGGCATTGCTTTGGTTGCTAGTGCCTCACGATGTATGCTACAATGAGTAAATTTAGCATCTGGGGCAACATTTTTAATTTTTGTAAAAACATCGCTATGATGCCCCATTGCACATGCTCCGTTAGCGCATACTCCTACACATTTTTTCCAATCTATATTATTATCAGTTACAAACTCATTGATTATTCTGAAAATTTCATTTGCCGTTGTATGATGCGGAAGAACTTCACAAAATAGGAATTCTTCTTCTATTGTTTGTTTTTTTTTTCATATCGAATGAACGCCATTAACTGCGCAAAGTTTCTGACATCTGTACTTTCATCGAATTGTACTGCAAAATATTTGTTCTTTTGTATATTTTCGATCAGTGCGTTTTTCAACTAAACTGCCATTTCATTAATTCGTCGCGAAACAGTGTCATTTGACAAGGAAACAATATTCAACTTAGCTGCTGTTGCAGGTCCTAGAATGCACGTCGCCATGTCTTTAGCTGCAGGTAATATTAAGGTTTCCCCAATAGTATGACACTTTGAGGTTTGAGCAATTCTCAAACTAACCAAATATGATGGGAAAAAAAACATGCGCTACTGACTACGTGGTAGTGACTACGCATTTTTCTATTGAATGTTTATAAGCATTTAGGTAAAGTTATTGGTGTGCTTTTTCTATATAGGTATCAAAAATTGTACCATCAAAATCTATGAAATGTACTACCAGTGGTACATGTACCATACTTTGAGAACCGCTGCTATATATGTTTTAAATTATATTAATATTAAAATTATTTAACAGAAAAATGTCAAAATTTCTTAACTTTGAATTTTCATATCTTAGCCATTTTTGGGTATAGGTTAAATATTTTTGCACGAAAAATTATGTTACGAGTTACAAAAACATCCTGTATACACATTCTTATTTTTTGTAGAAATATCAAACATTTATTATATAAGCTTAATAATGGTTGTTTAGTACTTATTTATAGCGCGGAATTCCCTATATTCTTAGATTATGTGTGGGAAATAAAAATTTGATTTCCTTAAAAAACCCATTTCAAAATAATACAATTGCTTTTAACTAATTTGTTTTTAGTTATTAACAAAAAATTATGGATGAAGAATATAAAGTTTCATCGGAACTTTACGAAGAAACCAATAATATCACTGATATCAAACCAACTGCATCCTCAACCAGTAATTTACAACAGCATAAATTATCATTTTTTATTAACTTCTCATTTTTAGATGTAGTCTCAGTATTTAAATTCACAAACCCATCACCAATTGTAGATAGCGATGGTGATTTAGTTGTTAAACGAAAATCAAGTAAAAACGACAACACAGAAAAAGATTCAATCCAAATTGGTAATCTTTAACGACAAGTAAAATTCAACTAAGATATTTTATGTTAATTTTTAGAGCACAGTACAAGTACAATCTTAGATTTGGTTGGATTACAAATATGGAGAGGTGCTTTTTTATTAGCGGATTGGTTAATTTACAACAACAAAGATTTGCCTAAAGATGGGGTGATCCTTGAATTGGGCTCGGGAGTTGGATTAACAAGCATTATAGCTGCTATGTATCGAAACGTTATTTGTACAGGTAACAAATATTTCAAAATTATAAAAAAGAATTATAATAATTTTGTATTTTTAGACATTGATCAAGGGGGGATATTAAATTTAATCTCCGAAAACGTAAAAAGGAATCAATCCCTTACAAAACATCAAGTTTCCGTGTTAAAATTAGACTTCTTATCGGAAAATTTCACGGAAGAAATTGAAGTTATTTTACCGAAAGTTAAAACAATATTAGCTGCAGATGGTAAGTTTCGATATAAAATTAAAATCACTTTCGTTCATTTTTTTTGTTTTAGTTATTTACGACGATATGATTACCCAAGCTTTCGTCGCAACCCTCCAAAAGCTTTTATTAAAATGCCCTCAAAGCGTCGTTTACATCGCATTAGAGAAACGATACGTTTTCACCGTAAATGATTGCGATACTTGCGCACCTTGTTACGAATATTTTCTTGAATGTTTGGAAAAAGTACCCAGAATCAAGTCAGAATTATTACCGTTAGATTTTGGTCAATATTTCGAATATGATCGTGTTAAAGAATTAGTTCTATGGAAAGTTACTTCTAAATAAATTATAAATATTTACATACACTTTTTCTTGTATTGTTTTAACCCTAACTGTAACATTAATTTTGTAAGGTGAGGTGGGATAACTTGCTTAGGAGCCCAATATAAAGGTGCTCTGCGTACCCACACAAAATTTTTAATGGGTACAGAGACACCGATTTTTTTGTCTATAAGCCATTCCTATTAGAATCTTTCCCAATTTCAGTTAATGTTTAGCCAAGTGTGGTGATCATATCGCCGCATACCACTTTTATTGGCATTGTGGTGGACTAGACTATCCAATACCATTTTGGTTGCCCTGGTGGATGGCGATCATATTTGGGATGCGATTTCGTATGCCTCTTCAGTTAGTAACAACTAATTATTTTCTTATGATTTCGTAAATCATTAAATGTCTTTCCCGATAACTTTCCATCCTGAATCGTTTACGTCTTATAAACCTACATCTTTCTTTTCTTCATCGAGTTTTTCTTCACCTTCTTTTAAGTGACATTTTCGCTTCAATAAATACGAGGTAAAATTACATGGAATTCCAAATATCATTTGATTATTTCAAATAATCATCTTATTCAAACTGTGCTTTTCGTAGAAGTAGATCTCAATAAATGAGACAACAATTGAAAAATTGAAACAGGACAAAAACTCAAATAAAGACAAAAAACTTTTACTCATATCATTCTAAATATGGTCACAGGATTAGAAATTGTCAACGAAAATTATGCATTTTTAATACATCGTTTTCCGAAAGGAGCAATGGTAATAATTTATAACCACATACCACTTTTATTGGAGTTGTCTCCTAGCGTCAGGTAAGGAGGAATTATCTGGCTTATTGGAGATGGCGATCGTATTTGGGATGCGATTTCGTGTGCCTCTTCAGTTAGTACCAACTAATTATTTTCTTACGATTTCCTAAATCATCAAATGCCTTACCCGATAACTTTCCATCCTGAATCGTTTACTTCTTATAAACCTACATCTTTCTTTTCATCATAGCGTATTTTTACAAGTCAATTACATTTTCATAATACCAATAAAAAAAGAATCGTCTCATATGGCTACATAAGGTCGTCGAAATTATTTGTATGGAAGTCATCAATGCAATAGAATGCCTTTATAATTAAATACAATTTTATCTCTAGCCTGAACAACTTATCATCCAGAGATTTTATCCAGTCAGGTAACGCGTTGTTAAATTGTATACCGTAATGATTTACTCCATCCCTAGCCCTAGCCGTTCGACTAAAATCATTAAGCAGACAATCTCCATGTCTAGTTTGGTAATTATGATTCCAGTCATTTGTTTTATAATTATTTATGTCATTTTTTATATACGTTAGGCAGCTAAAGATACATAGGCACGGAAGCGTCAACAGATTTGAATCGATGAACGAAGAATCGAACGATTTTCGATATTTTGGCATTGTGTTTTGCCTTTTATATTTATATTTTCCAAAAATACTACATTTGAAATGTAATTTCACCTCTCTTGGAATTCGTGACGAAGTTCTTTATTTAATAATATCCCTTAATTGAACTAAAAACCAATATTTAAAGATTGGAGAAATCGACAGTGGATATGGACATGATTTGTACTCCCATATGGTGACGTTTTAAAACGTAAAAAAGAGGCATACCAAGAAAAAGATATTCAAATGTTCGAATGTGAAAGAGATGACTCCGTATTTCTATCGGCACTAGTCCCATTGTTATAGTTCGTGCAAAAAATCAAGGCCCATCACTTTAGAGATCGATACCTTCATAACCGCTCAATGAAAACAAATTGCAGTAAAGCTTGTTATAATCTGCGAGCTATTATGTGTATCATATATTAATTTGGAAATTGTCGTATCCATGGTTTTTCTTTTATCGTGAATTAAGTGAAACAAGTACCCTGTCTTTGAGAGTGCCAGCAACTTTGTCTATCTTGCGATTTTTGTTCTTCAAAATTATTTGACGAAAAGATTTCATATTTGAGCTAATGTATGGCGTATTTTATTTTATCGATATATCATGTAGTTTGGTGGAAAATCGCGGTTACGATAATATCGATCTCTAATGATCTTAACCTTATGCACGGTCTTTAGAAGATAGCACCCAGAGAATATCGTGGAAGAACAAGCAAATATTGTCTATACATTTTTCATGGAGTTGCAGTGGTTTAAGGGTCGTTATTACCAATTGGAGAGTTGTCTGAAGGGGCTCAAGATGCGCAAACATGCAAGACTAAGCTTCGATTCATTAATTGTTAGCTTTCATAAACAAAAGGAAAAAAAGTAAAAAATTGAATCAAGACGCGAACAATTTAATTATATTAGATGAATCACCAGAAGAAAATGGTAAAAAAGATAATGATGAAGAAAGTGAAAGGAAGCATATCAGCATATCATAAGATGTAGATTCGACATTTCAAATTTCTTTTTTTTCAATTTCTAAACGACACAGCAGACTTTTTGTGTTAAACTACTGTAAAATCAATGTATCTAACTACTAAAGCAGACATTTTCGGTATAAGCAAAAGGGATATAATGCCACTCTAATGCCACATTTGTCAACCAAATGTACCAAATTTTTGCTACCTTATACCTTTCCTGTAAAACAATTTAGATGTGTTTAGGAACTTCCGGTCACGCAATTCACGAAAAAATGTGAAATAATATATATCTAATGATTTGTACAATATTTTATAGTAGTATTCTTCTTTGAAACTTTAATTTATATGAAAAGAAAATAAATATATACAGGGTGTTAATGAATGACATGTACATATTTCAGGGGGCTGTAGTACTCGATAAAATAGGAAAAAAGTGCTGATAAACATGTGAATAATTATTTCAAATTTGATATACACCTCATGTTTGTGAATCTCTACAATAAAACGACAAAACTGTCATCCACACTACCAGGAGTGTTCCATTTTTTCATGGTCTTGATGCTTGTACCAACCGCAAGTTAGAACCATGAAGAAATGGGACATGCCTGGTAGTGTGGATGATGATTTTGTCATTGTATTGTAGAGATGCGTAAACATTCGGTGTATACCAAATTTGAAATAATTAATCAAAAAAACACCAGAGAATAGAAGACAATAGGGAAGCGACAGTCTACTATTCTTTTAACAGATTTTGTCTTTTAAGCTTGTTTGTATTTGTGACCCTTTTTCTCAGATATCTTGAGATCGGTGGCAGATATGAAAATAACGTACCAGACCAAAAAGTTAAGGAAAAGTATAGAAAGTTTAAACACGATATCAAAATTCATACAGGGTGCTCAAACAAAAACTAACGGTTAGTATAAACAATAGAACCCTGAAAAAATGGGACATCCCTGGTAGTGTGGATGATGATTTTGTCATTGTATTGTAGAGATTCGGAAACATTCGGTGTATACCAAATTTGAAATAACTATTCAAAAAATACCGGAGATAACCGTAAAATTTAAAAAAAAATTGTAACTTTACTACTCCGTAGTGACCACGTGACGCATTTTTGACCACAAGTTTATTGGCATTTTTTTCCTATTTTATCGAGTACTACCGCCCCCTGAAATATGTACATGTGGTTCATTAACACCTGTATATAAATAAAATATTACATCCGTAGTACAACTTCTGGTTGACAAGTTTTATTCAAATTTTGACACATTACCCTTTTGGTAATCATATGCCAAGTTTCATAATGATAGCTAATTGTTAACAGCAAAATAATATTTTATATCGAGTTTTCATGCTGTTCGGACCACTGTGCGACATCAGTCTGACACATCTTCGTTGGGATCTGAACACATTACCGGAGTGCGAGGAATGATTCCAGCACGACAGTGCATAGGCCATACGAGAAACAAAATAACCTTAATAACAGCTCAGTTATCATAAAAATAATTTGCAGCGACACAACAGGCGTCAGTTGACGTAGCAGATATTTAGCTGGTTCAGCTGGTTTATCCATCGGTCGTAGCAAGAAATATAAATCGTGAGTTTTGTTATTATTTACACATAAGTTATTGTTCTGGAACCAATCAAATAATATGCCACGAGATTTTTTAACAATACCGACCAACTCCACAAGGCCACGACTACCATCAATAGTGATGGTGTAGTGGTGTTATGTTGTTGCACCATCCTACAAATCCTCTTATAGGGTAGCCAAGAACAAAACGGCTCCAAGCACCGTTCCCTGGGGAACTCCATATTTCATTGGCAGTGTATCAGACTGTTCTCCATTAAATGACACGAATTGTTGGCGGTTGCAAAGATAAAAGCGGAAGAAGTTAACTGTACTAATGTCAAAATTTAATTGGTACAATTTATTTAGCGGTAGGTCATGATTGCCGCAGTTAAACGCTTTTGTAAGGTCATAGAACTGTGTTTGGCCATAGAGCTTATTTTCACATATCAGACAAATCCTGTCTGAATCCAAATTGACTATCAGTCAACCAATAATTATCTTTTAAATATTGAGTAATTTGCTCATTTAATATCATCTCGAAAACCTTTCCTAATATTGGGATGATAGATATGGACCTGTAGTTAGAGACATCTTTACGCCAACCCGCTTTATAGACCGGCACCATCCTGGGCACCTTTTGGTAATCAGGGAAAGTATTCTCTTTGATGCAATGATTGTATAATGTGTTGTATTGTTTTTATTAATTTAGTATTGAAGTTATAAAAGTCTCGACTATTTTTATTCCCCAACCCAGAGATAGCATTGCGGACATTGGTATACGTTATCTACGAAAATTTAAAAGGGTCGCGTTTCTTCGCAGACCATGTGCGTTGACTGCTGTCATTAAGTGGTCTTTGAAAGGAGATAACAATCTTGTGAGCTACACTGCCAAAATATACATTAAAATTTGTTGCGGAAGGTTCTTGGGTAGGATTTCTTATCTTACACGGTTATTATCTTTTATAATATCCCACATAGTATTATGCTTATTATCAGCTTTAGATATGTATCTACTATTACATTCTCTTTTGCTAGTGGTGATTAGTTTTCTATGATATTTTCGGTAGTTTCTCAGTTTATCGAAAGTTACCAAAGTGGGATTATCTCTACTATATCTTGTAATCAGATGTAAGGTATTCTCAGATTGTCGTCTCAAGGTTGTGTTTATATCTAAGTTGTTACAAATCATAGAAGAGAAATTAACAGCATGTACCGCATTGTGGAAATCAAATAGACCTTTATCATTGATATGTCTATAACTTATTCGAAAGGGTTTGTTGTAAACATTCTCGAGAATAGTCGCTTGAATAGAAATCGCTAGGTGGTCAGAGAGAGAGAGTGTGCTCAACCACATCCGACGTGATATCGTTAGCACTTAAATTAGTAAATATATTATCTAGACAAGCGTTCTTTCGCGTGTTTGTAGAACTACTTTTACGAAGCCGTATGATTCACATAAATCGCATAGAAATCCAACCTCTTCAGATTTGAAAAAATGTATATTAAAATCGCCAGTTATAATAAATCCTCTGTCATGGGCCAATTTGCTCACCAATCCATGGACAGATATTTTCCATCTTTGCAAGGAAAATGTCAAAATTTCCAAGAGGCGATCGTTATACCTATGGTAAATCTCAATTAATAAATCAGAAAGTCGTAAGACAAGATAGGGCATAAGGAGTTCCTCACGTAAACGGCAGTACCCCCATCTATGTTTACGCATATATGTTTGGATCTACAAGAATACGAGATATGCAACCAGCGCTCATTGAGGAACAAAATATCGTAATGTTTAAACTTTAAGAAAGCATCGAGTTCATGAGTCTTATTGCGAAGACACTGTATGTTATAATGAAAAACACCTATGCGGCTATCCGAGACAGTCCCGGTTTACTATCTAACATTCATAATTAGTACGATGAACATTACAAACATTATGAGTACATCTAGAAACGGATATTACAGTTAGCTTTACTACTTATGTTGCCAACGTCCACTACACAAGTTCTATCAGTGGCACCACGTTGTGAAAATTTAAATTACAGTAAACCCTCGATATAGCGAACACGCAGGACTCAGGAATTAGTTCGTTATGTATTATGAATAATAGAGGCATTGAGAGCAAAAGTGGACTAACCCACATATATTATACGCTGAGGTTAGTCCACTTTTACACTGAACGCCTCAAAAATGAATAGGATCTTGGGGTGTTTAGAAACATATTAACATCGACTATGTAATAAGTTTATTTGTATTTTGTTCATATTGTAATTAACATTACATTTTTAAATAATCATTTATGGCGCTTTGCTTTAAAACGGGTTTGGTAAAAGAAACACTAATGGTAAATCGATTTCAATTACTTTTGAAGTCACTACCTTACTGTCAATAGTGCAGTATTCATCAAATCTAACTTGTTTAGGCACTGACAAGATGTGTTGATAATCTTCCCATTCTACATCAGTAAATTCAGCCTACAATGCAGACAATAAAAGCATGTAAAGTAAAAAGTTACTTTCCTCATTTTCTTCTTGAGAGTCAGTTGTCCACGCTTTGTTAAAACAATTTTTTATAATGTATGATGTTACTGAATTCCAAGAATCCGACAACGCTCGTATCGCTTGTAGAATATTCCATTTCCGATTTTCTTCGTTCGCTTCTATTGCCAAAGTTGCTGCTCTTACAAGACGAGCACCTGCAGTTGAGAAGACCTGCAGTTCTGGAAATGCAGGTCTCCTCAACTTTTTACGAGACGTATGTTTACCAGACGCTAAGGCACTATCAATACGGTTTTTATTTTTTATAATTGTTGATAGCGTTGATTTTGATATGTTAAATTTTTCCGCAATTTTAGTTTTTATAATAGAATTTTTTTCAACATCCTCCAATATTTTGAATTTCCTTTTTAAAGGAATTGATTTCCTTTTCAAACTAATTTTTTTCAATTAACACCGAACGAACACTTTTTTTGTAAACCTTAACACTTTGTACGCTCTGGAAGACCACACACTTGCATTTGAAACTGCAATACGACTTCGAGTCGATAAACAATTGACCTACAGACAAACCTACAGAAAAAAAAGATATTTGTTACGTAATTTTGATTCGCAATAACGGCAATTTCGTTAAATCGATGTTGGCTATATAGGGGGTTTACTGTACTACATTGTAGCGGTTTCAGATGCGCTAATATCAACAAATAATTTATATTTTTAAAATAACCGTACATTTTGTTGTTGTGTTCATAATTTGTTTACTAACAATCCACAAAATTATTACCAAAGTTCATCCTCCATTCAGTCGACCAAGACTTGATTTTAAAAAGCTTTCAATAACCAAGAAAGAATTTGAAGTCATGATCTCTCTTAGGATTTGTCGGCCATCTTCCTCTTCAGTAGCATCCCCTTTACCAAAGGGACATCCAAAGAAAGATTCAAATGATTGGAGACCATGCCGGGATTACTGTCAATTAAATTTGAGCATAGTCTGAATTTATTTGATTCAGATTATTATCTTAAATTTTGTACTTTTTTATATTGTTAACCTTTTCTTTGGTGCGGGAGTATCCGTCACGATCACATACCGCATAGCCTTCTTCCCATTATATTATTATAAAAAATCAAAAAACTTGTTTATTTTTTAAAAATATAATCTCTTTATTACAATCTTTCATATAAACAACATCGTTTTACTTCATGTAAGCCCTCCTTCTATTTGTAAATCAAAAAAGATTTGTGAAACTAAAATGGTGATTTAATATTATGGGATATCCACACAACAAAAATACAATATCTCCATACCCAGCACCAATACATATTTTCAAAAACCGGCTGCAAAAAAAATCGATAATAACTGGGTCGCGGGGTAATAGGGCTCCAGGTCTGTATTTCTCAGGTGCTGTGCAACTCATTCATTTGAACAATTGATTATACTGAAGCATGGAGTAAATGAACTAAAACAGCAAAAATTATCTATAAAATTTAATTCGACTATGTTCTATACGAACTAAATTTTGTATTCGATTTTTGTAAAAACTCAAATTCGTCTACTTAGCATTTGAATTCTTTATTTCTAATTCTTTACTGCAAAACCAATATACAAGTAGCGGAAGAGTTTATTGTGATGTTCAGGGTTAGAAATGAGCGATCACGTGATTTTTAATAGTGACCGTGATCACCGTTTACTTCTTCCATACTAAAACACCTTTATTTATTTAAAACTTATGTAATATAAGAATTCAAGTTGATTTTGTCACTTTCAAGTTCATCCAAGCACTCATATTCCAAAAATTTTAGACGTAATAAAATCTACTAAATAGTTTGGGGTGAAATTCTTCTAAATCAAGCTTTCTCTATATTATTTTAAGTTCATCCAAACATTATTATTCCAAAAATTCTATTCATTGACCATTATTATAGGCAATTAATTGCTCAATTCCGTTTAGAGGATCATACTCGTTTGTTGCTTTTATTATGTTCCAACGTTTTATTCTGTTCTCAAGAAACCTTTTTTGACGATCTCGAGGATGATACCATAGGTATCGAAACCGTCGAGAAAAGAAACAATATCATCGAGAAGTACGATTGATTTTTTTTAACTTATTAATAATAAAATTGTTTATAATTAATCATATAGCATTATATTATGTATAACAATAAGAAAACGAAAAATGTCGTGAGAAAATATGGTAATTGCAACTTGTTGTAATGAACAAACAATCAGTATATAATATAAAGATTAAAAAATATACTTACGATTAAACAAGCACCATTCAGATATCGTTCCGATATTGCGCTGTTGACCGATAACTCGATCAATATGGGTCAATATGGTTTCAAAATCGATAGTATCCATTTTCTTTCTTTACATTTAAATATTTACTTTTTTATTAGAATTTTTAAAAGGAGATTTTCTTGCCTATCAATGGGATGCGGATAAAACCTAAGGGGATTACTTGCAATTTCTGCATTGGAAGAAGGAATTGGGGAAAGTATGGACGATGTTCTTAATCCCACAGCAGCACAACAAGATGATACAGGACCTAAAGCTTTAGTTAGAAGCGCATATAATTAATAAATGAACATTTTCATTATTTAATGAAAATGTAATATCTTAAATACAGGGTGATTCATAACTCGTGTGCAATATCTTGGATTTCGATGCAAAATAAATATCATGCATTAGCATGTAAACTATATATATGTATATATATTGTGGTAAAATATATATTGTTTTGTAAACAATATTAATTAATTTAATATTAATAATTATAATTAATTTAATCTTTAATTAATATCAAAGATTAATGTTAATGAATAAAAATTTTAAATTTCAACATTTCCACATCAACAGGAATGATATTATAAATTATTTACAGTAAAAATAAATATAAATCTAATGAATATCCAAAATAACTTGTGACTGATTGCAGTTTGGGTTGGATTGTGTTGGGACGGTATCACTTCCAATACCAACCCAACCTACGGGAATGATATCAGAAATTATTCGATTTTTTGATATTACCTTATTCTATAGTAGGTTCTATAGGGAATTCAAAGAAAGAGCGAAAGTTTTAAGTAATTCAATCAGATAAATCTAATAAAAAAATTAAAAATTTTATGAATATATTTATAGCGAATTAAGTTGGAGTTAAGTCTCAAAAAAATGTCCTAAGAATATATTAACAGTTGCAGATTAAGTTCAAAAATAAACGAATATTTTTTTAAATCGTAAACATTTTACATTTTGGCTAACAGTCATTAATAAAAGTTAGAGATTTCGTCGTTGTTGGATTGCATTCGTTTCGGAAAAAGTGTCCTGAACATGACACGTACTTTTTTCGTATTTCTTATAATTTCTGAGAGAGTCTATAATAACACTATACACAGATTTGCTTACCATGTACGGACAGGGGAAGAAACGAATAACAGCAAAAACACAAAAAAATTGAATTTTAAAATTTTATTTTTATTTCAAATACTAATAAATATTGCAAATAAATTGCGATATTGGACCGATAACAATATCGCTTGTAAGACTTATTTCTTTTGATCTCTAAAATATATAGTGAGAAAAAAAAAAGAGTGTTGTTACTTACATTTTATTTATTAGTAATTTAACGTAATTAAAATCCTGTCTATACAGTGACACATTCCTTCATGTTAGTATTTTGGTGATAAATAGCAGGAGTAATAATTTTAATAATGAGTTTCCGGATTTTTGCAGTTCTTTCATTGCCACGAGCAGCTTTATCTTATGTTTTTCTCGTCATAAGGATGAACGCAATACTTTTTCTTATTTCTTGTTGTTTCTTCTGTACAGATACAAAAAAAAAACATTTCTCGCTGTTGAGTGTTTAAAATTACTCTGTGTGAGTATCCCTAGTTGCTCAGCTCACCGATGTTATCAATATCACAAATGTCACCAACATGGTTATGCAACGTTTTGTTGCGTTTGTGTGCAAAAGCCTTTAGACGTTATGTCGTTATGTTTTACAAACGGCATGTCCAAATAATGAAAAAAAAGATCTTATACATATTTTACAAAAGGCTAACACTCGGACTAACACAATTTCGCCATTTTGGGTGCCGAAGTGGACATAATCATCTTAATTTTTTTTCATCTTTGAAAATCATTAAGTAGATTTTATACAGGTGTTCTGTAATGATATGCAAATAGTTTCTTATATAAACTATGGTCCCAAAATGTTCCGTTATTAAAATACAGGGTGTTTAATAAGTTTTTTTTTAAAAAAGGTATTTACAAATAAGGTATTAACAGCAACAGATTTTAACTACAAAGAGTTGTTTGAAATGTCAAACGTACGTAAAACAACAAATGATATGTACATACATTTAGGCTCAGCCACCTAGATTTATTGCAAAATTGTATCCTTAATAATTACAATACGTATTATTTCTGTTGAGCAACCGACGGTTTTTAATTTTTCTCTCAAAAACGGCGCATTGCAGTCCAAAAACTCAAGAGGGCTATTATTTATCAAATTGAAGGGGGGGTTCAAAAATATTTTGTATTTGTGAAAAAACCATTGGCGTACCATTTTTTTCTTTAAAAACATTAAAGTCAGTGCTCATACGCACGCCACTGTTAAAGATAGAGATTAGATTTGTATTGAAAGATATGCGTCTTTATTAATAATCACTATATGCCAAATTTCATAAAAATACCTAAGGCGATTCCGAAAACATTAATTAGTATCCTTTTTTTTTAAACTTTAACACCGTGTATTTTAATAACGGAACATTTTGGGACCATAGTTTATATAAGAAACTATCATTAATTTTCGATGTAGAATCACCCCCTTCAATATTCGCATATCATTACGGAACACCCTGTATAAAATCTATTCAATGATTTTCAAAGATGAAAAAAAATACAGGAAAACATATACATGATGTTTTCCCCATTTCATCATGTTTTTGTGTGTATTATACGAAAAACTATAAAGATTATTATTATTATTCTTTAGTGCAAGAATCGATGTAACTAACCCAATGCACTGGGACTTTTTCAGTATATTTATGCACTTGACATTCATTTCTTTAAGCAAGTTTACACACTGCCAACTATTGTGAAAGTTATTCGCTATTATATAAGGCTATTAGGAAATTATGATGAAATAATTGTCGTCAAAGAGAAATGGGGTAATATCCCCTAAACACATGACTTTCAGAATGCCTGAGGCTGAGCATGTGGGTAGGTTTTCTATATACAGCATGTTCAGCCTTCTATATACAGTATGCCGGATGCTGATACTACCATGTACTACCCTACATCAAAGTAACAACTGACCGCATAAGAAAACTGCTACGGAAACACGATATCAGGACCACCTACAAACCCAGCAAGACTATAGGAGCCTCTCTCAGGAATCCAAAAGACCAAATAAAATTGGAAAATCTAGGAGATTATTCCATCCCATGCGGCTCATGCTACCAGAATTACGTGGGAGAGACTAACAGAAGAATAGCTGGCAGAGTAGAAGATCACAAGCTGAGCATCCGCAACAAGCAGCTCACTTCTGCTCTTTTCCGGCACCATCCGGACACACGCCATATATATAAGTCAAGGCCTGAAAAGCTAGATTAACCGACACGTTAATTGATATTGTCGTCCTTTTTTATTTCGTATAGTTTAAGATTTTCTATTTGCTTATAATATGTGAACATAACTAGGGATTTGAGTTCTACTTGTACCAATTAAGTGGTCACATTCGTCATAATGTGCAAATCCATAACTATCATTAGTGGTCATCGTTACTTTCGCGTATAAATGAGATAGAAAATAGTCTATAACCTTTTAAATAACGTTGTCATATATTAAAGAATGATTTCAAACCCTTCGACGTTTGTTCCTAAAGCAAAGGTAAAAAACGTGCTTTATACTTACCTCTTGTTCCTTAATATAAACCACACAATGTACATCGTCATCGCCCAACGTAAGAAGTTAAATCTAGATTCAGAAATGATTTACTACAGTTTAAATACGCATAGTATTAAGACGTCATCTATAGAATTGACAAGAAACTTATAAGGTTTCTGCTGTCAGTTATTGTACATATTAAGGGAATGCTGCGAAACGTTGCTGTAGTTGACAAAAAGTTCAAAATACCTATGGGCAAGGGCGTCGCCAAGCGCTTTAGCCGCAAAGCGACCAAAGTGCGAGCAAGTGACTTCCTTAAATCCTAATTAATAAATATCCTAATTAATAAATTCCGCATCGCATCACAAAACGTAAATAAACTTACAAGATTTAATGTATATTGTAGAAAGTATTGAAATATTCAGAATAACATTAAGATTTTGACATCCGTTTTTAAAATCGCCGCCATTTTCATCACGACTATAACAGATTTGCCAAAACGCAAAGCCATAAACAGTGTAGAAATATGTAGGTAGGAGGTAGGTATGGTGTGTGTGCGTTGCATTTCTTTCTACGATAGCCGTTCACCAGCATTCACGTTAGTTTTGTATAATTTGTATGCGACATATCTAAAGTTAGAAGTTATTGTTACGAACGTACAAATCGATATGGGCGATATGCTGGACGGGCACACATGTTATCAACAGAAAAAAAAGAAGGCATTGATTGAAAACTGTTGGTCCCCCTCCGCGACCTATAACTTTGCGGAAGATGCAAAACATTTAAAGAGAAAATTTAACTATTCTGGGTTGGAAACATACTATCCATGATTGGTATATTCCAGGCGGCAAAAAGGAGCATTTTGCAAATATTATACGTTGTTCCCACAAAATCCAAATTCATTTAGAGGCATATTACGATCATTTACTATAGAGTCCTTTTGTAAGCTCAAAGATATTCACGAGCAGTGCAAAAAGCACATTGAAACCCATTTCCATAAGGAGGCATTGAAAACTGCCAAATCTTTTTTCGAAGGTGTGCCTGTCGATTTGCAACTGAACAAATATTCCCAGGGAATTATTAAAGAAAGGCGCAAAATTACAAAATCTATTATTTCCTGCATTACGTTTTGCGAGTCACACGACTTAGCACTGAGTGGTAAACATTATGATGAAGGTATTCTCGGAAAATTTATGCGGGAGATTGATTTTAAAGAAACACATTGAGCAAGGGAAAAATAATGCAAACTACCGTTCAGTGGATACTCAAAATGAAATTATTGATATTTGTGGAAGTGTTATAAGTAATTATAATGAAGAAAGTGAATGAAGCAGCAGCATATAGTGTCCTAGCAGACGAACAGCTGATATTTCTGGCACCTATCGATTGGAATGAGATATTTTGATGAAGAAACACAGCACGTTCAAGAAATGTTTATCGGATTCATTGAGCTAAAAATTTGTATGCGAAATCGATTGCACATAGCATAGATGAGTTTTTGACAAAAGAAGATCTGAATACAAATAAATGCGTTGGTTTTGATGGTTGTTCAACGATGTCAGGAAAAGACGGAGGGGTGCAAGGAATCGTACGCAAAAAATACACCAAAGCCCTCTACTTTCATTGCTCGTCCCACAAATCATCAACGATCCAAATTAACTTCCTGAAATTAGAAATGCCATGGGAATCACCAAAGATACTATAAACTTTTTTCGGGAATCAGTTTTGAGGTGGAAGTTGATACCTAATATTTCTAGACTTTGCGAGACAAGATGGAATAAGAAACACAAAACCATCAGAGTTTTTAAAGAAGCTTTTCCAGTAATTCTGGAAGCCTTACAAACATTATCTCAGGGAGGAAATAGTATAACTCGGAAAAGTGCCTTCCAACTCACGCGTCTACTTCCAGAATTTCTTTCATTTTCTTTCATAAATTATTAAATATTATTTTTTTAAATAAATAATTATTACTGTGTTTTAAAGCTTGATTTAGTTATTGTGCTGTGGAGGGCTTGTGATGTTTTATATATTGATATCAGAACCGTTCTTATTACAATCGTCATCAAGGCAAAAACTTCCAAAGTGTAACGTTTCATGCTTCGACTGAACCAGGCGTTCATATTTTTATTCTTACAAGCTGGCGACGCACTTACCTATGGGTGCCCTTCATAAAAAAAATCGTTCTCAGCAGATGTCGGGACTAAATTGAAAGAAATAATTCAATATTACAATAAAATATTATTTGAAAACAATTAAATGATAACTTTAATCATCTAAATAAAATCATTATCAATTTTGTATGAGAGTTTGTACACCCAAAACAACCCCGTAGTGGCCGCCTATATATATGGGTGTTCCACATTAAAGAAACTGTATATATTGAAGCAGTTGTTTGGCCAATTATCCGATCTGTGCACGTTCTCGGTTTTGCTAAGGATGTTAGTAACCAAATCTGGCCTTGAGTTGACTCCAAATTGGTATACGAGCAAATATAGCCAATTGCTGCTTTAATATATGCAATTTCTTTGCTTTGCACCCAATAAAAATGTTGCATGCACAGACATTTTGAACTGATCACCAAAGCTTATAACCAAGACATTTTAAAAATTTTAAATAAAAAAACTTTTAATAATGGAAAAATAGAAGTAGCATCACTTTATTTTTGTTTCTTGACACACTTATATTTCTTCACATAATCACACATCTTACTTTTTTATCCATGCGGACATATAATCTTCATCAACCTTTCGACGACTGAAAAGGGTGACTGGATAATGCCCTTTCCGCATCTCCTTGTTACGAATTTGCTGATCCAATTCTTTTTTAAGCGGTTCCGTCGATTCACCGACAACTTCATCGCCCGTTATGTAAACCACCATAACTTGATTAATAAACTCCACGGCTTTCGAATTTTTATGATACGGCTGGTACTCATAATTTTGAAGGTAGTCCTCTCCATCCTGCGCGGATGGGTTCTCCTGCGCTAAGTGATTCGATGCCTCTCCATTTCGAATTTCGTCACCGGAAGTGTGGTCTTTACTAGTCGGAGTTGTGTTGTTGTCCGATGGTGTTTTTTCGCGTTTTCTTCGCTAATAAATTTAAGAAAAATAAATATTTTTAAATAAAACTTAAATAAAGTTAACCTTAGTTTCTTTTTTATTTTTGCGCCCCAGTTTATCCCACGGATCCCACGCTAATACTTTAGTCACTGAGTTCATAGCCTTATTGCCGCCGATTTGTGATTCGGAGCATGGGGATTCATTAAGGATCGGTTTTTCTGATGATGGGAAATGTGTCGATTTTGAATTAACGATTTCGCCCTTTTCGCTTCTCGTGCTTAATAGATTTTCTAGGCTATCCCTTGCTTTTAACCAGTCGGATTTAAATAGGTTATCCTCTGAAGCATCCGGTGAGAGTGTAAGCCCTTCTAAATCGTTGGCCAAATTTGGTGAAGATTCCTAAAATGAAGATACCCTCAATTGAAATGTGTTGACCGACGTGAACAAGTACCTTTGATATTTTGGTACGTGCTACTCGTTTCTCTTTACTATTCCACAATTTAACTTTATTTACCAATTTTTGTTTAAGACCGACGTTTTTTTCTACGACGACGGCAGTTTTAATCAGTGTGCCGTCCGAATGAGTTGACTGCATACGTTTTGGGGACCGTTTTTTATTATTATTAATACATTTACTCGTACTCGCTAAGTTCTTTTCATTTATGACGCCACTCGTAGTGTTAACTTGAGAACATTTTATGTTTTCAGCTAAAACTCACCGTCAATCGTGATCGGTTTCAATTTTATTTATTGTATACCTGCCGGATTATTCGCGTGCTTATTCTCTACGGTCGATTTTCCCGATTTAGACATACTTTTTTAACGATATTATCTTAAGAGTAAGGAAAATTTTGTTAGTTTATAGCTGTCAAAACGGATTGTGACAACTCTTGTTATATTTTTTTTTCTACCATAGTGATCAAATCCTAAAACTTTTTCTTTAATAATAATAATAATAAACAAATCGTTATTGCCAAAAAAGAGAAAACAAATACAAAGGGAAAAAATGTACATTATTATAATTATCAGTGAAATAATTAATAATAGTAAAATAATATAATTACTTATAAATTCAATTTTCAATTTTGACAAACGGAACGATTTATCGCCACAGACGGTATCTTCCACTCGACCCAGTCTAAACTAGTTACAATGATACCACCAGGTGTACAGAGTAGTAATTAACTAACTAATGCGGCAAAACAAAAAACAACAAGACAACGAAAAGGAAAAAAGAAAACTATGAGAAATAAATGCACAGAGTAACAAAGCAGAAGAGAAAGAAGGTCAATAAGGAATATAGCAAAGAAAGTAGAAAAGAAGAAGCTCAGCAGAAAAGGAAGTAAATTGTTATAGCATCGCAATTTGACGGGAGAAGAGGAAATGTGTAAGAAGTCTTGAAAGATAACAGGGTTGGAGCGTTTCTAATGATCATGGGGAGACCATTCCAGAGGAATATGACGCACAACGTAAACGACCCATGGTATATATTCGTATGATGTATTGGGAATAGAAATATTAAGTCTGATTGCGAGCGAGTGGGATGCTCGTGTGACGATAGGAATTTAAAATTATTAAATAAGTATTATGGATTTGGAGTATTAATAATCTTATAGACTTGTTAACACACGGAAGGACCGACGATTTACGTACGTAAGCAAACGTAAGTTATTGCGGTAAGGATTAATATGACAATATTTCCCAAGATCGAATATAAAACGTATGCAATTATTTTGTTATCTCTGGAGTTTATTATACAAGGATATCGACAGGTCAGTACAAACCGTATCCGTATAATCAAGATGTGGAAAAATGAGCGAATAACAGTGGTTGCATCGAACGTAAGAAGGACGAAAACACTTAAGTTTGCGGAGGGAGTGAACACAGGAGTAAACCCTCTTACAAATAGAATGAACCTGGGGGCGCCATGACAGTGCAGAGTTCATCATAACTCCAAGATTCTTAACTACATCCGAAAATTTAATGACGGTGTCTGCTCATCGGTATTAGCATTGATTTTCAAACCGTATAGTTTAGACCACTCACTTTAGCAAGATCATTATTAATTCGGTTAATAGCTTTGGAAAGTCATCAACGGATATATCGATATAAATCTGCAGATCATCCGCGTAAAGATGAAAATTTGAAGAAATAACGAAAAGGTTGAATTCGCACGGACACACAGAACGCGATTCGAAAGATATGATTGAAACCATGAAAGGCTCGAGGAAGAAAAACGAATAGACGAAAGTATAGAAACAAGAAGATCGTAATCGACACAGTCAAAGGCTTTGCTGAAATCAAATAGAAGCAAAATAGTGAGACGACGATTATCTCATGCAAGTCTTATATCATCCATGATTTTGATCAAGGAAGTAGTAGTACTATGACCCCGTCGAAAACCAGACTGCTTGTCACTGATCAATCGATGCTCCTCAAAAAAATCATAAACGTGGGTGTATACAATACACTCAAGAACCTTTGACAAAATAGAAAGGATTGAAATAGGACGATAGTCGCTAACCAAAATTGGAGTCTTCAATTTAGGAATGGGAACTATCTAAGCATGTTTCCATATAGATGGGAAGGAAGATGATTCAAAGGAGAATTTAAAAATATGGCTCAGCGGAGGCACAACAGAATCTCGTATTGGCAAAATTTGCTTTAAACAAATAAGGTCAGCATCACATGTATATATTATTTAAAGTTAAGTTAAAATTATCTTATGGTGATCCACCAAATAGTACTACACCAATAATGTTATTACAAATCAATGATTAATTCAAATAACGAAAATAATGTAATAAAGTTTTAGTAAAAATAAATTGTACCAACTCCTTTCCAACCTCCTCTATCCCTCCCATAAACGTCATTTTGTACGCAAGCTAGCGAAGCATTACTAAAGGAATACTAATTACAAAAATCTGCTAAATCATAACACAGTCCTGGAAATTAAATTTTTTATAAATTATTTTTTATCAATGAACTTCTTTGAGAATTCGTTAAAAATAGACCACCACTCAGGTTTTATTTATAATAATTATTTCATCTTTATTTTTTGGCCAACACAGGCCTTTACTGATCAATTTATTTTCTAATCTACTTACTTCGAATTTATACTCACACCTAAACAACAAATGAACCGAGTTACCAATTTCACAGCAATTGTACAACAAAGATTAGCGTTTTCTAATTTTATTTAGGTACTCTTCAAAGTTTCCATGACCAGTGATCAACTGTACTGTTTCTGGAAATAGGAAATTATTAACTTTACCAACTTTTGGCATAAACTGATAAGTTAATCTTCCATTAGTTGACTTAACCAATCTTTCCTGCCAAACTCCCATAAAATATTTTCTAATTTTATTCTTAACACATCGTCTCGATATAAAATTAAACTCAATATGAGAATTCTCCAGCAAAGATGCTTCTTTAGCCAGATGATCTGCTCTCTCATTTTCTTTAATACCAGAATGTCCTTTAATCCAATAACAATTGATCCTGTTCTTTAAATTACTAATCAGATCCCACGTCTCTTTTTACAGATTAGTTGGCCTGTTCATGTTTTTTAATCTCTCTAAAACAGAAGTACTATCACTAAATATATCACACGTTTCAATATTGGTCAGCACCACAGCAAGTAGAGCGGGTTTGAGTGAGTCAACCATAGTCAATGAAAAACCACGAGTATCATCCATGCTCACATTCCCTGATGCACCAATGATTTGAGTTAAGGTAGCTTTCTGAGTAGTGTTAAGCGTTACCGGCGATTCGGTAAAATAGCTGGCCAACAAGTTAGGATTCGGCGTGAATTGCGTGAGTTTGCAGTCAGTAACGCCAAGAAATCGCCAGGCCTTTCAAAAAGTAGTTGGTGTCAACATAGATAATTTCCAATAAAAATATTTTTTTTAGCATTTTTGATTGCACCTATTACGCAGAGAACGATAACAGTTGTAGTTATCAACTGACGGGTTACGTCTATACAACGTTTTTGCTCTAGTACGTTCACTCACGAAACCCCTAATATCATTAGTTAACCAGGGGACGAGAAAATATTTCTCTCTCCTTTGTCTTATCGAAGCATGTTTGTTGTACAAACATGTTACTTTGTTATTAAAATAATTAACGTTCGCATCAATGTCCGTCATAAGATATAATGAATTCCAGTCTATCCTCGACGCATCAGAGTTGAGTTCTTGATGGTTAACATGTTTGAAAGCCCGGTAATATAGATTGCGCTAAGAACAAACTACATTTCGAACTTCGACAGCGCAATAAATAAGATCTTGCTTGGAAAATTGCAGAGCTGGTAGCTGACCGTGAACAAGTATCTTATCGGTGCAAGACGAGATGATGAAGTTAAGCAGAGAGTCAGACAAAGATTGGCTTTCAAGATTGGCTGAGAAGGGATGATAGATTTGGGAAGAAGTAACAAATCAAAGCTTTTCGCGCAATAATTACGCGATTTTATTTAATACGCAAAATATACGTATTGAAATCGCCCATTAATATTAGTATGTCATAGCAGATACTGTGCCTTTCAAGGAGATCCTCAAGTTGTTCGAAGTAATTCATCATTGGAGGACAATAAACCACACCCAATAGTAGTTTAGTATTTACATACTTAACCTCAATCAAAAGGAATTCCATTACTCGTGAAGATCCATCGGACATTTCAATCACCTGTAGGTGATCTTTAACATATGCAGCCACACCTTTCCCCCTAAAAAACACACGATCATTTCTCAGCAGACGATAGCCCGGAAAAATAAACATAGGAGAATGTAGGGAACGCTTGAGCCAGGTTTCACTCACCAAGATGATATCAAAAATATCAGATTCAAATGTGATCAAAAAGTAATTAAAGTGGACAGTTAGACTCTGGACATTGACATGACACAAAGTGATCTTGTTCGTAAGATTGGAGAAGAGGTTAGATGTTAAGGAGGTTAGACATAAATTAATAGCGATTTCCCTATTAATTTATGTGATTCATCGGCTTCAGTACTCCCGTTGGAGTTTGGGTGGGTTAACCGGGGTAAATCCAATAGCGAGCTTGTAGAAGAAGTGGATGAGATAGAAGAGGAAGAATCAGACGAAGAAGGATAGCTGTTATCCATAAAAAAAAAGAGAAAATCAGAAGAAATGTAAGTTAACAATAAAGAAAAACTAGCTTCAACGAAACAAGAATGTACCGCAGGCAGTTGCTTACAAAGCACAGCAAGGACAATAAAGATCTTAAACAGTCGGCGTGATTTACAGTATATAACAAAAAAAAGTTATGATAAGTGGTAACAAAACAAAACTAATTATTAGTTAGAAAAATAATTATTATCTCACTGTTACAATGAAGATACATCGGTACCTTAATCAGACTTTGCAGCCTGACTCCGGGTGGCAATCCTGCGAGAAGCCTGGATGTCCTGATAATCCCGAAAGTCTGATTCTTTCTGTATTACATTCTTCTTTCCCTGGGTTGTTCTAGGAGTGCTAAACGCAAATCTGAATTTTAATTTTAGTTACGAGTTACAGAAATTGGTCATTTTTCGGTTTTAGTCAAGCGGTATATGGCACACGTGATGTTCATAACATTGGGATTTTTTTCTCCCTTAAATGAAAACACCCCCGCATATTTTTGTGTAGGGGTACTTCTAAGAGTGCTAAATTCAAATATGAATTTTAATTTTAGTTTCGAGTTGCAGAAATTGATCATTTTTCGATTTTAGCGGAACAGTATATGGCGTACATGATATTCATATCTTTGGGAATTTATTTCTCCCTTAAATGAAAACACCCCCCGCAAATTTTTATATAAGGATTGTTCTAAGAGTGCTAAACTCAAATCTGAATTTTAATTTTAGTTTCGAGTTGCAGAAATTGGTTATTTTTCGGTTTAAAAATCTTTGGCTGGAATCTCAATCTCAATCAGCACCGACAAAAGCAGGTGGCGCCATATTTTTATAAAAAAAAATAATTACTTAAATCTTTACTAACATTTTTTCGTTAAATTAAAACGAACGAGATATTTATAAAATAGTATATTAAAATATGTATACAATTAGTCTAAAAAGACTACATTATAATACAAGAAATATAAATAAAAAAAAACTATCTTACAAAAATTAAGGGAAAACCTAATTATTTATAACTAATTATTGGCAAAGACAGATTAATAAAATCGTATTAATTAAACAAAAATTAATAAAATTTGGTGCAACTTTCCAGAAGTTTTTAAAACCTTCATACTTTTTGTTGAGTTGGCATCTTGACTAGATATTTCTTACAGTATTACATCATAACGAAATTACTCAAATTTAGATTTTATATTGTTATTCCCAGCACGCGGAATGTACGTGTCTTGATGATACCCAAGTTTATTTTATTAATCATATCCACAATATAATAACATTGCATTCAATTGAGCTTTATTACATCATCAACAAATTCAATTCGAAAAACATTCGAGATTTTAAACCATATAGAGGCACTTTTCAAGTAATTTTATTTGACACTCAAAATATAGTAATAATAAAAATTGGCAGTGACTACAAAAAATTAAAATAAAATAAAACATCGAAATTAGATTTTAAAAACTTCTTTTTAAAAACATTACTATTATTATTACACACAGATTTATCCATGATCCACAGATTCTGGTATAATTAATAAACGGTGATTCATTTGTCATAAACGTGCAAAAAAAATATACCTAAAACCTATAAAATTAAATTTAAAAAATTGTTTAAATCGCGTAATTTTACTGATTGGTAAAAAATATCAGTCGACGTGTTGTATCTGTGTCTTACATACTAAAAGTAGTTATCACCTTTAAAATAAACTTGTACAAGTTTAAGGCAGTAATCAAAAAATAAACTTAAAACAAGTGATAATAATAATCATATAACATTTTGGAATCGATCTTAGGCACCTTTCCTCAAGTAAAAAAAAGATACAATGCCTAAATTGCAACATATACCAATTAAAAAAAATTGTGTAATAAAATTTAACTCGATGCGTTTTTATGATCGACTTGTTTTAAGGATAACGACAACCTCTTTCTGGTTGTTTCCCCGCTCCCCACTGATTTTCTTCTGGACGGTTCGGCCGGTGTCGGCGTCCCCTTTCTTCTTTGAATGCCGATGCCGGCCGTTTTCCGTCCGCTCGGCGTTTTGCACGCCGACTTTTCTAATGGAATTTGAACGCCCACTTTATTCCAGTTGTCCATTTGCGCTTCCCTTGACTCGCGGAGCACATTTTTTATGGCGCCCGTTTCCGCCACCATTTCCTGCAATTTCTTTAGGGTGGCGTAAAGACAAACGGCGCTTACCAATCCGAAATCAAACAGACTGCACATATGGACAACAAAATTTCTGTAGAGGTTTTTCATTAGTAATTCTTTGCCTTTGTGTTGAACGAACATGTGGCAGGCTAACGGGATTTGACAATCACCGACAAAACCGTACTTCATTACGTGTAAATTCCACATTTTCATTAATTCTTTTTCACCTATAATACAGTTTTTTTAATTAATACAACAATAAAATTTTGCAAACTTTATTGATGTCAAAATTTTAGCAATTACTCTTCAGAAACAATGCCCCAACCTCACAATTTTAAATTGTCAATTATTTACGTAATGTACAACCAAGTATCACTTGGTATCACTTCCAGTTTGGGTGGAAATGACTGATGAGCTTTTTTACCACAAATAGAAATATTAAATAAATCAGCTGAAAACAGATTACAACTAAGATGTAAATAAACTCAACTTGAAACCAATACAGGTAGACGTAATTTTGCGTCGGTTCACAATTACACCGGTTGGTGTCGGCAAGGGATTCCCCGATTCGACCAAAACCAGACTATGGCAGAACGCTGCGATTATAATAGCAGACACATTTTTACACGCAGTTTTATCCTATTACCTTATACGTGAACAGTACATTTTCTTCAATTTTGATGAAACAAGCCTCTTTTGGAACAAGTTGACATCGAGAAGGTTATTTCGTAAAAAGAACGTAGCACTCCTGCATTGAAAGTCGTCAAGAATAGATTGGCTGTTCTCTTTCCTTAAGTTCTCTTGATAACGTAAAGAAATAAAAAATCTGCTTGGGGCGAAGTGACAAACACTTTCTTAAACGGCATTTGGCGTAAGCTTTTTTCAACTCGGTTAACTCGGTTTTTGCGAAACCGAGTTAACAGAGTTGAAAATTTGCGTAAATCGAGTTCAAACTGAGTTACCTAAACCGAGTTGATAGCAAAAATCAGAAACCATAGACATTTACTTTGGTTTGAATTGATGGATGTAACAAAAAAAATGATTACTCTTATCATTTATTGTAGTTCCAACTTGTTTAACGATCGGCTGCCAAACATGCCTCTGCTTTACGTTTGTCAGATTGTTCTGTCAAAAGAATTTTACATAACAATCTGAAATTCTACTTATACAAAATGATAATTATGCAAGATCTTACTGAACGGATCTCCAAAAATCGCAGAGCATGTTTCAAAAATATACAGTAAACCCCCTATATAGCGAACATCGCTTTAACGAAATGGCCGTTACTTTTTTTAATACAAACTATTATCTTATTAAGTTATTCGGGGAATAACTTGTTAGTCTGTAGGTCGATTGTTTATCGACTCGAAGTCGTATTGCAGTTTCAAATGCAAGTGTGTGGTCTTCGAGAGACAAAAATATAAGATAGACAAAAACTAAAATTGCACTAAAATTTAACATATCAAAATCAACGCTATCAACAATTATAAAAAATGAAAACCGTATTGATAGTGCCGTAGCGTCTGGTAAACATACGTCTCGTAAAAAGTTGAGGAGACCTGCATTTCCAGAACTAGAAAAAAACTAGTTTAATTATTGGAATAGTTTACCGAAATGGGAACAAAAAATGTTTCCTTAACAGGGCCATTCATACAAGATAAGGCAAAATCAATCGCTGCTGAATTGAATATAATAGGATGGGTTTTTTCATCTGGGTGGTTGCACAGATTTAAGAGTTGGCACGGTATTTCAGATCACGCCTTATCTGGAGAAGGAAATAAATTTAATGTGCTTAGTATAGATAAGTGGAGACAGGAGTTCAAATTTATAGGAAACGCCTATCTTAATAAAGATGTTTTTAACATTGATGAAACTGGTGTTTTTTATAATCTTATGCCAAACCGTACTTTGGATTTTAAAGGTAAAAAGTGTTACGGTGGCACTAAAAGCAAAGAAAGAGTAACAACAGTTTTATGTTGCAATGCAGGTGGAAGCGAAAAATTAAATCTGTGGATAGCAGGAAAGTCAAAAAATCTCAGATGTTTAAATAAAATAGATCGTTCCCATTTACCGTGCCATTATAGTAATCAAAAAAATGCGCGGGTAACGTCTGTGACATTTCGAGAATGGCTTATTCGCTTTCAGCGAAACATGGCAGCACAAAATAGAAAAGTATTGCTAACGATGGACAACTGTGCTGCACATAATGTTAAGGATATCAATTTGGACAATGTGGAGGTGATTTATTTTCCACCTAACACAACGAGTGCACATCTTCATGCACGCAATTATGCCTGCATGAAGAAGCGATATCGTGCTCGTCTTGTAAGAGCAGCAATTTTGGCAATAGAAGCGAACGAAGAAAATCCGAAATGGAATATTCTACAAGCAATACGAGCGTTGTCGGATTCTTAGAATTCAATAACCTCAAACATTATAAAAAATTATTTTAACAAAGCGTGGACAACTGACTCTCAAGAAGAAAATGAGGAAAATCAGTTAACGAAGGTAAGCATTCATCGATAATTAGTTCTTCTTAGTAACTTTTTACTTTACATGCTGTTATTGTCTGCATTGTAAGCTGAATTTACTAATGTAGAATGGGAAAATTATCAACACATCTTGTCAGTACCTAAACAAGTTAGTTTTGATGAATACTGCACTTTTGACAGTGAGGTAGTGACTTCAGAAACAATTGAAATCGATTTACCATTAGTGAATGCAGGCCAAGAATGAAAAGAAAATGAAGAAAGCGATGAAGGTGATGAGAAAGAAGTGGTAAATGTAACACCCCCTACAAGAGCTGAAGTTTTAGCGGCTCTCTATACTATACAAAGGTAACCCACATCTGATTTGTTATCGAATTCATTATTTATATTGTATATATATTGTATTCATATTGTATGTTTGCTGATACAGAAGAGAACATTTCCGAAGGTTTCGCGAATTCTTTGAATAAAATTACTGAAGAATACAAAATACAAATAAACTTGTTACATAGTCGATGTTAATATGTTTCTTAACACCCTAAGATCCTTTTCATTATTGAGGCGTTGAGTGCAAAAATGGACTAACTCCAGCGTATAATATATGTGGATTAGTCCACTTTTGCTCTCAATGCCTCTATTATTCATAATATATGACGAACTAATTCGTTACAGCGAAATTGCGAACATCTCATTATAGCGAACGGCTTGCATTCCCCTCTGCGTATTCGCTATGTCGAGGGTTTACTGTATTTCAAACCATCATACAAAATGATAACGAGTGATGAAACTCATTTCCGTTTGTCTGGCTGTGAAAAAGAGGAGAATTTTCGCAAAAATCCACAGCAGTTCCAAGAATGGCTACTTCATAGCCCACGTGTTGCCGGTTGGTATGCTGTTGGATCTTTTGACGTTTTGGGTCCTTATTTGTTTTAAGGAGGAAGGCATAACGGTTACCATAACTGCTGATCAATACTATCCCCGAACCATTAACAAATTTAAAGCAGCAATACGCCAAGAAACTACATATTGCCTCAAGTTACTCTGGACTCGAGTCCAGTCTACCATGGACTGGACTTTCAAAAATCACCTTCGAATGTGTATTGAGAAAAATGGTCGTCACTTGGATTCTGTAATTTTCAAAATTTTATAAATACAAATGGTCTAGCATATTCCAGAATTGTTGGGGATTTAGTTTTCTGTCTCTATATGGTAATGTCAATGTATAGCTTTATCGTCGTGGCTGCTGAACAAGTTACAGTTGAGTTTGACTTTTCGATATTTCTTCATTCACCATATTGGTGATTTCTTATAACGCGGATCAAAAAAAGTTGCTTTACCTCACAACTCTATTATAACAGTAACAGTTCTTTGTAAATCCTTGTTTGGCTGTGTCATTGGAGTTTTGCTATTTATGTATGTAAACCCAACTCGAGTTAGTAACAGTCTATCTAGAATTGACTTGAAATAATCTCAACCCGAAGTTAACTCAGTTTGATGAATCGAGTTGACCCGTCTCTATGACCAATCATTCTCAAATCAAGAAATTGATGAAGGTATATAGTCGCCCTCAAACAAAAAATTCTGAAAAAGAGGATAGGAAAGAAAATGTTAGGAAAATCTTAAAAATAGCCGATTTCATTCACATCTTTTCTAGAAAGGTTAACAGATGAGCTCTATCAACTTGATGCAGATTTGTTGATTGTAAAGCGCAAATGTTTAAAAAAAGGTGTCGTCACAGCTGCCATTCGACCTTATGCTATGATTCTACAAGAAAGGAAATATTTAGGGATAATGGTTATTTATATTAAAAGATTATTAGTTATTCTGAATGTATATAGGCTATGTATTAAGTAAACATGTCAAATTGTTCTTAGAACTTCTTTTACCACGGAACATAACTAACATAATTGTTAAGAAATAATTAAAATATTCGGAACGATTTTTCTGCAGTCTGTTGTTATGCAATAAAAATATGATCTTTAAAAGCAACTTGGATAATTTTTAAATGAACTTCATTTTTTTTAACTTCTTATTTTGTGTTATTTTTTTGGAAGCATTTCAAGTCTTCTGGAAGCATTGCAAATCTTTTGGAATCAGTTCAAGTCTTTTAGAAGCATTTAAAAACTTCTGGAAGCAGTTCAAGTCTTCTGGAAGCATTTCAAGACTTTTGAAAGCAATATCAAGTCTTTCAGAGGCAGTATAGAGTCTTTTAGAAGCATTTCAACACTTCTAGAAGCAGTATCAAAACTTCTGGAATCATTTCAACTCTTTTAGAACCAATATCAAGTCATCTGGAAACATTTCGAGTCTTCTATAAACAATATCAAGTCTTTCAGGGGCAGCTGCAAGTCTTCTAGAAGCAGTTTAGGTCTTCTGAAAGCATTTCCAGACATTTAAGAGCAGCATAAAGTTCTCCAGAAGCAGTATATAGTCTTCTGGAAGCATTTCAAGTATTCTGGAAGCAATAGCAAGTCATTTAGAAGCAGCATCAAGTCTTTTGGAAGCAATATTAATTCTTTTTGAAAAAAAATACGGTCTTTAAAAGCAACTTGGATAATTTTTAAATGAACTTCATTTTTTTTTAACTTCTAATTTTGTGTTATTTTTCTGGAAGCATTGCAAATCTTTTGGAAGCAGTTCAAGTCTTTTAGAAGCATTTAAAAACTTCTAGAAGCAGTTCAAGTCTTCTGGAAGCATTTCAAGACTTTTGAAAGCAATATCAAGTCTTTCAGAGGCAGTATAGAGTCTTTTAGAAGCATTTCAACACTTCTAGAAGCAGTATCAAAACTTCTGGAATCATTTCAACTCTTTTAGAACCAATATCAAGTCACCTGGAAACATTTCGAGTCTTCTATAAACAATATCAAGTCTTTCAGGGGCAGCTGCAAGTCTTCTAGAAGCATTTCCAGACATTTAAGAGCAGCATAAAGTTCTCCAGAAGCAATATATAGTCTTCCGGAAGCATTTCAAGTATTCTGGAAGCAATAGCAAGTCATTTAGAAGCAGCATCAAGTCTTTTGGAAGCAATATTAATTCTTTTTGAAAAAAAATACGGTCTTTAAAAGCAACTTGGTTAATTTTTAAATGAACTTCATTTTTTTTTTAACTTCTAATTTTGTGTTATTTTTCTGGAAGCATTACAAATCTTTTGGAAGCATTGCAAATCTTTTGGAATCAGTTCAAGTCTTTTAGAAGCATTTAACAACTTCTGGAAGCAGTTCAAGTCTTCTGGAAGCATTTCAAGACTTTTGAAAGCAATATCAAGTCTTTCAGAGGCAGTATAGAGTCTTTTAGAAGCATTTCAACACTTCTAGAAGCAGTATCAAAACTTCTGGAATCATTTCAACTCTTTTAGAACCAATATCAAGTCATCTGGAAACATTTCGAGTCTTCTATAAACAATATCAAGTCTTTCAGGGGCAGCTGCAAGTCTTCTAGAAGCAGTATAGGTCTTCTGAAAGCATTTCCAGACATTTAAGAGCAGCATAAAGTTCTCCAGAAGCAGTATCTAGTCTTCCGGAAGCATTTCAAGTATTTTGGAAGCAATAGCAACTAATTTAGAAGCAGCATCAAGTCTTTTGGAAGCAATATTAATTCTTTTTGAAGCAATTCAAATCTTTTAGAAGCAGAACTAAGCTTTTTGGAGGCATTGCCAGTCTTTTAGAAGCATTTAAAGTCTTCTGTGAGTAATATCAAGTGTTCTAGAAGTTGTATCAAGTCTTAATCCAAAATATGTGCTTTCAGATAAACACGTTCGCAGCACTACATTAAAAAATTAATTGAAAATATGTATAAATCCTACAGTAACACTAAAGTAAAACAACCCAATTTGAATATTGTTTTGCAAACGTATTTTGATTTCGGAATTTTTTTTAAGAATTTCGGGACCTAAGTACCGGGATTTATAAATTTGTGCCGAAAATATTTTTGTTTCCGCGAATGAAACACCATCAGCAACGCTCCATCTAAAATCGGAAATCTTGACATAAGACAAGGGACTCTTGCAAAGTCTTGTCTCTATACAAAAATAACCACAACATACTCCTGCTTCAGTCGCAGTTGAATGAAATTTGGTTACTCAGATATTGTAGGATTGGAGTGTACAAACGATGAAGTTGATTCTTCCGATAGCACTATCTTTATATTCAGTCCATCAGTCCCTGTTAATGTACTTAATACTTTAGATGTAATTTATAATGTATTTTCTTCCTGTTTCAATTTGAGTACTGGTTAAAACATCTTTATATCTGGGATCTAAGTATAACGTTGCAAGCGCAACCTCATTTTCAAATAGATTTTGTTCTCTTTAATCTATATAGTAACTTAATTTGTTTGCAATTGTTGAAGCTTCGTGTTTGCTTTTATACCACTTTTAATAGAATCCAACGGCTAATAATTGGCTGCTTTCAAACATTTTTGATGCGACTTTTACAAGATATATCGCTTTAATTAAATAGGTTAGTTATTGAGCTCCACTCACTTTCGCTTAGATACAGTTGCTTATTAAATGGTAATAAGTCTACACAAAATTGCTTTAACTCCAGTAATCTTTCTAGTATATCACGCGTCCTCTTCCATCTTGTAGCGCAAACTTTTATTGACTTGAGTAAATTTATCTAATAAGGATCAAATTAGTGACACATAATTTCTTAACTGAATTTTTTGTTTCAAGTATTATTCAGCATAAGATTTCTTTCCTTGAATACATCCTTTACTGCTAATTGAGTTAATTGAAGTAGAATGGGAAAATTATCAACACATCTTGTCAGTACCTAAACAAGTTAGTTTTGATGAATACTGCACTTTTGACAGTAACTTCAGAAGCAATTGAAATCGATTTACCATTAGTGAATGCAGGCCAAGAATGAAAAGAAAATGAAGAAAGCGATGAAGGTGATGAGAAAGAAGTGGTAAATGTAACACCCCCTACAAGAGCTGAAGTTTTAGCGGCTCTCTATACTATACAAAGGTAACCCACATCTGATTTGTTATCGAATTCATTATTTATATTGTATATATATATTGTATTCATATTGTATGTTTGCTGATACAGAAGAGAACATTTCCGAAGGTTTCGCGAATTCTTTGAATAAAATTACTGAAGAATACAAAATACAAATAAACTTGTTACATAGTCGATGTTAATATGTTTCTTAACACCCTAAGATCCTTTTCATTATTGAGGCGTTGAGTGCAAAAGTGGACTAACTCCAGCGTATAATATATGTGGGTTAGTCCACTTTTGCTCTCAATGCCTCTATTATTCATAATATATGACGAACTAATTCGTTACAGCGAAATTGCGAACATCTCATTATAGCGAACGGCTTGCATTCCCCTCTGCGTGTTCGCTATGTCGAGGGTTTACTGTATTTCAAACCATCATACAAAATGATAACGAGTGATGAAACCCATTTCCGTTTGTCTGGCTGTGAAAACAAGCAGAATTTTCGCTAAAATCCACAGCAGTTCCAAGAATGGCTACTTCATAGATGACGTGTTGCCGGTTGGTATGCTGTTGGATCTTTTGACGTTTGGGGTCCTTATTTGTTTTAAGGAGGAAGGCATAACGGTTACCATAACTGCTGATCAATACTATCCCCGAACCGTTAACAAATTTAAAGCAGCAATACGCCATGTCCATTCCATGACATGGAATGGACTTTCAAAAATCACCTTCGAATATGTATTGAGAAAAATGGTCGTCACTTGGATTCTGTAATTTTCAAAATTTTATAAATATAAATGGTCTAGCATATTCCAGAATTGTTGGGGATCTAGTTTTCTGTCTATATATGGTAATGTCAATGTATAGCTTTATCGTCGTGGCTGCTGAACAAGTTACAGTTGAGTTTGACTTTTCAATATTTCTTCATTCACCATATTGGTGATTTCTTATAACGCGGATGAAAAAAAGTTGCTTTACCTCACGACTCTATTATAACAGTAACAGTTCTTTGTAAATCCTTGTTTGGCTGTGTCATTGGAGTTTTGCTATTTATGTATGTAAACCCAACTCGAGTTAGTAACAGTCTATCTAGAATTGACTTGAAATAATCTCAACCCGAAGTTAACTCAGTTTGATGAATCGAGTTGACCCATCTCTATGACCAATCATTCTCAAATCAAGAAATTGATGAAGGTATATGGTCGCCCTCAAACAAAAAATTCTGAAAAAGAGGATAGGAAAGAAAATGTTAGGAAAATCTTAAAAATAGCCGATTTCATTCACATCTTTTCTAGAAAGGTTAACAGATGAGCTCTATCAACTTGATGCAGATTTGTTGATTGTAAAGCGCAAATGTTTAAAAAAGGTGTCGTCACAGCTGCCATTCGACCTTATGCTATGATTCTACAAGAAAGGAAATATTTAGGGATAAAGGTTATTTATATTAAAAGATTGTTAGTTATTCTGAATGTATATAAGCTATGTATTAAGTAAACATGTCAAATTGTTCTTAGAACTTCTTTTACCACGGAACATAACTAACATAATTGTTAAGAAATAATTAAAATATTCGGAACGATTTTTCTGCAGTCTGTTGTTATGCAATAAAAATATGATCTTTAAAAGCAACTTGGATAATTTTTAAATGAACTTCATTTTTTTTAACTTCTTATTTTGTGTTATTTTTTTGGAAGCATTTCAAGTCTTCTGGAAGCATTGCAAATCTTTTGGAATCAGTTCAAGTCTTTTAGAAGCATTTAAAAACTTCTGGAAGCAGTTCAAGTCTTCTGGAAGCATTTCAAGACTTTTGAAAGCAATATCAAGTCTTTCAGAGGCAGTATAGAGTCTTTTAGAAGCATTTCAACATTTCTAGAAGCAGTATCAAAACTTCTGGAATCATTTCAACTCTTTTAGAACCAATATCAAGTCATCTGGAAACATTTCGAGTCTTCTATAAACAATATCAAGTTTTTCAGGGGCAGCTGCAAGTCTTCTAGAAGCAGTTTAGATCTTCTGAAAGCATTTCCAGACATTTAAGAGCAGCATTAAGTTCTCCAGAAGCAGTATCTAGTCTTCTGGAAGCATTTCAAGTATTCTGGAAGCAATAGCAAGTCATTTAGAAGCAGCATCAAGTCTTTTGAAAGCAATATTAATTCTTTTTGAAAAAAAATACGGTCTTTAAAAGCAACTTGGATGATTTTTAAATGAACTTCATTTTTTTTAACTTCTAATTTTGTGTTATTTTTCTGGAAGCATTGCAAATCTTTTGGAAGCAGTTCAAGTCTTTTAGAAGCATTTAGAAACTTCTAGAAGCAGTTCAAGTCTTCTGGAAGCATTTCAAGACTTTTGAAAGCAATATCAAGTCTTTTAGAGGCAGTATAGAGTCTTTTAGAAGCATTTTAACACTTCTAGAAGCAGTAACAAAACTTCTGGAATCATTTCAACTCTTTTAGAACCAATATCAAGTCATCTGGAAACATTTCGAGTCTTCTATAAACAATATCAAGTCTTTCAGGGGCAGCTGCAAGTCTTCTAGAAGCAGTTTAGGTCTTCTGAAAGCATTTCCAGACATTTAAGAGCAGCATAAAGTTCTCCAGAAGCAGTATCTAGTCTTCTGGAAGCATTTCAAGTATTCTGGAAGCAATAGCAAGTCATTTAGAAGCAGCATCAAGTCTTTTGAAAGCAATATTAATTCTTTTTGAAAAAAAAATACGGTCTTTAAAAGCAACTTGGATAATTTTTAAATGAACTTCATTTTTTTTAACGTCTAATTTTGTGTTATTTTTCTGGAAGCATTGCAAATCTTTTGGAAGCAGTTCAAGTCTTTTAGAAGCATTTAAAAACTTTTAGAAGCAGTTCAAGTCTTCTGGAAGCATTTCAAGACTTTTGAAAGCAATATCAAGTCTTTTAGAGGCAGTATAGAGTCTTTTAGAAGCATTTTAACACTTCTAGAAGCAGTATCAAAACTTCTGGAATCATTTCAACTCTTTTAGAACCAATATCAAGTCATCTGGAAACATTTCGAGTCTTCTATAAACAATATCAAGTTTTTCAGGGGTAGCTGCAAGTCTTTTAGAAGCAGTTTAGGTCTTCTGAAAGCATTTCCAGACATTTAAGAGCAGCATAAAGTTCTCCAGAAGCAGTATCTAGTCTTCTGGAAGCATTTCAAGTATTCTGGAAGCAATAGCAAGTCATTTAGAAGCAGCATCAAGTCTTTTGGAAGCAATATTAATTCTTTTTGAAAAAAAATACGGTCTTTAAAAGCAACTTGGATAATTTTTAAATGAACTTCATTTTTTTAACTTCTAATTTTGTGTTATTTTTCTGGAAGCATTGCAAATCTTTTGGAATCAGTTCAAGTCTTTTAGAAGCATTTAAAAACTTCTGGAAGCAGTTCAAGTCTTCTGGAAGCATTTCAAGACTTTTGAAAGCAATATCAAGTCTTTCAGAGGCAGTATAGAGTCTTTTAGAAGCATTTCAACATTTCTAGAAGCAGTATCAAAACTTCTGGAATCATTTCAACTCTTTTAGAACCAATATCAAGTCATCTGGAAACATTTCGAGTCTTCTATAAACAATATCAAGTTTTTCAGGGGCAGCTGCAAGTCTTCTAGAAGCAGTTTAGATCTTCTGAAAGCATTTCCAGACATTTAAGAGCAGCATTAAGTTCTCCAGAAGCAGTATCTAGTCTTCTGGAAGCATTTCAAGTATTCTGGAAGCAATAGCAAGTCATTTAGAAGCAGCATCAAGTCTTTTGAAAGCAATATTAATTCTTTTTGAAAAAAAATACGGTCTTTAAAAGCAACTTGGATAATTTTTAAATGAACTTCATTTTTTTTAACTTCTAATTTTGTGTTATTTTTCTGGAAGCATTGCAAATCTTTTGGAAGCAGTTCAAGTCTTTTAGAAGCATTTAGAAACTTCTAGAAGCAGTTCAAGTCTTCTGGAAGCATTTCAAGACTTTTGAAAGCAATATCAAGTCTTTTAGAGGCAGTATAGAGTCTTTTAGAAGCATTTTAACACTTCTAGAAGCAGTAACAAAACTTCTGGAATCATTTCAACTCTTTTAGAACCAATATCAAGTCATCTGGAAACATTTCGAGTCTTCTATAAACAATATCAAGTCTTTCAGGGGCAGCTGCAAGTCTTCTAGAAGCAGTTTAGGTCTTCTGAAAGCATTTCCAGACATTTAAGAGCAGCATAAAGTTCTCCAGAAGCAGTATCTAGTCTTCTGGAAGCATTTCAAGTATTCTGGAAGCAATAGCAAGTCATTTAGAAGCAGCATCAAGTCTTTTGAAAGCAATATTAATTCTTTTTGAAAAAAAAATACGGTCTTTAAAAGCAACTTGGATAATTTTTAAATGAACTTCATTTTTTTTAACTTCTAATTTTGTGTTATTTTTCTGGAAGCATTGCAAATCTTTTGGAAGCAGTTCAAGTCTTTTAGAAGCATTTAGAAACTTCTAGAAGCAGTTCAAGTCTTCTGGAAGCATTTCAAGACTTTTGAAAGCAATATCAAGTCTTTTAGAGGCAGTATAGAGTCTTTTAGAAGCATTTTAACACTTCTAGAAGCAGTAACAAAACTTCTGGAATCATTTCAACTCTTTTAGAACCAATATCAAGTCATCTGGAAATATTTCGAGTCTTCTATAAACAATATCAAGTCTTTCAGGGGCAGCTGCAAGTCTTCTAGAAGCAGTTTAGGTCTTCTGAAAGCATTTCCAGACATTTAAGAGCAGCATAAAGTTCTCCAGAAGCAGTATCTAGTCTTCTGGAAGCATTTCAAGTATTCTGGAAGCAATAGCAAGTCATTTAGAAGCAGCATCAAGTCTTTTGAAAGCAATATTAATTCTTTTTGAAAAAAAAATACGGTCTTTAAAAGCAACTTGGATAATTTTTAAATGAACTTCATTTTTTTTAACGTCTAATTTTGTGTTATTTTTCTGGAAGCATTGCAAATCTTTTGGAAGCAGTTCAAGTCTTTTAGAAGCATTTAAAAACTTTTAGAAGCAGTTCAAGTCTTCTGGAAGCATTTCAAGACTTTTGAAAGCAATATCAAGTCTTTTAGAGGCAGTATAGAGTCTTTTAGAAGCATTTTAACACTTCTAGAAGCAGTATCAAAACTTCTGGAATCATTTCAACTCTTTTAGAACCAATATCAAGTCATCTGGAAACATTTCGAGTCTTCTATAAACAATATCAAGTTTTTCAGGGGTAGCTGCAAGTCTTTTAGAAGCAGTTTAGGTCTTCTGAAAGCATTTCCAGACATTTAAGAGCAGCATAAAGTTCTCCAGAAGCAGTATCTAGTCTTCTGGAAGCATTTCAAGTATTCTGGAAGCAATAGCAAGTCATTTAGAAGCAGCATCAAGTCTTTTGGAAGCAATATTAATTCTTTTTGAAAAAAAATACGGTCTTTAAAAGCAACTTGGATAATTTTTAAATGAACTTCATTTTTTTAACTTCTAATTTTGTGTTATTTTTCTGGAAGCATTGCAAATCTTTTGGAAGCAGTTCAAGTCTTTTAGAAGCATTTAAAAACTTCTAGAAGCAGTTCAAGTCTTCTGGAAGCATTTCAAGACTTTTGAAAGCAATATCAAGTCTTTTAGAGGCAGTATAGAGTCTTTTAGAAGCATTTTAACACTTCTAGAAGCAGTATCAAAACTTCTGGAATCATTTCAACTCTTTTAGAACCAATATCAAGTCATCTGAAAACATTTCGAGTCTTCTATAAACAATATCAAGTCTTTCAGGGGCAGCTGCAAGTCTTCTAGAAGCAGTTTAGGTCTTCTGAAAGCATTTCCAGACATTTAAGAGCAGCATAAAGTTCTCCAGAAGCAGTATATAGTCTTCTGGAAGCATTTCAAGTATTCTGGAAGCAATAGCAAGTCATTTAGAAGCAGCATCAAGTCTTTTGGAAGCAATATTAATTCTTTTTGAAGCAATTCAAATCTTTTAGAAGCAGAACTAAGCTTTTTGGAGGCATTGCCAGTCTTTTAGAAGCATTTAAAGTCTTCTGTGAGTAATATCAAGTGTTCTAGAAGTTGTATCAAGTCTTAATCCAAAATATGTACTTTCGGATAATAACGTTCGCAGCACTACATTAAAAAATTTATTGAAAATATGGATAAATCCTACAGTAACACTAAAGTAAAACAACCCAATTTGAATATTGTTTTGCAAACGTATTTTGATTTCAGAATTATTTTTAAGAATTTCGGGACCTAAGTACCGGGATTTATAAATTCGTGCCGAAAATATTTTTGATTCCGCGAATTTAACACCATCAGCAACGCTCCATCCGAAATCGGAAATTTTGACACAAGACAAGGGACTCTTGCAAAGTCTTGTCTCTATACAAAAATAACTACTACATACTCCTGCTTCGGTCGCAGTTGAATGAAATTCGGTTACTCAGATATTGTAGGATTGGATTGTACAAACGATGAAGTTGATTCTTCCGATAGTACTATCTTTATATTCAGTCCATGAGTCCCTGTTAATGTACCTAATACCTTAGATGTAATTTATAATGTATTTTCTTCCTGTTTCAATTTGAGTACTGGTTAAAACATCTTTATACCTGGGATCTAAGTATAACGTTGCAAGCACAACCTCATTTTCAAATAGATTTTGTTCTCTTTAATCTATATAGTAACTTAATTTGTTTGCAATAGTTGAAGCTTCGTGTTTGCTTTTATACCACTTTTAATAGAATCCAACGGCTAATAATTGGCTGCTTTCAAACATTTTTGATGCGACTTTTACGAGATATATCGCTTTAATTAAATAGGTTAGTTATTGAGCTCCACTCACTTTCGCTTAGATACAGTTGCTTATTAAATGGTAATAAGTCTACACAAAATTGCTTTAACTCCAGTAATCTTTCTAGTATATCACGCGTCCTCTTCCATCTTGTAGCGCAAACTTTTATTGACTTGGGTAAATTTATCTAATAAGGATCAAATTAGTGACACATAATTTCTTAACTGAATTTTTTGCTTCGAGTATTATTCAGCATAAGATTTCTTTCCTTGAATATATCCTTTACTGCTAATTGAGCTAATTGAAGTTATGTGCAGCACATTTTATATTCTACATAATAGCAGTATTAATAGTCCTAAGTATTAACCGGTTTTAAGTTAATATAGGTTGTGAAGCTATTTTTATCTGTTTAGTATTGAACATAAATGTAGCATTTCTGATCCTGACTGATGATATTTTTGGAAAGTTCTTATCATTTTTAATTGTATCTTCACTCAATTTTTTTTTCTTGAAAATTTTTATAACACTATCAAAGAGTTTCTATACCACATCAAAATCTAGATTCTTTAAGCTACAATGAGCTGATGTACGTAGCATATCATGATTCTTAAAAGTACTTAAATCAATATGATTTTTAGAAAATTTCCCATCACTTTTCAGCTTCAATTTAACATATGTATCATATAAAAATTCTTATAAGTTATATGACGTAGTCACAATAATCTGTTTGTTGTGATCTTTCTTACAGAATTTTTCTATAAGAGCTAGAGAACTTAATCAACATAATTCTCTCTAAAAAAATTAACTACCTACTACTGAAGATGCTTCTTGCAGATCAATTACTTTTAAATTACCAAACGGTGCGATATTACAAATCTTGTCAGGGTCATCGATGCAATTGGAAGTAGAGATGTACAGCTAGCACGATATTTGTTGAGAGAAATTTCTTAGAAGACCACTACGTCAAATTCTTGGAATCAATAATATCAGACATATCAGAAAGTCATTGATGGCGGTACGGAAAATGCCTTTTTCAAATTACTTGCCTATTTGTTAAATAACGTGTAAAATTTTAAGGTACGCCACTGCTTGTAAATATACAGCTGTTGCTTTCAGAGGATAGAACGTTATTGATCTATTCCTTTCTGCTAACAATATGAGTTGAGTACTCTACAAGCATGGATAACATTTTTAGAATGCATCCTGCATGTAGCTTACAAATTAGAACTTTTGTGAATACTCGGAAACAAAATGTCCAGAAGGCTTTATGGGACTCTATAGGACTAACATCCACTGTTAGTTAAAGAAGTCATCAAGGAATAAGGAGGCAAGCAATAAGGACATGAGGCGATTCAGAGCCTAGCATACTAGAAAGTCTTCTTATGTAGAAACATGTGAAGCCTTAGTTCACATGCTTTTAATATCATCAGATCCTTTTATCACAAGGCAGAGAAGATTCCAACAAGTTCCATTCAAGAAGTTGAGTCCGGAAATAAGGTCATCACAGATTAAGTAGAAGAGGATGTAGTTGATGAGCAGCAGAGCAAAGCGGAGAAGGATTTTTCAAGCGAATGTGAAGTGATTGGTTATCTGAACCAACATCATGAAACAACTTTATTAAGTTTGTTCTGTTGTTATTTTCTAATTATAAATAAGTATTCTATTATCTCCAAGTGACATGCGGATTTTTTTCAGCTGCGCAAGAGATCTTTAGTTTAGTATTTTTCAAAATTATACCTGAACGTCCTTTTGGAAAATTCCTGACGTGTTCAAACAGTCCTTTTTGACAAAAAGTTACAACAGTATCATAACAAATTACAAAATCACATATTAAGACTGACGAAATTAATTTTTGTCATAAAGCAATTGCTAAAATTTTTATCAAATCGATACCTTTTTAATTAAACAAATTATACAATGACTAAAACTAATATCCAACATACCTTCATTAACATCGGTAAATTCGTCAATCATCATCATGGTTTTAGCCCTTAACCATTCGGGATCATTTTCACCTTCAGAATCAATATCCATTTCCTTCGGATAAATTGGCAAACACGTCGTCGTATGATGATACAGTCGATTATGACCGGTAATAAAAGGTCTTTGCCCGTCATACTCGCAATCGTCCAATTCTAAAAATTCCGATAAACTCGGCTTTTGCCGCTTTGGATGGCACACCAAAATATGAGTAACGGAAGCCCTGCGGACAGGTCCATTCCTGGAGAAAGCGCAAACCGTCGGTTGCGAGATTAAATCGTGCGGCGAACCCGTATATGAGCCGTCGTACAATTCGTTTATAGCCACGTCGATTCTCGCCCCAACAGATATAGGCACGTAAGTGAAGGTGAATCGTGAGTGGCACAATTTGAGGTGTTTGAGCAGTATGTAGAGTTCTTTGCAGTTCATACTGCACCAAGGGCAGTGTAAATCTTCACAAGCTTCTGTTTGTTGGCGAGAGTTGTTGTTGTAAACGAATTGATAAATTATTTGTAATTTTTGTTGGTTATTGTTGTTTGTTGGGGATGATGTGGGAATGTTTTCTTTATTATCTTGGATTGGATATGGGTTGGGTCTTTCAACAAGGGTTTTCGCAGGTTCTTGAGACCAATTCAATTTGAATTTAATGCAAGGTTCTTGAATGAACGCGTCTAAGTTGTTACAATACTCAGATAAATCAGTCATGTTTTCCCAACTTGAATACTTTTTTGGGGAATTTTTATTGTTACATACTTCTTGAAGGACCAATTCGTAATCAGCGTCGGTTAACAAGCAACGGTTATGTTTGTCATAAACTACTAATTCTGAGGCATAATATTTTTCATCCAAAATTATATTACCGTTAGATTTGCGACGTTTCGAGTTTGGTTCATCCTCATCATTTGGGTTAACATTTTTTACACGCAAAATTAATACATAAGACCTTGCTAAAGGTCCGCCAGGATTATTAAAAGAATTTGTGGGAACACTAACGGTAGGTGATAATACAGGTAGTTGATGCTCATCAGGATTAGCAGTCACCTCAGCAGATCCAAATGAAACCTCCATAAAAGGTGACGCACTATCTTTACGTTTTTTATGACTCATTTTAACTAGAACTGTCTCAACTTGTACCACTTTAATACTTGAATCGAGATGTTTATCAAAAAACCCAAAAAACGTTATATTCATGTACCCTGGTAAAATTGTAGGAAAGTCTTTCTGTTTTGTTGTAATCCTTTCTAATAAAGAATCTATTTTGAAACTGATACGACCTTTGTGAGAGCGAGACATACGACTTTTCATGTAAGTTAAGTTACGGTTAAGAAAGATGGGCTGTTAAAAACAGAGAATACCTTAACTAAGTATTAAGTTAAATTAATGCTTATAATTACTTACAGAACACATATTCCTTGTCCTAAGATATCGGTATATTTGAGTCGGTTCTAGGAAAAAAAGTAGAAACGTTTGTTTTAACAGGATGTAAAGTTTGCTTACTTTCGAATGCTTGCAGAAATAATTCATGATCGGCCTGTATATGGTCCATTCTTGGGTTTTTCGATGAATCCGAGTCTTTGTCACGTTTTTTAGGAGGCATTTTAATTGAATAATGAGTATTTAGGAAGAACCCGCGAAATGATGGTCCGATTGCTTTGAGGTTTCCCAATCACCTGAAATTATATACAAACCGAAAATATTACCAACCTAACCATTGAGGTATTATATAAAATCTAGAGTGCGTTGTGGTGGTGGTGGGGGTAATCAGAAAGTAGGACATTTTGAATGTACCGAACTGAACTTAGCTATAGTTCAGTGTTGCCAAACATACGATAATTATTGTACTGTACCATAATTTCAAATCGTATACGATAATATATTGATACTCATTATTGTACGATAATTTACAACATCTATAATTTTCAATACAATTTTATTTTTTATATAAAATTTGTACAACTTTTTTTTGCAAATTCTGCAACTTTTTATACGTGTATGAATTGTTTCCCAGCTCGAGCGCAGATTCCCAATTTAACTTATCCAGGGATTTCCCTAATAGTTAAATGTGCGGAGCACGGTTTGTGTACGAGCGTTGAAACTTGAAACGTAGTTCGTCGTTTACGGTAAATACTGTTTTAACGAAAATGTCTGACAGTGATTGTGATACATCTTCTAATATACCCAAAAAACGGGCGAGAAGGGTTCAATACTTTAGAAAAGAGTGGTTGAAAGACACGGATTTTAAATATTACAATACAATTACAATACAATACAATTTATTGCCACCAAGATATACAATAAAAGAAAAAAAAATGTACACATCATTCCTTAACATTGGTACAAGGTTAACAAAAGGTCGATTTATCGCCAAAGGCGATGTTTTCAAAACGACCCAATCAGCAATGTATGTTAAAAAAAAATAAATTGATATGGCGAATATAAGTAAAAAAAAATAATAAATTTATGTATAAAGTATTAGAAAAAGAGTACGCAAGAATAAGAAGGAAAGAGACTCGAATTACACAAAAGAAAAATGATTGGAGAAGAAGAAATAAAGCTATCAGCTGAGAACGGAAAGACAAGAGGCAGATTAAATCAGGAAACAGTCTGAGACAACTGTTGTGACAACAAGCGATCTTTAAGCGATGCTCTGAATACAGAAAAACTACGGGCTTCCCGCAACTCAGTGGGTAAGTTATTCCAGAGAGTTATAGCTTGCACTGTGTATGACCCGTGATATATTTCGGTACGATGAATCGGAAACATGAGTGAGACACCAGATTGTGCTCTAGTAGGAAGACCGCGAGAGGCCATGAACTCAAATGTAGTGAACAGATAGAATGGAGACTGAGAGGAAAGAATCTTGTATAAGGTAGTTAGTATACGGAAAGATCTACGGTTCTCAACGGTAAGCATTTCGAGGTGATTACGATAAGGTGTAACATGCTCACATTTTCTCAGATCGAAGATAAAGCGCACACAATTATTTTGTAACCTCTCTAATTTGTTACGAAGACCAATCGAAAGGTCCGGGTATACGGTATCGGCATAGTCCAAATGGGGAAGAATTAAAGAGTAACAAAGGTTACGACGAACAGTAGGTGGAAGGAAACAACCAAGCTTGCGTAGGGAGTAGAAACAGAAATAGACCTTCCTACAGATAGACTGAATCTGGGGCTGCCAGGACAATGCAGAATCCATCATCACACCCAAGTTTTTAACAGTTCGAGAGAATTGTATAATATTACCGTCAAGTGACAAATAGGTATTGTTAAGGGAGTAAAATTTTGTTACCAGAGGCCTTGATCCAAAAGCAATAGCCTGAGTCTTTGCCACATTTAAACCCAAGCCATGGCATCTAGACCAGTCCAGAACGCTAGCAAGATCCCTATTATTAGATTAAAGCCGCATCACCGCTGCTGGAACTTCATCCACAGCTGCAGTTGTATAAATTTGGAGGTCATCTGCATATAGGTGAAAATTGCACTTAATTATTTTAGAAATGGAGTTTATAAATACTGAAAATAGGAGTGGACCCAAGACACTGCCCTGGGGCACACCACAGTGGCTTGCAACTATAGACGAAGATGATGAGGAGTCACGTACACACAACGAACGATTAGAAAGGTACGATTGAAACCACGCGACACAGCTCGACGAAAAACCCACAGAAGAAAGAATTGCCACCAACAAACCATGATCAACAGAATCAAATGCCTTACTGAAATCGAGCAAGACCAATAAGGTCAAACGCCGATCATCACAACCACGTCTAATATCATCAGTAATCTTGATGAGCGCCGATGTCGTGCTATGGCCTGGCCGAAAACCTGATTGAAAATCAGTGATAATTTTATGCTCATCAAAATACTGCTGCATCTGCATATATACCAAGCGCTCTAGTGCTTTAGAAATTACAGAAATAATGGATATAGGACGAAAATCACTCAGACAAGTGGGACATTTAAGTTTAGGTATGGGTACAACGTAAGCTAGTTTCCAAATAGAGGGGAAGGTCGATGTCTCAAGGGAGAAGTTAAATATGTGGAGTAGTGGAGGAATGATTACATCCAAAATAGGAAGGAGCTGCTTAATGCTGACACCATCAGCACCAACACTAGTGGACTTAGAATGACTGAGAGCCTGGTGGACTTGAAGCTCGTCAAACAGCTCCAAGGAAAATTTAGAATTGACATTAGCAGATGCAATAATAGCGGTAATAGTTGATGCCTTAACTGAGTCATCGAGAGTAATGGGAGGTTCGGCAAAATAATTGACGAGAGAATCACAATCAAAACCACCATGATAAGAAGGTGATTCAACCACACCAAGCGAACGCATAGTTTTCCAGAATGTGTTAGGGGTAGCATAAGACAATTTCCGATAAATATACATTTTTTTTAAGTTCTTACAACGGTGGTTGCAGCGGTTACGCAAGGTACGATAGGTTTCCCAGTTAGCATTGGATGGATGTCTTCGAAGAAGAGTTTTTGCAGCATTGCGTCTGCGCATAAGATCTTTAACCTCACCATTGAGCCAGGGCGCAGATAAGTGCTTTGTTTTGCGTGGAAGCAAAGGGGCATGACAATCATACAATTCCCTGAGTTGCGTATTGAAGTAGTTAACCTTTTCGTTGATATCCGACATGCGGTATAATTTAAACCAATCGATCATCGAAGCATCAGACATCAATGACTCGCTGTTGATTCTACTGTAGTTTCGAGTCGGAATAGAACGTCTAGGTATCACACAACGTCCAATCTCAAGTGCACAATAAATTAAGTCGTGGTTGGAGAACTGACAAGCTGGAATCTGACCATGAGAAAGTATGTTGTCTGGAGAGGACGTTAAAATAAGGTCCAACATCGACTGAGATGTTGGTAAATGGTATGTGGGTTGTGTCGGTAAAATAGCAAGATTGAGAGAAGAGGTGATGAACTTTAGTTTTTCACAGCGCAGATCGTTTCTTAAGAGACAAGTGTTGAAGTCGCCCATAAGAAGAGTAGTATCATAATTAAGAGTGTGCCTCTCCAGTACATCCTCCAACTGATCAAAATAATGAAGGTTCGGTGGACAATAAAACGTGCCCAAAAGCATGCGGCTGCTAGCTAACGTTATCTCAGTAAGAAGATACTCTGCGTTTTGTTGTGACCCATCAGATGAAGCAATAATATTGATGTTGAAATGGTCGCAATATCGAAAAAAATATTGGTTAATACCAGTAGAAGGTAAACATTTTAATAATAATAATACATTTCCATGATTCAGTAATGATAAAATTTATTTAAGGTAACCCTGATTTGGCAGGCTGCAGACTCTGCAATACACAATTTAAATCAGAATTAAGTGTTATAAAAAACCACAAAAAATCTAGAAAACATATCAAATCCGAAAGTTCAATATCATCTACATCTTCAATAACAAAATTCTTTAGTTCTTCTCAATTGGATGATATCAAAAATATAGAACGCTGTGAAATAATTATGGCAGCATTTTTAGCCAAAAATAATTTGCCATTTTCGCTAGCTGACACAATGCTTGATACATTCCGAAATGCCGCTCCAGACTCAAAAATTTTAGCAAAAGCTTCCTTACAACGGACCAAAGCAACAGCTATTATTACAAATGTGTTAGGAAAATATGAAAAACAAAATTTAATTAATTTGTTACTGAAAACAAAATTTAGTATACTAACTGATGAAAGCTACTAAAGATGATTAGTATTAGTAAACTTAATGCAATTGTTGTACGATTTTATTGCCATGAAACTAATAAAATTGTCAGTAAATTTTACGAATTAACAAATGTATTTGTTGATGGTAATACCAAATGCGACGCCGAAACCTTATATAGATTAATTACGGATGCATTTTTCAATAAAAATATACCAAAAAATAATATAATAGGTTTTGCATCAGATGGGTGCAATGTAATGATGGGAGAGAAAAATTCTGTGTCAAGTCGATTTAAAGATAATTTTGAAGGTATAAAAATAATGAAGTGTATATGTCATTCCCTTCATTTATGTGCTAGCGAGGCATGTAAGGAATTGCCTCGAACTCCAGAAGATTTAGCAAGAAATGTACATAATTTTTTTAAGGTAATTTCAAACGTTTTTCTACATGAATTTTGTTTTGTTTAATTATGATTATTATATATTTTAGACGAGTTCAAAAAGATTAGCAAAATATCAAGAATTTCAAAGTTTTGCCCAAGTTAATATACATAAATTACGTCACCCATCTCAAACAAGATGGTTATCGTTACATTCTGTAGTTATGAGAATATTAGAGCAATGGAATGCACTGGTGATATTTTTTAATCAGAAATATTTGGGAGAAAAATTACTTGCTGCTGAGCAAATTCATAAATCTTTAAATGATCCATTTATTGCTATGTATTTTAAGTTTTTAGATTGGATTTTACCAAAATTTACACAACTAAATTTATACTTTCAAAAAAATAGTGCAATAATTTTAAATTTGCATTCAACAATTATAAGTGGTTACACTGACATTCTGTTATGCTACATGAAAACTGATTACGTTTTAAAAAGCGATATTAACTCAGTTGATCCTACAAATACTACCCAGTTTAAATCTAAATCCCAGTTATACTTAGGAGTGAATATTTTAAATGATTTAAACAAACCAGAAATTCAAGCAAATAAACCTGCCCTTGACTATTTTTACGATAGATGTTTCAAATTTTTTTCAAAAGCTTGTTCTCAAATTAAACAAAGATACGATTTTGTCGATCCTTTATTATCTCGTTTACACATTTTTTTGCCACGTAATGCAGTATTAATAGACAATAGATTAGAGAGTTTAGTTCCTTTATTAAATAATTGCAAAAGATTCGCCAACTTTAAAGATTGGCAAAAAATTGATGATGAGTGGAGAAGATTATCGACTTTTCCTAAAAATGATTTGCCAGATTTAGATTTAGAAGCAGATGAATTTTGGGGTAAAATGTTAAACTTAACGGTTGCAGATGAGTATCTGTTCAAAAATTTGTCATCGTTTGTGCTGAATATTTTGAGTTTACCACATTCCAATGCAAAATGCAAAAGAGTGTTCAGCAAATTAAATTTAATAAAAACCAACACTAGAAACAGACTTGTAACTAAAACAATTAATGGTACAATGCTTGCTTCGCAATATATTTCTAGGAGCGGTGGTAGCAACAAATTTAATCCACCAAATGATGTCATAAATCAAATGAATAGTAAGATGTATGCAGATATTTATAATTTAGATTGGAATTAATTTAATAGTTTTGTTTTTTATTATTACTGTTACTAATATCTTTACTGCAAAGTTTGTTAAGAATCAAGTTTAATTTCAAGTTTTTTGTATTCAATAAAGATTATTTATTTATACAATACTTTATATTTTTTTATGCGTACGATAATTGAATTTAAAAAACGATAATTTTTCTGCGCATGTACGATAAATGCAATATTGAAATCTGGCAACACTGCTATAGTTTAAAGTCTATAGTCACTACAGTATACGTATATTAGAAGAAAATTAAATTACATTAATAAATGTTTTAAATTAAATACCAAAATCATCTTCTCCGAAATTTATTATAAACATATTTTTAAATGAATACATCGTTTTTTATTATTCCTCATAACAAACTACGCAACTTTTATTTGAAATATTTTTCTAATGATATTTAAAGCGTTAATTTTCATATTTTTGTATTTCTTGTAATATCCATTGCGCCCTTATCTATGCTCCTGAGAACAAATGTGCGAAAGAGCAATATTGTTAAGAATAAAATTTCCTGCAATTTTTGTTCTAAAAGATTTTTGATATGCTCCGATTTACCGACCTATTTCAGATTTTTAGTTTTCTAAGGAAATAGTTTTAGGAAAGTTATTAATGATATTAATTTTTGATAACGAAAGAATCATCAGCATTTCAACCTTTTGATGAAATGTAATGGCCAAGAAAATCTAAAGATTTAACACCAAAACTGCATATAAAAAGATTCAATGTTGGTACACCCAACTCTTTTTTTACACGGTAGATACGTTGTAATAATAATAATAATAATATAATAATAATAATAAACTTTATTGACGATAATGCAGTAACAGCTTTCGTAAGTCAGTCGATGTACACAGAATATGAATTTATATACAAACAAGCATAATACATAATACCATAGGCATTTGTCAAACAACATAAAAATAAACAAAAAATAAAAAGAAATATAAATAAATTTACACATTACAAATACATCGCAACAAAGGACCCAAACGAAAACCGCAGTCTAAGAGGGCAGCAACCCAGCCAGCTAAAAATCTTCAGTTTGAACAGCATCAATAAATTCGTCAAAATTGCAAAAAGCGCCACTTAATAAAAAAGACCTCACTCTACTCTTGAACAATTTACCTTCAAGGACCCTTACACAATCAGGCAATACATTAAAAAATTTTATGCCAAAGTGATATACCCCATCCCTTGCCCTAGCTGTTCTCTTATATGTATCTCAAAGCTAGGTCATCCCTATGGCGTGTGTTATACACTCAGCAGCAGAAGTCTGCGTACAAAAAACTTGTATTACTTTAATTGAAAAAATAAGAGTCATAATCTAATGTGATAAACTTGATTTTTTTTATTTTGTATATTAACTACATATAATTCTATTAACAAAATATGCTTCAACAAAACAGAAACAGTAGTTAGAGAAAAAAATCAAAACTAAAAATTCTACAAATAACGGGTATGCAAAAATCTGCGTACAAGTCAGGACAGTATTTATAAAAAATTCATAAATGAGATCATTGTTTCTATATTAATATGAGGTCGGATAACCTTTACGTTTAATGACCTCCCTTAAACATTTAGGCATCTTCGTTTCGTCCGAACTGATTTTGGCCCATTCCTCAATCATAACATTTTTTAACGTTTCCTTCGACGTTATGTTGTGTTGCCGAATCCTGCGTTCCAGTAAATCCCAGAGGTGTTCGATGGGATTCAAGTCCGGCGATTGTGGAGGTGTTTTAAGTTGCTTTGGGGTATTGTATAGTAGCCAAAGCTTAGTGTTGTGGGCGCAATGTTTGGGGTCATTATCTTGTTGAAAAAAATATTCGGGCCCCAAGCCCAAGTTTTCGATGCTAGGCTTCAAATTTTCTTTTAAAATGTCTATATACATTTTACGGTCCATTGTCGATGTTATGAAAATCAACCTTCCCACCCCTTTGGTGCACATACACCCCCAAACCATAACTCCACCACCTCCGTGTTTTACAGTCGCTTTCAAATTTTCGGGATTAAGGGCAGTATTAGGTTTTCTCCATACAAGTTGTTTACCCTTATTGCCGAAAATGCAAAATTTGCTCTCATCTGTAAAGAGAACTTTCTCCCAGAATTCAATGGACTTGTCTAAGAGTTTTTTTGCAAAGGCGATCCGCTTCTGACGATTGACCTCTGACACAAATGGCTTTTTTCGTGCAACGCGACTGTGATAGTTAGCTTTTTTTAACGTCCTTCTCACCGTATCTTTGCTGATAGTTTTATGAAATTCTTCTTGTACATTTTCTACTATTTTTTTGCCGTCAGCGTTCTTTTCTAACTTGCTGTACAATTTTTCGCTTCTCTCGGTTTGTTAAAAGGGGTGGTCTACCAGATCGCGGACGTGAGAGGTAATCTTCAGTGTCTTTATAATTATTAATTACTCTTTGAATGGAAGAGTGTGACCTGCCGACAGTTTCTCCTATTTTTCGAAAAGATTTTCCCTCTTTCCATAACTTTACAATAATTTTTCTCTCTCCCAATTCAATTTCCTTTCCTTTCGTGTCCATTCTAATTTTTAGCTTCTAAGCCTCTGCTAATATAATTGACACCGATTATCTTTTATTTAAATCGGAAAGCGTACATCGCCAATTACGTATTTAAGTAAATAAGTATATTTTGGAGAAGGCGTCTTTATTTGTACGCAGATTTTTGCATACGCATTATTTGGAGAATTTTTAATTTTAATTTTTTTTGTAACTAATATTTCTGTTTTATTGATGCATATTTTGTTAATAGAATTATATGTAGTTAATACACAAAATAAAAAAAAATTGATGTTTATCACATTAGATGGTGACCCTTATTTTTTCAGTTAAAGTGTTAGAAGTTTTTTGTACGCAGACTTCTGCTGCTAAGTGTACATAGTTATTCAACCGGTCGAGTTGGGTTGCCTTAGCTCCTGCTGCCTCTAACGGCAAACGAGAGAAATTCTATTTATGAATGAACTTTTAGTATAAGCTGCATACTCAAATTACTAAATTAATATGATTTCATATTAAATTTTTTTACCTAAAACAACTTTTCATAAATAATATGGAATTGTTTTAGAAGGAGCGATTACAAATATATATTTTTTTAAAGTAATACAGTGCACGCCGCTTATTGTGATCACAACGGGACTCGGGGTTTATGATAACAATAACCGATTGATAATAATAGCCGAAAAAACAAAACTTTATTTTAATTAAAAATATGTACATATATAACGTAACATAAACTCTTAAAAAATGTTACTACATAAAATATGTATTCCATTTAAATTTGAAACAAAATAAAAAACAAATTCATATTAAAAAAACTCATCTAGCGTTGTTTGTCTCTGATTTTCGCGGAGCAAGTTATTAACAAAAATTTCATAGTCGTAATGCGTCTGAAAATCATATGACCTGTGCTGCACACCACGTCGCAAAACTTCCAGCGCTTTTCTCATTTCGCTCATTGTTGGGGGTTGTATTGTTTGTATGTCTACTTCTTCCTCTGCCTCTTGATTTTCAGTTGGTGACGTTGTTACACTTTTGCACATTACACATTCGCAAATCTCTTCTTCTGTTACGTTCTGTGCAACATTTAACTCGTTATCTATTGCCATCCACTCCTCGAACTCACTTGTCGTCATGTAGGGTGGCTGAATGTTTAGGTGTTCAGGTTCTATGTCATCTTTTGAAAATCCACCATGTTTGAAACAATTTTTTATTGTTATTTTGGAAACTTGGCTCCACGACATGGTAATAAGATGTAAAGCGTCTGATAAATTTGTTTTCTTGGCTAGATCATTTGCGCTCATATTGAGGGTATCCTCCATACTTTCCAAAATTCTAGCACGCATCTCTTTCCGGTAATACGCTTTCATGGTCCTTATAATGCCTTGATCACACGGTTGTATTATCGAAGTAATATTGGCCGGTAAAAAAATAACTTTTATATTTTTTAATTGACATTTTACACAGTGTGCAGCGCAATTGTCCACGAGAAGAGCAATTTTGCGATTTACTCTCCTATCCCATTTTAAGAGCCAGTCATTAAAAATTAAGGATGTCATCCAGGCATTTGTATTTGAATAATAATCAACAGGTAGATTTTTGACACTCTTAAAACAACGTGGATTCTTACTTTTGCCGATTACTAAAAGCTGTTCTTTGTCACCCGACATATTTGCACAACACAAAATTGTTATACGTTCTTTCGATGTCTTAGAACCCTTTGCATTGTCTTTTTTAAACATGTATGTATGATCGGGGAGAGCGCGATAGTAAAGCCCAGTCTCGTCTGCATTAAAGATATCATTAGGAGTAAATTCCCCAGCAATCTTGGTCCATTCATTTTCAATCCAGTGTTCTGCACTCTTAAAATCAGCATCTTTTTGCTCGCCGTGTGTCCGTTTGTATACGATGTTTTCTCTTTTTTTCCAACGGTGAAACCATCCCTCCGTTGCAACAAAATTTTCTTTTCCCATTTTTTTTGCTAGTTCTTCCGCTTTCTGTCGCATCAACGGGCCATCTACACGTGCGTCATGTTCGCGGACATTCGCAAACCATAGTTTCAACGCAGATTCCACTTGAGCGTATTTCCCAGTTCGATTTCTTTTAGTCAGTAAATTCTCATTTTTTTTAGCAGCATCTTCTATTTCCACACGTTTTTTTAAAATTTTACACAAAATTGGTTGTGAGATTTTTAATTGTGCTGCTGCATTTCGCTGACTCAATTTCGGCAACTTGTCATATTTTTCTAAAATGTTAATTTTTTCACTTAAACTAAGATCACGTCTCTTTTTTACGTCAGCCATTACAAAAGGTTAGAATAGAACTGAGACGTAACGTACACAGCCGAGCGTCGCGTGTTCGTGTTTTCAAATGCAGAGTTTGGGGATTCACCGAATCTCTGTCAACATTATTTATTTTGCTCGTAAAAATAAAATTTATTGCTCATGTCGAAAACATTTTTAAGAAAGAAATGATAACATAAACCGAAATCATGATTACTATAAGCGAAAATTTTTGTTATATAATATTACACGTTCGGCCCGTTCTTCCCAAAAGTGATAACAATATCCGAATGATAACATTATCAGTGATTCTAATAAGCGGCGTCCACTGTATATACTAATGGCTACTTTTGATACAAGTTAGTGGTAGCTACGTTATCTCGAAATGTGGCATTGTTACGAGTAAGCCGCTGCGGTACATTGAAGCTTAACTCAGACAGAAGATCGGGCTTGTCCAGCATGCCATTTGTATTGTTAAAAAGTGTTACGTTCAAAAATTTAAATTTGTTTTGTGTTGTTGACTTGTGTCGTAGGTGTGAATTATGAGTTGCATAATTTCGGAAATTATTAAATTTAGTTTTATTATAAACGTTCATTACATTTATTTTGTTTGTTTAATATTTTTTTTTATTTTACAGCAGCATAATTCTGGTAATCCTAACATTTCCTATATAAAAGTTATCTATTTTCTTGAATTTCTTCCTTTCATTTTAAGAGGGTGTTGGCTCTTTATTTTGCGCAGGTGTAATTAAAAAAAAAAAAGTCTTCTCGCTCTCTTTTCAAAAAAACCAGATTGGAAAGTACGATCACGGGTGATATTTAGAATTTTTGGTTGTCGCCATTTTTGGGATATTTTGCGCTTTTCTAAATCCATATTTTTGGGATTCATCACTGGTGATAGTGTGTGAGAAAAGTAATTTTAGTTTCTTGCATTTTCGGTATATCCGGATTTAAAAGTATTTTCCTACGAACACATTTTCTTTCTGGTAAAAAAAAAAAACCTCGAACATCAGAGGTTTTATCGTGACGAGCAAACATTTTGTTGGGGAATATTTCCATTCCAAATTACTTTTGGAGATCAATATACTTCTGGAAATAACCGAAATTAATATTAAATCCACCTCATCAAGAGGAATAGAACAAAACCTCTTACCTTTCCTGATTTATACCAGAGGAGCTGCTGTAAACATCATCTTCAAGTTGTGACAGAAGATCAACAATATAAAGGTCAGATAACCACCACTTTTTTATTGGAGAACTGCAATTCCGAGTTCATATTCATAGCTTTGATTTAAAAAAAAAAAGAGCAATTCATTAAGATTAAGGATTTTATTTTTTTTTTGTATCATTTGTAAGTTCTTGTTGGCGAGTTTAGTTTTCTTTTGCGATATAAATATATAATTGTTTTGATACAGATTAGACTCTACGTTGAGCTCAACTTTACGGAGTCTGGGCGCGATTTAAGTTAATTTTCTTTAAACCTTTAATTTATTAATTTGTTTTGGCTCGCTAACATTAATAGAATTTTTTTTATTATTGGTTTAATAAGTTTATTTTTGGTTTATCATATTAATTAATTTACTTTTATTTTACCACTTTCTTTCACGAATATATATATTTTTTTTTAATAATAAAATTATTGCAATTCATAATTCTGTTGTGTCTTTCGGTGTTGTGTTATATGTTTGCGTCATTATTTTACATCACACGTCACAGTTCGTGAACCACGCGAGATTAACTGTGTGGCGCCTAAAAGAAATAAACCCTCCCTTCTGCACTGAGCCGGTCGAGGACTCGCGTGTGCCTATTCTTCGGCGTAAACATTGTCCCATTTTTGTTTTGTTTCGATTTTTTTTTAAACTTGCGATTTAGGTGTCACAAAAGAAAGACCAAATCCGTGATTCTAATAAGCGGCGTCCACTGTATTGTAATTAGACAATATTTGTTTTATTGCCGCCTTATTACAGGCGTGATAGGCGCCGAGAGTTCCTTTGAATGAGTAATCGGTCGACACACGAATCGAAACGTGTAGGTGAATAAAGTTTTTTTACAACTATTTGAGCTTAGATAAACGACTTTGCGTCTACAAATTCGTTCGTCATTATTTCATCGTTTAGAATTCTTTAAATAAAATACAAATACTAACATTAAGAAATATTAATTCGAATCGATTAAATAAATAAAAGCCAAGTATTTCCAATTTTATTATACATACGTATATTAATACAAATTTTAATGGTGAATTTATTGTAAATTACAAATTATCTATTCTGAAAAATAGTAACTTTATTGCTTCTACTAAGACTTATAATGTCTTTACACTCAGAAAAACATTGAGGTAATTAAAAACTTATTTTGAGACATCAACAAATATATTATCAAGAGCTGTCAAAATGCATTCCCTGAGAAGACATCTTACGAATAAGACATCTTACGCATAGTAATTGAAGTCACAAGAGATAATCATTTAAAACAAATATACAAACTTGTTTGAACAAGAAACTAGAAAATCCAGGAAATACCACAGAAGATCCAGTAAGTAAACAATAAGTAATCTTAACTGACTGGTTAGGTTGGGTTGAGTGAACCGGGTTAACATTGAGGGCTGAACCCAACACAAGCCCTTTTTTGCACTTAGGAGCAGAAAATGCTTTATGCACTAACCCTGGTCAGATGTGCGCATGATAGAAAATTTTTTAACCAGCAGTGTAGGACTGCGCCGGTGACAGGAATTTTCTTGTGCCGGCCTCATGCTGGTTATACCGCTAAAAAACTCCCCCTTTCTCCTTGCCTATTGAATATTGGCAGTCCGGACTAGCTTACGCATTACAGCAGATTGCCTTGGCGATTTTATTGTTGTTATTTGCTTCTATTTATTTAACTTCCTCCACCTTTTACTATTCGTCAGGGTCTTGTTGCCACTTTGGACAGAACCCATCAAATCCTCTTCCTCTATCCTTCATTATTCCTTCCTCCGGATGAGATAACAAATCATAAAACATTTCGTTAATTTTTTAACTGTTATTAATTATTAACATACCTGGGTGGGGGAGGGTTGGGACACCATCCGTTCCCCCTCATGTTATGTATATTCTATCATTAATCATTATCTTAAATAATAAGAAAAAAAAAGTTAGAACCAGTTTCTGAAGAAGGTTGCAACATGGCATCCGAAACGTCAAACATTTTTTCAAAAAACGCACGACGAAACCCGAAAGTTTCTAGTTTTAGATCTAGTGTTAGTTCTAGTGATAGTTCTAGTGATAGTTCTAGTGTTAGTGCTAGTGTTAGTTCTAATTTTAGTTCAATTAACACCGGTCGTGAAAGCCTTCGTACTTATAAGAAAAAAAAGTTTGAGAATTAAATTCCACATATAATGAAATAATAAGATATTAAATCTGCCGATGGATTAAAAAAGTTTTTCAAATTTTAGGGTACCGTCATCCCTAACTAACCCCTTGAAATGCTTTAAATAATCCCTACTTTCTACCGATTAATGCCCTTGCTACACTCATAACGTATACCAAATTTGGTTTTTCTAACTTAATCCATTACTGAGATGAGATATTATTTTTTTTCGAAATTTAAGACTCATCTTTGAAGGCCTGTAACTTCTCAAGGGTGCAACTTGGTATAAGGTAAGTGGCCTTAAATCATCATATTTTAGGTTGGTCTACATGCCCTTGCTCTGTGTCGGTTTCTATGCGGGACAGCCTGTATATCATCCTGGTAATTGTCCTGTTTCTGATTGTGTCCACACGCGGTCGAATTTATAAAACACAACACAAAAGCGATTATTTTTTCAATAATATTTGTCCCTCTATCATACCTGGATCGGGGGAGACAAAACTGCCTCACTCGCTCCTCTTCTGAATTCATTTTCTTTTCCTCTCTCCTTTTCGCTTCCATCTCCTTAATCTTCATCACCTCTTTTAGCTATCTCATTATGCTGTTACGCTGCTCTTCGTTGGTCACAAGAAGGTCGACTACATTTTCTTCTATAACAAATTTTCCCACTAACGTGATCGTTTTCATCGTCTTTTTTTCGAAGCAACAAAATTCAAAAATTGTGCGTCGAGGTGGGTCCGTATCTTGATTTTCAAACAAACAGCAATCCGACCCACTTTTCTTTATCTTCGCGAAGTATCCTGTAATTGCCTGGGTTATATAAAGGTCTACAAGTGACCCTTTGCTATGCTATTCCCTTACATCTTTTATACACGTTTTTGCCCATCCCTCATAATGGTTCCATCTCTCTTGCCACTTCATATACATGTCTTCTCTGTTTTGTTCTGCTTTCTCTCCCTTTGTCGCAAAATTCTACTTGTTTCTCAGGCCAACAAATCCATAGATCGTGATTGTATAGTCCAGCCAGTGTACGTACAGCTTTTATCACTACCGTGCAATATACATTTTAGAATATTTCTTATACTCAAGTGCGCTTTCCCAAGCTGGGGCTCCGTATAAAGTGTCCGATGCTATTACTGCGGCTAATAGACCTCCTTTTCTAGGCATCAACCGCGTTAAGTTATTATACATTTTTTCGACTTTTTTAATAAGCGCCATCATACGTACATCGTTGTCTAAATGGATTCCTAAGTACTTTATCGATTCTGAGCTTTTAATAATTTGTTGGCCTACTCTAAACTCTATTTTCTGTAGCTTTCTTCTTCTTTCTAAAATTACTATTTCAGTTTTCTTTTCCGCTAGTTGTATGCTTAGCTCTCTCATATTCTCTGCCACTTCACCTATACAATATTTAGCTCTATCTCTAATCATCTCTTCAGACTCTGCTCTCACCACCACTGCCAAATCATCCGCGTAGGCCACCATCGAGACTCCTTCTTCTATTTTCTCTTCATTAGTTATGCCATCCTCTCCTGCTGCTTTTTTTCTCTTAAGCTGATTCAGACTGTTATTACATTCTATGGTAAACATGGTAAACATTTTTATTTGTTGATCTCCACTTTGATAGTTATCTTTCTCCTTATAATTCCCTTGCAATACTGGACATAACTTTTTGAATTGGTTTACCACTGTTTCCTCATCTAACTTCTCTCTCGCTCTCATACGCCGTTCTCTATATGTTGTTTTCTAATTAATCACACGAACTTTTCCACTTACTCTCCTTATTATTCTTTATCACTCTTGTCTATTGTTCCCTTATTTTTGGTTCCTCCTCGACATTGATATGCTTTCGTCTGATTCTCTGCATCTTTCTTCTTTTGCTTATGCAGTTCGCTCTTGCTTGGGGTATTATTATTATGATTTTGTTATTGAAATTAATAAAATTGTCATGCGAATTAATCTTGATCTGCTCCAATTCCAAGTCTCTCGGTAAAGGTTGCAATAACTCGAAGACTGGACGACAAAGAGAGTTTATTTTTCGATGGACACACTTTTACACAAAACCACAAAACGGGTTCTACATGAAAATATACATACAAGAAAAAACATGAAATACACATTGAACAATTATTATTTACAATATATACAATAGAAGAAAAAAATAGCGGTGTGTGACCTTAACAATTATATTGAAATTTAGTAATAATAATTTCGATTTTAAATTTAATTTCAAATTTCAGATTTATTATTAAGTAACAGCTTTTCTCTAAAAATTTAACATTTCATAAAATATGTCTCCACTTGAATGCCTTGCCCAATATTTTTAATATACTCTTTGAAACAAATTTCTTAAAAAGATTTAACGCAGGTTTCCTCTTATAGAATCTGGTCATGCACCTACGTAAAAAAATGTGCCGTCTACAAATCGATACTTTAACTCCCACCTAAGGACGAAAATTCTCCAACAATTCGTTACAATTCTTGAAGGACACATTATTGATTTTTTTGTACAAGAGATATTGAAATATATGCAACCTATTTTACAATTTCGTAGTAACACGTACAAAGCGCGAATAGTAAAATTTAAATTTTTATGAATGGCGACACATAAATCATCCTGCCATCTAAGCATCGCGACCACTAACTAAATTCTTTGGATAACTATGTATATCTACAAACAAGGATATTAGAAGAAAATTAAATTACATTAATAAATGTTTTAAATTAAATACAAAAAATCATCTCTGAAATTTATTATAAATGATTATCACTGCATTTTAGAAGCGTCATCTATATCTTTTGATTGTAAAGTCAATTTTTTAAATGAATACATCTTTTTTTATTATTCCTCATAACAAACTATGTAACTTTTGTTTGAAATATTTTTCTAATGATATTTAAACCTTTAATTTTCATATTTTTGTATTTCTTGTAATATCCATTGCGCCTTTATCTATGCGTCTGAGAACAAATGTGCAAAAGAGCAATATTGTTAAGAATAAAATTTCCTACAACTTTTGTTCTAAAAAATTTTTTTTTGATACGCTCCGATTTGCCTACCTATTTAAAATTGTTAGTTTTTTTAAGGAAACAGGTCTAGGAATGTTATTAATGATATTAATTCTTGATAACGAAGGAATCATCAGCATTTTAATCTTTTGATGAAATGTGATGGCCAAAAAAATCTAAAGATTTAACCCCAAAAATGAATATAAAAAAGTTATATGTTGGCATTGCAATAATTTAATAGTTTTAATTAATAATTATTAAATTTTAATAATTAAATATTTATTAATAATTACATTAAATGTGATATAATGCTCGGTTTCATCCTTGCAGCGAAATTTGACCGGTTCGTGGACAATTTTTATCCGTCCAAGTTAACATTTTTTGAATATATTGTCATTCTCCAAAAGTTAATGTCATTTTATTTTACCGACTTTACAACTGGTTAAATGTGTTTGCTAATATAACAACGGAGTGGTTAAGAATTAAGAACCTCCTTCAACAGAGGTCTCCAACTTACTTCCATAAGGTCATAAATTCAGCTTAACTGTTTCACTGAATTCAACTTTAATTCCTCAACTTGTTTGTGATGTCGAATCCGTGCTCAGATCTATCCCCCATGTGCCATTAAATTGTAAGAGGCCCAAAGCCGCGAACCTCATTACCAATCATATTTATGGTAAAAGAACTAATTAATAAAAAAAGAATTAAGACTCTTGTTAAAACAAAGCAGACCACATCCCCTCATTGTGGTTCCATCTGATAAGCGACAAGTGATAGTGATTCTTAACCAGTGCTAGTAAATTGATGGATCTCTGACTTTGTTAAATGACTTGACCACCTATGAAGCAATGAAGACAGATCCTATAGATCCACAATATGTTTATAGTTATCATACATCACAGGCTGATAATCAGAAAATGTAAGGTATCAGATAAAAATCACAAGAATACATACTTGAATAGAACTACACAGAAAACCCTAAAATGTCATATTAAGATCACCATAACAAGCTACAAGTGATCACATATCGTAAGTTGATAATTAGAAAAAGTAAGGTACCATTAAAGAATCATCAAAATATGTTGATTTTAATAGAAACATACAAAAAATTGGAATATCGCCACAATATGTTTATAGTGATCATACATCACAGGTTGATAATCAAAAAATGTAAAGTATCAGACAGAAATCACAAGAATACATTGACTTGAATAGAGGTATACAGGAGACCTTAAAATGTAATATTAAGATCACCATAACAAGCTACAAGTGATCACATATCGTAAGTTGATAATTAGAAAAAGTAAGGTATCTTCAAAGAATCATCAAACTATGTTGATTTTAATAGAAATATACAAAAAATTTATTATTATTTTTTATTATTTTTATTACAGGTTAATAATCTGCTCATATATCCTTGCAATTGGTAATGGAAAGGTTGTCAGTAAGCTGGAACCTGATACAACCCGACACGAATATTCCCAAAGTTTTGTTTCTCAAGGCCATCGAGTTCTTGTTCAATTCTTCTGTATTCTCCTTCCAAAATATGCTTTATAAATAGAATTTTGCAACCCCTATGGGTAGTCCTCTTAGTTCCATCACAGTCATGGATTGGATCTTAGACAGGTGTATCTATCAGCCCCTCTTTCCGTTACCCTTTTATTTACAAGTATGTCGATGACATTATTTGTCCTTTCTGGACTCACTTGTCATCAGAAAAACCGATCAACATATCGTCTTGGATTGGTATAGGAGGCCCATATTTTCATGTCGTTTTATCAACTTTTTTTCTTGCCATCCCATTCACATCAAGATTAAAACCGTCAAGAGTATGAAAAACAAGGGCATTCGACCATTTCCGACCTTGAGTTATTTTAGGTTTCTAGCGGATATCTTCTGCAATAATGAGTTTCCTCCTTCACTTGTCAGCAGAATTCTCCACTCGCCAAATACTCAGCCACATTATGGCCTAACATATTTAGTCTATTTCTTTAAAGTTTGTTATGTACACTTGTAAATCATTGAAAAGTGTTTTCACTGGGTTAAAAGATGCCATTCCCCTTCTCCGCTAGTTTAACCTGGTGTATAAGATTGAATGTAAGGGTTGTGATAGTTGCTGTGTAGGTACAACTTCTTAGTACCTCAAACCCAGAGTTGGGCAGCATACCAGGGATTGTGTGCTGAATGAGATTGGGATGACTGCTTTGGTTCAGCGTCATATGTCAACAGACGACAAATTTTATTACGAACTTCTTTGTAGGGAAGGTGTATATAGTAGGAAAGTATTCATGGAGATGTTCTATATTTCCGCCATTCTCAACAGGATCAATTGTCCAGGGTCTTACTGAAATTTATTTCCATCTGATTGAACTAACTAACAAACTCCATGCTGATTCACTCAAGTCTGATCATTCCATGGGTTCAATATGGTTCCAGTTGACCCTTGATGTTCTCTTCTTTCATGATTGTTTTGTTAACACCGTGGTTTTTAACGAGTGTTGTTTGTCTACCCACGCTAAGATTAATTGTTGTCTTTTATGTGTTTTGGGCTAGTTACTAATTCCCTAATTTAAATATGTTCTTGTGGGGACCATATATTCTACCATCAAATTTTTTGATGAAATTTTCCATTGAAAATCTGATATCAGCATCGTATATAGAATGTCTTAAAACATATTATTTCCGAATATTTTGAAAGTAGTACCTTTGATTATATATATATGTATGTATGTATAATCAAAGGTAGTACCCATAGTGAGGCTAAGAAAAATAAGGCGCTTACTCTAAAACAGGCATTCATGATATAAGAAGCAATTTCGACCTACTTCGAAGACGTCATGTATCATAAATAATATCTTTGATTATACATACATATATTTTTATTTTTTACTTTGATATATAATCAAAGATAATGTGTACCATAAATAATATGCAACTGACGTCTTCGAATTCGGCTGAGTCTACTTCTTATATCAAGACCAATATTTGAGGTGGCCGATTTCCTATGCCAATAATACTACCCATGTCGCATATGATATGGACATTTTTTCATCAGTCCTAAGGTAGCAAATGTTCATCCAAAACATAGAGGAATAGTACCGAAAATAACACTTAACGATACAAATCTGTTTTCAGGGCCGTCCTTAGGGTAGAGCTAATGAGGGGACTTTTCACAATAAAATGTTCTTAGAATATGGTGGTGCGAACAAAGACAAACAAACGAGTAAAAAATGTTACGAAGTATTATGCAAATTAGGCAGTGCAACTAGAAAGAAAAAGCGATTCAGTAACTAGAATATTTCGAGAGGTCGTGATAAATTCAGAAAGTATGAACGTGAATTTGACAAGCAGAAAAAAAAAGTCAAACGTGATAAGTTTCTGAGACCAAGAGGTGAAGAAGTTGACGACCATGACGTTTTGAACTTTTTAGGACTTATTGAAATGATGGCTTTTGATCCAGTCATGCAAGAGCATTTGAGGCGAATAAGATCGTTTGAGATTCATGATCACTATCTAGGAGCAACTATTCAAAATGAGCTGATTAAACTGTTATCTGAAAAGGTGAAAGAGAAAATTGTTTTGGACATTAAGGCTTAATATTTTTGTGTACTACTAGACTGCACTCCCGAGCTCAGTCACCAAGAGCAGTTGTCTTTGGTTATACGTTTTGTTAAGACCGAAAAGAATGTATGTGCTCTTTCTACTAAGAATAAAAGTGGGGGTGTGAGCATTTTCTCGAATTCTTAAACGTTAAGTCAACAACAGGCAAACATTTCACTGATGTTTTATTAGAGGAACTAAACTAAATAGATTTAGAGATTAAGGACTGCAGAGGCCAAAGATATGACAATGGTTCAAATATGAAAGGGCCGTATTCTCGAGTTGAAGCTCGAATTTTACAAATAAATCCAAGGGCGTTTTACATGCCCTTGGAAGCAAAAATTTGCAGGCTGAAAAAGATACACTTAGGCATGTCATCACAGTTACTTCAAGGATTGGTACAGTTTCTTGGGCAATTTAAAAATGAAGGTTTTGTTGCAGCAATAATAGTTGCAAGACTTTAAATAAGCAAACTCTTGGACATACAGCCTAAATTTCAAATAGTCAAGCAAAGGAAAAAACGAAAAATGTTTGATTATGAAGGAAGATGAGCATGTTTCAGAATCTACTTAACAAATTTTCAAAATTGAGTATTTTTTATGATATTGTAGATTGTATATTACAGTACCTTTCAAGAAGATTTCAGCAAATTGCCAGTTACAACAGCATATGTGGATTCTTGTACAGTGTAAAAGAACTAAAATCAATAGAACAAGGTCAATGGTTGGAAAATGCAAAGCCTTAGAAGCCTCTTTAAGTTTTGAAGGGCAAAAGGATATCTGCGGAAATGATTTGTTCACAGAACTAAAAGTTCTTCCTGGCCTACTTCCCGCTGAAGTTGAAACAGCTGCTTAAAATTAGTTAAGACAAAATCCATATCCCAGCATGTTCATTACCTACAGAATATTACTTATCATTCCAGTGACTGTAACTAGCACAGAAAGGAGTTTTTCCCGGCTAAAGTTAATAAAGACTTGCCAAAGATCATCAATGAGCCAAGAAAGGTTAACGTCTTTGACAATACTATCGATAGAAGCAGACACTACGGCCTTTGATCAATTTTGTTGAAGTTATTGACGACTTCGCTGGATTAAAAGCAAGAAAAATTAAGTTTAAGTAGTGTAAGGATATTATTGTTAAAGCAGTACTTTTCTGCTGATTTATATTTGTTTTAGTTTAGTATTAATAAGAATAAAAAATTAATGATAAAATATTTAGCTGTTTTTTTACTGAGATAAGGCACATTACAATGTTTATTTTTTTAATGGTGGCGATATTGTGATGGAGGTGGAAAAGAACGATGATGGTAGGTAATTTATGAAAAAGAAGAGTCGAGAGCTATTTACCTACATAAAGGTCCCGCAAAATTATTTTGCACCAGGCCCCGCATTTGCTAAAGACGGCTATGTCTGTTTTCATACCTCAATTGTAATACGTAAAAAACATTTTATATGCAACTTATATATTTTTCCACATGCATAAATCTGCCCCATACATGTATGAGAATGCTCCACATATGGGGTACTATTATACAATTTGAATTTTTTGAAAAAAACTGTAGGAAATAAACCATACAAGTAAATTTACGCAAATGTTGTATACTTATTATAAAGATAGATAATTAGACTATTGATTTTTGATGAATCGAGATAGATGTCAGTTCTCAAAGGACTTGTATAAGACAAAATGTAATAACCGCCAGGGGGTGATACCGCCCTCTGGGGGCGCTGAGAAGATCATTAGGCGCGGTGAGCTTGTTTTGTTAGGTAATTGGGAGTTAGGCATGTTTTGGGCGGTAAGGGGGCGATGGGTACGTTTTGGGCTTATTCGAATTTAATCTTAAAACTTAGGCGACGACACAACGATGCAAGATGTTGCGATATTATCGACTAACAAGTTACACTAGGGAAGTGCCATACGTCGACTTTCTTGAAACTTGGTATATAAGTAGTGTATAGAAAAATATTCGATACATATATCGTCATATCTGTCCGATCGCCGTTTTAAGGATAGAAGTCACTTTTCCGTTTTTAGAGGTATGCTCGATTATTTTACGAATTATTTTGACGATTCTTGCGAAATCATTGAACCACTCGTCGACTGATGGTAGTTAGATCGTTTATGGAACTGTCAGTGTTGTTTCTTCCGAGTTTATTTCTGATGTCTTGTTCGATGTATTGGATTCATCTAAGTTTTCAACATCTTTTGGAGATAGTAGTGAAACGTTTTTATAATTTCACATACGTACATTTATAAAATGTATTATGAATGACTAATGATAAATGACAAACCTAATTTTCATTCCTTTGGTTTGCTGCTTTTCTTGCAATCAATCGTCTGCTACGTGTTTTTCCAATTTTAATTTAAAACACGTTTAACCTTGCCAAGTACTAATGAGGCTTTACTGTTGGCGTACGTCCGTTTTGTGAAGGAAGGAAAAATTATTCAAGAGACGATTTTTGTAAGAAGTTTGATTGCAGATACTAAAGGTAAAACTATTTTTAATACGGTCAAAGATTATTTTAAAAAGAAAAATATTCCTCTGGCAAACATTATAATAATTAAACTTTGAAAACCAGCTTTCAGAATGGTGATCGTCTCACAGAATTTTGGCTTCAAATCAATATCAGTCGCCTCTATCCCGGGCTATTATACACTATTATCAAAAAATTTTTGTTTTCCCTTCCTCCTTCCTTGTCGAACGAGGATTCAATGCTGTGACTGAACTACTTACAAGAGAGCGAAGTCGCCTCCAAATCGTGGAAAAAGAAGATTTGCGCATTAATCTAAATAAAATATTGAGCCGAACGTTCGGAATTTGGCTCGGAATTATAAAGCACACCCTTCCCGCTAATGTACTTATTAGTTTTATTGAATAAACCCCGGTATATTCACCTTCAATTAAAGTGTCTGTTAGCCTTACCGGACAGAATAAGACTTACCTGTAAGAATATGTGTATATTCACCTTTTGGTAAGGTTAATCTGTCCGTTAAACGTACCTACCAGACGGTTAATTTACTCGCAGCAAATTCTTGTGAATAAAGAGTTATACGTGAGAGTAAAGTGAACTAAGTTTAGGTTTGTTAGTTTTGGTTAATTTGTTGGGTTAGTATTATTGAAACTATTGAACGGGAGCGTCGTCAGTACAACACCCGAAATAGATTCAATCATTCAGATCATTTCATTACTATAGATAATGTGAAATTTTTTAATCGTTATGGCTTAAATAAAAAATCTCTAATGGAATTTTTACCCAATATTCAACACCAATTAGAACACAGAACAACAAGGTAAGTAGATATTTATTTAGTGCGTCTTCAAAGTCATTCGAAAATTGAACTCAAAACCAATTAATTAAATATTAACAAATCTACTGTTTAAACGAGCATACACTTTTTTATATTAGGAATAACCCGATTATATCAATGGAACAATTTTTGTCAACTCTAAGGTTTTATGCTACTGGAAGTTTTTACATGGTTAGACATAAGACTACAGCGCGATTAATTATAAAGCGGACAACGGAAGCTATATGTCAATTAAGAGAGCAGTATATATATATGGCAAGAAATCAACTAGAAAAAATGGAAACAAGGTTGAAATTTTTCCAAATTGCCCGTTTTCCAAAAGTTTTAGGTGCTATAGGTTGTACACATATTCGGCTACAGTCTCCAGATGAAACAATAATAATAATTTTCAATAATGTTTATTCGAATTATTGTAGGTGACGAAAATGCTGAAATTTCAAACATTCAAGTTGTAGCTGATGCAGAACTAAAAATTCGCGACATTGTGTTACGATAGCCCGGATCATCACACGATGCAAATATTTTTAATAATTCAAGAATAAAAGCTAGATTTGTATCTGGTGAAATTGGAGACGATGTTTTATTGGGGGATAGTACGTATCCATACTGCCTATATTTAATGATACCTATAAACAATCCGCAAAATGTAGCTGAAAACAGGTATTAAGAATCGCATATAGCAACAAGAAATGTTGTTGAGAGAACATTAGAGTTTGCAAGAGAAGGTTGAATATATTCTGGAATTCGTTGTAACCTACATTTAGCTCAACAAATTATTTTAGCGACAGCTATCCTTCACAACATTGCTTCACATAAAGATGAAATGTCTAACGAAGATGAAGATAACAATGTTGAGAACATGTGGACAATAATTCTCGTAAACCATTTCTTCAATATTTTAAAAATTTATAGTTTACTACTTTATCATCTATTTTTTATAACAGTACTTTATAGAATGGTTTGTGAATTAAATATTCAATAGTATTAAAATGACTGACATAAAAAAATATTGTTTATTAATAATAAAATAGTAAAAATCAGATACACATACTAATCAGTAGACATTGAAGAAACAACCTTCAATCCAAGACTCTGTCTGTAATTCTGCTTCCAACAATTTTTTGTATTGCATCTTTTTAATTTTCATGTCCAATTGGTGGACCTGTTCTTCATTTGCAATTTGGTTTTGAATTAGTTGCAACTCTTTTTGTTTAATTTCCCTCTCTAATTTGGCATTTTTCATTTGGATATGTACCAATTCTGTAGATATAATAGAATTATTATAATTAACAATTAAAGAACTCTACTGAAATAGGTGCCTTTTCAACAATACAATATAAATACATACCAATAATATATCCATATTTAAAGGATTATTATTATATTTAGACCTCGCAATAAAAATGATACATGACTAGAAATGAAAACTGCGAACACTATACAATGAGAATGATGGGTGAGAAAAATATATCACTTTTAACGTTTAGGTTTAAATATAATTTGTCCTTGTCGTATGCACGCATTGACCTTATATGTTTATTTCACTCGGGACACGGGTAAGTAACTACTTGGAAGAATAAATAACGTGAATATACCCGATTTGATTTAATCTTACCAGTAAATTTAATCGACAAGTAGTTACTTAATAGTTTACTGGTAGATGAATATACTGGGCCTAAAACAAATTTTAACATAAAAGAGCATTGAAGTTTTTTTGTATTAGTTATAATTTGAACAAAAGGGATGCAAATAAATTACCTTGTACGAGTAAAGTACCGAGTAAAGATGTGTAAAGAGATTTCAGACCGACGACCTTTTTTTAGGCAACTACCTTACATTGCAGGATTCTCAGAAAAGAAGGGGGTGTTGAAAAAGCCACCGCTCCTCAGATGGTCGGTAGCTTTAAAAAATTTGAGAATCAGTGGGTTATTGTATTTACTTCTAATAAAAAATTCTTGCTTTAAACAGAATGAAGTTATGGCAATTCCAAAGTTCGAAAAATTAATTCTAGTCCTATACATAAATTCTCATATTTTTATTTTGGCTAGAATTCCATAAACGAATAATATGTACTACCTAGTTGCTAAATTTCAGTTCAATGCAATAAATATTGTAAACATTTAAAGGTAAAGTGATGTATTGTATTCAAAGGGCTGAAAATATAATAACCAAAGTATGCCATGCCCAAAATACAACTTAACTATCGTATTTGATTTGTGATAAGTAACTGTCAAATGTTAAATTTGAATATTTAAGCAACTTAACCGCCGCTTTTAAAAAATGGTGAGAAATATTACGGAAATTAGTCAAAAAGGTGGTAAAACGGGTGGTCAATTTAGTAACGATCAACGTAAGCAAATTTTACATTATTTATTGCAAAATGTGACGGACGAAAAACTTAAAAGAGGTGCGATAAATGCTGCTGCACGTAAGTTTTGTTGTACCCGTTCAATTATTTCCAAATTGTGGAAACAAGTTAAAGAATGCCAAAACAATGACTCAACAATTAATATAGATTCTAAGAAAAATAAATGCGGTCGAAAAGTGAAAGATTATCGCCATCAAATTTCAAACATTTCCTATACATAAAGGAAGGGCTTTATGTAAAAGAACGACCTTAAGGTCGTTAGGTTATGCGTGTAAAATTCCAAAAAGTACATTGCATGACAGATTAAAGAAAGGAAAGGAAATAAAAAGAATCACTAGTTTTGTTAAACCATTGCTGACTGAAGAAAATAAACGCCGCCGAATCGAATTTTGTTTGAATATTTTATTGCCATCGGGGTATTTTGAGGACTTGCTAGATTATGTACATATTGACGAAAAATGATTCTACTTAACTAGAACTAAAAAGAGTTTTTACATATCTTCCGAAGAAGAACACCCTTATAGACCCTGTAAAAGTAAAAGACCACGTTGGGATTTTCATAAGAAAGCATATTTTGATGGAAAATTAGGAATTTGGCCATTTGTTTCTTCTTCGCCAGCTAAAAGAAACAGCAAGAATCGAGCTAAGGGCACTTTAGTAACCAAAACTGTAGAAACAGTCAATAAAGAAGAAATAAGAAAAATTATTCTGCATAATTTAGTTCCAGCAATACGCAATAAATGGCCTGTTGGTTCTAGGAAAAATACAATAACGATCCTACATTAACCCAGGCATTCAGTGCAGATGGTTGGGATATTCAACTGAAATGTCAACCACCAAACAGTCCTGACTTAAATGTACTGGATTTAGGTTTTTTCAATTCAATTCAATCTGTTCAACATCAATTACCCCAAAAAAATATCGATGAACTGATCGATACAGTGAGAAAGTCCTTTTGGGTTATAAATAGAGAAACTTTAGACAATGTATTTATTTCATTGCAAAAAGCAATGGAGTGTACATTATTTCATAAAAGTTCTAACAATTATAAATTAAAACACATAGACAAAATAAGATTGAAACGTAATCATCCGAGTTCGACTTTATTGTCCATTAAATGTGCCGAAAAAAAAAGAATATTTGAATAACTGTTAACTGCTTAGTATAATGTACTTCTATAAATAAGTTTAAGTTATTGTCTCTTATATTTTCAACTTAAGTAATATAGTTTTGTTTACTAAATCCTTCTCTGTTGATTGTCATTGAAAATATATACATATATCTCTGTTTTGGTTGATCCGAGGTATCATCCGTTCATCTTCTTGGTTGTTCCCTGTGGACAGGGGTAGACGTTTCGCCAAGATCTCACTTGGCATCTTCAGTGCTTTGTCGTAGTCTCCTGTTGACAGACTGGACAACAGGAGACTACGAAAAAAATATTTTTACAACTACATTTAAATTTATCATTAAACTTTAAGTAATTGTAACATTAAATTTTACATTTAATGTTTTCATACATTTTTCTTTCATTTTAACTGTTAACGTAATTTGTACAACATTTTAACTTGTAATTTTAAACCTCAAAAATCTTTTAAATTTTGTAACGTTTTTTAAAAAACATAAGTTTTTAAAATTTTGTGATGATTTCGAAATATCAAAAGTGCTTGATGAATACTACAACAATCTCTAACTTTTATTGACGACGCTTCTGAAGATGACCACGTGTCGAAACATGTCAAGTTGAATTTTAAATACAAAAACCAGTAAAAAAGTACAAACCTGCTATTGTTTTATTTCATTTCATTATTTTTGAAATAGTCTAATTATCTCAAGAAGTACACATGTTAGATATACCATATGCTAAACAAAACTGAAAGGTAATTAATAAAGCCTTCTCAGGCATTGAAAAAATATAGGGTGTTCCATTTAAAATAACAAAGTTATGGTCCCTCAAACATTCCATAATATGCAGGGTGTCTCACCTAACTGGTTCATTAGAACTTATTTAGGTTCCACTATTTTAGGCTTGATATTTTGGTAACATGGGTTGTTCATTCCGATCTATTAATGTAAAATATTTTCAAGATGGCCACCACTTCTGGTCCACCGGAAATAGACCTCAACTTCGTTATTTTAAATGGAATGCTATAGCTTTTATTACACCATTCAATTATACGTAAGGAAATATGTTGACTTTGATAACAGTTGTTGGTGCCTACCGTTTTTTGTTTTCGAGTTATTTTGATTTTAAGTGTTTTTTGGCAAATATCACCATGCTGTTTAAAAGCACATACCTCAGCCAATGTTAATTCAAAAACGTTTTGCATTGGTGCGATAACTCTTCATATGCTGTTAAACAGATTGTCACTTATTGTATCAGTATATCTTGTACAGTGTGGTCAAAAATTGAATTACGGTTTCGCTGTATTCAATTGTGAGAAAGTCGAACATTTTAAATGGAACGCCCCATATCTTTTTAGCCTATCAAAACGGGAATTTAATTCTCTACAAATTATCTATAAACATTACTATACCTATTTATTATAGTTTTCTTCATATTGAACATTTTATCAAAATTCTACACAAAATGATATTCGTACGTATAATATTCGACAAAATGATGGGCATAATAGTCCTGAGAGATCACTTTATCTATTAATGGTGCTTTCTTGGAAAATATTATTCATCTAAATCGATCGAAGCACCTCTTATCGAAGAATTTGGTAAAGCAACAAAATATGACAAAACATTTATTCCATTATCTTAATCTGCTGTTGATAGAGATTTATGGTTTCTTGTTATTTTGATCTTTCCAAAACTTTATTACATCCGACATGAATACAAAACGAATTTAAAATATTGTCGTTGGAATAATTCGCCATGATATTCAAAGGCATTAACACAAGTAAGTGATGACACAACTAAGTAATCACAAAAGTAACATAGATATGGATGAAAAGCTGACAAAACTCCATGGCTTTCTAACATAAAACCAGAAGCTTTCCAGCATTGCATGCGTCCATTAATTTTCAGATATGAGGACAACTAGAACAAATAGGCACAAGAAAGTTTCTAGATAGTTTGTAGCGAATTAAATTCCTTAATTTATTTTTATAACCTGAAGTTTTTGATTCTTTAATGTTATTGATTTTAATTTTTGTCATTAAATTGTTGTTTTCATTGTTTCATTTATTCGGTATTTATGTGGTTATTTTTTGTAAATAACAGCTAGCTATCTAAAGTTTATTCAATCGCAGTTCATTGTGGAAGTAATACTAATAATGATTTAAATAAATTAAACAAAAAACTGTCAAAATGTCATGGCCTTCTAACAAAAACACAAACGGTTTTTAGCATTTTACGTATGTTTTTGACAAATTCCTCAATAGCAAGAAAACTATAATAAATAGGTATAGGAATGTTTATAGATAATTTGTAGATAATTAAATTCCCTTTCTGATAGGTTATGAAAATATAGGGCGTTCCATTTAAAATTTTCGACTTTCACGCAATTGAATACAGAGAAACGGCAACTCAATTTTTAACCAGCCTGTATAAGATATACTGATACAATAAGTGACAATCTGTTTAACAGCATATGAAGAGTTATCGTACCAATGCAAAACGTTTTTGAATTAACGTTGGCTGAGATATGTGCTTTTAAATAGCATGGTGATATCTGTCAAAAAACACTTAAAATCAAAATAACTCGAAAACAAAAAACGCTAGGTACCAACAACTGTCATCAAAGTCAACATATTTTCGTACGTATAATTGGATGGTTTAATAAAAACTATAGCATTCCATTTAAAATAACGAAGTTAAGGTCTACTTCCGGTAGACCGGAAGTGGTGGCCATCTTGAAGATATTTTAGATTAATAGATCGGAATGAACAACCCATGTTACCAAAATTTCAAGTTTCTACGAATAGTGGAACCTAAAAAGGTTCTAATGAACCAGTTACGTGAGACACCCTGTATATATACACCAAAATGCAATCTTCAATATTTAATAATAATGCTTATAACGAATTTTAAGTGATCATATGATTCTTCAAAAATTTTCACAAAATGATTAATAACTTGGCAACCTTGTATTCAAAATTTGAAAACAAGATATGCACTTATAGCATTTAAGGCAATTAATCTGCATTTGTGAAAAGATACATAGGGTCCCATTTAAAAAAATGGAGTTGAATACGGGCCTGAAATAGTGAAACACCCTGTATAGCTGAAAATAATTTTAATCGATGCAGCTTTGATAATAATGTACGATTACATAAAAACATTTTTATTTTCAACGGTAAGCCACAATTTTCCGTCCCCGCACTATTGACTCACCCTGTATAATGTAGATATTATTGTCTGTAGCAACTATTTCCAGACAAAATTTAAACTGAAATGTAGCAACTATTTTCGGACAAAGGAAGTATGAAAATTTCAAATTTCCTGCTAAATTGGTACATCTATCATGGCGACCATTCGGTATTCGTTTTTGGCATGGTGGGGGTACTGTAGATTGTATATAGAAAGTCAATGAACCTAACTTATTCCGTTAGACTAAATAACCAATTTTTAGATATAAAAAGCTTAGTATCCCACACCGAATATTCTTCACTAAACGTACAATACAAATATACTTCAAAATTTATTTTTATTTATTCATCAACAAAAAAATTCAAAAATTGCAGATTTCTACTTATATAAATTATTAAAAGTCTACGAAAGATGTCGCTTTCGAGCAACATAAAATTTACTTTCTGTTTTCTATGGGTTGCACGTTTATTGTTGCAAAATGGAGGCAGCGGGTAAGTACGAATATCTACATCGTTAAATAACATACAATCACAACGACAAATCTTTATAAAATAACCATTAAATTAAAAAATGTTGTCACGTTCCGAATGGATCATCACCTTATTATAACCTCCTTTCAGTGACAGTGACGGAAAGGGTTAAATGTGGTTGCAAGTCATTATTATCTGTCATAATGATTGGCCACATATAAAATAAAACCTTTTTGGGATTATTTCTAAATAGGTCGTATTGGTAAATAACGAATTTTAAACAGTTGCAGATTCGGGGAAAATGATTTCGACGTGTGAACAGGAAAATCCCCTACCAAAAGACAACCATTCTTCTAAAGAGGACAAAAGTGATATTTTCGAACCGTCTGAATGTAAAATACCGAAGACGGATGCCGGTGACACTGCCGTTCAATTAGACGAACCGCCCAGCGAAATCATTGAAGTTAAAGTTGTGTATAACAAAAATAAATATGATGTTAGTGCTCCAGCCAATACTAAAATTGCGAATTTTAAGAAACAACTACAGGGTTTATTGGGTTTGTATTCATTTCAAATTATAACAATACCCAAAAATTATTAATTAAGTATTTATAAGATATTACACATAACCTAACATAATTTAATATATTTTTTTTGAGTCATTTTGACATTTAAGAAGTTATTTTGACATTTAATCTGTCAGTTATTGTTGTCAGTATCAGTACATACTTTCGTTAAAGCATTTAAAAATAGAAATATTTTTGAAGATAACACAAAAATGATTATTTGAAGCTATTGATATGTAAAATAATTTTTGTATTAGGTGTTCCAGATTCCATGCAAAAATTAATGTATAAAGGATTATTACAAGACTCACAAACGTTAGAAAGTGCTGGAATAACTAAAGGGGCAAAAGTAATGTTGGTTGGATCAACATTAAATGATGTTTTGGCAGTTTCGTCTGTTACCAAACAGGTAATTTTTAACCAAAAAATAAAGATTAATAATAAAATAATTCTTTTTATTTTTAGGAAGTAGTTGAATTAGAAAAATCTAGTGCAGTTAAAGAGCCTTTGTGTAAACAAAAAATGCATCGGAAAGTTTTAGATAAAGGGGTGCCAGATGATGTTATGCCAGGAATAAAAAATTGTCATGTAAATAACTCAGATTGTTTGTGATTTAAAATTTATTAACGAAATTTAATTTTAATTAAATTAGGAAGGGTTACCACCATGTCCATTAACTGGGATGTTAAATAAACACGGTGGTAAAGTAAGATTAACGTTTAAATTAGAAAGTGATCAGTTATGGTTGAGTACAAAGGAAAGAACAGAAAAGCTGCCAATGGGGTCGATAAAAAATGTTGTCTCAGAACCGATTGCTGAACATGAAGAATATCACATAATGGTAAATATTATATCCAGTTATTTTTTAAAATCCAATCAGATATTCGATAGTTGCTGATATGTAGCTTTGGTTGGATATTAAGGACTTTTGTTTTTCTTACAAGATCTTTTATTAACAATATTTTCAATCAATTAGATATCAAACTTTTCAATGTGAACATCACTCAAAAGTTTATTTTATTTTGCATTCAAAAGTATAAATATTTTTATGAAGAATTAAATACAAAAAAAAAAGTTTCAGTATACAGGGTGTCTCACGTAACTGGTTCATTAGAACTGTTTTAGGTTCCACTATTAGAGGCTTGAAATTTTGGTAACATAGGTTGTTCATTCCCATCTATTAATCTAAAATATTTTCAAGATGGCCGCCACTTCCGGTCTACCGGAAGTAGACTTCAACTTCGTTATTTTAAATGGAATGCTATATTTTTTATTACACCATTCAATTATACATAAGAAAATATGTTGACTTTGATAACAGTTGTTGGTGCCTACCGTTTTTTGTTTTCGAGTTATTTTGATTTGAATTGTTTTTTGGCATATATCACCATGCTCTTTACAAGCCCATATCTCAGCCAACGTTAACTCAAAAACGTTTTGCATTGGTGCGATAACTCTTCATATGCTGCTAAATAAATTGTGATTTGTTATATCAGTATATCTTATACAGGCTGGTCAAAAATTGAGTTACCATTTCTCTGTATTCAATTGCGTGAAAGTCGAAAATTTTAAATGGAACGCCCCATATTTTCATACCCTATCAGAAAGGAAATTTAATTCTCTACAAATTATCTATAAATATTCCTATACCTATTTATTATAGTTTTCTTGCTATTGAGGAATTTATCACAATCATAGGTAAAATGCTAGAAACCGTCTGTGTTTTTGTTAGAAGGCCATGACATTTTGACAGTTTCTTGTTTAATTTATTTAAATTATTATTAGTATTATTTCTACAATGAACTGTGATTGAATAAACTTTAGATTGCTAGCTGTAATTTACCAAAAATAACCAAAAGAAAACCGAATAAATGAAACAATGAAAAACAACAATTTAATGATAAAAATTAAAATCAATAACATAAAAGAATGAAAAACTGAAAATTACAAAAATAAATTATGGGAATTTAATTCTCTACAAACTATTTAGATACTTTCCTGTACCTATTTGTTGTAGTTGCCCTCACATTTGGAAATTAATGGACGCATGCAATGCTGGAAGCGTCTTGTTTTTATGTTAGAAAGCCATGGAGTTTTGATAGCTTTTCAACCATACTTATGTTATTGTTGTCATTACTTAGTTGTGTCATCACTTACTGCTGTTAATGTCTTTGAATATTATGGCGAATTATTCGTCTTATATTCGCCTTATATTGTTTTGGATAGGATAAGATACGTATCTCTTAGTTTTGGAAAGATCAAAATAACAAGAAAACATAAATTTCAATCACCAGCAGCTTAAGATAATAGAATAAATGTTTTGTCATATTTTATTGCTTTACCAAATTCTTCGGTAAGAGGTGCTTCGGTCGATTTAGATAAATAATATTTTACAAAAAAGCACCGTAAATAAATAAACTGAACTCTCTAGGAACATCTCGCGCATCATTACGTCGAATATTACGCCATATCATTGTTTTTCATTGTTTCATTTATGCGTTCTTCTACTGGTTATTTTTGGCAAATAAAAGCTAACAAACTCAAGTTTATTCAATCGCAGATCATTCTAGAAATAATACCAATGATAATTTAAATAACTGTCAAAATATCATAGCCTTCTAATAAAAACACGACCGGCTTCCAGCATTTTGTGTAGGATTTTGATAAAATACTCAATATGAAGAAAACTATAATAAATAGGTATAGCAATATTTATAGATAATTTGTAGAGAATTAAATTCCCGTTTAGATAGGTTAAAAGAATATGGTGCGTTCCATTTAAAATTTTCGACTTTCTCGCAATTGAATACAGCGAAATGGTAATTCAATTTTTGACCACGCTGTATAAGGTACATTGATATAACAACTGACAATCTATTTAACAGCATATGACGAGTTATTGTACCAATGCAAAACGTTTTTGAATTAACGTTAGCTGAGATATGGGCTTGTAAAGACCATGGTGATATTTGCCAAAAAACACTTAAAATCAAAATAACTCGAAAACAAAAAACGATAGGTACCAATAACTGTTATCAAAGTCAATATATTTTCTTACGTGTAATTGAATGGTGTAATAAAAACTATAGCATTCCGTTTAAAATAACGAAGTTGTGGTCTACTTCCGGTAGACCGGAAATGGTGGCTATCTTGAAAATATTTTAGATAAATAGATCGGAATGAACAACCCATGTTACCAAAATTTCAAGCCTCTACGAATAGTGTAACCCAAAAAAGTTCTAATGAACCAGTTACGTGAGACACCCTGTATACTAACTGAAGTATTTAAATTGAGATTGCTTTATAACTCGCAAACTATCAATATTATTGAAAGAAAAAAGGTAAAACTTTCATCATATGAAGGGGATTTTAAATTGTTGGGTTAGGCTTTTCAAATGCATAAGTATTTTTTCATCACTATGCTAAAGACAAAGTATGTAATTTTTATTTCAAATATTTTTTTATTTATAGAGAAATACGCAAATATGAACATTTCAAGAATTTCCTTTGTTGATAAGTTGCTAAAGGTAACACTTGGGAAAGTTAGTATGTTAAAAAGAAACTTTTAGAAGTAAGGTTATAATAAATTTCAGATGCTTCAATACTGAGAAAAATATAAATATATGAACTTCCTTTGTTTACTAGTAGCTAAGGGTACTTGGGAAACAAAGCATATTTACAACAAAGAAAAAAGAAACTTTTACAACAAAAGTTGTAGCAAATTTTTATTCTCAACTATTTCTTTCATTATTGAGAGGAATAAGAAAATTTGATAAATTTCTTTACATGTTACAAAAAGGATTTCAAAACAAAAGTTGCAAGAAATTTAATTTTAAACAATATTGCTCTTATACTTTTGCTCTTGGATTCTTCAATATCAAATAAAGCAAAGTATGAAAATGTGAAAGTTTGATGAATTTCTTTTGTTAAGGGTAATAGTTGTAATTCAAAGCATGTTACAAAAAAAGTTATAAAACACAAGTTTTAACAAATTTTGTTGTTTGGTGACATATTTCCGTTTAGATGCGTCAATATTGAAAAAGATACTAAAATATAAAAATTTGAATATCTCTTATGAACAATGTTGTTAAATACCGCGTTATTTATTTTTATGGAAAAATTCTCAAAGTATTTATCCAAGATGGGTATTTCAAGGTATTTATAAAATTTAAAAACAATACAAAAATCCATAAAAATAAATGAATAAGTAAATAGTATACAGGAGATTAAAAAGTTGAGCACATGCATGAACTATTAATTGTTTCATTGCTTTGTAATCACTAACACATAAAAACTAAGAGTGTCCTCATAACATTTTGAATTTAATTCAAGTTTTCATTCGTCAGAATGGCTGGTTTTCCAGTTTTCTTATTATTAGCAGCTGCTATAAATCACGTGGACGGGCGATTAATTTCGTTTTTATTCAATTTTTAAGTACTCCAACACATGAATATTTCATTCGAAATTTATCTGCAACATCTACATATGAGTAATTTGAAAAATATCATTCTACAATGAAAGGTCGTTGCTCATAGAGAAATGGCATCATTGTAAATCAGTGAAAATCGTAATACTACCCATGTGAAATGACAAATTTTCATTTTCCGCGTGATAACACGTGTGGTGCTATCACGCGGAAAATGATACAAATAATTCATCGAAAGTAGGGTTGATAAAGGTTATTGATAAAGGTAGGACCGCACTGAACGACGCGACGCTGCAGCGGAGCGATGCGATATCATGCGATTCTATTTATTAAATCGCACTGAACGACGCGACACCCGAGCGGCATACCATCGTGCGATTCTATTTAATAAACTACAGTCAAACTACAACGACCCAAAGATATACAGTAAATTTGTCTGGTAGTCATTTGAAAATCTTTATCTCTCAAAATCGATGGAAGACGTGGATGTTATAATAATTTCGTTGGTATGTGACGAAAAACAAGCTGCTAAAGCAAGCAAAGAAAAGACGAAAAATAGGGTTGTATAGCATATCACACAGAAAGAAAGGGAATATCACACATTTTTGCCACTTCATAAAATGGCTTCTAAAAGGTTTAATACATATTTTAGAATGCCTGAACACATATTCTAGGAGATATCCATGAATATGCAGTCCCTTTAAAAAGGCGGAACACACAATTTCAAAAAGTAATAGGGGTACTTATAAAGAAATACTTATGATTATGATCAGGTGCTCATTCAAGACTATCGCTGAGTTAATTCATTTGGGATACACAAACGTACAAGAAATCAAAAAAAAGGGCAAAAAAATTACCAGGAACGAGAATTTGATTGCCTCACGTAATTGTTGGCGACGAAGCGTTTCCATTAAAAACATTTTTAATGAAACCTTATCCAAGCACACAATTAAATGCTGAAACTAAAACAGTATATTGCTATAAGCATATCAGAGCACGAAGAGTTTCAGCATTCGGCATTTTGTGCTAAAAATTTGTCAATTTTGACTAGAGTTGTGACATGTCGCGCGACATGGTTGCCGAGTTGGTCAAATTTGCAATGTGGTATTGTGCCGCGTATCGTCGCTATAGCGTAATGCGTTCTATATGATTGAATTTCATATAAACAATATTTTGTCTTGTCGTGTCGCGCTGCGCAGTGCAGTCCTACCTTAAATGTATTTTGATATGCGCGACTATTCGATCTCTCTGTATTGGGTTTCAATTCTAATAACTTGTTCTAATATATATTACGTCAGATTCGTCTAATAGTGATGTATAGCGCCGATTCACATTTACGCCGCTTGGTGTCGTCGTGGAATTCCCTGATTCGAGCAACAAATTCGAACAAATGGCAAAATGCTGTACTTCTAACAGCAAACACATTTTTACACGTAGTTTAATTATTACCTTGTACGCGAACAGCCTACATTTTCTCCAATTTTCATTAAACAAGCCTCTATTGGAAGAAGTTGCCATCGAAAAGATTTATTTCGTAAGAAGAACGTAGCACTCCTGAATTGAAAGTTGTCAAGGATAGACTGGCTGTTCTTTTTCTTTAAGTTCGCTTGATAACGGTTGCTTAAATAGCATTTGGCGTAAGCTTTGCTGAATTTACACAAGGTGCAGATGCAGAACAGGCAAATAACATTAACGCAGACATTACCTACACGCGAATATGAATTTCGATTACGAGTTGAACATTTCAGAAATCGAGTTCGAACTGAGTTTAGGTAACTCAGCAATACGCCAAGAAATTACAGGAATGTCGTCTCAAATTATTCTTGAGGTGGAATGGAAACTTCCAAAAATCAGTTTCAAATGTGTATTGAGGAAAATGGATACTTGAATTCTGTAATTTTCAAAATTTATTAAATACAAATGGCCTAGCATATTCCAGAATTATAGGGGCATAACAAGCTGTAATTGAGTTGGACTTCTCAACAGTATGACTTCATATCGTCCATTCTATTTGTGGTCATTTTACGCCGATTTTTTTTACACTGGTGTCTCTCAGAATGGAACCCTGGCGTAAAACGACGTTTACCTGTATTATTGTTAAAAGTTATTGTATTCTAGCAACAAAACAATAAAGAAAATCAAATTTCACTTAATTATCAAATTGTAGAAAAAAGACTGTTGGGCGTTAAATGACCTTTTTCAATCACCTATTATGACTCCACTCTCAGGATCACAGCAGGATCATCCCAAAACAATATTTTTATAATCAATACTTCTTATACTGGGTTTAATTTTTACTGGAGTATGGCCCGTTCCTACCAAATCGTTGACATCTATTAGATAAGCTGACTAAGATATCGCTAAACTAATAGTTTACAGACTCAGCCGTCATACCACTTCAAGTTATCCCATAGGTAGGATATCCTTAAGATATCTAAAGAATCTAGTGGTTTTATTTGGGGTGATTTTTCAAGTTAGGAACATTACAGTCAGAACGCCTAATATTGTAACCTCGAACATCATCGTAAATCGAGCGTTTATTATTTTTGTCATTCTTCTTATTTGGTATACCGTTCGAACATAGAAAACGGAAAACGTTAAGAAAAAAGAACTGCGAATTATTCCAAACAGGAAATGGAAATATTGATCGATTTAAAAATAAAAATAAAAAAAATATGTTATAGAAAATAAAAGAATTGACGCGTCATGGATGGCAGTTTAATAGCTTCCTTTATTTCATGGAGAAGAAAATGAAAAGTCTCATTAGAAATCTTTTCGTGAATTCCCCATCTGAATGTTTATTAGATGATTTAATCGTCTTCGTATTATTGTTTCACTTCGTATAGGAAATAATTAGGGGTGTGTAATACAGCATGAAGCGTATCGATATTCTATACACACATTGTATCGATATATCCGAAATATACATATATCGATATTGTATCGATACTCATATCGATATCGTATTGATATTTAGATCGACAGTTAATAAAAAGAAACTATGAAAAACATAAAAGTTAAAAAAATTATTTATACTTTAGTTGAATTTAAGTCTAAATTGTATAATTGTTTTTGTGTCGATATATCATTATTTTCTTCATATGGATATTATACGTTGTATCGATGTGGTGATATATCGATATTACAGTGATTGGCGTATCGGCCATTCGATATGGACTGCTGTCTCGATACATATCGATACATCGATACTTTAACCCAGCTCTAGAAATAATTCATTTATGTCCTCGAAAATATTTTCTTAACCACCCGTACCGTTACACCACCGCGCGATTTGTGAGGTTAGGTTTCTTCTTTTATCTATGAGATACCGACTTAACCCACACCGAATCTACTGGTTATGGTTAACACAAAAGTTATCTTTCAGGTAACGTTAACTGTGAGATAAATGCAGTGGTAGTAATCGATTTTTACGTTATCTTCTAGATAGCGCTAACTACAACTTTAACTATGAGTGGTAGTAACGGGCCTAAGTCGTGGCATAATTTTAATTAGATACACTACAGTAAAAATGATGATTTGTATAAAAATTCTTGAATTACCACTGGAACAATTTTATACAGACTTCACAAAGAATATTATATATTTACTTAAAACTTTTGGTATTCTAAACTCTTAAATTTTACAACTAATTCTAAAAACCTATTTATTTTTAAAATGATTAAGGAAATTATTATTTTATGAATACATTTACGCTACAGATTATAGTTGAATTCAAAATATAGAAATATGGTTTTATTCACGAAAAAGTGCATACTTTTCTTCATAAATGACAAAAAATTCATCAAGATAGCACAAGGAAATCCTGTAGAACACTCTTGTATACATATTCAGGTTGCTTAATCAATGTAAATCAATTAAAAAATACTAAAGAGATGTTTTCCAGAAAATACAAGAAATTTTAATTCTGAAGTATATTGATTACTCTTAACCAAAACAATTCTAATACGCTAAAAATATGTGTGTGATACTTAATCAAAGACGAAAAAGTGAAAATAATACATTTTTTTGTTTTTGAGAGTGTCAAAGATATCAAAAGCTAGAAAAAGATTGCTAGGTTGAGTCAAAATAGTACTAATTGCTTAAAGACATCTTCGTTTAAAGTGCGCAAAATAATTATAAATACTGATACACCAAAAACAGTTTTCCAATCCACATCTAAACCCGGATGTTTCTAGTTCTATGTAATCCGCAGTTGCGGATGCGGATATCCGTTATACCACTAATTGTTATGGATTCATTCATCATAAATAAATATGCACTTCACTAAAATCATATTTACTTAAAAATCGATTACAGTATTGACATCAACATTTAGTTACTGAAAATGTTATTAATTCAATCGATTACGTCACGTCGTTTTCCGTCAAAAACAAAGTTTCTCACGATCATGCACGTTCACGTGAGTGGTACAAAAATGTATGCCCTCTCACGGTGGGTCACGCATAACTCATCGTGATTCGGCGGGACTCACGTCATATTGACTCACGACATAATCTTGATTATTGGATATACACATTATATTTTATACAAATAAATAGAAAACAATAAAATTTACTAAAGAAAGCACCTAAAAAATAATGCAATTAGAAAATTCGCAGCGCAAGCTAAAAGGAGACACAATGCTCGGAGAACCCCGGTGCCCGGCGACTCGGCTCCAAAAAGTAATATACAGGGTGTTAATGAACGACATGTACATATTTCAGGGGGCATACACATGTGGTCAAAAATGCGTTATGTGGTCATTACAGAGTGGTAAAGTTTCAATTTATTTTCTAATTTTATATTTTCTCCGGTGTCTTTTTGAATAATTATTTCAAATTTGGTATACATCTCATGTTTGTGAATCTCTACAATAAAATGACAAAATCGTCATCCACACTACCAGGAGTGTTCCATTTTTTCATGGTTTTGATGCTTGTACCAACCACAAGTTTTTGTTTGAACGCCTTGTATGAAATTTGATATCGTATTTAAACTTCCTATATTTTTCCTCAACTTTTTGGTCTGACACGTTATTTGCGTATCTGCTATCGTTTTCAAGATATCTGAGCAAAAGAGTCACAAATACAAATAAGCTTAAAACACAAGATCAGTTATAATAATAGTAGGCTGTTGCTATTAATTTTGATCTGCGACAATTTTATACATTTTTTTATTATATTTAAACATAGTGAAACATGAAAATGATAATTTATTAATGAAGTAAAAAACTTGAAAAAAACTAAAAACATTATAAGATGCACGCATTAACCCTTCGCCTCATGGACTGTCGAACTCTCTCAAAGATGCGATGTGTATTTCGAATAGTGTTGAAGGCGTCACTTATTCCATTTTGTAATTGTTCCACTGTGTCGATGGAGTCTCGTAAAAAAGCGTCTTAAAGCGTTTTAAATGTCCCCAAAAGAAAAAATCTAGACAGTTTAAGTTTGGGAACCTAGCGGGCCATGGTTGAGGTCCTTCTCGACCTATCCAATGATTAGTGAAACATTGATTTAAAAAATTCCTGACTTTCAAACTAAATCAATTTAGTTTGAAAGTTCGCCAGCTTGAGCTGGCGCATCATCGTGCATGAACCACATTTGATTTCTTAGAAGTAGCGGCACGTCTTCTAATAGCATTGGCGATTAACGATAGTGTTGTTCATTTAGCCTTGTTGGTAAGAAAAATGGTTCTATCAAGTAATCCCCAATAATGCCGGCCCACACATTTAACGAAAACCGAACTTGATAATTAGTATCATTTACTGTGTGGGGATTCTCATCGGCCCAGAAATGGTTATTATGAACATTTCGAATGGCAGTTATAGTGAAACTTGCCTCATCACTAAATAAAATTCTACCCCCAAATAATGAATTTTCGGTCAACATGTTTACAAACCACTCACAAAAGTTTGTACGAAATTGAAAGTTGCATGGGAGTAAAGCTTGGACTCTTTGAATTTGGTAAGGATAAAGTAAGTTCTCTACCAAAAACTTGCAGACAAGTACATGAGAACTGTTAAATATTTGTGCTAATTTTCTAGTGCTTGTAGTTGAGTCATTTTCAACTTCATGAAGAACAGCTTCCTCTATTTCAGGAGTTGTTACAGTTCCTTTTGTTCCTGTTAAATGATACGATTTTTTGAAGCTTCCGGTTTCACATAGCTGATTATATACATTGGCAAATGTTCAGGCATCAGGGGTTACTCAATCTGGATATTTATCTTGATTCATTTTTTTGGCTTCACGGGAATTGCCATTCGCAAGTTCATACACAAAATGCATTTCTGTATCTTCTCGATTACTAAATTCAATCATAATTTATTTTTTTACAAAGAATTAAAAAAACATTTAGACGCTTTATACGTTAACGACGCTAACTGACGCTAAGCAAATAAGTTTATACCAATTGTCGCTGAACAAAAGCGAACAATAGAGAAGCGACAGTCTACCATTCTTTTAACAGATTTTGTCTTTTAAGCTTGTTTGTATTTGTGACCCTTTTTCTCAGATATCTTGAGAACGGTGGCAGATATGAAAATAACGTACCAGACCAAAAAGTTGAGGAAAAAAAAGTATAGAAAGTTTAAATACGATATCAAAATTCATACAGGGTGTTCAAACAAAAACTAACGGTTAGTATAAACAATAGAACCCTGAAAAAATGGGACATCCCTGGTAGTGTGGATGATGATTTTGTCATTGTATTCTAGAGATTCGGAAACATTCGGTGTATACCAAATTTGAAATAACTATTCAAAAAATACCGGAGATAACCGTAAAATTAAAAAAAAAAAATTGTAACTTTACTACTCCATAGTGACCACATGATGCATTTTTGACCATAAGTTTATTAGCACTTTTTTCCTATTTTATCGAGTACTACCGCCTCCTGAAATATGTACATGTCGTTCATTAACACCAGGAATAACAAATTTTTATTTTTTTTATGTTTAATCAAAAAATAGTTAAAAGTCTGCTGCACCAGGCGTAGGAAAAGTTCAATGCAACGTGTACCCCCATCAAACTGTTTCTGTACCCCTGGTGGTACGTGTACCACAATTTGGGAAACACTGATCTAAGCTAATCATTTCAGCTATTCTGATTGTTATTTTTTTTTTAGTTCGGTGATTGTTTACTTTCAAAGATTTATTTTTCGTTTGGTATTGTTGTAAAGTTGTTTTCCTCAAGTTTCTTATCTTCAGCTATGTTTTCTTAGTATTTCTTATATTCATCTTCATTGTGTCGTTTTAAATAAAATAATAACGGATGAGTGGAAGCTGCTTTTCCTTTTCCTTGATATTACTTGCTTGCACAATTTACAATTAGCTTTTACTTCATCAGTTCCATTAATGTTAAAATATTATAAAGCTTTACTATTTTTAATACACATTTTAAAACATTTTTAACAGCAGAGTTTTATAGAGATTTTATATAGATATACATCGTATTAAACTAAACACTAAAAGAGTGTTACAATTTTCAAATTTTTAGAGAGCAGTTGCCACAAAGCAGTTTGTAACGAAAAATAATGAATTATTCGACGGCCGAAATTCAGATATATATGGCATATGAATTGGCCGGAATTCCGGTTCCGGTGATCCGGACAAACCGCGATCCGTGCAATAAATAATCCGTGCTTATACCTAGCAATATATCAATATTGCACATTTTCCTATTACACCTTCCTGTGCATCAGTTTGAAACAATTTTAAGTCTTCCCATTTTAGCATTTTTGCTGCGTAAAGTGATATACAAAGATCAAGTTTATAAGTGTCCTAGTTGACGCCGGGAGCCCTTCAATAAGTACTTACTGTTTGGACATTTACCTGGCGATCATCACTGATTGTGACTAACATTCTTTATGAAAAAATATGTATTTATTTAAAAATTTGACTTAAGAAACCTTCTGAAAAGCAATGTTTATCATACAAATATTTTCCCCATTCATGATAATTTTTATCTGACAGTTTTTTCAATAAAATTGATAGTTTATGAGTTATAAAGGCGTCTTAATTTAAATATCTCTACTTATATTATTATTGAAATTATTCTTAATTGAGTAATATATAATCATTAGGAAACAGTAATTAAAAATAAGCAATTTAAATAATTATAGTTATTATTTTAAGGGAATTCAATTAGGACCAACTGAAGCGTCTAGATATTGGATATACTGGGTTCCTGCGCAATACATCGAAGCGATAAAAAATGCTGTTTTAGGTCCATGGACGAGCCTTTTTTGATGTCACTCAATCGGATTTTTTTATTTAAGGTTATTATTGACTTGTACATTGTCTTGAGATGATTTAAAAAGTTTTATTTCTTTTCTGATTTTAAGTATTTGTTTTTGATTTTCTTTACAAAAGAAATAAATTCGATATTACTAAAACTCCTTTTTCAATCGATCGATTTCGGCGTAAATAAAGAAATCCAAGTTTAAGTTTAACCAAGAATAGTGAGAACGAAGTAAATAATAATTTTTAAAAAAATGCTGTTCATATTTGTGATTTTGATTAGCTACAGTGTGGGGGTATTTTCTCATTTATTACTTATTGTATTCTGTTTATTGTTTAAGTGAGAGAATTCGTCGATTGTATCTAATCAATTATTAATGCTAATATTAAAAAAAACAATACGTGGATAAGTTAATTTTATATTAAATTTTCCCGTTTTCATAATCATACTTAATTTGAAGTTTTATTATTTCCGATTTTGGGTGATACTTGAAGTTTTAATGTTAACGTAAAAAAAAAGTTATTTCAAATTTGAAGTGTTTGCTTTGTTAAGCTTGATTAAGAAATTGGGCTAAATGATTTTTGTTTTGACTTTTCCTAAAACTATGCGTTATGAGTGTGATTTATACATCAACATTATTTAAATAAAAAAAGACTTATTTATATTATTTGAGATGTTTTATTTCTTGATGTATATATTTTATTTAAAAATGATATCATGACAACAGCTGTTGTTTAAGGATTGATTTCGTCGTTTTGAAGAACAGATATAAATTCAAGGCCCAGCTCACATAACTATGAGATTATTAAATTGATATGATGTGATTCAGTGAATTAAAATTTAATTGATTAGCATTTTGTAATCTAGTTTCTTGTAACCAAATAACATGGGAGATATTAATGTCCTATAAGTTTCCACAACAATCACATTTTTAATTAAATTCTTATCATCTTTGGCAACAGCAGAGCAAAAATTTCAAACAGTTCTTGTATCAATATAATTTTATTTGTATTTATTTATTTGTAACTCTGATATGATTTAATTTAAAGTTAAGGCAAGATACTTCGTGTTATAGTGGAAAACTAGGTACCCATTTAAAATCTTCAGTGACAATATTTCTTTAACAATCATTATTGAAAAATTTTCGTTACTATTAACCAGATATTGATTAAACCAGTTTAAAAATATACAGAATGTTTCTGTAAGTCATGGCACAATTTTAACTATTAACAGTAGAGTAAAAATGATGATTTAGTTCAAAATTTGTAAACCCATAAATCATTAAAACATAGGCTTTTAAAGTTGAGAAACGTTTGAACATTTTCTTAAATCGGGATCAATGCTATACAAATTATACATGATGGTGCCAATGGTTATTTATTTTTATTACATCGTAAACCCTCAAATTTTTAAGTTATTCCTAAAACATTAAAGTTCGTTTTTGAAATGTTATCATTAAAGAAAGCAAATTAGAAAAATTGTTTGAATCAATTTTGTAAGAAGGTAATCATAAAAATATGATTTTTTACGCTATATTTTCACAACCTAAATTTAAAGCATTTCATAAAATTAAAAATTTCCTTGATTAATTTTTGAAAATTGTGGAAAATCGAATCCGAAAATAATATATCTACAACTACAAAAACCATCAATATCTTGATGATTCTTGTAGTTTACAATGGAAATTGGGCACTTTTTCACAAATAAAACCATACTATTAAATCTCAATTCGTTTTGACATATCAGCTTTTGAAATCAACTAAAATTTGTAAATTTCCAATTTAAAATTGCCAATTTCCTTAATCACTTTTCTCCCACTAATCATTATTTTTACTCCAGTGTTTGTGATTAAAATCGATTTACAGGAATATCTGTATAGCTTTTTTGTAGATATAGAAAAAATTGATGATATAAATTGTTGATTTCATAAAATTTAACGATAATTCTGTTGATATATGGCACTTGAATTATTAAGCCAAAATACTTCTTGATGTAATGAATGAACAAAGTAAAGGTGCTGAAAAAGCTGAAATGGGAAGGACCCATACGACCAATTTAGTCTGAAAAAAATTAAAATATGTCCTCTCCAAAAAAAATTCGCAACAGTTGCTGGGGCATAATTAGGAAAGAATAATTAGTGAATTACAAAATTAATTGAAAATGTTAATATCAATGGAAATTAACAATATTGTATGGGTGCTCTTTTGGAAGCATTTCAAGTCTTCTAGAAGCAATATCAAGTTTTTTGTAAGCATTGTAGGTCTTCTGGAAGCAATATCATGTCCGCTAGAAGCATTATAGTCTTCTAGAAGCAGTATCAAGTCTTCTGAAAGTAAGTCATCTGAAAACTATATCAAGCTCTCTCTTGAAGCAATATTAAGTCTTCTGGAAATAGTTTAAAAATTCGTATGCTGCGGGAGATGTTCAAATCTTCTGGAAGCAATATTAAGTCTTCTTGAAGTAGTGTCAACAGTTCTGGAATCACACCAGGTCTCGTGGTAGCAATTCAAGTTTTCTGGAAACATTTAAATTTTTCCAGAGGCAATCTTCTGTAATCTTCGGCAATATCAAATCTTCTGGAGGCCTTTCAAGTTTTCTAGAAGCATTCGCAAGTCTTTTGGAAGCATGTCAAGTCTTTCAGAGGCAATATCAACTCAAGGCATTTGGCAAACATGTGTCAGATGACTTGAGAAGATCACTTGAGCGCCCACATGAAGTAAAGCATTAAAATATAAGTGCTGTATATAGAAGATGGTCAATGCAGTAAATAAGAAGTTAGCGATAAGTGTTATATTTGAATAATGCACGGTCTCAGTGAGAGTAGTGATAGGAATGGTACCATTTAACCTATTGGTGGAAGAAAGAGTCTACAGGAGAGAGTAACTGTGAAATTAAGGAAGATCTGATGAGGAAAGCTGGGACCAATATTATGGATGTGCCAAAACTATTATACCGAAGGTGAAACCATGGGTGGAGAGAAAGTGGGGGGAAGTTGATTATTTCTTCACATAGGTGATAGCGGGCCATAGTATTTTCTGAAAATACTTATACAAAATTGGAGAACATCATCTGAGGAGAGTTGGTTCCATGGGTTACTGGATTCACCAGAGCAGGTTGTTCACTACCCAAAGTTTGCTGCGGATGGGCGGTGTTGGTTTAGATGGTGTAGAGAAACTATAATCATTGGTGCTCTAATGTTAGCCGATGGAAGTACCTGGGAGGAAGTTGGAAGATATATCAGAAATATTATGAAGATCAAACAGGAAGAGGAGTAGAAAAGGGAAAGTGTAGAGATGAGTGACACTGTGTTGAGGTGGATGACAAGATCAAGCGTGGAAGAGAAGAAAGGGATGTTTCCCCCTTGACGGGTAAGAACTTCAAAAAGATGATAAACTTTTTCATTCTCACCTTGAATCAATGAAAACTACTATCATAATGAGGAGTACAGCGCTGAAGGAGGAGAGGGGAAAGTTTCCCTTCGGACGGGTGAGTTTAACTTCTAACGAAATTCAAAAAGTTGATGGTTTTCTTTCTATTCTTGACTCTAGTTGTGAGAACGAAGGGTGATACGAGTTGGATGGAATGGAGAGAAAGTGAACAGGGAGAGTGAAAATGGAGGTTGATAACTCCGAAGAAATGCCCAGAAACGGTATCTGAAATAGAGGGTTTTAGTCGGTCGAATATTCTAAGAGGGGTGTCAACTCAGGAGAAGTGAAAGTGACTCATCGATTTCCATAAGAATTTTGCGCATACGATACAAATATTATGTCCGCGCGTTGATGTGTATTAAAGTGGAATGATTTCTAGCTGTTCCGTACACTGTCAGGCGATGAGCCACTTCCACTTCTCGAACACTTCTGGATGCATATCAAGTCTTTTGGAAACACTTCAAGTCTTCTAAAAGCAGTGTCAAGTCTTCTAGAAGCATTTCAAGTCTTCCAGAGGCAATACCAAGTTTTCAGCAGGCATTTCAAGTCTTCTTGAAGCATTATCAAGTCGTCTAGAAGTATTACAAGTCTTCTGGAGCAAGCAACAACTCTTCCAAAAGCAGTATCAAGGGTTCCAGGTATAATAGCAAGTATTCTGGTAACTTTTGAAGTTCTCCTTAGATATATCAAACCTTCTTGAAGCATTTTGAGTCTTTTGGAAACATTTCAAGTCTTTTGAAATCGATGTCAAGTTATCTAGAAGCTGTGTCCAGTCATCTGGAAGCATTTCAAGTCTTTTGGAAACACTTCAAGTCTTCTAAAAGCAGTGTCAAGTCTTCTAGAAGCATTTCAAGTCTTCCAGAGGCAATACCAAGTTTTCAGCAGGCATTTCAAGTCTTCTTGAAGCATTATCAAGTCGTCTGGAAGTATTACAAGACTTCTGGAGCCAGCAACAACTCTTCTAAAAGCAGTATCACGGGTTCCAGGTATAATAGCAAGTATTCTGATAACTTTTGAAGTTTTCCTTAGATATATCAAACCTTCTTGAAGCATTTTGACCCTTCTGGAAGCACTTCAAGTCTTTTGAAAACATTTCAAGCCTTTGGGGCAGTGTCAATTATCTAGAGGCAATGTCAGCTCATCTGGAAGCATTTCAAGTTTTCTAGAGGCAATATCAATTTTTCTAGAAGTCTTTTAGACGCAGAATTAAGTCTTTTAGGGGTAGTAGTAGTTTTCTGGAAGCATTTCAAGTGTCTATAAATATTTCTGTCATTTCAGACGTAATATTAAATCTTCTAAAAGCATTTCAAGCCTTCTAGAAGCAGTATCAAGTGTTATGGAAGCATTTTAAGTTTTCGTAAAGCATTTTAAGTCTTCCAGAGGCAATACCAAATCTTCAGCAAGCATTTCAAGTCTTCTTGAAGCACTATCAAGTCGTCTGGAAGTATTACAAGTCTTCTGGAGCCAGCAACAACTCTTCTAAAAGCAGTATCAAGGGTTCCAGGTATAGTAGCAAGTATTCTGGTAGCTTTTGAAGTTTTCTGGAGATATATCAAACCTTCTTGAAGCATTTCGAGTTTTCTAGAAGCACTTCAAGTCTTTTGGAAACATTTCAAGCCTTTGGAGCAGTGTTAATTATCTAGAAGCAATGTCAGCTCATCTGCAAGCATTTCAAGTTTCCCAGAGACAATATTAATTTTTTTAGAAGTCTTTTAGAAGCAGAATTAAGTCTTCTAGGGTTAGTAGTAGTCTTCTGGAAGCATTTCAAGTGTTCTATAAATATTTCTGTCATTCCAGACGTAATATTAAGTCTTCTGAAAGCATTTCAAGCCTTCCAGAAGCAGTGTCAAGTGTTTTGGAAGCATTTTAAGTCTTCGTGAAGCATTTCAAGTCTTTTAGAAGTACTTCAAGTCTTCTGGAAGCAGTGTTGTCTTTTAAAAGCAGTATCATGTCCTCCAGCGATAGTATCAAGTCTTCTAGATGCATTCCAAGTCTTCTGGAACCAATAACAGTGTCAAGTGCTATGGAAGTATTTCAAGTCTTGTGCAAGCAGTTTCAGGTTTCCTTAAAGCACCCTCATTTCAAAACACTTGCTCTCCAAAATAAACAAAATCTAGCTTGTTTAATTATTCCCAAGCTGTATTCCATTTACACACATTATTATTTAAAAATCGTCATTAGAAACCAGCTGTTAACCAACCTAACTTACAAATACATAATTTTTTGTTATTATTAACATTGATTTAATAGTTTTGCATTAAGCATAACTACTAGCATTAATTCATCAAATTTAGCGATAATTCATTTGATGGATAACACTACTTGAATTGCCTGAATTTAAATCTTATTGTGGTTATACACTTTGTGGACACCTGTATGGAACTGATAATAATTTAAATAATTTTTCTTAAGAAGACGTTTTTTTCATTTTGTAATTATTATTATTTTACTTATATTATCTTTATAATATAAGATAATAAATCATTAAGAATATGCGGTATTCTTAATGATTTAATACTATATAATAATATACTATATAATCATTAAGAATAGGCAGTATGATAACGTGGATCTTAACCTCACTTTGACCGTTGAACCTTTTCTTTTTATCTATTAAATCATTATCACAATATACTCCTACAGTTTAACTCCTACACACCTCTCCTCCTACAGAAATATTTTAAAGCGAAAACGATGGCTTCAAGATCATTTATAAGACAATTCCAAAATCGACTATTATTCTCAAGAACTTACAGTGGATCAAATAATGCAATAAAGGTTACAATTGATAATAATAAAATAGCCACAATTACTATGGACAAAAAACCTATCAATGCTCTCACTGTGGCTTCCTTAACCGAAATCAACGATGCGTTTAAGAATTTAGAAGGAAAAGTTAAAGGTGCTATTTTAACTTCTGTTGGTAGTTTCACTTCATTTCAACACTATATCTTCTATTAACACTTTTTCTAGGCTTTACCAACCGTATTTACAGGTGGTTTAGATATAAATATAATGTATAAACCTGACAAAGAAGAAGTTAGAGCTTTATGGAATATTTTACAAGAAGTATGGGTTACCCTATTAAGCACTTCATACCCAACTGTAGCAGTAATAAATGTAAGCAAAAATGCTTCATTTTAAACATATTTAATAGCAAACATTTTTAGGGTAATTCTCCAGCTGGAGGTTGTCTCTTATCAATGTGCTGTGAATATCGTGTCATGGTAGACAACTTCATAATTGGAATGAATGAAACCAAATTAGGTTTGGTCGCACCATTTTGGGTAAGAGATGTGATGAGATGTCTTATTGGCTATCGAGAGACAGAACTTGCATTAACCTCTGGTAAATTATTCACTACAGAAGAAGCATTTAAAGTTGGATTGGTTGATGAGAAATCTACAACTAAAGAGGAGGCTTTGAGTAAAGCTGAAAAGTTTTTTGCAAGGTTTAATAATGTCAGTCCAATGGCAAGGCATCTTACTAAAAAGTCTTTACATGAAGATATCATTGCTGTAAGTAATTAAAATTAACTTATCATATTTTATGGATTTCTTTGTAGAATCTTCGCAAGAAACAAGTTCAAGATACAAATGAGTTTGTGTCATTTATTTGTCGAGACGATATACAAAAAATTGTTGAAAGTTATCTTGAAGGGCTCCAGAAGAAAAAAAATAAAAAATGATTGATTTTGAATTGTTATGTATTTTATAATAAATGTTATATTTTTGTTAAGATTTCTAAATTTTTAGTGTTAAATTTTAGTTTAACCTAAATATTATTGAATAATAAAGGTTTTCGCGGAAGAAGGAAGATAAGTACTAATAGATATATGAGTGGGTTAAGCATAGATTAGGGAGCAGTGAAAGGTTCTGCTAAGAAAGTTGGGGTGATAAAAGGTGTTGAAATTGTATGTATAGAAGCAGTTGTAAACACTAAAACTTGATGTCAATGCAAGACCCGGTTTGTTTAATAAGAAACCGAGTATGCGTATAGATCGGACTATCGATTCGGTCCATTATAAGAATGTTCGGTAATAATCGGCCGAATCGATAGTCCAATCTGTGCGTATTTTCGGTTTCGCTAATAGTGTTAGTAAACAAACCAGGTTTTTCATTGGCTTCAAGTTTTAGTGTTTACAATTGTCTCTAGGGGGTTAAGAGAAATGGATATATGGGAGATTGGAAGAGTCGCTTCAGAGCAGGCTCGGTTTCTTCCGTAAATTCTGAAACGAGGTTACACGAACAGAAAAGAGATCGAACACTTGTTGAACTGGTAAAAGAGAAGTCAAAAGTATCCTAGGGGAGGATCTGAGCAGAAGGGTTAAAGCAGAATGTAATGGAAGTGTTCTATAGAATGGAGGAAATTATCATAGATTTGGAGATCAAGATTATGGAGGGGAAGGAGAGTATGAGAAATACACGAGAAGTTGGAGTTGGAAATTTGGAAGGTGTTGGAGGAAATCAAAAGGACGATTAATCAAAAGGAAAAAACGGCTTTAGGAGTAATCACTCAGTAGGATGGTGTAGTGGGAAGGATAGAAACGGAACAATGGAAAACTTGTAGTTATTGAAGACCAGATGGGGAAGGATAAGGAGACGAAGAAGGAAGACATATAAAGGCGGAGAAGCATTTGAAAGTCTTTTGGAAGTAATTTTAAGTTATAATAATAATAAATGTCTTTTTTTCGTACCCAAAAATTATAACACAAAATAACATTAGAAAATAACTTAAATGTTACACACAGAAAAGAAAGAAATAAATAAAAAAGGTTGACAAGGGTACAAAAGGGCGAAGTGTCAAACACTGCTTAAACTTTACCAAAAAGCAAAATAAGAAAGAAGACATGAAATCAAAAAAAAACACCAACAGTAACAATTATAACAAACTTAAAAATAGAAAGCAAAAAAAGTGTCTATAACTTACCGTTTGTGTGTGACGTATTCGTCCAACTAAATAGACAATTACAAATCTAATAATATTAACACAGGTATTACATTGGGCTAACTAAAAACTGAAAGCACTTAAAATTAAAAAAAAACTAGTCTTCTTGAAGCGGTATCAAAATATCTGGAAGCATTTCAGATCTTGGAAACATTTGAAGTCTTCCAGAGGTAATATCTCTTCGTCTCGTAGAAGCAATATTAAGTATTCCAGGGGCAGTAGCAAATCTTCAAGCATTTTAAGTATTCTAGAAGCAGTGTCATGTCTTCTGGAAGAACTGCAAGTCCTCTGGAAGTATTTCATGTCTTTTGGAACCATTATAAAGCCTTCTATCAAGCTTCCAGCGACAGTACTAAGTTTTCTGGAAGCATTTGGTAGCAGTATCAGGTCTTTCAAAGGTAGTATCTAGTCTTCTGGATGCACTTCAACTATTCTAGAAGCAATATTTGTCATTAAATTTGATTATTATGGCTTCCAGGGGCTATTGCAAGTTTTCTGAAAGCAGTTCAAGTTTTCCGAAGGCAATGTCAAGTCTTCTGGACAGTATCATGCCTTCTGGAAACAGTATCATGTCTTCTGGAAGCATTACAAGACTTCTGGGAGCATTGCAAGTACTCTGGAAGTACTGCAAGTCTTTTAGAATCATTACAAGTCTTCTGGAAGTATTTGATGTCTTTTGAATCAATATCAAGTCTTCTAAAAGCAGTATCAAGTTTTCCAGCGGCAGTAGCAATTCTTTTGGAAGTAGTTTAAGTTTTCTGAAAGCATTTCACGATATTTAGAAGCAGTATAAAGTCTTCTAGAAACACTTCAAGTCATCTGGAACCAGTACAAGTTTTCTAGAAGCAATATCAAGGCTTCCCGGGGCAGTAGCAAGTCTTCTGGAAGCTCTTAAAGTATTCTAGAAACATTATCAAGTCTTCCGGAGAAAGTAGCAAGTCTTCTGGAAGCAGTTCAAGTGTTCTAGAACCAATATCATCTGTTCCAGGGGCACCAGCAAGTCTTCTGAAAACAGTTCAAGTCTTCTAGAAGTATTTCATGTTTTCCAGAGGCAATATCAAGTCTTCTGAAAGTGCAGCCTGTCTTCTAGAAGCATTGCAAGTCTTCTGGAAATATTTAATGTCTTTTGAATCCAGTATCAAGTCTTCTAGAGACGGTACCTAGTCTTCTAGATGCATTTCAATTACACTGGCAGCAATATCAAGTCTTTTAGAAGCAGTATCAAGTCTTCTAGAAACGTTTCAAGTCATCTGGAACCAAGCTTCCCAATATCAATATCTGTTCAAGTATTCTAAAAACAGTATTAAGTCTTTAGGGACAGTAATAAGTCTTCTGGAAGCAGTTCAAGTCTTCTGGAAGCATTTCAAGTCTTTTAGAACTAATATCATGTGTTCCAGAGGCAACAGCAAGTCTTCTGAAAGGCGTTCAAGTCTTTTAGCATTCCATGTCTTTCAGAGGCAATATCAAGCCTTCTGGAAGTAGCATCATACCTTCTGGAAGCATTGCAAGTCTTCGGGAACTATTTAACGTTTTTTGAAACCAATATCGAGTCTTTTAGAAGCAGTATCTAGTCTTCTAGATACATTTCAATTACTCTGGAAGGAATATCAAGTCTTTTAGAAGCAGTGTCAAATTTTTGGAAACATCTTAAGTCATCTGGGAGTACATCTTAAGTATTACGTCTTCTAGAACTAATATCAAGGCCTCCTGGGGCAATAGCAAGTCTTCTAAAAGTAGTTCATGTTTTCTAGATGCAATATCATGCTTTCCAGGGGCAGTAGCAAGTCTTCTGGAAGCAACTAAAATTTTCTAGAAGCACTTTATCTTTTGCAAAGATAATATCAAGTCTTCTGGACGAAACTATTGGAGGAGCTGAAAGGGAAGGAGGGGTATCCGAAAGTGAACGCTATATGGAAGGGAGGAGGTGATATACAAAGGGAAATAAGGTGATAGTGGAGGGTGAATCGAGAAAGGATGCGGATATGATAAGGAAAAAAAGAGAGGTAAAAGGGCGGGATGGCTCACGAGTAAAGTGTAAAGAAACCGACCTGAGGAGTATTTGGAGGAGATATGATTGGGAATGGAGTATGAGGGGATGAGGATAAAGTTAAAAGTGAGAAGCTCATAAATGCCAGTTTGTGAAAATAAGTATGAGCGTTGGGTGCTGAAAAAGCTGAATTTGGCAATGACTCAAACGATGAATGTTTTAAGACAGCTCTCAAAAAATATGAACTGGATTCGACGAAAATTCAAAATATGTACTATCTAAAAAAAAGTTGCTGCAGAGATTGAATTATGAAGAAAAAGTTCAATACTACCTCCGTTTCAAAATAAGTGCCGGATTTACAATTTATAACGAAGCATTGAAAAACCCAATTTAAGCAACGAGCAGCGACAAGGTGTCTTACAATATCTGCTGAAAATGTAAACAATAAAAAGTAGAAATATGGTGCAATTTAGCGGTGTAGTACTAAGTTTAACTTCTAAGTTTGTACGCGGACCATAAACCGAATTTGGAATACAGCAAAACAGGATTTTAATGTCGGATCTTGTATAGCTAACGTCGACTCAAAGAAATAAGGAAATTCTAGAAGAAAACGTAATACAGAGAAGGTATAAAAAAGAAAATTGCGAAAGTTCCCATAGCACCCTGTGTGATAGTGGAGGGTGAATCGAGAAAGGATGCGGATATGATAAGGAAAAAAAGAGAGGTAAAAGGGCGGGATGGCTCACGAGTAAAGTGTAAAGAAACCGACCTGAGGAGTATTTGGAGGAGATATGATTGGGAATGGAGTATGAGGGGATGAGGATAAAGTTAAAAGTGAGAAGATCATAAATGCCAGTTTGTGAAAATAAGTATGAGCGTTGGGTGCTGAAAAAGCTGAATTTGGCAATGACTCAAACGATGAATCTTTTAAGACAGCTCTCAAAAAATCTGAATTGGATTCGACGAAAATTCAAAATATGTACTATCTAAAAAAAAGTTTCTGCAGAGAATGAATTATGAAGAAAAAGTTCAATACTACCTCCGTTTCAAAATAAGTGCCGGATTTACAAATTATAACGAAGCATTGAAAAACTCAATTTAAGCAACGAGCAGCGACAAGATGTCTTACAATATCTGCTGAAAATGTAAACAATAAAAAGTAGAAATATGGTGCAATTTAGCGGTGTAGTACTAAGTTTAACTTCTAAGTTTGTACGCGGACCATAAACCGAATTTGGAATACAGCAAAACAGGATTTTAATGTCGTATCTTGTATAGCTAACGTCGACTCAAAGAAATAAGGAAATTCTAGAAGAAAACGTAATACAGAGAAGGTATAAAAAAGAAAATTGCGAAAGTTCCCATAGCAGACAGGGAACAATATTAACGAGTCATTGGGAACAGTATACAGAATTTTGAAGGTAGGAATCATAAAGAGAGCTTCAAGCACATTGAAACCTGTTTTAAGTGATGACAATAAGAAGCGTTTAGAATTTGCACTTTGTATGTTACAAGAACCTAGCCTATACATATATTCAAGAATGTGCTAGCTTTTGCGTCTGGCTGTAAGCGCCATCATGCGGTTTTTATACTACTTTGCTGTGTACAAAACCGCATGAACTTATTTGGTTACCCGATAAGTGGGCGAATAGTTCTGTGATATGCTGCGCGATGCCTGTTTGCAGCCTACAACTGACAGTTACTTGTTTATTGCAAGTGCTAATATTTTCACAGACCGTGTTGTTTACCTACATATGTGTTTTTGTAAAACAGTATTGTTGGTAAAGATCGTTGGTTGAAAAGTGGTTCGTTAAAACGAGAAAAGCCTGCAGATAGAGAGATAGTGCATTTGATGTTAAAGTTAATAAGTCAATGACTCTCGAATCGAACCTGTCAGCGTCTATTGAACAACCCCTCCATCTCCAAGATCAATGTTAAGCTGAATGGAAAAGTTAGAAAATATAATTCTGATTACTTGGAAATCGGCTTCACATTCGCTGGACCTCAGCAACAGCCTAAACCTTAATGTGTAATCTGCTACGAAACTCTATCGAATAAATGCGAAACTCCGGTGCTACCTTGAAACAAAGCAACCAGAGCACAAGAGTAAGTCATTAGATTTTTTCAAAAATAAATTAGGGGTGCTAAAAAGATCTCGTAAAACAATTATCAAACACTCTAGTGTTGCAACTTACAAAGTGGCTCAGCTTGTTGCGAAATATGGAAAAAATCACACAATCGCTGAGGAACTTATATTGCCATCAGTAATAATCCTTTGCAAGAGAATGTTAGGAGATTCAGCTGCTAAGCTAATAGGTAATGATCCGCTCTCTAATAATACTGTTAAAAGACGAAATACTGCTGTTAATATTGAAGAAACATTGCTGGCTAGACTTTCCATGAGACACACATACGCTCTACAATTGGAGGACAGCACAAGCATATCAAAAAAAATATATATTGTCGGTGTTCACACGATTTTTGTGGGAGGACCAAATCTTCGAAAATTTTCTTTTTTCGTGCGAACTACTTCATACAACAGCGGAATGTATTTTTACTGCATTAAATGATTTTCTCAATGAACGCGGCGTCACCTGGACAAAATGTGTAGGCTTATCTATGAATGTAAAAAAAGCAGTAGCCCCTGAGATGAAATGGACCCACTGTTGTATTCATTGTGAAATGTTACTAACCAAAAGATTGCCTGAACCTTTGCAAAAGGTACTTGACGAAGCGGTTAAAATTATAAACTGCATTAAAGTTCGACCTCTGTAATCCAGATTATTTTCTTTGTTGTCCAAAGAGATTGGCAGTGAGCCTTTTTATTCATACGGAAGTAAGATGGCTTTTTCGAGGTAGGATCTTCTCAAGATTTTTTGAAGTTACAAGCGAAGATCGTGTCTTCCTTTTGACACTAAATACGCATTTTTTTACTAATTTTTCTTGGCTTTGCTTAGTTGCCTACTTATCTGATGTGTTTGAATACGTTAATGTGTTAAACGTGAGTTTGCAAGAAAATAATGTTGATATGTTCAATGTTGACGATAAGATTATTGCTATGGTCAGAAAGTGTCAAATCTGGGCAGCAAGGATTGAAAACAAGTCACTTAGTAACTTCCCTACTATGAAACAATTTTTGGAGTCTTCAGAGGATAGTTTGTCTGACCAAATTAAAATCAACGTAGCCGAGCATCTGCGCAGCTTAGCCACTACTTTTAGGGAGTATATCCCAGAACCTTACCCAAACGACAGTTGGATTCGAAATCCCTTCAGTTGTCAAAGAATAGAAAACATCCAACTTCTTAAAAAATAGGCAAGATCAGCTTGTGGACTTATCTAGCTGTGGTACGATGAAAAGCATTTTTGATGATGAAAAAATTGCAGACGTCTGGGCAACAGCACGCAAAGACTACAAAGAACTTGGAGATAAAGCATTGAAAAAGAGCCTTCCATTTCCAAGCGGTGTGTTCATTTGTCGGTGTGAGCAAGCATTTTCTTCCATGTGCTTCATGAAAAACAGGTACAGGAATCGGCTCGACATGCGGTCGGATTTTAGAGTGAAAGTTTCAAGTTTGGAAAGAAGTATGTATTTCAGAAATAATGGACTCAAAAGTTAGATTCAACTTAGCTCATTAAGAACTGAAAATGAAAACAAACTGTACTAATGGACTTCCTTTGTATTCACTGCACTTTTACAAATAAATAATAACTTTTAAAAATCAGTTTTTATTATCATTTTTTTTTAATTTCTTTCTCTAATTTTCAGTTCTAACTCAGTTTTTTATAGGAGTTCATTACGGAAACACCCATATTTAAAGAAAACAGTTTTGTATTACTTTAATGCGTGTTTAGCTTTTAGCACCCTTACCTATTATCACTAAGGGAGTGGTGACAGGGGGTTACTTTTTAATTTTAGGATTAGGAATTAATGGGGGTCCTTGTCATTATAACGACTGGATGAGAGGGTCCTTGGGAAAATTTTGTTGGCAACCCCTGATATATACAAATCGGACACTTATTTTGAAACGGAGATGGTTATATATTAAAATTCATCAACAATTTTGTATGGATGCTCTTTAGGAAACATTTCAAATCTTCTGGAAGCAATACCAAGTCTTATAGAAGCAGTATCAAGTCTTTTGGACATTTACCACGTCTTCTAGATGCAAAAACGTGATTTCTGGAAGCATTTCACGTCTTCTAAAGGCAGTATCAAGTCTTCAGGAGAAAGATTTCAAGTTCAAGTTTTCTAAAAGCAGTATCAATTCTTCCAGAGACAGCAAAAAGTTTTCTGAAGCAATTCGAGATTTCAAATTCAAGTCTTCTATTCTGGTTGAATTGCAATTTAAGGCTTCTGGGAGCATTTCAAGTCGTCTGTAAGCATTATCAAGTCTTCTGCAAAAATTACATGTCTTCTGGAGGCATTTTATGTTTTATGCACCAATACAACAGAGTGCTCCGAATCCATTAAAACTTTTACGTATGGATAATTACGTATCCAGGGGACAGGAAGTATATCTTTGGAGAGAGAGGTAGGCAGGAGATGGATAAAGGAAATGATTGTGACGATAAGCCGAGGGTGGAGGAGTGTAGACATATTATATTATTGCTTTAAAAAACTGTAAACGTACAATAAACAATAAAATGTTTTATTATTATTAATTATCTTAAAAATCCATTAATTTTGTAGTAATTAAAAATATACGGTTTCGAGGCAAGTTAAAGAAATTGCTTAAAAATAATATGCAACACCAAATAATAAGCATATGTACAGATAGTTGCATATCAGCTACAGATAATAAATTATTGTGTCTTTTTGGCGTTGAGTCCAACGAGTAATCGGAGTAATCGCTAACCCTAAAATCTGTGAACATTGGACTCTGTGTTATTACTTCTTACAACTCATTCCAACCATTAATTTCTGCGTCGATTCATTAACTTTGAATTAATTAAAAGAAAAATGGCTTTAAGGTCTTTATTAAAACCATTAAGACTGAACTGGCATGCAAGTTCAAGAAACTACAGTAGTGCTAATAGTTTAGTAAGTGTAACAATAAATGATAAAAATGGAATTGCAACTGTTTCCATGGATAGAAAACCGGTGAATGGGCTCAACTATGAATTATTAAGAGATTTAAATAAAGCTTTGGAAGATCTTGAAGGGAAAGCTAAAGGTGCTATTTTAACTTCTGTTAGTATTTTTTACACTGATGATACGAACCAATTACTTTAATAATATTTTTAAGAGTTTACCCACAATCTTTTCTGCTGGCTTGGATATTACGGAAATGTATAAACCCGATAAAGAAAGAGTAAAAAATTTTTGGACTCAATTACAAGAAACTTGGATGTGTTTATTTAGTACATCCTATCCAACAGTTGCAGCAATTAATGTAATTATATAATAGAAGTAAACAAATTAAAATATTATGAATAACTTTTTAATTAATAGGGTCACTCTCCAGCTGGAGGTTGTCTTTTAGCTATGAGCTGTGAATATCGTGTAATGGTAGAAAAATACACAATAGGACTGAATGAAACCAAATTGGGAATAGTTGCACCTTTTTGGTTTATTGGAACAATGCAAAATACAATCAGCACAAGAGATGCTGAATTAGCTTTAACAGAAGGGAAGTTATTCACAACAGAAGAAGCTCTTAAAATAGGATTAGTAGATGAGACTGCTACAAATAAAGAAGATGCGTTAGCTAAAGCTGAAGGATTTTTTAAAAGATTTGCTAAAGTTAATCCAGTAGCAAGGCAATTCACCAAAACATCTTTACGGGGCCAGCTTGTGGAGGTAAGTAAAGGTTGGCAAAAAAACGGGTTTAAAACAAACAAAAAACAAAAGGCAAATATGTTGGTTTAAAGTGATTTTTTGGTTTAAACCAATTAATTTAATTTTTTTATTTTCGTTTTTAACTTTAAAAAACAATTCCTTTCTTCACTTTTTTTATTTAGTAAATAGTAAATTTCAGTATTCACTATTTTAAGGAGAATTAAAAACATATATATAAAAACCAATTTGCACATAACATTAAATAACATTTTAAAAGAAAAGTATTAGATAAGATAATATTAATTATTAAAATTAAGAACTTGACACTAGGCACAATGATTGAATATTTTAAATATAAAAGCCAGTTTAGATGCTTTTTCTGTTCCCAATATGTTTCTAAGCTTTGAATGAACCAAACTAAATGAAGAAAAAATTCTTTCTACACACGTGGACGACGATGGAGCAATGAACAATAGGTAATTATAGGAAAAACTTTGGCATTGACAATATAAATCGTAAAAAAAGCGTTAGCTCGAAACTTAAGTAATTATCAGTGACAGAATAAAACTTGATGTATATTTCCAGCTGATACAATCCAACCCGATTTTTTTTTTATTTTTTCTTTAATACCACTTGCAACTAACAAAAGAGTTGAATCTTCAATTTTTAAAACATTGGACATTTCAATAACACATTAAGCTAGAATAACCAAATTTGATATCCTTTATGAGTGTATCAATGGTATTAATTGGTATCAAGTTGAGATAAATTGATGTATTTCAAAGGGATATGATACATTATTACCTGATTTCATGAATTTAATTGTAAAATTTTTAATTCTTATTATTTAAAAAAAAATCTTTGAAAACGTTAAGCTTTAGCAGCTTTAAGAAACGTAAGGCTAAACCTGGACGTTTCTAGTTCTAGCACAATATGTGGAATTAGAAACAATTATTATTTTTCAGATCCTGCCGGTATTGATCCTTTTGGCCATCATCAGGAAACCACGTTATATGATTTTTAGGTTGGGTTGTAAACATAACAATAATTAATTTATCTTATATCTGCTTTTATGTCCTATTTGTTTATTGAATGTATTCAATTTTTCTTTGGCCTCTGTAACTGTTGCTAACTTTAAGCGCGAAATTACCAATTTTTAAATGACCAAATATCATTTAACCTGATTTCCTGATGATAGAAAAGGACCAAAAGCGTCGATACAATCATTACAATCATGATCATTACAATTACAATCATTTACGTTTAGTCATAAGTCTCAAGACCCTGAAAGACGCATAAGTCTTGATACTGCTTCCAGGAGACTTGAAATGTTTCCAGAAAATTTAAAACTGCTTCTAAATTGATACTGCTTCCAGTGGACTTGAAATATTTCCAAAAGACTTGATACTGCTTCTAGAAGGCTTTAAATACTCCCTGTAGGCTTGATACTACTTGTAAAAGACTTGAAATACTTCTAGAAGACTTGATATTGCCTTTGGAATGCTTGAAATGCTAACGAGAATATTACCTCTGGAAACTTTGATATGCTTCCAGAAGGCCTGAAATATTTTCAGAAGACAGTCATATGTCAGCTTAGTCATATGTCTCAAGACCCTGAGAGACGCATAACTCTTGATACTGCTTCCAGGAGACTTGAAATGTTTCCAGAAGATTTAGAACTGCTTCTAAATTGATACTGCTCCCAGTGGACTTGAAATATTTCCAGAAGACTTGATACTGCTTCTAGAAGGCTTTAAATACTCCCTATAGGCTTGATACTACTTGTAAAAGACTTGAAATACTTCTAGAAGAGTTGATATTGCCTTTGGAATGCTTGAAATGCTAACGAGAATATTACCTCTGGAAACTTTGATATGCTTCCAGAAGGCTTGAAATGTTTTCAGAAGACAGTCATATGTCAATTTAGTCATATGTCTCAAGACCCTGAGAGACGCATAAGTCTTCATACTGATTCCAGGAGACTTGAAATGTTTCCAGAAGATTTAGGACTGCTTCTAAATTGATACTGTTTCCAGTAGACTTGAAATATTTCTAGAAGACTTGATACTGCTTCTAGAAGGCTTTAAATACTCCCTGTAGGCTTGATACTACTTGTAAAAGACTTGAAATGCTTCTAGCAGCCTTGATATTGCTTTCAGAAGATTTGATATTGCCTCTGGAAGACTTGAAATGCTTCCAAAACGCTTGCTACTGCTTCTAAAAGGCTTATTGCTGTTTCTAAAAGCCTTGATATTGACTTGAAATTCTTCCAGAAGATTTGATATTACCTCTGAAAGACTTAAGATGCTAACAGAGGACTTGATACTGCTTCTAGAAGCCTTGTTATTGTTTCTGAAAGAATTAAAGTTACCTCTAGAAGCTTGAAATGCTCCTAGAACACTTGACATTGCTTCCAAATGACTTGAATTGTTTTCAAAAGTCTTGAAATGCTTCCAGAAAACTCAACACTGCTACTGGAAGGCTTGAAACTGCATTCAATAGATTTGAAATGCTTCCAGACAACTTGAGCTACTTCTAAAAGCCTTAAAATATATTGAGGAGACTTACAATGTTTAAAGAAGATTTGATACTAGGTTCTAGCAGTCTTGCACTGCTTTCAGAAGAGTTGATATTCGCTCTGAACATGATACTACATTTTACATCTGGAAAACTTGAAATGTTTCCAGTAAAATCTTGACGTAAGTTCTTCAAATAAATCATCTTCTTTTATTGTCCAAAGCGTGAATCATCAATGCAATTAACTGCAATGTTATACCTATCGGTAACTTTTTTTTGGTAATGGTTTTATCTCAATTGAAGATGGCGATTGGTGTGTAGTCGTCTTTAGAGAGCTCTTCTTAAAAGGTTTTATCGGTGACCTGAGTGTATTTTTCGCATTTGTTCGGTGGATCCTTCGTTGATTTTTTGTGACAATCAAGATGCCTGTGTTTGAGAATTGTCAAATAAGGGAAATTAAGGCAATTTTTAAACAAACATTACAAGAGTGTTTAATGGATACCGAGTTTCAAGAACAGGTATGGGAAAAGGTGGTCACCTTTTCCCATACCTGCACGAGTTGCCTGCACGAGTGCACGAGTTGAGACCGGTTTTGTTAAGTTTATTGAGAGCCAACAACAACAAATCGACAAAAAGATCTTGATCGATTGGAACAATATGGTCGTCGATCAAATATTCGAATTTTTGGGATTCCTGAAGCAAAAGATGAAGATATCTATTGTAAGGTTAGGGATATTTTTAAAGAAAATCTACAACTGAATCTTCCGGATGATGCTATTGAAATTGCTCAGCGGATTGGTAAAATTGGAAAATTCCCAAGGGGAATTATAATAAAATTCTCGCGAATTGGTTTTAAGCATACTGTTTTTAACGGTAAGAAGAAATTGAAAGCTACAAAAATTTTAATCACCGAGGATCTTACTGCGACGCGGTACAGTCTCCTTAAAACAACTAGAGAAAGGCTGGTTGGTGGACGCATTTGGACTTTTCAAGGGATAATATATTATTCGAATGGAAATGGTAAAATTAGGGTAGGAGATTTAGAGGACCTAAATAGGTTAACTGGGAGCACAGCTAACGCCCCAGTCGAGAGCTGCACTGGAGTGGTGACGCGGGGAAGGGCGAAATGATCTTGTTTGAGTTCTATTCTGATCTTCGTTTATTTACTTTTTTTTGTTATTATTTCGAATTTCCTCGTTTATTTTTTTTATATACATAATTATGTTATTATTTAATTTCATATACATTCTTTTTTACATTTTTCATAATTGTGTCTACTAATTAAGTTTTCTTAATATTACACTCATTTCACAATTATTTTATATATCCTTGATTTATTTTTGATAAGGAGCTCTCGCTTGACTCTTGTCAAATTTGTAAAACTCGAATTTGTTAAATTTCAGTTCACATTCTTTTCTCTTCTTTTACTTTCTTACTTCTTGCTATGTCTCTTCTTTCTTTTCTTGTTCTTGTGGTCTTGCTGTTAAATGAGGATCGGCCATTTGAATGTTAGGTCGTTGCCAGCTCACTTCGCTGCTGTTAGGGATCTAGTTGTTGAGGAGGCTTTTGATATATTTACTTGTACCGAAACATGGTTGTATCCTCGTGATGATCTTTCCATTTTTTCTATTGATGGATATGCTCACTACTTTGTTGGTCGTACGGGTCGTGTGAGGGGAGGAGTGGGTGTCTACGTCCGTAACGCGTATAAATTTGAGGTAATTGTTGAAGAAATGTTAAGCTTTATTGAGCAGTTATGGATTCGTCTCCAGTTTGGTAGTTCTACCGTTATAATCGGTACCGTATATAGACCGGGTCCGCAAGCGGATCTTTTCTTCAATAGCTTGGATAGCACTCTGTCTACCGTTTTCCCTCTCGCAGGTGATATTGTCTGTGTTGGTGACTTCAATATTGACGCGCACAACCACTCCGGAATATATTACACTCACTATTTGCCTCTCCTTGAATCTTTTGGACTTACTCAAATAATAGATTCTCCCACTCGCATTACTCCTACGACTTCTAGCTTAATTGACCATATAATTGTTCCTGTCGATACTCACATTGATGACAAGGGCCCTTATATTTGTTAAATTTGATTTTTCTAAGTCTCAAGATCAACCACCTCGTTCTATTCGTTATAGAGATTTTAATCATTTTTGTCTTGCTGATTTTGAGCGAGACTTGGCTGCTACTCCGTGGGCTGATATCTTATATTTGGATTATATTGATGATAAGGTTTCACTCTTCAACTACTACATGTTACTTCTCTTCGATTTACATGCACCTGTTAAAGTTATTTCATCCAGGCGAGGATACCGTCCTTGGGTGACTGATAATCTTAAATTCCTGATGAAATATAGGGATGAGGCTTATCTAAAATTTAAAAAATCCAAACTTCCTGCGGACTCTTCGTACTATAAAGAGTTACGTAATTTTACAAATTCTTGTATTCAGAGAGAGAAAGGGGCATATATAGAGTCCGTTTTGAACTCTAATAACAGTCGTGAACTGTGGAAGTCTTTTAATAGGATGGGCATCATTAAATCTAAATAGCGGTCAGTACCAGTAGCTTTATCCGATGTTGAAGCTATATATATTTCTTTTTCGTCTTCACAAGTTGATTCTTCCGGCGATCCTGATGTCATTTCTCATTTTCTCTCCAATGCCCACCCGTCTGTCAGCAGTGAATTTGTCTTTTCTCTTTCCACTGAGGAGGAGATTGGTGAAATTTTACTGTTTTTTAAAACTGCTGCTATTGGGTCTGATGGCATCGGTATTAAAATGTTAACTATGTGCTACCCTTTTATTGTACCCTACTTGTGTCACATTATCAATGTTTGCTTGGAGTATGCTGTGTTTCCTTCCGCTTGGAAGACTGCCCTTGTTATGCCTCTTCCTAAAACCAGCAACCCTGCTAGTTACAGTGACCTTAGACCTATTAGCATTCTCTCGGTTCTCTCCAAAGTTCTGAAGAAAATCATCAATTTACGTCTCCGCAGTCATTTAGATACGTTTAAGATTCTACCATGCACTCAATCTGGTTTCAGATCCGGTTTCAGTTGTAGCACAGCACTTTTAGAAGTTTGCGATAACATTATCCGGAAAATTGATCGCAAATCTGCTTCTGTTCTTGTTCTACTTGACTTTTCAAAAGCTTTTGACACTGTGCATCAAGAGATACTTCTTGCCATTCTTCATTACATTGGATGTTCTCGCAATGTGTGTTCTTTCTTTAAGCACTATTTACGTAATCGCAAGTAGATTGTCACACTCAATGGCCTGCAATCAGTGGAAGCATCCGTTACGTCTGGGGTGCCTCAGGGATCGGTTCTTGGTCCTTTACTTTATTTAATTTATACTTTTAATCTAACCGATGTTCTAAGGCACTGCTCTGTGCATATGTACGCCGACGACACGCAACTGTATTTTTCTTTTACTCCAGATCAATTTTGCGTTGCTCAGGAATGTATTAACGACGATTTGCAAAGGTTAATCACTCGTGCGTCTCAGCTATGTTTAAATATTAATGCTAAGAAATCTTCCGTTATGCTGTTTGGGTGTCCATCCTTCCGTGATTCTATGCGAGAGTCTCTATCTATTAAGATTGGTGATGTTTCACTTAACATTACTGAAGAGGCTTAGGAATCTACGTATTGTTATAGATTCTTCTTTTAGATTTCGATCTCATGTTTCAAACCTTATTCGTAGTGCTTACTCTACCTTTCGACTCCTTTACAGTTATCGTTGTTTACTTAATTTACGTTTAAATATACAGTTATGTGAATCTTTGGTTTTGTCTCTCTTTAATTTCGGTGATGTCTTATACGGCTCTTGTATACATAACTTTACTTCTCTCTAAATGGCTTAATATGGCGAATTCGGAGGTCTCTACACGCTGCTTGTCTCTTTCACCGAGTCATTTTATATAAAACCCCTCCTTATTTATGGAACAAAATTTGCTTTCGCTGTGATGTTCATAATTCAACATTCGTCCTCACCGTACTGAACTTTTTAAAAGGTCCTTTTCGTATTCTGTTTGCAAAGTTTTCAACAGCATCCCAGAGCAAATTAAGCAGCGGAGTGAGCAATCCTTTAGATCGGCTTACAGGTCTCATTTGCTTCAGCAGCAGCGCCAATAGACTCTTATCTTTTTTCTGTTCTTTTTTTGTTTTCTTTCTTTCTCTTTCCTTCTTTTCTTGTACATGTTTCTCTTATGTTGCTTTCCTTCCTTTTTGTTGTTTTTCTCTTTCTTTTCTCTTCTCTTTCGTCTCGTAAGTCTTCTTAGATCATTGTCATTGTTGTTATAAATTAATTCTTAATTTTGTTATTTTGGGGTTGATGAAAAACAGTTATTCCAGGTTTCCTTTGGAAAGATACAATATTGGTTGTTTTCTTTGCTAGTAATAGTAATCGAAGTTTTGTATTATAATGTTCTGTAATTATGTCTTTTCCAATAAATATTATTATCTTGTGTGACATCACAGAGTTCTTTTTTAAGTTTTTCCTTCAAATACATGTAATACATTGCCACTTGTATTTCCTTCAAATACAAGTGGCTTATTATTATTATCTTATCACGTGTTACAGAAATTGTCTGGAATATAGCAATCATATCTTCGACATTTTTATCCACCACAAAATTATCGACTATTCTCTGCACATTACAATAAACTATTTCAACAAGTTTCATATATAGTTTCTACATGTATATGTAGAACATTTGCTAAATGGTTATTTTAAAAATACTTAGGTAATGATTACAAGAACATGTTCCGTAACAAATGCGGAAATTGACAGTCGTGGTTAAAAACGTTCAAAATGTGACCTGAACAACCACGTGTTATTGTTATTAAATTTAACTGATCAGAATTTTTAATAATTACCGTATTTGGGCAACGTTGTTAGCATTACCAATCATAACCGAATGTAGATAAGACGTGAGATTTCTGCCAAGTATTCAGATGTGTGTGAATTTCTCGATGTATCAAATGTGTCTATTTGATATGTTTCATCTATTACAATTGTTACGTACATAATGGTTGATCAACCAACAATTCCTGAAAATCAGTTTTATTTTGTAATATTTCTCAGCACTTGCGTTTATTTTCCACATAAACTGCTTCTAACAAAATACTTCCAATTGCTCTTCTACTTGGAGGATTGTACCCAGTACTTAGTTGATGTATCAACTGCTTAATCTGTGGATATTATATTATATTGGTAGCATAAACAGTTCGAGCTACTTGGAGATCTAATGAATCTTTTTCATCTAATGTAGTTTTTAAAACAAATACGTATATGTAATGAAAATGAACAACATGGCGCTCTTTTTGTATATTGTGTGTATCTATATTGAGAATGTTTGGAAGGAATGTGGCAACGAGGAAGATTATGTTTGAAGGTGTGGTTAGCAGTGTAATGATGTATGAGGTAGAGGTACGGGGATAAAGGGAGCAGGGAATGCTATGATATTGAAGATAGGTACTTGGGGTGGCAAGAGAAACACCGAATATATATAGTGATGGAAGAGGTAACGGTAGATAGACGAAAAGTGGGTAGGGAGATGTGGAGGGAGTTGAGAGATAAGGACCGAGATGTCTAGAAACAGGAAAGAAGGACACAAATAAAAGAGGGAAGGTATAACGAAAGCTATACGGAGGGAAACGAGGAGAGAGCTAATAGATACTGGATGACCGATAAGGTGAGGTGGTGTAGGCTGTGCTGGGAGCAATTGGAAGCATTGGAACAGATGTTAGATGATTGCAGTGAGTTGAGGGGGGAGGAGATAGAGCGAGAACGGATCTTGGGGGAGGGGGAAGAGGGAAAACGATGGATGAGAAGGGTGGTGAGGGTGAGGAGACAAAAAGCGGCTAGGGGCATGGACTAATATGGTAGGAGGTGATTGGGCCGAGTTGTGGAGGGTGTGAAAATTGAGAAAGAGGTAGAGGGGGTAAATAATATCTCAATGAGGGAAAATATTGTAGACAAATAATTGTATGCAATAAAACAGAATTGTGAAAGGTTTGATCTGTAATAAGGTTGCCATTTTCAATTAGTGTTTTAAATTTCAATGTACTATTGTTTTCAATTCTTTTCTTATTTTGTATTGAGATTGCTACTGCTGCTATGAGGCTGGAAAAGCATGCCAGTTCAGAAGAACTGGCATGCTTTTGGAAGACTCGATACTGCAGAGCACTTGATGTTGCTTCTAGAACGCTTGATATTGCTTCTAGAACACTTGATATTGCTGCCAGAAGACTTGATATTGCCTCTGGAACACTTAATATTGGAATCTAGAAAATTTGAAATGTTCCCAGAAGACTTGATATTGTCTCTGAAAGAATTGAAATGGTTGCAGAAATCTTCATACTACTTCTGCAGGATTTAAAATGCTTCCAGAATACTTTATGTTGCTCTGGAAGACTTTACGCTTCCAGAAGAATTGATATCTTTACAGAATACTTGGAATCTTTCCAGAAGACTTGATATTGCCTCTGAAAGACTTGAAATGTCTCTAAAATTCATTCTGCTTTTAGAAGATTTAAAATGATTCCAGAAGACTTGATAGTGCTTTTAGAAGACTTAATATTGCTTCCAGAAACCTGAAATTCTTTCACAAGACTTGATATTACCTGTGAAATTCTTGAAATATCGATAGAATATTGCCCTTGTAAGACCTGAAAAAAGTCTCAAAGTTGCCTCTGGCAAATTTGACACAGAATCCAAAAGACGTGAAATGCATTGAGAAAACTTGATAGTGCCTCTGAAAGAATTGAAATAGTCGCAGATAACTTCTTTAGGACTTAAAATGCTACCAGAATACTTGATATTGAATACTATTCCAGGATACTTGAAATACTTCCAGAAGACTTGATATTGCCTCTGAAAGACTTGAAATATCTCTAGAAGACTTAATATTGCTTTTGGAGGACCTGAAATGCTTCCAAAATACTTTACGTTGCCTCTCGAAAACTGGAAATCCTTCCAGAAGGCTTCACCATTGCTTTTAGAAGATTTAAAATGTTTCCAGAAGATTTGATATTGTTTATAGAAGACTTGATATGGCTTCTAGAAGACCTGAAATTTTTTGAGAGCAGATTTCGTCTGTATTGAAGTCATCATTTTCAACTACTTTTTTACACTTTTTTTTAATGTACTACTGAGCTTATTCTTCCCAATTCGGAGAGCACATTTTTTTTATTTTTTCAGACCTTTTCAGAATCAATTTATAGTTTGAGTCTTTTTCCATTTCATTTTGTTGTTTCAGCATCCATACTATATGCCCCATATAATTTAGAGATTTCTCCAAATTCGTCAAGTAATAATAAAAATTATTAACAAAAATATAAAGAAAAATTATAAAAAAAAGAAAATTAATCTTTATTGTTTAAAGCAGCCATGTCCAACCCAAATTACTCTTCGGGCCAAAATTTAGGAATGTACAATTTAGGAATGTACAATCACTGGGCCGCCACCCACCTGAACAAGAAAATTTCAATTCTAGCGCACCCTCGCGCTCAAATGAGATACGTATACACAAACTAGCATGTACACAGATATACACAATAATATATAGGTATTTCAGTAAATTACAACAGATATTTAATGTGAAACTTGTTTATTTATTTTATTTGAAATTTTTTTAATATCAACTTCTAATTTTGTTGTGGCACAACGTAACTGATTCGTCAAATTTGCGTCGGTGAGCCTGTTACGGTCTTTGGTTTTGACTAATTTTAATCTAGAAAAAAATGACTCACAGAGATATGCTGTGCCGTTTGTTGCCACAATACACTTAGCAAATTTTTTCAAATTAGGAAATTTATCTTCCTGGATATATTTTCCATAAAAGTCGGCTATATTGATGTCCTCAAACCTTAATTTCATTTCTGAGTTGGACTGCAGATCGATAAGTTCCAGTTGTAAATAACCTGGAGCTGAATTCGCATCAATATTAAATGGACAATTAAAAATATTGAACATTTGTTCAAATTTTTCTAGGTAGGCAAATCTTTTTTCAAATTCCTCAAGCAAACCTTTAATATTATGCGAATATTCGGAAATGGGTTTATTTTCCATTTCGAAATCATTTAAGTGAGGGAAATGGGTGGCATTATTCGATTTCAATTGATTTTGAAAATATTTTAATTTAGCAATGAATGTCTTTATGTCTTGATAGCAATTCGTAATTAATTTATTTTCTCCTTGAAGATTCTGATTTAGTTCATTTAATTTAGTTGTAATATCTATTAAGAAACACAAATCCAACAACCATTTTTCATCGTATAATTGTGGAACATCTTCACCGTTCTCATTCATGAAAATTCTAATTTCTTCCCTGAGGTTCCAAAATCTTAATAAACATTTTCCACGACTCAACCATCGTATTTTGGCGTAATATATTAGGTCACAGTACTCGGACTCCAGTTCGCAAAGGTATTCTTGAAACTGGCTGTGTTTTAATGAATTATTTTTTATTTTGTTAATAATATTAATGACAACTGACATCACGTGAGACATATTTAATGACTGAGCACATAGATTTTCTATATGTAAAAAACAATGACTAATAAATAAATCCAAAAATGATGTATTTTGTCCCAAGCTTTCAATATGTTTGCAAATTAAAGTAACTGCTCCTATGTTTTTTCCTATCATTGATGGTGCTCCATCGGTTGTAATACCAATAAGTTTTTTTAAATCTAATTGTCGATCTTCCGCGCTTTTTAGAACAGCATCTTTAATATCTTTGCCCGTTGTTGTATCCTTCAGACTCACAAGATCAAGGAGTTCTTCTGTTACTTTCAGCTTATTATCAACTCCGCGAATAAATATAGCAAGTTGTGATGTATCCTTGATATCGGTTGTTTCATCCAAAGCTAATGAGTAGTACACAAATTGTTTGGTATGTTCATTGAGGTTTAGGGAAATTTCATTGGAAATATCATCAACTCTACGTGCAACAGTTTGATGAGACAGACTTATTTGTTTATAAATATGAACTTTTTCCGGGCTAATATCTTCAGCTGCAGCAATTAAACTTTCTTTGATGTATTCTCCATCCGAGAAAGGTTTAATTTTCTTAGCAATAATTTGAGAAATTTTTAAACTTGTACTGGCAATGTCTTTTGATTGTTGATTTTGTTTTTGAAACACATTTTGTTGAGACTTTAAGTTAGCTTTAAGTAAGTGTAATTTGGCCTTGCGTTTACCACCAGAAAGTTCCGTATGTTTTTCATAATGTCTTCGTATGTTATAAGTTTTAGCAGTAATCGTTTCACGACAAACTAAGCATACAGCATTATTTTTTACTTACAAGAAAAAGTAGTCACCTTCAGAATTATTTTTAAATTGTCTGTTTTCATCTTCTAGTTTTCTTTTCTTCCTACCCGACATCGCACGTCAATATTATGGACAATTTTATTTATTCTGGTATAATTAAAGAAACGAATAAATTTTTGTAGGACTGCAAATTAAAATAAAATATTACTTACTTTTATTTTCACAACCTTTTTAAAACAATAAGTTTATCAACTCTGTCATTATTCAACTCTCTACGAAGAACTCGCATAAACTGAAGGGACTAGAAAATTTTATGATTCAATCCACTTTTGAGCGAAACGGGAATACCCGACAAAACGGACAAATTCGCAGTTACGTATCTCCGAATCTACGTAAGTCGGGTTTACGTAGGTCGGGGTATTTACTGTATTCGTAAACGCCATACATCGGGATTCGCTATTGTGCAAATTATTTTTTTAACATCGTCATTGCCGCCACCTCGGCGGCGGTGTCAAGAATATTAAGATGAAAGGTTGTCCCAATATATTAAGCTATGTGTTTACCAAATTTGGTGAAATTCGGCCAAGGAATAACTGAGTAAAATCGGTATATAGGTACCCACATACATACAAGATTCCATTTTTATATATTAAGATATAGGAATTTTATAAAACGTCATTCGACCAAGTAATAAAAATTATTTGTATTATCGATTATTAAAATTTAAATATTAATTTGTGCGATTTCCTTTTTTTGTTATCGGGCTGCACAAAAATCGCAGGCGGCCCGTGGGCCGACAGTTGGACATGGCTGGTTTAAAGATAATTAATAAAGACTTGCCAATGTCTTAAAACCAACATACAGATTAATTTTGTAGTATCATTATAAAAACAAACCGTTTTTATTGCAATGCTATAAGTCCACATAAATTGTAGAAGTAAATAATATTCTTATAAATAATTGAAAAAAAATCTAAGTTAAAATATAATGTAGGCTTAAACCTTTATTTAAATTTAGTGACTTAAACCCAACCCAACCCAACCCAACCCAACCCAACCTGCTAACCCTAGTAAAACTCTTAAAAACTGTATTTAAAATAAATTTTAACTTTTTTTCAGAAACTCCGCGATGAACAAAAAGCTGACTTAGAAAAGTTTTTGTTTTACGTCTTCCAACCAAAAGTACAAGAAGGGTTAGAAAAATATATGCAAGCGCTTAAAAAGAAATAAAACAAAAAAGTTTGTTTATTACACACTTTATATTAATTTTATTAGTGTTATAAACAAAAATATTTTTTTATAATTTCCCCATCACATTTTTGCCACTCCTATTAACTCAAAGCTGCCGTTATATCAGGATCAACTGGCGGTCCCACTTCCAAAGCAGCCAATTGATCAAATTCTTCTCTTTGTTTATCTAGGTAATGATTAATTTCGAGCACTTTTGTTCTATTCCTTATTACTTCATCCCTAAAATCGAAATTGTTGTTAAATAAAGAATGTTGAATTTGTATTTGCGTTTATTTATTAACTTACTTTGCAAGATTACTTACTAATCCGTTTAACCAATTTTTAGCCCTATTCACCAAGCGATCTTCTCGATTATCAATTGCCAGAAGATGCATATCATGTGAAGCACCCAAACTATTCGTTAATATATCTTTGTCGGACATCAACTGTATATAAATTGGATCGAAATGAATCTTATATATTAATCAATAAATCGTTACATACCGCTTTTAGTTCTTTAGGCATGATAAAATCGGGTGTCAAACTCGCCATTGTCATATATCGTTGAGCGCAGTCGTTAATATTTTCGGTATAAGTTTGTTCGGCAGCTCTCATTTGAGCAAAGACTCCTTGAGCGTATTCAATAAAAGTATTTATCATCTCAGTTAAAGCTTGTTCAAAAATTTGATTGACATCTTCAAGTTGCTCATAAACGACCATCTCCAAGCCCATTAACGTCTTCCAAGTTTCGTGGATTAACAAAGAATATTCTTCGCCGTAATCGAAAACTTTTTGATTATAATCGGCGATCGTTAATTCTCGATTATCAACGTCCTCTTGAAGTTTTTTTATGGTTGAGAAAATCGCGTTCTTTTTAATTATAAACTGCTCCATTTGATCCTACATTTTAAATGTAAATTAAATGTAAATTTAGGTATATCAATAAATATACAATGCTATCTTGTTGGCTTCTTTTCTTAGCAGCATTAACATTTTTCATAAAATTTTCGACCTCTTTATGGCGTATTTTGTATTGTTCTTGGCCGAAATTAAATATTTGAAGACAATAAGTCAGGAAAACGGCTTCAAGTTCGCTATAAAACTCTTTTGGATCGTCACCGATTTTCATTAAGGCTTGCAGATCAACGTCTTCTTCAAACATTTGGTCAAATAAATGGTTACTACCCAAAAATTCAATGAAACTGTCCGCATATAGCTCAGCTTCGGCATTTTCAGCTGCAATCTTATCATCGATTTCTTTCTGCTTTGCTTCTACTTCTTCAATTTCTGCTAAAAGGCTACTATAATTAAAAATAAATTTATATTAATAAAATAAGTTGAATAAACTTTTATAGTATACAAGTGTATTTAAATGGCGTTCTCTAACTGGGAAGGTGATTCTTAAGCAAATTTGAAGGGTGCTTTTTATTAGAAAATTTTCCGCTATTTTTGGAAAGGCTTACCTCTTTAGGGGAGTCGAAATCGCTCATAGTTCTTTCACTTCCCGAAGTTTAGAAACTTTTGAAGTTTAAAAAAAAAACAAAAAGCATTGTTGAAAACTTTGTTGGTTGTTTAGAAGTTTTATCTGGATTGAAGTAATAATTTGCAATTAGCTTTTTAACACGTATTTTGAATTGAAATTTAATACTGCATTTGCGACATTTAATACAGCTTCCAGAAGTCCTGATATGCTTCTAAACCACTTGATACTTGTTCTAGATGACTTTATACGATTTCTAAATGAAATGCTTCCAGAAGTCTGGTCTTCTAACAGACTTAACACTGCCAATGGAAGACTTAATACTGCTTCTAGAAGACTTGACACTGCTAATGAAAGACTTAATACTCCTTCTAGAAGACTTGACATACTTCCAGAAGACTTACAAAACCTTCAGAAGACTTGCAATGGTTGCAGAAGACTTAATACTGCTTCTAGAATATTTGAAATGTTTCCAGAGATTCTGATATTGGCTCTGAAAGAATTGAAATGACTGCAGAAAAATTGATAGTATTTCTAGAATTCCTGGAATACTTCCAGAACATTTGATACTGCTTCCAGAAGACTAGACATTGCTTGCAGAACACTTGAAATTCTTTTAGATGACTTCATATTGCCCCTGAAAGACTTTAAATAGTTGTAAAAGACTTGATACTGCTTTTAGAAGACTTGAAATACTTCCAGAAAGTTTGAAATGTTTTCAGAGGACTTGAAATACTTCCAGAAGACTTGCAATACTTTCGGAAGATTTGCATTGCTTCCAGAAGACTTAAAATATTACCAGAAGTTTTGATATTGGCTTTGAAAGAATTGATATGGCAGCAGAAAAGTTGATATTACTTCTAGAATTCCTAAAATGCTTCTAGAATACTTGAAATAGTTTTAAAAGACTTCATATTGCCTCTGAAAGACTTGAAACAGTTGTAGAAGACTTGATACTGCTTCTAGAAGACTTGAAATACTTCCAAAACACTTACAATACTGTCAGAAGACTTGCAATGCTTCCAAAAAACTTGATATTGCTTCCAGAAGACTTGAAATACATCCAGAAGACTTGAAATGCTTTTAGAAGACTTCATATTGCCTCTGAAAGACTTGAAATAGTTGTAGAAGACTTGATACCGCTTCTAGAAGACTTGAAATGTTTCTAGAAAATAAATGAATGAATAAATGAAAAGAAATGTTTTCAGAAGATTTGAAATACTTTCTGAAGACTTATAATGCTTGAAGAAAACTTGCTGCTACTTTTAGAAGACTTGAAATTCTTCCGGGAGATTTGATATTGGCTCTGAAAGAATTGAAATGATTGCAGAAAAGTTGATACTACTTCTAGAATTCCTGAAATGCTTCCAGAACATTTGATACTGGCAATGGAAGACTTGATACTGCTTTTGGAAGACTTGATATTGCTTCCAGAAATACTTCCAGAATATTGAAATACTTCCAGAAGACCTGAAATATTTCTAGAAGACTTGCAAATGTTTCCAGAAGTTTTCATACGGGCTCTGAAAGAGTTGATATGGCTGCAGAAATGTTGATACTGCTTCTAGAAATACTTGAAATATAATCAGAAGACTTTATATTGCTTCCAGAAATCTTGATACTGCTTGTAAAACTGCTGGCAGAAGACATTTTTATTGCAAAGGGCAAGAAACTTAATAACAGTCTATTTTGCCTCCAAAATATCGAAATGTTACCACGTTTCGGTGAAAAATAGTATATCAAAAATACTTTCCAATATTACAGTATAATAATTGTGGGTTTTAGTACGCAATCCTCTAGTATTTTGATAAAATAAGTGCATCAACAATTTAGTAGTGGTGCTGTTGGGTAAATCTAGTTTAAAATAGAAGAATTAGAAACGCAATTTCTATTGACAATAGTCGATACTCCCCTATCATATTTTATATATAAATTAGATTCGCCATAAGTCATTCTATTATTCAAATCAGATTTTACTGCCCTATATCGTTATATAGGGTAAAATCTGATCTATATAACGATCATTCTACATTGATATTCTACCAGATGAGATAGAAATGTTGCCCGACTTGTAATTATCAAGTGGCTTTAGTTTTTTACTATTCTTGGTTATCAAGGAAACGGATAATTAACTCAACGCACTATACCAATTTTGGGTTGGATATCGCCGAACAAATATTGAGTAGTATCAAGTTTCCTAATAATAAAACTCGTGATTCGGACAACGGCACACCGTCCAGAAGATGTAAAGTATGTTCTAAATGTCGTAAACGAAGCGAAACAACGTGGAAATGCAAATCACGTTTTGTTGCTTTACATGTACTAGACTGCTTCGAAATATACCACTGCGTTTAGGATTTTAATGTAATTGTTTATATTTGAATAAATCTCACTTCCTATTGTATCATATAAATTATCATATTTTTTTTTGTTTTTTTTTTCTATCATGCACCGATATGAAGTATTTTCTTTTCAGACAGGGCAACCTATTCTGAGGTACTTATTGATGCCACACCGTCCAAAGTTTTTGTTAGTGAGGCATTAATGTTACTAAACGTGTTAATTTTCCGGTAAAGGGGTTAAAATGTCTCGTGAGGAAAAACAAAGAATGTCCTTATATAAATCTGTCTGCCACAGATTTATATACATTTACATAGGCGACGGATACATGGGTGCCCATGTATCCGGCACCTATGAATCATCATGCTTTCGTTTTATTGTTTCGACTTGAAAAAAATTTCCGGCCAAGCTCAGAGGAAAAAACCTGAAGAGGGGCGAAGAATACAACAGTAAAAGACGATAGAAGAGGGACGGAGACGGTTTCTTCTCATCCAGCTACGAAATGTAATAGTGAACAAAAAAAAGCTAATGTCTTCCTATGTTATCTGGGATTGCAAAAGAAGACTATCTACAATAGTCACCATTGCAGATGCATGTATTAAAGTGGAGTGCATGAAAGTGTAAAATAAACCATCCAAAGAGAGATGTAACGTTCGAACCGAAAGAAATTGAAAACAAAGTGCCCAAGCCCAAAAGATGCGAGATGTAATAATATTCAGGATGAGGTTAAAGCGCGTGCTGAAACCCCGAAGATATGCTCTGAAGAATTATTCCAGGAAGTGTGTGGGTTGATTTGGGTTGTTATGAGAAATATCTTATTTTTGGAGTTAAAATTAAAACTCAACAAGAAGCATGCAACATATTTAATGTTGAGTATCCAGCCCGATCTAGTAGTCAATTAACGGTCAGTAAAAATGAAAAAAAAATTAAAGAAACTAGACGTGTGAAACATTTTGCATAAGAAGAAGGTTCTAAAATTAACGAAAACGCCAAACAAAATGTTTTACAAACCGTAGAATACGAAGTTCGACTACTGTATGAACCAAACGCAGGAGATTAAGAAAAAATAAATCTAGAAGCAGGCATAATTCAAAATAAAGCCATAGGCCCCTTTTTCTTTGATGGTACCTTAAATGGAGAAAGATATTTAACCCTTCTGGGAAATCAACTGATCTATTCTTATAGAAATGTTTCCTAGTAATAACGACCCTAGCTTTTTGGATGATAATATTTGGTTTCAGCAGAATGGTGCCCCTCTTCACTTCTCTTGTTTGCTAAGACCGGCCAGTTCTTTGCTTACTATTATTGTCGGGCTGTGAGGAGGAAAACTACATTAGCTCTAAACCCCTTCAGCGGTTCAGGGCAAATATAAGTCCTCAATGAACCTTAAAGTTGCTTCAAGTTCCCATTGTTTCTCTGTCTGTCAAGAGAGATTTACCGAAAATTTTGTGTCTTAAGCAGCCGCTGGCTACGCATTTGCACAATGTCTGTTCAACTGCTTCTGACTTATCGTTGCAAAGATGACAACTTTGATCCTCGGCTTGCTCACCATGGAAAAGATGATATTTGTGTATGGTAGATTAGGAAGCCTGAGAGCGTCCTTAGATCCCCTTTGCTGAGGAATGAAACCTCTTGAGTTTTGTTTTGCGAAGGGTGTATTATACTTTTCGTCTGTCTGTAACCTGAATGTTCTTTCCAGCATGAGGCCATCTTTGAGGCCTCTCACCTCTTGATTACTTGCTTTATGTGGCTTTTTAGTAGTCCACTACCGTATTTTATGTCGTTCTCACCTAGAACCCACCGTAGTGTAACATCATTTCTCCTAGTGAGTTCTTTCAGATTGCTGATACTGCAATTGCTGAAGGACTGGATTGCCTTCAGGACGATCAGACTGTCGGTGAAAATGTTTATGGTTGCATCTATCTCTCCTCATCTTCTCTATCTCTTTTGAAGGTTCAAAGCGGTACAGATATATAGCAAGGATTTCTGCATGAAAAGTGGTTGTGTCCAGGCTGAGTGGCAGTTTAATGCAGCTGTGTGCACTCCGAATGCCCATGCCTATTCCGGATCTAACTGACTTTGAAGCATCGGTGCACCAAGCAAAGGCTCCTCTTTGTAGTTAAAGGTAATTCATCGTCCAATCATCCCTGCTTCTATAAATCACCTTGTATGTCTGATCGAAGTTGTATTTTGTCGGCATAAAATCCGTCTCACCTTTGTTCAAGTTCTATGATAAGGCACTTAAGGCCTCCTTTTGTATATCTAGATGGAGTGGTATGAGACCGAGTAGGGCTTTAAGAGCAGTCGTCGGACAAGATCTCACCGCAACTGTTATGTCAAGACATGCGTTGTATTTGTGCCAGCTGCTGTTGTACCGACTTATGATTTGTTTTGACCATCCACGTAAGCTTAATGAGCCATTCGTGATTTGAGACCCTAATTCCATCCAAATGGCCTACAGCAGATCTGGTTGACCAGGACGGCCTTTTTCAACACCTTGTCTAAGTGAGAGTTCCAGTTTAATTTGCCATCTAAAATTACTTATGTGTACTTAGCCTCTGTTTTGAGGTTATAGCTTTATCTTCAATGGAGGGAGGGTGCTCTCAATTAAAAGGGACTATCTATATACAGTTAGGATTGATACTGAGCCCATTACTCCTGCATCAAGTACTGGTAAGTAGTAGTTCCTTCCGCATTCGTTGTATGATTGTATCACATTTTCCTCAGAGTTCTTTCTAACGTGTCCATAAATCGGATTGGAAAGGGCATTTAGATTTAATAATGAAGGATGGAAATCTTCACGAGAGACAACCCATCTAAGACATGACAAGAAGGAGTAAAGAAGATTAAAAAAATAAATAAAAAAATTTCTTAAATATACTATTTAATGTAATTACATCAAGTTTTTAAAATTACATAAAATTAATTAATTTAATTTCTTCTTCGCCTTACTCTTGATATCCTCCAAGCATTAGGTTCTTCGTATTTATTATACAAAGGTTCTAATCGTTGATTTTTCTTAAACTTACTTAATTTAGTAGGATCAGAAAATTTGAAAAATGCCGGTGCAAACTCCACCAGCCATTTCGGATCGATCGTAGTCACCTCCCTCATATACTCTTTAGTTGTTTGAACCAATTCATGGTAAATCACCCATTCGGGTTGCCGATTAAAAAGCGCACTAGACGGATGAATATAAACAACTTGACTGTCAACTAAAGTTCTGTAACCTTCTTGAGGATCCTTTTTTGCCGCGTTTCTAAAGAAACCTGAACAAACCGCTTTTTGTACCCGAACTGTGTTCTTTTCGGCCGAAACAACGTCGAGTTTATGCCGATCCATTATCCCCAAAAGTTGTTTTCGGACGTCTTGGGCGCGTTTAAGGGTACGTATTTGAACGAAATTTTCATAACACCAAGCGTTTGAGAATTTATTATTTTTCCAACTGTTATAAACGGCTAGTAAAGTGAGATGGTCTCCTTCGGGTTGGTTAAATTTAGCTTTTTTCTGGTCGGCGATTGCTTGTTTATCTTTTGGTCGGTAAAAAACGTTTTGCACCGAGAGCATGCTTACAATAGTCAAAATTTCATCGGAACATTGCAAAGCGACTGACATAATTAACATTTTCGATAAGTTAGGTTCTAAAGGAAATTCGGCCATTCGTCGCCCTAACCTCGTTAATAAACCTTCGTCGTCTAAAGCTGATAAAGAATGTAATTGTTCTAACGCCATGATTAAAGATTCGACTGGTGGGGCGTCCATGAAATCGAAATGTAATAAATCGTTAATTCCCATTGTTTTTAGCTGTAAAACGGTTGTTGCTAAATTGGTTCTTTGTATCTCTGGAACTGGTGTTGGTAACATCTCGTCTCGGTAAGCTCGTTCTGTGTAAAGTCGGTAACATTTTCCCGGCCCGGTTCGCCCCGCTCTTCCAGCTCGTTGCTTAGCTTGTGCTTGAGATATTGGGGTAACAACTAACGAGTCCATACCGGTTTTTGAATTATACACTTTTTGCTTTACAAAGCCTGGATCGACGACGTAATAAATCCCATCGATTGTTAATGAAGTTTCGGCTATATTCGTGGCTATAACAACTTTTCGACTTCCTGGAGGAGCTGGTTCGAAAATTCGCGTTTGCATTTCTGATGGTAAAGCAGAATAAACTGGTAAGATGATTAATTCAGGTACATCAGGTCCTAAACTTTTCATTCGTTCATATAGGATTTCGCACGCAGTATCGATTTCTTCTTGACCGGTCAAAAATAGTAAGATATCACCCGGAGGTTCCCTCAAATGGATTTGCATAACTGTAATTAAACTGGCGTCTAAATAATCCGTTTCGGGTTCTTTTGTGTATAAAATTTCGACGGGAAAAGTTCTCCCTGGGATTGTAAAAATGGGGGCTTCAAAGAAGTATTGCGAAAATTTTACGGCGTCTAAAGTGGCCGATGTTACTATTAATTTTAATTCGCTCCTCTTAACAACGGCTTGTTTTAAGAGTCCAAATAAAACGTCGGTGTGGATCGTACGTTCGTGAGCTTCGTCCAACATTATCACCGAGTACGATTTTAAGTCTAAGTCCATTAAGCACTCTCTTAACAACATCCCATCCGTCATGTATTTTATGACAGTTTCAGGGCAAGTACAATCCTCAAACCGAATTGTGTAGCCGACTTCCTGCCCTAAGCGGCAACCAAATTCTTCAGCGACTCTTTTAGCCACCGACATTGCAGCTACTCTTCTTGGTTGGGTACAACCAATTTTTCCTCTCGATGTTAATCCGGCTTCCGCTAGATATTGCGTGATTTGAGTTGTTTTTCCCGAACCGGTTTCGCCGATGACAATTAAAATTTGATTATCAGTGACGGCTTTAATTAATTCTTCGCGTAATTTATAAATGGGGAGCGATTGTCTTTGCTCGATAATCGAAAGATTCGTTTTTTTGCCAAACGAAGATTTTTTCCCGCCAATAACATGTTTTTTCCACTCCGGTAAATCTTGCGATTGCAACCCGATTCCGCGGATGTTCGATGTATTTTTAACATCGTCTTCGGGTAAGGGATCGATCCAATTTTTGTTTTTTCCGGATGGTTGAGCTTCGACTTCTTGTTCGCGTTGTAACATTTTTTGTTCGCGCCTTTCTTTGGCTAAAGCCGACTGCATCATCGCAGCTTGGGCCAAAGACCCATCGGGATTTTTAACAATCCTAACGGGGGATAAATCATGAAGCGCGCGACCATGACCATGCAAAAACGGGGGCTCTTCCTCTACCAACTCAATTTCAATGTCAGCTTCAGCCCCATCGTCGTCTTTAGGTAACAACCCAGTTTCTTCGTCGAAATCGGGAAGTTCACTTTTATCGATGCACCCAGAAGAAATCATCTGCTTGATTTCCCAGCGTTCAGGGCTTGAAATGCGAGTGACTCTTTTTTGCGACGTCTCCTCATTCTCATCGAGTCCAACTGGGAGGCGTAAAACTGAGGTGCTCGTGTGAGTTGGCCGATCGGGGTTGCGGTCTTTATCTTCACGTTCAATGGGGGCGTGGGAATATGGGTTCAAATCTTTTCCCGTCATTTGACAGACATCTTTCATTGAGAGAGATACTTTTTGTCCCGTTACTGATAACACTTTAATTTTGACCCTCCCACCTCTTGAGACGACCTCAGAAACGTTTGTAACTCGTCCTTCCGCTCTTAATTGAGAAATATGGACCAAACCTTCCCAACGACGTTTTAAACCCTCAAGTTGAACGAAACAACCGAACGGGACGATATTTGCTACTTTTCCGTTGTAGATTTTACCCAAAATTGGGTCATCTTCCATTTCAGGGCTTTCTCGGCGATTTCTTTTTTCATTTCTATCTGGGGATCTTCTCCTAAACTCTCTTGAACGACTCCTTCTTCTTCTATCTTCTCTAGATCGACTTCTCCGCCGATTTTCTCTAGATCTGCTTCTTCTTTGATCATCTCGAGATCGACTTCTTCTCCGTCTATCATCTCTTAATCGATCTCTAGATGAATCTCGTTTTCTAGAACGACTCCTTGACCTTTTTCTGTTTCTAGAACGGCTCCTTCTTCTTTCTCTTGATCGTTTTCTTTCACCTGAACGGCTTCTTTCCCTCGATTTATTTCGACTTCTATTTGTTGATTTCTTTTCAATCTTTTTAGAAGGAGCGTCCGCCTCTAATTGCGCCATTAAATCATCAATTCCACCCTCAGCTTCTTCAGCACTTGGTTTATCTTCTAACATTAAAGGTTTTTGTGGTTCGTTTGGAATGGCTAAACCTGGAAATTTGACTGATAAAGAATCTGATGGGGCGTTAAAATCGGATGATGTTCCCGGTTTTTTAAAAGGCTTCATGTGTTGGATAATACGAAGTAGATTAGCCACAAATGAATCTGAAAACTCCGCTCCATTTTCTTCCAAGACTTTTTTAAACGATTCGAGAGTGTTGTGTTTTTCTGATAAATGAATTATAAACTCGGCGAGATCTTTATCGTTCATTCCAAGATGATTTTCTAATTCTGTGCAAACCTTAGACACCAAAGAGAGGTGCTCCAATTTGTCGATTTCGTTCATTGTTGACGTTTTTATTGTAACCTTAATGTTTTCAAGTTTAACTCCTTTATTTATACACTTTATTATTAAAAGCTGGGTTATTAGAATTATCGTTGATTTATTATGCACAATAAACCTTTTAATATTGTTTCAAAATAACCTCACATTTTGTTATGGATTGATGTCAACTTCAGTCTACTTATCTGTTGTTTAAGTCAATAGATGGCGCGAGTTTCCAATAGAAATGATTCAATAATTATATCTATATTAATGCGAGATTATTAAAAAACAGAAGGTAGCAAAAATAAATTAATATTTTCTTTTATTTCATTGTTAATTAGGATTAGAATCTGTGGCAAATTTTGATTATCTTAATTAGTTTATCAATAATTAGTGAGATAGATCACTAACAGATGGCGCTAATTCTAGCAGAAATGTTTAATTCTAGCAGATAATTTTATTTAATTTACGATTTTCCATATTATTGTGGATATCTTGAAGACTTTTTTTAATTTAATAGATTAAAATATTTTTCGGAAATAATTGCTTTTATAGTAAATAAAAATAATGAAACTTACTGATGGATTTTACGTCCCTCTTCCCTTTCGTCATCCAAAATTTTCTTATACTCGTAATAATCGACTCTGTGCAAGATAACACAAGCAAATATTCGAAAATCTGGTTCTTTGGCACAAGGATTTCCAGCCATGTTAACAGACTTTAGATTAGGAAATCTTCTTAAATAAATTAGCTGTTTAAGTAAAGTTTTATAAAAATGAGATGTGTCGGACGAATTGTTTTTGAATACATTACATTTTCTTTATCTTCAATGAGGTTATTTCCAATACTAAAAATAATAAGCTTCTTTAAATTATCCATGTTTTCAATTTTTGTAATTAAGTTGTCAAAAACTGTTAAAATCTGTAAATTAACCAATGTGTCCAGGTTTTCGAGGACTTTAATCCTGTTGAAAGACAAGTCTAATTCTTCCAAATTTACTAAGGCCTCTATATTTTCAATTTTCTCTATAAAATTGTTGCTCAAACTTAATTTCCTTAACCCGGGTAACATCCAGACATGATCAATTCTTAGAATATCTAAAACATTTTAATAACATTATAATAGATTAAATTAAATCCTTAATTATTAAACTAACTCAAAAATTCCAATCTTGCTTGTAAAACTTCATTCCAAGGAATTCCTTCTAATAAAGCCAATCTTCCTGCTTCGCCTTTCAACACCTGTTCTTCCAGACATTTTTGGATTACTTGATGGTCAATAACTCGAGGTTCTGATTTAGTGCATGGATTCATGTTTTAAACGATTCGTTTTTATAATAAAAGTTGTGTAAATATTAAAGTTTTGTCATTATAACCTTAGAAACATAAACAATTCAAATTCGCCAATGTTACCAACTCCAAAATTTTTTCTCACTTTGTGTTTGCAAACGATAAAAGATAAAATCACATTAAAAAAATTAAGAGGATTAACCGATAACGTGTTTTTATCTATAGATGAACTGTTTTTATCTGTATATACGATTATTGAATCTCAACAAAGTATTTTTTGTCCTCAGACGCAGTTTTGTGTTTTCATGTTTCCTAATGAGATGTCAACTTTGACAAATCAAGTGATAAACGTCTAAAAACTGCAAAATAATAGCAAACGTGTAAAACATGTCGTTTTTCTCCAATACCTTAGGCGGAAATCCGTTTTCCTCGGCTGTCGGCAGTAGAATAGGTAAGAAATGACCCATATCTTTTATTAAATATTGAAAACGTAAAAATGTTTACACCGCTATGCTTTTTCTTGATTGTCATTGCGTGCCTACAAAAATACCGATAAATAAGATGAAAATAGATTAGCGTATTGTTTGCTTATCGCTTATTTTGATTCTAAATCAGTGTTTATAAAAAATTCTAGAGCATGCTACAGATGGAACTTTGGCGTCGGAAAATTGGGCCCTCAATATGGAAATATGTGATATGGTTAATGAAACGGAAGATGGGCCAAGAGATGCAATCAAAGCCATTCGCAAACGACTTCAACAAAATGCCGGAAAAAATTATACTGTTGTTATGTATACTTTAACAGTATTAGAAACGTGTGTTAAAAATTGTGGGAGGAAATTCCACGTACTTGTATGCAGCAAAGATTTTGTGCAAGAATTGGTAAAATTGATTGGCCCCAAGAACGATCCCCCTACGGCGGTCCAAGAAAAAGTATTAAGCCTTATACAGTCTTGGGCTGATGCTTTTAGAAATCAACCTGATTTTGCTGGGGTTGTTTCTGTTTATAGTGATTTAAGAACAAAAGGAATTGAATTTCCACCAACAGATCTTGATGCTATGGCACCAATTCATACACCGCAAAGGGTAAGATATTGTTTAAATAGATAAAATAAGGTGTGGCTTTTTGGGGAATGTAATCTATCTAAGTTTATTGAAAAACCTTTTATCCTTAAGATAAAAAATTGGAATGTGTTATAGTAACCTTATCTTATACCTTAACTCTTAGATATAAAGTTAGGTTAAAATAGTTCAAATTACTTTAAAGTTAATTTTTAATTCTTTAAAACACTAAAAAAAAATGATTTTTTTTTTAAATTATTCTATTATTTAGTTTAAAATTACATTTTTTGTGATTTTTTTATTTTAAATTAATTTTTTCTGGCACTTAAAAAATACAAAATTTATTAAATCAATAGTTATATACTGTGATAAACATTAAAGCAATTTTTTATATATAACACAAAGAGATATTTTTTATACATTCTGTGCAACTCCATATAGTGTAAACTTTTATACGGAAGTTCTCATATATAAGCTTCTAGACTGTTCTGGTAAATATTATTCTATGTGGCCACAGTCCCACAATGCAGCAATTCATAAAAAATAAAACTCCAGAGAACCCACCATGCTTCAAAAAGTTAATGAATGTAGCTAACTCATTTTATAGCTACTATTAATCATGATGGCATTATTCTTTTTATAACTTTTATCTTTGCAAAAACTTGATAATTTTATTGTTTATTAAATTTGGTAGAATCTATGTGGAAGGTTTTAAATGTTTTGTTAATAAAACAGAAATCTTGTATTGTATACTTTTCATTTTAGTTGTCTTATATAATTTAAGTATGTAATGACTATCTAATGCTAAAGCATTGTATTGTAGGACATAGTTGAGATATAAAGTTGAAATACCAAACCTTTTAAAACAATTTCAATGATTAATTCTTGATGTCACAATTTTTCATGTTTCCTTTGTTCACTCAGCAGCATATATCTGCATACAGCATACTTAGAATGCTTTAATCTGGAAAAAGTAGTGATATATAAATTAATCAAATATAAACATTATTTAATAAAAAAAATTTTAAACTAAAAACACTTCAAATAGTGCCTATGCAAAAATCGTACAGAGTAACTTAGCGTACAGAGTAAGACAGCTTCTAGAAAAAATGTATTAGTACAAAGTCGGATAATCTTTACATTTAATGATCTCCCGAAAACGTTTTGGCGTGGATTGAACTAACTTTTTTGTATCTTCTACAGTGATTTTAGTCCATTCATCAATCATAATCTTTTAACATTTCCTTTGATATTATGTTGACAAATCCTGCGATCCAATAAATTCCATAATTGTTCAATGGGACTTAAGTCGGGTGACTGAGGAGTGCTTTGGGGTGTTGTATAGCAGCTAAAGTTTTGTATTTTGGGCACAATGTTTAGGGTCGCTATCTTGTTGCTTGGCTTCAAATTGTCTTTTAAAATGTTATAAATGTCAATTTTCCTTCTTATAAGTAGGAAGGCTTTCACGACCGGTGTAAATTGAACTAAAAAAAAAAACTATCAGTAGATTTAACACTAGAAACTTTCGGGTTTTCCCGTGCGTTTTTTGAAAATATGTTTAACGTTTCGGATGCCATGTTGCAACCTTCTTCAGAAACTGATTCAAAGTCACTTCGAACCAGTAGTGTTAGTCCTAGTGATAGTTCTAGTGTTAATGCTAGTGTTCTAATTTTAGTTCAATTTTCCTTCTTCTTTGGCACAAATACACCCCCAAACCATCACGCCCCCACTTCCATGCTTTATGGTAGCTTTTAAATTTTGAGGATCAAGGGTAGTGCTGGATTTTATCCACAAGTTATTTACTTTTAATGCCGAAGATGAACTATTTACTCTCATCAGTAAGTAGAACTTTCTTCCAGCATTCTATCAACTTATTTAGATGTTGTTTAGCAAAGGCAATCCGCTTCTATCGATTGACCTCTGATATAAAAGGGTTTCTTTCGAGCAACATGACCATGGTAGTCAGCTTTTGATAATGTTCTTCTCACTATATCTGTGCTGATAATCTTATTAAATTGTTGCTGTACATTTTCTGCTATTCTTTTTGCTATCAGTTTCGGTTTTTTTTGCACCTAGTGTACCATGTTTCGCTCCTCTCATATGTTTGGATTGTCGACCCGAGCGTGGTCGTGAGACGTAGCCTCAGTGTCTTGAAAGTCAGATGAGCTTTGCACTATAATTATTAATGACCCTCTGAACGGTGCTTCTAATTTTTGAAGCGTGTTCCATCTTCCCATAGCTTTACAATAATCTTTCTTTCTTCTACTTCAATTTATTTTCCTTTCGACTACATTTCAATTTGCAATTCTCTATTAATACAATTACAATGAACTGTATTGTTAGTAGAACTGATAAGTGTATATATAAATAATCAGATTATTATTATCTATAATAGTCTGAGTAAATATAAATAATCTGTAAATAATCTAGGGAAATAGTCGAGATATAAAGCTGAAATAGCAAGCAATTTAAAGCACATTTAATGATTAATCATGGTAGCTAAGATCATTTTATATAGGAAGGTTATACAACCTTAATTTCAACTTAATGCAACAAGGTGTTGCAAAATGCCATAAGATTTTAATATTTTGAACTGCATAGTTCTTGAGATGTAACTTTTATTTAAAAAAAAATTGACATAGCCACGACCAAATTATGACGTCATCATGAGATCGTCATGTATGTTATTACAGTAACAGAGATACTGTTCGCCCGAATTTTAATCCTTTCCCTACCAAAACTCACTATTTTATGTATTTTACTTCTGGTGCCACACTAACAACCAATTGAAGATAATGCAGAAAGCACAATATAGAGCAACATTTGTAATGGATGACAATCCATTTCCTAGACAGATGCGAAACCTTTTGTTGTTTTTGACAAGGAAAAGGAAACGAAGCTGGAGAAACATCGACAATTGCGGTCTTGATACTTAACCATTTCCTGCCAGAGTTAATAAATTTATTAAACATCATTTGTAACCTAGTACTAGTTTTAAGTCCTCACTTAAATTCTGATAATAATCACTATTTTTTCATTGAGTGTAGGTGTGATGTCAAAAGAATACTCAAAAAAGCAGGTGCTACATAATTTATAAACCTTTATTAACCCTCCGTTAGGCGCGTCCAGCAGATACATGCTTAAAATCACTTCCTTCTCTTTAAAGATTGATATCATCGCAACGGCTCAATGAAAAAATGTGCAATAAACTTTGTTATAATAAGTGATCATTTCTGCTATATTATCAAATTTAAATCAGTATTTTTTTATAGCGAGATAAACATAAAAAACTTACTACTTTATGAAATTTTTTATCAAAAGCTATAAGACGAAAAAATTTGGCATTTCAACAGTGATAGTCTAATATGTTCTGCACACAAGTCATATTTTATTTTTTTTATTGTATAGTTTCCCGAATTTTCGTGGTTTAAAAAGATGCTGTTAATTCGAATACGGGTAGACGGTTTTCAATGAGCTTTGCACTGAATTATGCAGAATAATTCTGTATGTCGAATGAATTAAATTTTTCTGATGTTTTTAGCGTGAGTAAAGTGTTTGCAAGAAAACAGAGTTACACAGGTTACCAGACGCCGGTGCAGGGTAACGGACCGTGCTGAGTGAATGTCTGCTTTAGAGCCGAAGATACATACCATATCTATTTTGTATTGTATAAACACAAATTACAACAAATTGTATTTGTATGTTTAACATTTAGAACAATCTAAACAATGTTTATCAACAAATTAATTGTATACCATGGATAATAAACATACCATCATATTTATTACGCATAATTCAGTGCAAAAAACGTTGAAATCCGTCAAACCATTCTCAAAATTACAGTATCTCCGTAAAGCGCGAAAATTCGCGAAACTGTACAAAATATGACAAAAATAAAATATGCCTTGTGTGCAAAACATAGTAGGCTATCACCAGTTGACATACAAAATTTTTTGGTCTCATACTTTTTGAGGAAAAAAGTCATAAAGTGACTGTATGTACAAGAATCTCAAAAATCGGGTGTTCTTTTTATGTTTAACTCGCTATAAAAGAAAAACTGAGGAGCCAAAAATTTTCAAACTCATGTCAGTATGGTAGAAATGATTAGTGATTATAACAAAGTTTACTGCACATTGTTTCATTAATCGGTTGTAAAGCTATCGATCTCTAAACAGACAGCAAACAATTTTATGCGTGTATCTATCGTCGTTCTAATTCTAACAATTCAAAAATACTTTATCCAAAAGCCTGCGTACATTTAGGAGATGTGAGAAGAGTGAGGTGGTGTTCCATCTTGTTGGAACCAGATTATTTTTGTTCGGAAATCATCATTTTGGCACAAAATTGTACATGTCTATCAAAATCATCTTCTGTACTGACATCGAAATTTAAGGCTACTTGACGAATCTAGAATCATCTGTTATTTCTTATAACACATCTTGTCTCATATCTTCATTTGTTGCAACATTCGGCGGTCCCTATTTTGGAATATCCTTTACATGACACGTCTTCATAAAAGGTTTTAGAGATTTACTAACAACTAATTGACTAATTGGTTGTCGATTTGGATATGTTTCATTAATTAAAACACAAACTACATGTTGCGTTAACCATTAAAAAAATAATTCCTTTTGTTTCCCTTAAATGTATCATTTCTCTTGTTTAAACTGTCTCTGCTACCATATTAGCATACGTAACATTCCCATAATGACGCCATAATTTGGTTCATGCTATCTTAAATATTTTTAAATAAAAGTTTCAACATCTCTAAAATCATGCAGTTTAAAGCATTAAAACCTCATGACATTTAGCAACACTTTGTCAAAAGGAGTCCAAAAACTATAAAATGTACAAGATGTTTCATTTAAAAAACATTCTCACTATGTCACCACAATTCGAACTGCCGTCATCATTTTTATTTTATTTCTACACACAGATATGCAGAAAATAATTTCAAGTAACTTTTATTTGAAACTCTTTTTAATATAAGTTGATGTTAAGGCCGTAGAACCATTATTCCATACTTTTTGTACACTCTTTATTTTTTAGTACTTATAAATGTTATAAATATATCTATGTGATACGATCATGAGAGAATCTATCAATTAATCTATATTTGAGGAGCTCGCGTGCAAAACCGGTTACATCTACATTTTGATGAAATTTACTTGGCATATGTATTGTTTGCTAAATTCAATTATAAGTAAAAGTGCATATATCACATGTCTATCTTTAAAGGCAAATTGTCAAAAAATTTTCCCGTTTTTTTTTTTAAACGGGAAAAAAAAAGTTTTTACTTTTTTAAAAGCGGATATGTCCGGTTTTGTGCGCGAGCTCCTCATTTAGTTAATAGTATATTATAAGCTGCTCTTCTTTCCATCGTAGCGTGGTATTTTGTTGATTTACTATAGTTACTGGTAGCTAATCATGGCAAGTGAAATTACAGTAACCGTGGAAAATATCCAGCAATCAAATATAACCAAAGTTGAATAATTTGAGCCTTAATTCGCCAAAGACGTGTGTCTACGAATAAACTGCTTTAAATTAAAAAAAATATTAATAAGTTGGTCAAAAGAAGAAGATGTTACAAAAATACTACTTTCAATATAGCATTGTATATTGCATTGTTTCAAGTTTTTATGATAGGATTTGACAAATTTAACTGATTTAAATAGATAAAAACTTAACTGATTTACTGACGGTTCATTGCTATTTTGGTTGACTTAGTAAAGTTTTCTATAAGACGATTTTATTCTCACTACGTCGAGATCGTTTACGGGCGAGGCGCTACAATCTTCTATTAAATAAAATGGACAATTTTATGCAAACATTTCAAATCCAGCACTTTAGTAAATATATAAAGTCTCCTACAAGACGATTTTATTCTCACTCCGTCAAGGTCGGTTACTAGGTAGGTGCTACAACCTTCCAAATTGGACGATTTTATGCAAATATTTCAAATCCAGCACTTCGCCCGCAAGCAAACTCGGCGATTTGAGGCAAAATCGCTCCTTGTATATCTTAGTAAATACATAAAAATCGCTCCTTTTGTAACTTAGTAAATATATAAAGTCTCCTACAAGGCGATTTTATTTTCACTGTGCCAAGGTAGCTTGCGGGCGAGATACTACAATCTTTCAAAATGCACAATTTTGTCCATTTTCAATCGTGTGATTCACTTCAATACACGTTACTCACGCATGATCAGGTAATCGAATGTAGGAATCATGTTTGATTACTTGTTAATTTGATTATTAATTAATCGTGTTTGATAGAAAGACAGAATTTACAGTGAGTTTAGATTTATCGTGTTCTGAAATAAATGAGACTGCACGTCGGTTTTCAGAATCGATTTTAGCAGAAACACTACATAAATACGTTATAAACTTAGACAAAAAATTTAATTGGAGGAGCATATAGTTTAGCAGTCAAAATTCTAAAAGATATCACTTTATTTAATAGAAAAACGAGATATTTTGGATAGACCTGTAAAGAGAATACTAGTTTGGGCGTGGTGCATCTCCTCCGTATTAAGATTGATAATATAAAGGCGCACTCGTTTCATTCGTCCAACCTAGCCTTGGAGCGACGAATATATTAGCATGGTTGTGGTCCAAATATACAGGGTTAGGTTGGGTTGGGATTAGCCGTACATCTGAAGACATTTTTTTAAAGAAAGTTTCTACAATGAATAGTTTCTAAAATAAAATATTTCACAAACTTGTATTATTTTATTATCTTATATCTACTATTTTTAGGTCTAGTGTTAGTTCTAGTTTTATATCATTAGATCTAGATCTAGAACTAGAAACATTCGGGTTTAGTAATGCATCTCTCAAGACAGTTAAACCCGAGTGTTTCTAGATCTAGTGTCACTTCTACTTTTACTTCAATTCAGATATACAGGGTTGAAGGCATACAATGAATAATTTTTGAAGAATAACACAAGATCTAGAATTAGAATCTTTTTTTTTAATTTGTATGAAAAGGGGAGCTGTGTTCGTTCGTCCAACCCAGCTCTAGGTTGCCAAATATCCGGAGAAAATATATGATACAAAAATTGATGCCCGCTCACGGTGGGTCAGGCATGACTCACGTAATTTGCACATCTTTACTCTACACACTATTTTGCTCTGTCTGTTTCTGAAGATTCGGAAGTTACCATAATAACACCAGCAAAATCTGAAGTTGTACAATTAATAAATGAAATAAATAAATAAGATTTTATGTTTGTTGATACTAAGTAATACGTTTGGGGAATTTTGGTACCTGTAGAATGGGTATTCCAGTACTTTTTAAAAAATAGGACTGGAAATCCTGCGTTCAAATTAAATTGATATTTTTTTAATATTACACGTGTATTTCAATCGATTCTATTCAAATTATTAACTTTTTCATCCTCTCATGTCAAAACTACATTTTTTTTTCATTTTATTATATCCTGGTTTCCAATTTAGCGTAATTTTACTACATTTTACTACTTGCTATATTGTTTTAAAACAGTTAATTAAAGGCATTTGAGCAGTTTATAACTCCTTAATTGCAGATGATAACATAATAAATGCTAGCTGTCTTAAAATATTCTTATATAAAGCGTACACTTTACACACTGTTACTGCTGCAGAAACATTATCAAAAGAGAGCAGACAATTCTCTAGTTTTGTTTAAAATTATCAACATAAAATACATCTGCATCAATACATGTGCCCCGTCTAGTAATTATTGGCTCGGGCGGTAATGACAGGATAGGAACTAATTCCTAGTGTCGTTGTGAGAGTCTTTTTTGCCATTATTTATTAGTTTACTTACTGCTGAATATACAAAACGTACTAATTCAGCATATCTCTTCAACTCATGATTGAAGTATGGACAAAATATGCCCTCAAATGAAAGTACATGCGATTAAGTATTTGAGTATCGTTTTAAGTGTTTGATAACTAAATTTATATGCGATAAAAATGCAAAATATGAAGTTATATGCAAAACATGAAAAAACATATAAATCCGGTCTCTGCTTATAAATCATGTCACAATTTTTTGAATTTGTCTGCGATAATTGATTCTCTTATATATTGATTTTTAAGAAATCATATCTCAGAAGTTAGTTGAGATATCGAGCTGAAACAACCAGCATTTTAAATCTAATGTAATCATTAATCCACGCAGTTAAAGTCATTTTATAATTCCTATTAATCGTGATGTCAGAATTCTTTAAATTTACCTTTGCAAAAACTTAATAATTCTCAGGAAATAATAACATCCGCTTAATCAGGACAAATCGTATAAGACCGAAATAATTTGTACGTATTTTGTAATCGCTTATTTGGTGCAATAATTCGGTTAATCGATCCAAATTGTCTAATTTGTCTTTATGTTATCTAAATTGAAATGCAACTATAATTCTTGTATAATATAGCGTTTATTTTACATCGGTTTCGAGAAGACCTTCATCTTCAATTTAAGCCATGACTCCTCCTTTCATCTCCGTTATTACAGCAGAGCTGAAATTTAATCAATTTGAAACGCAATCGTACACATTTTATTTTTATCTTAATAATATCTCCTTAAAGTGTCAGTTATCCAATATTATTTTAAACAGGACATTTTTGTCTTCAATTTGATCCATGACTCATCCCGTTATCTCCATTATTTTAGCCACGGCCATTTTTTTAATTCTGTCATTTCCATTATTTTAATATTATTTAAGTTGAAACGCAATTCTACAAACATCAATTTTATCTTAATAGTGTTTAAATAAATAGCGATTATCCTATATCGTTTTAAAGAGGACATTTTCATTTTCAATTTGATTCATCAATCATCTCATTATCTCCATTATTTTAGCCATAATTTTTTTTAAATTTCGATTATTATTGTTGGTGAGTATTTTTACAATCGAATATTTTGGACAATCATATAACTGGGACAAGTTGCGGAATGCCCAAAGTGTCCCAATTGGCTGGAGTGCACTGTACTTATAAATCATATGTCACATTTTATAAAATGTATCTTTGTTATAATTGATAGTTTTCTCGTGTATATAAATTTTTAAGAACTGGGGGGTTAGCTGAAATATAGGGCTGAAACAAATTATTAATTTATAGTCATTTTATAATTTCTATTAATCGCTATGTCACAATTTTTTGATCAGCGAATCAACGAAACTATAAGTAACAATAACGTGATTTCTTTAGTTGTAGTTTTAAAGTTTGAAGGTAGGTTGATGAGAGTTATAGTACTTTCATCATGCAGGTAACTTAGTAGACTTGAATGACTTATAAAATTCATTATTTATTAAACCAAAATTTATAAACGCTGATAAACATTAAAACAATACTTTTATACGTAACACAAATTGCATCTATGTAACTCCATAATATTCTATGGGATCACCACAGTCCTACAATGCAAATTGACAAAACGAAATAGATTCCAGAGAGCCCACCATGTTTCAAACAGTTAAAATCATCATTCATTATAAAAAACTTATTGACTTAAAATTTTTAGAGTGTTGAACCTGCCATACCAATAGCAACAGAAGCAAGACCAAGTAATGTGCAATCTCCAGTAAATGCGACAGCGACATTAACAGCTGACCAAAGAGCAAAACTTCAATCGGAACTTGATGTTGTTCATTCAAATATGGTAGTTTTGGGAGAAATGTTGAGCGAAATGCAACCAGGCAATGAACAACCGGATGAATTAGAGTTGCTCCAAGAATTAAACGCGACGTGTCACAAAATGCAAGATCGTTTGGTCGATTTAATCAGCAAATTATCCAATGACGAAATGACGGCGGAACTTTTGAGGATTAATGACGATTTAAACAATCTCTTTTTGCGTTACGGTCGTTGGGAGAAAAATCGGGAAGCCGGCGGCCAATCGGCTTCGGCTGTTTTAGCGAAAGCCATCGCTCCGAGTCATGCTCCATTAAAAAGTGACGATAGTTTAATTGATTTGGGGGATGATGGTGATGATTTATCAGCGCATTTAAGTAAATTAGGTAAATATAAGGAACTTTTTTTGATGAGAAATAAATTAATTCCTCCGTAGGAGTCTCTGAGAGTAGTGCTTCAGCGCAATTAGCTAAAGTTGGCGCTGTTACAGCAAGAAATGGACCACAAGGAGACGCTGGAGATGATTTCGATATGTTTGCTCAATCTAGAAAGGCTACTTATGAAACATCAAAAACAGAGTAATAAAAAGAATTTATTATTTATTTACTAGTTAATTAATTTGTGATTAATTTTTAGGGGAAGTTCATATAAAGATAATTTAAACCCTGACCAAATTCAAGGTGGATTAAACGCAGCTACGCAACAAAGAAAAGGGGTAAGAAATATTTGATAGGAATTCGTTGCATGGTAAACAAATTTAACCAAATTTTCTAAAACAGTTTTCTTTATAATAGATTTTTTGAATAATCACTTTTGACTTTTCGTTACTTATTACGATTTAATTTGTTAGTATATGTGCTTAGAATGGCTTCTGTGTTGTACAGAATCTACCCGACACGGAATTCGATGAAATGGAGGCTTGGCTAGGAGAAACGGTAAGTTGTTTCGCTTGCTTTTATTTTAATTATTTATTAAGGGGTAACACCACTGTAACTGACTACAAATGAGAATTAAACTCAGTGGTATAAAAAACGTAACAATCACTTAAAAGTTCCTAACTGTAATAACTTGTGTAACTGTAAATTGCTTAATTTAAATAAGGTTTTTTTGTATTTGAATGGTCTATCTTTTGTGAATACCTCTAGATTTACAGCAAAAATCTTTTAATAATGATGAACATGCCTTCAATCTGATATCCCAGAATATTAAAGCCCTCAATATTGCGATTGTCATCTTCTATTTTGATAATTTTATTCTCGAACGCGCTTCTTTTTCCTGGTTACAGAATGGACGTCCTGATAGCATTTTATTCTTTTTATAACAAGATTATCGACAATGATTCACTATTGCATAATCCATAACCAGTTTAGATAATTTTCGAATAATGCGAAAAGTTTCAAAATGTCTTTATTTTGAGTTTCCATTACAAAAATCGGCGAATCACAAGAGTTGGAGAAAACTTATTTAACGAATATTGTTTTCAATAAACAAGAAAAACATAATCCATAACCAATTACAACCTAGAAATAAGAAGATTCCAGGAGTATAGCGAAAAAACTTTGATAGTTTAACCAGTAGCAAGTTGTGATCCACCCGGTCGAAAGCCTTACTATAAACAGAATCAACTTGAAAAAATCATACATAGAATTTAAAATACATTGGGTATATTGAAGTAATTTACTTTCAACCGAGTGGCCAGCAAAAAAAAACATGTTGTTTACAATTGATTTTAGACTTAAGGGACGAGAATAAGAATAGACGTGCTTGAACCATTTTCTCAAACACTTTTCTTAATGCTGGCAAAATAGATATGGGGCGATAATTAGATATATTACCACGTTCCCCAGATTTAAAATGGGAAAAATAAAAGCTTGCTTCCACACTGAAGGAAAGAGGGTCACACTCAATGACGCATTAAATAAAATAGTTAATCGATAAGATAAAGAGCAAGAACCTTCCTTAAGCAAAATGGATGGGATACCATCAATGTCAACACTGTCAGTAACCTGTATGCCTGTATAAGGGCCTCCTCAACTTCTACCCTGTAAAATTGTACCTGACTCAAACCCAACGCCTCAGTTTCCATACCATTTATATTATGCTCGACTGGGAAAGGATCCACTAAAACCGATGAAAAGCGTATGCTTCGTCAACAATAACAGTTCCATTCCATGACATCGTAGATGGAATGAGCTCCGCACGACTTTTAAATTTAGTAAAAGCCCAAAACTTTTTTTGTCTGATTGAATGTTACTTTCGAATCTTCTAACAAACTCCATGTAATCATGATGAACTAGGTACTTTAAACGACTTTTTAAAAATGAGAAAGTAAGGTAGTCAAGCCTGTTACCAAACCGTTTCTATTTACAGTGCGTTCTTCTTTTCTCCTAAATCAGTATAATGGTATTAAATGAAAATAGGAAAACCCTTGGTAGTTGTTCGTTTTAATGGGCCAAATGTACGTATGGTAGTATTTACATAGTTATAAACAATTTGAACAGTATCATTAATCTCATTACTACCAAGTTCGGATTCCCAATCAACTGCGTGCAAGTACTCATTCATTTCAATGTCAATTTGTAATAAAACAAATAATTTGTCAAACATTTTATCAATTCCAAAATATCTGAAACATAGACGCTGCTAATCCGTAACCAGATACAACCTATAAATTGGGACTGTGAGGGAATGGTCAAAAATCTTCAAAATGTCATCATTTAATGTCTTAGTATAAAAATTAAGTAGAACTCTAAAATTAAAGTACACGGAGAAGTCATGCTATGCATAAAAGCTATTTATTATGGTCTAAGGATTCATAATTCGTAAGTGATTAGAATTTGGCTATTGCAGTAATAGCGCCTAAATCTGAAAAATATTATAATTGATGATTTTTATCACAAAACTCTTTCATTACATAAAAAATAAAATGGATTGGCGAAAACTTCGATTTGTCGATTGTTCATAATGATGTGGAAAAGCACATCCATAATCAGTGACAACCTGAATATAAAGAATTTGCAAGAATACAGCAATTGTTATTAATATATTATATACGAGTAGTCCATAACCAGATACAACCTAGATATAAGGATTTTCTAGTATTCTGCATTCTGAAACCCTCATATCATTATTGCTTGTGTGCAATCAACCATTTTAACTTCTTAGTTCAAAGTAACTTCTTGCGCACAATCGCTCGCTATAATAATAATAAATTTTTTCTGGAGTTAGGGTTACTGAAGCCTCGAGAAAAATTTTCTGTGCCTAAAAACGCAAAATTTAATCAATAATTTTTTACTATTGTCCAGTTAGAATCGGCATTTAGCCCAGAGTGCGTCACTAAATTGTCCCACAGCAATATCGGATCAAGTCTCAACATTTTTTTGCTACTAAGTTGCGTCAAAACTTTCATCACTCACTTACTTTTGAATGAATCCACCTAAGTAACGATTTAGTTATTCAATTTTGCTGGCATTATTGATCATTGAAAAATGAATTAAAATCTGGGTAAAATCTTTCAAAGTTGATTTCTAAAACCTTAATCCTTTAATACACGCGCACTGTCTCTCAGACCGGACAGACAAATTTTACATTTTATTATTTTTACATTTTTATTATTATTTATTACAAAATTTACATTTTTAGTACAAAACAATAAAGTTAGGTGTCAGCTAACGATTACGTCATCCAGAGTACCTATGTATTAAAATAGTTGAGTTTTTAATTGAAAACTTTCTAGAGTGCATCTCGTCAGTGCTAATTGCAATCACAGTGTTTATACACACAGGATCCTATTAAACGGCTTTTGGGTTTTGCCATGTGTCTTTAAGGTCAATAAAACTGGTTTTAAGTGACTACTTAGAATTAAGGTGCTAGTGTTAGTTTTGCTTCAATATGATATACAATGGTCATAAGGTGCAAATAGTTTTTTTAGAAATTACAGATGCCGAAGATCCTGACAAAAGTAGAGTATTATTTTTTGAGGAAAACAAAATTACAAAATGTATAATGTATAAATATGTACCAAATAGGAAAGTAAGGAAAACAACTTCTAAAAATTTGGAAATATTTCCAAAGTGATGAAATAATATATTACAAATGGATTGTAAATAAATCATAACATGGAGTTGCAAGTTTTTATTGGCTTGTTTTACTATGCTGGAATAATATGAATAGTCTCTTTATAGCCAATTTATATCGTACAGCAAGATTAAAATATTTGACAATTATATGACGAATTTCTAAAAAATAGTAAGACTAATTAAAGTTACTCGTTTGACTTTTCTTCGTATTTTAAAAACAATAATGATACCGATAAAAAATTTATAGTCACGGCTCACATCAGTAAAACTTTAATATTATGCTTTTATATCTTTTTTTGTAACATAAATATCATATTATTTTATTCCATTAAAAACATTCGTGACCTAATAGAATCTTATTTACGAATCATGACCTCTTAGACCGGGGCGTGTAATATGCTTGAATAAACGTATTCTGTAGAGCTTGCAACACCGCGATTCCGGACAATTTTTGTCTGGTATTAAAAACTGGTATTGATGACAAAATACCGGTATTAGCATTATAATTAAATGCAAAAAAAAATTAAAAAAGCGCCAAATCATCAGGCGCTGCAACCTCTTGGAATTATATCCCAACCCAACCTAATTAAAGCCAACCCAACCCAGTACCTGTTCACTCTCTACTTATTACCATAAAAGAATCTGACCACCAACATCTTCTTTTCCTCACTCCCATCTTTCACAGGGTATTTTGGAAGCCAGGCTGCAATTATGTCCTCATATCTTTAATTGTATCTATCTTCCCTATCTTATCGGCGTCCTGCTGTTCTGTTTACAGACGTCCCACTTCCTGTCACTTACTTACTCCCAATACTTAATAATATAATACTCCTAATAATCTAATACTCCTTCCCGCTCCATACCTGTACAGTTACGCTTTCACCTCTGCATCCTTTGTGATTATGACCCCCTCACAAATATCTCTATTGTATTCCATCTTTGCCAAAACTGAAATGCAGTTTCTTGGGGTTAATACTGTTTATAATTTCCTCTAGGTACTTCTGTATTTCATCTTAGAAGCTTCCACATTCAAACAAGGTGTTCTCCACACCCACCATGTTATGTTTAACCGTTTGAGTGCGGAGGAGGCGATATAGCGCTCGTTTTGTTTTATGTTAAAATTACAGAGACGGTGACTGCACTCCTATTTATTTTCTCGGTTTGTTTATTAACACGTCCAGCATGGTATAGTATAACATTAGTGCCTTGATTCACACTCAAACAGTTATAGAGGTAGTCTCTGAAACCGTGTCCACTCACAGTTGACTCATAAAGTGGTTTGTTTCTTCCTTCGTCGTGATAGTTATGTTTCCAATACAAGTATTATCCTTTTAGTCCATCTGGCCTTTTCATCGGTTGTTCCAATTTTGAACTATTTCCCTCCCTCTAGTTATTAACTCGATTGGTAGTGAACTTATCCAGCACAACACAACCCAATCCAATCCAATAAAGGGTACGACATAAGTGGGACTAATCTGTAAGATCACTAGACAACGCAAGAAAACGTATAATCGCACAGAAACAAAATAATATCTACTGGAAGTTCTACTACTGGTCTTTGTACATATTTAAGAATCACTCGTGATCGCATTTCTAAAACATATAGATTCATGAGATGACAGACATTACTCATGTGTGAACAATAAACATAGTACACCTAAATATATTTAGGACAGCTCACGATGTCCTATTATTTACTATTTATCATCTTTCTTTTATGTTGAACTAATAAAATACATTAAAGTAATAGCTGTACACCGGTCTTAAAAATTTTGAAGGTTTTAGTCCGGTATTAGTAGTCTTAGTATTCTGATGTGTTAAAAAGTATTTTAAAAGCAAAAAAATTAAAATCGGTTTTTTGAAGATTTTACAGTCGTGTTACCCCTTAAGTTATTTTTAAGTTATATTAGTAAATTAATTGTTTTTGGTTAAAATAAATAACTCTATTAAATAACATGTTGCTGCATTGAGCATAATGTGATAATGCTTGATTTTAATGTGCATGAAAGGAATTCTTTTTTTTTTATTTTTTTAAATTCTTTCTTAAGACAAGCTGATTTTTAATTATATCATAGACAGGGCGAGAGTCAACAGGTTTTTCGTCATCTATCTAATATGTCAGTTTTGTTACCAATCCAACTCATTCCATTTCACACCATAGTTGCTGTTCTCTTAAACCATGCACAAAATTAATCAGTTTTGGTCTTGGTCTCGATATCTGTGGAAGTAAAATATGGTTTCAGATTATCATTGATTATGTACTATAACATCTTGTGATCTATACATTTAAGCATAATATGTGCACATTTTCCACTTATTATCCATGCATGGTTTTGAAGGTATTCCACGTATTCCAGGTGATTGTCATTTTATATATAAAAGTGATTCTTTCTATTTTAGAGCTTAGTATTTACTTACAAGTTTCTTTAATAACTTTTGACAATACTTTCTGTACATGTGGTATCTCGGAAACTACAAAAGTAAGAAAAAAAGTAGCTGACATGTTTTAATCTCTTTTTTTTGAAAGGCCCTGAGCTGAGATTTTGGGGTAAAACTACACTTTTGCCTATATTTTGAAAACGAAAAGTGCTATGCAAATTTGGTAAATTGACCGATGCCTCAATGAACTCAACTGATATTCATTTTTAAAAAGCTTTCATTTGATGTATCACACTTATACCATAAGGTGAAACTTACCTTTTTTTGGTTGTTTTTTGCCTTAATTTTGACGATATTCACTTAAACCATTTAAGTACACTTATAGTACTTTCAAAAATATTAGTTAAGTGTTTTATTTATGTAGTGTTATTTCGCATTATACCTAATGCATATAATTATGTTTAAAAATTTAAATTGCTTCTTATTTCATTGCGAAATCGCAATTTTTTGAAAATTACTTCAATTTTATTTAACTCTTTATTTTTAGAGTTTTATTCAAAAAATCATAACTCGGAGATCTAAAGATTTAAAGAAGTAATCTTTGCTGTATTAATCAGTTTTTGAGGTACGATTTTTTGAAAATTGCTTGTTTTCTACTTGACACATCATTGCGTATGCGCAGTGTTTTGATTAAAAAATTATAATTTTGATTTTTAAATATTTGGAGAAAAATCTGTTGTACATTAAATATTAAATAAGTTTGCTTTAAATTGTTTCTTATTTCATTGCAAAATCTCAAGTAGTTATTGAGATATGAGTTTTTGAAAATTATTTCATTTTTACCTTACGCATAGAACTAAGTTTTTGCAGAATTTTAATCAAAAAATCCTAACTTGGATATCTATAGATTTGGAGAAACAATCTTTGCTGCATTAAGCACTAAATAAATTTGCTTCAAATTGCTTCTTATTTCATTGCGGTACCTCAACTATTCTTGAGATACTACTTTTTGAAAATTTGCTTGACTTTTACCTAATGCATATAATTATGTTTAAATCAAAAAATCATAACTCGTAAATTTAAAGATTTCGAGAAACAATGTTTAGTGCGTTAAATACAAAATAAATTTGTTTTAAATTGCTTCTTATTTCATTCTGATATCTCAAGTAGTTCTTGAGATATGATTTTTTTAAAATTACATTATTTTTACCTTATGCATACAATTACATACAGTTTTAATCAAAAAATCATAATTTGGAGAGGTAAAGATTTGGAGAAACAATTTTTGTTGCATTAAGCACTAAATAGATTTGCTTCAAACTGCTTATTTTATTACGATATTTCAAGTAGTTTCTCAGATATGATTTTATGATTTTTACCTTATGCATAGAATTATGTTTTGGCAGAGTTATAATCAAAAAATCATAACTCGGAGATCTAAAGATTTGAAGAAATAATCTTTGCTGTATTAATCAGTTTTTGAGATACGATTTTTTGAAAATTGCTTGTTTTCTACTTGACACATCATTGCGTATGCGCAGTGTATTAATTAAAAGATTATAACTTTGATTTTTAAATACTTGGAGAAAAAATCTTTTGTACATTAAATATTAAATAAGTTTGCTTTAAATTGTTTCTTATTTCATTGCAAAATCTCAAGTAGTTATTGAGAATGAGTTTTTGAAAATTATTTCATTTTTACCTTACGCATAGAACTAAGTTTTTGCAGAGTTTTAATCAAAAAATCCTAACTTGGATATCTATAGATTTGGAGAAACAATCTTTGCTACATTAAGCACTAAATAAATTTGCTTCAAATTGCTTCTTATTTCATTGCGGTACCTCAACTATTCTTGAGATACTACTTTTTGAAAATTTGCTTGACTTTTACCTAATGCATATAATTATGTTTAAATCAAAAAATCATAACTCGTAAATTTAAAGATGTCGAGAAACAATGTTTAGTGCATTAAATACAAAATAAATTTGTTTTAAATTGCTTCTTATTTCATTCTGATATCTCAAGTAGTTCTTGCGATATGATTTTTTAAAAATTACATTATTTTTACTTTATGCATACAATTACATACAGTTTTAATAAAAAAATCATAACTTGGAGAACTAAAGATTTGGAGAAACAATCTTTGTTGCATTAAGCACTAAATAGATTTGCTTCAAACTGCTTATTTTATTACGATATTTCAAGTAGTTTCTCAGATATGATTTTATGATTTTTACCTTATGCATAGAATTATGTTTTGGCAGAGTTATAATCAAAAAATCATAACTCGGAGATCTAAAGATTTAAAGAAGTAATCTTTGCTGTATTAATCAGTTTTTGAGGTACGATTTTTTGAAAATTGCTTGTTTTCTACTTGACACATCATTGCGTATGCGCAGTGTTTTAATTAAAAAATTATAACTTTGATTTTTAAATATTCGGAGAAAAATCTTTTGTACATTAAATATTAAATAAGTTTGCTTTAAATTGTTTCTTATTTCATTGCAAAATCTCAAGTAGTTATTGAGATGTGAGTTTTTGAAAATTATTTCATTTTTACCTTACGCATAGAACTAAGTTTTTGCAGAGTTTTAATAAAAAAATCCTAACTTGGATATCTATAGATTTGGAGAAACAATCTTTGCTACATTAAGCACTAAATAAATTTGCTTCAAATTGCTTCTTATTTCATTGCGGTACCTCAACTATTTTTGAGATACTACTTTTTGAAAATTTGCTTGACTTTTACTTAATGCATATAATTATGTTTAAATCAAAAAATCATAACTCGTAAATTTAAAGATTTCGAGAAACAATGTTTAGTGCATTAAATATAAAATAAATTTGTTTTAAATTGCTTCTTATTTCATTCTGATATCTCAAGTAGTTCTTGAGATATGATTTTTTTAAAAATTACATTATTTTTACCTTATGCATACAATTACATACAGTTTTAATCAAAAAATCATAACTTGGGGAACTAAAGATTTGGAGAAACAATCTTTGCTACTTTAAACACTAAATACATTTGCTTCAAATTACTTATATTTCATTGAGGTATCTCAACTAGTTCTTGAGATACGACTTTTTGAAAATTCTTTGATTTTGAGATTTAAAGATTTGGAGAAACAATCTTTGGTACATTAAATACTAAATAAATATCCATTGAATTTCTTCTTATTTCATTACGATATCTTAATTTGTTCTTGAGATACAATTTTTTAAAAATTACTTGATTTTGTCTAACTTAATCATGTTTTTGTATAGTTTTAAGTCAAAAAATCGTAACTTGGTGGTATAAAGATTTGGAGAAAAAATGTTTAGTACATTAATTACAAAACAATTTTGCTTCAAATTGCTTATTATTTCATTGTGATGTCTCAATTAATTCTTGAAATCCGATCTTTTTAAATTACTTGATTTTTGCCTAACCTATATGTATAGTTGCGTTTATGCAGAATTTTAATCAAAAAATAAATACATTAAAATTAATACATACTTTAATACATTAAATGCTAAATAAATATGTTTCAAATTGCTCTCTATTTCATTGTGATTTCTCAATTAGTTCTTGAGATACGCATATGGTTTTGTTTTTGCTGAGTGTTAAACAAAAAATCATAACTCCGAGATTTGAAGAACAAGTTACTTCTTCTTTTATTGCGATATCTCAAATACAAAAAAGATACGATTTTTTGAAAATTGCGTTTTCTATTTTGGTCACTAGGGAAAATATAAAAGACAATAACACTTCAAAGTTTTCAATATTTTAGACATCAAATAGGAACCATCTTTGCTAAATTATAATCTTAAAATTATAATTTATTTAAGTTAGCAAATGTTTATAAAAAATTTTAGGACTACTTTTTAATATTATTTTTTTATCAAATAGTCGGGAACCGAAGAAACAGTCACAAGCAGCGAATTCGAAAGATTTTTAGCGGAAAGAGCAGCAGCTGCAGAATCTCTTCCTTCTATAACCAACCCCACTTCACCAGCAACCACAACAACAATAGAAAATCCAGCCAGCACTCGACCTAAAGCTAAAGATGAGAAGGAACTTTTTGCACTATGAGTATCCCGTTGTTATTATTACATATAGATGTCACTATAAAACATTGCTTATTTGCTTATAATGTTCCATTTGCAAGTAGACACGAGGTGCTCAAACATAAAATAATAGTTATTTTAAGTCGTCACAGGTGGGTTTTTAATCATTTCGTGCTTTAGCTTTATTAATTTCAAATTAACTTGAATGATTTTTAAATCGGCTTCCGTTTCTTGTTCAAATGGAACATTATCGACACACGTTAATAGGTATCTTTTATGTTTTCGCATAGGAAATAAGATGATATATTATTAATAATATAATACGAGGAAAAGGAGACGGTATCATTGTACTTAGAAAAAGTGTTTTCTTCTGGTTTTGTGACGTAAAATATTTCATTCCAATTGTACGATATATAAAACGAATCATAAGGATATGAAGCGATTGTTGATGTAATGATCGAGATTGTTAGCAGGAATCTCTGTACATATAAAAGAATTATATGGAAAAATTAAAAAAAATAATATTGTGAATTTAATTTAAATCGATATTTGAAATGGTATTTTATAAAATGGATTATTTTAAACTTCCCTGTTTAGAATTGATTTGATTGAAGGACGTAGTTTTTTTTGAAGGGCTGTGTAGATTTTTTGTTTTCAAAATCAATTTTTATTAAAAAAAAAATAATAACCAAAGATTCGGTGAAAGAAAATTAAATTTTGCAGGGTTTTTATCATTGAAAATGATTGTTTAACGATGGGGTACATAATAATATCAAATTTGCAAAAGTGAAAGTGCATTATTTTGTAATAAACCATCTTTAAATGAAAAATATCTAGTTCACGATAGTATTAGTATTTTCTACATTATTGATAGAATAGGTTGTTATTAATATTATAATACATCATTTTAACGTGTAACAAGAACTGATTGTATTTTCATTTTTAGTTTTGTTTCTGTTATGATGTTATATCAAATATATTTATTTTATGCTGCAACTTTTCGATTTTGTTTGATCAATAAATATCTACCTAGAAACTTGAATCTAATCATTGCTTGTCATTGTCAAAAATGGTTAAGAGTAAGTATAAAAGACCCTTTTTATTCAATTTTAAAGTAATATTTGTTATTAGTAACGGAGGAATTGGTCCGAAAAAAATCGGAGCACAACGAACTCATAATAGGAACATTAGAAGAATTATCATTACACCAAGAAGACATCGAAAAAATCGAACACCTCGGAAATTGGTGCAAAAATTTGGAAATTCTTTATCTCCAAGCGAACCTTATCTCAAAAATAGAAAATCTACATAAATTAAAAAACCTAAAGTACTTAAATCTCGCCATCAACAACATAGAGAAAATTGAAAATTTAGAGCGATGCGAATCCTTAGAAAAGTTAGATTTAACTTTAAACTTTATTGGCGACATCGAAAGTGTGTGTTCATTAAAAAATAATAGGGATTTGCGTTATTTATACTTGATGGGAAATCCCATTAGCGATTATTCAAATTATAGGAATTATGTTATAGCGCAACTTCCTCAAATACAAGAACTTGATAGCAACGAAATTACGAGAAGCGAACGAATTAAGGTAACAAGAAACTTTTTTAATTACATTAGTTTTAATCAGTTTTTTTTCCTCGAAGACTGCGATATACTTTCTAAGGTTAAGCTGATTCTGAAATTGCCTTCTGCTTTTCTCCATAATGTCCAGTTTTTGAGATATCCCTAAAAATGTGGAAATCGTAAATTTAAAACCATAGAATTGAACATGAACGGTTATCATGTTTGCCAGTACTACCTCTGTTTCATAATAAGTGAGCCGTTAGGTTTTCGGCGAATCTTATTGGGAATTAAATAAATCAGGGCAAAGGTTCAAGGGAAGAATTGTTTACCTACTGTTCCTTTGTATTAACATTTTGTCACCTCTTTTAATGAATAAATATAGCGCTTACCGCAAAGATACATGGCGCTCTTAATTTGGAAAAAGTAAAAATCGGTAATGGCTCATTTATTGTGAAACGTTTGTAGCTGTATGTACATAAAACTAGAGACGTGCGCGTGAGTAACTTTTTATGCCCGCTCACGATCTAAACCCACGCGGGTCATTCACGTGAATATCATACATGTATCACGCGTGGGTCACGTCAATTCACGTAATTCACGCTCGATTAGGTGATATTAATTAATCGTGTCTGATAGAATGGCAAAATAAACAGAGTGTTTAAATATTTTTAACTTTATACTGCTTCTAGAAAACTTTAAAGCTTTTCTGAAAACTTTCAATAGATTCAGAAGACTTTAGAAGCTTTAAAATGCTTCTAAAACACTTAGTATTGCCTCTGTAAGACTTGAATTACTTCCAGAAGACTTGAAATGCTTCCAGAATTCTTAATTCTCCCTTTGGAAGACATGATACTGCTTCTAGAAGACTTTAAATGCTCCCAGAGCTCTTAATACTCCCTTTGGAAGACTTGATACTGCTTCTAGAAGACTTTAAAGGTTTTCGAAAGAGTTTTAATAGATTCCGAAAACTTGATACTGGTTATAGAAGCTTTGAAATTCTTCCAAAATACTTGGTATTGCTCCAGGAAGACTTGAAATGCTTCCAAAAGGCTTCACATTGCCTCTAGAAGATTTAAACTACTTCTAGAAGGCTTGAAATGTTTCCAGAAAACTTTCAATACATTCAGAAGATTTGATACTGGTTACAGAAGTCTTGAAATGCTTCTAAAACACTGGGTATTTTCTCCTCAAGACTTGAAATTTTTTCGAAAATATTATTATTCAAGAAGAATTAAAAAATCGATCCAATTGGGTCACGCCGAGTTCCGTCGAAAATAAAGTTGTTCATGATTACGCACACTTACGACGGGTCACGCAGGACCCATCGTGACCTGACGGGACTCACGTAATTTGCACATCTCTCATAAAAGTACCATGATCGAACGTATTTTTCCGGACATATTGTTAATTTACAAGAATCGTGCAAAATTTAAATTATTGCCATTTTGTTGAAACATTTATTATGAACAATTTTTAATCATTTCAAGTTAATATCGTATTGAACCAAAATGGTAATCGAGGAAATTTTCCAATTAAATTCTTTTAGTGTGTAGTTGGTATATAATATTTTCTTTACTACTTTCTTCAGACGTTCCCATTTAATTTGTTAGTTATTCGTTCTAGCTGGTTGACATATCATCCCTTTTCTCCCTTCTTTGGAAATAACTTTTTTCCTCTTTTATCATAATATTGTAAGCATTTTGATATGTTCTATACAGTACCACTGATTCTGTGTCAGCTACTTATAATGATGTTTTTATTACACGTCTGGGAAAATGTGGTCACCCTTGTATATCACAGGTAAATAGGTACTCAACTCAAACTGTGCTGCATGAACAATAATTCCGTTTTCGTAGAATGAAGGACCTATGTGTTTCTTCTACTCAACTCTCCAAAAGGTTTTCGTAGTTGATCTGGCCTATATTGCATAGGCATGGGAATTTCAAATGTTCCTTCTAACCACAGGTGAATATTTTGAAAAAAATAAAATGAAAAGTAATACTGCACTAAATAAAAAATTACTTACAAAAATGCGGAAATGCTTTCAGAAGACTTGATGCCACTTCAAGATGATTTGATCTGCTTCTAGAAGACTTAATATTCTTCTAAATGACTTGATACTACTTCCAGCATACTTGATATTGCTTCTAGAAGACTCGATTTGCTTTCAGACGATTGATCGATTCCAGAAGACTTGAAATTCTTCCAGAAAAGTTGATACTGGCTCTGGAAGACTTGATATTGCTTCCAGACAATTTGATATTGCTTCAATGGAAAGTCAATGGAAGTCGTCTGGAAGATTACATCCAGAAGATTTGAAATATTTCCAAAAGACTTGGTACTGCGTCTAGAAGACTTGAAATGCCCCAAAAAGACTTGATACTGCTTCTAAATCCCTAAAAATATTTCCTGAACACTTGGTACTGCTTCTAGAACACTTGAAATGCTTCTTCAAAACTTGATGCTGTTTGTAAATGTGCTGGCAGAAAAATTTTCATTGCAAAACACAAGATACTTGTTGATAAGCTGTTTGAGTTTGTGTTACCACCTCCGTGCATGAGGTGTCGCCCACGAGTATATTCTCGGAGAAGGGTTTCTCCTCGGGTTCATTCTGTATAGAAGCCTCGTAACGTGGTTAATTGTCGAGAAGATCAAGTGGCGGATGTTAAAATGAATGAAAAATAAATAAAACTTTGAATGAATTTAATCGATATCTTTAGCAACTGAAGAAAAAATAAAAATACACAAACAAAAAAATAATAATAATAAAAAAATTCTTCTGTATAGATCTTACATTATTTTATTTGTTGATTGACCCATGGCTTTGACTTTTTTATTCCTCTTTTCCTTCTAGATGTTCTACTCTTCACATTCACCCTCTTCCCATGTCTCCACTCGACTCTTTTATTTTGTTCCCTTCCCCAACTTCCTTTTTCTTCGACCTCCCAACTCTCACCGTCTTAGTTTTTATGCGAGTCCCTCATCCGTTGTCTCCACTCCCAAAATATTTCTGTAGTTCACTCCAGAAATAATCCCCCATAATCATTATGTCCTAGTAACCTTAATAATGTCTTTCCAATGTCATTAAATCCACATATTTAACTTTTCCATTGAATACCTAAACTTAAGTATCCTTCACTTGTCTAAGTGATTTTCGTCCTACATTTATCACTTCCGTAATTTCCAAAGTACTAGAGCGCTTGGTATATATGCAGGTGCAGCGGTATTTTGATGAGCATAAAATTATCACTGATTTTCAATTAGGTTTCCGACCAGGTCATAGCACGACGGCGTTCATTAAAATTACTGATGATATTAGACGTGGTTGTGATGATCGGCGTTTGACCTTATTGGTTTAACCTGGTTCTGTTGATCCTAGATTATTGGTGGCAATTCTATCTTCTGTGAGTTTTTCGTCGAACTGTGTCGCTTGGTTTCAATTGTACTTTTCTAATCGTTCCTTGTGTGTACGTGACGTGCGGTGTGCCTCAGAGCAGTGTCTTGGGTCCACTCCTATTTTCAGTCTTTATAAATTCCAGTTCTAAAATAATTAAGTGTAACCTTCACCTATTTGTAGACGCCCTCCAAATTTATACAACTGCAGCTGTGAATGAACTTCCAGCAGCGATAATGCGGCTTAATAGGGATCTTGCTAGTGTTTTGGACTGTTCTAGATGCCTTGGGTTTAAATGTAGCAAGGACCCAGGCTATTGCTTTTGGATCAAAGCCTTTGGTAACAAAATTTTACTGCCTTAATAATACCCATTTGTCACTTGACGGTAATATCGTACAATTTTCTCGAACTGTTAAAAACTTGGGGGTAGTGATGGATTATGTAATGTCCTGGCAGCCCCATATTCAGTTGATAACTCTGTGGAATAACTTACCTGCTGAGTTGCGTAAAGCCCGCAGTTTTTCCGTATTCAGAGCTTCGCTTAGAGATCGCCTGATACAATCTGCTATATCAATTGCTGGTTGGGTCGTTTTGAAAACATCGATTCTGGCTATAAATATCTTATTGTATATCTTGGTCGCAATAAATTGTATTATTATTATTAAATCTTGATGGGACTACTCCTCTTGTACGACACTTTCTGATGCAAGATTCCTTGGAAAATAATGTAAAAACCCATGGACATATGTTTTCGATAATTTTTAGTATGCCTTTGATATGGAATAATAGAAATAATCCTCCATCATCTTTACGTCCCAGTAACCTTGATAACATCTTTCCACTGTCATTAAATCTTGATGGGACTCCTTCGCTTGTTCATCACTTACTGTTACAAAATTGCTTGGAAAAAAAATCCAACCATGAGTGCGAAAGGAGAAAATGGATTTTAAGTAACATATTTACATTTATGGTGCAGTAATGGTGCAATAATAATTCTCATCCTTGTGAGTTTCCCAAAAACCCATGGACGGTTTCTTTGAAGCTATCACACGCCATTGCTTCTTTTATTGTTTGTTTTATCTGCCTTCTAGATTATTCTAGTTATATCCAAGCATAGAGCACTACCTAGTCACTTTCCAGATGCTTCTGTCATTAATGACTATTTTATTGACTCAATTCCCAATACGAATAATACAATTCTTGGATTTTCAATAATTTGCAATCAATAAAATCAAATGCAATCGGATCTGACCAAATATCTATTAAATTGTTAAGGTGCTGTATGCCATTTTTATTGCCATCACTCACATTATCAGTTTTTGTATTAAAAACGGTGTTTTCCCTTCAGCATGGAAACTAACTGTTGTGCGTCCGATACAGACAGTTGCGAATCCAATACTTACATCTGACTTCTACTTGCGCCCAATAAGTATCTTAACTTGTTAATGTAAAACTGCAACAGCACATCGAAGTAAACAAGATCCTACCTAATGTTCAATCAGGTTTTAGACATGCTCATAGCTGTGCGACTGCTTTAGCGTGCGTTGTCGATGACCATTCTAGTCCTGTTGGACTACACGAAGGCCTTCCATATGGTAAATCATGAACTTTCTACTAGTGATTCTCAAATACTACGGTTTGGACATTTCTACAATTTCTTTCTTTGAAAGCTAATCATCGATCCATACATTAAAATACGCAGTAAATATAAAATACGCACTACGTATTTTACCATCTTTTTATTCTTATTGTTTCCCAGAGATTTCTATTAATTTTTCGATTAGTGGATAAACTGTATTGGATAAATGTTTGATTTCTATTTTAAGATGCACTTCTTTTGTGAATTCTGACGTATTCTCCTGACGATGCCGTGTAAAATGTGGCGAAACCGGTAGAGATAAAATAAAATAAAGATCCATTTGCAGTGCAAAATCATTAGTATTTTATTTAATATAAAATGGAAAGGGAGATATTAATTAATAATAGTATATTTTGTTACTACACGTATTACCTTTAAATCTGTACAAACTTTCCATTGATATGCATTGTACTGAATTGGACCCAAATTATAGCTTATTTTAACATCATAATTGCTGCTGGTATCATCAGTATCACTGGAATGCATTAATCTTGGTAGTTTCACTGCGAGAAATTGGCGTTTTGGCTGATCTTACATTAGAATAGACCATATTTTTCCTTATTCTTTTTTGTTTACGCCGTCTAGGTTTATGCTGCAGAACAAATCTAATCAGAGTATAAACAAATCTTTGTTGTTGTGTAAGATCTCTTGATCAATTAATACAATCCAGTGAAAATGCAAAAAGCAATTTCAGTGAATTTAATGTTTATTATTAGTGCATAAAAGAGTTAATACATCTTAGAAAAACTGAAGACAGTTTCAGATTCAGCTCAACATCCTACGTTATAAAAATAGTTTCCCAATCTTCCAGGTTTTTCTTGTAAATTAGTGTTATTTATTAAAAATAAATCAATAAATTTATTAATTTAGGCTCAACAAATATTAGAAAAGATCACCCCCACCGTTTTAGAAGATCAAGAAAAATACAAAATCGAAAGACAACAACAAATCGAAAGATTAAAACTTGTAGATAACACGATCCCCGATGAAAAATTTTGGAACACCCCTTCCGAGAATTCCCCCGAAACAAGATGGGAAATCGCACAAAGACAAAGGAGATGTAGAGGCAAAGACGACGAGAAAAACAAACCAAAGAAAAAGAAAAAAGAAGTCGCTGTTTATAACAAACAAGGTCGCCCATTAAATATAAACCAAGCAAAACTAGATTTTACTTTTATCGACGACGATCCTAAAGAATTCATTTTGGACATCGCCGTTTATAAATATTTAGACTCGAATTTAATTGATGTTGACGTCCAACCGATTTACGTAAGAGTATCGATCAAAGAGAAGATTTTTCAGTTTGTTTTATCCGAGGAAGTTTACACAAATAAAAGCACCGCTCAACGGTCGCAAATTACGGGGCATTTAGTGATTAAAATGCCTAAAGTTAGTTATAAGCCTATTTTGGAAAAAGAAAATGAGGATTTAAAGAAAATAAAAAAATCAATCCCCCAAAAGAAAAAGTAATTAAATAATTCGAATTTTAATTTTATTTCATACAATTTGTTTTAGTGAATCGACGTTTTTGGATGTAAAACCTGAAAATGATTCGATGGATTTTAGTAAGATAATCGAAAAATCAAAGAAAATTCAGGAAATTATTGATAACGAAGAAATCCCGCCGTTAGAATATATATAATTAAAATTAATTAATTTACTTTTAGTAATTTATTTAAAAAAAAGCACGTATATAATTTGTACAGTTTATAAGAGCGCAAATTGTATGTTCACAATGAAATAAATCATTAAATTAGTTTAGTATTCACACACGTATGTCGAATAATGATGGAAAAGAAAAAATACAATTCTTTAAAAATCATTTCGTTACAGATCTCACCTTTAAAAATTGTACTTTACCTAGGAATAAAATAAAACAAATTTTTGGTATAAGCTCGAATATCATGCCGTTTATAGATATACATAAGCAAAAAAAAAGATTACCGTAAACACTCCATTTTTACAATATTCAAATAAAAAAATACACAACATAATTTTTTGTATAGCAATTAAATCACAATTAAAAACTAAAAATTAACCCATAATTAAAATAAAGAAGCTCCGAGAATGTCTAAAGTAATTAATCTCAACTAAGTTTTCTAGTAGGACTCAAAAAAAATACACAATATAGGGAAATGGCAAAACGACGCATGTTTACAACATTCTAAGCATTATTTTAATCAGATCTTATCATTTATCATCCATTTTGAGGATTAATATATATTTTTTATTAAATTCATTTTATGTAATTGATATAAAGGTTTTTCAAACTGGTATTCAAGTTTAGGTGATTTAACGTAGATACTGGAAGATGGAATGTCGTTTTTATCTTTCGAAAAATGTTATTATTGCACGAGAATAATTGGTTTTAATTAGTTAAGAACATTAAAGAGTGTTTGAGATTCATTCAATTTTCTTTTGTGATATCTTGAATACACAACCATTTATTTGTTTATATAAAAAAATGCATGTAAGTTAGAAACAAATTTAATAAATGCATCATTTCTTTGAAACGAATCGAAACAATGCAGTCTTTCTTAATGGAAATCTTGTTTAACGTTAAAAATAAAACCCATTAATTCACACTCTTAGGTAAGATGATATGAAAGAAATTTATTTCTAGTAATTGCTAAAGCCAGAGGATAGACTTGAAATTTGCACACTAAGCGACGAGAAAAAAATTGTTAGGGTAGTTAACAATGTTTTTTATATAGAATTTTTAATAATTATTATACAATTTTTCTTCAACTTCATTCATAATAAAACAAAAAAGATGAGTTAATATCGGTACGGTATTATTTCTCATATAGTTAAAACCATAATATTTAGAAAATAATTTCACACAAAACACAAACTTAATGATTGAGTGATTATATACACAGATGATGAGTCAAATCTAGGTATTAACTAAATTTGTCAAGATACTTTAACATTATACGACAAAAAATTGACCATTATGGGACCAAGGCTTGATCTCTTCATTTTCAGATTAACCGTTTGAGTTTCATGGGGTATTGAAGAAACATTGTCGAGGAATCCCAAGTTATTTTATGTTGAGAAGTACCAAATTTCGATTTATATGCGTATAATATAATGTAATATGTACAGGGTGGTTCAAATTCGATGTCCGAATAGGCTATCTCGAAAACAATTATAAAAAAAAAGGTTACATGTCTTGATATCTTTGTTTAAATAAACTCCAATGTCGAAAACTTTAAACGGCTATCGTCTTTTGTTTTTGTTCTAGAGGCTAAAATTGAAAATATCGCAAAACAAGGAAGGATTATGTCATAATATTTCAAAATTCTCAAAAATTCATCAAATATTCTCTGTAAAATAGTACCCATATAATGTCTCAGTTGTAATATTTTTAATAATAACGATATTTTTTATTTTAACCTATACAGGAAAACCAAAAAGCGATAGCGCTTTAAACCTTTCGTCATTGTAATTTATTTAAAAAAGGAGATCATAACATGCAAGCTACATTTTTCTAACTCATATAGTTTCCGAGAGAGCCCATTTGAACGTCCAATTTGAATCACCCTGTACATGCGCTTCTCCAATTAAAATGATATTTTATTTTTGACGTTATTTTATGAAATATATCCTTGTTATTATCCAGATTGATATGTATGGAAACGTTCGGATATCTCCTAAAGTCTTACAAATTACAATACACAAATTAAGTATACAGAGTCAGTCAAAAAGTTATAACACCTGTATAATATATGCAGTGCGCTGGTCCCCTTTAAATTTTAATGCCTCAACCCAACCCAACCCAACTAATATCTAGTGCCAACTCGCTAATTGAGTTGGGTTAGGTATGATTAATGACATCATTGGGTTAGATTAAAGTTAACGGATCAATTCAACTCAATTAATATCTAGTACTCAACCTAGTGAGTACGAAACTACCTAGTTTTGTTGGGTTTAGACAATGTTGATGACTCAACCCAACCCACCTAATATTTTAAACTTATATGGTCCTATGATCTTCAATTAACGGTCGTTTGCATCATAGCATGTCGGTACATCTTCAAATTGCAAATAAAATTCATATAGGATATTATAAACTTAAACTTAAGTGTTTTCAAGATATTGAACGTTGAAAATCATTCATATCACTTACACCAAAGTATAGTAGTCTTTAATGTTTCTCATCTTCAAAGTAACGTAATGTCATGAAAAATAAAAATATAATTTAAAATCACAAGTTTTAAAGGTGGTAATTTTTACCAACTCTTGATAAATTTATGCAATAGTTAAAAACCAGCTCATAGCCTATGGGAGTGCTCAAATTCGTTGTAACCATGGTAGCTATTCTCTAAACTCTAGATAGTTTAACTGGAGGTTGGTAATAGTGGACCTAATGAATACGAAACTTTTTTGATCTCAACATTTTGATTAACCCTGTATATTTAATTCATTTTTATTGTAATAGATAACATATTAAAAAGTGTTCAAAAAGATAATGAAATACAATTTTTTTTGTAATATGTTATTACTAGGGCATGGACATTTTTAACAAAACAATATGATATTTCCCTCCACTTGTGCTCAGAACGTCATTTACAAAAAGAATTAGAGATGGTTGTTTCAATATGAGTTAACAGTAATATTTTTATCCGATTTGTAATTAATATCAATAATATCATGTTTGATTAAATTAAAATTATAATATGTTAGTTTTAAATTAATATTATTTTCAAATTAAGACACTACTGAGAACAAGTATTGGAGGCAAATTGTATCATTTTGTTACAAAAGTTCCGTGCCCTAATTATTAAACTATTATACAGGGTGACAGAGAATAAGACGTGCCATTTGATTAAGTGTGAAAAATAAACTCATGTAGATGACAACCATCCTCTTGAATTCAATCTTTCGCTTAATATCGTCAATTACACGAGCCACTTCTTTCTAGATGGCATCTTTCAACTCGTCGAAATTACAAGCCCTTCCTTGGCAGGTCATTTCGCGTTTAGACAATATTCCATAGCCCCAAGATTACCTGACATGTTAACATGTCTTTTCTTCATCTGGGGATTCTTCAAGTGTGTGCACTCATAAACCACGTAATTTGGACGAGTTGCAAAAAAAAATGCTCACAATTGATCAACAGCTCGTATGATATACAAATCAAATTCAATTGAAGAGTTCAAAACTGCATTCTAGAGGATGATCGTTTCCTACATGACATTATTTTTGCACCAACTCATTTGAGTTAATATGATTTTATTTATTGAAAAATGTATTATTAAACGTTTGAGTCCTGCCATAAAATCTGAACGGTAACAATACATTTTTCAATAAATAAAATAGAACTTTGATGAGACAACTATTAAAGTCACAAAAACTGGAAATGTGGAGAGGTTTCTTGACATAAAATTGAATATGGTAATCGCTTGGTACTCAAACGGTTAAGAAAAATGGTCAATTTTTATTAAATTAGTAAGAAGAAAGGCTACTCTAATTATATTATTTCCTTTAATTACTACGACCTTGATATTTATCCATTTCAAATCATCCTGTATATAGAATATTTCTGTAAATCGTACCATAATTTTAACCATTAATAACTACAACAAAAATGATGACGATATTCGTAAAATTTTTGGTTTGAACCCAGAAATGACTAAAAAATAGGTCTATAAAGTTTTTAAAGATTTTCTTAAATACAGGATGATTCACATAAGAACCGACTCGGAGAGGACATATATGAGACACTAAATTAAGATGGTTTAATATAACTTGTCCGTATACTTAATTGTACAACTGAGGAGATATAAGTCTTCAAAGTTGAATCTTCAAATTTTAAAATATTCAATATCCATCAAATTTAGTATACGTTATGAGTGTACAAGGGCATTTCAAAGAGTTAATTAACCCATTTCTTGCCACGACCATAAATATGCAGTTTTATTTCTAAATATTAATTGAATGTTTTTTTAAACCAGTGTTGGCGTGGGTCAAATATTTTTACATTATGTTTTTGAATTATAAAAATCAATCATACCATCAAAATAGTTAAAAAAAAATAGAATAGATTTATATCTAATGTTGAATTTATAAAAAATATATTTCCTGGTGTACAAATTTCTATCAAGAAATTTTATTGTATTACTGCTCTCTATTGTATGACTCATAATAGTTTGTTACAACGTAGAAAACTCAATAATTTTCAAAAATACGCTTGATATTGAAGAAAATTCAACTAAAAAATATTTAATACATGCAATTTAATGATTATGAACGAAGCTTTTGAAGGGAGTCAATTTAAAAGTTTACTACATTTCTATTGGGTTACATCCTTGCAAAACAGAATTCGAAATTAACCAAATTTATGTGGTTAAATATCAATGATTTAAAAAAGGGATTAGTTGAATTTCAATGTAACATAACGATTAAAAAACGAAAGCAACGAATTTGGGTCCACAAATTTGTAAGAAATATGAATTCCTTCAATGAATTTTATAAAATCTACCATTATAAAAAATAAAGTGGGAAATACGTTGACTGAAAAATGAAACTTTTATTAGAAATAAAGTTTACTCTTTAATCTTCGGTTAATAAATTAATTGATAAATGATTTGAAATCAACTTTTTGTTTACCTGCAAGTATATTTATTAAACCATAATATTTCATAATATGTCATTTTCTTTATTCCTTGTTCATTAAGTCTGAGAAGTTTACAAACAATAGTGGTTTTTTTCAGACTTTACTTAGTGACTCACGAGAAGTGCTAAACACAAATAATATAGAAGTTTTGGCTCACAAAATTTTAACAAGCGATCCGATGTGTCTTGTACTTGTAAACACAATCGCACATGTTACCTAATATATCATAACAATTCATCATTACATTCATTTCATTGCATTAATGCCATGGGCGATGTCTTTTATTAATACTAACAATTTTGAAATATTCCTTAGACTTAATACTAATGGTTTAGTGAAATACAGGTGTTCAGAAATTGGCGGATAGTCTATATGTGACAATCTTTGCTCTACACTGAATTGAAAATCTTAATATTAAAATGTTGTATCATGCTTCGTACGAGTTCAAGAAGCACTTAAAAGAAATGTAAATACGTGTCAACATTGTATTGAAATGAATTGAATTTGATTTGAATCAATTTCAATGTACGAAACATCTTATTCTTCATTTTTTCTATTACAATATGAGGTAAAAGATTATTGTTAAAATATTCAACACAATTAATTTTTTCTTACAGTTGACAACAAAATGGTTCAAATTGAAACTAGTATGTGTCTAAACATAAATACAATCTACGTGGTATCATTTATGATAATATTAACATATTAAATAGTTTCGAACGAAAAAGATACAAATCTTACAATCAAATTTGAATGACATTAATATACCAAAATTACAAACTCGTTCTACTATGTTGTCAAATGTGTTTTTAATTTTAAAACGAACTTTAAGGCTAAAGAAATTATTTTTAACCAAAAAACTAGTTTTGAATATTATTTTTCTGCTAAATTACATCTTACTTATCAACAGATATTGCATACTGATTTATGGAACTTAAATTATCCGAACTTTGAGACCCTCTTAAGACATTAACATTTACATTCTAACATTAACATTTTCGCATTAGAATCGAACGAATAATGTCGCTACGTATAGATGCGCCAATTTCTGAACACTTGTATATAGCAAAAATTTGTAATTAAGCTTGGAAATCTTTGGGGATCGTAATCCAAAATTTAAATAGATTTCGCCTTATCACGAATTTAATACACGATTGAATCATCGAAAATTCAGTACTCGGCTATGAAATCGTGAAACTACGTCAAGTTTGACAAGTTGGAGTTGGGTTAGTTAGCTCTTTTTCTTCAGTCTCCTTGTTAACACTATTGTTCCAGTAACCGACAAATAGGTCATAAACAGTTATAAAGTTTTCTGGTTTTTTGTGTGTAAATGACATGTTTTATAGTAATTTCCATTATTTTAATCACATTAATGAGATAAGGTCCTTTATATATATTCGCTTTTTTATAAAAAAAAATATTAATATAACTAAAGGACAAAGTTTTTTAAAAAAAATATAAGAATGAAAAATTTTAAAATCCGTCAAACGGCAAAAATTCTATCATAATTTAGGGTACAATCATTCTTAATCAACCTTTTGAAATATCTCAATTAGTCTTAAGTTGTTACAATTAATAACACCTTTGGTTCACTCATATTGTATATCAAATTTAGCTTTTCTAGTTCAGTGAATTACTGAGATATAGAAAGGTAAAAATTGAAGATCCAACTTTGAAGGGCTATAACTCCTCATGATACAACTTATTATCGAGATAAATTATGCTAATGAATCTTAATTTATTATCCTGTTCATGTTGCTGTGTCGGTTCTTACGTTAAACTCATCTCTTTCAAAAAATTATTTTTACTCTTATAACATTTTGATTAAACGCATTGTTTTCGAATTATTCACAAAAATATACAACCTCGTTGTTGATCATTTTCATTAATCATAGGTGCCTATGAAAACAAACTAATAAAGGAACTGTCAAATTATTATCCAACATATGTTGATGTCTAATAATGAAAGGAATAAATTCAATAATATTTCGAAATGCTCATCTGGTCAATTTTTAATTTTGATGGCTCAACCCAACCCAAATCTAGTGCTAACTCGCTAAATGGGTTGGGTTGAGAACAAGTTCATAGCTCAACCCAACTAATGTTCAGTGCCTATTTGAGTTGGGTTGGGTTAATTAATGGCTCAACCCAACCCAATTAATATCTAACGCTAACTAGCTAGTTGGGTTGGGCTTAGATAAGGTTGATGGTTCAAACCAATCCAATTAATATTTAATGCTATTTAGCAAGTTGGGTTGGATTAAAGTTAATAGATCATATAATTAATATGTAGTACTAACTCGTTAATTGGGTTGGATTGAGATCAAGTTCATGGCTGAACCTAACTAATATTTAGTGCCAAGTTGGATTGAGTTGGGATTAATGCCTCAACCCAACCCAATTAATATCTAACGCTAACTAGTTAGTTGGGTTGAGATCAAGTTCATGGCGCAAACCAACTTATATTTCGTGCGTACTTGGGTTGGGTTAAGATTAATGTTATAATTTGTAATGTCTTTGTTTTTGTACCCTAGTATGAAGAGGAAAGTAGGAAGAAGAGGTGGCCACCACTGGTTCCCCCAGTATGTGTCTTAATGGATATAAAAATTAACATTTCATTCACATTCACACTCTAACATTAACATTTTCGCATTAGAATCGAACGAATAATGTCGCTACGTATAGATGCGCCAATTTCTGAACACCTGTATATAGCAAAAATTTGTAATTAAGCTTGGAAATCTTTGGGGATCGTAATCCAAAATTTAAATAGATTTCGCCTTATCACGCATTTAATACACGATTGAATCATCGAAAATTCAGTACTCGGCTATGAAATCCTGAAACTACGTCAAATTTGACAAGTTGGAGTTGGGTTAGTTAGCTCTTTTTCTTCAGTCTCCTTGTTAACACTATTGTTCCAGTAACCGACAAATAGGTCATAAACAGTTATAAAGTTTTCTGGTTTTTTGTGTGTAAATGACATGTTTTACAGTAATTTCCATTATTTTAAGTCACAATAATGAGATAAGTTCCTTTATATATATTCGCTTTTTTATAAAAAAAATATTAATATAACTAAAGGACAAAGTTTTTTTAAAAAAATATAAGAATGAAAAATTTTAAAATCCGTCAAACGGCAAAAACTCTATTATAATTTAGGGTACAATCATTCTTAATCAACCTTTTGAAATATCTCAATTAATCTTAAGTTGTTACCAATTAATAACACCTTTGGTTCACTCATATTGTATATCAAATTTAGCTTTTCTAGTTCAATGAATTACTGAGATATAGAAAGGTAAAAATTGAAGATCCAACTTTGAAGGGCTATAACTCCTCATGAAACAACTTATTATCGAGATAAATTGTGCTAATCAATCTTAATTTATTATCCTGTTCATGTTGCTGTATCGGTTCTTACGTTAAACTCATCTCTTTCAAAAAATTATTTTTACTCTTATAACATTTTAATTAGACGCATTGTTTTCGAATTATTCACAAAAAGATACAACCTCGTTTTTGATCATTTTCATTAATCATGGGTGCCTATGAAAACAAAGTAATAAAGGAACTGTCAATTTATTATCCAACATATGTTGATGTCTAATAATGAAAGGAATAAATTCAATAATATTTCGAATAGCTCATCTGGTCAATTTTAAATTTTGATGGCTCAACCCAACCCAAATCTAGTGCTAACTCGCTAAATGGGTTGAGTTGAGAACAAGTTCATAGCTCAACCCAACTAATGTTCAGTGCCTATTTGAGTTGGGTTGGGTTAATTAATGGCTCAACCCAACCCAATTAATATCTAACGCTAACTAGCTAGTTGGGTTGGGCTTAGATAAGGTTGATGGTTCAAACCAATCCAATTAATATTTAATGCTATTTAGCAAGTTGGGTTGGATTAAAGTTAATAGATCATATAATTAATATCTAGTACTAACTCGTTAATTGGGTTGGATTGAGATCAAGTTCATGGCTGAACCCAACTAATATTTAGTGCCAAGTTGGACTGAGTTGGGATTACTGCCTCAACCCAACCCAATTAATATCTAACGCTAACTAGTTAGTTGGGTTGAGATCAAGTTCATGATGCAAACCAACTTATATTTCGTGCGTACTTGGGTTGGGTTAAGATTAATGTTATAATTTGCAATGTCTTTGTTTTTGTACCCTAGTATGAAGAAGAGGTAGCCACCACTGGTTCCCCCAGTATGTGTCTTAATGGATATAAAAATTTTGTCGTGATAGCAGAGTTCACTTTAAAAATCTTTCGTCTGTTTATTTTGGACTGTTCCTGGTTCAAATGGTTTTTGGAATATCGTGATGTCTCAGCATGTTTCCTGGTCTAACGGAAAAAGGAAGAAGAGTTTCGTGACTACCTCTGCCCCCCACGTCCCGGTAGGTGACTTAATTGTAATATAAAAATTTTGTCGTGTGGTTTCATTTTGTTTTGTTACATGAGTTCCAATATCGTAATGGAAATGGGTGGTGAGACAGTGGAGATTACAGTTTTTTTGGTCCAGTTTATTCATCTTTGGTTAAAAATAACTATTGGATATTTACCATAGTTACTGGTCATATAGCCAATCATGGTAAGTGAAATTATAGTAACCATGGAAAATATCCAGTAGTTAAATTTAACCAAAGATTAATGAACCAGCCCTTAGTGTGTCTGATCCAAAGATGAACTCAACCCTACACTATCCAGTTGCTCAAGAACTCCAGCCCGCATGTCTGTCTAGCAGATTTTTTTAAGATTGATGGCTCAATCCAACCCAATTAACATATAACACTAATTAGCTAGTTGGGTTAGATTGAGTTCAGATAAGGTTGACAGTTAAACCCAACCCAATTAATATTTAATGCTAAGTGGCAAGTTGGATTAAAGTTAATGCATCAATACAACCCAATCAATGTCTAGTACAAACTTGCGTGTTGGGTTGGATTCAGATAAGGTTGATGGCTAACCCAACCCAATTAATATTTTAAGCTAATATAATCTTATTATGATCTTTAATTAACATCTACTGTTAATATAAAGTACCTAAATTTGCAGTTGCATCATTTCAGATAAAAGGCAATTGCTAAAAATTTACCGAATTTATTCTTTTCTTCAGGAACGCACAATATAGAAGCAGTTGAACATATTAAAACTTGAAGCCAACGCAAGACCCGGTTTGTTTTGCTAACATCCTTTGCAAAAGCCAGAATGCGCACAGATCGGACTATCGGCTGAATCCGATTATCGGAACGCTCGGAGTTAATTGGAATGCTCTGTGATAATCGGCCGAATTGGTAGGCCGAAAAGATGTTAGTAATCAAACCAGATCTTGCGTTGGCTTCAATCTGGTATACGGGCGAATATAGGCGATACGCCTTCAATATATACAATTTCAAATAATTAGTTATAATCAACAAACTGGCATGCTTTTAATGTTAGCAAAGTGTCTAAGTTAAGATTAAAAGCATATACTAAAAGTATGTAAACAACGGAAATTGGAAGCCAATTAGTACACTTAAGCTAGAAAAAATAAAACATTTTACATTTAATGCAGATTGTAGTTTTGTTGGTATAAAATACATTGGAATATTAAAATCGCATGTATTACGGGAAAAGCATCTGTATCTATACCACTTATTAGACAATACAAGAAATAAAAATTGTTTATTATCTATTAATTTCTGCTTCACTTGTGACAAGTGCTGCTTTCAAGTGCGATGATTAATGAAATTATTTCAAAAGCTATCTTGAAAAATTTAAGAATAACTTGAAAACGATGTGTTTAATAAATATTTTTTGCACAATAATAATTTTAAAAATAAATAGTCATTTCTTTCTTTTAGATCATTTGTAAAGTTTAAAGTGGGATTCGCGCTATAACAAAAAAATTGTGTAAAAAAATTTATTGCTGAACCGTGTTATTTCAAAATCGTGTTAAAAAAGAGTTTGGTGTACAAGAGACAAAAGACATAATAAAAAAAATTGAAGGAAATAACGTTTGTAGGTACTCACAAGGAATTGCATTAACTGCCAAATTATCTTTCCAAGATAAACCATATTGCAATTATTAACAAAATGCCAATATCTTAGCCATTCCTAGAATTAAACACAAAATTTTCATATAAATAATCATTTTTGCTGTATTATTTGTGCTTATAATTATCTCACAACTTACAAAAAAACTCTGTATAACAAAAAATTGAGTATTATGAGATCATTTTTTGATCTCTTCATTCCCAGACAAAAAAAATCGTCAATATTCATTAAATTTATAATAAGCAAGCCTACCCTAATTAGATTATTTTATTTAATTAACATTAACTTAAATATTTCTCTATTTCAAATCATCCTGTATGTAAAAAGATCCTTCAAATTTATGTTATTTCCATCAATATCAATATGGTGTTAAAATTTAATTATTGTAACGTTTTATGAAAATCATTACGCAATTATTATAATATTAGTTGGAGAAAAAATTGTTTAATAATTATTTAAAATCTAACTTTAATAGCCTCAAATAAACCTTGGAGAAATGTTCCCTAATAAAATTAGAAATCAATTTGAAAATAGCTTCTATATACTTTTTTTTTAATATATTTTTTTTTAATTTTTCAATTTTTCTTTTTTATTTATAAGATTATACAAAGACATTTAACTTGTTTTGTCACGACCTAAAACTACTTGTGGGGCTACTACAAAGTCAATATCATTTCGGTGATAATTTTGTTAAAGCAAGAGACGCAAGACACTTTTATTTCTAGTTCAGTTAATGGTTATTTTCGTTCACTTTTTTATACACTTGTATGATACAGAGTTGAATATGTACGACGACCTTCCTCCATTAAGCAAGGTTTTAAGATGTGTTCTTTTTTATGTATTATTGTGTGTGTTTATTTTGAATTTATAAATTAATTTCTTGTTCTACTTAATTGTTGCAGCATGATTTTGAAGTACTAGGTTGTCTTCTGTCCACCATTACTCTATCGATGTGATCACCTGGCTCTCTACCTGCAGTTTTATCTAAAATAGCCTCAGCTAATTCACTAAAAGCTCGTTCTATGTTTATATTTGCTTTCGCCGAAGTTTCCATAAACCTAATTCCGTGTTCTCTTGCAATCTAATTCAAACAAAAAAAATTTAAAAATTTTTTTAGAGTTATAATCAAATTTCACTCACAGCTTCCCCTTTATCTTTGCTTACAGTTCTTTTATCATCCATATCACACTTATTTCCTAATATCATTTTTTCTACATCCTCATTAGCATGCTATAAACAATTAATTAATAAATGGGACAATATTTAAAATTCAATCTTGCCTCATCTATGTTCCTTAGCCATTTGACGATATTTTCAAAGCTTTTTTCATTTGTAATATCGTAAACCAACATGATTCCCATTGCTCCCCTATAATAAGACGTGGTTATGGTGTGAAACCTCTCCTGGCCTGCGGTATCCCATATTTGCAACTTAATTTTCTTCCCCCTTAACTCGACCGTTTTTATTTTAAAGTCTATTCCTGAAATTGGGAAACTCACTTTTAAATTTGGCGCTCGAATGACCTCACCCTCTATAAATAAAATCCGGCTAATTCGGCCAAAAATAGACGGGATTTCTAAGCCGGGTCGAGGCGATCTTGTCCTAATTACGATGGGCCGAGTAATTAAGAGAGCGACGAAATGAAAACGGAAAAAATAAGAATAGGAACAAAGGTTATGCGTACCTATCGTTGAAATAAATGTTGTCGTAAAGGCATCGTCGGAAAATCTAAACAGTATGCACGTTTTTCCCACGCCGGAGTCACCAATTAATAACAGTTTAAACAGTAAATCGTACGATTTCTTTGCCATTCTACTACACTTAACTAAATAATTGGGATTCTTTGACGTTTAATTATTAAATTTTTATTCAGCTATATTCATCCCAAACAGGATGACACAAAAAGTTACTCTCGTATAGCCAATATACTAACACGAAAAATACTATTAAAATTTTTTTAAGGTGTTTAAAAAATAAGATTTTAAAATATATACGAGTTATCTTTACGATATACACGGATTGACTGCGGAATTGTGAAATAACATTTCCACTTCCATTTTCTAACAACTTATCAATGCACGTATTTATTTTTTGATGTTTATTTAAGATAAGAAAGTATTGATAAAATTTTGAATTTTAACTTTTTATTTTGATGAATGAATTAATAATGAGGAATCAATGCGAAATTATTGTTATTCTTATAATTTTCATATTATTTACAAATTAATTTCAAAAGCGCCATCTATTGTCTTGGATTATTATAAAAAAGATTTGACACAAAATTAATTATTTCTTTAAATAACGTAAGATTTTTCTTAATTACGTATTAATTTGAATAAAATTAATTATTTGCGATAATTTTACTTATAGGCAACTAAATGAACATTTATCACAAAAATTCTAGAAATAATAAAAGTTCACCTGTCATGCGCTAAATGTTCTCGGTAGTGTTTGTCTGATTGTAGGACGTTAAAATTTCTACAGTAAAGTCGAATTGTGCCGAATCGTCGTTGTGTTTACGTTTCGTCTGTGTCTACGTAGTACGTTTTATTATTGGAAAAAACAGTAAGTACACTTTATAAATCAATGTGTAGAAATCAGCTCGATATAGCATTAGATGTTATGTTACGGCCATAAAAGTAGGTTGATATTGCTTTGGGAATGCTGTGCCCTGAACATTTGTAATTGACGTTATACATAACGCGATCTGGCCTATCTGTCAACGTACTGTTATTAGGGCTAACCGGCGAGATTAGCGGGTTTTTCCCACAAAAAGATACGCTGTGTGCATGTCGTGCTGATCCTTCTTTTCTTTGATAGATATGACGACTTGGAATAACAGTGGATATCCTCCGCCAGGTACGTAAACGAATCTGTATAATGTAATATAATAATTTGTACATGTCAAAATTTGTATATGTATCTAACAAGTACTTTCGTTATATTTTTAGAGTTTGAAAGGTCAAAGGAAACTTGTTTAAATTATCTATATTTTTATGATTTCCCAACTTTAAACTGTTTGTGTTATTCCAATTTTTTTGTAATATCCATTGATTCAATCAGCTGATCAATAAAAAATACTATGATAAGGTTAAATATGCACAAAATATAATCAAATAAAGTAAACTATAACGAAAAGACTTGTTTTATGGGTTTAAACAATGAGGCATTTGATTTATAACATTTCATTTGATCATAATATGTTGAGGTTTATTCGATAAGTTCCAGTTATTTCACAATATAGAGAAATTCCTTCATAATGACTAATAGGGCGTTATAATTACATTATTTAGATTAAAATCACTTGTGGTATAATGAGTTGTTTATTAAAATATGTGAGAATGAAACATTCGAGAACATCCCCCATGTGGAAATCTACTGATAATATTAATACTCTGATTACATTATGTACAAAGTGAGTAAATTTTTTGTTATAGGCTATTATGTTAAAAACTATAAGAGATAAAAAGAAAGAAGTATCACAGTCTCTTTTGCAAGATAAATATTAAACGTTAATGTTTAAATTTTATTTAAAGTAGAGCAGGGAAACGTTAAATGGAACTTACAATGACTTATAATTGGATAGCACTTACAGTGGCTCCAAGCCAAACTTCGACACTAGGGAATAATACTCTCTTACTAACAATATTCAAACTAGAAGGGGTAGGGAAATAAGGGTAAATTTATTTTTGATAGTTTTTGGATTTTCCTATCACGAAACATAAAGTTTAATCCCAGCGCTGCTATCATTTCTTTTCATAATTATCCCTGTCTCTATGTGTATTAGGTAAAAGAAAAAAAAATGTCTATCCTTCTGTTTTCATAAAATTTAATCACTGTAATAGCAATAATAAATAAGTAAATAAAACCAGTTTAATAACTAATTAATAAAAACTAGTAAAAATAGGCACTAGCCAAACTCGGACAATAAACAAAATTAAGTAATAACTAATATTTGGTATGAAGACCTTTTTTCTTATAACTAGAGTCCAGATTTTTATGCGATTGCATATAACTTAATATTTAGCATTTTTACCGCTTGTAAATTTATTTATCCGTAGTAGTAGAAGAAAATGTCTTCTTCATAGTTTATTTCTTGTGAAAAATCAAGTTTATGTCGATTTTTTTGAAATAGTGTAATTATCTCAAAAAGTACACATTTTAGATACATATTTGGTATGAAGACCTTTGTTTCTTGTAACTACAGTCAAAATTTTTATATGACTGCATATAACATAATATTTTGCATTTTTACCACATTTAAATTTATTGTCTATATGCGGCAGTGTAATCGCATATACTTGCATATAAGCACATGCTTTCACATTTATTCATCCATATTTCAGTTAATATGAGGGGAGTATTTTTAAAGTTGCCCCTATCCCCATTAAAACTATATTGACTGCATCTATGTTGCTGGATTGATTTTCTTTTTTTGTTTGAATCAAATAATCTATTAATTTGGACGAGGCTGATGCGTGGTAAGCTACCAGAATAAAGGTTCTCTTTATAGTTTCCTTTTTTGTGGAGTTGGGATGAAGTTCTAAATAAATTATCTTATTTATAATATTACCATCATTTTCTCCTATTCTTTAAATTCTTCACTATTTACGTCCTCTTCATCTACAATTCCATCACTTACAATTTTAATATTTCTTTTTGTTTTTTTTTTCTTCGAAAATTTTGTTAATAAATTCCATTTGAGACGCATATTTGTATGGTTTGGTTGTGTTTGCATTGGCACCGGTTTGATGCAGTGTCTTTTTCAAAGACTTCCTATAATTGTTCCTGACGTTATTCCGCCTCCAATATTATTTACTACAAAAGACTACTTTCTATCTATAATGAAGGCATACATTCAGTTCTACAAAAACCTCATACTGTTACTATTCCTTGCATGTATTAAATGACACATTGAGGAGTACTTACCTCTTAGTACTGAAGAACTTATACTTTGGTCTACCTCCTATTGAGGGCATAACTGAAACATATAAAATATATTGCTTTTATAGGCTAGAACTGCCTTTAAAGCTCTCACCCATTGTTGACTCTTACCAATTTATTTCAAATATCTTGTCGCTGATCATCGCTATCTTCTTAATGACATCGACTTTGGAAAAATAGAAAGTTCTTTAGAATACCAAATAAGATTATACACTATAGAAAACTTTAAACATGTTGTTTCATCATGCAAGAAATTAATTACAATGCATGAGACATCATTTTGTAAATGTACAGGATATCGAAAAATCCATTACCAACAGGAAAGTAACTTCAACAGGCGAAATGGCTACTGCATTTGCTGTGGCATTGAGTCCATTAACTTTTTTGTTTAATTTGGCGAAATTCTATCTCAAATTTTACAAATTTTATTTCTCAACTCTCTTTCGTTACGACATTGGCTATTTTTAACTGAAACCTAATTTCTGTCCATAAATGTTCAATAAGATTCATATTCAGAGGCTGTCGTGGTGTTTTTAATTGTGTTGAAGTATTGTATAATAACCATTTATAAGTCTTGTTGGAAACAAAATACGTTTGGAAGGCCGAGTTCTTAAAAACTTTGACGTAAATTACGTTTTAAAGCATTCAAATAATAACATTTTGTCATATTTCTCTCAATAAACTCCAGTTCCAAGGCTGCTGGTTGTCACAGACCCTTATAGTAGATTTTCAGTAAATGATACAAAAAAATTCATGCCATAAAATTGAGTATACAAAAAGAAATATCATAGTAGGTTTTTGTTCATAGCACGGCACAAAAAGTCGTGAATAAGTGGAGGTATGAAGTAGCATTAAATTTTTGCATAGGGGTTCTTCTAAGAGTGTTAAACTTAAATATAAATTTTAATTTGCGAAGAGAAATTGTCTATCTTAAGTTGGCTAACTTCACAAGAATATATTGGAGTCTTTGGACTTTTAATTTTTTTATTGTTCAAAATGGTATGGTAAAAGATAACTGTTAAAAATAGGGTAGCAATTTTAGAATTATTTCAACTTTAAACTGTTTGTGTTATTCCAATTTTTTTGTAATTTCGATTGATTCAATCAGCTGATCAATAAAAATACTATGATAAGGTTAAACATGCACAAAATATAATCAAATAAAGTAAACTATAACGAAAAGACTTGTTTTATGGGCTTAAACAATGAGGCATTTGATTTACAACATTTCATTTGGTCATAATATGTTGAGGTTTATTCGAAAAGTTCCAGTTATTTCACAATCTAAAGAAATTCTTTCATAATGAGTAATAGGGCGTTATAATTACATTATTTGGATTAAAATCCTTTGTGGTATAATGAGTTGTTTATTAAAATATGTGAGAATGAAACATTCAAGAACATCCCCCAAGTGGAAATCTGCTGATAATATTAATACTCTGATTACATTATGTACAAAGTGAGTAAATTTTTTGTTATAGGCTATTATGTTAAAAACTATAAGAGATAAAAAGAAAGAAGTATCACAGTCTCTTTTGCAAGATAAATATTAAACATTAATGTTTAAATTTTATTTATAGGAAAGCAGGGAAATGTTAAATGGAATTTATAATGATTTATAATTGAATAGTGCTTAGAGTGGCTCCAAGCTAAACTTCGACACTAGAGAATACTACTGTCTTACAAACAATATTCGAACTAAAAGGGGTAGGGAAATAAGGGTAAATTTATTTTTGATGGTTTTTTTATTGCATTTTCCAATCATGAAGCCTAAAATTTATTCACTGTAATAGCAATAATAAATAAGTAAACAAAACTAGTTTAATAACTAATTTAAAAAAAAACTAGTAAAAATAGGCACTAGCCAAACTCGGACAATAAACAAAATTAAGTAGTAACTAATATTTGGTATGAAGACCTTTGTTTCTTATAACTAGAGTCCAGATTTTTATGTGATTGCATATTTTGCATATAACTTAATTTTAGCACTTTTACCACATATAAATTTAGTTGTTAATCCTAAATTTCTTTTATTAATTGCATATAACCACATGTTTCCATATTTATTATTATTATTTCCTTTTTTTTTTTGGTCGTCAGAACATGAATTAACACTATTCAAATGTGTTTTTAACATTCTTGCCCATGCAAGAACGTACTTTTTTGTTGTTATTGCATATTTTACTGCATATTTCGATCAATTTTAACCACATATAAACAACTTATATTCCTTATTTTTATCGCATATAAATGCGGATCTTATAACGATTTTAAGTCAGTTAGGCATTAACTGGACAAGTTTTTTTTATAAAAACTGGTAATTTACTCTCATTCTTCCAACAAGGGGCTTTTCTATCTATAATTAAGACTATTCCTTGCATGTATAAAAAGACGTATTAAGGAGCACTTACCGCTTGGTATTGCAGAACTTATACTTTGGTCCTCAATAGGAGGCATATTGAGGATGAAACCGAAACATAAACATTATATGGCTTTTTAAAGCAATTCTAAGCTCTCACCTATTGTTGACTCTCACCAATTTATTTCAAATATCTTGTTGCTGACCATAGCTACCTTCCTAATGACATCGCCTTTGGAAATATAGAAAGTTCTTTAGAATACCAAATTGGATTATACACTATAGAAAACTTTAAACATGTTCTTTCATCATGCAAGAAATTAATTACAATGGATGAAACATCATTTTGTAAATGTACAGGATGTCGAAAAATCAATTACCAACTCGAAAGTAACTTCAACAGGCGAAATGGCTACTGCATTTGCTGTGGCATTGAGTCCACTAACTTCTTTTTTTAATCTGGTGAAATTCTATCTCAAATTTTACAAATTTTATTTCTCAACTCTCTTTTGTTACGACATTGGCTATTTTTAACTGAAACCTAATTTCTGTCCATAAATGTTCAATAAGATTCATATTCAGAGGCTGTCGTGGTGTTTTTAATTGTGTTGAAGTATTGTATAATAACCATTTATAAGTCTTGTTGGAAACAAAATACATTTGGAACGTTGAGTTCTTAAAAACTTTGACGTAAATTACGTTTTAAAGCATTCAAATAATAACATTTTGTCATATTTCTCTCAATAAACTCCAGTTCCAAGGCTGCTGGTTGTCACAGACCCTCATAGTAGATCTTCACAGTAAATGATACAAAAAAATTCATTTCATAAAATTGAGTATACCAAAAGAAATATCATAGTAGGTTTTTGTTCAAAGCACAGCACAAAAAGACGTGAATAAGTGGAGGTATGAAGAAGCATTAAATTTTTGCATAGAGGTTCTTCTAAGAGTGCTAAACTTAAATATAAATTTTAATTTGCGAAGAGAAATTGTCTATCTTAAATGGACTAACTTCACAAGAATATATTGAAGTCTTTGGACTTTTAATTTTTTTATTGTTCAAAATGGTATGGTAAAAGATAACTGTTAAAAATAGGGTAGCAATTTTAGAATTATTTCAACTTTAAACTGTTTGTGTTATTCCAATTTTTTTGTAATATCCATTGATTCAATCAGCTGATCAATAAAAATACTATGATAAGGTTAAATATGCACTAAATATAATCGAATAAACTATAACGAAAATATTTGTTTTGTGGGCTTAAATAATGAGGCATTTGATTTACAACATTTCACTTGGTCATAATATGTTGAGGTTTATTCGAAAAGTTCCTGCTATTTCACAATCTAAAGAAATTCCTTCATAATGAGTAATAGGGCGTTATAATTACATTATTTAGATTAAAATCACTTGTGGTATAATGAGTTGTTTATTAAAATATGTGAGAATGAAACATTCGAGAACATCCCCCATGTGGAAATCTACTGATAATATACTCTGATTACATTATGTACAAAGTGAGTAAAATTTTTTGTTATAGGCTATTATGTTAAAAACTATAAGAGATAAAAAGAAAGAAGTATCACAGTCTCTTTTGCAAGATAAATATTAAACATTAATGTTTAAATTTTATTTAAAGTAGAGCAGGGAAACGTTAAATGGAACTTACAATGACTTATAATTGGATAGCACTTACAGTGGCTCCAAGCCAAACTTCGACACTAGGGAATAATACTCTCTTACTAACAATATTCAAACTAGAAGGGGTAGGGAAATAAGGGTAAATTTATTTTTGATAGTTTTTGAATTTTCCTATCACGAAACATAAAATTTAATCCTAGCGCTTCTATCATTTCTTTTCATAATTAACCCTGTTTCTACGTGTATGAGGTAAAAAAAAAATTTCTATCCTTCTATTTTAAACAAAACTAGTTTAATAACTAATTAATAAAAACTATTAAAAATAGGCACTAGCCAAACTCGGACAATAAACAAAATTAAGTAATAACTAATATTTGGTATGAAGACCTTTTTTTCTTATAACTAGAGTCTAGATTTTTATGCGATTACATATAACTTAATATTTAGCATTTTTACCGCTTGTAAATTTATTTATCCGTAGTAGTAGAAGAAAATGTCTTCTTCATAGTTTATTTCTTGTGAAAAATCAAGTTTATGTCGATTTTTTTGAAATAGTGTAATTATCTCAAAAAGTACACATTTTAGATACATATTTGGTATGAAGACCTTTGTTTCTTGTAACTACAGTCAAAATTTTTATATGACTGCATATAACATAATATTTTGCATTTTTACCACATTTAAATTTATTGTCTATATACAGCAGTGTAATCGCATATACTTGCATATAAGCACATGCTTTCACATTTATTCATCCATATTTCAGTTAATATGAGGGGAGTATTTTTAAAGTTGCCCCTATCCCCATTAAAAATATATTGACTGCATCTATGTTGCTGGATTGATTTTCTTTTTTTGTTTGAATCAAATAATCTATTAATTTGGACGAGGCTGATGCGTGGTAAGCTACCAGAATAAAGGTTCTCTTTATAGTTTCCTTTTTTGTGGAGTTGGGATGAAGTTCTAAATAATTTATCTTATTTATAATATTACCATCATTTTCTCCTATTCTTTAAATTCTTCACTATTTACGTCCTCTTCATCTACAATTCCATCACTTACAATTTTAATATTTCTTTTTGTTTTTTTTTCTTCGAAAATTTTGTTAATAAATTCCATTTGAGACGCATATTTGTATGGTTTGGTTGTGTTTGCATTGGCACCGGTTTGATGCAGTGTCTTTTTCAAAGACTTCCTATAATTGTTCCTGACGTTATTCCGCCTCCAATATTGTTTACTACAAAAGACTACTTTCTATCTATAATGAAGGCATACATTCAGTTCTACAAAAACCTCATACTGTTACTATTCCTTGCATGTATTAAATGACACATTGAGGAGTACTTACCTCTTAGTACTGAAGAACTTATACTTTGGTCTACCTCCTATTGAGGGCATAACTGAAACATAAAAAAATATATTGCTTTTAAAGGCTAGAACTGCCTTTAAAGCTCTCACCCATTGTTGACTCTTACCAATTTATTTCAAATATCTTGTCGCTGATCATAGCTATCTCCTTAATGACATCGACTTTGGAAAAATAGAAAGTTCTTTAGAATACCAAATAAGATTATACACTATAGAAAACTTTAAACATGTTGTTTCATCATGCAAGAAATTAATTACAATGCATGAGACATCATTTTGTAAATATACAGGATATCGAAAAATCCATTACCAACAGGAAAGTAACTTCAACAGGCGAAATGGCTACTGCATTTGCTGTGGCATTGAGTCCATTAACTTTTTTGTTTAATTTGGCGAAATTCTATCTCAAATTATACAAATTTTATTTCTCAACTCTCTTTTGTTACGACATTGGCTATTTTTAACTGAAACCTAATTTCTGTCCATAAATGTTCAATAAGATTCATATTCAGAGGCTGTCGTGGTGTTTTTAATTGTGTTGAAGTATTGTATAATAACCATTTATAAGTCTTGTTGGAAACAAAATACATTTGGAAGGTTGAGTTCTTAAAAACTTTGACGTAAATTACGTTTTAAAGCATTAAAATAATAACATTTTGTCATATTTCTCTCAATAAACTCCAGTTCCAAGGCTGCTGGTTGTCACAGACCCTCATAGTAGATCTTCACAGTAAATGATACAAAAAAATTCATTTCATAAAATTGAGTATACCAAAAGAAATATCATAGTAGGTTTTTGTTCAAAGCACAGCACAAAAAGACGTGAATAAGTGGAGGTATGAAGAAGCATTAAATTTTTGCATAGGGGTTCTTCTAAGAGTGCTAAACTTAAATATAAATTTTAATTTGCGAAGAGAAATTGTCTATCTTAAATGGACTAACTTCACAAGAATGTATTGAAGTCTTTGGACTTTTAATTTTTTTATTGTTCAAAATGGTATGGTAAAAGATAACTGTTAAAAATAGGGTAGCAATTTTAGAATTATTTCAACTTTAAACTGTTTGTGTTATTCCAATTTTTTTGTAATTTCGATTGATTCAATCAGCTGATCAATAAAAAATACTATGATAAGGTTAAATATACACAAAATATAATCAAATAAAGTAAACTATAACGAAAAGACTTGTTTTATGGGCTTAAACAATGAGGCATTTGATTTACAACATTTCATTTTGTCATAGTATGTTGAGGTTTATTCGAAAAGTTCCAGTTATTTCACAATCTAAAGAAATTCTTTCATAATGAGTAATAGGGCGTTATAATTACATTATTTGGATTAAAATTCTTTGTGGTATGAGTTGTTTATTAAAATATGTGAGAATGAAACATTCAAGAACATCCCCCAAGTGGAAATCTGCTGATAATATTAATACTCTGATTACATTATGTACAAAGTGAGTAAAATGTTGTGTTGTTATAGGCTATTATGTTAAAAAGTATAAGAGATAAAAAGAAGGAAGTATCACAGTCTCTTTTGCAAGATAAATATTAAACATTAATGTTTAAATTTTATTTATAGTAGAGCAGGGAAATGTTAAATGGAATTTATAATGGTTTATAATTGAATAGTGCTTAGAGTGGCTCCAAGCCAAACTTCGACACTGGAGAATACTACTCTCTTACAAACAATATTCGAACTAAAAGGGGTAGGGAAATAAGGGTAAATTTATTTTTGATGGTTTTTTTATTGGATTTTCCAATCACGAAACCTAAAATTTATTCACTGTAATAGCAATAATAAATAAGTAAACAAAACTAGTTTATTAACTAATTTAAAAAAAACTAGTAAAAATAGGCACTAGCCAAACTCGGACAATAAACAAAATTAAGTAGTAACTAATATTTGGTATGAAGACCTTTGTTTCTTATAACTAGAGTCCAGATTTTTATGTGATTGCACATTTTGCATATAACTTAATTTTAGCATTTTTACCACATATAAATTTAGTTGTTAATCCCATGTACTTGCATATAACCACATGTTTCCATATTTATTATTATTATTTCCTTTTTTTTGGTCGTCAGAACATGAACTAACACTAATCAAATGTGTTTTTAACATTCTTTTCCATGCAAGAACCTACTTTTTTGTTGTTATTGCATATTTTACTGCATATTTCGACCAATTTTAACCATATATAAACAACTTATATTGCTTATTTTTATCGCATATAAAGCCCGATCTTACTTATATCCATTTACATTAACTGCATTAACTGGACAAGTTCTTTTTTACAAAAACTGGGAATTTACTCTCATTCTTCCAACAGGGGGCTTTTCTATCTATAATTAAGACTATTCCTTGCATGTATAAAAAGACGCATTAAGGAGCACTTACCTCTTGGTACTGCAGAACTTATACTTTGGTCCTCAATAGGAGGCATATTGAGGATGAAACCGAAACATAAACATTATATGGCTTTTTAAAGCAGTTCTAAGCTCTCACCTATTGTTGACTCTCACCAATTTATTTCAAATATCTTGTTGCTGACCATAGCTACCTTCCTAATGACATCGCCTTTGGAAATATAGAAAGTTCTTTAGAATACCAAATTAGATTATACACTATAGAAAACTTCAAACATGTTGTTTCATCATGCAAGAAATTAATTACAATGCATGAAACATCATGTTGTAAATGTACAGGATATCGAAAAATCAATTACCAACTCGAAAGTAACTTCAACAGGCGAAATGGCTACTGCATTTGCTGTGGCATTGAGTCCATTAACTTCTTTTTTTAATCTGGTGAAATTCTATCTCAAATTTTACAAATTTTATTTCTCAACTCTCTTTTGTTACGACATTGGCTATTTTTAACTGAAGCCTAATTTCTGTCCATAAATGTTCAATAAGATTCATATTCAGAGGCTGTCGTGGTGTTTTTAATTGTGTTGAAGTATTGTATAATAACCATTTATAAGTCTTGTTAGAAACAAAATACGTTTGGAAGGCTGAGTTCTTAAAAACTTTGACGTAAATTACGTTTTAAAGCATTCAAATAATAACATTTTGTCATATTTCTCTCAATAAACTCCAGTTCCAAGGCTGCTGGTTGCCACAGACCCTCATAGTAGATTTTCACAATAAATGATACAAAAAAATTCATGTCATAAAATTGAGTATACAAAAAGAAATATCATAGTAGGTTTTTGTTCAAAGCACAGCACAAAAAGACGTGAATAAGTGGAGGTATGAAGAAGCATTAAATTTTTGCATAGAGGTTCTTCTAAGAGTGCTAAACTTAAATATAAATTTTAATTTGCGAAGAGAAATTGTCTATCTTAAATGGGCTAACTTCACAAGAATATATTGAAGTCTTTGGACTTTTAATTTTTTTATTGTTCAAAATGGTATGGTAAAAGATAACTGTTAAAAATAGGGTAGCAATTTTAGAATTATTTCAACTTTAAACTGTTTGTGTTATTCCAATTTTTTTGTAATTTCGATTGATTCAATCAGCTGATCAATAAAAATACTATGACAAGGTTAAATATGCACAAAATACCATCAAATAAAGTAAACTATAACGAAAAGACTTGTTTTATGGGCTTAAACAATGAGGCATTTGATTTACAACATTTCATTTGCTCATAATATGTTGAGGTTTATTCGAAAAGTTCCAGTTATTTCACAATCTAAAGAAATTCCTTCATAATGACTAATTATGAATTTTTTGGCGTTTCTTTGGCGTTGTAATTACATTATTTAGATTAAAATCACTTGTGGTATAATGAGTTGTTTATTAAAATAAGTGAGAATGAAACATTCGAGAACATCCTCCATGTGGAAAACTACTGATAATATTAATACTCTGATTACATTATGTACAAAGTGAGTAAATTTTTTGTTACAGGCTATTATGTTAAAAACTATAAGAGATAAAAACAAGGAAGTATCACAGTCTCTTTTGCAAGATAAATATTAAACATTAATGTTTAAATTTTATTTATAGTAGAGCAGGGAAACGTTATATGGAACTTAAAATAGCTTTTAATTGGATAGTGCTTACAGTGGCTCCAAGCCAACCTTGGACAATAGAGAATAATACTCTCTTACTAACAAGGTTTGAATTAAAAGGGGTAGGGAAATAAAGGTACATTTATTTTTGATTTTTTTTTATTGAATTTTCCAAACATGAAACAAAATTAATTCACTGTAATAGCAATAATAAATAAGTATACAAAACTAGTTAAAAAAGCTAGTAAAAGAAGGCACTAGCCAAACTCGGACACTAAACAAAATTATAAATTTAGTAAACTTACTTACTGAACATATAAAATTTAGTTGTCCATATATGTCGGTGTAATCGCATATACTTGAAGACAAAAAACGTCACATGAATGTGTCAAGCTAAAAAACCCAACTTTATAGATCCCTGCGACATTTTCTTTTTTTTTGTCGTCAGAACGCGAACTAACACTATTCGAATGTTATGTTTTTAACATTCTTTCCCATGCAAGTACGTACTTTTTTTGTTTTTACGGCAAATTTTACTGCATATTTCGACCAATTTTAACCACATATAAACAATTGATATTCCTTATTTTCATCGCATATAAATCCGGACTTATAACCATTTTAGTTAGGCATCAGTCGGTTAGGCATTGACTTGACAAGTTTTTTACAAAAACAGGGAAGAATTTACTCTCATTCTTCCAACAAGGGGCTTTTCAACTGAGATTTGTTGGAAAGGCCATGTTCTTGAACTTTTGTGTCCAAAAGGTCCACATGTTTTCGATTCGGTTTATGTCCGGGCTTTAAGGTGGAGTTGCCATCATATGTGTACAATTTACAAGAGCCAAGAACGTATTTTATAAGCCTTGTGCTTTGGGTTGTTAACTTGGTAAAATCGCCAGTCGCTACCAATCTAAATAATCATTATGATCCATTATCATTTGATAAAGTGCAACAATCCTGATCCAGCTGCTGAAAATGACCAACTCACCATCACAGATCCGCCATCATGTTTCACTGTTGGCCTCAGATTCTTTAAATGCAGCTCCTCATTTTTCTTTCTCCATACGTATTGCTAACCAATCGAATCAAAAATGTTAAATTTAGTTTCATCAGTAAAAAGAATGGTTTTCCAAAAAGAAAAATCTTTGTTTTCATGCTGTTTCTCGAATTTCGATCTAATACTATGGTTCTTTTTGCTAATTAGTGCTTTTTGTCTTGCTTTGCTACCATTCAAATCGGCATCATGAAGTCATTTTCAGCAGTAATAGCCAGCTTTGGTGCACTAACTAAGGGATCTTTTTTTATTTTACGATCTAAATATCGTATTTCCGAGTTTGTAAAAATCTTGTTATAGCGCCTTATTATGGCATGGACTGTAGAATGACTTCTATCAACAATTCTGGCAATCTCTCGCACCTATTTTCCGTCCTGGAAATGTTCAATAACTAATTTTCTCACTTCTATAGTCCTTTGGCCGTTCTGTCTAGACATTCCGGATAGTTAACCAAATTTTCGCACAAATAATAAAAGGATGATATTTAGGGAGTCCCCCTTTAACATTGTCAAACTTCTATATGAAGTTGCCTACAATTATTAATCCTGGCTACGTTCATTTTGTCTATTGTTGATTCCTCTACGAACATTGTTAGTAAGAGAGTATTATTCTTGAGTGTCCGAGTATGGCTTGGAGCCATTGTATCCAAACGGAACCAAGCGCCATATGCTGAATTTACAATTAAAGGTACCAAGCGACTAGAAATTATGCTCTTGCAATACTAAAAAAATTAACTTTATTTTAAGTGCTACCTATTGGTTAAAGGACCAAGCGGCAACTATAAAAGACAATTTCCCTATTATATCAAAACAATATAGAAAAGTACAAACTTCTAAAGCTGTAATCTGAGGTTCATGCTATTATTGAATGAAATAAATTGGAAATAGTAAGGTATGATATGGAGCAGTTTTTACGTTTGCCAAAGCTCCCAACCAATATTATTTACTACAAAAGACAACATTCTATCTATAATGAATGCATACATCCTTGCATGTATTAAATGACATATTGAGGAGCACTTACCTCTTGGTACTGAAGAACTTATACTTTGGACTACTTCCTATTGAGGACATAACCGAAACATAAAAATTATATTGCTTTTAAAGGCAGTTCTAAGCTTTCACGCATTGTTGACTCTTACCAATTTATTTCAAATATCTTGTAGTTGATCATAGCTACCTCCCTAATGACACCGATTTTGGAAATATAGAAAGTTCTTTAGAATTCCAAATTAGATTATACACATTAGGCAACTGTAAACATCTTGTTTCATCGTACAAGAAATATCGAAAAATCCGTTACCAACAGGAAAGTAACTTCAACAGGCGAAACGGCTACTTGATTAACTGCCAGAGTCATCAAAATAGAAAAATCTCAATTTCCTTTTGTTTTGACATTTCCTATTTTTTAACTGAAACCTAACTTCTCTCCATAAATGTTCAATAAGAATCGTATTCAAAGACTGCCGTGTTGTTTTTAGTTGTATTAAAGTATTGTATAATAATCGTTCACAAAATACAGTTTGACGGTTGAGTTCTTAAAAACTGCAACGTAAATTACGAATTAAAGCATTCAAATAACATTTTGTTCATAAACTTTAATTATAAACTTCAGTTCCAAGGCTGTTGAGAGTCTAAGAGTGTCTCAAATATGAATCGTAATTTAAGTTTCGAATTGCAGAAATTAGTCATTTTTCGATTTTACTCGAACAGTATACGTGCGCACGCGGTATTCATAGTTTTGGGATTTTTTTCTCCCTTAAATGAAAACACTTCCGCAAATTTTCGTGTAGGGGTTGCTCTAAGAGTGCTAAACTTAAATATGAATTTTAATTTGCGAAGAGAAATTGTCTATCTTAAATTGACTAACTTCACAACCGTGAATATATTGGAGTCTTTGGTGTTTTAATGCTTTTTAATGTTTAAAATAGTATGGTAAAAGATAACTGTTAAAAATAGGGAAGCAATTTCCGAATTATTTCAACTTTAAACCGTTTGTGTTATTCCAATTTTTTTTAATATCGATTGTTTCAATCAGCTGAAAAAAGCTGTTTTATGGGCTTAAACAATGAGGCATTTGATTTACATCATCTCATTTGGTCGTAATATGTTGAAGTTTATTCGAGAAGTTTCAGTTATTTTACAATCAAAGGAAATTCCTTCATAATGAGTAATAGGGCGAAGAATAAAGATAAAGAATTGTTTATTAACCCTCGCAGTACTGACGTTTCGCCAACCGTTGCGGACGGTGCCTGGGTCAACCGAGACCCGAACAGTTTTTGTTTACGTAGAATATAAAAAATGAAGCTTTTGCCATTATGATTTTGACTTATTTTATTTTAAAGGTGAACTATTATTAGGGATATAAAATAATACATAAAAATAAAATTTTAAAAAAATTACATAAAAAATATTTATTCTAAATCATTACAATTTGTACACAAAATATTTTTTGTACATGTTGAATGTATATTACATACATATTTATGACAAACATCACATTTTGATTTATATTTATTGTCATTTCCAATACACAAGCTACATCTTGAGCGTTTTTCTAATGTTGTACTCATTTGTTTATTTATTTTTCGGCCTGTACTTTCGATGGCGTCCACAATGTGTCTCGAAAATACTACTGCATTGGTTTCAAATGCTCTAGCTCTAGAATCTATGTTTGCAGCAACTAATTGTTCAGACAAATTTTCTATAAATTGTTTTCTTCTTGATTTTATGTTACCAGTTGCCCAATCCGGATTTTTGAGTTGCCATAGTACAAATGCATTATAGGCTGCAATATCTATATAATGTAAAAAAAGCGACAGAGGCCAACGTCGTGTACATCTCCGGCAAGTGTATTCTCTTAGAATTTTATCTAAAACATCCACTCCACTTTTTGTTGAATTGTAATAATTGATAATATTAGGTTTGTAATTATTATTTTCGTCAGAAATAGCATGTTCTCGATGAACGCTCGAAAGTAAAACTACGCATTTTCTTGGTTTTGGGATATACGACACAAGTGTTAGATTTTCAGAAAATATAAAATCGGAAGAGAATTGAGCTCTTCCGGATATTGTTATCAAAGATTTTGGTAAATCCTTTCTATTTTTCCGCATTGTTCCCACTATAAATATGTTATCTTTGAGTAAATCCTCTGCAAGTGAGATATCCGTAAAAAAATTGTCGGTTGTGATAGTTCGATTAGATCCCTTCCAAAACTCTGAAAGAACTCTAACTACTCGTTGTCCTTGTCCTTTCTCCGGTGTGTTTCCGCATTTTCCTAAATACACTTCAAAATTACAACAATAATATGTAGTAGCGTCACATAGGGCCCATAATTTCAGCCCATATTTCCCCGGCTTGCTCGGCATATACACCTTGAATGGACATCTTCCTCGAAATGTTACTAATTGTTCATCAATAGTGCCTACATTATACGCTCGGTAATTATCTCTGCAATTTCTTGTTAAAATATTTGTAATGGTTCTCAAAGCTGCCAACTTATCGGTCATTTTTCTTTCTTCTCGTGTCTGAAAGTCGTCAAAACGCAAAAATCGTAAAATGTTTGTAAATCTATCACGAGACATAGATGCTCGATAAATTTGTCGACTATAAGCAATCTTTTTCTTCCATAGATCTTTTTTACTTTCACGTGATTCCCGAAAACGGCCAGTAATTAGTAAAATCCCAAAAAATGCCTTCAATTCAACACGGTCTACCGGCTTCCATATATTATTTGAAAACATTTCATAATATTTAACCGCTTTTTCATTTGTATAAGTAATTATAATGTCCATGATTTCATCATTTATAAATAAATCAAAACATTGTTCCATGGTTTCTACACTCTCAGAATTTGCTGTGAGTGTAGCATCATATTTACCAAATTCTGCATCTCTGTTTGTGGGGGAAATATATCTCCATGTTCGTCCACAAACATTTTGGTCTTTACAGTGTGACATATTATTACTATTTTCACCACTAAACTCATCACTTTCATAATCCTCTTCTTCTGGTACTGCATCACTAAAAGTCAATGACGCACATTCATCATCAGAAGACACTTCATTGTTATAATCATCATTATTATTTACAAAATTAGCAAACATTTTATTTTTCGATGTAGATCGTTGCTCTAAAATACACCTTCTGTGAACTAAATCAAGAATTTAATGGCAATTGTATTGTCGCTATAGCCTCTTCCACAGACAGACGCCTGGCGCTGTAAAGAAACGGTCGAGACATATTTTTTCGTCGTTTTTTCGTCGGGACGTCCGTTTGACGCCGATCTAACTTAACGCACTCCTTGAGTAACGACAAATCTATTTATTACAATTTCTCGCAAACATTTATTTGGGTCCAAATAGACCCAGGCACCGGAATACGAGGGTTAAAATATGTCAGAATGAATCATTCGAGAACATCCTCCATGTGGTAATCTACTGACAACACTAATACTCTGTAGGCTGTCTCAAAAACTATAAGAGATATGAGAAAGGAAGTACCATGGTCTCTTTTCCAAGATAAACTTTAAACATTAATGGTTAAATTTTAAATATAGTAGGGCAGAAAATCGTTAAATGGCACTACAATGACTTATAATTAGTAAAAATTTGAAATTATTATTATTTTTTTAAAGTTTATGATATAAAGGTATCCCAAATTGAAGTACAGAAAATGGTACTGCGAGATTTTTTGGTTCAAAAGATTAAGATTGGTTCAAAAAAGTAAACGGAAAAAGTGTTTCATTTAGAAGTTACTGGCCGTCAAAGTTCTGTCTTTCAATGCTATCTTCAATCTCAAACCTTTGTGATTTTCAAGAAGGTCTTTCTATACTTTTTTGCGTAATTGAATAGGGATTTTTTATAAATGACATGAAAAAACATGTACTGAGCTATTTGAAAACAAAGGTTTATAATCATTTGGAAGTGAACATGGCGTTGGAAAAAAATTATTTGTAACATGAATCATAGTATTCATCAAACCATTTTATTAACTGGCTCAACAAAATGGGACTATAAATGGGACGATATTTGTCTGACAGCCGGTATAATCGGGTATTTGGGACAACCGTTTAATTGTGACAAATTACGCGAGGCCCAAAGTGTCCCAATTAATTTGATTGCACTGTATAATTAAAACAGCCAAAATTTGATTCAATTTTAATTAATTCTTAAATCTGTTTTGAAAATATGCGACTACAAAAGCAATGTTATACAGCCTGTTCACAAAGGTTGTCTACATACAATTGTTTTATTACGTCATAATCCTTTAAATTTTAAAACAGATTCTAAAAGAACATTTCTTTTTAAAATTATGTTTACTCTTCGATTTTATACACTGTCAAAAATAATATCTCGAAAACAAATTCAGATATTCAAGTATAGTTTTATTCAGAGGAAAGTGTACGCTTTTCTTTATAAATCATCAAGATATATTAAGAATTCGGCTTTTTACTATTTTTCAAAAATGATTAAGGAAATTTTTAATTTTATAAAATGCTACACATTTCAGTTCAAAACTTGATATCTTAAAAATTAATTGCGCTAAAAGGTTTGTTCTCGTAAAAATATATATTTTTCTTTATAAATGACAAAAACATCATCAAGATATCTTAAGAATTGGGTTGTCTACGATTTAAAATAAAAAAAAATCAGGAACATTGTTAATTTTATGAAACGCTACAAATTTAAGTTTTCAGTTCAAAAATTGATATTGCTAAGACGAATAGATAGATGGTTTTGTTCTCGAAAAATTGTACATTTTCCTTTATAAATCACGAAAAGTGTCATCAAAAACGAGCTTAAATATTTAAAAATAACTTGAAAACGATGCCTTTAATCTAAAATTTCTGAGTAAAAATATTTTTAAAAAGAAATACACTTAGCAGCAGAAGTCTGCGTACAAAAAAACTTCTAACACTTTAACTGAAAAAATAAGGGTCATGATCTAATGTGATAAACTTCAATTTTTTTTTATTTTGTGTATTAACTACATATAATTCTATTAACAAAATATGCATCAATAAAACAGAAATATTGGTTAGAAAAAAAATTAAAATTAAAAATTCTCCAAATAATGCGTATGCAAAAATCTGCGTACAAATAAAGACGCCTTCTCCAAAATATACTTATTTACTTAAATACGTAGTTGGCGATGTACGCTTTCCGATTTAAATAAAAGATAATCGGTGTCAATTATATTAGCAGAGGCTTAGAAGCTAAAAGTTAGAATGGACACGAAAGGAAAGGAAATTGAATTGGGAGAGAGAAAAATTATTGTAAAGTTATGGAAAGAGGGAAAATCTTTTCGAAAAATAAGAGAAACTGTCGGCAGCTCACACTCTTCCATTCAAAGAGTAATTAATAATTATAAAGACACTGATTACCTCTCACGTCTGCGATCTGGTAGACCACCCCTTTTAACAAACCGAGAGAAGCGAAAAATTGTACAGCAGGTTAGAAAAGAACCTAGGCTGACAGCAAAAAAAATAGTAGAAAATGTACAAGAAGAATTTCATAAAACTATCAGCAAAGATACGGTGAGAAGGACGTTAAAAAAAGCTAACTATCACAGTCGCGTTGCACGAAAAAAGCCATTTGTGTCAGAGGTCAATCGTCAGAAGCGGATCGCAAAAAAACTCTTAGACAAGCCCATTGAATTCTGGGAGAAAGTTCTCTTTACAGATGAGAACAAATTTTGCATTTTCGGCATTAAGGGTAAACAACTTGTATGGAGAAAACCTAATACTGCCCTTAATCCCGAAAATTTGAAAGCGACTGTAAAACACGGAGGTGGTGGAGTTATGGTTTGGGGGGTATGTGCACCAAAGGGGTGGGAAGGTTGGTTTTCATAACATCGACAATGGACCATAAAATGTATATAGACATTTTAAAAGAAAATTTGAAGCCTAGCATCGAAAACTTGGGCTTGGGGCCCGAATACTTTTTTCAACAAGATAATGACCCCAAACATTGCGCCCACAACACTAAGCTTTGGCTACTATACAATACCCCAAAGCAACTTATAACACCTCCATAATCGCCGGACATGAATCCCATCGAACACCTCTGTGATTTACTGGAACGCAGGATTCGGCAACACAACATAACGTCGAAGGAAACGTTAAAAAATGTTATGATTGAGGAATGGGCCAAAATCATTTCGGACGAAACGAAGAAATTAGTGCACTCCATGCCTAAACGTTTAAGGGAGGTTATTAAACGTAAAGGTTATCCGACCTCATATTAATATAGAAACAATGATCTCATTTATGAATTTTTTATAAATACTGTCCTGACTTGTACGTAGATTTTTGCATACCCGTTATTTGTAGAATTTTTAGTTTTGATTTTTTTCTACTAAACTACTGTTTCTGTTTTGTTGAAGCATATTTTGTTAATAGAATTATATATAGTTAATATACAAAATAAAAAAAAATTAAGTTTATCACATTAGATTATGACTCTTATTTTTTCAATTAATGTATTACAAGTTTTTTGTACGCAGACTTCTGCTGCTGAGTGTACGTCCAATGTTGGATCCGCTGCCACAGATATTATATTCCTCTCAAATTTTGTAATGTCGATATTTAAAATATATTTATTTCTTAAAATGTGAAGGATAGTTTATTAAATTAAACAACTTTTTTGTCCTTGATATTATATTTTCATTTAAGAGATGACTGATAACAATTTATTCTAAGACTTAATATATTTGATTTTTTGACTGCTCATGGTCAAGCGTACTTCTCGACTATTCAGAGTAACCTTTTTGCGACTGTTTTTTGTGAACCTGTACTTTTTGACTTTATAAAATGGACTGTGTTGCTATAACGATCCCAGAGAAAAGATCACATAACAAAGTATATAATCATTAGGTTTTTGATACACAGAAACAAGGAGGATTAAGGGTTGTTTACATCTGTTTCCGTGCCTTGACATATTTTTTATTCCATATGTTTGCTTAATTGTTAATTATAAATTATTATTACTTTTGATACATTAAACTTATTGAATTCTTATTGATATCGTACAAAGTACTAAAATACTACGTGATTGGGTGATATTAAAACAACGGACTTTTCGAATCAGTTGGAATATTTAAGAGGTTACAACGTAATAAAAAAGTTTTAAGGAGTTAGATCACCTTGCTGCACGGATAAATAGGTATAAAAATAAACATTTTTTTATTCAGCCAGTAAGATTATGCAATAATCATTATATCCCGCATACACATTCTAGTTTTGTAAACAATTTATGATATTAATGAATAACAGATATTAAAAAATGACGGAGTTGTGATTCGATTAGTAGGAGGAGCCTGTTTTGAAAATCGTAGATAATCGTAAATGGGTATGGTTGCTTGAAATACATATTAGCTAAGGCATGATGTTTAAAAAATAAAAATGTTTGACGAAATGACAGCTGTTTGATAAAAACACTCAATATTGTTGCTGCAATATTCTCCGTCTCTCTTTGTACAGCTACTTTCAGATTTCTAGCTTTTTTCGTCTTCTGTATAGCTGTAAATATTTGATTAGAATCCAAGTTTTCTGACAGTTGTAATGCACCCCATGGACCTAATACCAGATGTAATAATAGCGTCATCTGTAATGCGCTGGTACTGTGAGCGTCAAAAAAGTAAACAGCTGTTGTTTTTCTATTAAAAGGTTAATAAAAATGCAGTTAATAACGAAAATCAAAAAGTTTTATTGCAGTCTTCACAACTCATCTATACTATATTTAAATCAATAGAAACATGAAAAAAAAAAAACAAATCATTACCCGTAATAATTCAGATTATTGTAAATATCTACCGAATTTACGCGTCAAAAGAAAGTAAACAGAATTCGGAACTAATAGGTATTAAGTACAAAAATAAATATAATATTAACTTTTAATACTTGGTTTGAGCTCCTTTGGCCTTCAACACCTCCCTTAATCTCCTTGGCATGGATTCCACCAAGTTTTTTGTAATATTTTGAGGGATTTTCATCCATTCTTCAGTTAAAGCTTTTTTAAGGTCGTCTTTATTTGAAATTGTCCTTTCTCTGATCTTCCTGTCAAGGTGATCCCACAGATGTTCTATAGGATTAAGGTCTGGGGACTGCGGTGGATAATCAAGGGTTTTAGGGACTCGGTATAGCATCCATTCCTTCACAATTTTGGAAGTGTGCTTTGGATCGTTATCCTGTTGGAAGATCCAGTTCTCTGATAAGCCCAATTCATTAATACTCGAGGAAATATTGTTCTTTAAAATGGTTAAATAGTCCATTTGATTCATTGTTGATTCAATAAAAACTAGATTACCGACCCCTGACGCCGCCATACAGCCCCAGACCATAACCGAGCCTCCACCGTGTTTGATGGTATTGGTAACAAATTTCTCTTTGAAGGTCTCATTTTTTGGCCGCCATATCTTTGGTGGTTTTCTTTTACCAAAAATTTCAAATTTACTTTCATCACTAAATAATATATTTTTCCAAAAATCTGGAGCTTCGTTCTGATATTTTTTTTGCGAAATCAAGACGTTTCTGTTTATTTATTTTCGATATGTAAGGCTTTTTACGGGGTGTTCTTCCATGCAGGTCACTTCTATGGAGTGTTCTTCGTATGGTACTGGAACTTATGGTTGTGTTTGCTATCTGCGATATGTCGTTTGCTATTTTAACCGTACTTGAACATGGATTATTCTTCACTTCTCTTACCACTGCTCTAGCCTGTGCTTCTGTAAGGCGCTTTGGTCGTCCAACGCGTTGTAAATCGGCTACAGTATGATGTTTTGCGTATTTATCCAAAATTTTTTTTATTGTGCAGTGATTTCGTCCCATTATTTTAGCTATTTCGCGTAAGGATTTACCTTTTTTTATTTAAACTTAATATAATTTTACGCGTTTCTATACTTGTTTTCCCATGATGATTTTTGGTATTTATAATTAATTTCGACGTTCAACCACTTGCTGTTTCTTCTAAAATGTTGTAAAGTTGTCCTGGGAGGGGTTTATAAGTATTTATACGAAAAGTGTGGTACTTCCCCTAAATCTAAAATGAATTTACAACAACCGGCTGTTTACTTTCTTTGGACGCGTAAAAATCGGGGTTTTTTACTCTAAAGGGGATTTACCATATTTGTGGGTTTTTTTGCTTAACTATTTTTTACGATAGGATTGCTCACAAATAAAGTCGTAAATTTTGGTATATAAATTTTTATTGTAAGTTAACAGAATCGTAGTAAAAAGGGTTTTTAGAAGTAAACAGCTAGTGTTTACTTTCTTTTGACGCTCACAGTATATCCATTCTTAGATATACTAGTCATAGACTGAACGACAGCGTTTAAGTACTCGTTATTTTGAGTATATCCTTTTAAACTACCGTATACTCTACGCAAAAATCTGTCTTAAGAATGTTTTAACCGATTTCCTTTACTTTCAAAAGTAAAGGAATTATGAGCATTTTTGAAATGGCGAAATTTTTGGTTTTAGCGAGATTAAGTTTATCTTGTAGAAGTGACTGGGATATTTTAGTATCTTTTATATTTGCTGAAATAGCATATAAGAACACCCTCTAATTTGCCCACCCTCTGTACAATATTTATAGATTTAATAAAAATGATTGTTTAGAGAAAAGGTAACTATAAATTTGAATACATAAACAAGGTATACGATAACAAATTGTTATTGGAACGATCTATGAATCATATCTTATCTTACTAATACGTAGAGCAAAAAAATTTCTTCGTGTAAACAGAAAATTGTTCGTTATCTTGGATTAAGCTGAAGTATTTCCTGGAGCTATGAGTCATATAATTCTTTCGTTTATTGACAGTACTCATGTTAAAAGATTTTGATATGCGCTCAAATTCTCAGCAAATAGATATAATACAATAGGATTAAAAAGTGATCAAATGCCTCATTTTTTAATTTGCATCACATATATCTTGATGTATTTATTCGCAAGCTTTTTTTTAATGTATCTTGTAACCATCTTTATAAATAAACAAGGTGGGTATCCAAATCAACAATATCCAGGAGGCCCTCAAGGTTATCCAGGTGCTCCACCACCCCAAGGTTATCCTGGTGCTCCACCACCACAAGGTTATCCAGGTGCGCCACCACCGCAAGGTTATCCAGGAGGCCCACCGCAAGGTTATCCCGGAGGCCCACCGCCGCAAGGTTATTCTGCAGGAGGATACCCCGGACCGCAACCCGGATTTCAACCAGGATTCGCTCCCCCACCTCCCGATCATTCTTACGGCGGCGGAGGTTACGAGCAGCCACAGCCAGGTGAAGCCACACCACTTCCTGTTAGATCTGGTTTGTTGAGATTACTTTCTTTATCGCCTATGATATTGGCTTTAAATTTGTTGAAAAAGAATAATTAACATGTTGCATGTTGTTTTATAGGGGTCTTAGTAGAATTTGATTTTTGTGTGTACATAAGGTGATAAAACTGTTTTAACCGTTATATAAAAAAATTAATAGAACAAAACCACATTTTGAAAATGTTACAGCATGTTATAGTGCTTCCCAAAATGTAACGCATAATTTATTATATCAATTAAAAGTGAAATTAAAAAACTATATGCTTCACCTCAAAATTTTTTTGAGTGTTGTGAACTTTTTTTGCACGTAATTTGCGTTTTTTAAGCGTTGTGGAGATCAAGTTCTGATCTTCATATGTGTAGCATTTTTCATCCCTAACTGTGTTTATTCTCAAAAGGAACATACTGAGTTTCGAATATTTAATTAATTAATAATTAATAGTTACTGAACAACTCTTAGTTAAATTTAAAAATGTGAATTAATAACGCAAAACACAGTCGATACATGCGTGGCTGCTTTGTTCTTGCGAACACGTCGGTCAAGCTAATTCCACACGTGTACAGTAGGATTTAAGTCAGAACTTAACGTCGGCCATTCCATGATTTGAATTCTATATTCTTGTAACCAGTGTTTGCTGGTGCTCTCGGGATATGGCCTAGTAGTATCCTGCATTAAGATGAAATTTTGACCAATGCCATATGCAACAGGCATGCCATTTTCGATGTAATTCATGGTTTCTATTGTTCTTGTTCGATATTATGCTATTTCAAATTTGAACTGGTGATAACCCGATGTGCTCTTAATGTGAGTTTTGTAAGTAATAGTTATTTCGAAAATGATCGGGCGGATTTCAACGCGATTTTTACCAAAATGTGTTGAATAATGTCGTTTGTCGGTCACCGTTATCAGTTTTTCAAATTCTGTCTCTCTCATTTTTTATGAGCAATTTAAAGGAATTATAAATTAAAGAGAAACAGAAATAAGCCATGCGGGGAGAGGAGGGTTCCAGCCAATCCGAGAGGAGTTGAAAAGATGGTGCCGGATGATGTTGGCGACCACCTCAGACGGAACTTGTCGTCTTACCGCCTACGCACGATATATAGACAACACGATATTTAAAATTTTATTTAAAATTATTTTGTTACAAATTCAATAAGTATTTTCTGTATATAAGACATAAATAATGCAAATAAATTTAAACAAAATAGCGTGGAACAATTTCGGTAAAATTTTGAAAGAAAATAGAATGCACTGAGGAACTGCAAGGAGTTATTAGAAGGCTGATATTTGATTACTACCTTGCTAAGAAATTTCCAACAGCTCGAGAAATGTATGTGGACATTAGAACGGAGTACCAAATCTTCCACAGTTTTCTTTGGGAACATTATATCGTTGGTTAAAAAAAAATTAATATGCTTCATATTAAGAGCACATCGGGTTATCACCAGTTTAAATTTAAAATTTTTGCGTCGAATAGTTTTTGAGAAAAAAAGTCGCAAAGTAAGCAGAGGTGCCGGCACTCTCAAATTTCATGTACTCTTCACTTAACTCGCGATGAAGGGAAAACCGCAGATCCGAAAATTTTCAAATTTTTTTCATCAAGTTATTTCGAAAATATCGATCTCTAAAGTGATCAGGTTATCACAAGTTTAAATTTGAAATTTTTGCGTCAAAAAGTTTTTGAAAAATCGCAATGTAGACAAAGTTGCTGGCACTTTGAAAATTCGAGTACTCTTTTTACTTAACTCGCGATAAAAGAAAAACCGCAGATCCGAAAATTTCCAAATTAACGTATAATACGCAAAAATGTCCACTGTTTACATTAAACTTTACCGTAGTTTTTTTCATAGAGCGATTTTGAAGATATCAATCTCTAAACTGACTTTTGGCACGGACTTTAGTCTAACAGGAACAATAACAAGATCAAAACTTAAGCAGGAGATTTTTTTCTTTAATCCTGTTAGCAAATCGAATATTAAATTGTACTCCAGGATAAGGATTGAGGACACTAAGAACGCAATTATTTTTTCATAATCAATATTTCACTTCTATTTATTGAAGCTAAGCTAACAACATATTCCAATAAAGATAGCCTAAAGCTGTTAAACTTAGAAATTGAACTTAAAAAAAAAAACGAAAATCATAAAGGTCGAACATCAGTCAACGACTATGTAAAACAAGTTTATAAATTGAAATAAGTTTTTCTCGTGAAGGGGGGAAAACGTGGAATTTAACTTTAAAATTTTAAAAAATTTGGCCAAAAATTATTATTTAAAATTAGCTTTTATCCATTGTCAAAGTTGTTTTTGATGTTATCATAAATCTCAAAAATTAAGGAGCATACATTACCCATGGAGCCGACGTCAGACCTAAAGTTAACTGTACTCTCTGTATTGACAATATGAAACACTTTTAAAAATAACCGTTTTTGGTGATTATCTTCCTTATCTAAAATCTTAGTTGGTTAAATTTAAACAAGTGATTAGTATCTAATTGTAAGCTATGCTATGTTAAGCTATGTAGAAAAAAATTGGTTAAGTTAAAGGGACAGTATTCTACTCTCTTTAAGTTGCTCTTAATTAAATAAGTTTTGAACATGTTAATAAGTTTATCAGTTACATATAAACAGTTTGAGCTAGCTGAAAATAAACTTAAGCTAAATATTTGTAAAACAAAATTTATTAACATGTCACTTACCATAGCAAGTCAACCAAAAGAACCAAAAAATTTTGCTCATCAAATGTAATGCATAAAATCAATTGTAGTGAGTTGCTTGTAAATCTCAAATAATTGAAAAAGTGAACAAAATTAAATATTACTGATATTACCTCCAGAATCAAAATGTTTATTCTAAAGTTTTACGTGCTCAGAAATTTTGCAAATAGAAAACTTTTATTAATACTTTACAACACGACAGTTTTTACAGTTTTTAATTACGGAATCATTATTTGAGGAATGAGTTATGACGCAACTTTAAGTATGTTGAGAGTAGCGCAAAAAAACATTTTAAGGATAATTTATAAGAATCCACGTTTATATTCAACAAAATCAATATCCCGAGAAATCGATATCATCCCACTTCACTTAAAATATCTTCTCGTCTGTCTCAAATATCACATAAATACGCAAACTGCAATAAATCACAACCTAATGATTTATTAAATAAATAATCTAACACTAAACACAAAATGTACGACTGTACGCTTCAAAATCATTTAAAACTGTTGATCTAAATCATCATTCGTGCAAAGGTCTTAAATTTTTAAATAATTAATAAAAATTTAAATAACCTGCCACTACATATTTGAAATGTTTAAAAAAACATTACAATTTTTCGAAATTAGCACAGAAACATATCAAACCACATAGTGAATTATTAAGTTTTTAATTTTTACATTCTTATAAAGTACAACATCACTCCTCGAGGAGCTTACGCTATGTGAGTAAAATATTTTTAGAAAAATGCGTAACAGATGTTTATCATCTGGCCTGAATTTGTTCTGCACCTCATTCTAATTGCGTTTTATTCTAAATGAAAATATATAATAATAAGATGTAATAACACTTTATACTTTTGTAAATATATTTCACAAATTTTGTATTAATTTATACTACACTGTATAAATGTGTGCTTGAGTGCGCTTGATGCTACATTTTTTGCTTCAATAAACATACAGTTAATTCATGATTAATTCGCGTTCGCTTAAAGGAGTTTGTAAATGTACATTAATGTTATTGATATTGGCATTAAACACTAATTTGTTAAGCAATCTATGAGGGTATGAATTATCCACAAAAATATTTTTTAATTTAGCCAAGTTGGCTTGTATCAAATGAGACAAACGTTGTTTTTATAATTTTATTTAATTAAACATATATAACCAGGAATACGAAATCGTCTCTAAATATCGATGTTGTTCACTTTTGATCTTACTTAATTTTTTAAATTAAGGGTTTGTTTAAAAGTGATAAGAACAAGAAAGAGTTTGTTTATTGTACGAACTGTTACAAATACTTATAGAGATGACCTATATCTGGGATGTTTACGTACTTTACAATCGTTATTTCGAATAGTTATCGTACGATAGGAGGTCCCTTTTCGCTTCCGAGGCCACATATGCTGTTAAAGTAAACCAAACTTGATTTGTACAACTATTACCTAGAAAGTTACAGATTTCGAAAAAGGTGTTTCTCTAATTTATTCGAGTACCTAATCTATAAATCTAGCTTTAATTCATTAGCGCCACTACATAATTTCGTGATACGATGAGAGCATCCGACTTTTGGAGTTTTTCCATCGCCATTACATTTTATTGATTCATTTCTTCCAGCAACATTTCCGTTCTCTTTTACGTTTTGCTCTTACGCAAAGTGGCATTTCCATATTGGATTCATCCGATATTTTTAGTACTTTATATATTTATATTTGTAGGCACACAAAAATAAAATGTAATAGAATCTTTCGGGATTTAGTATTAGTTCTAATATTAGTTTAATTAACACCGGCCGTGAGAGCCTATTTACTCCATATTTATACATAAATATTTATGTTATGATCAAAGGTAACAGTTTGTATTTACTTTAAAGATAGAAACGCAATTTTCGATTTTTTGGACATGTTTTGGTAAAATCCTCTTCAATCGATGAAAATGATCAACCATATGAAAATTATGAAACTTTAACCTAATTATATTAAAACAATTAAAAGGCAAAGCATATGATGGAACAGATTTATTTTAAAATTATTTTTCCCTATAACAGTTTAGTTTTGAACTTAATTCCATTTCACGCTTCATCAAACTCATTGTCTTCTAGAAGAATGTATGGTTTTGCGTTGTCATGCTGGATCCATATTGTTTGGCGACGACTGTATCTTGACCAGTTTACTTGTTGTATTTTTGGTAACAATTTTCTATAGTGGCATTAGAAACTACTTTCGTTACAGTGGTTCAAGCTATTCGGTTTTTACTGTCCGTATAGCAGGTTCAAAGAACACAAAATTCGAAATGCTAAGTTTTGCAATTGAAATCCTTATTTTCAGATTGATTCCAATGTGGACGAGCTAAGAAAATTAATTTTGTAATTAAAGGGTTACTTACACAAGTGCTATGTTGTTCCTCTTCGCCTTCAACTAGATAATACGTCTCAGCTATTTTTATGATGTAAACCCAGAATTCATCGATATGTATGATCGAATTCATATAGAGGAAAAATTTTGGTTTGAACTTCCTGGTTTAACAATTGACAAACGGTATTTCAGTCGTTCAATTTTATTGGTGACTGGCAATAGTGAGGAAAGACTTGTTGTATTTGAGTGCCGTCGTAATACTCTCGATTTCAGTCTATTATGAATCGTAGATGTTAAAACGTTGATATAGGAAGTCAACGAACGAATTGTACGTCGATTATCTAGTGATACGGACTTTATTGCGGCTGTTTCAATATTTCTGAGTTTTCGATCAACGCATCGTTTTTCCATGACTTTACATCTGCTACTTCAGTACCATCGGCTAATGATTTTCGAGCTTAATGCTAAATACGGCTTAAAGTTTATATGGAAATGTTAAATTAACTCGCCATAATCTTAATTGAGTCGTTTTTAATTTTGCTATCCTTACTCAATTCTAGTAATGTATAATAAACAGCTTATATCATTTAAGTTTGGTCTTTTTCGACTGTTTCTTGTGAAAACATTTTCTTTCTCTCCCATTATTTTCTTAAGCCGGATCTTTATGTGAGGTCTTGAAAAGTCGCTTTTTTGGATTGCAAACTTATACTTTAGGAAACATTACAAAACTTTTTAATGGCAGTGAAAAACTTAATATTTAATAAATGTTTTTAAAACGAGAACTGCCGTTTAAAATAATGGACGCCTTTCTTAATTTTTGGAAAGTCGATATCGGACAGTGGGAGTATTTTTTTTATAAAAATTTAATATATTGTATCGATATCAAGGCCCGAATTTTCAGGCTTTGCGGTCCGCACTTTGAGATACAAAACAATTATTAAACACATTATACAAACAATAACCTTTAATATTCAGAAATTGGCGGATACGTAGGGACTAGTGCTGGGCAAAGTATCGATACTTTACTTTCAATACTTTGAATACTATGAAGGTATCGATATTCGATACCTCATTTGCGGTATCGCCCAGCCCTAATAGCGACATTCCTTCTTCGATTCTAAAGCGAAAATCTTAATGTTAAAATGCTGTGCCATAGATTATACGTCTTCAGGAGATCTTAACGTTCGGATAATTTGTGCATAAATAATGATAATTATTCAATACCAGTTGATAAGATTATATTTAGTTAAAAAATTTTTTTGAACTATTTTTTTTTTGTTAAAATTAGTTTCTTTAGATTTAAACTTTTTAACATTTTTTTAATATCATATTTTCATGAAAAACACATTCAACAACATAGTAAGTTTCTAATTTTGGCCTCAAATTTGTGCATTTCATTCCAATTTAAAACATATTAATTATTACAAACGATACCTCGTAAACCATATTGTTGCTTAATATAAAAACGAAATAATTGTTTTAGGCAGAGGAAAGTAGGGCAGATTCATACAAGGGGCATAATCATATACTAGATGTATTTGAAGTTAAATGCATAGGTATGAACAGGATAACGTTTACGTGTATGCATAGCTATTTTTTGTATGTGGTTGCTGGCGGAGTTTAACAGTAGTCACAAGTGTATGAATACTGGATGAACGTCAAACAAACGTTATCTTTTGAAAAAAAAATGTTTCACGTTTCGGACGCCATGTTGCAACCGTCTTCAGAAATTGGTTCAAATGAATTATTTGAATCACGATTTAGTCGTGAATTTTTTGAAAAATATTTGTGGTGCATGAATGTCCAAGAAATGTCATCTTTTGAAAAAATGTTTGACTTTTCGGGTGCCATGTTGCAAACCTTCTTCAAAAAATGCTTCAAATGTAAGTTCATTTGAAGCATTTTTGAAGAAGATTGAAGAATGGTTCATCAATTGAGTTAGTTTTTGAAGAAGTAATACATATGTCAACCAAACGTCAAACATTTTTTTAGAAGACGCACATCAAAATCCATAAGCCTTCAATTTTAGTTGTAGTATGTATTAGTTCTAATTTTAGTACAGTGAATGATTTCTTTTTGAATCTTGAATATATATATACCACAGATACCACTTTACTGCTGATGGGCTTCTTAATTATACCAATCTTGTTTTATAACTTGATTTTGGTAAGTAAAAAAATTTTATGCGCAATTTGTGCGTTTTTTTACATGTATCAGTATGTTCCATATCTGTATGAAAGTGCCTCACATATTGTTCATTTGCAGAAAATAGATACTAGTAAAAAAATGTCAATTTGTAATAATGGAATTTAAAAATTGTTTATTTTATTATGACATATCGGTCCTTACACTTCCTTATAGCTTTTTTGCCAGTAATCGCCGAAAGTACGAAATTGACATACAGTTTTTTAATTTTTTTCATCATACAGTTTTTATATTTTGTCTTATAGAATTCCTTTGAGTATTAACATCTATCTCGATTCATCAAAAATCAATAGTTTAATAAACTTTATAATAAAGATATAACATTTACGCAAACTTACTTGTATGATTTTTGTAACACTTTTTAAAAAAATTAATAATATATGAAAGTACCCCATATGAGAGACACTTCATACAGGTATGCGGCAGATTTAAATATGGGAAAAAATATACAAGTTGAACATAAAATGTTAAGCGTTTAGAGAAGAAGAACTAAAATTAGAACTAACACTGGAAATATTACTAGGACTAATACTGGAACTAAAACTAGAAGCTGTCGGGTTTTTTCATGCGCCCTTTGAAAAAATGTTTGACGTTTAGAATGCCATGTTGGAACCTGTTTGAGAAAGCGGTTCAATTGATTCAAATGATTCATTTGAATCAGCGGAATATCTCAAAGCAGTGTAATGATATTGATGTCTTAGGACAAGCTTTAATCACTCGAACCTACTTAATATATTGAAGATATATTCTAATATCTTCTTACGACAAATCGTCGAGGTCACCTGCAGGTAAAAATATTTGAAAGAATGAATATTTGACAACATGTCATCATTTTCAAACATCAAACTTGCTGTCGTTGCATCACATAATTTGCTTCTACAGCTGTTTGGTCCAGTTGAGAGAAGCTTTGGTTGCTTTGGTCCGAAGAAGGTTGTAACATCGCAATGGAAACGTCAAAATTTTTTTCAAAAGGCACACATTAAAAACTTCACAGCAGTTCTAATTATAATTCAATCAACACCGAGAAAGCCTTCGTACTTAAATCATTTATTGCTGTTTTGTAAAAACTTAATAATCTGGCAACGTTTGTTTTTGTAATTTCTGAATATAATTGAGCAACATAATTTAGGCATCAGTAAGATATCAGAGACAAAAATAGAGAAGTGGGGCACATTCATACAGTATGAAGGTGTCACATAGCGCGTTTCACATCGACTCCAGTTAAACTCTCTTAGCAACCACATGTATAAGATAACTATGCATACTCGCGAATATTATCTTGTTGATTGTTGATATTCGAGGAAAAAATTTCAAATTTGAATTGGTGTTAACCCAATGTGTTCTTAATAAAATAAACCGCGGAAAGTCGCGGTTTAGTAAGATGCAATTATTTTGAAAACGACCAGGCGGATTTCAACGCGATTTTTACCGTAAATAAAAGTCGTTTGCCGGATTCCGTAATTAGTTTTTCAAAGTTAGGTCTCCCTAATTATTTATGAGCGGTTTAATGGAATTATAAATTAAAGAGAAATAAACCTAGCGGGGAGAGGGAGGTTCCGACGTGTGTTTCAGACGGGACGTGACGTCTTTCCGTCTACGTAGATAAAACGTTATTTAAAATTGTTTATAAAATTATCTTGTTACAAATTGAATAAGTACGTTTCATTTTTATATATAAGACATACATAATGTATATATATTTAAATCAAGTGGCGTGAAATTTTTTCGAAATTGTTTTCGCGGAAAAAAATCGCAAAGTTGCCAGCACTCACAAAAAGCGGGTATTCTTTTCACTTAATTCGCGATAAAAGAAAAACCGCAGATCCAAAAATTCCCAAATTGATATATGATATGCAGATATATTCGCTGATTACAATAACATTTACCACAATTTTTTTGCTGAAGAGTTACGAAGATATAAGTGAGGGGTCCTGACTTTTGGCACGGACTTTAGTGTATGATGGTGTGCATTGTATATATTTGCCACGCTCTCCCCTATATTTTCACGTATGTTGATGCAAATTCTCAAAATTGCTAGATTTTGAGTTGTGCCTGTATTTTAGCAAATAAGTGATATGGGGTAAATTTACGCAAATATCTTTATTACAAAGGCAAATATTTAGACTACTGATTTATGATGAATTGAGATAATCGAGATATCTAATAAAAATAAATTTTAACAAAAAATAACCATTTATCTGATACTGCAATACAACAAAATGAAGAGTAAAATTTAATTGTTGGTAGACTGAAATAGAAAAAAATTACGATACCTACTATACAGTAGAATACACATACAGTTTCTTTTAAGTGCTTCTGGAAAGCAGATGATACAATATAATGATACAACATTTTAACAGTAAGATTTTCGTTTCAGAGACGCACAAAGAATGGCATTATGTATAATAGATTATCCGCAAATTTCTGAACATCCTGTATATTTTTAATGATGGAACACATGAGTTAATATAACTTTTACACAAAACAAAATTACATAATAGCTTTTATTAAACGATACACCCTTCATGATTTACTTTCAGATTCAGAAAACATTTTAATTTTATTAATTATGAAAATTTATTGCATAAGAGAAATTTATAAGTTTTTTTAACGAAAAGTTTTAAAAGATTGACGAGAAAACAATTTCAACTAAAGGTTTAATTCATCAATAATAAATCATTTTTAATTACTAATTGATATAATGTATTGATAATAAAATGTGGTTTGATAAGTTCCAAGGTAATTTATACAATAATTCATTATTTTATAAATATACTTTTAATCATGCCTGGTGAAGGAATAAGTACATTCAGAACCTGGTGGCACAGAAAAATAATTTTATAATCTATCTGTTCCATCCTTAGCTTTGCATTTTAATTGAAGATCAGTTAAGAATCTATAATTGCTAAAATATTAGCATTGATTGTACCAGAATTAGCAAAAAATCGCGTTAAAAAAATATTCTCGTTTTTTGCATTAACTGTTTTTAATTGATTTAATGAGTTTATGCGTTACTTTTGGGAAACACTGTACTATTAGTAAAATACAGTACATATTAGTAAAAATTATTTACTAACATATATATTCTATTTCTTTTATTTTTCTTCCAGGATTTTATTTTGTTTATAAAATCATTTAGGCTTTGCAATATTTTTATCGCGCAAGAAATATTCATATAAGTAACTTACACACATTGTAACAATACCCAAGAATCCATACAAGTTGAATGAAGTGAAAGCCAGTTATTCTTACCTTATGTATGCGCGAGTATCGCAAAGTCCGTTGAACTACATAAAATTAGTTAAAGTAGGATAAATAGTTTATTCTTCCATGTGGATAAAGAAAGTATTCTTACGATTGTGTTGATGAAGCATTTGTCAGTGTCTATGCTTTTATATTAATTAATACAGCTTATTTTATAATCTTGAGTTATTTGATACATTACTTGGTAAGATTTTTTTATTTAGATTATTTCGATAAATATAGCTTTTTAGGCAGATTGAAATTGGCGTAGTTAGAAGGTAAAATATTCTTTTTTTAATTTGACTTCTTCATAGTTATCTTTGTAGTTCAATTAAATTTAATAAGAATAATAAAAAGAGTGCTGCTAAAATAAATTTAAAGAATTTTCGGTGAAGTAGGTCGGAAAAATAAAAACGAGTGATGCAAGGGTAAGTGATCGTAACAGATTAATGGTATCTCTAACCCGCAAGGTCGAGTTAACCATTAAAAAAGGGGGGAAACGTTTGATGCTTGTAAATTTGATCCATTGTTAAAACAAGTTTGTTCTTTGAGTTTCAGTTTTCTTAAAGGAAATACAAAATATAATTTGATATTCACAATTGGATCAAATTTACCTTTTATTATTGTCTATTTATTTATTAAATACTTGATTAAATACTTGTTGTGATAATGGAGTTTTCTTGCTTAACAGTTTGTTGGTTTAAGAGGTAAGCAAAATATCTAATCTTTTGTGTGATAAGATATTATCTATGTAGTTTATATATAGATCTTCGCATGAACTATGTTGGATATGACTAGGGAAAGAAATGTTTTAAAATTTAAGTAATTTATTAACGTTTCTTATATATTCTTTATTAATTTAATTGATATAGTTTAAGTGTTATTTGATTACATTAAAAATGAATTGTAAGTAATTAATAATTTATTGATTTATTCATATTCATCTAATGAGTTTTTCGAAATAATTTCTGTTTAAAAACCTCGTTAATTGTTGATAAACATTTCGCATTTCTTTCTCGCGTTTAGTGTAATTAAGTGTGATGTCTAAGTTGGTTTATATACAGCTCATCGTTGTATCGGTTTTTAAAATATGAGTCATATGCAAACTTTTCATCCTTTTCTGCTCTATCTTGTCCAGTAAATAGTAGGTAAAAAGATAGTATCTTTTTCTAAAGCTAACAATAATTTTTAAAATGTTACGCCGGTTATAAGCACTTTTAGTGATAATAGAAAATTTTGTTTGTTTGATTAAATCAACGGGGATAAAGTTAACAAAGCTAGAAATCTGTTTATTGAAGTACGTTTTTTATTCTCTCCAAGAAATAAAATTTAAGTATAATTACTTATTATACTTATAGGAGAGTAAAATGCAAAACTTTAAAAGGTATTTTGTAAATTAAAATAATGACTCTTTTAATCAAAATTTTTCCTAGTCAAACTTTGATTAATTATTATTATGGTTCAATATTGATGTCACATAAACGTTTAAACATGACGTTTATGATTATTCCACCATGACTATCGTCGATAAAGTCGATTTAATAATAAGTATTATTTGGCTTACTCGAATTTTGAAGATAGTCGTTTAGTGATTTTACGACATCCATAATTTAGTAAGTTCCCTTCGTTCTAAAACAACCTACACATTAGTCTCAGAAAAAAATATTTTGTTTCGGCCAAAAAAGCAAATTGGACCAATTTAGCTCATCCTTGCCCTGGTGCAATTTTACGTTTGATCACAGACAATTTCGACATTGCTATGAAGCTGTTCTTTCTCAAGCAGTTAATGGTATTGCAACTTCACTTGCGTTTTATTCATAAAAACTCAATTATCAATAATTTGTTGAAAATGTTATTAGAAATCAAAAAGCATTTCATAATTTCACAACTGTGATGAGTCATTTTTCTTAACAAATAAGGAATCTCAAAACTCGTTTAAATAGATGTTTAGTACTGTTATGCTATAAATACAAATCTTTTTATAAGCGATAAGCATGTTTTAATATGCTTTAACGCTCAGTTATAATGAACATACACGTTAAATGTAGTACATAATTATTAATTTTACGTGTGATGTTTAAATAATACGTAATGTAACTGTCATGTCATATTTGTATCAGGTGTATTGTTAAATACAAAGTGAATGTAAGATTTTGAATACTAAAATCAAAAACAATGTCTTGATTAAATAAGAATATAAAACGTTTTTTCTTTGTACTTTAACTGGTCTTTTATTTAAAAATAATGTGTTACTAGTTTCGGCTAATCGCCATCTTCGGAGACAAGTCAATATAAGAAATTAATTTATAATATGTAAATCGGTTTTCACAATTATAAGTTAATTAAAACAATTTAAAATGTATTAAAGGCGCAGAACACATATTACAAAGTTGACGAACGTGAGTTAAATAAAATCTATGATGATTTTAAAGATTTCATCACTGCAATGAAATCTCAGTCATGAAGATGGCGATTAGCCGAAACTAGTAAGACATTATTTTTAAATAAAAGACATTCATTACTGGCAAAATGGATATTCCAAAAATTATAATCAATTCAATGTCTTGATTGTGGTCACTATTCTGGAAAAACAAAATGAATAAATGTTTTACAGGCTGTTTCTATAAATCGTAATATATTTATCACAAACACTGACTAAAACTGATGATTCGTGTAAAAATTTTAAGTATTCTATATAACATTGATCTATAGCATGGTTGTATTATTCGAAAATGATCTTAAACCATTAAGTAAGACAAACCATATTTAAGTATTTAAAAAAATTTTAAAAATTTTTTTAAGTATTTAAGCCTATATCTCAGCTATTTATAGATTTACGCCAAAAATTTTGACGCGAATCGTCATCATTTGAAATCTAGTATTAGTCTTATGTACAGGGTGGGCCAAATTGGACAGTTTTAATGGGAAAGTCCCCTTTCTATAAAAGTAGCAGAGGAAAATGATACCAGTGTCTGAGGCTTGATTTTTATAAAAAACTGAATGTGAAAACCGCATATCGATATCTTTTCTGGTTTCAGAGAAGTATACGGGGTGTATTTCAAAAAGTGAAATTTCAAAAATCAATTTCGTCATAACTTTTTTCTGATTTAAAACCTTTCTTTCTGTGAAAACATTACCAAAGCAACTTTTTATATAGTATTCGATTTGTTTAATCGATAAATCAGCTTTCCTTTACAAGTCATTTCTTCATTCTCAAAAATAAAACCTCCACGATCGTTTAAATCTTATGATTTTTTTTTCGTGATTCTACTGAACAGTCAAAAACATATCATCCTTTAACATTTACGTAAGTAAATGTAAACGTTAAGTATACGAGTAATACTTCATCTTAAAAAGGAAGGTGCAACCTATAACTTGATATGCAAGTCATTTCTTGCTTTTCAAAAATAAGATCCCCACTATCTTTCAAATTTTATCATTTTTTTCGTGACTATATTAAAACGTTAAAAATACATCATTTTAAACAGGAAGGTTCAAGCAGTAATTTGATATACAAGTCATTTTTTTTAAATTTTTATCATTTTTTCATGATTCTACTTAACTGTCAAAAACACATCCTTTAACATTTCTTAGATGAAAGCGATTTCAAATTGATACAATGAGTTATATATCATTTTAAATAGGAAGGTTCAACTTGTAATTTGATATGCAAGTCATTTCAACATTATTTAAAATTAGAGCCATACTATCTTTAAAATTTTATCATTTTTTTTCGTGATTCTACTAAAACGTTTCTATTAAAAAAAATATTAAAAGGTTGCTGCTTTCCTGAATATCGTTTAATATATAAATGTCTTGCAGCCTCTTCATTCTGGGAAGATTATATAAAACAAATATTGTCTCATTTTTCATCATTTTCGTATAACATACATTATAGTGAAATTTGAAAACAATTACGAAATATTTTAATGACAAACACGCTTACAATTTAAATTAAAATTTAACAGATCTCGTAAACAATTCATTTGTTTTATCAAAGCACCGCCAAAGTTCAGTAATCTAGGTACGCAATTGAAAATCTTAAAAGATTCAAAAAGTATTAAAACTTCCCAAAATTAACCCAACCCAACCCAGTTTTCCTTATTTCTCGATATAACCTAAACGTAAAGTTGAAATTAGTTGGACTTATATGCGTACAATTTATACATACACGTAATTTTTACATCTGCTTATTGTCAATATCACAACATAAAATACTGTAATATTTATTTAATAATTTTTGCACTTTTATTAAGACGACTTGTGGTTGTGTATACATTGTGGTGCGACGCGAGTGATTTTGTGTTGTGTTTATCTTCCTCCTGGTGATTCTCTAGCCTTTTCAGTGTTTCTTCAACAGACGCAGCTTGTACGTGATCAAAATGCTGACGACGATCTCTTAATCATCGGCGATTTCAATTTACCTAATATTGTATGGAAATCGTCTCCCGGAGGTCGTTTAGTCCCTTTAGGCGGCTATGACTCACGTTCAAATGAGTTTCTTACACTTTTCTCATATTGTAATTTCACGCAATTTAATACCATAGTTAACTGTAATAGTAGGACTTTAGATTTGATCTTATGTAACTCACCCGCGGTGAACTCTGTGCACTCATGCGACGATCCTCTTGTTGACCTTGATAATCATCATCCTGCTTTAGAATTTATATATCAGTCTAACCGCACTCACTATTTACGTAATGGTCCGTCGTCTACTTTAGTTTTTGGTCGTGCTGACTACCAAAGTATAAAAACCGCTCTCCTCAATACGGATTGGAATGATTTATTTTTTGGTATTGGTGTCAACCTCTGTGTTGACAAATTTTACGGCCAGTTGAACCGAATTATTAGTGATTATGTCCCGCGTCTTACTTTTAGTAAACACCGCTACGCTAGTTGGTATTCTAATTCCACAATTAAAGTCATTAAAGAAAAATTAAAATTTCATAAAAAATGGAAAAGGTGGGGTAATCACGCGGATTTTCTTTCCTTCAAAGTGCTACGTAGCAGGTCTAAAGCATTGATCTCGAATGACTACAAATCCTATTTAATCAACACGGAATCCAGTTTGATCGATTTGCCCTCACAACTGTGGTCCTATGCTAAACATAAAAAACGTTGTTCTTACAGTTTTCCGGCTTGTATGGAACACGATGGCAATTTGGCAGAGGGTGGTCAGCAAATATCGGAGCTATTCGCCTCTTTCTTTAGTTCGGTATTTGTTGACGGCAGACTCCAACAACACCCACGTTCTACTATATCCTCCAGTTTTCAGCCATGGTTCTCAATCGAAGATGTAGCGCAGAGCCTCACTAGCATTGATAAAAAGATGAATTCGGGTCCTGACGGATTGCCAGGTATTTTCCTAAACACATGCGCCTCTGAACTGGCTGAACCGCTCTTTATAATCTTTAGTCAATCATTGGCGCAATCAGTATTTCCATTAGAGTGGAAAAAAGCATTTGTACTTCCCATCTATAAGAGTGGAAATAGAAATTGTGTCTCAAATTACCGTCCAATTTCTATTCTCTCCATTTTATCTAAGGTTTTCGAAAAAATTGTTTATGATAAAATATACCGTTCAATTCAACCTTTTCTTATCCAGCAGCAACATGGTTTTATCCGTGGCCGATCTGTGGAATCCAATCTCGTATCCTATGTAAACTACATTCAAGCTTGTCTGAACGAAAATCATCAGGTCGACGCGGTTTACACCGATTTCAGTAAGGCTTTTGACAGGTTGCATCATGAGGTACTTCTGACTAAATTACATAGATTTGACTTGACTGATGGGTTATTAATGTGGTTAGCATCTTATATATCTGATAGGAGCCAGGCTATAAAAATTAATAATTACTTATCTAACTTTTTTCCAGTCACCTCAGGAGTGCCTCAGGGTAGTCACTTGGGTCCGGTTCTATTTGTGGCTTACATAAATGACATCTATGACTGCTTTCACCATAGTAATTTTTTACTGTATGCAGATGATTGTAAAATATTTTCCAAGATTGAATCTTCTTCTGATTGCGATAAACTTCAAATGGATTTAAACCGTTTACAAACCTACTGTACTAATAATTATCTCTTTATAAACTATGGTAAATGCAGTCAAATAACTTTCACCAGAAAGAGATACACTATAAATCGTAACTACAGCCTTGGTCCTGGTCCCTTAAGTGTGTCGTCTAAAGTAAAGGACCTGGGCTTAGTGATAGATTCCAAGCTATTATTCTTCTATCATGTAGAGGAATTAATTAGCAGGGTGAACAGAAGCCTAGCTTTTATTATTAGGTTGTCAAAACCATTTACCAATCTACAGTGCATCAAATCTTTGTACATGGCTTATGTGAACAGCATTCTTAGTTTTGCTTCAGTTGTTTGGAATCCTGCATATGCTGTGTACATTGATCGCATTGAGGCCTTGCAGGTCAGATTTGTGAGATATCTGGCTCACAAATTCGCATTGCCTTATTGTTCCTACGAGCAGAGGTGCACTGTATTTGGCCTTCGTACACTGCGTGGACGTCGTACTGCTGCTGACTTGATGTTTTTGTTCAGGCTAACGAACGGCTTCGTTGACTCGCCTGAGCTTCTGAGACACATTCCTTTTTTGATTCCCAGTTATCCCACTCGAGATCAATGTCTTTTCTGATTGCCTGCTTCTACTACTAATTATTATTACAACTCACCTTTACCGCGACTGATGCATTGTTATAATCGTCATTGCTCAACGTGCGATATTTTTAATTCTTCGTTGACGTACTTCCGCAAGAGTGTATTAAGTTTGACAATATGTCATTGAATATATTCGTGTTCAATCTGGCTCGTATTATTAACTGAGAACGCTATTTTTTATTTTACTTTATCTAGAGTTTGTTAATTATTTTTACTGTTACCAGATTTTTATGTGAAATTGTTTGGTTGTTAATTTACTGATTTCATTTATCTTATTACTGATTGTATTCTGTTAGAGGATACTATTGTGGGGGAAACCCTGTTCGTATCCCGAATAAATAAAATAAAATAAAAAAATAAAAATAGTATTTCATACATTGTTTTTACCGGTTTCGGTCATGTTTAGACCATCATCAGGATCTTATCTAAATTTGTTGTTTAATATTGACGTTTTATTTTTATTTATGTTGTGATTAATGACAGGTTGTGTCAATGTTAAAAATTAAAATAGGATTAAAATAAAATAAAGTTAAAATTGAATATTTCCCAAACCAAAAGTTCAAATATCTATTGTAAAGGAGGTAAAAAAGAAAGTAAAAAAAGAAATTTGAATTTGGGAACTGAAATATGGGAAAATGTTATTGCTGTTTGAGTTCATTGTATATGTTGGGGGTTTTTAATTTTATGTTTAGGTGGAGTAAATGGATTTTTCAAATACATATATAAAGGTTTTTCTGTGTAGTTTATTTGGTCATTTAAACATAAAATTTGTGGATGATTATGTTTAAATTTTCTAATTTCATAAAGTTCAAGTATTTACAGATTTTATGTTTAAATGACCAAATAAACTACACAGAAAAACCTTTATACAGGGTGAGTCAATAGTGCTGGGACGGAAGATTGTGGCTTTACCGTTGAAAATAAAAATAATGTTTTTATGTCATCATACATTATTATCAAAGCTGCATCGATTAAAATTATTTTTAACTATACAGGGTGTTTCACTATTCTAGGCCCGTATTCAACTTAATTTCTTTCAATGGAACCCTATGTATCTTTTCACATATGCTGATTAATAATAATACATTTATTAGCTTTTTCATACATGTACATAATTAGTTGCAGTAAAAAAAATACAATATAAACTAAAAGCTAATCGGGGCTAGCTCAGGCAACATCGAAACGCAGCCTGATCTACCGCAAGCCCCTTTAGTTAATAAAAATATATATATGTATATATTTGTATAAATTTTTTATTGGCTGATAAGGTGTTTATATATTTACATAAGAGAATTAGTTATCGTACTGACGTGCATAATATTAATGTTGGTCGTAGAGACCTGCTTACGGTTCCTCGTCACGAGTCATCCGCCTATCGAAATTCTTTTACTTTCAGAATCGCCAGTTTTTGTAATTCTCTCTCTAGAACGTTAAAAACTTTAGACACCCGACATTTCAAATTGAGACTTAGGGGTATTTTATGTGAGCTTCAGAATGAGTAAGGATGGTAGGCAATTTTTGTTTTGTTTTTACGATTGTAATATTCAGTTGCGTTATATCATTCAGGTGTTATAACAGTTTGGGAGTTATTTTATTTTATTTTGCGCATATACATATACATATATATATTTTTATTTTTATTAATTGTCTTAAATGCTATAAGTGCATATCTTGTTTTAAAATTTTGAATGCAAGGTTGCCAAGTTATTAACAATTTTGTGAAAATTTTTGAAGAATCATGTGATTACTTAAAATTCGTTATCAGCATTGTTATTAAATATTGAAAATTGTAATTTGGCATATCGATAAACAAAGCTTGGGTCTTTCGAACGCCACTAATACTATTGGGTAATATTATACAGGATGGTTACTAGAACCGGCTAATTTATGAAATGTTTGGGGTTCCATAACTTTGTTATTTTAAATGGAACACCCTATATTTTTTCAATGCCTGAGAAGGATTTATTAATTACCTTTCATTTTTGTTAAGCATATGGTATATCTAACATGTGTACTTTTTGAGATAATTACACTATTTCAAAAATGTCGGCATAAACTTGATTTTTTCAGAAGAAATAAACTATGAAGAAGACATTTTTAAACAAATGGAAGTGCGTCTATTTTATAAACGATGAAGAAGTATACATGTGTGCATATTCAGTTAAAAAAACTAGAATTTTTGAAATGGTTGTGAGAAAAAGATCAACAACAATGTAATTTTTACGATAATCTTCTATATAGCAAATAAGCGATGTTTTGTAAAAATAACTATGTTAACCGCCTTAATCTTCATTACTACAATATGGTCAACAGTAAATTTATATGAGAAGTAGCCCAAAAACAACAATGCTGCTAAACTATCTGGGCAGGGATTCTAAAATCTTATTTGATCAGATCGTATTTCTTCGAGGCAATCGTCAATGGACAATCTTTTTGAATTTCTTAGAAAATCAATTGCCAAAAGTCTCAGCACGATGGCACACCTCTCCACTATGATAAGATTTTTCCAACATACTTAAATAGAATTTTTGAAAAGTTATTTTCTTAATACTATTGTCTGTACACAGATCCATGCTTTTCCATCTTTTACGAAATAAACTTACTTGCATTAGTTTAAAAATGTCTTCTTCATAGTCTATTTCTTGTGAAAAATCAAGTTTATGCCGACATTTTTGAAATAGTGTAATTATCTCAAAAAGTATACATGTTAGATATACCGTATGCTTAACAAAAATGAAAGATAATTAATAAAGCCTTCTGAGGCATTGAAAAAATATAGGGTGTTCCATTTAAAATAACAAAGTTATGGTCCGTCAAACATTTCATAAATTAACCGGTTCTGGTAACCATCCTGTATAATATTATCAAATTGTATTAGTGGGGTTTCAAACACCAAAGCTTTGTTTATCGATATGCCAAATTGCAATCTTCAATATTTAATAATAATGGTGTTAATGAATTTTAAGTCACCACAATATTTTTCAAAAATTTGCACAAAATGATCAATAACTTGGCAACCTTGCATTCAAAATTTGAAAACAAGATACGTATTTATAGCATTTATAAATAAATAAATTTATTGTATAGGGTTCCATTTAAAAAAATGAGGTTGACTAGGGTTCCGGAATTGTGAAACACCCTGTATATGTATTTGAAAAATCCATTTACTCCACCTAAAAATAAAATTAAAAACCCCCAACATATACAATGAACTCAAACGGCAATAACATTTTCCCATATTTCCCTACCCAAATTCAAATTTCCTTTTTTACTTTCTTTTTTACCTCCTTTACAATAGATATTTGAACTTTTGGTTTGGAAAATATTCAATTTTAATTTAATTTTACTTTAATCCTATTTTAATTTTTTACGTTGACACAACATGTCATTAATCACAACATAAATAAAAATAAAACGTCAATATTAAACAACAAATTTTAAATAAGATCCTGATGATGGTCTAAACGTGACCGAAACCGGTAGAAACATTGTATGAAATACTATCGTCTTAATAAAAGTGCAAAAATTATTAAATAAATATTTTAATTCAAGACGAAAAACATTCCTATAAAATAAAAAATATAAAATACTGTAGTTTATCTTTTAATCAATTATGTGTTACTTTCTATGTTTAACGTTAATGTTAATTGTGAACTAGTACTTATAATATGTGAATACGATTTCTGGATACACAAACATGACTGTCATGTTTGGGTGAATTATTATTGTGGTCTATGAAATGCCAGTTAGAATAGAATTTTTTGTTGACATAGAATTTTATCAGATAAAATTCTTTGACAACCTCGACGTCATTGTGTATAATATATCATGCCAAATGTAATATTTCTTTGCTTAAATTCCTTAATACCCCCACTTCCTTCATTGGTACTTGTTACTATTTCTAGAAATGTCTTGCAGTCATACAAGTCCCAGTTTATGTCAGAAATGATTATTCTGTTCTATATGCTTATCTGATTCTGTTTATCTTTATTTTATACGTAAAATTTATAATTACTTAATTTGTTTACTTTCGTTATTTTGTGGCATGGCCTTAGGAATCGTTCGTTAAAATCGCATTTAAAAATGTATGCATTCAATTTTTAACTTCAATTATCAATAATTTGTTGAAAATGTTAAGGAGTCAGGAAACGTTAAATAATAGTTATCCTAATACCAACCAAAATCCAAAAATTTGATTTTGACAGAAATTACGCAAGAACAAAGCTTTAATTGAAATCGAAAATTAATTGAAAGTGTTTTTCATTTAGGTATTAAATAATAATTTAATTTTTTTAATAGTCTATGTGTCATTTTTGACAAATAAGGTATGTCTTAAAAATAGTTTAAATATATTTTAAGGTGAGGTGAGGTAACTGAGTCGCGGGGTAATTGGATCCCATTTTTATATTTCCCGGATAATGTGGAATTTATCCACTTGCACAGTTAAATCCACTAAAGCAAAAAGTAAACTACCAAAAATAACCTTTAAAATACCATTTAGTCAGCAATCTATCTGCAAGCCAAATTTGTATTTGATAATTCGTTAGACTCAAATTCGTTAATTTGGGTAAGTAGAATTCTCATTAATGTATGTTACACAACAAATATTCATGTAAAGGAAGAGTTTTATGTGATGTTCAGTGTCTGAATTGAAGTCATGGGAGTCATCACTAGGTCTCAGGTACCCCGAACATTCAAATAGCACGGGGAAACTGTACATCATGCTTGGGCTAACGTGACTAACTGAACTTTCAAGTCTAGTTACAGTGTTTTAGTTTTTGGTCATGTAATCTTAATTATCGGTTCAAAGTAATAGCAAGAAGCAACTGTTCTAAGAGAAAACAAAAAAAGTTAAGTAAGAAAGAATACCGAGAAATTAGAAGCAAAAAAAAATGACGGTGATTTAAAAAAAAAAATAAGCTTTCGAAATCAAAATTACGTCATCAGCTGAAAGCTAGGCGAAGAGGCAAAATCTTATTTATAAAATTAAATAATAAATAATAGCTTACTGTGAATCAAGAAACCAACTGATTAATTTCTTTAGTACAAATTTTTTAATTTTCGACTTTCAATTTAAAAAGAAAGCTTATATAATATATACATACAGAAATTTATTTAGGACTCATACAGAAAAAAAGGGAAAAACTACAAATATGAGGTATAACAACAAATAATACAAGTCCTAAAATGGCCATCGACCGGAGTCTTTCAGCCGGTGTAACATAATGAGAAATTATAAGAAAGAAAAAAAACATAATAAACATATAACGTATGCAGATAAGCTTAGGTAATACTTTTGCAATTTAAACAATTGTATGGATTTTTCAAATCGACATCTTCACCATGGAAAGTCTCCATTTTATTTCTTCTACTCTGTTGGCTTCTTTATTGACCGTAACTTATTATTTTTTATTTCAGTTTATAATTAAGATTTTACCTCTTCACTTAGGTTTCGGTTGATGATTCGGCATTTTGATTCTGAAACCGGTACTGACTTAAATTTTATTATAAAGCAAGTTAATTGTCTGTTTTATTTTATATCGGGTGACAGACAAAAAACGCCCCAAGCTTTAACTCTTTTACTTATCTTTAGAGCTTTTAATCGGTACTAAAACGTTCACTTTGGCTTAGAAGCAGGTTCAGTTTTGCACAATGAGCTATATTTTTTGTGAGCTATAAATGGTCAACCGACCCAGTAATTGTTCGCTCTTACAGCACTTGTATTGCCACAACAGAATCTGGTCACCAGCTTATTTCTTTCTTCTCTCTTTTCTTTTTCATCGCCATCTTTCTCTTCTCTCTATGAACTCTCTGAATTTCTGGCTCTATCTCTGTCGCCCGAGCCAACCCAATCCAACCTTCAACTTTACCCAATAATTTATTTTTAGAAGGTCAGGGAAAATTTGCTATACAGATGTCCGGCTTTGGATCTTGAGCGGCCGGATAGTGTAGAGTTGCGATACAGCACCATATTAATAACTCCTTTCCTCGTCTTCTCCGGAAGTCTTCCGGTTTTTTTTTTGTTCGGAGCTTTCATCTCAATTGACTCTGCACTGTCATTTCGGCCTGTCCATTGCTATCTTCAATAAATTTTTTCCAACAACACTATCTTCAATTTAGAACTTTAGACTTATGTCAACCTCTGCTTTTCAAATTGCTCGGTATATTTTTCTTTACGTTATTAGATAGAGTTGTTTATCCTGAATCCGTTGATGTACCATACATATTAATTGGAATTTTAGAACATTTGTCGAATATTCTCTTAAAATAACTGCGTTATATTGGAATGTGCCACTGAAACAGATTAAAAACATCTTATAACTGTCATTTACAACCGTTTCAGGCAAAAAATAACACTTAATGTTTGCAACAAACGACACGACCAAACAATAAAATTTGTAGAAATTGAAGAAGCATCAAGTGTTTCAAAAAGATGTTATTCAGAAATTAACCATATCGATACAAATCAAATTTGCCTATAAGAAGCCCATGATTAATTTTGAAGATGATTTGTGTGTTCACAAATATTTTTTAGTTCTACATTGCTTTTGCAATACATTTGTTCTTTCTTTTAGATTACTTTTACAGATGTTTTTTTTTAATTCAAATATATTTGTTATTGATTAAAAAGACGTTTTTCAATAAATATATATACAGTAGCATGTATTTCTTTAAACAATTTTAAATAAAAACAAATAGTGAATATCCACTTCAATTTTTGATAGGAAAAAGTGAAGGTCTCCTCTTCTGGAAATATTCAGGCGATTTCCTGACCTATAAGAGTAAACCTATAAGAGTTTTATCAATCCCTTGAAGCTGCAAATTGATATTGTTAAATTTTTTGACAATAGCGGTAAAGAATGATGCCAGGTAAAAGGCATCATTCTTTACCGCTTTTAGTTGTTGACACAGATTGGCCATTACTTTCAAAAAATTATATGACAAACATATATCCTTTGATAGCGAACGAACTTCTGTCTACTAAAGTAACTTAATGAATTTTTTTATTATTATCCTCGCAATGCTACCGAAACATTCTACCGTTTTTTGTATTAGATTTGTTCACAATTCTAATTATTAAAGTTAATGATGAATGGGGGTTTGTACTTAAATGTTTTACACGATAAAATATTTGGCACTTCCTGTTTCAAAAAAGCAACTAACTAAGCATTGTTATTCAAAGGAATATCATTATTTGCAAAGTATGTTCTTACTGTATTAAGTATAGATAATCCTTTTGTATCTGATGAGATGTATTACGAATACCATTTTTTCTCGTAATGTAATGTTCTTATTAATAAAACGTCGCTATTCGTAATGGTAGATTTGTCCAGCTGCAAAATTAATTAAAAATCGCGACTTCAATCCAGATAAAATCATAAACTTTATTATCTTGTGTGTGTTCTCTTTTGTAAGCATTTCATGTCTTCTATAACCAGATGCTACAAGACATGCTTCTGGAAGCATGTCTTAAGTCTTTTAGAGGCAATATCACGTTTTCTAGAAGCTTTTCAAGTCTTCCAGAGGCAATATCATATCTTTTGGAAGTAATATGAAATCTTCTAGAAGCAGTAGACTTGAGTCTTCTGGAAGAATTGCAAGCTTTCCGGAAGTATTTCTAGTCTTCTAAGTAAGTCTTCTGGAGGCAATTCAACTCTTCTGGAAGCACTTCAAGTTTTCTGGAAGCAATATCAATTCTTCTGAAGCAGTGTCAAGTCTTGCAGGGGCAGTAGCAAGTCTGCTGGAGGCAGTGCAAGTCTTAGGGAAGCAAATGTGACAGTCGCAAATGTGATATGTGACAATTATTAAGAAGCATTTGTTGTATGTTGTTTTCGAAATGATGCAACGATATTTAGACGATTTTGATTTTTTTGTTCCTGAAAATTTTCAATGGCCTTGTCAATTGGATACTTTGTAGAAAGATGTTCTCTGGCTTCATATTCTCATTGGATATAGTTTTATGTTACAATAGACACATAACTGTTGTTTATTTGCAACTGCTTGTATAAAACTAATCGCCAGATACTCTGGCAATTAGTTGCATAAGCTTTTTTAAGACATATTTTGTTTAAAGCTGTAAGCACGTGCTTACTTTTAATAATCTAACTAAATTTAAATATTATTTAAATTTTGTAACGGTACGTTTGAAGTGTGTATTTCGTAATATGTATGACGTCAGTTGATGGTTTTGTTACCGCTCATCATAAGCGGTTTGACTACCACTGTTTTAGAGTAAAGATACTTAAATTGATATTGAAGGCAAGCTATTTAATTGAACACTAAATAATTGAGAAGCTGTGAATTTGAATTGTTAGAATTCTCAGTAACGAGGTTCCAATTATCCCCCTTTATTTTATTTTCCAAAGTTATAATGAAAATAGTTTTGAGAAAATGATTCTTATGCTATAAATACAAATATTTGTATAACATAATTTCTAATACACAATTATTTATAGTCTATTTTTCTTTTCAGACATGTACGGCACACCATACGCTGGAGGCGAAGATGACATCAAAGGTTTTGATTTTTCCGATCAATCGATCCGAAGAGGATTCATCAGGAAAGTTTACGCGATCTTAATGAGCCAACTTCTGGTAACAACCGCGTTCATTGCCTGGTTCTTATTTCATCTCCCAACTAAGCAATTTGTACAAAGAACCCCCGCTCTGTTCTTTGTCGCCTTGGCAATTATGATCGTAACCTTACTGGCAATGGCATGTTGCGACTCAGTCCGGAGAAAATCCCCAATGAATTTCATTTTCCTATTTCTATTCACGCTCGCGGAATCGTTTATGTTAGGCGTAACGGCGTCTCGTTTTAATTCGCAAGAAGTAATTTTGGCCGTTGGAATAACCGCGGGCGTTTGTTTGGCGTTGACGCTTTTCGCGTTCCAAACGAAATGGGATTTTACGGCCATGGGTGGAATTCTTTTCGTCGTTTTGATCGTCTTTATTTTGTTCGGAATTATAGCGGCTTTCTTCCCCGGGAAAACTATAACTTTGGTTTATGCTTCGTTGGGAGCGTTAATATTTTCGGTTTATTTGGTTTATGATACGCAATTGATGTTGGGCGGGAAACATAAGTATTCAATTTCTCCGGAAGAGTACATTTTTGCTGCATTAAATTTGTATTTGGATGTGATTAATATCTTCTTGTACATCTTGACGATTATTGGAGCAGCGCGAGATTAGGAGTAAGGGATGGGGTGTTGGATTGAAGCATTTGGTGTTGTAGTTATGGTGAGGTTTCAATCCTGAATAGGAATATTTATTCATATTTTTTTTTGTTTTGAAAATAAAGATTCTATTATGTTTTTTTTTTAATTATTTTCACCTGTTTAATTTTAATCTTACATTCATTCAATGGTGTCGAGCTTTATTTGTTATTACCATGATTTTAATCTTAACATATGATGATAAAATTCCTAGGTTATTAATAATTATTCATGAGTATTAAAACAACTAGCGAAACTAGGCTGAGAACATATTAAAAAAATTACAAAATTGTACAAGTTTTTGAATATTTTGAATACGAATTGAATAAAATCGCTATTTTTGTCCTTAGTGCTCCGATTGTAAACCAGGATGAGAGACAATAGGTTAACCTGTTTTTAAACTATACAAAATACCCAAAAAATATTTTCTAATGTCAACTAAAACTTAACTATTTAAATAATAAGTCATTATTTTCACCTAAGCCAGCAATGTATGTGTCTTAACAATAGCATTTTTACTGTAGACTCCGACTTATTGTTAAGTATTAATGAAGAACGAAAGTACTCTTTAACAAAGCGCTTTGTAGAGACGAATTTAAAGAAATAGCATATAAGTCTTGTGTTATTAACAATAAAAATAAGTAATAGTATTTTTAGGATGTGTTTTGTTATATTCACCAAAAGTCGAATGGAACAATAATCACTTTGGTTGGGATAAAACGATTAGAAACGTGAAAATACGTTAGGAGACTGATGAGATTAGTGTTTTTACAATTTAGTTTACACAAATCGTTTGCTGTTATTTACAATATTTAGTTGGTGTATTTTCATGTACAAAAAAAAGTAATAATGCATGGTTAAAAATATATTATGCTAATATTATACCATAAAGTGTTTTATTTCCGTTTTGAAATGGATTATTTTAATGAAAGACGGTCCAACACGCTATAATTGGGTTGGATTTGTTGCACTTGACCAAAAAAGGGCCACTACATATCTGGGATCTAACCAGGATGATGTAACTTTTTGACAGCAGTGTACTTCCCTGTGTAAGGTGATCGGAAATTACTGATAAATCACTTGTTTCAGTCGTAGCTAAAGATAATTTGTGCTAATTTTTAAGCGCTACCTTTTTTATAAATAAAATTTTATTTGTAGTTTCTAAGGCGCTCAAACACAAATCATTAGGGTTGTACCTATTAATCGGTGACTAATCGGAAAAGCCGATTATTCGGCCACTTTTTAGTCAACGATTAGTCAGCGATTAATCGGCGATGAAACAATAAAAAACCGATTAATCGGCATTTATTATAATGCTGCAAATAATATACTAATGAAAAATAATATAAATATATTATTATTATATTATTTATTATAAAGTGAACAATTACTAATTTTTGAATGTTTTGAACGGGATTGTCCCGTTTATCTGTTACAGTAAAACTAGATGGCTTGCATTATTGATGATGATATGCACTTGTTACTAGTATTTCAAATGTTTGTGTCATTAGAAAATTATTTTCTTTCACTAAGGCCTACTGTCCACTGAGGCGTCATTTGACGAATGCATATAAACTACAAATGACGACAGGCGTAATTTGCATCTTAGGTATGTCCATGCAATCGTCATATAATCGTCCTGCAAACTACAAAACGGACTCTCATGTTCAGCATCGTAAGCACGTTTTTATTTCACTGCGAAAATGTCATCAAGCGAAGATGAAGACGTGATTGTAGCGTATAACTATATTAGAAGACGACGACACAGACGTAGATTATATTGGCTTCATCCATATATTGAAAAAAACGTTAATTGTAGATTATTTGTTGCGGCAAGAGAGCTATCAGAAGATGATTCCTATTTTCAATCATTTTACCGAATGACTAAAAATACGTATCAAATATTAGTTTCTATTGTTGGACCTTTAATACAACGACAAAATACTGTAATGCGAGATTGCGTCAGCCCGGAAGAAAGGATACTTATAACTTTGAGGTAAGTTTTAAACAGTTTTTTTCTATGTGTATAGTATTTATTGCTATAAAATGAAAATAACACAAAGTAAAATAGAATATGCTTTATTAAAGAAAAAACAGTCATCGGATATACAAAGTTAGGTCAGATCACAAGTTTTCAAGGTTTTGTAGTTGTAGTAAATCACCAGTAAAATTTGTATTTGTAGTATAATTTACTGGAGAGACTGGGTTATTTGAATTAGATCCTACAGAAGAAATTGGCGAATAATTATCTCTGCATTGTAACTGCTGAGTTGACGGATAATCCCTGTATTATTCCGAATGCTGTATTGGTGAATAATTGTCTTCGCATTGTTGTGATGAGCCCGACTGAATATCCTCGAGTAATAATAGCACCTTAATTCTAAACTTTCGCATTTGTTCCTCAGACAAACTTTCAACATCTGACAATAAACTAAGTAAAAACATTTTTCTTGGATTGTCCTGCTTTGTTTCTTTTTTTTTCATCCAGTCCACAAACGCTTTATCAGCTTCGTTAGTAACTTTTCTTATTTTGGTACGTTTAAATTTGGTTAAGACCGATTCAGAAGATTCCCCGGCAGCAATTTTAGCAGATTCAGCAGGTTCTTCGTTGGGTGTAGAATTTGATATGTTTTCAGAGGTGGGGACCTCTGGAAAAAAAAGGGACATTGCCTGGTTCATCAGTGTGAACAGTTGCTTTTACAAAAGGGAGAACAAACTGTAATTCATCATGTAGATAGTATAATTTCTTTTGCTTCGTTGATGAGCCACTAGGAGTTGGTTTTAGGCTGCGAACAAATCCATTCCTTATATTTCTCCACCTGGTTTGACAATCACTCACTGCAAAGAAACATAAATATCATGTCTTTTCTTCCAGATACCTATCAACTGGGTGTAGTTTTCGAGCACTAGGATTTTACTTTGCTCGAGGAGAATGCACTATATCACGAGTTGTAGCAGAAACGACAGAAGTTATATGGAACTCACTTAAAGACATCTATATGCCCCTGCCAACTACAGATGAATGGAAGGCTATTGCAACAAGATACTACGAACTTTGGAATCTGCCAAATTGTTTAGGATCTGTGGACGGGAAGCACACAAGGATTCAAAAGTATCCTAACACAGGATCTGCAAATTACAACTATAAAGATATCATTCAATTATTTTATTAGGATGTTGCGATGCAGACGGTAATTTTACGACTATAGAATGTGGATTTGCTGGAAGAAATAGTGATGGTGGCGTCTTTCAAGCGTCAAATTTAGGAAAGTGGTTACAAAGAGATGGCTTAAATATTCCTAATTCAGGTTCACCGTTGCAGCATGACGAACATTCTGGAAATATATTTCCATATTATTTTGTTGGGGACAATGCATTTCCCTTACAAAAGTATTTAATGAGACCATATTCGGTGAAACACATAGACAATACCAAAAGAATATTTAATTATAGATTGAGTCGTGGACGAAAAACAATTGAATGTGTATTTGGTATGATGTCACAAAAATTTCAAGTTCTTTTAAAACCTATAACATGTCGCAAATATGCTACAATAGTTTCAATAGTAAAATGTATATGTGTTTTACATAATTATATACGTAAACATGAAGGAATACAGTACGCAATTAATACAATCGGTGAAGCAACACAGAAAAACAAACCAATTTTAATACCTAATATGACCTTTGTAAACACACCAAATGGTTTACGTAATTATTTAGGGAACTATTTTTTGAGTCCGGACTGTGCACTATCGTGGCAATGGAATTACTGTGTAATTGAATAAATAAATATTATATTACTTACCAGAAGCGCTTGTTTTTTGAGCCACTTCACTCCACGCTTTATCCGTGACGTCTTTTCTCGAATATTCTGCTAATTTGTTATTGTATAGACAAGGATGTTCTTCGATCATCCGAACAAATTTGGCTGCCGAGGCCGCCATTTTGTAGACACAGACGTGTTTGCATCTCGAAGTACGCTTGAGTAGTGGCAAGCTGCCGCACGCGCTGCATGACGAACGTATGACGACACGCAAATGCGACTATGCCGCACCGTGGACACAGCTTCGTCCCTTTTTTTCTTCTTCCTTTAAGCAAGAAGCAAGCAAGCTACACACAAGCGTAAAATGACGATGTGTGTATGACGTGCGGCTACGTGGACAGTAGGCCTTAGTATTGAAAAATGCCCGAATACACTGAAGCTGTTTTTTTGGAAATCCTAGCAGCCCTAGCAATTGGTTTTCACCAAACCGTGTTAAATACTGAAGGACAAAATATATTAGCAATGGACGTGAACAAACCGTTTAAAAGATAACTTGTCTTTAGAAATAATTCAGAAAAATTTATCCTATACGCAATTTAGTAGCAAAGTTTTATGAGTCTGCTGCTATTGATCAAAATCAGAGCTGGACTAACTAGTTGAAAAACGTAGTCGAGTATAACTACTATCTACTTTTAGATTATGGTAGTTTGATAATTAACTACCAAGCAATTAGTAGTTAAATGTCTGGCTACTTCTTCAAGGGTCACTTTGAGCGCTTAAATCGCTGTAACCACCGCTGTTGTTTAACTGGAGGTTGGTAAAAGTGGCCCTAACTCCATTATAAAATGAACTTTTAAAGTATAAAAACCCAACGTATTTACAACTGCAAAAATGCATAGAAGTGTCTAGAATAGCCAATAAATGGCTCTTTAAAGGCAACTAGTTTCTAATTAGTAGTTAAGAACTTTTGAACTGTTAATATACATAATAATTTTTAATTTTTTTAATAAAAAAAATAATAATAATATATTAATAATTAATTAATAATAATATATTAAGCATAATACATAAAGTATGCTTAAAAGTCAGATTATTTTGATACAAACATACAAAACTGAAACTTATGACGTAGGCGCTAATTTAAAATTATTTAAAAATTTAAAATTAAAACTAAAAAATAAAATATATAATAAACAAATAAACATAGAATTTTGTAACTTTGGGCGATTTTAAATTTAAGATAGATTTTCATTAAAAAAACCAATCATTTTAAGTCTTGTGAAAGCATTTCACGTCTTCTGGGAGCATTTAAGGTCTTTTGGAAGCAGTAACAAGCCAACTAGCAGCAGTTCAAATCTTATGGATGCAATATCTAATCTTCTAGAGGCATTTCAAGTCTTGTAGAAGCATTTCAAATCCTCTGAGAACAGTATCAAGTTTTCTAAAAGTATTTTAAGTCTTCTGGAAGCTGTTTAAGTCTTCATGAAGTAATATTAAGCCTTCTAGAAGTAATACTATGTCTTCTAGGGGTACGCGCGCATTGGTACGGATCGGACGGACGAAAGGGACAAAAATTGTTATTTACATTGTTTTAAATAACATAATGCACATTAGTACGCACCGGACGCATTCGGAATTCCGAATGCGATTTTGTAGAGAGAATAAAATCCGTCCGTCCGGATAACATCAAGCAAAAAAACGGACCTGATAGGTGTACGACAAATCAGAACATCAGCTAGAAGTAGCAGAACTTAACCGAACTAGAATTAGCTTGGTTAAATTTTATCACTAAAGTGAACTAAGTTATAATGAATGACGGTCTATTGATAACGCTAGTGCAGCAACACGACGAAATTTATAATTTGAAAAATAAACATTATAGTAACCAACAGAGGCGTCAAAATATTTGGGAGGAGATTGGTGAAAAAATGAGACAACCAGGTATATACACACCATCTAAATCGCACCACCTAAATTATGTATTAAGCTTAAAGATATATTTTTGTAAACCAACGGATGGATTTTGATGATTCTTTCTTCACGGTATAGGTTGGTTTTTAAGGAAGAAATGTGTTGATGGTTTCTGACAATTATCAACGTTTTACCCATACGCGGGATGTAAAGAAAAAATTATGTTTTTCCTTGTAATTTTGAAACACACTGTGGAATTTTTTAAAAAGAACCGCTACATTTCCTTTACATTATGTTACAATGGCAACCCTTCTCTACATTTCCGTTCAAGAATCATCTCGATATCTCTTTTATCAAGGTATATACACATTCTTTAAGTTTGACTTAATTTTGTTGAAATGTATGTGATTTGCATTCAAGGATTCCTGCCAGAGCACCAAATTTAAACGCAAATCATCGTAGAAGGAGATTGCAATTTGCCAAAGAACACTTTGACTGGAATGCTGATGACAGGGAATAAGTATTGTTCACAGATGAATCAAGGTTTTGTTTATACAGCTCAGATAGACGTTTAAGAGTAATTCGGCGGCCCAATGAACGCTATGCACAGTGCTACATATGACCAACAACTTTATTTAATGGAGGATCTGTAACGGTTTGAGGTGGAATTCCGCTTACAGCACGAATAGACTTTGTTTCTTTGCCAAGAGGTTCATTAACAGGTGCAAGGTATATTACAGACATTTTATCGGAAGACGTTGTACCCTTTGCTCCTTACATAGGAAATAATTTTTTATTAATGCATGATAATGCAAGACCTCATGTTGCCCGTATGGTCCGTGACTATTTAGATGAAGTTGGTATATAAACCATGAAGTGTTGAAGTGCCGCCCTGATCTCAATCCAATAGAAAATTTATGGGATAATATCGATCGTCAATTAAAGGGCCGACATCCACCACCTATCGTTTTGGACGACGTTGAGAGGATGGTAAGACAGGTTTGGGATGCAATTGATCAAGATCAAATTCGACGCTTGACTTTAAGTATGCCTCGTCGCTGTGAAAATGTGATTTGTAAGAGAGGCGGAAATACACGTCATTAGATGATTTTGAGAGAATTGATTAAGGATTATGTAGTGTTTTTTTAGGTTTCACTTACTTGTTTAAAATATTAATAAAAATTCGTTAATTTGGGCCGTCGAATTACTCTTAAACGTCTATCTGAGCTGTATAAACATAACCTTGATTCTTCTGTGAACAGTACTTGTTCCCAGTCATCAGCATTTCAGTCAAAATGTTCTCTGGCAAATTGCAGTCTCCTTCTACGATGATTTGCGTTTAAATTTGGTGCTCTGGCAGGAATCCTTGTGTGCAAATCACATACATTTCAACAAAATTAAGTCAAACTTAAAGAATGTCTATCTTCTTTGATAAAAGAGATATCGAGATGATTCTTGAATGAAAATGTAGAGAAAGGTTGCTATTCTAACGTAATGTAAATGGAATGTAGCGGTTCTTTCTGATAAATTCCACAGGGTGTTGCAAAATTAGAAGGAAAAACAGAAACTTCTTTTTACACCCCGTATATGAGTAAAACGTTGACAATTGTCAGAAACCATCAACACATTTCTTCCTTAAAAATTAACCTATATCGTGAAGAAAGAATTATCAAAATCCATCCGTTGATTCACAAAAAAAATCCCTTTAAACTTAATGCATAATTTAGGTGGTGCGATAATTTTGGAGAGCGGTGTATTTGCAGTATTTAATAGTTTTAGTATTTATAATTGTATCAAATATATATACAGGTGTCTCACGTAACTGGTTCATTAGAGCTTTTTTAGGTTCCACTACTCGTAGAAGCTTGAAATTTTGGTATCATGGGTTGTTCATTCTGATCTTTTAACCTAAAATTTTTTCAAGATGGCCACCACTTCTGGTATAAGTAGACCTCAACTTCGTTATTTTAAATGGAATGCTATAGTTTTTATTACTCCATTTAATTATACGTAAAAAAATGTGTTGACTTTGATCTAGTTGTTGGTACCTAGCGTTTTTAGTTTTCGAGTTATTTTGATTTTAAGTATTTTTTGTCAAATATCACCATGCTCTTTAAAAGCCCATATCTCAGCCAACGTTAATTCAAGTACGTTTTGCATTGATACGATAACTCTTCATATGCTGGCAAATAGATTGTCATTTGTTGTATCAGTATATCTTATACAGGCTGGTCAAAAATTGAGTTACCGTTTGTCTGTATTCAATTGCATGAAAGTTGAAAATTTTAAATGGAACGCCCCATATTTTCATACCCTATCAGAAAGCGAATTTAATTCTCTACAAATTATCTATAAACATTCCTATACCTACTTATTATAGTTTTCATGCTATTGAAACTAACTATAACTGTTTGTGTTTTTATTAGAAGGCCATGACATTTTGACAGTTTATTGTTTAATTTATTTAAATTATTATTAGTATTATTTCTACAATGAACTGCATTTAGTTGTGTCATCACTTACTTCTGTTAATGTCTTTGAATATCATGGCGAATTATTCTAACGTGTTCATTTTAAATTCGTTTTATATTGGCGGATGTAATAAAGTTTTGGATAGGATCTGTTTCTTAGTTTTGCAAAGATCAAAATAAAGAAGCCATAAATTTCTATTACCAGCAGATTAAGATAATGGAATAAATGTTTTGTCATATTTTATTGCTTTACCAAATTCTTCGGTAAGCGGTGCGTCGATCGATTTAGATGAATATTTTCCAAGAAAGCACCCTTAATAAATAAAGTGAACTCTAAGAATATCTCGCTCATCATTACGTCGAATATTACGCCATATTGTTGTTTTTCATTGTTTCATTTATGCGTTCTTCTATTTGGTTATTTTTGGTAAATAAAAGCTAACAAACTAAAGTTTATTCAATCGCAGATAATTCTAGAAATAATATCAATGATAATTTAAATAAATTAAACGATAAACTGTCACAATGTCATGGCCTGATAATCCAAACACGAATGGTTTCTAGCATTTTGTGTGGGATTTTGATAAAATACTCAATATGAAGAAAACTATAATAAATAGATATAGCAATGTTTATAGATAATTTGTTGAGAATTCAATTCCCGTTTTGATAGGCTAAAAAGATACGGGGCGTTCCATTCGACTTTCTCGCAGTTGAATACAACGAAACGGTAATTCAATTTTTGAACATGCTGTATAAGGTACACTGATATAACAAGTGACAATCTATTTGCCAGCATATGAAAAGTGTGTTAAGTGCTTTTACCGTCTCCATTCACTTTTTGTAGCGATACTTTGCCTTGCCAATTAAGTTACGCTTAATAAAAGCGTAGTAGCGTTTATTATACCAATTATTTTAACCTCGCCCAAACAATGCTAACTCAATCCAACTCAACCCGAATAATTCTAGTTTTAGATTTTGTGATAATTCGGTTGGGTTGACTTTGGTTTTGTTAGGTTGGATTGATGTCTGGACTGGGATGTTGGGCGGCGAGATGGTAAAAACCTCTTTCCCCGTCTCCTTTGGAATCCGCGAAGAGGCGTTGCTTATGAATTTCTTCCATCTCTTGGCTCCATTCCTTTTGTTTATACATCTCTAACTTCTCCGCTCTACTCTCGGTATATTTTGTGAATTTTTGAAATTCCATAATTAATGTGGAGCCTCATCCCCTTCCCCCTTCATTGGTAATGAAATGATGACATCATAGCTACATACTGTTCTACCATGCTCTGTTCTCTGCCTTCTTCGCGACTGTGACCACCCTCATAAGCATCCCTACTCTATTACACCTTTATTCATTTCCATCATAACTTTAATGCAGTTTCTTTAAGTTAATATTGTTCTTAATTTCTTCCAAGTTTCCTCCTATTTTCCTTTTTTTCTCCCTATTTTCCTATTTTTTCTTATTGCACATTAAAAAAAGGTATTCGCCACATCAGCTGGTTTATCCTTACAGTAGAAGCTTATTTAAGCAGTTGAGTTCGCTCAGCAATTGACTGATAAAGTAGTTTGCTTTCCGTTTATCAAATCTGACCTTTTCCGTGCCGTTTAACCATCACTCGTTTCAATTTTAACCTATTTCCTCCTCCAGGGAAATTCAATCTTCCTTTGTTGCTTCCGCGAACACCCTCCCTCTAGCGTTTTGAGACTGTTCTGTATGCGCTGGTGCTTTGTAATAAAACCTGTCTCTGTATTCTTGATAGCTTTTGTTGATGTTTTTGTGCCTCAAACGATCCTTCTCACGTTTTGCAAGCATACAACATCTGAGAGAAGACAACCGAGCAAATTATCTTTGTCTTTTCCATACTTAGTCCCCACTTTGACTCCATTATTTTACGCAGCGTAGTACGTTAGCAGTTTTCTGTGCCTTATTATATACGTATTCCAACTGTTTGTTTCACCGGAGATCTTTTTCCATAATTACTCCTAGCGTTTCAGGAAAACTCTCGTTTCAATCATATATTCCTGCGCCTTCATTTTTGCTCCCTTGCTATATTTCCGACTTTTGATCACCATAGCCTCCATCTTTGATGCTATCTCCAATCTCATCTCGTCCATTTTCTGTATTATTTTCTCCATTATATTTGCTATTTGCTTGGACTGTCTGCTCATCTTGATTCCAAAACCTTCTTGAGGCGTTCCTATCGCCAGGTCATCTCTGACACCCAGGGCTAATTTAAAATACGGGGCGGATGTTTGACAATAATTTTCTGAACCAATCAGAGAATTTGGGGAAGGGAACAATTCCTCGTCCACAAGGACAGAAGGTAACACCGCCACTAGCTAATCCCAAAAAGAAATCATCACGTAATTCCCGGACAGAGGGAAACCATTAAATTGTTACGTGATCTAACATCTAGGTTTTTAACGACTTTGCGGCAATCTGTATTCCCTCATCAAACGGCGGATACATACTTTTAAATAAATTGTTGCGATGTCTGATTTCTATACCGGACGTCGTAAACTTGAGGTCTATTTCCCTTATTTACCACTATTAATCCTTTTTCTTGAAACGCTCTATTGTGTTATTGGTGTTACGTAACATCCTTTTATAATTCCATTTTTTTTCGTGCAGAGGGGTAGAAAATCTTTATGACTTAGCCCCGTTCAGATATGTCGTCTGGAAACAAAATTTAATCCAAACGGGAGTGTGGGCCTCTCTTGGCCTTGATGTTGTTGGTGTTGGTTATTCGGAATCGCTTACACATCTCTTCGGACAGTCTGCGACTTTAGATGTTACATACTATTCTTCTTTTTCCTCCCTCCATCTCTCACGGTCTTCCTTCAGTCTTACTCCGACTTACACTCATCTCATACTCAATACCAGAGCATTACCATCCTATCTCGTTTCTTCCATTGTATATGTAGATATCAGAGAGATCCTTTAATTTTATGAAATATTGTTTTTGGATTCGTACCTGGTCAAGAGGGCAGAAGCCCTTATTCTTCTTTTCTTCCAGATCTCCTGCCAGCGTCGATACATTTTTGCCTTGTTTTCCTCTTTTCTCTTTTCTAGCCCCTTTAGATTTCCAGATGTGGACTCTCTCCCATACTAGAAGATTGTAGGGAGGACATCTGGCCAGTATACGTTCGGTTGAAGCAATCATATACGTCGAAGTAAAGTGTATGGATAATAAGCATATTTATATAATTTTTATACTTCATTATACTCTCCCATGCTAGGACGGCGTATATGGTTGCTGATTCTATTACCTTAGCTAGCAGCTTTCTTTTCCCTGGCTTGGACCTCCTATCCTTGGCATGAGTCCTACTAGCGTATTGATTGTTTTGTCCGCTTTCTCTTTTACCTTACATACGTGTGTCATCATCCTTAGATCCTTAACAACATGTACTCCTAAGTATTTTACAGACTTAGTACTCATAATTTTTAAGTTGTTGCTTAAGTGTTTGTTTTATTGTCTGCGTATGCGTTCGCTCCATTCTTTGTCCTCATTTACCACACACCCTCGTAATACAAATTTCACATCGTCCCGCCAATCACCGATCCCTGTGGAACATTAACCATTTCCTTCTGTCTGCCATTTTTAGGGCTCCCAGCAGTTTCTTCCTTGCCATTGAGATGCATGTGCTCTATACATCCAGCAGGACCATCACGCTATAACCACAATGGGTCAATTTAACTTGTTTAATTTGTAACTTGTTCGAAGATTTCTAACGGTTCCTTTTGTACTCTCAAGTTTCTGAGGTACATTATCTATTTCCTCTCCTATTTTTCTATTTCCTTGCTCTTCGCCACTTACAGTGTTGTATTGAATCTGTGGAAATAATTTTGCGAAATAATTTTGTGTCAAGATCTTCCTTCTTTCTTATGTATCACTTATCACTTAGGCTCCATTGAGCCCCTTGTGAAACTCTACCTCCGTTCACGTCAACCAGCCTAAGGTTTTACCGAAGGCCAGGACAACATTTAGAGGAAGGTTCCTGATATCATTTGTGGACGGCTACTTCTCCCCGAGTAACCTCTTTCTGAGGTCGGTTAAGGAGGGGTAGTCACAAAAATGCGAATTACCGTCTCGTCGTCCTGTTCACAGGCCCGACAGAGAGGAGAATTAGCAATCCTCAAGTTATAAAGGTGCTTGTTTACCTTACAGTGTCCTTCGAGGCCTCCTCCAGCGCTAAGTGGCAATCCATTACTAGGGCAGACGTTATCATAACGTTGCTTAGAGCTAAAATAGATTGTTTATTGTCTGTAAATATAGTAAAGCACTTACCCCGACTGTTGGTGGTAACAGTGTAGTCAGCGGCGAGTTTAATAGCAGTCAGTTCTGCTTGAATGACGGTGGTGAAATTACCTAAGGGTTTTGAGAGGCGAATCTTAGGGTTGTGGGAGAATACCCCCGCGCCAGACCCATACCGTCTTTTTGAACCATCAGTGTAGATTTTCAAGTTGTTGTGTGTATTTGTTACTGTGGAACTGATTTTGGTGAGGAACTCCCTAGAGAAGATTAATTTGGCCGGTATATTATTCGCTTTACACTCCAGTAGGGGTGAGTCCTCGACTGCTTCCCTCCAGAGAGACGTTCGACCACCAGTGACCTCCACCTTTTTGGTAGCTACTGATTGTAGTCTCTTCATGGTTACCAGTGCCATCTCTTGTATGTAGAGAAGTAGAACACATCGCACCTGTAACAATCAGACACGCAAGTCTCTATATTCTATTGAGTGCTGCGATGGTGGTGATTTTTGATGTTCTATTCCACCACACCACAGCACCATAAGTTAGCATGGGTCGAATTACGGCAGTGTAGATCCAAAGGGCTACTCGGGGGGACAACCCCCATGTCCTCCCGACAGCCCTTCGGTATTGGCCAAATGCAACGCATGCTTTATTTACTCTATAATCTAGGTGGGCTTTCCATGTTAACTTACTATCCATAATTAAGCCTAAATACTTAACCTCAGTGGAAAGTTTAAGTGGAGTGTTCGCAAGCATTGGTAGATTAAATCCGCCTAAGCTGCGTGAGCGTGTAAAAATTACCATCTCGGTCTTCTTGGGATTGACTGAGAGAGTTTGTTTGTTACACCAGGTCTCAATTATGTTGAGTGCTACCTGTATCCTTTCAGAGAGTACATTTATGTGTTTCCCCCTGACGAGGATGGTCAGGTCGTCAGCGTAGCCAACGGTTTTAAAGCGGGCTAGTTTTAATCGTTTTAAGAGGCTGTCTAGGGTAAGATTCCACAATAGAGGTGAGAGAACACCCCCTTGCGAGCAGCCCCTAGTAACTGTCCCTTGTAAGGTGGTATTGCCAATCCTTAGTTTCACGCGTCTATGTCTGAGAGTGTTCTCTATCCAACCACAAAGGGTCGGAGGAACATTGTGCTCAACCAAGGCCTCGTATATTCCTGAAAAAGTGGTTCGAGTGAAGGCTTCTTCAAGGCTCCTTTGCGGTCCACAGCGTCGTTGATGAAATCAACCACAGTGCTGAGAGCCGTCAGCGTTGACTTACCCTGTGTGTAGGCATGTTGATCAGAGTCCAGTGGTCTGGTGATCAGGCAGTGGTCTCTGATATATTTGTCACACAGTCTCTCCAACGTTTTTAAAAGAAAGGAGGAGAGGCTGATAGGTCTGTAAGACTTCCGGAGGAAGTAGTCTTGCTTGCCAGGTTTCGGTATGAAGTTAACTGTAACATCACGCCAAATCCTTAGCAAGTAGCGTGTCGCCAGGCAACCCTGGAATATTCTCTTTAGGTGCGGTAGGATTCATTCCAGACCCCATTGTAATAGGGCACGTGCGATCCCATCCGGTTCTGGAGTTTTGAACGGTGTAAAGGAATTAACGGCCCACCTTATTTTTTCTTCCTCGCAGATGAGTTTGGCCAGACTCCAATCATCCGCTGCCGGTAGATGGTTTAACTCTGGTTGGACAGTGATGGAGTTGTCAGAACCTGACAAATGAACAGACATTAAGAGCTGTACATTTTCTAGAAGGTTGTCGGTGTAAGAACCGTCATCTCTCTTCAACAAGCCGATACGTTTGTCTGGTTCAGAAGCGAGTCCTTCTTCAAACGAGATATCTCGATGACGCCGCTCGCTTCTTCTGACGGAGGGCTTTCTTAAACTCTGACAGCTTACCATTGTAGGTTTGCCAGTCGGAAACGGTCCTGGAGTCCTTAGCTCTGTTGAAGGCTGTCCTTGCCTCCGTTTAAGAGCCTCCAGTTCGGGGCACTACCAAGCGGTAACACGTCCGGAGGATTTCTCTTTGCGGGGGGGACAGGCCTTTTTGTAAGAACGGAGCAGGATCTCGTTTATAGAAGAACAATATTTGTCTATGCTGCGGTTGTCCGTTGGTTGTCTCTGACCGATTTTTGCTATTAGCCGAAAGCGTGGATCTAAACAGTTCCACGTTTGTTCTTTTGAGGTTTCGGGTCAGGTTGGGTCTGTACTTGGCATTGCCAATTGAAAAAGTAATCCACCTATGGTCCGACATTGATATATTGTCAGAAACTCTCCAGTCGTGGACTGATCTTGATATACTCATGGAGGCAAGGGTTAAATCGATAATCGATTGTCCTCTGGCAGTTACAAAGGTGGGTTCAGTGCCTCTGTTTAGTATATCTAAATTACTGCTATAAATAAATTCTAAAAGGGTCTTACCTCCAGCATTATCACTAACGTAGAGTGCGCGTTAGAGTCACAGCTGATTATGAGATTCCATCTACCTACTTTAGCGGCTTCAACCAGTCTCAACATCTCAACAGAGGGTGGTTGGTCCTCGATGGGTAGGTAAACGGATGCCTGCAGAATTTCCGTATCCTTACGGTTAACGGATGCTCGTATCCTAATGGTTGTGGCGTCGCTACCAGTGAATTGCGGTAGTAGATGACAATCCACTTGTTTAGGTACGTATATAGCGGTCCTCGTCCTCTGTGCACTGGGGCAACTGAAAATAGAACCACTTAAACCACTGAATCCGCACACCCTGAATTTTATAAACCCAGGGTTCTTGAATCAGTGCAATAAAGTTTGTCATCATGTCGAGATGGCAACAAAGGCTGGCAGTGGCCGCTCTGCTATGATGCAGGTTGCACTGCACTACCCTTAGTGTGTCGTCCACCTCTTCAACATCACCTGTTATCCGCGTCATTTCGGCATCAAGGTGTCCTTTCCAGCTTCCACGACTGTGGGCGGTGAATCCAAAATGGCGTCGTCCAGCTCGTCGGATGCAGCTGGTGAGTCCGGCGATGGAGAAGCCAGATTATGCCTATTTAGTGTTTACGTAGATATCCGATATGTCGTACCCACTTCTTCTCCTTGGTTCTTTGAAATAGTATGTTCAAACTTTTGTTTGTAGATATCCGATATATCATACCCACTTCCTTTCCTTGCTTCTTTGAATTAGTATGTTCAAACTTTTGTTGGCTTCTTTATACTCTTCACGTATCCTCTGCTTATCCTCTGGTGGTTCTCGATGTTTTCTGGTTCTTTGTTGCCTGCCTTCTCTTCTGCACGCACAACTTCCTCATTTCATATATCTCTGTATTCCACCAATCAGTGTTGCTGTAACAAGTTTCGCATTAAACTACCATTCAACTTGGATACAACCATTTTTCACGCTATCAACATCTGCACAGTTTCGAACCTTCAAAAAGGACAAAAACGCACATCCACAAATAGTCTGATCACCCTGAAGGTAATCCAGTTCGTCACATGTGACACGGCACTGATTAGAGAATCTTCCTTCGTGTTGCAACTTAGTTGGCATATATTTACTTTTTACGCCATTTATTTTATTCGCCATTTATTTTATTCCTACTATCTATTCTCTAACCCAACTCATTCCAAATCCACTCAACCCAACCCGAATGTTTCTAGTTTTTGATTTTGTGTTGGTTCGGTTGGGTTGAGTTGAGTGATTACAGCGCTTCTTAGTTGTATGTTTTAAATAAGGCCAAAAGGAATTAGGTATCGAGTTTAACTTTAATACCACTCTTGGGATCTCCGATAGATATGAAGAATGGACTCGAATATGTGCATCTTCATATGGAAAACAGATATCCTTAGTAGCAGTGATACTGAGTTTCTTGTCCGACAGGTTGTTCATTGTGTTTAACATTTGAGTTGTTAAACATTTGAGTTTCTTTGTGTGTCATTTATTAACATCTTGTGTTTCCTGGACAAAGATTTCTCTTGTGGGTCAACCGTATCTGGGAGAGGCTGGTACTGGGTTTTGCACTTGTTTTGGGACAATGATGAGTCCCAACTCTAAATTTGGTCGATTTTCTTCAAGGCATATTTTAATCATTTCCTTCAGATACTGACATCTTTTAAAGTGTTGGAAAAATGTTAGTTTAATTTATTATTACCTATTCTAGATATCGATCCTCACAAGGCAACAAATTGGACAATTACTTTACTTTTATCTTAAAATGGAGTATTCTATGTTCTTTGTTAAATTCTCCAAAATAGACACTCCTGGCCTTTTTAACTAAAGGTGCTGTTCCGCTATTTTTTATTGTGAAAAGCGTTTTACCATCAGAAGAAGGTTCAGAACCACTTTATATAATTATCTTATACTTTCTAGTTATTTGCAAGCAGTATCTTCAGCAGGATTTAGTTTTCTGATACCAGTATTAATAAGGCCGTTACACACTTTTTTTGGGCTTATTCGATAGTTTAGCAAAATTAAAGACAAAAAACTAAAAGATCGATAAAAAGTCTTCTTTATTTTAAGCTAAAACCTCATATACGTCAATAAAGCCCTATTTAACATCATGATATATAGGCAACACAATTTACACCAAACATAGTTATGTTGCTTTATTTATTAACAACGTTATTATTGTTTATCATAAAATCTTTATACTTAAAAGTATTAATTTCCATTTGAAAAAGCTTTTTATATAATCTACTTCGCTTGACGTATTTCATAAATATTTGAAAATATTCGTTTAAATTACTTAGATACTGTTATCTCGTTCGCTTAGTAGCAAATATACATTCAACATTGAGTCCACATAGTTTAGTTTTAAAATAACTTAAATACGCGTTATAGCATCACATGGATTTGTAATGTTTAAAATATTTATTATTAAAGAATGGCATTGAAATTTATTGACGCATGACAATAATAGTAAATGAATTTGATTCACTTCAATATAATCGTGTCAAAATTGGAAAATTAATTACTGGTAAGTCTCTTAATTTTATATCACTCAAGCACACATATCCTATTTTCTTGCGGTTTCCGGTTTCTTTCGATATATTGACGCTTTTAAAAAAACGCTTTTTGTTATTAATTTATTTTCTCCTACAGAAATGAAAACTTCTCTGGAAATAGACGAAAATCAATCAGAAATCCGGAATGGACTATCAAAATCAAAATTTTTTTACAAAACGTTTACCATTCACTTGATTCATCTCTTCTTAGACGTTATTACAATATCCGTTGTGTCTTTTCACGAACCTTCGTTTAATTTTTTTAAAAAGCACCGCGGGTGTTTTCACGTGTCAGTATTTATTTTGATATTATCTTCTGCGTTAATGATACTCTTTAAAAAACTACGTAGTAGTAATTGCATAAATCTTATAATGATATTCTTCTCTTCGTTTGCCCAACCAATATTAATCTCTATACCAATAACTAGTTTTTCTCTAGAACAAATTTGGTTGGCTTTTGGAATATCAATTGCAACCATGTTATTAGTTACTTTATGCGTGTTTAAGTTAAATTGTAAGGATTTTACTTTGAAAGTTATAATAGGAATGAGTTTACCTACGTTTATTCTTTGTGGTATTATTTCTTTGTTAGTTCCATCAAAAGTCGTAACGATTTTTTTTGGTCTGAGCAGTTTATTAACGTTTTGTACTTATTTAATTTATGACGCTCATATCATTATTCGCGGAGATGAGAAAGCTTATAATAATTTGAACGAATATTTGTGCCAATATTTAATTATGTTTAATTTAATACGTTATTATTTGTTGTATTTCGTATTAATTGTATTAAAAAAGTGATTATTATATTTAAATTAGTAAAATAATAAATACATGTTTTTCATTTTAAATTAAGATTTGAAATAGGGCTGTTACGCTTAATCAAATAGAAAAAAATGTATAAACTATATAAAAATAAAATTTTTGAAATATCTTAAAAAATGGAGTTCTTTAGATATCTTGATGAAATTTTGTTGTGATTTATAATGATGATCTCATTTCGTTTTTACGATTTCAAGTTTTGAACTCGACCTAAATATGTAGCAATTCAAAAAAATAATAATCTCATTGTTATTTTTAAAAAATCGTATAAAATCGAATTCTTAAGATATCTTCATTCTTTAGAGATTTATAAAGAAAAGTATTCACTTCTTGAGAGCGATAAAGTCCTTTTCATCTTTCATCTACTTTTATTAATTTTTATCCAAATCAATATTACATTATTACATTACACTAAATAAAAGTTTCTTCTAAATTTGTTATTATTTTCCAATTTTTATTTTTAATTTTTAAGTTCGTAATTATATGAAAATAAACAACTGTAATCATAAAAAATCCATTTTCGGGGTTTTGATGAATTTTTTTTACAATTGATAGACGTCTTGGTCTGAAAAGGTCTGAAAAAATTCAAAATATATTCTCAAAAAAAAGTAGCTGATGATGGCACTGAATAGGGAAGACTAAGCTCAAAAGTACATTAAAATTTAGAAAAAAATCAAAATGATTACTTTAATCCAGATGAACATATTGCATATTACACAGATTACAGATTACATATTATTTATTGGAAGCATTTTAAATCTTTCAGAGGCAATATTAAGTCTTGTGAGACGTTTCAAATCTTTTAAGAGCAGTGTCAAGGCCTCTGGAAGCATTATAAATCTTTTGGAAGCTTTGCACCCATTAAAAATTTAGTAAATGTGCTTGGGCACCTTTTTGTCTCGCAACGATTGTACAATACTTCACCACCATATTCCCTGAATGAAAATTGATAAAAAGCCAAATAAACATAGCTGGGTTATATTATTAATAATTGAGGAGAGGTAAACGACAGGGTTAGGGACGTTGTAAACAGAAGAGACGGATGCCGATAAGATACGAAATATATAATGAAAGATATGGGGACATAATTACAGTGCGGTTTCTAAAATACCTTGTGAAGGAAGAGTGAGGAAAGGAAGATGTCGGTGGTCAGATTCTGTTGTGGCAATGCGCTAAGATCTAGAAGGAGAAGTCACTAGGATCCCAGAGTCCACGCCCGGGTAAGTTAAGGGTTAAAAAGTAAAGTCTTTCGTATATTATACTTTTTATTGGTAGACGAACGTATGAATCTCGAGAAGAGAAAGGACGAAGACAGGGCGAAGTGAAAATGAGATTGGCAATATCCGGTGATCGATGGTTAAAACACAACAGCAGGTTTCCGTGGATGAAGGAGGAAAGGAGTTTTTAGTTGATCGATGATTCTAAGATGGGCACCAACCCGACACTGCCTGATCGACCAACACTATACTACAGGTCACGTGTCTGATAACAGATTTTTCCCCAACCTCTCGAAAAAAAGAGGATTAGGTTGTGTTCCTACGCCGATAAATGGAGCCAATTTACGTTAAGATTTTGAAATTAAATCACCAGTATATAAGCTTCGAAGGAGATCCGAAAAATGGTCCAATTGAATCTGACGTGCCAAAGTATGACATGAAAGCAAGATATCCAAACTATTTCAATTTTTTGGTAACAACGGGATACTAAGGGTTGGAGGTAGACTTCAAAAATCCTTGTCATCTAACGAAGGAAAACACTCTATCTTTCTTCTATATTACTCTCATCTCTCGACACTACAAATACCTTTGATTATATATAATATAGATAGCCCACGTCAATAGTAAAAAGTGGAAGCGGTTTCGAGACCCAAATGGGATCATAAAATATCAGCTGATGGGACCACACCTCAGCTCAGAACCTTCTAAAGGTCTGGTAGGTTACTGCTAGTTAATAACAGATGACACTGTCCAAAACCATGACTTATGGTTAATTTATTAGTGAAAATTTATAATGTAATATTAATTACATTATAAAATGATCTGCAGAAAGTTATGCCTCCGTTGTCTTTGTAGACGATGCGTCGCGCCACGTTTGTAGCGACGCCGAGGTGACCGTTGTATTTAATCTATAGATTCAGAAAAACTGCACTTTTCGTTTTTTTTCTTTATAGGTATTGTCTTTGAAGGTTAGAAATCGTTAATTGTGAATGAGTTTCACACACTCATTATCAGTGGCATAAAAAACGCATCATCTAAAGTAACCAGATTGAAACTATAATATCTTTGAACGTGTTTGCTCGATGTGAATAAGATTTTTTATATATGAAAGGTCAACCATTTCCCAATATATTAGCAGGGGTCTTCCCCATTTTGACGCCCTTCAATTTCAATAATAGTGAATAACGTTAATGCTTGTTTTCTTCCTACACTTTGAAACTTGCTGTGGAATGCATACAGAAAAAAGGAATATAATTAGAAGACATAAGAATATAATTTTAAACGTAAGTCTGTTCTGATTACTTCTATTTTTTGTTCAAATTTTTATTGTTAACAACATTAAAAGTTACAACGTTTAAACCATAACGCAGCTTCTTCTGCAACGCCATGGTTAACATCGTTGACTATTACTAAAGAAGAAAAATGCCATTAATTCTTGAAGAAATTGTTCAGGTAAAGCTATGGTGGAAGATGGACACACTACACCGTGGTGATTGATATATTGTAGCGAGTGTTACAAAATCATCATACCACAACAGTTGAGAAAAGAAATCGTCTTCAATTGCATCTAAGTACGTTGGACGAACGTAAGAGAACACACAGTATGGAAACGATATGAAGAAGCAGGGTAGATATCATAGGGACCAATACAAAGGGATAAAAAGTACTATTCTGAGATGAGTTAAGGCTGCAGTTGTACTCCCCAGCTGAAGAACGTTGTGCATAGTGCAAAATTTCTCAGAAAGGTTACGATGTCAGGCGGGATCTGTAATTATTTGGGTCAGAATGTGATTCAAAGCTCGTGCGGAGCTTTGGTTTACCAACGGCAATTTAATCAAGGCTGGGTATATTAAAAAAAATCAGTTGAACATATACTTCCGATTACACATATATTGGTGACAAATTTTGGTTCATACTCGATAATGCCCGTTCCCATACAGCCTACATAGTGTCCCAAAGCGAGATATGTAGATATTGACAGAATGGATCAGGCAACTAGCTCTGTTTTAACCTCTTAGAACACATTTAGGATAACTCATGAAGAATGCTGGGAAGATGAGTTACAGCGTCAGAAATCTCCGAATACTAGTAGAAGAGTAGAGCCAGAAATTTTCATCGACATTAATGAATTAATTGCTTTAATTTTTAATGGTGTTACCTCACAAGTTACGTTATCTTCTGGAACTTGTAACTTTGGTGTAACAAATTGTACTTGTAACAATACGAACTTGAATAGAAAACAGAAATAAACAGAAAAAACGAAAATATGTTTAAAATGAATTTCTATAACCGGTGCACTCTACGAAAGGCTTTAAATTGTAGGACGACAACACACATTCATTCTGCATCTACTGAAATATTGGCAGTGGGTTTTATTATTTATGACGCGGAGTGTATTAAGTTAAATGAAATTATGTTAAAGAGAATCTAATTGCTTGCTTAAAAACTCAGAAATAGTTAAAATTACAGAAATGTGCTAAGAGTATTAAATTCTATCGTCAACGTACAACCACATTAAAAAAGTATTGACGTTAAAAATAAAATAAAAAGACCTCTTCAAGGCGAAATATTTTGTCATAAAACAGGTTACAAATAAGAATCAAAATAAGTCAGATACAAAAATAAAATATAAAAATAATTTAATGTCTTAAAAAGGCATATAACGGTTTTTAAAAATTATCTAATTGATCATTTAATAGGTGAGAATCATTTCCATGTCTAACGTTATCAATGTCAAAACCCACCAAAAAATCCATTCTCACACCTTCAAGGTTTGCGGAATATATCGAAGGCAAAATTGTTGTCATCTTTGAATATTGTCACATCTAGATAGTTAAGTTTGTTTTCATTTTCAACCTCTAAGGACCACTAGGGCTTTTACCACCTCTTGATAAATGTCTCTATAACAGTTAAAAACCGGCTCATAGCTAATGGGAGCGCTTAAAATCGATATAACTACCGCTAGTTAGTTTAACTGGAGATTGGTAAAAGTGGGCCTAAGGTAAAGTTAAGACGTTGACTGAGAAATTTAAATTTCTCAGTCAACGGTTAATGTTAGTATGAAAGTTATTCATATAAACAAGAAAATAACTAAGGTCATAACAATTGCCATTCCCAATACACAATATATCTGATCCATTTCACAATATATTTGAAGTAAGGGTTAGAATGATTGATAATAAACTTTTTCTCAATGTAATCTAAATATAAGTCAGTCAGAAAGCCAGATATAGACAAACCCATAGCTAAACCGTGTTCAAGTTTATAAATTGTGTTATTAAATCGACGATAGTTTTGTTCAATAATATGTTCTGTTAAAATGATTATAAATAATATCTTTCACAATGTCTAATGTGTAGTTACAGTTTTTATTGTATATTTAGGTTGAAAATTAATTTGTTTAAAAATTACTATTTGTTTGAAATTACTTAAGTTGTATAAGGCATATACCGCAAAAGAAATGTTACCCGCAAGTTTCTCCAAAAATTACTACATTTTAAAAACCAGTAATTAAGTTTTTTAAATTATTCTTTAATATAATAATAATAATAACAATATAATAATATAATGCCTTTATTAATAAGTCGAAAACAAAAGGAAAATAAAACAAAAGTAATACATTCTTAAAAAAATATTGACTTATTTTCTGGACGAAGTTCAGTTTGGATTGACCAACTGCTCTTCCACTTAATCCAGAAACCAATTCTCGCTAACAAAGAAAAAAAAGAGGAAACATTAACAGCTCAGAATACATAACAACAGAAAAAAAATCATGATGGCTCAAGCTGGAGGGAGGATTTCAAACTACTTTTAAACGAAGCGCAGCTCAATCCCTTAAGGTGCATTGGTAGTAAATTTTGGCTATCTGGTAGGAAAATGATCGGTATGAAGTGCGGCGTCGTACCGTCAATACATCTTTCCATCTTACATTAATATTATGGACATCATTTCTGAAAGGCAGGCGTTAGCAAGTAATGAGGCCGTTTACTTTTAATAATTTTATAATAGACGCAAGTTGCATGCAGTTTACGCCTGTTCTTCATGTTCAATCACCCAGTCTCTGCCAACATATGACCAATATGATCATATTTACGAATTCCGTAAATAAGCCTCAGGCAACCGTTCTGGAGGTTCTGGATACGACGCCCAATCGTCCCCGTCAAATTTGGACCATAAACAACGTCGCAGTAATTTAATTTGCTTAGAACCAAGCTATTACACAGCATAATTTTTAATTTTTTATTTAAGACATCCCTATGGGCATACAAGGGCGCCATACCCACCCCTCAAGCACCTGGCAATATGTTCCTCAAACCTCAACTGATGATCCAATGTAACTCCTAAAATTTGTATATCATCAGAAACAGTAAGAAGTTCGCCATCCACCACCAATTGCTCGGAAATCAAAGGTTTAATTGCTCTTTTTCTCAGCCCGCATTGTTGATGTAACCAGATTGCGATGCAACTTGTATGAAGCCCAGTCTTGAGGAAGCTTTGATATTTTGAACTTTTTAAGCGCATCATCTCTAATAGACATTAAAAGTTTAGTATTATCTGTTAGCCACGGACTAGGAGGCTTTGTAAATCGTCTAGTTTGTAAAGGTGCATGCAAATCCATCAGAGTGAGTAAACAGTTATTAAAAAAAGTTATTTTATCATTCACATTTTCGTGGTCATATGACCACGAAAATGTTTCTCCACGGAATTGATTTCAGATCGTTCAAAAATTGTGGAAAATTAATGTTTTTCACATCCCTGTATGAACGATAAATTGCAGCAGGCCTACCGATATTAAATGCCAGCTCACACTTTACTAGTTCATGATCAGATGATATATTGGATACATTTATAACATCGATGCTAGTAAACAGCTGATCATTTGTTGTAAAAACTGGATCAAGTAAAGTTTGCGAATTTTGTGTAATCCTTGTGGGTTCGGAGACCAACTGATGTAAGCCAGTAGTAGCCGGAAATGAGTGAAGAATTATTGTTGAGGGAGAATCAGACTTAAGAAGATCAACATTTATATCGCCCACGATAATTGTCGAATGAGATGTAACAATACTGTCACATAAGGTACTCTCCAGTGTTTCAATAAAAAGAGGACGATTCAAATTAGGGTGCCTATAAACCACTCCGAAAGCAATACAGGTTTTTTTTCCTGCATCAATGGTAAAAAATAGTTGCTCAATAGAGCAGGAACTTTTTAAAAGCTGAAATCGTATTGAGCTTCTTATGTACGCAGCCACACCTCCACCGCGCCCATCACGGTCCCTACGGACCAGACTGTAACCAGGAATATTAACGAAAGAATTGGGTATATTAAGAGTTAACCAGGTTTCCGTCATTGCAAAAATATCAATGTTGTTATCAAGGTTAAAGATTTTATTAGATTATACTTAGGTACCAATGATCTAACGTTTAGATGAGCTACGCTCAACTTTTTATTATAATTCGAAATCTGAAAATTTAATTTGAAACCGAAGCGACTTACTACAAAATAACGTTATGAAAATAATGCTTTATATATAAAAAAAACAACAACAAAAAAAAATAGTAATAATGATAATTTATGGTTTGTTAATTTGCCGACGAAGTCTTCTCTCATAACGATTGTGTCCCGTCTTAGCTGATACCACAGAACCGTTAGGTAGATCATTGAAATCGTTAATTCTCTTAATCTCATTATTAGGAGACCTCACAAATATACGGCCCATCAGCAGTCCAGGCATTTCTTGGATCCATAGTATTCCTCGCGGCAGCGTACAACTTCATTTTTCTCTTGGTCAGCGATTCAATTATTAAAAACTTCGTACCTTTCAACAGTTTCTTGTTTGATCATATAATCTTGCGATCCATATAAGAAATCAGTTTGATTATAATGGGTCTATGAGCTGCAGAGGATCCTATTTTTTTTTCCCTTGGCATTGATGTGAGCATTCTATGTGCTCTATCAAGGAGATTTAAATCGAAAGTGAAACCGGGTACCTCAATATGATGCTCAAAGAAGTTCGCCACCACAGTATCAGTATCCTCGTTTTCCTTCTCACCTATGCCATGTATAAGTAAGCAGTTAAGGCGAGAATACGTTTCCAAGTCGTCCACGCGTATTTCCAATCCATTAATTAGAGATTTAATATCGTTCAAACACCCAATAACATGATCTTTAAATTCATAATATTCCTTAACCAGGTGTTCCAGGGTTATAAGGAGGGTGTCGCCAGCCTTTTTTTTTAATGCTGCACTTAACTTCGTCTCAAACATTGCCATTGTTTGTGCGAATCTATTTTCCAGCGATTTAACCACAATTTCGGCGTCGCCGCTAACCTTATCGGTCATAATTTGGTTTATTTACTTATTTATTTAGATCACAACCAGACCGGTCAAGGTCACCGGGTTGAAAATTCACACACCGCTCAAGAGAACGCAAAGATAACGAAAGGAAATTTTTATAACCCGCGATTAATGACAATAAAGAGTTAATCAAATAACCACACCCCGATAGAAAGGGTTACAGGAAGAACTTGAAAGTTTTACATTATTTTTTTTATATTATAGTAGAGCCTCGATTTTCGAAATCCCGGTAATATGAACATCATCTCATCTTTACGCCCAAAAAACAATAATAAAATTAATGGGTTTTATTTTTTATTTAATATCAATGAATTCGTCTTCAATGAATTCCTACTGTGTGGTGATCGCAATAATGTGTTTGTTATTCATTAATAATCGGACTAGATGACGACTATGAATCGTTGACCGATAAGAAACCCTTTCAAGATTTTATTTATTTAGAATAGCTGATAACTAATTTTAATTAGCGGGTTAAAATATTTACTAATTTGATAAACCGGATTTCGTTGTTTTTCACATTTGTCTTTAATAAGCGGCAGTTTCAGTTAACCGATATTAAATAATTAAATTAATTGTAATCGAATTATCTTGATTTTTATTTATTAGTCCCTATGCGCGAAAAGCTAGATATTATTCAGAAGGTTTGAGAATGAGCTAAAAAATAAAATGAAAACATTTATATTAGCCTACCAACCATACAAAACAAGCTCACGTAAGCGTGGGCTCTACATTATATATACTCAAAGCTAATACCTACACAATACACACCAATCAACATTACATGGTGGAAATGAATTAGTGCTCGCACATTTTCGCAGAAGATTCTGGATTATAAATGGAAAGAGAGTGGTACAAAAATTCATTTGAAAGCGATGGGCCAAACAGTCGATGGATGTATTACCAAGCCCTAGTCACACCATCTCCTCCATTTACACACACACTGGTGTTGAATACGGTGGCCCCATTCAAATAAGGACTACAATAGAAAGAAATTAAAATAACTTCGTAGGCCCTCACAAAATACCAGGAAGAGAAGTAACATCAATAATGTCAAAACATTTTACCCGCAGCTCCCCACTTTGGAGGAGTTTGGGAAGCCGTAAAATCAATTAAACACCATTTAAAACTTGTAATTGGAGATTCAATCCTTACCTTTGAAGAGTTAAATACATTACTATACCAAATAAGAGTCTGTTTGAATTCACGACGACTCAACTAGCGAAGTCGTCACAGAAGAAGTAATTACTCCAGGTCACTTTTTGATTGGAAGACCAATCATTGCATCATCAGAGAAAAGGTCAAATATACACGAGAATCTCTTGACAGGATGGAAACTCGTTCAACAAATGAAAAGTGTCTTTTGGCAGTCATGGTCCCGAGAATACCTGAGTAGATTACAATAAGGGTTAAAATGGACTTCATGGGAAGAAAATCTTCAACATGGAGACGTAGTAATCTGAAAAGATTGTCGACCTCGGCAAACGACCATTAGCCAAAATTGCTAAAACTCATCCCGCAGCCGATGATACCGTAAAACCATCGGCTACCTAAAACCCAGCATCCACAATTTGATTCCTTTCCTTATTGAAGATAAAAATCATGAGGATTAATCAAAAGGAGAACATTAGCTGTAACAATAGGACACTTCAAAATATTTGCCACATCGACCAAAATCGAATTCGACAAATGGAATTAAAATGGTAGTAACAATGATGCTGTTGTTGGTCACGATCCAAAATGCGTCAGCGGCTAACTATAATGTTCACTACTTCAAATTCGCATTTTATATCGAGGACATCGGACCCGTCAAGATTCAAAGAGGTTTATTCTGCATCGATACAAAAATAAATTAGACAAGAATAAACATTGACATAGAGATAGCTTCCAATGCGGTACAAGATTTTCGTTACTTATGCAACAATATCACAAGAATGGGAGAAAATCTGTGTGAGAATATCCAACATCATCTGCATGAGGAAGAAAAACATTTGAATTGGACACACTAACGGTTAAAATCGATCCTTCATCAGAGGCATAAAAGAGGTCTTCTGGGTAACCCGTTAACGAACATCTTTGGAGTCAATCACGAAGTATACAGAGATATCGACACGTTGGAAGCTAATCAGAAAGAGCTGATAAGAGCATCTAGTCACCAAACCAAATTTATGCTCTCAGGTCTAGCCACAATTAACACCACTGAAGCCAAGATGTACAGACAACTTGAACGCTTTCTGGAAGTGAAGTGAAGTGAATGTGAACCGTCGTTCGTTTCTTGAGCGTCGCAGCTTGTATAATCCTAATTAAAGAAAAAGGATTTTTTAAATATCAGAAACAAATTAGGAAATAAATGAAAAAAGTGATAACGCAAGGTTCGAATCGACCCAGTTAGCAGTCGCAACAACACTTGACGAAGCGCTGCAACTCAGCAGGTCTATCGATTAATCATCGAATAAGAATCGTTTTACTTCACTACCTTCCTACAATAGATAATCAGGCATAGTCCGGATCTGTTCATGGTATTCATCAATATATGACGACACAGAAGAGATGCTCAGAAATTATATAAAAAAATGTCAGAATAATAGCAGACAGCGGGATATATGAGGATTTACAATTATACACGATTTACTCATTATAGATGAATTGGAGCCATTTTTTATTAAGAGTAGTACTTCATCAATAGATTTGATGGACATTCTAAAATAACTGAATTTTGAAAAATAGACATGTGTTAGTCCGTTTCTTACTATGTGATGTACCTAAAATTGTCTTTCTCTTTACCCAGTCATTTTAGTCACGCACCTTCTGTCTCTATACTGAAATTATCAACTTTATCAATAAACGAGTGCGTGTGTGCACTTTACGATAGCAAACGTGCGTTTAAGCGCCCGTTCAAAAGCGGCTCATCGGTACTTTAAAACATGACATTCAATCATGTCATCAACATATGATAAAACGTTGTTGCAAGAACATTTTAAATCAATCCGTTAGTGCAATTATGGTACAGTTTGAAAGCTGAATATCCTCAATAGTCATAGAAGAGCGTGTCAACACTTTTACCATTTGCAACAAACTTGAGATGAGAATTCAACTTAATATAATAAATTAGGGTTTTTTTTAATTTACTTCTGGTGATATAAAATTTATTTATCCTAAACTAGTTTCGAGCCTTGCTCTTCTTCAGTAGATACGTAATTATTAACAAATTAGAAAAATTAATTAAAATTTTTCAAAATTTACGTCTAAAGTTATTGTGTGACGTTTCATTCATAAGCCTAATATTAAGTACATATATCCATTGTAATAAAATATAACAACGCTCCTCCAATAAACGTTATTTTAATAACTTTTGCATTAATTTTGAAAGTATTTTTTGAAGCAAATAAATATTATTTAAAATAACTCAAATTTTTGTTGCGACAGTCATGCATTAGAATCATACATTGAATGATTAAAGGGGGTTCCACGATAAATGTTGTCATTAAAAAGTGGAACTCTTTGGTTCTACTCATCAAAATGCTTAAGAAACGCTCTTTAACATAACCATATTAGATGCTGACACTTAGGCCAGGCGCGCACATGCGATTATTTGTCGCAGCGACATAAAAGTAGTAATCGCAAAAAATTTGTATGGTCGCGCATTTGCGACTGATTAATCGTGACTAGAGCCTAGTATCAACATGGACTTCATAGAAACCGCTTGTATAGTGGCTCTGTTATTACGAAAGAAATTAAGAAAGCAACGGAAAAGAAAATTTTGGGTGCATCCAATTTTATCTCACAGAGAACATCGGGGTCAATTTTACATTCTTCATGAAGATTTAAGAAAGCATCCTCGTAAATTCTTTAACTATTACAGAATGAGTGAAAAATCTTTTCTTGAATTATTAAAAATAATAGGACCGAAAATATCGTACCAAAATAGTAAATGGAGAAAATGTATACCACCTGAGCAATGTCTTGCAGTAACAATAAGGTAAGAAGGTACTTACCAGCTTTTGTTTTGTGTCGTCGTTCTGCCAAATTAACTAGATATTTTCTGCAAACTACTATTAGACTAGATATATAGAAGTAGATATTAAAAATAAGGTTAAATAATAAATATATGTTCTATTTGTTTAATTTAATTAATTTATTGATTTGACAAGTCAAAATATGCATTGTCACCATCAGAAAAAATGGTTCCTGATGGTGTGGACTGTGCAGAGTTGACCGTTGATGTCGATGGCGCGGAGTAAATACTTTCATTGCCTCCTTGTTGCTGTTGTTGAAAATTTGATCTTGGAAATTGCACTTGGTCTACCGGACGGTTAGGATAAAGATGAGAATAAGATTGTTGCATTGAACTGTAAAAAACTGGAGGATTTCCGACGTTTTTTTGCATTTTTCATGATATTTAAGATTTCAATTTTCGCATAATGTTTTTGGTCATCAGTTAATTTTTTGAACATTGGAACAAGCATAAGTGAAAAATTTTTATCTTCGTCGATTGTTTCACATTACTTATCCTTCAATATTTTCAGTAACTTTTCTTCATATGGAATTGTTTTAAGCACAGTTTTTCTTGCAGCCCTTCTTTTAGATATGGATGTACTTTCCGAATTTTCTGTATTGGTTGCTAAAGAAAGAGAAGATATCATTTCTTGATTTTCTTGATCAATCTCAATTGATTGAGAAGGTCCGGTGTTGCTGGTAGTTGGTCTATCTTTCATTATTGGGAAAAGGAATTGCAATTGGTCGAAATAAATATATCTTCTTTTTTTTGCTGCTTGCCCAGACACTGCTTTCCGCTGGGCTGCTAATTCCCTAGCGAAACAATCTTTTAAATTTTTCCATTTTTTTTTGAATAATTTTTCCTGCAATAAAAAACAGTTATTATTTATTTTTCAGATACCTTGCTACCGGCAATAGTTTCAATTCTTTACACTTTGAATTTTTACTTGGGGCTACCACGATAAGGGAAATTGTTGAAGATACGTGTAACCAATTATGGAACTATTTACAACCTTTATACATGCCAGAAAAGTCTGAAGAAGATTGGATAAATATTGCCAAAGAGTTTTACGATAGGACAAATTTTCCGAACTGTATTGGTGCAGTCGACGGCAAGCACATTAGATTACAGAAACCAAATAATACTGGTTCCGAATTTTATAATTATAAAAACTTTTATTCGACTATTCTTTTGGGTATAGTAGACGCCGACTACTGTTTTACAGCAATAGATGTAGGAGCATATGGTGCTGGAAGCGATTCCAGTGTTTTTAAGAATTCGAATTTTGGTCATAGATTACATAATAACCAATTAAATGTTCCTACTCCACAAAAATTACCAAACAATGAGATGGGAGAACCCATACATTTCATGATAGTAGGAGACGAAGCATTCGCGTTATCACAAAATGTTTTACGGTCTTATCCTCGAAGAAACTTAACAATGAAACAAAGAGTCTTTAATTATAGACTGACTCGTGCACGGCGTATGGTAGAGTGTACCTTTGGTACTTTAGCGAACAAATGGCGTATTTTGCATCGATCATTAGACGTGCGAGTCGAATTTGCCGACCTTATCATTAAAACATGTTGCATTCTACATAACTTCGTGCGAAAGAAAGACGGTGTGCAAATGGAGGACGAATTTTATGAGTGTTTATTACAGAGCTGTCCTCCAGCTGGAATAAGACCTAACAGAGTTGGTTTTAATATAAAAGACTATATGGCAAATTACTTTACATCCCCCGAAGGTTCAGTTCCGTGGCAATATGATAAAATTTAAATACTTATCTGCACAACATTTATTACATAAGATTATTAAAAACTATTAAATAAAAACAATATCACGTACCTCTCTTGTGTTTTTCTTCGGCCGATAACTTGTTCCAAGTGGATATAACTTTGCTATACACTTCTCCCCACAATTTTTCCTTTAAATTTCGGTCACTATACTCTTTCAAATGTTTGTTGTAAAGAGCTGGTCTTTTTTCTACCTCGATAATAATAGTTTCTGTGTCTAAGACACTAGATGTCAAGTCATTGTCACTATTATCAGACACTTCTGAAGATTCAGCCATTTTTAATAAATTTGTTGTAATAATTATCCTATACACCAACTTCGACCTGTGCTGCGACTACGACTGAACAGTCGCATGTGCGTGCATGTTCATTCTTGTTCATGTGATACATTTAAAGACGCGACAATCGCGTCGTTACAAAAATGGAGCAGGTTACATCTTTTTAATCGCTGCTATTATTTAGTCGCATATGCGCGCATTTGTATTTAATGCTATGTGTGTTATTTTTGCGACCAAACAGTCGCGCGACAGAAAATCGCATGTGCGCGCCTGGCCTTACACTGTTCAATTTAAAATGATTCGTACACAAAGACGTACCTGGTCAAGAGGTACGTTTTCGGTTTAGACTCGGCAGGTACGGTTTAGACTGATCGCGGACGCATACATGAACGTGCAGAACGATCTTTGAAACGTTTGTTGGGAGCCCGTACACGGTTCGGTTGGAACGATACTTTTCAACTGTGCAAGCTTATGACAGTTATTTGACGGTCAAAAGTGCGGTTGGAGCAAACCTGTAATTGCAATTATAAAATAAGTCAAATAAATTATGCAAGATCAATCGAAATGACACCGTATTTGACACGAAGGACCAAAATGATGGAACATCTGTAACGAAAATTTAAAGAAAGAATAAGCGAAATTTAATAAAATAAAATTATAATTTTATGCATATAAAACAAGAAATCAAAAAAAAAAAAAATTAAAGAATAATAATAATCAAAATTACCTAATATTTATCAGCAGTTAATTTCCCAAAGCGTTACTTAAAGAAAAATATCACAAACAAAAACTTGAAAAATTTAATATTGAATTAAATGCATATTTTTATGTGCGAAAAAAAAAATGGAGCAAACAACCTGTCTTCTCAAATCTTGATTGCGTAAAATCTGCTTATATGGCATATATATAATACTACTCTATCTTTTTGCTCGGTGGTTAGAAATCCAATGTATCACATATACATACATTGACCATTTAGAGTTGGTTCAGCGCTGTTTTGTTAGATTTCTCGTTCACAAATTTCATTAATCTTATTGTGAGTACTCGGCTTGTGCGGTGTCCAGATTGATTTCTCTTCCTTGCCGTAGATTTGTGAGGAGTTTGTGTCTATTATATGTGTGTCTTCTCTTCTACTCTTACTGCCTCTCCTTTACCTTATTTCCGTGGTCTAATCTGTGTAAGCCACCCTGATAGGCCCCTGGGTGCGGAAGAATCGTTTTTTCCTGTCTCCTTCCTGAAATGACTACTTTAATTGTAATTCCGCAATCGCAGCAGGTTGTCGCATCATTAATTGTTACGCTTGCCAGGGCGCTATCTAACTACATTGGAATGTCGGGGAATGACATTGTAATGACAGGAAAGAAATCTAAGTCGATTAAGGTAGTTTGTAATAAATGTACTCGGAACATAGATCAGTTTAGAGACCTCAAAGTTCTTTTATCCACTATACAAACCGAATTTAGCGAATTCTTGAATAAACTACGTGCCGAATTCACTGCGCAACTAGATGAGCTCAAGAGCTCGCAAACTTCTTGTCAAAATTTTAGTATGGAGGTGATCATTCAGGAAGTCACTGAACGATAGATAGCAGAGCAGGAATAATATTATTGTGTTTGGGTTGCCTGAATCTATTGGCGATCATATTGTTTCGAATGGTGACTACGATATGAACACTACACTGGCGTTATTTAAATCTATTTTGCCTAATGTTAAGAGCACATTTAAAACTATTCGGTTGAGCCGCGGAATCAACCTTCGCGGACGACCTATCAAGGTGATGGTTAATTTAAATGCCTTACGAATCAATCGTAAGGCAGTTAAATTAAAAACTCTTGTTGGCTATCGCAGTGTGTCGCCAAGTTTCGAACGTACGCCTAACTAAATAAAGGATTACAACGAACTGAAAGCCAGGAAAGTCAGGAAAGTCACCGAGCTATTGGTGAGCAGAACCTCAAAATTCGATATTCTAATGGATCTCCAAAAATTATTTCTTGAAACTAACTTCTCCATTCTATTACAAACAATACTCTTTCCTTTATCAGAAGGTGATTGATGTTTTTAGCTACCTCTTTGTATCCGAATATGATTTTGTTGCATTAACAGAAACCTAGTTATGTGCCGATATAACTAATAGTGAATTATGTCCTGATAATTATACTGTTTTTTGTTGTCACCGACGGATGAAAATGATGGGATTGTATTTTACTGCTGATCATTCAGTTATGGTGATTGGTGATTTTAACGTCCCTTCGTACTCGTATCCTGCAAGACTTGATCGCTTTGCTTCTGCATTAGAAATTTGTGAGAAATTCAACTTTATCCAAGCAAATAACGTCATGAATTACAATAATCAATCACTGGACCTAATGCTTAGTAATTTTCCGTGCTCGGTTGACAACAATTTAGACTTTATTGTGGACGAAGATCGTCACCGTTCAGCACTTCGAGTTACATTTTCATGTATGGAATTTTCTTCTCTTAACTTCTAAGCATCAACTGGTGTAGCTGGTTACAATTTCAAGCGAGCAGATTTTCAAGTGCTCTATGGCTTATTAACTGCTATTGATTGGTCGATGGTGGATAATGCCACCGATGTCGAGGTTGGATGTTTAACATTTTATGAATTAATTTATAAAGCTCTTGATATCATGGTACCAAAAATGAAATTATTGAATAAAGCCGGGAAAAAGTATTCTGCGTGGTTCACTTATGAAATAAGAGATGCTATTTGGCTCAAGGAAAATGCACTGAACAATTTTTGGCAAGTGGCACTGAAGGAGGCCTTGATCTACAATCGAGACTCCGTTCAATGGCTTAAGGGGCAAAATGGCTCAGCGGGCAACAAGAATGCAGGCAGGTTAGCCAAAAGGGCAGCTGGAAGATGTTTTTGGGGCCCCGAGCTGATTGTCATCCCTGCCTTAACTACTCATATTGATATGATTAAGAACATTACCCACAAGAAACACACTACACTGGAGTGTAAAGCGAATAATATACCGGCCAAATTAATCTTCTCTAGGGAGTTCCTCACCAAAATCAGTTCCACAGTAACAAATACACACAACACCTTGAAATCTATACTGATGGTTCAAAAAGACGGTATGGGTCTGGCGCGAGGGTGTTCTCCCACAGCCCTAAGATTCGCCTCTCAAAACCCTTAGGTAATTTCACCACCGTTATTTAAGCAGAACTGACTGCTATTAAACTCGCCGCTGACTACACTGTTACCACCAACAGTCGGGGTAAGTGCTTTACTATATTTACAGACAATAAACAATCTGTTTTAGCTCTAAGCAACGTTATGATAACGTCTGCCCTAGTAATGGATTGCCACTTAGCACTGGAGGAGGCCTCGATCCACAATCGAGTCTCCATTCAATGGATTAAGGGACATGCTCAGCGGGCAACAAGAATACAGACAGGTTAGCCAAAAGGGCTTCTGGAAGATGTTTTTGGGGCCCCGAGCCGATTGTCATCCCTGCCTTAACTGCTCATATTGATATGATTAAGTACATTACCCACAAGAAATTTTTAAATGCGTGGGACAATAATACGGGCTGTTATCAAGCCAAGGAATTGTTAAAATATCCTTCTAAGAAAACAGCTCAGTATTTCATTGGGTTGGGCAAAACCATCCTCACATTAGCTACAGGTCTCCTCACGGGACACTGTAAGGTAAACAAGCATCTTCATAACTTGAGGATTGCTAATTCTCCTCTCTGTCGGGCCTGTGAACAGGACGACGAGACTGTAATTCACATTTTGTGTGACTGCCCCTCCTTAAGCGACCTCAGAAAGAGGTTACTCGGGGAGAAGTGGCCGTCCACAAAAGATATCAGAAACCTCCCTCTAAGTGATGTCCTGGCCTTCGGTAAAACCTTAGGCTGGTTGACGTGAACGGAGGTAGAGTTTCACATGGGGCCCAATGGGGCCTAAGTGTGGTGTGCGTTTATTCGCGCACTCTCCCGCATCCTTACATACATACATCACCGTAACAAAAATAAAATTTTCCTGAAGTATCCTGAGTAGTTCACTTATGAAATAAGAGAAGCTATTTGGCTCAAGGAAAATGCACTTAGGAAATACAGAATATATCGAACTGCTTACTATTTGGATAGTTTCAAGTATTATATCCCTCAGTAAAGCCATGATAAGTGCCGCGTACAAACTGCACTTAAATAATTGTGAAACTGCAATCCACAATGACCCGAAAAGTTTGGGGGTACGTTCAATCGAGGAAGGGTTGGGCGAATTTACCACAGGTTCATCGATTGTCGATGGATTTGCCGAATACTTCGGTCAAGTCTATACTGTTTCAGACCCTTGTAATGTACCTATTTCCGATTTGTCAGTGGAACGGTAGCTTCGAATCGATAGCTTCACGCAGGATGATGTTCGCTCTGCACTAAAGCATGTAAAAAATAAATTCGGGTGTAAATTCAGGTGTCGATGGCATACCTAGCTTCCTATTAAGAGACTGAGCTGCTATTTTTGATGTTCCTTTGCTCCATATTTATAACATGATTCATAAGAACTCTGTAACGCCTATGCAATGGAAGAAAACTTATGTTTGTCCTATTCATAAGAAAGATGATGTATTCCCATTTCTCTATTGTGCAATTTCTCGAAGATATTTAAATCAATCTTATACAAATAATACCTACGTGAAGCCTTTTATAGTATCTTTTCAATATTTTCTCACGAAACTGTGGATGCTTCATTGGGGTAACCTGTCGGCGCAGCATCCCGAAATGAACACTTTTGTAGATTTTTGACAATTTCCTAAGAGTTTTTTTATATAGGTTGTATCTGGTTATGGATTAAATAATTAATTGCCAGCAACGTTTATGCAAAAAGTGTGTTTGTATCCATTTTAGTTTTTGAATTGTGCTTGATTTTTCCAAATAAAATGTGTTCAGGTTGCACCAGTTGCTATGGATTATGCTTTTCCACAACATTATAAACAATTTTAATGTATGAATTTCAATTACATTTTTGAAACAGTTTTGCAATAAAAATAATCATTTATGATATTTTAGAGGTTTTAAAATTATTACCGCAAACCGGTAATAACCAAATTCTAACGAGTTAAGGACTATGTATCTTTACACCAAAACCAATAATTTTCATGCAGAACACTTCCTTCCATATATTTTAATTTTTGAAATTCAATTGATTTCATTCGATCGATTTCACTCAAATATTGTAATAAAACCATTGAATGAAAACGTTTTGGAAAGTTTTTTAAAATCCTCCGGAGTCCTCATATCTTGTGTCTAGAAATGTGCAAATTACGTGGGTCACGATGGGTCATACGTCATTCACTGTGAGCGGGCATTAATTGTTGTACCACTCACGTGAGCGTACGTGATCGTGAGCATCTTTGGTTTCGACGGGACCCGACGTGACCCGGTTGGTATTTATAAATTGGATATTCCTTCTAGGGTTATTCTAAATTTGGGTTTTAGTATACAACAATTTAAGAGTGAATAACAACTAAAAATAGGGCCAACACTAACGCTAGAGCTAATACTAGATCTTGAATGAAAAACATTTAGGTTTAGTCGTACCTCTCTTATGATGGAAGCCAATCCAACCCAACCTAAGCTACCTTCAAAACTAACACTAGACTTAGAATGAACAAACAATATTCGTTTAATAGGTTTTTCTTCAACTCTTATGTTTTTAGTGTTCTGGTCAACTTTTGAGAAATGATGTGATTGCAAATAATTAAAAAAAAGTTAAAAAAATCATTAAGCTTGACATTTAGTCTTTTTAATTTTTACAAGCGTCAGTAATAAAGGGTGGTGTAATAAAACTCTTTTTTATATATAAATATATATTACATTTGTCACAGAGATTTTAAAACTATATCAGCCAAAAAAAACAATATCTCTTTCTCTGAATAAACTATCTGCTATCAACTCGTTAACAACAATAAATACAATTTCGCATCAATCGTCTCGATTTATATTTTTATTTTTACATATTACATTTTTCAAACCAACAACAGTGGATAGTGGTAGGTACCAATCACGCACGTGCAAAACGATTGAACCGTTCGCGTTCATTCTTAAGCAATTACAACAGGGTAAATCTCATCCTAAACCAATTTATTACATTCTCTATACAATAATTATATCAATACAAAAAAGGTCTAACAGTATATAAATCTATATATACAAAAATAGTAGTAGAGACTCGCCACAGACTTGCTTCTTCTTTTTTTAATCATTCGAAAAATTAAACTAATATCGGTTGTCCGTAAAGGTACTCCAAATTAAATAATACACCTAGAAGAACATAAAGAAGAGGGGGTGGAACTAAAACAGGAACCTCTAAACGGACAAGGTTTTAAAAAGTAATCGAGGAGAAAATAAACGAGTTACTCGCGCCCTTAGCAAAGTCTTATTTTGTAAATATATATATCTTCTCTTTTGCCACGTGCATCTGGGTGTATTTAGATTAATATATTTAAAATTAAGAATTCGTTTACGTCAATACACTCAGATACTCGCATTAAGTTTTTTTTGTATATGTACACCAAAATATAAGGATGAGACTTTGATGTGTTTAAGGCGATTTACGAGTAGTTTTATCACAATACACTTAAAAAAATTATTATGTGACACTGACGGGTCACTAACTTTCTCTGCTTTTCGTTAGGAACCTTCGGGGCCAGGGAAGAGGCCAATCGGGCCATTGTCTTGGAACCGGGTGGTTAACGTTGCGTTCGAAATATAAGAAAAACGTAAACCACCAAGACCGTCCGAGGTAGTTGTTCGGAGAATGTTGCTAAAAATAAATTAAAATGATTTTAATTTAAGCAGATTTAAATAGTTACCTTTAGACTAGTATTATTCGCTAACGTATGATATATCCAAAATATACGAGTGGTAATGTAATACGCTATAACGACATCAACTGTATAATGCCCATGGGACAATTGGACCATAGCTACGCCTACCAATGCAAACGCAGCGTATAACCAATGTAACAGATATAATTTCTTAGGGGTATCTGTAAAGAAAAATAAGATTAAATAAAATTACGTTTTTATTTGCAATTGAAAATGTTTGTTAAATGAGTTTATCGATCTAATGATATCTGCAGTTAAATATTAATCACTTTCATTTTGATTTTATTAGACACATTCGAAAAATTATTTTGATAACATGTAAATATAAAAAAATAATTGCGTAAATTAATTGATTTGCGATGTTCTTATTGGTTTATGCTTTCTTTTTGGTAGAACCTACAGTGAAACAGATTATTCATCATGCCACTTTTTCTGCTCACTAAAGGTTTTCCATCCGTGGTGTTTACTTTGTCTAATGATCTAACATATTAGTTCTACTTAACAAAGTCGTACTATTGCGTACGACTTTGGGGTTGGGGTTGGGTTGGGTATACCACGTTATATGCTTCTGTCCAGATATACGTGGGACACGGAAATAAGTGTTTCAGTTAGTTAAGTTTCAGTTGAGTGTGGAGTTATGTAATAGTGAAGTTTTTTGTGAGTGTTACCTGCCGGAAGGTAAAAAACGAATCGTAATGTTGTTTTTGATATCTCCAAATATGGTAATTGTGAAAAACAACGCAAAAGCCGATGAACTAGAGGAAATATGTATGGGGAGATGCATATGTGATACCTATGAAACAAATAAAAAACGTACCAAGAATAACGCTACAAAAAGAGCAAGTAGGAAAGATAATAAAACAATTGTTTCCGGAAGGGGAGGATATGATCTGTGATCAAAGCTTAAGGCGAAGAAACAGAATATAGGAAGGTGCCTAAAAATCAGGTTCTTGCATTAGCAGTCAAATTAAAAAATAAGAAAGCACATGGGCCAAACAAAATAACTGCAGAGAGATTGGTAAAGATACAGTTAGTACAGAAGATATTAAAAAGGTAGCAGATCTGTACAACGATCTGATAAAGAATAAAAAATTTCCACAGATTTCGAAGAAGGAAAGACCGGTCCTAATTGAAAAACAATTAGACACAAGCACATTTCGACCTTTGTGCCTGCTAAACACTTACGGTCAACTATACGAGACAATTATTAATAAAAGACTTGAAAAAGAGCTTCAAAAAGGAAAAAGTCTTGTCAAGTTCACAGTATGGGAAATTCACAAAGGGAAAATCGACGGTAGACGCGATTATGGATGTGCTTGAAAACGTCAAATGATTACAAAAATATAATAGGGAGAAGAATTTTATTGTAAAAAACTATCTGAATTCAACTGTTTAACAGTCCGCTGAACAGTTGAATATGGAGACAACGAATATCAGATTATCGGAAGGGTCTTGCAGGGATCCATTCTGTAACCCGTTTTGTGGAATGATTTCTTTGACTAGATTTTGATAGAAGAACAGAGGGACAATCTGGATGAAGAGAATTTGATTGGTTACGCTAACATAATCTTGCCGTAGTGGTAAGTGTCTGGGAGCTTGAAGTACTACAACAGAGAGCGCAATGTATATTGGAAAGAATAATGGGCAGAATAGAGAAAATGGGTTTACTGATCTTTCTCGAAAAAAAAAAACGGAAGCAATATCATTAAGAAGTAGGAAATGTAAACAAGAAGTGATAATAAATATCAAAAACCACACAATAACATCAGGGAGATAATGATAAAAAAACACCGACCGAACACGTAGAGTATACTACAAATAAAGGAAAGAGTCCAGAGAAAAAAAAATGTGGAAACTAATTGCCTAATAACGTGGGTAAACAGAACATGCGGCGAAGTGAATTACGCTATAAGCTATTTCCTGAGCGGTCATGACTGTTTTAAGAAGTATCTGTGTAAATACAAGAAGGTTGAAGATGAGATGTGAAACATACCTTTTTTAAGTGTCCGAGATAGAAACATAAGACCGAGGAGGCCACAGAAAGGGTACGAAAAGCAATTTTCCCAGAGAACAATATCAATATTATGATTGCAAAACTGGAATATTGGAGGACTAGAATAAAGTCCTTTCTTGTTTTTAAAGTACTTTTGTTTTTCTCTTTTTTTTTTAAACTTATTCATGAAGTACTTATTTATCTACTGATGAAATTTGACTGTGAACATTGACGAAAACTTTATTGGGTTGGACTGGACTGAGTTGCATTGGGTTACAGATTCACCAATACCGGAACGATACAAAAACGGGGCAACCTATGTTATTGAACGACTCTTGAGAGATACATAAAAGAAGTGGTAGAAACAAAGGAGAAAGTGGAAAGACTGATGAGACATTGGCTGATGAGGTATATTTTGAAAAGCTTTTTCATGGACTACTTATTTATTTATTGATGGAGTTTGGACGTGAGCATCGACGAAGAACTTTACTGGATTGGACTAGGTTAAGTTGGACGGGGCAATCTGTGTTGGTGGAATGCCATAGTAAAGAAGGAAACATACAAACTGAGACGTGTATTAATAAGAGTGAATATAAGAACTGATAACGCAGAAGAAAAGCAAAGGATTATAAAATTGAAGAGGCAACAAGAACATATAAAAGGGAAATTAAAAGAGGAAAAAAAGGAACAATGCAACGTCAAAATAGCACTAAAGAAGACAAATAATAACGCAAGGGTGATTATTAGGCAGGAGGAGGTTGAAAATCTGTTAAAAGGACTGTTCCCCGAGGGAAACACAAAAGGGACAATAATGAGAAGAAAGAGAAAATCCAATGTCCGGGATATAAGAGCCTAGCTTTGTAAACAAGGGTAGCAGGCTAGTGTATATATCTTCTTGTATACAACACTAGCTTTATTTCAAGCTAATATTTGAAGCCAGGATAGTTTATTAGCTTGCCGTTCTATTTTTAAATCCAGGTTAAGCTTGTGGGGGAAGCTTCTCCATCGCTAATGTTGTTGTCCTGTCTTAGTTCATTTCATTCAGCTTCATATGGCTTTAGAAACTGGTTATCCGTTCGACATGTTGTACCGTCAATATCGTCAACCGTCATCAGCCATGGTATTGGCTTCGTTGGTTAAAATTATCAGTATCCAAAACAGTTATTTAGCTTGTTATCCCACCTTACAAAACTAAGTTTGTGTATTCCGGGTATAAAGAACGGAAAATCTCGGGGACCACATAAGATTACGGCCGAAATAGTTCAGGATATCAGTAGCGTAGAGGAAGTAAATAAAATAACAATGTTCAACAAACTTATTAAAAGTAACACTTTCTCAACACTTTTAAAAAATTGTAGACTGGTACTAATTGAAAAACAGACTAACGCATACAAATATCGAACACTATGCTTCTTGAATACCTATGGAAAACTTCAATGAAACCATTATTAAAACAGACTTGAGAAGGAGCTGTAAGAAGGAGGGGAGCTATCCAAATAATAATACGGGTTTAAAAAGATCAAATTCACAGTAACCGCAATTGACGAAGTGATTGGGGAAGCAAGAAATCTGCAAAAGATCAAGCCGGTAAGAAAAGAAAATATTTGTTGATCCCGGTGGACGTCAAAAATACCTTTGGATCGGTATCATGGGGGAAAATAGTGGAAGCGTTGCAAAGGAAGAGAATCTCGGGTAATCTACTAAATATCATTAACGACTACTTAAGCGACCGCACTGTTGTTGTATAACAGAGCTACCAATAGGATAAGTAGAGGAGTGTCTCAGGAATCGATATTAAATGAATAGTTTGGAACAACTTGTTTGACGAGCTGGTGATAGAAGAACAATGGAAAACCCCAGATGCGCATAAGCATATGCAGACTGTCTAGGCAACGGCATGTCGGATCTCACAAAATCTCTTAACCTTCGGTACGCACTTCCCGAGAACACGACTGTACGTTGTATGATAATTAAAAAGATAAAAGTGTAACAGGGGGTTTCTTCTTTGGTTTAATGGGTTCAACGTACGGAAGCGATATAAAACATGGTAGCATGAGATGTTATTGGTATGTGATGGACATTACTAATATAGGAACGAGGAGAGGTTACAACAAAACCCCATTGACCAGCTACGTTGTAAAATGATAAGAAAGATAAAAATGTAACACACGTAATTAACGTGATAAATGTTACGTTCGTTAAACAAAATTAGTCTTAAAACTGGTTACGTAAATAACTATTATTTATTAGGCAATATTTCTGGCGATAATGGCAATTTACAGCTCAAATAAAGTACATCTAATTTAGCAAAATTGAACGTGCCCGATAAAGTGAATGTTTCGTGTTTAAATTTAACTATGACTGATTCGTGTAGAGCTGTTACAACTTGTTCCAAGAAATACGACGCTAAACTGTCTGTCACTTTTTATTAGTTTTTCGTGTTCAGTTAATTAAATAATACTGTTATCAAAGTACCGGTATTTAAGGCCAATACCGGTTTTCAATACCGCTCATAAAACGTCCGAGATCTTGATATTTGGAATCCCAATATCGGTATTAAAAGCCCTACTTATCTACCAATTTCTAAGCATGTGTATATGACGAAAATAATTCAGACAACTTAACTATATTTAGACAAATACAGTTTCTGCAATCGTTTTCAGTTTTCTCTTTCTTCCGCCTTATTTTTAGCCCTGGTCATCCCTCTTTTTTGTTAAAATGTCGTCCACACTCTGTTTCTATAATTTCCTCTGTCTTTCTCTCCTCTTCGTTCCATTCCATCCCATCTCTTACCACATATTCTAAGGCATTTTACTATCTCAAATTCATTTAGGTGCTCTCTCTACTTCCATCACATTTCATTTAATTTGTTTTATCATGCAATTTCCGCCGAAAAATCATGCATCATTAAACGATAAAGCATGAATCATCAGCGATTAAGCACATTGACGCATGTGTAGTTTTATAAAGAAATACAATTTTGAAATCTTGATTTTATTTGTTTTCTTTGTTGATGTTTTTAATTGTGCGCTGTCGCAACGACGAAGCATAGCTTTTGCTTAATTTTTGAATTTCGAAGTTACGTTTTCTTATATAATTATGGTTTATAAAACTAGAAAGTAAAATGAAAAATGAATGACGACGAAATTGCGAAGTTTCTATCAATGTGTGACAATGACAACGAATTGGTCGATTATCTGGATTACAGCAATGGGCAACCTGATACAGAAGAGGTTGAAAATGATAGTTTAGAAGATAGAAGCTCATCAGAAGAATTTGTCGATGATCTGGATTACAACAATGGACAATCTGATGTAAGGGAGGTTGAAAATGATAGTTTAGAAGATAGAAGGTCATCAGAAGAATTGTTCGATGATATGGATTACAATAATGGACAATCTAATACAAAGGAATTTCAAAATGATAGTTTAGAAGGTAGATTTTCATCAGAAGAATTGGTCGATGATCTTGATTGCAACAATGGACAATTTAATACAAAGAACGTTGAAAAAGATAGTTTAGAAGATACAAGCTCATCAGAAGAATTGGTCGATGATCTGGAATGCAACAATGGACAATCTGATATAAAGGAATTTCAAAATGATAGTTTAGAAGATAAAAGTTCATCAGAAGAATTGATCGATGATTTGGATTACAACAGATTGTCCATATCTGATACAGAGGAGATTGAAAATGATAGTTTAGAGGAAAGAAGCTGATCAAAAAGGTCATCGATACTGACGAAGATAGTGATTACGTGACGCCAATACGTTCGCCATCAGCTAATCCGGACGAATATCTAAATATTCAAATATTACCAAATACTGTTAAATTCCACATGAAATAAAGTAATAATGTATTTAATATTGTTAATTTTAACGTACTATTTGAGCTCTTTTTCCCAATCTAGTCCGAGTGATTGCTGTAAACAAATTGTAGTCAAATTGAGACTTGATACTGCTTCTAGATGACTTGAAACGGCTTCCAATACACTTGAAATACTTCCAGAAGGCTTGAGTTGCTTCTAGATGACTGATACTATTTCCAATAGACTTGAACTGTTTTCAGAATACTTGGACTGCTGTTAGACTTGAACTACTTCCAGAAGACTTGAACTGTTTCCAGATCCGTCGATACCGAAGCTGGAAGATTTAATACTACTTCTATAAAACTTGAAATGTTTTCAGAAGACTTGTAATGAACACATAAGACTTGAAAGAAGACTTGTAACGTGTCTAGATGATAATGCATCTAAAGGTTTCATATTGCCTCTGGAAGACTTGACATTGCCTCTGAATACGTTAAATGCTTCCAGAAGGCTTTATACTGCTTCGAAAAGATTTGATATTGCTTCCAGAAGACTTAATACTACTTCTAGAAGAATTAAAATACTTCATACTGCTGACTTTAGATTTGATATTGGCTTTGGAAGACTTGAAATGCTTGCAGAAGACTTGATATTGCTTCTGGAAGTCCACTGCTTTCTTACTTCCTTTCTTATTGTACCCATCGTTTAACCGTTCGAGAACAATTTCTCCCTCCATACATTGTCAACGTGTCTAACAATTTCCCTTTCACCTCTTTTGTCGTCTCCACCCACGCTTTGTTCTGCACCTTACCCCCACCCCAGTGCCTTTCCCCTCTTCAACCCCCTTAAAACTGTTGCCAATTCCTCCTTCGTTATTGCTTGACTCTCTTCGATCGTTTTCTCTTCCACCGCCAACTCATCTTCCACCCCATCTTCCATGTTGATATTGCATCTGGAAGATTTAAAATGTTTCCAGAAGATTTGATACTGCTTTGAACTGCAACTTGATTTGAAACTGCTGAAGACTTTAATACTGCTTCTAGAGAATTTGAAATACTTTCGAGAGACTTTATATTGGCGATGAAAGGCATGAAATTTTTCCAGAAGACTTGATACTGCTTCTAAAACACATTATATTGCTTCCAGAAGATTTGATGTTGGAAGCAGACTTGATGCTGCTTCTAGAAGATTTGAAATACTTTCAAAGAACTTGATATTGCCTCTGAAAGACTAAAAATGATTCCAGAAGATTTGATACTATTTCTAAAGCACTTGATAATGCTTCCAGAAGACTTTAATACTGCTTATAGCAGACTTCTATAAGATTTGAAATACTTTTAAAGAACTTGATATTGCCTCTGGAAGACTTAAAATGTTTCCAGAAGATTTGATACTATTTCTAAAACACGTGATGTTGCTTCCACAAGACTTTAATACTGCTTTTAGAACTTTTGGAACACTTCCAAAAGTCTTAATATTGGTTTTGAAAGACATGAAATGTTTCCAGAAGACTTGATACTGCTTCTAAAAGGCAACATATTGCTTCCAGAAGACTTGATGCTTCCAGGAGGCTTGCTATTGCTTCTAGAATATTTGAAATACTTTCAAAGAACTGGATATTGCTTCTGGAAGACTTAAAATGTTTTCAGAGGACTTAATACTATTTCTAAAATACGTGATATTGCTTCCAGAAGACTTTAATACTGCTTTTAGAAGATTTGGAACACTTCCAAAAGACTTAATATTGCTTCTAAAAGGCATTATATTGCTTCTAGAAGACTTGTTGCTTCCAGGAGACTTGATACTGCTTCTAGAAGATTTGAAATACTTTCAAAGAACTGGATATTGCTTCTCGAAGACTTTAAATGTTTTCAGAGGACTTGATGCTATTTCTAAAACACGTGATGTTGCTTCTAGAAGACTTTAATACTACTTTTAGAAGATTTGGAACACTTCCAAAACACTTAATATTGCTTCTAAAAGGTATTATATTGCTTCCAGAAGGCTTGATGCTTCCAGGAGACTTGTTACTGCTTCTAGAAGATTTGAAATAATTCCAAAAAGCTTGATATTGCTTACGGAAAACTTAAAATGTTTCCAGAAGATTTGATACTGCTTTTAGAAGATTTGAAATACTTTCAAGACTTGATATTGGCGCTGAAAGACATTAAATGTTTCGAGAAGACTAGATACTGCTTCTAAAAGACATTATATTGCTTCCAGAAAACTTGATGCTTCCAGGAGACTTGATACTGTTTCTAAAAGGTTTGAAGTACTTCTAAAAGCTTGATATTGTCTCTGGAAAACTTGAAATGTTTGTAGAAGACTTGATACTGCTTTTAGAAGATTTGAAATACTTCCAAAAGACTTATATTGGCTCTGAAAGACAAGAATCGTTTCCAGAAGACTTGAAATACTCCCAAAGAACTTGATATTGCCTCTAAAGCACTTAAAAGACTTCCAATAGACTAGAAATGCTGCCAAAAGATCTCTCATACAAAATTTTTGACAAGATTGAAGTTATCATTTTCAATTAATTTTTTAATTTTAATGTACTGTTGAGCTTATTCTTCCCAATTCAATGCCAGCAGCGATTCTACACAATTCAGGCTTTTTTGAGAGCCGTCATTCGTTGTTTGAGTCTATTCCCAATGCAGTTTTTTTTTCACTACTTATATTAACTAATAATCTTATCCTGATAGTTACCTTAAGTTGTTTTTTAAGACTTTAGTTGTGTAAAACTATCTAAATGACTGAAGCTGTATGCGGTGATTTTTTAAGCCAATATTATTATATTAAGGATTTTCTTAATTATTGGTAAATAATAATAAATAATAAATTTTCCGTTATCTATACGACGAAAAATAAACCTAATCTACCAGGGTTAAAACAAATTCGGATAATGCGTGATTATTTGGTATAATCACGTTAGTACAATCAGTTTTTTGCATTTCTTTGAATTACAACGTATTTCTTATGTGACTTTGAAACAATGATAGCTTAGCGTAAGAATTTTCCTCCTAGTCTTGTTATTATTCGTTTTACAGTTTGCAACTTAATTTATGGATATTTATATGGCTTTTTTTAATGCCAAAGTGCTTATCCTTATCCAGATACTACCGCGATTTATCAGCTACTGAATAACATTTTCGCTGTTTCTCATAGTATAAGACTTACTCCAGGAAAAAATTCTTTCAAAACTGTCTGTGGATCAAAACAAGACATTCTATCTCCAAATGCCCCCAACATTTTTTTAAATTTCTCTTATAATTGATAGTAACAGTACGATTTATTTCTTGAAGGACGTTACACATTTTAAGTTCCTTTGATTCTAACACCACAGGTTCTTTTTGTAGCACACACCAAAAAATTGTAATAACCCTTCTTTTAATTATTTTTGAGGCTGCTATACTTTGTGTCAAAATCAGCAAATATATTATTACTGAATAAACTATACTGAATATTACTCATTATACAACTTCTTATTGATATTATTAAAATTTATGTCATACAATAAGAGATGTAAGATGATAAAAATAAGATCAGATGGATTTTAAAAGTGTTAAAGAAAATTTGTGATACAATACTTACATTCGGACATAAATAAATACGAAAAAATCAAAATAACTGTATGACCACTATAGATGTAATCACCACAAAAAACGTGCTTTCCATTTACTGAAAGCCCAAGTCCAGAGAAAAGCGTTGCTATCCTTTGCACGATAACCAATGGTGTTGTATGGTTCAACTTTGGCGAACAGTAATAAGATTTATTTGATATTGGCATAACAGTAACGAACATTGTAATCGCCCTGTACATATACAGAAGCGATAATATTAAAAATAATCTTCTAAAAACTATGAACCTAAAAAAGATAAAAAAGGCGATTATTAATTATTATCAAAAAAATTGAGTAATTATAATATTACCTGTGTCTATGAAATAACATACACAATAACATTGAATTAACGGAAACGATGATGATGTATTCGGAAACATCAAGAGCCCAATTTTGTACGGGTACATTATCTAATATTACATCCGGCAGTGGACCGTATGTTTCCCGATCTGGCACTTTATCGTGGATTATAGCCAGAGCGAGTAACGTTAATATAAAACTAAATATACACACTAGGAATGCTGAAAAAAAGAAACAAGCGATATTAATCAAGCATTAATAATTTCGTTGTAATATACTAATTAAATAATAAATGTCGCTATAAAATTTTGATGGCACGAATTTATGTTTAATTAATTAATTTTGCTCGCGTGTTCCAACATTATTTAATAGGAAGATGTAAATTAAATTTGATGGCACAAGGAGTAAGCTTCATTTAATATTTTTAATTGAGATGTTAAATTCGAAAAAGCCACGTGGATTTTATTTTAATTCAAAATAAACCTATTCAAACAACGAGAACAATATTTACGTAGACAAAAATAGCTCGAGGTATTAATAGAAACAGAACAAAAGACCTTTCTTTTTCTGTGTTTCAAGAAAGCTTCAAGGCGCAAAAAATCCTCTATTTAGTTGCATCTAACGGTTAAATGAGTGCATTGAGAACAAATCTTTTTTTAGTACATGAGTCATATTTGATTTATTCACCAAACTAGAAAGGAAGTTACGAACTATTAATTTGAATTATTTTACCTAAAACTGTTTTACATCGTTCTTGTGGAAATCTTGGTTCCTCTCTAATCGGCGTCGGTATCGATATTTCAACAGCCCTATGTCCACCATTTGAAGCGGAAGATTGATGCAATATTTGTTCCTCATCCTCATCTATGTAGTAATCTGTCGTTCGGTTATCGTTCCTGCCTGTATTTGACAATAAAGGCTGTCGCTGATACAAATCCCCTTTAAAACAAAAAGAATATTAATTAATTTTTTTAATCGAAAAAAAATGTATATGAATCACACAAATTTAGTCGAACACACTTACAGTTCCTATACGACCTGGTGAAAGCGATAAGGAATTTTTCAACAGACATCTGCTACGATCTCAAACGAAAGCGCGTGCTGAACCAAACGGAAATTGTCTGCGTGAGCAAACTAACGATAATAATGAATGAGACGTTTCTTGAGAAGCCGTGAACGGAACTGATTGATATCTAGTTGTGTAAGTCTCGCACGGTGTGTTTACGCGTTGGGAAAATCGTTTTTGGCGCTCGAGGGAGGGAACGCAATAACAACGGTTGCGATTCACTGTCGGACTGTTGACATCAATTCATGTTATTTGCGCATAAAGTACTACATTTAGAGTGAAAGAGAGAAAAGTGACTTAGCCGCGTCCACTGCGCAAACGTACAGAATTTGAGAAATGATAAATAACCGATTTTTTTATAGCAACATATTTTTAGTTCAAAGAGTCATTATTTAACAAGATATTCTTACTAAAAATAATTTTGAGATAAATATAGAATTTTTAGCGCCACTTTTTTTGCTGGTATCTTTTTGTATTTTTTAATTGTTTGGTAGATATGATAAGCATTTGGTACATTTAATTAAATTGGTTAAGATAACTGCAATTTCTATATATATATAGATTAATTCGTTTCAGTTTACTGATTACATCTTTAACGTATTGCCTGATAAATCTGCAAGTTGTTCAAAAACATAAACAAAATACCGTTTTCGTTCGAATCTAATACGCACCCTATTTTCATGTTTGTAAATATGATCTCGAAAAAAGCAATACGTCTTAAAATTGTGTTGATACATAAATAAATTACAATATTACACAATAATGCTTAAAACACAAACTATTTTATTTATGAATATTGTAATAATTTTATAGTTGTAGTTTAATCTGTGACAATAAATCAAACAAAATGGAATCGGATTTTGGATATTATTTTTGAAATTCTGGTTTCATTCTTCTTCTAGCACTATTCGAAGATCATCTAACATTTATATAGTGACTCTTACTCCCTAGCAGAGTGATTCTCAACCTGTGGTCCGCAGACATTTTTCATGTGGTTCGCGAAGCAAATCATCTAATGAATTTTAATCTTGAATCTGAACAAAAATTAATGCATTACCGAATTTGGTTTACTCAACAAGCAACTCTGAATCACCAACAGATCGATTGGAAAATAGTGGGGTATTCTCGAAACGATCTTCCAGATGTACGAGAAACGAAATCGGCTGATATAAAAGCAAGCGACTGATTTGTTTATATCATGATTTTATACTTTCATTTTATATATTCTTTTATACTTTTTTACACTTTTATACTTTTATTTAATTAAAATTTAAATAAACAAAAGTTAGCTTTTCGTTTTTAAATAAATAATTCTTTCATACCGAACCCACATACGTTTTATTTTTTGGTGATTGTGTCTGACTAAAATCAGCTACAGTTGAAACTGTTGGGATTTTTTAAGATGACAGATAATAAGGACACTAATGCAAGATGTTCTACTAGTAAAGTACCAGTGATAATACATAATTAACTCAAAGTGCTCGTAAAAGAAAAGCTGCCAACCGTAAATGCAGCCCTGGCTATATGCTTGGATTTACATTGAAAAATTTGGATTCCAGTTGCCTCAATGTGTAATTTGTGCGGGGGTTTTAAGTAATGAAGCAATGAAACAGGCAAAGTTAAGTAAACACCTTGAAACAAAGCTTTTAAATAATAAAAAATATTCTTAAATCGTACTCAACTCATGATAAAGCTACTTTGAAAGCATCATATCATTTCCTCTCAGAATCGCTAAAACCAAAAAACCCTTTACTGCGGAAGAGGAGTTGATTTTACCATCTATATTAGATGCAACTAAAGTAATTTTATGTGATAAATACGCCCAAAAATGCTAAATATTGCACTTTCCAATGATACCGTTAGAAACAGAATTGGAGATATGGCTTCAGGTGTTGAAACCCAACTTATAAGAACAATTCATACTTCGAAAAATGTTGCTATACAGCTTGATAAATCTACAGATAACACCAATAAAGCTACTCTACTTGTTTATATAAGACATAGACAAAGACAACAACAAGATATCTGAAGAGTTCCTGACTTCAACTGCGCTGCAAAATCTCACAATAGCCAAAGACATTTTTAAAGCCATTGAAGAATATTTCAAACTGAGAAACCTTTCCTGGAAAGAACTGGTCTAACCCCTTCCTGGGGCACAAAAATTAGCTTTTCGTTTTTAAATAAATAATTTTTTCATGCCGAACCCAAATACGTTACAGTCTTATTTTTTGGTGATTGTATTTGACTAAAATGAGCAACAGTACAAACTGTCGGGATTTTTTAAGAAGACGGATAATGAGGACACTAATGCAAGATGTTCTACTAGTAAACTACCAGTGATAACAGAAAATTAACTCAAAGTGCTCATAAAAGAAAAGCTGCCATCCGTAAATGCAGCCCTGACTATATACTTGGATTTACATTGAAGAATTTGGAATCCAGTTGCCTCAATGTGTAATTAGTGCGGGGATTTTAAGTAAAACCGGCAAAGTTAAGTAGACACCTTGAAACAAAGCATAAAGATTTTGTCGCAAAACATGTATTAGTAGTATTTTTTAAATAATAAAAACTATCCTTAAATCGTACTCAACTCATGATAAAGCTACTTTGAAAGCATCATATCAATTTCCTCTCAGAATTGCTAAAACCAAAAAAAAAACCCTTACTGCGGAAGAGGAGTTGATTTTACCATCTATTTTTGATGCAATTAAAGTAATTTTATGTGATAAATACGCCCAAAAAATTCTGAATATTCCTCTTTCCAATGATACCGTTAGAAAGGGAATTGGAGATATGGCTTCAGATGTTGAAACCCAATTTATAAGAAAAATTCATACCTCGAAAAATATTGCTATACAGCTTGATAAATCTACAGATAATACCAATAAATCTATTCTACTTGTTTATATAGGATATAGATAAAGACAACAACAAAATATCTGAAGAGTTCCTGACTTCAACTGCGCTGCAAAATCTCACAACAGGCAAAGACATTTTTAAAGCCATTGAAGAATATTTCAAACTGAGAAACCTTTCCTGGAAAGAACTTGTCTAACCCCTTCTTGGGGCACAAAAGTTAGCTTTTCGTTTTTAAATAAATAATTTTTTCATGCCGAACCCAAATACGTTACAGTTTTATTGTTTGGTGATTGTATTTGACTAAAATGAGCAACAGTAGAAACCGTCGGGATTTTTTAAGAAGACGGATAATCAGGACACTAATGCAAGATGTTCTACTAGTACAGTACCAGTGATAACACAATATTAATTCAAAGTGCTCGTAAAAGAAAAGCTGCCAACCGTAAATGCAGCCCTGACTATATGCTTGGATTTACATTGAAGAATTTGGAATCCAGTTGCCTCAATGTGTAATTTGTGCGGAGGTTTTATGTAATGAAGCAATGAAACCGGCAAAGTTAAGTAGACACATTGAAACAAAGCATAAAGATTTTGTCACAAAACATGTATTAGTAGTACTTTTTAAATAATAAAAACTATCCTTAAATCGTACTCAACTCATGATAAAGCTACTTTGAAGGCATCATATCAATTTCTTCTCAGAATTGCTAAAACCAAAAAAAAACCCTTACTGCGGAAGAGGAGTTGATTTTACCATCTATTTTAGATGCAACTAAAGTAATTTTATATGATAAATACGCCCAAAAAATTCTGAATATTCCTTTTTCCAATGATACCGTTAGAAAGAGAATTGGAGATATGGCTTCAGATGTTGAAACCCAACTTATAAGAAAAATTCATACCTCGAAAAATTTTGCTATACAGCTTGATAAATCTACAGATAATACCAATAAAGCTATTCTACTTGTTTATATAAGACATAGACAAAGACAACAACAAAATATCTGAAGAGTTCCTGACTTCAACTGCGCTGCAAAATCTCACAACAGGCAAAGACATTTTTAAAGCCATTGAAGAATATTTCAAACTGAGAAACCTTTCCTGGAAAGAACTTGTATAACCTATTCCTGGGACACAAAAGTTAGCTTTTCGTTTTTAAATAAATAATTTTTTCATGCCGAACCCAAATACCTTACAATATTATTTTTTGGTGATTGTATCTGACTAAAATGAGCAACAGTTGAAACTGTCGGGATTTTTTAAGAAGACGGATAATGAGGACACTAATGCAAGATGTTCTACTAGTAAAGTACCAGTGATAACACAAAATTAACTCAAAGTGCTCGTAAAAGAAAAGCTGCCAACCGTAAATGCAGCCCTGACTATATGCTTGGATTTACATTGAAGAATTTGGAATCCAATTGCCTCAATGTGTAATTTGTACGGTGGTTTTAAGTAATGAAGCAATGAAACCGGCAAAATTAAGTAGACACCTTGAAACAAAGCATAAAGATTTGTCGCAAACCATGTATTAGTAGTATTTTTTAAATAATAAAACTATCCTTAAATCGTACTCAACTCATGATAAAGCTCCTTTGAAAGCATCATATCAATTTCCTCTCAGAATTGCTAAAACCAAAAAAAAACCCTTACTGCGAAAGAGGAGTTGATTTTACCATCTATTTTTGTTGCAACTAAAGTAATTTTATGTGATAAATACGCCCAAAAAATTCTGAATATTCCTCTTTCCAATTATACCGTTAGAAAGAGAATTGGATATATGACTTCAGATGTTGAAACCCAACTTATAAGAAAAATTCATACCTCGAAAAATTTTGCTATACAGCTTGATAAATCTACAGATAATACCAATAAAGCTATTCTACTTGTTTATATAAGACATAGACAACAACAAGATATCTGAGGAGTTCCTGACTTCAACTGCGCTGCAAGATCACACAACAGCAAAGACATTTTTAAAGCCATTGAAGAATATTTCAAACTCAGAAACCTTTCCTGGAAAGAACTTGTGGAAATATCATCTAAAAGTGATGAAATCTCACTGTGAAAACGTTGCAGACTTTTGGGCCGGATTGATGGATGAAAGTCAACTACTCAGTAAAAACCACCTCTGTGAAACAGCATTTTCGGCTTTAAAAGTTATCAAGAATAAACATAGAAATCGTTTATTAAATTAGAGAATAGAGAGGGTCCAGAGGTCCTGTCTCAGATACATTTATGGTATACGCCGTCATGAAAGAATATCGTATAAGCTGGCTAGTGCTAATTGGTTAAATGTGATGGACTGGCGTAGACTTCATACTGCTTGTCGAATGGTATGGTTCTATTGTTTCGAATTATAAGCCGCCTTAGCTCTATGAAAGTACATAGAAGAATAACATAATCAGCATTCCCAAGCATCAAACTCAAACGTTTAAACATTGTTTTTCCTATATCGTTGGATCGGTTCTCAACAACCTTCCTATTAGTTATTCCGGTTGCAGCATGCAAACATTTAAAAACAAAATACAAGATCTATCTTGCCTCATTGGGTGCGAGGGCTGGGGGTGGCACTGATTAAAAAGTTTGTATGATATAGAGAAAAATGAATAATAGTGTTTTTTTTTACTGTTTTATTAGTGATAAGAGAGAAGGAATATTTGTTTTATTTTAGAATTGTGGATGATTAAATATATATAAATGTTTTGTTTTTCTTTCATTTATTAATGTTAATTTATGGATTTTGTAATTGAATATCAATAAATAGTTATTATTATTATTATAAATTATTAAATTTGAATGCTCCAATGAGACTGCCATTGACCTCTTTCAAGCCGAATATTGAGAAACACTCAGGTGAAATATAAGATCAAGGAAGCTATTAGAATGCAAATTTGGCCACACTATGAATGAAATGTTTATGCCCGCAAGATGTCTTTATCAATATGTATTTTACTTTGTAATTAATAAAATTCATTGATAAAACTTTAGGATTCATTACATTTTACCTATAGTTTATTCAAGTTCAAGACGAACTAAATGTAAACGGAATCATGAGCTGAGCGCGATTGGAAAAATAAGTCAGAAGAATATTTTAAATAATAAATAGTTTGTATAGATTCCTGCAATTAAAACACTACAATATATTGTTTATTATTTTTATAACAAACTATTAGATTTAGACTAAAGACTTTAATTTAACATCATATTCTCATAAATCATTTAAAACCTCATTTAACATTAAGCTTTGTCTTATGTAACTGTTGTGGAAATCTTAATTCTATCGTATGTAGTCCGCCTCAGATTCTGAAGGGTACGAAGTGGTCCTCAATAGTGAAAAGGTTGAGAACCATTGTCCTAGCATATCCCTTGTGTGTTCTATGGGATTTGAAACTTGAAGGCCATTTCATTCTGCTATATGGAATGTATAGAACCGTGCATTATCGCACATAAACAAAAAGTTACCAATAAAGGTCCATTAGTGACACCTCAGTGAACTATCAGTTCTGTACTGGTATCCGTGCTTCCGTATCAGTGATAAATAATATCGACCCCTTTACTTTATAAGAACATATTCACACACGTCCGGCAGAGTGACGATTTTTGCCGTCAGTATTGCATCAGTATCAGTGCAACTTTCCATTTACACACATCAGTGACGTGTCAGTTTTACATTAATTCCATATTAGTTTAGTGTGAGTGATATTCGTGATTTCTCAGTGACGCATATCTACACACGTCCATCAGTATTACATACGTTCCGCACTTGTAGAGACTTTTTTCAAGCTAATGCAAATATATACGTTTTTGATTTTAACACATATTTACTATTTACTTACATATTTATTTATTAGAAATATGCATTTCTACCACTTTTAACGAAGACGGTAGATTCCCTACACAAAATAGGGAGCCTACCGCTAAGTCTCTAGTCTAACCCATTCCTGAGGCGCTGAATATCTTAGGACGGTCTAGTTCTAATATACAGAGTTGGATTAGATTTAGCTATACATCTGAAGACATTTTTTTAACGACATTGAAAACATATGGAACTGACACTTCACTGATGTGTGTAATAGACCTTTAGTGTGTCGAAGTGAACCATAAAGCTCCATATATGCTTCGAAGCAGATCCTGCCTGATATTGTAATCTTTCAGAGAAGTTGCACTAAGCATAACAGTAAATATGATTTTATGCAAATTGTAAACGAACAAAATAATGTTCTCGTAGCAACAGTGGCTGATCTGCGTTGCTGATGTTGCTGATTACTGTGATCTTAATCTCGCTTCTTCAAATTTTCTCCATACTGCACATTCACTCAAGTTTGTCCGATGCATTTATCGTCACCCTAATTAGCAAACCTCGTAACTGCATTTTTATCATAATTTTAGATATTTGGATTATATGTTAGTATCACTTGGTAGCTATGTAATTATCAAATATCGCAAGGCCAGGTGAGTTTATTTAGTCGATATAGCGTTGAAGAAAACCTCCTAACTTTGTAATGTTTTGTGTCAAGACAAAACATTGTACCTACAAAGCTAAAATTAAGGTTATAGTTGTGTATAATGTTAAATTAGGCGGCAAAAACTTCTTTGCATTGCTTCTAACAAGATGATGCATAAATGTTACATGAATGATATATATGATATTTAAATGAACGATATACCTACATTTATATTGTTTACTTAAAACAACTTTTGAAGTCAGTGTCTGTAATGTGGCGAAAAATTCTAGACATGACTCTTGTGGAACAATGTAGAACATACTGTAGTTCAAGAATACAGTATAAAAGAGATAAATTCTTATTCCAATCAACAGAATACATCAAGGAATTTACAAGATGTGTAGATAGAAGTTAACGAAGTTCTGCAAGACGAAAACATAGAAGTTACTGAGAAAAGGTGCCAATGAGCCATCACAAGCTGAAGACACATATTATCAACCTACTCATCGGAAGATATTTGTAGACATGAAATTGTGAAAGGCAGTGTGGATCAAAATACTACTAAAACATCATCAGCCGAAGATCGAGATTATTGACCTGCTGACGACTTGAATAGCGAAGAAGAAAATGCAGAAAATTAAGAGGATTTAAGAAGAAAGTTTTCGAGTTTTAAAAGAGAGGTGTTCGTAGAAACTATCTATCAAAAATCAAGATTCTGCAAAAAAGGTCTATTTTAAGGAACATAGAATATCAAAATCGACTGTTTTTAGAAATTAAGTTAGAAAGAAAAGCTACTTTTTTGTGTAGCTGAATATGATGAAACTCAACGACACAGAGATCGAAAAGAAGAGAATGGACAGCACTTTCCTGAAAACGTAAAAAGAAAGAAGATGAAAAACAAATTGGTTTACACACTACGGCTGATCATGAAGTCCACGATCATGAAGACCAAAGTCAAAAAAAATGAAAAGATTGTATGTAACAAGAATAGATTCCCTTAAACTATTTTTTGAAACTCTGCCAAAGATGGTGTCGCATTATTACGATCAACATAAGATCAACATTTAAGAAATTAAAAACCCAACTGCCACTAGCCAAGTGCTTTAGTTAATTTTGCCGTCCATCGCAAACTGCGTGTTGTCCAGAAATGTTTAGAGTGTGGCCACACATAAATAGAAACTGATTCCATGCACTCCTGTAAAGAACGGCAATTACGAAATAAAATTATGAATGTGCCTACAAATTACATGTCACATATTCAAGAAGCTCGTAAACAATCAGAACCATATTAAGTAAAATATTTACAGTACAGTTTTTTTCCGAAATATTAGCAGCAAGCAGTCTATACCTTCTATTAGGACAGGAAAAAGATCAAGAGATCTTACTATAACGGACTTGAATTTAAACTTTGACACACTGAGGAGTGGCGGCATTTTTCTTCTATAGCAATAGTCAACGACGTTTATGACACTAAACTATGCAGAAGTGCTTACAACCGACGAGAATACAAGCTCCTTATGTTTAATATTAAATTCTTATGTTTTTCACAATTGCTGAAATGGTAGAGTGCCAAAATGAAGAAGGCACTTACAGAAATATTGGCAAAGACAGACCTCTTAATATAAAAATAAAAAAATATAAAGATGAAAAATGTGGAATATTAGGTTTGAGATGAAATTGATAAATAGATATTAATTTCATTAAGATAACTACGTAATTTCTATATTTAAAAATTGTCTTATTTAACTCTTAGATTACACCTTTAACGACTTTCCTGATCAAGAAGCAAATTTGCTGTGTAAAATATTTTGGACTGTTAGTAAGTTTACGCGATGGGCGAATGTGATCCCATCTACCATGTCATGGAATGGAATTGTTGTGGGTGACAAACTCGGAGTGTGCTCATTGTTCGTGCTGATTTGTTTTCTTCTGTTTTTATTGAGCCTTCTGTAGTCTAAAGGGATGTAAATGGTGTCGATACTGATATACTTCCTTTAAGTCAGATCATTGTTATGAACAGTGTTGGCTCTGATAGTATGCCATCTATCTCAACGAAGGAATTTTCTCAGTCTTTAATGATAATGAAAAATAATGTCTTTAATGATTTTATTTAATGCTGCCTTAAAAATGAGTGTTTCTTTCATTGTGGAAGTTTGCTTTCACTATTCCTACTTTAAAATCTGGGCACCGTGGTATTATATCTAATTACCCCCATATCTATTTTGCCAGTTTCTGTATTTGGGAAAGTGGTTCAGGCACGTCTATTTTTTGCCGTAAAATCTAAAATCAGTTGTAGACAATGTGGTTTTTTCGAAGTCTATTTTATCTTCTCTGGATAATTCTTGTCAAGCTACTTCAGTCTGTACAGGCTTCAGTAAAGCTTTTGACCGGATGGATCATAGCTTTTTGTTTTTGTTTAAACTAATAAAGTTTGGTTAGTTAAATCTGGAAACCTTTTGTGATGCCATATTAATCATCGTCTTAAATAGTCATAAAGGTCTTTTGCTATTTAATATTTATATAATTTTTTATTATGATTTAAAGCTCTTTCTCCGAATCTCTTCGCCTCTTGATTGTTCCAGAATGTAATCTGATTTGAATAATCTTCATGCTTTTTTATTAACTAATCGCCATTCATTAAACTAGTTAAAGTGAAATATTATCTCCTTTTCTAAAAAGGTACGTTCAATTCATTATTACGTCAATGGTGAGAAGTTATAACCAGTCTCATTTGTCAAAGGCATTACATTTGATTCCAAATTATTATTTGATAAACATAGTGATAACCGTTATCACTAAAGGCCGGTGTATGTTAGGATTTATTATAAGATCCACGTCAGTTTTGATGTGGATCTTATATATTATATCAAGATCACTTTGACATTCTATGAAAAAACTCTATAAATTGTGTCAATATACATTTGTTTCAACGTTCTTTATGTGCATTTAAGAAACTGCTTTTTGTCGCGTTTGGTACGTTACCTTTGGCAGTCGTTTGATATTTGATAGTTATTGTAACTGTGATTTGATACTTATTGCAAACTTTGTAGGTTATTAATTTTTTGTACTATTTTGAACTGTAATTTCATATCTGCATACATTTGGTTGTCTGTGGTAAAGTACCATTGGGTTAGGCCTATTTCTGTACCTACTTGGGAAAATAAATAAATAAATAAAATCATAATCTCGACTGTAATCTCTTTATCGGTGTCGATCCAGAATGAGATATTCTGGATCGCCACCATTTATATTAATTATTAATTACTGCGTAATTTTAATAACTTCTGGCATAGTAAAAGCATAGAGTTAATAAGTATCAATGGATAGCTTAATCAATATAAGAAGATGAGAAATATGGAATATTAGGTTTGAGAGGAGATGGAACACGTTTTCCTTCCCTGAATCCTAGCAGATATACATTTCCTTATCTTATATTTTATCTGTAATTTCTATATTTATAATTTGATTCATTTCACTTCCTAGATTATATCTTTAACAATTTGCCTGATATCTGCAAGTTGTTCAAAAAAGTAAACTAATTAATAACATAAAAATGATAACGCACACTCCAAATATCGGAGCGTTTAAAATGAAATCAAAAATAAGAAATATATCGACTGCAAAACTGGAGAAGAGTTGACTATTGGAAATTATTGGTTGAAAGGAAATTGATTTGAGTTGATTGTAGACATTTTAGCCGTAAACGACCTTGGCTATAATCGGTTTAATGTACTAAGTTGTAGAATCTTGGCCGAAAACGCAACAATCTATCGCTTTCATGCAATAAATCGTAAAGTCTTAACCGTAAACGACCATGGCTGCTATCGGCTTAACCCTTTAATGACCATCGGTCCTGCCAAGTCCTGACACTTTTAAAATTCATTAAGAAGGTTTATAAACGTTATATTGCTTGATTGAACCACAGGCACTTCTAAAGCACACTTTTACGTTAGGAAAATCGGTTTTGTTTGGTTGATAGTTTGAAATAATGCAATATTAACTAAAATGTTTGTAATGAGTAGTGACCATAGTTTTATTATTTGCAGAGGTTACTTTGTATTTGAGTAAGTATTATCTAGGTACCTTTTAGAAAATAAAAATAGTATGCTTTACTTAATATTCATTTGTAGTGTACATCTGTTTACACTATTGACGTTTCCCGAAGATATTTTCTTGTACCATCTTTTCAATAGTTTCATAAAGTATAATTGCTTAAGTAATATAGTGTTGTGTAATTTTAACATACTATTCAAATGAAAACATTTAAAGAAATAGGTTTTCACCAGAATTTCCCATGATGGTCATTAAAGGGTTAACGCAATAAACTTGCAAATTGCGACCTTGACTGTAATTCTTTGTCGGAGTTGATTACAGCTTGGTGGCGATCCAGAATACCCAAACAACACCACACCCACTAATTTAACAATTAATATGTCAACTTTTTAATAATTTAATAAGTATATTTTAGTCAATATAAGAAGATGAGTAATATGAAATATTAAGTTTAAAGAAACCTTTTTCCCTTTATCAATCGGTTCATTTTTTCTCTGACTACGTGTTTCTGCTCTATCATTATTTGCGAGTTCCAAAGGGAGTGGGCTGGGTTGGGCGTTGACTCTGTTGGGTGGGGAGGATGGTGTTTATTGTCGGTTTTTACTTGATACTTTATCGATTGTTTTCTATCTTCTCATTATACTCAATTACAACTTTCGATTTTGTCAGAAAGATTAAATTTTAATAAATCTCCATATACCGGGTATCCCTCAGAAGTAACCCACTCCATATTTTTTGTTATTATTTGAAACTCCAAAAAATGTGAATAATACACGCAAGGTGAATTATTTAATATATTTAATTATTTAACTATGTATATGAGCAGAGGTATGGAAATTACAACAAATATTTAAACATGGCAGTTGATCTAAGAACTTGATGTACTTAATTCTCGCGAAAATATTTGGGTAATACAATTTCTAAGCCGATTTTCTAATGCTTCACCAGACCTTACTGATGTACGCATTTCATTTTTGATTTTGCCCAACACTAAAAAGCAGAAAGTAATCACGCGAAATCAGATGATCGGGATGGTTAAAAGATAGAAATAAGGAGAAATGGGAGAAAAACTGATTTGTTTTAATTGTGATAGCCACATTATTGAACCATTATCACCAAGCTAATCATCATTGTATTTTTTTCAAAAATAATTAGTAACCACACTGCTATTGTAAGGTGGGACGCCTTCCTCGTTTTGTTGGAAAATTAATCCATTATAAGTTGTAATTAATAGGTCATTTAACAATTCCTCAATTCCATTATTACAGAAGTTGAGGTGTCTTTCCTTTGTAAGGTAACCATCAAGAAATATTGCACTCACCAATTTTTCTCTAAGTATTCTCATCAAACAATTAAAACCACATCTTTCTTGGAAATTCCCTTCCTCCATCAAATATAAATTTTCTTGTGCCTACAACGTTTTAATATTTCGATTAAACATGCCCAAGTTTGTAGATCAACTTTCGTCTGTATAAAGAATTTATAAGGGGTATGCATTATAGTTGTAATGTCTTTCTAAATACCAAATACAAAACTCGCGTCGTCTTGCATAAACATTCTCGTACGAACGCTGTTGATGTATGTGGTATTTGTAAAAAACGGAGTTTAGGTTTTCTTTTCAAAATCCTGCACACCAATGATTTTGAAATGACATCGCAATCTCTCTAACTGATATTTAAGTTACATGCGGAAACATTTCGTTCCGTATCAGCACTTATAATGTATGAAATTTAGGGTTTGGATTATTTACCAGCTCTGTTTGCATTTTTGCAACAACTTTTGAAAAATTACGCCTTGGTCGGTGGCGATTGACAGAAAATCTCTACGCAGAGAGAGGAGTCATCTATTTTTCTATTTATCTTATCTATTTTTTCGATTTGCGTCAAGTTGTCGATAATTTAAATTGTAACTTAAGTAGGTGTACAACGAAGTAAAACCATAATACATGATGTATAATAATATATCTTATCTATTAGTAAAACTACTTGTAGTGTAACGTTATGACGAATAGTTAGCATTTTTTCCATAATTTTATAGATTATACAGAAATATGTAGCGTAAAAGAGCAAAATATAAAGAAAAAAAATAAAAGATCAAAATAATTGAATTAAATTTAATTGTTTAGAAATTAGACCTTTGGCCGGTATAACAGGAAATGCAAAGAGAATAATTTCATGTCGTAATCGGTTTTCGGTTTTCTTATATTACTATTTAATTATATTTACATATATCACTATTTACTTATATTTACTATTTATTATTCAGTAATAAAAAAATATGGGCTGAACCACTTCTGAGGGACACTCAGTATAATGGTGGGTCAAGTGCCTGGAATATAGTCAATAACTTTGTCATTCGTGGGTTTTAAGAAGAAATATCAAATTATATAGTTGTATAAGAAAAAAATGAAGGAAAAATATGTTTTCTGATAATATTACATCAGTAAATTTGAATCAACTGAATCGAATCCACACTACATAAAAGAATATAAACTGAGATTAATCCATTAATACTTTGCGTAATAATAGAAGGGAAATACCAAACAGTTGTATGAATGCTTTTGAAATTAATGTCGCTTTTCATGATAATGTTCCCATCATAAATAATAACGAGAATGGTAAGGATGAAGTCATTAATAATACAGTATCTAACAATATCGATATGAACTTGATGAAGATATGGTACAAAAATAATACAAAGTATAAAAAGCAAAACTATTGGGTCGGATAGTATTTCCATTGATATGATTGATATGATTAATGTAATTGTTGTGCTGTTTTTAAGACATTTTTAGTGTTAAGTTCAAAACAACACATTATGAGGCTGTGGTACTTTCATGGTTTAATTACTGCATTCCCGTCTATGGTTTATATCTTGATGCGGTTGATACTGGTAGAGTGTAAAGGGTACAGAACTAAAGACTTATATGCCATATATTTTTAATATATACGAAAATTTGACTATATTTCCCGAAAATTGAAGAAATTGAAATGGTTTATCATGTATGATAATATGCTTCACAGGGCCGTAGTTACCGACAGCTCTCCATATTTGTCTCGTAAGGTAATATTTAGAAGTGACATTCAAAATACTAATATTCACAGAACAAATCTTATCACGTTGCATTGCTTGCTCCTAATAGATGTATTTAGGAGATCTGTTACGTATAACATGTACTCCATGTAAATCTCGCTCCCTCAGGATGTTAAAGATGAACATGTTAAAACATGAAAGGTGTCTTTTACAAATATATGTTTAAAAACAGTGTGAGGTGATAGCAACTATCCTTATTTACCGTTTGGTAAAATATTTAATTTCAATTTTTTTTTGTTTTTTTTCTAAGCATGTTTTAATTTGTTCGCGGACTGTTAGGATAGGTGGATTAGGCATGCAATTTTATTTGTTCTATTTATTCTAACATGATTTAAGAGCTCAAGTTAAAAGCACGGAATGTCTTACGGGACATACATCCGAACCGTCCCTTATGGTTCTTCAAAATAACTGTACCGTAGGTCGTACTATTTTAATAATAATAATTATTATTATTATTATTTGTTGTATTAAAGTTATTTCAATACTTATTTAAAATGTTTGATTCAAATTTGCTCATTGAATATTATCAAAAAAACGCATTTTTTTCTCGATATTTTTATACAACATAAAATTTGTTACATTGTACATATATGAAATTTCAGGGATTATTATGAGGGATTTATCCTCTATCAAAATATGCAAAAAATATGCATTCCATTTAAAATAACAATGTTATAATAGCAACAAAATAAAAGCATTACAAACAAGCAAATATCGCCAATGGATATTTAATCAAGCAAATATCAACTTTTATTCGGAACATTTTTCTTCAAAAACAGTTGTTATTGTTAGACTAGCATTCCGTGTATTATTCAAACTTTTTGGAGTCTCAGCGATTTTTCTTATCTTATTCTGTTATCTACAATTTTCTGTGACCAATTTTAAACTTCTATGGCTGGGAAACTTCTATTCGCATCTATTTTTTAATATGTTTTGAAAAGTATTCAAAAAGTTTTCGATCAACTCAAATTCTACTTCCTTTTAATACAATCTTTTCTTATTCAGTAGTATTCAGCTGTATGGTTTTCTTCATGGTCAACCTGTAGATCCAACCTCGTTATAAAAGTTGTCAAAAGCTTTACCTAATCAGTAAAGATTTTGACAAGCTGCATCATGGGGAACTTGATGATAATGTGTCTCAGAGTAGTCAGTTGTGTTTCGTTCTCTTTTCGGCTTATAATAGTGTCTTAATAAAAGCGCCCGATTTCATTTTAATGCCATTTCGTTTCTGTGCAAGTGACAGCCTTGAAAGTTACACATTGAAACAACGCGTTATCATTGTGAAAACCAATTACAAACATGGATAATGTTACGTTGAATCTGCCCATAAACTTCACGACATTTTGGGTCGTAAAAATGCTTCTTGTGGCTTCATCTGGGCGGTATGGTTCTGGAATACATGTGCATTCATTTATTGGAGGAACGCTTTTCGGGTCAAATCATCCCGCGAAATTCCGATGTCAACTGATCTTGGTGGACTTCTCTCTTGTGGGGTGTTGTGAAATATCGTAAGAAGCCATGGGCTATTCCGAAGCCCATTGATTAGTAAACTCAGAGCGATTTGCCGGATATTTTATTTCATACTTCAGTGGAACATATCTGGTTTATAGTATAGTAAAAATAGCACTTCTCGCTCAGACACTTTCCATTTTATTGTCAAATTACATCAAGTGTTGTTATGAAGACATCCTTTACCAATGGCACCTATGAGTGCTTTCACCATAGTAATTTTTTGCTACATGCCGCTAATTACAAAATATGTTTTAAGGTTGAATCTTTTTTATCTTATATCTTCTTATCTTTCTCTTTATTGTCTGATTGCGATAAACTTCAAATCCATCTTAATCGCTTGCAAAGCTATGGAAAATGCAGTGAAATATCATTCACTACAACTAGATATACTATAATTTAAAGCTATAACCTTGGTCCCGGTCCTTTAAGAGTGTCGTCTAAAGTTTAGTACTTAATCCCTAATCTAAATAAGTATTAATCCTTATTTATAAGTAAGGCAAATAGAAGCTTGGGTTTCATTATTAGAATATCAAATTAATTCAACAATCAATAGTACATCAAATCTTTGTATCTAGCTTATGTGAACAGCATTCTAAATTATATGGAATCAATGTAATGTTGGTGACATAAAAAAAGAACGGTGACTGTGATTTTATGTATGGTGTCCATACGCCCGAGTATTATTTCCATTATTATCATAGGCGTAGAATATGGACTGTTACTTGGTTTAATCTCGCCTAATTTAAGCGTATTATCTATTTCAACGTCTACAATATCTCATAGTTTTGGAAATTGTGAATATAGTTTGGTTCGGATAATTCCTTCTTCTTTAAGAGCAATATCTGAAATATATTTTCCAATTAAATTCTTCCTTTGTTTTTCTGCAAATTGTAGAATTCCTTTTGCAACAACCTTCCGTAGTCACTAAAATTTCTTTTTGCTGTTCCAGTTCATGTACATTCATTCCTATCACTTCTTCCCTCAAAGATGTTACATATATCCCCACTATTTCAGGTTTTTCATAATAAGGTTTCAGTAAATTTACATATATAGTAAAGCTACGCTAATCTGAATTAATTAAAACTAGCTTAATTCAGACTATGGAAGAATGCCGATTATTGGTCGTATTTAGATATTGTCCAGATAGTCTTATAAATAGATATTTATAAATTTGTTGTATTAGATAATAATATTATTTGCAGTTTATCTTGCAGTACATATGATACCCCGAAGCTTTTACTAATTTTCTCGCATTTAATTTGTATGTCAGAATCTTCAAGGAGAGAACCTGCCTTATTTGCTGCAGCATTATACCGATTTTTTTAATTGTTGACAATGGAATGGCGTCATCAGGTTCCTCTTTCTTATTTGATTATTTAAATACATTTCTCTTGCATTTTACTAATAAATTAGGAGAAATGACAAACATTGGGAAGGATGAACTCAGTATTTTTAATACAATGCTCTTCAGTGTTTTGTAAATATCGTCTTGCTCTATAGATAACACGAAAAATGTGTTAATTCCGATTATCAAATCTTTTATCGATTCGGACTACAAGGGCCATACTTCAAATTTTATATTTTGCAATTTTGTTCAGATTATAAGGTAATTCGGATTTGGTGGTGTGCGAATTAGCTTAGCTTTGCTATACAAGGATTTGCTTTCTTTTTCCAGTTTGGTTCTTTTTGTAATGTAGTTGGTATTTAATATTTACTTTACTACTTTTTATTGATTGAAAACAAATTTTTCCTCCTTATGAATTTTCTTGTATTTAAATTGATACATATATAATACGGTTAGTACGACGTTTCGCGCGTTATTTGCCCATCATCAGGTACATAACAATCATCAACGTAGTTTTTATTATTTTTGCATATTTTTTTGTTCATTATATGTGGAACTTCTTTTTTATATTGCAATTGACTTTCATACATGGTATAACTTTCATTTTTAAATTTGTACTTAATTTCTCTACTTTAAATCGATAATTCATCTATTATTTTAGCATATAGGGTACCTATTTTTCCCGTATCTGGTTTGAAATTAACTGTAAAATTAAAATGATGTTTTTTATTGAATGTTGGCACAATACTATCTTATTTATGGCTTTTAATTTTGTTACATCATATTGATGTTGTTTTATTTGATTTTATTTTTTAAATTGTTTTTATTTTATCTAAAGGTTTTATTTTGCTTTTCATATTTGTCATCAGAGTTTGCAATTTATTACGATTATACTATGCGACTATTATTTCATTTATATCGTACTTCTTAAAAATGTTTGTTATTTTATGAGTCATTTTTAATTTTATGATATTTCATTCGATAACATTGTCCATTTTTATTTGATGTGTATTTTTTTTCTTCTTTATTCGTTTGTATGTTGATGTCTAGTAATTAAGAGTTGTTTCTTGTTTGTTTGTTTTTTATCATCAATTTTATTTTTTCTCCCTCGTAAATTTTATTGATGATTTTCTTTGGTAGTTGGTTTATTATTGGTGTTACTTAAATTGATGTTTAAGCGGTCAACGCATTGATTTTCATTATGATTGTATAACCTATACCAAGTTTTGTTTATTAACGTCTTTGGATAATTATTTTCAAACAAAATATTAAAAATTTTTGTTTTTATGTCTCTAACAAATGGTTCGTCGGACAATGTAATAGCTCTTCTTCTAATTCAATTTTTCAGGGTATTTAAAATGTGTGATTTTAGATGATTACTCAAATAATGTAGTGTCCTATTGCTTGATATTTTTTTCTTATACCAAGATATGTATATTTTATCATCATTTTTACTTATCATTACCTAAAATATAAATCGATAATAAATTGAAAAAAGGTAATTGTGAATTTTTTGGTTTTTCTACTGTGAATTGTAATCTATCATTGTAGTTGTTGAAAAGTGTTAATAACTGATCATGTTTATCTTTCTCTGCTATTATCAATAAATCGTCTATATATTTTACTAATAATTTTGGTTTGATATCTGTTTTTTTCAACTGTGTTTCAATTAATTTATTTAACACTATTCCACTTAGATTCATACTAATTTTTGATACCAATGTAAGTCCAAAAGTTTGTTTATAAAATTGGTTATTGTATTTAAAATAATTGTTAAGCGTACATAGTTTTATCCCTTCTATAAATAATATTTATTTTTGATTGGTGTATGATCTTGTATTTTCTGCCAATTTTCTTCTATAATATCTATCATAAGATATAATGGGATATTTGTGAATAGAGATTGTATATCAAAGCTCACTATATCATATTTATCAACATTCGTCAATTTTAAATCATTTAACTTTGATTTTAATTTAATTGCATTTCTTATATCATAATTGTTAGTTTGGTTTAATGTCTAACGATTTATTAAGAAATATTGATAAATGATTAGTGGGACCATCTATATCATTTATAATTCGTCGTAATGGATGATTTTCTTTATGTGCTTTTAATAACCCGTGTATTCTTGGTGTAATATAATTTTGTAAAGGCCAGCCTTAACTTTAGGTTTTTATTTATATATCCACGTTTTTAAAATTTGTTCAAATAATCATTTATTTTATTAACTAAATTGGGTCCATAGTCTGTTCTAGTTGTTTTGTATGTGTTTTTGTCATCTAAGAGAGTATTCAACTGCTTATCATAATCCAACTTGTACAAAAAGCTATTTGTTTAGTTTTATCAGTTTTTATTATTATTATGTTTTTATGTTGATTTAAGAATGATTTTAAAGATACTATTTCTTTATATAAATTAGCATGAAACTTTGTTATTATATATATATTTTTATTATGTATATATTTTTTATATCTGTTTAAAAAATTAGATATTTCGTTAATTATCGCATTTCTTGTGACATTTACGTGTTTTTTAATGTGTTTATATTATTAAAAACTTTTTCTATGCCGTTATTATCATTAAAATGTCTTTATGTAATTGTTTTTTATCGTAATTTGAATCACAACAAAAATTTTCTCTATATCTCTATATCTGTTAAATTGATTATTCTATTTTTTTCATACAATTTCATGTAATTGGTGTAATAATCGTCATTATTCTGTAAGGTAATGTTATTTGTAATATTATCATTATTTTTTTTTTTAATTTGGGTAAGGTTATTCTATCATAATAAATATAATATATTGTAATATATCATGTACTACGCTCGAAACGTCGTACTAACCGTTTAGACATGTATTAATTTAAATACAAGAAAATTCACAAGAAGAAAACATGTGTTTTCAATAAAAACTCTTTTAAAGAAAGGAATAAAAAAGAAATTCTTTACTATTTTCTTTAGACTACACCATTGCATTTGTAATTTATTCGTACTATCTGGTTGACATATCATCACTTTACAATAATATTTCTTTGATGCATTTTGCGCTTCTTTCATACTAATTTTTGCAACTTTCTGCATGTCTTTCAATCATTATAGTAACTTCAAAACATAACTAACTACTGGTTCATTAATATCTCTGCCACTCCATACATTTGTTAACACACTCAACCAATTTGTCTCCCATAACTTAACTCGGCAAATATTATATACTCATCCCACTCTTTTCTACGTTCGCAATTCAAAGCTATGAGATCTCTCTTAAGCAGTCTATGAAATCTTTCCATTGCATTTGATTGAAGATGGTATGCAGACCTACTACTTTATTCCAAGAATTCCGTAGATAAGTTACTACTAAACACTCTCTCTGTTTATATCTCTTAAGGAAAATCAACTCTAAAAAATATGTTCAATAATTTTACCACTGATTCTGAATCAGCTACTTCTAATGGCATTTTGGTCAACAACAAACTCTGTATGTAATTAGTAAACGGTGATTACTGTCACCGTTTAAAATCACGGTGATTGAGAAAGAAAAAGTTCATTTCTAGTTTGTTTGCGTAGACGTTGAGTTGCTACAGATTTGGTATTGTTATTTAAACTAACGAACGGCTTTGTTGAATCTCTAGAACTTGTGAGACACATTCCTTTCTTAACTCCTAGCTATCCCACGAGAGAACAATGTCTTTTCCGTTTACCCGCTTCTACCACTAATTGTTATTATAACTCGTCTTTACGGCGATTGATGAACTCTTACAATCGTCATTGTTCGATGCACGACATTTTTAGTTCTTTGTTGGCGTCCCTCCTTAAGAGTTAGATATATTTTGAATATCTAACATTAAAGATCTGGGTAATTCGTGTTCAATCTGACTTGTATTATCAATTAGAAACACTATTTTATTTTGTTATATCTAAAATTTGTTGTTTGTTTCGCTAAGATTATTATTAATTAATTGATTTTGTTATATATATTTCGATTTTCCTATTTTGTTATTGTATGGATTTTGTGGGAGGATACTGTTGTGGGGAAAACCCGGTTTGTACTCCGAATAAATAAGCAAATGAAGTGCTGTTGAATTTAATACTACAATCTATTCTAAACAACATGTGGTAATATTAATAAGAAATTTGATTATATCATATTTTGAAATTTTTTTGTTATATATTCCCTTATATATAATACAAATCCGTCTATAGGATAACCTTTTAAACAATATTTGAATGTTGTAGATAAAGAAAAAAAGAAAAACCCCCCTTATTAACTTAATTTCTTTTCCATTCGTTAAACCAAATAAATGCATCTTGCTTTAATGGAAAAATGTTTTTTAAAGTGCCTTTTATTACTAGGTATATGTAAAGAATTTTTTTATTTTCATTCTGATGTAACCTTTCCTTATCCGTTTTCTTTAATTCACTCCGTTTTATAACTTTAGCCAGCGATTAAATTGAATGAGATGAATTTAAAAAGGTGTATTGTTTTTAATAAAAATTTAACTAAAAAAATTTTATCACAATTTCCTTAACAAATAAATTACCCAAAAGATGATAGTAATAACAATAAAATTTAATGATTGCTCAGTTTATGATGGGCGGCAATTGAATGATGTTGACGAAGAGGGCAATAGCACTGCTATCAGAGCAATTTAATTCCATTATTATTTATCGTAGTAATAAGCATGTCTGGACGAGTTCACCGAGGTCAATTTTATTACACTATATTTAGGAATGTTGTAATTTGTAGGTAAAACATTTAAAGAGCTACGTTAATCGCATTCTAAAAAGAATTAGCCATCTTCCGGTACGTAGATAACGACCAGGAAGCTCCTACACCTTATCTTTAGTAAACAATTTTCGGACGGATCCTTATTTTGAATACAAATTAGACGCAAATTATTACCTTGAGTCATGTTCTTTCCCTTCGACGTTTTTGATTCTTCCTCCAGTTGCGGTAACAAAACGGACCTTGGAGTGATTTGGGTTAGCAAGGGATGAGAAGTGATGTGTTGCTGTTGCAGCTGGGGAATATCAGCTGAATGTATGCTTCCATAGTCAGTGAACTTAGGCTCTAATACCATTCTGAAAAAAAAAATTCAATCAATAAAAATTCAGCTCATTTTAAAGATTGTAATGTAATATTCACATTTGTTGATCCAAGTATTTATCTTTCCCAACATGCAATATCTCAAGGACATCATGAATTATGTCACGCATCATAGGTCGTGCCGTATACTTACACGGCAATTTTACTCGATTGACGACGACAACCTGTCTATTGCAGGTTTTGTAATAGTAAATAGATAGCTTGTAACGTAATAACGTGTATAATTAAGTAATTTTAGTGACGTCTTCTTTTGTAACCTTCGTCGAAAATTATAGGAATTATAGATATATAGGAATTTCGAAGCGTTCCTAAGCAATACGAATCTTTAAGTAAAAAAGTTTCCTTAAGTATTTGCTTGTATAAGTAACCAATAAATGAAATGTAACTGTGAATATTTACTGTGGTACATGTTAAGCATTTTATCTGCTCAATGGGAAATAGATTAGAGAGGTTAACTTCCTGAATTGACTGTACATATGGGCATCGACGTTCCTTTAATGGTGACGTAACGGTACAAAATAAGCGTCATTTATAATAAGTGTAGGTTAATGCAGTTATGTCGTACATAAGTATCTTCCAAGTACATCGATAAACTTCAAAGATAATTATTTTCAATATCTATGTCATTGGCAAGAGAGGAATAGATCGATGCAGTAAAGTGATTGTTATACAACTATTTATAAGTTGAATAAAATGGTTAGCATAGTTGTACATATGTTTTCTTACTACATTTTTAGAAATATTGGTTAGGCAAAACTGTACAACAACTATTGGTGTTGAAAACTTGGCATAAATGTTCTATATTAAAGCTTGATTTTTCTCTATCTAAATACGGGTAATTATTTACGTATTATTCTTTTCATTATCTAAATAGAGGTAATCATTTTTAACACGTTGGCTACCATGAGGATCACCGCTGTTCCTCAAAAAAATTTCACTAATATTCTGCGAGGATCACAATGGATCCTCAAGTCAAAACCAATTTTGGGATTTTTCATTATTCTGCTCGGAATTTGAAACGGATGATGCGTCGTCGGAATCTAGGGATGACGTGAATCCTGAAACGTGAATTCACTGCCAAATTTTAAGTGTTATCGTTCGCAAAACAAATAAAAGCGCTGTATTTTCTATTCAAAACAGTCGACCAAGTCACTCCTATCAATAAATAATAATAATTCACTTTATTGCCCAACAAAGTATAATTACAGGACAAAATTACATAACTAAAACGAAATAGCACATATTACAAAATATAAAGAAAATAAACGTAAATGAAAATAAGAAAATAATAATCATGTCAATCACGAATAACACAACATCAAACCCATCATTGCTACACAAAAAGAATATCCATTTCACTGTTTGCGTTCATCAATATCTTTTTCAGGTAAAAAACATTAGTGTAACACTTGATAAACGTAGGTATAGCAAAATTCAAACGCGAAAGCAGCCACCCACAATCTAAACTTCCACGAAATAAGTTCCGCAAAAAGCTGATCGTCTGGTCATCACGCCGTACGTCAAGTGAAGAGAAATTGTGACGAAGTAGCAGGGATGTATAATCGATTCCACGAATAGGATATGCGCCATCCAAGCAGAAAGACAAGTACTTTAAAAACCGCTTATGTATTCGTTCTAAAACAAGCCTATGTGATACATAATGCGATGACCAGATCACAGAGCCATATTTCATTCTGAAAAGCACAAATGCACGAAACAGTTACATATAGACGTTGGGATCAGTAAAAGCACGTGAAGTTCGCAAGACAAATCCAAGCATTCGGGCAGCAGAGAAAGCAACATCTTCAAGGTGTGATACAAAAATTAGTTTATTATCAAAGGTAATTCCTATATCCTTAACTATTGATACTTTATGCAGTGTAACACCATCTATGTAGTAAGTTGACGGAACATGAGACACTTTGCGTGTATAAGTATCTTCAGTTATCTTCAGATGATAACGATTACACCATTCTGCTAAAATGGTCAAGTCGTACTGCAGAATCAACACATCCGAATTAGAAGAAATGGATCTAAAAATCTTCAAGGCATCTGCATAAGCTAGTACGCCCGATGAAAACTTGTCCAATAAGTCATTTAAAAAGATGACAAATAATAGGGGTCCTAAATTCGAACCCTGTGGTACTCCAAACTTAACCGCGAATTCCACAGATGTGTCAGACAAGTAAGACATAAATAGCTTCATAAGCTTGGGGCAAAGTCCGAAAGCACTAAGTTTATACAAAAGCTGAATCGTGTCAAACGTTTTAGAAAAATCTGTATATACAACATCAAACCTGACCACACGCATCCAGTGACTCACACATTTGATAATAAGCACCACCATTTCTCTTCCACCTCCTCCTATAATACCCTTTCAACTTTAAGAGGCGCTTGACCTCAGGCGTGTACCATACAGGATAAGATGACTTCCTAGCTCTCCTTTCTGGGACACATACATCCAAGACTTTATATATTTTTGTGTAAAAAGCTTGTAATGCATCAAAAGCAACAACACGTACATTCAAGAAAGTCCAATCTACATTAAGTAACAGATCATATAATTCAGAAAAGTTAGTTCTTCTAAAATCATAACGACTTTCCATTAATGGAAAATTTGTAAGGCTAGCATTTGCTATTGATAAATTCATATTAATTCCCAAGGCACTGATATTGATCCTCACGAACAAAGGGTAAATTTTCATGAAATAGTTCAAGCTGATGTTCAGTATTAGTCAGTATCAAGTCTAACAGACGATTATCACAGTTCAGTACCTGGTTGAGTTGATGAAGATCCAGAAAAGCACAAAAATGATGGAACCTTTGTTTTCTCATACTTGATTGTATTATTATTAAGTGGTACGATGTATTCAGGTAAATTAAAGTCATCGCGAATAAGAACAAGAAAATTCAAAATCTTTTGTTCTAAAGCATCAAGAAAACATTAAATAAATGGGTTAGTATCAATGAAGATGAAATATGGAAGTTTTTTGCTGTTCTTCTTTATATGGAATTTGTAAAGTATCCTAAAATAGCTGACCATTGGTCCATCAGCATTTTATACAAATATTCTATCATTCCAAAAGTAATGAGCAGAAATTAATTTCAACTATTGTTGAGATTAGTTCATTTTGCAGATAATTCGACGGGTCACAAAAGTGATAGGTTACACAAAGTTAAAAATCTAAATGACATGATGAACGGTTCAGTTTGAATATGTGCCTGGAAAAATAATACCTGTAGATGAAACAATGATCCTTTTTCATTGCCGATTACCATTCAGAATGACAAGTTCAATTGGTGCGATCCAATTGGTTATACATGTCACTGCATTTTGGAGAAACAGTTATTGGACCACAATTTGCTGGACTTGCTAAAAGAGTAGTTATGGAACTTGCAGAGCCATATTTATCTGAAGGAAGGTTTATAATTATACATCAGTGTTATTGGCAATTTCACTTTTACAGAGGGATACCCATTTTTTAGGTACTCTAAGGAAGAACAGGAAGTACTTACTAAAGAATATGACAATGAAACTAAAAAAAGAAGAAGTGATGGTAAACAAAACTCGAGAATTGTTGTGGGAACTTGGAAGGACAAACACGGTGTTTACATTCTAAGCGCAAAACGTATTTTGGAAAAGATGACAACTGGGCGAAAAATCAGGCTTGGAGAGGAATTTTATAAGCCGGTTGCTGTTTTAAAATATAACAACGGCAAAGAATAGATATTTCAGACTAAATATCAAGTTATTTTACGTTTTTGACAAAAACCATCAGATGATATCACAAAATAGCTATTGAGCTTCTATTTTGAATACTGCTGTAGTCTACCCAACCCCAAAACGCTCAGATTCCCTGAAGCACAGTTTAGTGCAAAGTGAAGAAAATGATAATAATTGGAGAAAAAGAAAAAGATTTATAAATTGTTACGCAGAAGCTGCAAAAGGAGGACGTTTAGTGGCAGAAAAAGAAGGAAAATTAGTTTCTACAATGGCACCAAAATAAAACTGTTGTTACTGCAGTACCATGAAGATCACCGGTGAGCTCACATTTTCCTTCCTTTCTATCTTCTTATATACCATTTACATGTAAAAAAGATGTTGTTTTTCAAAAAAGAAACTCTAATGTGCCATTTTTTTTACAGTAACCCCTTGGGAATTACTTAATAAGTTGTATAGTTTTTCGTCTGTCGATAAGTTGGTATTAAGATCAATGCTGCTCTTAACATAACTAAAAATTACCAAACTTCAAGCCCTTGTGCAATTGTTAGCAAAATGAATTTTAAAAAAGTGTTATTTCACTCACAAAAAGAAATTATTCCTGAACCTAGGATTACAAGCCTTCACAGCGCAGCGTCTGGATGTGCCAAGAAATACGAGACGAGAATGGATAAGAATGAATGATGCAATCGTTCATATATTGATAGAGACATAAATAAGCGTCCAATTGGAAGATTGGTCAAACGTTGGTAAAATCGCTAGACATCAATATCACAAGACGGAATGAAACTAAAAATATAGCAAATATAGAAAAGGTTTTAATGTTTGTCAAAAAACTCATAAACGTATTTAATTGAATTTGAATCCAAGTTCTGACGAGTTGGATGAATCTGAACTTATATGAATTATATGATAACAATATGATATGAATTAACATTTTTGAACAGATACATATTACAATGAAAATATTCGATATATTCCTAAATAAATTATCTGGGTTCGCAATAGACAATACGACGCCAATGACAGGAAAAAATAAGGAAGTTATTTCGTTTCTTCAACTAAAAATAGACAATACAACAACAAGAATTGTTTGAAAATGACTACACAAATGTTCAACTTTACTGCTCGGTATTACTTTTGAAGAACGAAATAAAACTATTCATGGATACGAATGGAATTTCAATTCAACAATTTAATTATGGGGGATGGTTGTTTAGCCTGGAGTTGTATGTTGATATTACAAGACACCCGAATGTATTAAATAAAGCTTTACAAAAGCGAAATCATAATGTGACACAATCATATGGATATATTAAAGTTTTTAAATGTAGAATGCTGCTGTGACAAGCCTGTGTAGAAAAAAAATAATCTGCTCTATTTTCCAACGTTGTCCAATAATGTTAACAAATATAATACACACACTTTTGTTTTTTAATTTGTTCCATAAATTTGAAATGGAACTTTTGCCTCTCAAACGGAAGGCAGATTGAAAACAAATTCTCCATAAAAATTTAATTATATACAAAAGATCGCCCACCTCTGTTATAGAATATTTTCATTTATGTCTATAAACTGTCAACATTAAAAATTTTTCTGTTTTTAATTAAGCACCATTTGTAATTACACTTATACCTCCTTATATGGCTCCACCATTATATCGGTCCTCCCTGCAGATGTGAAAATTAAATATTTGCCTAAATGTAACTTTGTCCTCATTTAGCCAACTGATCAGGTTGAAAACATTCATAGCAAATAGTCAATTAATGAGATTTGGAAGCAATTTAATAGAAAAGATGATGTAGACAATATTAGCAAATACTGGAATGAGCTGAAATCAAAATCGTACATGGAACAAATCCAACAATTCCAATTGTGTTTGTTGCGCAACTAACAACAATGGTCCTAATCTGCTTCCAAATAGATAAAACATATCACGTTTAGTAAGAGAAGTTGATTTTGATAACTTGGAAGATGATGTGAATTTATTTCAACTTGCAGAGAACGAAACGTCTAAGATGGAAGAAGCGCAAGCATCCGTACAACATTTTTAATAGCTGCAGGGCACCCATAAAAATAGGCACCAAATACGTGGGTTCTCTGGGTGCACAACTAATACTGCTTCTAAAAGACATGGTCTGTTTCTAGAAGACTTATTATTGCATCTAGAAGACATGAAATTTTCTCTGGTCGACTTGAAATACTTCCAGAAGACTTGAATGCTGCCAGAATACTTGATACTGCTATATTAAATATTTTAAATAAATATAGCACAAAATTGAGCTTACACATACATAATATAAATAAATGTAGTTTCATTATACGGCTGAGTTTCGAGGAACGTATCACCGCCATATAACGAGATATGAGTGTACATGTGATTTATTGCAACAAAGTCAACAAGTAATTGGCACATAACCCATATTAACCGATACTTAGCGATTACAATAGTAATATGGTTGACTTGTGTTGTTGACTAAAGTTTTTGCTAAACTACAGTTTCTGTGGATGTATTGATGTCATTGTATCTCCTTCTTTTTTGCGCAATGTAGTAGTGTTCGTGAATTTTTTCATCATCTTTGCAATAGTATTTCGTATTTGCTTCCTATATGATGTAGATTGTTGCTACAATTGCAACCATATTATTGTTTGGGATAGTCTAAAATGATATGTTTTCCAATAATGATAAATATTCAAGAGAAGTCTGCTTACTTAGACAATGCAAATCGAGGATAAAAGTCAAAGAGTTTTATACTTCCAACGGCTAAACATCAATGTTTTTTTTTTCACCTTTAATGGAAAAATTAAACAGGAATCATCTGGTACATATATTCCTCGGAGCGATAGAAGATCGCTGTTATCTCATGGCAGTTTTGTGCTATAAAATTGTCCAAGTAGATATTAAACGTATTAGTGGACATTAAAGATGTAATAATAAATAATAATTGAATAATTTGACTATTATAATGTTAACTTTAAATATGTAAGCACTATAACGTGTTCTAAATTAAGTGCACACCATTAGTAACTTTCTTACTAGTGGAAATATAAAGTCGGTAAAATAAACAAAATAGTACCATTCTTTTCTGCCAACTTCAATAGCAAAAATAGAAAAACAATTGAATTCACTGAATACATGTGTAAACACATCTCTGTTTTGTTTAGTTCATTTTTGTACAGCTTTATTACACTTTTTGTAGTTTATATAATTGCATTACTATTAGTTCAGTCATTATTACTAAAAAATGATACTGACTCAGTACGAAAAATGCGACATGTTAGAGATTCATTTGTTGAAATGTTTCTAGAACTGGATTAACCCGACAAACGGTATTTTCTTAAGTTATATAGAAGATTTCGTGATAATTAAAGAGTCCTTGTGATAACCAAAACTCAATTTATTTTATAAAAGAATAAACAAAAGCCAATGTCTTACAATTAGTATATTTCGAAACGTGCGAAAGTAAATTCAATCCGAATTTTAGCAACAATTTGAAGCACTGTTTAAAATTATCTACAATATGGAAAATTCTAGAAAAATACTAAAATATGCCCTATAATTGCCGTAACATTAGTAACTGGTGACACTGAAAGGAAGCTAATCGTTTGTTAAAAGATTTAGTGTTTCAATGTTTTCCAAATAGAGTCAAATAGATGGTTTAATTACTTATTGTTGAACCCATAAATCCTCAAATGCAAATCAATATTAATGTGTGGTGTAGTCTAAATAATTGGTTCAATTTTACGTGACTCTTGAAAAAATAGTATGCTCCACCTCTACATAAATCTAAGGGTGAGGGTAGACGGGAAGCATGCTAGAGGGTCTATTCGAATTATCCAAATTACGTATTATAATAAAACGTATTTTAAAATACTTATCTGGTCAAGAGTAATTTTATGAATCTGAATCTGATACAGATTCTAATATGAATTTAACTTCAAGCACATTTCAATTTTCTATGCAAGCACATTGACAAGAAGGAAATACTTTAATATCTTGTCCGAATTTCTAGAAATATATTCAGACTATGTCAACTTAGATGCACCTACTTATCAATTCCGCGAAGTGAGTTTTACTAGAAACGCTTTCTCAAACTACGTGGGTAGTAAATCATGATACAATATGTTGACCTCCAAGATCACCTGACATAACACCATTGGATTTTTACTTTTTGGGTTATAACAAGGACGATGCTAATAAAAAGAAATATGCAAACTTGATTAAATTTCTTCTATAATAGCAATATAAACCGAAAAACAATCCTAAAAGCTACAAAACATATTATATTATATTAAAAATGTTTTTTTCGAATAAGATTTTGGCCAGATTTTCTTTTATTTCGCCGCATTTGTAGTTTACATATCTTACTGCATGCACGAATATAGAGTTTTTTTTTTCAATAAGCAATAAATGTTGTTTTCTAATACTCACACGTATTTTCTAAATTTTCTACTAAATCAAAAGCACTTTTTATACAAGGTAACATTTTAAAAATTTAAATTAATAAAAACAGAATTCAGTTTGAAAACCATCGATTGTGACCAGTTAAATTCTTATTTTTATGTATATACAGGTTGATTCAAAAAAATAATATTAACAGACTACTAGAACAGGTAATACATAAAAAAATTAAAATGAATAATCTTACTGTACATTGGCTCACTAATGCCTCCTTAACGATTATATAAAATTTGGTTGACAAGTAATGTTATAAAAAATCGGTTAAAACCACTTTTAAATATATGCGACCACGGGATCAGTGCTATACAGGTGTTCACAAAGATTACTTTCTTAAAACTTTCTTGTTATATCGTTAATCCTAAAATTTTCTAACTGATTGTAAAAGCACATTTCATTTTAAAAATAATGCGACTCCTTGATTTTTTGCTTGATTGGATCCATACTTTTCTTTTCGTTTTTAATTCTTATATCAAACGTATACCAACATAAAAATGAACACAAGCATAACATCGACTATGATAATGTATCTTTAATACATCACTGCAAAAAAGGTAAAAAACTAGATCCACTCAAGCAATTTGAGATAGACAAATTTAAACATAAAAAACAAAACCTAATGAATGATCAGCTTTCTTCTATATATAGACCACTATATTCATATTTAAAATTTTAATATATTTTTTAACATCAATTGAAACTCGTTTTATTGTACTTTTTCGCTCCATTTTAACTTGTGATGTCGTTTTGTGTCGTCCCATTTACAATTTTTATCTGTTAATAAAAATTGTTTTAATTATGTTTTAATTCATTTTAACCATTTTTAACAACTGTAAACTTTTTTATTATTTGACTGTAAGTTTATTTTAATTTATTTTCATGTATTGTTCAATATTAAAATTTTTTTATCGCTTGTATATTTAGCTGATGATGATATTTACTTACCGAAACCGGTACTAAGTATATTTATTTTAAAACTGAAGAAGAGGTCGTTTAATTTCACATCACAATAAATTCTTGCATTGTCGGTAAGTGGTATGGATACAATAACTGTTAATGTAGGCCACGTCAAGCTGTACTTTTAGATAATTCGAAATATATCCACAATACTAATTCGTACACCATATAAAGGTCTTTTGACATATAGAATTCTTTTTTTCTGTATGTCTGCAATTCGGAAATTATTTTCAATATTGTCTCATTGCTTGATTAACATTGCCTAAACACGCTTCTATTACGAACCCATGTATGTTAAGACTATTACTTTTAGCTTCTCATGTATTACCTACCCTAAAAGTGTGTCAACAGTTTTTTGAATTAGCCTGTATATTTGAACATTACAATATTGGTGTACAACAAAGGTTGTACACCAATAAACACCAAACGTGGCTAAACCATGTGAATTTTGTCGTTTTTTGATGAAAAAGTATCGCGTGTTATACACTATTAGAAAGTTGTTTAAAGGAACAGCAATTAAGCGTTTTTACGTGAAGGGATGTAAAAAACTTGATTTAAATAGAGGGTTTAAATACACAACTTTTTTGTCTCTTCACATTTTCTCCTAATATTGTCCATAAAAAATAATAACTTTAAAAGGCTGTGACCTAGAGCAGAAAGGGTTTTAAACAAAAAAATCTTTCGCATCAATTTAAAAATAACTTGTACATTAAGGGAGATTTAAGCATAACGCCGATAGATTATGACAGACGAAAACCCGGATTAAGATAGTTGTAGGACGACTTGTTATGACTGTGATAACAGCTTTTTAAATTTGTTTTGATAACAATTGCACAAGGGCTTGAAGTCCGGATTTAGATAGAGGAAGAATCAAGCATTAATATAGTGCATTGGGGCTTTCGTTATCACTAATAATAAGGAAGATATCAGCTAAAAAAAGTGGATAGAAAATTACGGATAAAATCTAATATAATAGTTTGTTGCTATCTGCACATGAGTGGTGGCATTATAGATCGATATCAACAGAAAAGCATTTTAGAATAAAATTTTTAGCTATTAACGATAAATATAAATAAACAGTGGTTATCATAGTTAGGTAGCGTAATATCAAAACTTGGATTTAAAACTAATATTTTTTAAACTAATATTTCTTTTTTTGCTATATTTTTGCAAGGAAAAGTAAATTCCAAAAAAAAGATACACCTCAGAGGGGAGAAAATTAAAAAAGAAAATTGACAAAATCGTTACACGAAATCGTAGCACCTCATCTAAATCATAAGCGACGACATCAAATATTTGTATAAGTACCACCTCGCCCGCAAGTGATTTCGGCGATTTGAGGCGATATCGTTCATTACATCTCTTGGTTAAGATACCAAATTTTGTATAAGATTACATTTAACTCAAACAACCTTGAACTGTCAATTTCGTGTTGATACATCAACCCTAGAGCCTCGAACGCAAGCGACCTCGGCGATTTGAGGTGAAATCGTTTATTACAAATCTGGGTTGAGCTATCAAAATTTTCATAATTAAACTAAACACATCATATTAACATCCAACAGCGACAACAGAATCACCATAACAGCCACTTTCAACCACCAAATCTTACTTTTAACGAAAGTTTACCCAAAAAAAGCAATGGATCACCTCAAAACTATCTGAATAAAAAGTGATTAGAACATGAGATGAAGATTCTCAGCTAATGGCCAAAGAATAACTAGTAAACGAGGAGACACAAAACTTTAACAATTATCATGTAAACATCATTCAACATCCATTAGCACCTTTATATGCTATCAATTGCAATATTAGTTATCACATGGGGGTATATCAATTTTGTAAAATAAAGTGTCAAAAAATCCAAACCTGAAGAAACATACAATGTTGGGAAAAGAATTTCTCTTCAGACAATCAACCCAGATCAATCTGCAGTCGGCGGAATTCAACCAACTTCTATTTCAAAATAAATATCTGGCTTGTCTGTAGTTTATTTTTCTCTTTTATGATATTTGAAATTTTTCAGACTTAATTTAGGCCTTTGTTTGGAGAATCATCATTCGACATCAAGTTGACAAACCGAGTTGGGAATAGACCACATCAGTCCTTTTTTAGCAACTAGCACCCATACATATTTTCAAAAACAAGACGCTAATGGCAAATTACATAAAATAAATTTATAAGAATGAGAGAAACATAACAAAAACACAAAACAGGAAATTCAATAAATAAATTAGGTGTCATCCCGAGACTTAGTGGTCTTGGACTTATCATTTCTTTCATCAAATTCCGGTATGGACCCGGGATCAAATACCCGGAACTGGACACCCTCATTTCAAGGTTATTTAAACAATTAACAAAAGTAATAAAAACTTTGTAATGTGGCAGATATTTCTATTTAAAATCTTGTTAGAACGCTCAAAAACTGGTGTTAATTTGTTGAGAACCGCTGATATTATGTTTTCGGACATGGCACGTTTAAATTCGTATAAATTGCGTCATTTTACAGCTCCTTCAAAAATTAAGGTGGTATTTGTAAATGTTATTTATTGAAAATCAGCGGTTCTCAAAAGATTTATCTCCTAATACCGCGCCTATTTTCATTGTAAAACAATAGGCAATATGCAAAACAGCGGGGTATACTCTGTTAATTGTCATAATTGTAACGAGATATACAATGGACAAACAGGTAGGAGACTAAAATAAATACTTAGAGAATACAAAACCGACAATAAATATAACATTTATAGACACAACATAGAGGCAGGTCATAGAATTGATTATGATAATTTAAAACTTATCCACAAACAAGCATAAGGATATAAATTAGACATGTTAGAAATAGAAAAATGTAATAATATGTCCGACTATACAACCTTAAAGGACTAAACTTATTATTTTTGCAAACCCTTATTTAAGTATTTAAAAGATTTAAATAAAAATTTCAAAAACCTGATCAACTTAAAATAGACACCTATCTTTCCAACATTTTCTGTCTGGTTATTTTGTGTATAAATTCTTGTCGTAATGGCTCTTGTATTGATGAGTTTTAAAGAATGTTTTAGTTTGTTTTATTTTGTTATTTACAAAATTTTTAATGTATTGTAATTCGTTTGAGTGTTCACGCGATTTTATTATAATAGTGCCTTTGTGACAGTAAGTTTTTATATAAAAGAAATCTCTTTAATATTTTTATAATTTTTATAATATGTGATTTTCATGTTTAATTTAGATTCGGCTGATGATAAATTTATTAATTCGAAACCGGTACCGATAATTATTTAATAAAAATACGCAAGCAAGAAGTCTTTTTGTTTTTATCTTTAAAACATCAACATGGATCACATAGTTAAAACAATAGGGGTTATAAAAATCATTAAGGATATTTTAATTTTTTCTTAATTTCGAGACTTTTAAAATGCCGGAACTTCTCAGTGGTCCCGGACTTATCATTTTTTTCATCAAATTCCGAGATAGACCCGGGGTCAAATATTGAGAGTAGACACCCTTATTTCGAACTTATTTAAATAATTAACAAAAATAATAAAATCTTTGTAATATGGCAGATATGGCTATTTAAAAGTTTGAATTAGAACGCTTGAAAACTGGTGCTCATATGTTGTGAACCGCTGATATCATTTTTTGGACATGTCACTGCTAAGGTCATATTAATTGCCTAATTTTATAGCTCCTTTAAAAATGAAGGTGTGGTTTATATGTATTTTAATTGTTCTTCATTGAAAATCAGTGATTCTCAAAAGCGATATATAAGTAACTGACCTACCCTATATTTTTTTCTATATTTGTAATTATAATAATGGTGCACAATGAAGTTCATTATTATTATAAAAGTGGCTAATACGTGTGAATTTCGCCATTTTTTGCAGAAAAGGTATCGCGTATTATACACTACTAGAAAGAGCAGAAAATACGATAACCTTCTACAGTTTTCTCCTATTATCCGTGCCAAATGTCAAGGCCCTCACTTTAGAGATCGATATCTTCGAAATCGCTCGATAAAAAAAATAGCGTTAATGTTTATTGTGATCAGTGAACATTTCTGTGCATCACAGTTTGATTTGGAAATGTTCGGAGTTAATTGAAAAATGTACCTGATTTTTGAGGGTGTCGACAAGTTTGCCTACTTTAGGATTTTTTTTCTCAAAAAGTATTTGACAAAAACTTTCAAATGTGAACTGATGATAACCCAATGAGTTTTTAATGGGGGCATGTTTTAGTTTATCGATGTTCCCTATAGTTTCGCGGAAATTTGCAGTTTAGTCAGATGTGGTTATTTCGAAAACGAACAGTCGGATTTCAATGCGATTTTTACCAAATTGTGTTTAATAATGTTGTATGTCGGATTCCGTTATCAGTTTCAAAATAAGGGCTCCCTAATTTTTTAAGAGCGATTTAACGGGAATACAAGTTAAAGAGAAACAGAAATAACACTCCGAGGAGAGGTGCTCATGAGAGAGACCTTATTTTGAAAAACTGATAACGGAATCCGACAAAGGACATTCTTTAACATATTTTGGTAAAAATTGCATTGAAATCTGTCGTTTTCGAAATAACCGCATCTTACTAAACCGCGATTTTCCACGATACTGTATGAAATATTGTTAAAATAAAATATGCCCCACATTAAAAACACATTAGGTTACCACCAATTCAAATTTGAAATGTTTTCGTCAAATAGTTTTTTAGAAAAAAAATGGCAAAGAAGACTAAGTTGTCACCACTCTCAACAATCGAGTACTTTTTTCAATAATCTTGCGTTAGAAGAAAACCCGCGGATCCGAAAACTTTCAAATTAAGCTATGATACACAGAGATGTTCATTGGTTACAATAAACTTTACCACAATTTTATTCATCGAGCGATTTCGAAGGTATCGATCTCTGAAGTGAGGAGCCTTGACTTCTGGCACGGATAATAGTCATATAAGAAAATTGTTTAGAGGAAAAGCAATTAAGCCTATCTGGGACGTATATTAAGGGTGACTTAAGCATGACGCCGATAAATTATGACAGATGAAAACCCGGATTAAGATAGTTGAAGGATTTAGATAGAGAAAGAATCGAGCATTAATATAGTGCACTTAGGATTTCGCTGTAATAATAAAGAAGATATCAACTAAACAAATAGATAGGATACTATGAAAAGCACTTTGGAATAAAATGTGAAGTCATTAACAATAAATATAAACAAGCACTGTTGTTTATCATATTATACTCAGGTAGCGCAATGTAACTCACTAGAATCTGAATTTAAAATCAATTGAATATGTTTGTGAGCTTGGAAGCTTCCCTTCGTTTTTTGGAATATTTCTAGTATAGCTGCCGTTTTTTGAAAATACGTATTGGTACTGGATGCAAGACACAATAAATTCAAAATGAAAGGTCCACCTCAGAGGAGAGTGACAGGTGCTCCATATTCTTCCCCTGAATCCTCACCCTCCAAGCCAGGGGAAAAACTTAGGTTGGTATTAAAAGAGGAAATAGGGCTGATGTTTTCATCTCATTACCTATCGTTAAGCCGACTGATTTTTTAAATTATCTAGTTAGTTTTTTAAAAATCTACCAAATTTTGTTACTTTTTCAATATCAACCTAATTTGAAAACATAAAAATGACGAAATCGTTACTTAATGGTTGTAGCGCCTCATCTAAATTACAAGCGGCATCAGCTATATGAGTGCAAATGTCATTTTATAAAAGATATGCTATCTTAACCGCATCTACTATCTTTGAATTAACGATTTCGTGTTGTTATATCATATATACCGCCTCACCCTCAAGCTATTTCGACGATCTGAGGCGATATCGTTTATGGAATGTCTTGGTTAAGATATCAAATTTTGCAAATTAAGATTACATTTATACTCCAACAACCTTTAACTGTCAATTTCGTGTTGACACATCAAATCTGGGGCCTCGCCTGCAAGCGACCTCGGCGATTTGAGGCGAAATCGTTCATTACATGACTTGGTTGAGATACCAAATCGTTCTTAAGATAACATTTATATTCAAATCGCCGAGGTCGATTGCGGACGAGGCGCTACAACCTTTGAATTGTCGATTTCGTGTTAACACATCAACTCTACGGCCTCGCCTGGAAGGGACCTCGGCAATTAAGATGAAATCGTTCATTCGAAATCGTTCAATGTCACAAAATGACATTGATACTCAAAATCGTCGGATTGTCGATTTCATTCGATTCTTTCATAATGACATTTATATTTAAATCGCCCACATATCCGGCGTTTATACGTATGGGTACTCCGCACCCATATTATGCTTGTAGTCTCATTACTTCTTTTGATAGAGAAGTTTAGCTTTTCTAGTAACGTTTGGTCAGCTTTCCAATCGGACGCTTATATCTCCATCAATGTAGGAGCTAATAATTTTCAACATTTTCATAAATTCTCGTCTCGGATTTCGTACTCTACCTAGAATAATAAAGCTTCATAACACCTTCCTTCAGGCTTTCATTTCTATAAAAGGCATTATGGCTAACATGTGTTTCGACCACATAGTGTGTGGCCATGTGTGTACAAGTTATTTGATTATTTGGTGTTTTTAATTTAGTAGACTGTCTAATGCTTAATCAAAATAAACAAATCGAAGGCGATCAAAATAGAAAAAAGCGGTGAATCACTACACTAACACTTCAGTAAAGAACGAATGGGATTATATAAATTTCAACTTTTACTTAGTTGCGAAACTTTAAAAACTTCCTGGGCGAATCAAAATCAGATATTTCAAGAGATACACTTAAATATTTTTGTAATATCTATTTATGAAAATTTTCGCAATAACAAAAAATTTAAAATAACATTGTATAGTATATAATATTATCATATAAAATATTTGTAGGAATAAAACGAAACAATGACAGAGTGGGTTATATTTCATTGATGTATAAATCATATTAACTTTTTGATAATGAAAATTTCTGTTGTTATGATGTAAATGTACCAAATTGATATGTATCTCGGTTATAAACAAAAAGCATGCCACAATACACCCATTGTGTGTAATCTTTGCGTCTAGGTGTTAGTTTTAGATGCTAAACGTTTATTTATAGACGAGCGTGGGTCACGCTCTGAAAATGTTTCGGTTTAAAGACGGTGGTGATGTGATTTTGGAATCGCCAATACCTATTAAATTATGTTTATTTAAACATTATATGTAGTAAAAAAATTAATGATATAATCGGTTTTAATTAAATGATTCATTCGATAAACGATTCAACGAAAATATTTTTAATCGTTGGAATTAAACTTCGTAAATTTTACCTTTAATTGTTTACCTCGTTTTCCTAATTAAGTATGCAGCGCAAGTCATCGTCATTTATATTCGTTGCCAATAGTTAAAAATAAATTAAACTTGGCAATGTCATGCCGTTAATAGTATGGCATAAAGATAACACCACAAACAATAAAACTAGCATATGCGTAAATAGATCTTCATTTAGAGCAAATAAAAATTATCTCGTAGCTTATCTTTATCGTATTTTATTTACTCGTAAAATTAAATTAATTACTTTACTTTTAGTTTTTTGAGCATAAAAATTAAACTCTATGTAAACATTCGAATTAGATAACCAATATTTAACTGTTTACGTGTGTTCCTAACGTGCAGCATGTTTCGTTATCGACCGCAATGTACTTAAAGCATACATAACGTACTAACTGAAAACAAGCATGAAGGTACACAATGGGTACTAACCAATTAAACAAAATTTTATGACAAGTAATATTAATTTAAAATAAATCCGTCCTTGGAAGTTTTTAACTTAGCAATAAAACGATTTGATTTCAATTCGAGTTTTAAACCGACTGAAATTTATTGTAGAATGAAAATAATCTTACACGATTTAGAACCCACCTTAAATGAATGTAAATGTGTAAGTAGTAAAGCGATAAGGTTGGCTAGAATCCAATCGAGGCCATTACAAGTTGTTGCTTCTTAATGTATAGAATCGGTATTTAAAAGAGAACTAATTTATGACACGAATGTCAAGAATTTACATAAAAACATGTAGTAAAGTAGGATTTTATAATCAACTTCACCGGATGTTGGAAGATATCTAAACAAAATGATAGATTAGAAACCACATCTTCGTATAACAACAAAATTTAATAATTATTTAATCATTTCGTGTTTAATCATGCATTAATAAAATAAGCCTGGTGTTTTCAAAATGCTGTTTATCAATATTTATTTTACAGAGTTTGAGAGCTTTATTTTTCAACTTTTATTACGCTCGTATGAAATGAAAAACAAACTGATTTATTTTAAAATCCAAGATTGATGAATCAGTCACGTATGCATACACAAAAAGGTTTAAGAACATTTATTATTATTTCATGATACTTGCAGTCTTGTAAACATTTACCCATCAAATACGACTACAAAGAAAAGTCGTTAAGTATAATGTTGTCTAAATAGAAGCAGATAAATATTATAGTAGTAGCATTAACATAAAAAATCCTTGTAACATGTAATTTGAAAGAAACGAAGGAAGGTCAAATTGTTTGTTCTTCATTAAAAAATAACATTATTTCAAATAAAAGGATTTTGTACAGCATGAAAAATGAGGCAATTTTCAAAGATACCCACGTCAGCTTCATATATTATTTTTTTGGACTACTTAATCTTAATGATTACTGTATCCACAAACTAAATGAAAAGATATGTCCATATTAATAACGAGAAGATGGTGAAGATGACTTCCTTTGTTTGTATGTCAGTGAGAATGTACAAAAATGGTCGATCTTAATAATCTATGTCAAATCTATACAGGCTGTTCAGAAATTGGCGGATATCCTATACGTAGCCACATTCGATAGATAATAAAGTATTATGTTGTTCCATACGTCGTATGGCTTTAGGAAACACTTAAAGGAAACGAAATTATGAGGTAATATTGTATTTGTACACTGTTAGATGCTGTAATATTTTCTATTATTATGAATACATTTTCTCGTTAATTAATCTTAAAGTAATAATCAAAAGTCTAACATTATTATTTAAAATAATTCAAAAGAAATAATTAATTTTTTTACTCAAATGTTATAAAACTTTTGAATGACGAAACTGTAAAGGATGTTGTCAAGTGTATTTTTCGGGAATGTGTTTAAAACCCAAATAAAATAACTCGAATAACATAATCATGTTGAATTTCTTTACATACTAAATTACAGCCGCTTCCATTAATAAATATTGAATATTAATACGCGTGCTTTTTTAATAAAAAAAACAATAACAATAGTTAATTACACATAAACTCAAAAATAATATAATAATCTCTAAATCAGAGGTTCCCAATTTTCTTTGATTTGCGGCTACTTGAACAATCGAAATTCTCTTCCGCCGCGGCCTAAATACATCTGATTTTTTATAAATTGTTAACAGTCTTGAAAAAAAAAATGGGAATATTTATGTGCCTCTCTCAAGACCACTAAACCTCTAAACGGGCTAAGAGTTTTTCAATCTAGGTCTAGTTATTACCTCCAACATTAGTGTTTGCACTATTTTTAGTTGTTATTCTGTCTTAAATTATTGCATACTTGTATCAAACTGAAACTAGAAGTAACAGCAAACCTAGTACTAGAAACAACACCTAGTTATTAACAAATGTTCACTCCTTCAAATCAAAGACACGATTATTAAAATAAATAATAAAATTAAAGTTTTACACAATTACAACAAGTGACAAAAGAAAACGATAAGAACATAACAGAAAATGAGTGTTAATACGTATTCAAAAATAGAATGAATTTTAATAATATTTTAGTTAACATAATGATGTATTGGTACAATTTGGTGGTTTCCTGAAGATAGCAATAAGGTGCCGAAAACGGTACAAACTAAAAAAAAAACTTTTATTACCATCAAGTACGACAAATTATTTTTAATTCAAATATCCTTTCATATAGTACTAGAAAGGTTCGGTTTAACCGTCTTTAGACGCACGGCTAATCCTAAATCTTTCTAGTATTAGTATTGTAAATTCCTCTGGAACGACAAGTATAATAATACTAGACCTACAATCTAGCTTTAGTATTAGTACTAGACCTAGAAACATTAGGATTTAGCCGTACATCTCTTTAGTCGGCTAAACCCTAATGTTTCAAGTTCTAAGTCTAGTGTCTGAAGATAGGTTGGGTTGGGTTGGATTGGGTTCCGTCTTAAGACAAGTACGTCTAAACCTAAATGTTTTTCGTTCCAGGTATAGTATTAGCTCTAGCGTAAGTATTGGCTCTTTTTAGTTGTTATTCAGTCTTAAATTGTTGTATACCTGTATCAAATTAAAATTATAACTAACACTACATCTAGTACTAAAAAGATTCAGGTTTAGCCATACATCTAAAGACGCACGATTTTTAATTGCCATTCAGTACTTGATTGTTGTAAATTCTTCTGGAACTAAAAGTATAACTAATACAAGACGGCTAAATCCTAAGCCTTTCTTCTAAGTCTAGTGTTAGTTCCAAAGCTAGGATGGGTTCGATTAGGTTGGGTTCCGTCTTAGACACTTACGAATAAACCCGAATGATTCTAGTGCTAGATCTAGTGTTAGTTCTAGTTTTAGTATTAGCTCTACTTCTCGTTGTTATTCGGTCTTAGATTGTTGTATACTGCTATTGACCTAAAACTAGAACTAACGCTAGGCCAAGATCGACCTTTCCACCATAAAAGTGGTAATATGGAATCGTATCCATCCCATAAAATGGTTTTTGGCCATATCCTCTTTACGTAGAAAATTTGTTAATTCAGATCTAAACATTATTCTGTCTAACAACTACACCGTTCTTAAGAATATTTAGTAAATGTTATGGGCATTTAAAACAATTTCTAAGAATATGATTTGTTATTTTATTACCATTACCGTATTTATACCTTTAACTACACATTATAAATTAGTGTATACACTCGAATTAAAGAATATATCCATGTATTACTATATAGTTTTAATTGGTTAAGTACCTACTGTTTGGGTATTTATCCTAGGCTGCGGTAAATACCCATTTTATAATCCCCAACACATTATACCCATCACTGGTTATTACCAATGATAAAGGGTATCAAATTATTATCAAAATGAAGAGTCCCAATCACAAACCTATCATCATATAGCAGTATATTGTTTTCAAACTTATAAGCAAAAAGTTTTGTTTATCATAAAACAAAATGCTTTAAAATAATTAATTCACCAAAATTTAATGATTCGGTTAATGACAACTTGATTAAATTGATTGGTATTAAAATGCTCACTATCTATATGTTGTTTTATAGCATACCGTAGATTGCTCTTTAGATATTGTAAGATAGTAAAAATAAAATCCACATTAAAAGTAAGCAAGTTCTACCTACATTATAAGGAAGACTTAAATGCAAAACAAAATCACAAAAACCACTTCTAGATATATTCGTTCCTGTGGAGTAGTTAAATATTCAAGAATTTGAATTTTTTTCGAAGAAATTTTATCACAACCTTTATAGCTACCCTATTTTTGTATGTGTTCTATTTTTCCAGCATAATGCAAACATGTTCGTTTCGTTAGAAATTTGACTAATAAGAACATTATTTCAACAATAACAGAAACCGCAGAATTGCTTATAACCAGCGTAACATTCATTGGGCTCCAACCCGGTTATATAAGATGGATAAGTATGATAACTCCATCGCAAAAACCCAAGAGATTTTACGTCTCTGCAACAGGGATCTAAGGTTGCTCTCATGCTTGTTGACCGGCCATACATGCCTCAAATTCCATATTTTCTGTATTGGCCAAGCTAAAGTACCAGTAACAGTAGTAACAGCTGAACATATGCTATGTAATTGCGTTTCCTAAGACACAAAATGGTAAAACTCTTTGGAATTGAATAAAGTTCAGTTGAAAATCCATTTTACAGGTATAATCGCTAGAATAGGTTTGATATTGAAATTATCAGAATAATATTAAAACATTATAAGTTCTGTACTTTAACTAGTCGCCTATTTACTTAAATTTATTTATCTGAATAGTTTCGGCTTAAATGTCATCTACCATCTTCAGAGACGAAAGTCATTAACATTAAGAAGTTAACATTGTATTGTATTTTAAATGTAACTCCATCATTATTTTATTATTAAATCGGTCTATTAAAATAATAAATACAATAACACAATTTTACAAAGTTAATAAACGTTTTACAAATTAAATGTCGTGTAAAACTGTTTTGGTACCCAATGCCATAAAGGAATAGCAATACTTAGATTCATCAAGGACTTGCATTTGCCTTAACCTTTGAATGGCTAAAGTTACAATAGATTTTATAGGTCACATAGACGAAAGATGCTGTTCCCCTCAGCTCGGCAATAATAATAATCGTCCATAGTTACTTTGTAAAAATGATAAGATGATATCCATATTTCAATACAATGGCATCTTGCCTTCCATACAGAAGACGCAATAATCTGGAACTCATAGCCTTATTCTAGTTTTGTTGAAAGCCTGAAGCGTTAAATGATGAATAAAACTTTTGACGGTTGTGTCTAACATCGAATTGATTTTATTTGATCATCTATTTCGAAGAAGAGAGATAGCTCAAATAAACAATACCCATTGATACGATATTAAGGGAAAAAGAATGAGCGTTCTCGTAGATCGTGAAGTTGATCCATCAAGATATTGTTAATATCTTATTGTATATTTCACTCAAATAAGCAAGCTTCTAAAAAACCGATCAGTCACGTATACTTACATAAACAGTTTTAAGAACAACAATTATGATTACATCGTGGTTCTTGCAACCTTGTAAATATTTATGCATCAAATACGACTACAAAGAAAAGTCGGTAGATACAATGCTGTCCCAATAAAAGTAAGATAAATACACTTCTCAAAAAAAATTGGAGAAACACTTTTTCGAAATCTGCAACTTTTTAAATAATAGTTTTTGGAAAATCAAATATGGTTTATTTCAACGACATATACTTAATTAAAGAAATTACAAAAGCAGTGTTACAACTCTTAGTCGGTTAGGAAACCTTGGTTTAGAAAACGGTAGTCTTTTTTTAGGCTCGACTTAGGGACCCACGAGTTAGTACTAAACAAAAATAATAAATAAGTTTTGACCCACTTCTCAGAAACGTTTGCCCAAAGAAATTGTATATATAGAAATCGTAACACCTATATTCGCCAGTATACCAGGTTGAAGCCAACGCAACGCCTTGTTTGTTTACTAACATCCTTAGCGAAACCGAAAATGCACACAGATCGGACTATAGATTCAGCCGATTATAGGAATGCTCGGCAACAATCGGCTGAATCGATAGTCCGATCTGTGCGCCTGATCGTTTTCGCTAAGAATCTTAGTAAACAAACCGGCTCTTGCGTGGATTTCAAGTTCTAGTGTTTACAACTGCTACTAAATATACAATTTCTTTGTGTTTGTCATCACTGTTCTGGGACTTAGGAATTTGGAAATTTTTCATAAAAAAATAAAATTTTTTCAAATATGATTTGAACACCATGATGAATTTTCAAATATAAAGTGCACTACAGACTAGCTACGATTAGCTACTATTTCGAAATATTTTTTGGACTACTTAATCTGGGCAACCAAATTTAAAACAGAGAGAATAATGATAATGACTCGATTGTTTGTATGTAAATGAGAGTGTACAAAACTCGTCAACCTTATTAGAACCTTTACAATAGTTAAGAATGTCCAAGATCATATTAAATCTATATAACTTAACAAAGTTTGTGGTAAGAATACAGTGGAATATATAAAATCACTTTTTTATTACTAAAGAAATTAAATTATTATCATAATAGCCTATCCCAATCATAAGCCCATCGTTCTAACAATATGTATTATTTTCAAACTAATAAGCAAAATGCAGTTCAGCACAAAATATAAAGCTTTAAATCAGTATAATTCACCGAAATCAAATTACTCAGTTAGGAAAACTTAATTAATATCAACAGAAAAGCTCGGGTCTAAACATGAGAAGAGAATGCATGATCAACCCAATATCGAAGCCATTCAGCTTTCCGACAACGAGAATGTCCTGCATCGCTTTTAGAGGGCGAAGCCGTTCGATTTGGTCCTAATCGATTAAAATACGAGCAATAGTGCAATTATAACAGAAGTTTTAAAAACATGACAATATTTATCTATTTTATGAGTAAAACAGACTGGATCGTTGGGAAAAGCTGCAGAAAAATATTTCTTTAAGCTTTAGGGCCGATTTATTCACCTTTGGTTAAATTTAACTACTGGATATTTTCCATGGTTACTGTAATTTCACTTGCCATGATTGGCTATATTAACAGTAACTATGGTAAATATCTGATAGTTAAATTTAACTAAAGGTGAATAAACTAGGTCTTAATGTCAAAAATAAGTAACTAATTAGTACATATTTACTAGGTGTTATACCTACGTTAAAGCTCAACTTACGTCGGTAGCTCAAAAGTGCATATTTCAATAGATTTTATTCAATTTTTGATTCACTTTTTTATACGGATAGTGGTTTTACCAAAAGCTGGATGACGGATATACGGCATATCTATCCAGCCATTATATGTAACTATTAGTTTCAACTACATCTGTTTAATAACACGTATATATAATAACATACATATAACATAATAATATATAACATATAACACTATCGTCTATTATTCTTTATATATATTTTAGCCGGTAAACTTTTCAAGATTCAGTGTCAAATTGATTTATTTAAATAAACCACTAGTTAAAATTGACGTCATACGAAACAAAATTTTGTTCTGTATTCGATGTTTCATCAAAACATTTACACTCTCGCATGCACAATAATAAATAAACTTCCGAGGGATGTCCATTTTGATTAGTGGTGCTATTGAAATGACTCATGTTAGCGTGGTATCATGAAAAAATTGACAGTTCAATAGTTAAAAATGGTGTTAACAAAACATTTTGTTTAGTCAAATTCATATTTTCATTTTTATATTGATTCGACAAGTAGAAAACACAGGTCTTTAATATCCGGCCAAAGTCTTTCAAATTCACTAACTATCTGGTACCCAACCGTAATCTAACCGGATTAAGGAAAAATGATAACATTTTAATTTACCTACCTTTTAATTTAAAATTGTTTACGGTTTTATCTGGATTGAAGTTACCACCTTCAATTAATTGTTTAATTGCAATATACTGTTGATCCTTTTCTTCCCAATTCAGTCCTAGAATCTGTTGTGAATGTTTCTTGGAATGCACGAATTTTGGATTGAGACCAGAAGACCTAAAATGCTTCTAAAAGAGTTAGTACTGCCTCTGGAAGATTTGATACTGCTTCCAAAATACTTGAAATGTTCCTAGATGGTTTAAACTGTTTCCAGAAGAGAGGCTACCACCGTTGGAAGATTTGATATTGCTTGCAGAAGACTTGATATTCTTTCCAGAATAAGTGTTTCCGAAAGACTAACAATGTTTCCGGAAGACTGACAATGCTTCCAAAAAACTTGATACTGCTTTTAGAAAACTTTAAATACATCCAAAAAACTTGATATTGCCTTTGGAGGACTTAAAATGCCACCAAAATATTTGTCTTGATATTGTCTCCAGAAAACTTGAAATACTTCCAGATAACTTGATACTGCTTTTAGATGATTTGAAATGCTTCCGAGAGACTTGATACTGCTTCTAGGAAACGGAAAATGCATCTAGAAGATTTCATATTTCCTCTAGAAGACTTGAAAAGCATCCAAAACACTTAATACTGCTTGTAAAAGTGCTAGCAGAAAACATTTTCATAGCAAAATGAAAAGACACTGATGATAAACCCTTTAAGTTTGCTTCGAAAATATTGCCTACTGTTAACCAAAATGCAAAATCTTGATGTAAGTTGTCCAAAAACTATTAATTTTGCAAAAGACAAGAAACTATTAATAAAATTTGATTTTCCTTCCAAAATACCAAATACTGTTAGCAAAATGCAATATTCTTATATCAGAAGTCGAAGAAAACTGGCCATTAAAGACTAGATAATGCTTTAAAACTCTAAATACTGCAGGCAAAAGACATTTCGATTGCAAACGAACCATAGGCGCCAGAAACGTGGGTGTTCAAAATTTTTAATAGTTTTATCTGGATTGAAGAATTGTATTGTGCTTTTTCTTCACAATTCAGTTTCAGCATCTCTTTCAAACGTTATTTCAGACTTTTTTTAGAAGATTCATAATTAGTTTGAGTCTTTACCCAATTAAGTGTTTTTCAGTACTGAGTATCTATACTCAGTACTATGCTGAGATGCATAGATACTCAGCATAGTACTCTACTAGATACTGAGCATAGATGCTCAGCATAGTACTGATACTATATACTAGTATATACTATATACTATACTGATACATAGTAGATATATGTACAGATACATAGTATATAGTATATCTGAGTATATGGTAACGCATGGTTACCATATACTCAGATGGTAACTATGCGTTCCAAAACTAGCACTGTAATAAAAACAAAACGTGCAATATGCAGTTCTATCAATCTGCATTTGCAAAAAAAACTTTTTTTCTATAAAGAAAACTTATAATTAAGAATTTTCTCAATTTTCAAATGTTTTGACTACAAAAGAATTATGTTAATTTGCTTGTTTATTGTCCGCACTTAGGGACACTTCAGAAAAGATAGTGGGACATGCATTTAGTGCAGATATGAACTTGATTACGAAAAAAAAAAGAAATTAGTTGATGTTAGTGCTCGTGATGACTTACATTTATTGCCTACAAATGTAGGAAAAGCCAAACAATTTAACCACAACTTATCAGGCTCACCCATCACACTAAAAATGTCTTTAAAATAAAAACATGTTCTTTAAATGTTGTTTTAAATATTAGTACGTTTTTTATATTTTATTTTACGATACATATCGGTCACAGGGCTTGCATTTTTAAACCAGCACAATTTGTACGACCACTGCGTTCTACTAAAAACAGTTTTAGTAGCGTGGCTATGACTACTAGGACCGCTATCACGTTTTAGCTCAAGAAAGACTGCAAAGCCATAACAAATTTGGGAACCACTGTTATAGAGTATCTACATTTCAACTCCAACCGTATCTTCTCCTTCATAGGGGAGAACAAGCCTGAATAAGCCTTATTTTGGCTTTGTTGACACCATAAAGAATTAAACAACAATCGAATTCATTTTATTTGATTTATTCCGATTTATTCTCATTTATTCCAAAGAATAAAGGTGGCCCAAATAAATACTATCCGGGAAGAGAAAGAATAAGCGTCCACGTAAATGTTGGTGCTATTATTGATCAAGATATTGTTAATATCTCATTCTACATATTTCATTCACGCAAGAAGGTTTCTAAACAATCAATTTCTACTTCCTCTGCATGATTATTAAATATTTAAGTGCACACTCACTCTGCAAAGTCAAGGATATTGCGTTATACTTAGACCTATTCATGAAGATTACTCATCAAAGTATTAATGTTATACCAGTATTGCGTTCCTTAATATATAGGACGATGACATAGAAATTACGAGTTTCTTTGACATAGAGGAAATGACGCTGAAGAAAAATCAATAACGACATAACTTACTTAGTTGATGGAGTATGCGGGTTCGCTCGGTCTCACATAAACGTATTAAAATTAATTTTGCTTCAGTATAGCCATCACAGATTGCAAAGTCGGCTTTAAACATCTTAATTGGTAAAGGCTTACTTTGGAACTTGAAAGTGGAATATAATGAGAATGCGTTTTCAAAATAATATCGCAAAATTACGCTATTTATTATTCGGCGTTAAGTGAGTCCAAGTAATTTCGGTTTCCCAGAAGACAATAAGAATTTTAAAAAATTCCATGTCTATTAATACGAAATTGGTGTGACCCATTTTTTTTAAAAGGATACACACAATTATTTCTTAAGTTTCTTAAATTAGACGAAATTGGACTCGATGACTAAACGATTTTTCTTCTTTTAAATTAAATGAATTAAAAAGAAATGTGAAACTTTACATGGTTCAGCTCTTAAAATACACGTAGTAAGTGAAAACTTACATCTTGTTCGTTTTATATGCATTGTTTGCTCAAAAAAAAAAGAAAGTATACCAAGACTATCCATTATACATTATATCTCGGATTGAGTTACAAAGAGAAAAAAATTTATTACTGATTTTTTAAATTTATTTCAACATAAATAATGCGTCCAATATGTTCAAATCACTAAATCACACAAATTTTAATAGAAAAAAATTTTTAATGTAACACAAATTTTAATTCATTATTCCCATTTTCATGTAAAAATTGCACTTGTTTTAAATTGAAAAAATTTCAAGTTCCAAGTATGAAATTCCATACAGTAGACTTTCATTAGACTTGGAACCAGAAATATTTGGTTTGAACTATCCTAAGAGACATGCGACTAAACCCAATTGTTCTTAGCTCTAGGTCTAGTTTTAGTTTTAGTGCATCAGTTTTTTTTTTGGTTTTGATAATTGATAATTTTTTTACTTTATTTTTTTTATACTTTATTACTTTTTTTTAGTTTTGATAATTTGGTTTTAGATAATTGTATACTTGTATCGAACTAAAACTAGAACTAACACTACACCTAGAACTAGAAAGTTTTAATTCTTGTTTAACTCTACATTGTTTTCAATTCTTTTGGAACTAAAAGTATACCTAAGACTATATCTACAACCCAGCTTCAGAACTAATACTAGACCTAAAACTAGAAACATTAGGGTTTAGCCATATGTCTTTTAAGACATAATGTAAACAATCCAAATGTTTCTACCTCTAAGTATAGTATTAGCTCTAGGCGTTAGTGTTGGCTCTATTTTTAGTTTTCAATGGTCAATGTTCAGCATAAATACATTTTTTAAATCGGTTGTAAAAAACTATCACTAGAACTAACACTAGACAGACTTAGAAACATCCTAACGAAAGATCCGTTTTGGTTAATATATTTCATCATCAACTTTTTTTGCATTTTCCGAAAAACGTTTCATTTAGTGTTTTTTAATTGTTTTGCATCGATTAAACAACCTAAAGATGTATAAACCCAGTTGCTATCAACTGGATCTATACACACTCTAAGAGGCTCTAAGAGGATATCTCAAAAGTTCTTTCAAAAATCTTAAAATCAATTGTTTTAAGTTTTTCAACATTGATTAAGTACCTCAGAAGTGCATTTAGTGCATTAGAACCATTTTGATCGAGACTAATCAATATATTTCAGATCTTAAAATTGTTGTATTTTCAGGGAAACATCCTATTTAGTATTTGTTAATTGATTTACATTAAGCAACCTAAAGATGAATTCTATACATCTTACATACATCTTTTTTGACATGTTAGAAGCTCTTTCAAAAATCTCAATATTACGTATATTAACTACTATAACTATTCAGTTCCGTGTTGTATGTATATATGTTACCGTCAATCTGTACAATTCAGATACTCAATATAATGCTCAATATAATGTGTGTCTGGGCTCAGGTAAAATACCTAGGGTATGAAATATTATGAAGGTTATTGTTCCTTAGACGGTTTACGAGATAATGTATACAATTCTTAGGGATTTTATAAAGTACCTGTTGGTCAGCTGGCAATGTGTAAAATAAATAGATATTGATCAATATTTATCAATTTTTACCAAACTTAACCAAACTGAACACAACCAATTTAACCAAACACATAACATTCCTCATATTGAATGATATGAAGATGGAGCTTAACGCAACTAAACCCAACCTAATCTAACAAATCTTCTAAGTTTTTTTGGAAATATTCCGATTTTTTTCTATAAAACTGCTATTCATAATAAATTACCAATATAAGAAGATAAAAAAAATACTTTTTAATTTAAATTTTTTTTCTATAGTAGGATTGGGTTGTGCTCCAACTTCACACTCTTCAATATGAGGGATAGTATGAAGGTTTTCTTCTATGGTTGAGTTGGGTTGAGCTCCAACCTAAAATTATTAAGGGATGGTATGAAGCTGAAGCTCAACCCAAACCAACTATAGAAGAAAAATTTACGGAATATTCAGATTTTTCTTCTATATTTGAGGTGTGTTAATTTCAACTTCATGCTATAATTAAGATAAGAATAAGATTTAATTTTTCTTTTATGTTTTAGGTTTTTTTTTTTTTTTGTTATAATTGCGTTGAATCAAGCTTCAATCCCTACCATCCCTTATATAGCAACAAATCAAATCTAAAACAACAAAACCTCCAAGTTTAATTCAATATGAGAGATGGTATCAAGTTGGGTCGGGTTGAATACTAACTTCATACCATTCAATATGAAGAATGGTATGAAGTTGAAGCTGTACCCAACCCAACTTGATATCATGATACCAGAGTGATTTCTTTTAATTTCTTGCCAAATTGCTTAATTTCATTCTGTTAGTAATCATGTCAAGGTAATTTAAATGGATTTAATTCATGATTTTTTTGAAATATTTGTCAATAATGAACTTTGGTTATAACGAACTGGTTTTCAGGTCTCTTGAAAATTTGTTATATCCGGATTTCCTGTTCGAGCCTTTTATACACCTTGCCGACTTTCGATTCGATAATTTTATTTTATTTTCTTTTTTAAAAATTAATAACATTTCATACATTACCTAAACGATTTAGGTATTCTGTACATTGCCTAGGTATTACATAGAACATCGGATTATACAGATTTTTGGTAACATATAGATATAAAAAAGAAAAATTGTAATAGAAATATTGTTTTCATTACAATGTTAGTATGTAACTTTTTTTCAGTAAATCCGCATCCGCTAAACCCAAACCTGTAACATCAGCTTTAGTACTAACACTAGACCTAGAATTAGAGACATTATGGTTTAGTGGCGAAACCATTATGTTTCCAGTTCTTAGTCTGGTGTTAGTTCTGAAGTTAGGTTGGGTTGGATTAAGTCTTAAGACTGGGCAATAGGGGTGTGATAGTCCTGGAAGTCCTTTAATGCCAAATCAACGCGCTCAAAGAGGTTCAAATCACACCGATAGAATGGGGAAAATCCTGGAAGATTTCTTGATTGCAGACGACTAGGTCATTGTAAAGGAGGGAAGTACAGCTGGGTGATTCAGTGATAGATATTACAGCGGTATTTGAGAAGATTAGCCAAAAGATAATAGAATGGAGATTGGAAAAAGCACAGGAATATCTCAGTGATCATCAATGTATTATCTTTAAAAAAAAATTAGAAAGTAAAAATCGTGATTCTATATACGCAGAAAGTGCTGAATTATAAAAGTACAGGAATATGCTAAAGATGTATAAACCCAGTAGCTATCAACTGGATCTATACACACTCTAAGCGGTTCTAAGAGGATATCTCAAAAGTTCCTTCAAAAATCTTAAAATCAATTGTTTTAAGTTTTTCAACATTGATTAAGTACCTCAGAAGTGCATTTAGTGCATTAGAACCATTTTGATCGAGACTAATCAATATATTTCAGACCTTAAAATTGTTGTATTTTCAGGAAAACATCCTATTTAGTATTTGTTAATTGATTTACATTAAGCAACCTGAAGATGTATAGAATCAATTGCTATAATTTTGACACATACTGAGATATCTTTTTTAGCTTTTGACATGTTAGAAGCTCTTTCAAAAATCTCAATATTACGAATATTGGAAAAAGATTGGAAAAAGCACAGGAATATCTCAGTGATCATCGATGTATTATCTTTAAAGAAAAATTAGAAAGTAAAAATCGTGATTCTATATACGCAGAAAGTGCTGAATTATAAAAGTACAGGAATATGCTAACCAGCGTAAACAGGAAGTTAGCTACGGGTACAACATCGGCCTACCGAACAGCACCAACAGAAGAGGTGGAAGTTATCGCAGAATTGCCACCCACTGATCGGCAAATAAATGAGACAGACGAGATATACAGAAACGGCAGGCACAGTAAACAGGTAAACAGAGAAAGGCTAATGCACTGTTGCCAGGAAAAATGGAACCACAGAATGAGTTAGACTAGAAAGTTAATTCCTAATATCACAAAATGATTAAGATTGAAGTGGGGGGGGGGTCCAACCACTTCCAAATGCAAATTATGACTGGATACGGGATCTTCAGAATGTATCTGGACAAAATTAGAAAAGCAAAAAGTGAGGTTTGCTGGTTCTGCACAGAGAGAAATAGCGTCGAACACAGAATCCTCGAGTGCAGAAATTTCAATGATCGAAGAACAAGATGCGAGGAAAGATGCAGTATGGGGCTGACTAAGGAGAATATCATGGAACAAATGCTGAAGACTGAAAAAAAAAATGGATAGTCATCGCAGCAATAATAAGAGAGGCGATGCAGGTAAAGGAGCCGTACGAAAGGAAACTAGAGCAAGAAATGTCCTGTATGTTCTGCGATAGTTTTATTTCTAAAAGTAAATGAATGTTTTTGCCTTGTCCTGGACCTTGAGCGTTCCGGTGGATTGATGCAGCAGCTAAATACCAGTGCTGAAGAGTGAAGAAGGGGGCCACTCAGGTTCAGAAAGCCTGGGTATATAAAAAGGTGAATGTTTTTGAAAGAGTTTAGAGGATAGTTTTCTGTTTTTATCCCCACGAATGCCTTGGGCAACAGGAAAGCGTCCCAGGTTACCCAAACCTGGGTACTTAAAAAGGTAAATAGTTGTCAAAAAGTTTAGAGGATTGTATTTTTGTTTTTATCCGCACGAATACCAAAGGGCAATCGGGCAAAGGGAGAGCAGTCGAGATCAGGAAGGATGAGTGTTTTTGTACTCTGAGGAAATGTCTATCGGCGGTTCCAAAGAAGACGGGGGCAGGGGTTTTTAGTATGTTGTGGTCTATTAACCCTCACCCCACACTATCCAGCCATTTAAGAAGTCCGGGCCGGATGTCTTCTTGCAAATTTTTTCCAACCCCGTTAAAAAGAAGAAACGATTCGAAACGAAATAGGAATGTTTACGAAATGAACATAAACACGTGGGTTGATGATTATTGATTTACACCAAAATATTTCAATGATTTGATGGGTTGTTGATAGAACATAATTGATCTTCCAAACATCAAAGTCTTTAACTAATGAAGTTAACTAATTATTCCTATTTTATCCTATTTTAATGGGTAAATTAGACAATTTCTAAATTGAAAATTTTTCAAGTTTAATGTATAATGTGTAACCATAGAAACCATCAAATTAAGTTATTGTATACAGTAGAATTCCATTAAATTTGGAACTAGATATATTTGGATTGAACCATCCTAAGAGACGTGCGGCTAATCCCAAATTTAGTTTGTTTATTATTATTACTTCTACTTTTAATTCTTATTTAGCTGTCAATTGTTGTAAATTCTTCTGGAACTAGAAGCATAACTAAGACTAGACCCAGAACCTAGCTTTAGTACTAACACAAGACCTAGAACTAGAAACATTATGGTTTCGTCGTCTTCAGAGACGTACGTCTAAACCACAATGTTTTTAGTTCAAAGTTTAGTGTTAGTTCTGAAGTTGGGTTGGGTTGGGTTCCGTCTTAAGACAGGTACGGTTAAACCCAAATGTTTTTTCGCTCCAAGTCTAGCGTTAGCTCTAGCGTTAATCTTGGCTCTATTTTCAGTTGTTACACAGTCTTAAATTGTTATATACTTGTATCCAACTAAAACTAGAACTAACACTAGAATTAGAACTAGAAAAATTCAGATTTAGCCGTTTGTTGCAGACGCAACTAGATCGTCTTCAGACGCACAGCTAAACTGAAACCTTCTGGTTCTAGGTCTAATGTTAGTTCTAGGTTTAATTCTTATTTAGCTCTAGATTATTGTACATTCTTCTGGAAGTAAAAGTATAACTAATACTAGAATACAATACAATACATCTACAATCTGGCTTTAGTATTAACACTATACTTAGAACTAGAAACATTATGGTTTAGCCATACGTCTCTTAACACGGCTAAACCTTAATGTTTCTAGTTCTAAGCCTAATGTTATTTCTGAATCTAGGTTGGAATCGATTGGGTTGAGTCCCGTCTTAATAGAGGTATGGCTAAACCCAAATGTTTTTTTTATGCTAGGTCTACTGCTAACTCTAGCGTTAGTGTCGACTCTATTTTCAGTTGCTATTCAGTCTCAAAATGTTGCATACTTGTTTCGAACAAAAATTAGCACTATCACTAGATTTTCTTATTTTACACTTCTTATTTTTAGACTTCTTTTTACTTTTATTGTAGTTTGATTAATTATTTGATTTAAATTAATAACAAATTGTTTGATTTTTACGCATCAAAGTTGAACCAAAACAGGAATGTTTATGAAATGAACATAAACACGTGGGTTGATGATTGTTGATTTACAGCAAAACATTTTAATGATTTGATGGGTTGTTGAAAGAACATAATTGATCTTCCAAACATGATAGTAGATAAATTTTCTCGTAAACTCGATAATAAACGTTGAATTGACCAGATGCTGATATCAAAAAGTGGAATCTACATTTTGTTTACAGTGTTAATATTTGCCAACAAGCGTAAACACGTGGATGATTGTTTACGTTCAAGTTTTCAACAACTTTGTCTTCATCGTCTATTCTTAACATAAAAGGATGAATAATTAATTATTAATGCAAATTAATCATAGATTAAAACCGATTTTTTGACGTTGCGGTTAACAGTGAAAGGAAGATTGTAATGAAAGTGCTTTGAATGCAAATGTTTTATGTTTTGACCTAGTTTGGATTTGCAATTCTAAATGAAGATCCATAAAATTACCAACCGTAAAGATTTCGTTAACTCTTTATTACTTGTTAATTTTTGTCTAAAGTTGTAAAGAGAAATCGTTTTTTTTTTGATACTTACGTCCATTTAATGAGTTGATATCATTGCAAGATCTTTGATCTTCGGATACTCCTTATCACTTAATGTTTTCACTATTGTTTAAAAGATTATCAATAATGTTAAAATTGAAGAAAAAGAATTAATTTAAATTAAATCTGTTTTCATCCATACAAAATTTAAAACGAGGACACCTATTACTATTCTAAAGAATGTCTTCACAATCATTAACATAACCGATATGTATAATCTCACGAGCAACACGTCAATTATTGTTTCTTTTCAGAAAAGCTGTCGACATCACTTGTACAAACTCTTTAAAGGGACGACCGGCACGTGGAAGTTTATTGTTTGTTACAATAGGGGAGTAGTGATATAAGTAGGTTATTGTTCAGGTAACAAAAATAAAAGCGGAGAAAAGAATCCTCCGTGGTTTCGATTTTAGGGGAAAACTGTCGCCGTCAAGGATGGACTCTCCGCGGGAATTTGATTGCAACTGGCGTGAATTGACCACCGTCAGGTTGGAAGAGGAAAGAGAGGCATACAGAGTGAGGTGGTGGAGGAAAGAGAGAGGAGGGAATCCTGCGACGTGTGCGCGGTGAGGTTTAACGGCGACACGCAGAGAAAGAGAGAGGCGGCTACATGCACGCAAACTCTCGGTGACGCTCTGCCTGCTGCCGCCACCGGTAGAAATTCCCTTTCGAGGCCGGGATCGGTCAGATCCAGGTTGCTGGGTCGAACATGTAAACTTCCCAGTCGATTTTGCTACCATTCCTCAACTCCCTATGTTCTACTTTTAACGCAATTTACTTTACATTGACAATATTTTTTTTAGAAATAAATAAGAAACTATGAGAGGCAAAGGTTTCTTTGAGATTATTCTAAGAATTCGATAGGACACGCCCGTCTTAGGAAAGTTGATTGCCGAAGCAAGTTGTAATATGCTTAGATTTGAAAGATAATTTTTTTTGTTTAATGGAAATTTATAAACCCAATTGTATATCTTATCATTATTGAGTTTGAATTGTTAAATCCATTAAACCATTAATAGTCATCGAATAATAACTTATATCACTTTGATATCTTTGAATTCAACATGAAACGTTTCCACATCACAACCCTCCTTTCGTGTGGATGAAATATGTGTCTATCGTGAATCGGGTTAATTTTTATTGTATCAATCTTCACGTTGGCAGCACCTGTTGCTTTTTTAACGTCCCATTCGCCTTTCTACTTTTAAGGTTTCAAATATAATTTTATAACCTAACATACCGATCTTTATAAGTCATCACGGTGGACTAACACTTAACCTAAAAAGGCAGGTGCTGCACCTTCCATCTGATCAATTTTTAAATAACATAACGTTGCGACACAAAGATTATCTCAAATGATTAGTTGTCAGTTTTGCAGTTTTAAACGTTTCGAAGCAATTAAGTTCTGAATCTATCTAAAAGTGTAAATATGACTATCATGTTTATTTCTTTAATTGACTTCGAACTAGAGATGTGTATATTACGTGAGTCCCGGAGGGTCACGATGGATCATGCGTGACCCACCGTGAGCAGGTATCAATTGTTGTGTTACTTACGTGAACGTTCATGATCGTGAGCATCTTTGGTTTCGACGGGACCCGGCGTGACCCGATTAGAACAATTTTTGAATATTTCCTTAATAATAACATTGAAATTGTTGAGGTCCGCATTAACGAAAAATACAATATTTACAACATTTGATCACCTGATCGAGCGTGAGTCATGTGAATCGACGTGAAGTCACGTGATGCATGTTTGATGTTCACTTGAGTGGCGTGCATGACACGCGTGGGTCTAAATCGTGAACGGGAATGAGGGGGCATAAAAAGTTACTGACGCGCACATCTCTACGTGAAACATAGTTTCTTGGAGTACTTGCTTTACCGCTTGACAGAAATTGTTATGATAGGTATCCTAAAGAAGTTTCACTACTTACTTATGCAGTCTTAGGGGATTATCAGTTTATTTCTGCTGCTTCTATGAACTACTAATTTTCATTGGAATTAGTTACTCGCATTGCAGATTAAAATAGTCTTAGTTCTGGCTCGAATTGTTAATTAAAAATTTGCCATACGACTAAAACTAAACCCAAAAAAGACAGGCTGCACCTTCTACCTGAATAATAAAATAGCCCTAAATAGAGTCAATATATGTTGTTAATATATCCCGACTTTGTATCAAATTGACATAATTTTCAGAAATAATTGATGATATTTTTGTTATTTACGATCGAATTGGTTAAATATTTTGGCTCAGTGAAAGAACTTTTGTTTATTTTATGTTTCCATTTTTATTTTTGCCATAATTCTTATCTAAACGGTGGAAAAAGAAAAATCGTTAATTCATACATTATATGTCAAGGCAAAATAGTAAATTTCTTCACATCACCTGATAATCGTCGGTACGATTTGTAAAAATCGAAACGAAATACAGTCTAAATCTTAGTCACTATGAAAAGATTTACAAGAACATCATCTAGTTTTTAATTGCCAGTTTTTGAACTTCTGACGTGAAGATACCTTTCGACACCAATAATTAGTATTTAGGAAGCAAAATAAAATTTCATATCCACTTCTGCCACCAGTGTTTAGTCTTTAACTAACAGTTTTTAACTACTTACATCAAGATTTTGCATTATGTCCAATAGTATTTAATATTTTAAGGCAAACTCAAAGGATTTATAAACAGAATCTTGTTTCTTTGCGATGAAAATGTTTTCTGTTATCATTTCTACAAGTGGTAACAAATCTTTTGACAGCATTTCAACTCTTCCAGCGGCATACCAAGTGTTCCAGAAGCATTTCAAGTTTTATCAAATCTTCAGAAAGTATATCAAGTTTTCTAGAAGTAGTACCAAGTCTTCTGAAAACATTTCAAAGCTTTTGGAAGTAAAATCAAGTCTTACAGAGGCAATATCCAATCTTCATTTTAAGTCTTGGAACAGTGTCAAATGTCCTAGAAGCAGTATCATGTCTTCGGGCAGTTGTTCGAGTGTTCTGTAGGCATTTCAATCAGTATCAAGTCCTCCAGAGGCAGTATCGGGTCTTCTGAAAGCATTTCAAGTCTTCTAGAATCATTTCAAGTCTTCCGAATAGACTTCAAGGCTTTTGGAAGCAGTTACAGGTAATCTAGAAGCAGTATCAAGTTTTCTGGAAGTAACCATTGTAAGTCTTTTGAAAACATTTTAAGGCTTCTGGAAATAATATCAAGTCTTCTAGAAGCAAGTAAAACTTTCTGGAAGCATTTAAAGTCCTTTGGAAACAGTATTAAGTCTTCCAGTGGCAGTATCGAGTCATCTAGAAGCTGGTCAAGTCTTCTGGAAAATTTCAAGTCTTCTCGAAACAATATCAAGTTTCTTAGAAGTATTTCAAGCCTACTGGAAGCAGTGTCACGTTTTCTAGAAACAGCGCCAAGTTTTCCAGGGCCAGCATCATGTCTTCACTAGCAGTTCGAGCCTTCTGGAAGCAGTTCAAGTAATCTTGAAGTGGTTCAAGCTTTTTGAAAGGGCTTGAAGTTTTTTAGAAGCAGTATTAAGTCTTTCAGTGGCGATATCAAATCATTAGGAAGCATATCAAATCTTCTAAACGCATTGTCAAATCTTCTAGAAGCGTTATCAAGTCTTTTGGAAGCATTTCAGGTCTTCTGGAAGCAGTATCAACCTACGAATTCGGTGATTATGCGAATGAATGCTAGGCAAAAAAAATTTGAAGAAGCCAAACATTATAAAATTTTACAACAAAACACAACGTCAGCGTTGTGGTTAGACCAGATGGTTGGTGAGTATCGATGCAAACGGGGAGTAAATAGGCCAGAAGAATACCAATTAGAACAGGAAAGAGTTTTCACAGAAGTCTATATTTGATAGAAGTGAAAGCAACAATAGACAAATAATTATTGCCTACCATTGTGTCAATTTGATACATGAAGTCCGGATTTGGTTCAAGAAACGAAGTCCGGATGAGAGTTAATAAAGTACCACTGCGACACTTTAAACGTTTCGAAGTAATCAATTAACTTCTAAGTTGGTCTAAAAGCGTAAATATGACTTCTAAACTTAACTGCTTTAATTTTGACTTGAAACTTAATTTCTTGGACCACTTGCTTTACCGCTTGACAGGAATTGTTATGATACGTGTCCTGACGAAGTTAAGGTGACCAGATTTCGAAATTCAAAATCCCCATATTCATGAGCCAAGCATCAAATGAAATGGATCATGACTTCTATGTTTAATGCTACAAATAATTTTTTTGCGACGCCATCTTGAATTTCAAACGACAGTTGTGAACTGTTGTTTTTTGATGACAGAGTTATAGCTTAGAGCGTTCTTATATGATACCTCGCTATACAGAGTGTTTGTCTTTTCTCTACTAAAATTACATTCAAAATGTATGTAGTGCACATCACTGTGTTTATTTGATCGTAAATCATAGTATTCTACAAACTATTTCATTTAATGCCTGGCTCAATAAAATCGGAATGTAATTGGCAGTTCTAGCATGGACGCTCTTACATAAGAGCGTCTCTCTATAATCTCATATAATCTATAATGTCTATAATCTCTCATATAATCTCTCTATATAAGCTAAAATTTTATTAAAAAAAGATGCACCCTATATTAACAGATTCAGAAAAATAATCTCTATCCAATGACGTGAAGAAAAATGTATCGAGAATTATATTGAGACGTTTGTCACGTTTGTCACATTCGCTTGAAATTCGTGGTGGAAAAGGGAAAAAGTTTATTTGTAAATTTGTTTGTTAATTTATCGTAACATGTAAACAGGAACAGTTACAGCTTCCGTAAAGTAACGGATATAATCATCATAAGGGTCACTTTTACCACCTCTTGATAAATTTATCTAACAGTTAAAAACCGGCTCATAACCAATGGAAGCGCTTAAAATCGATATAATCACAGCTAGTTAGTTTAACTGGAGGTTGGTAAAAGCGGGCCTAAGCGGTTTATTGAAAAATCAAGGTGTGAATCAAGGCCTGAAAGGTGTCTAAAAATATACATATTTTACAACCTTTTGGAGAGTAGGTATCAAAAATTTGCACTATTTTTAACCGAGTTCGCAAGCAAGCAATCCCCATTTTTATTATGGAATATGAAAGAGGATTTTTTTCGGAATTTAGCACAGTCAATATTAATCTTGGTTAATTAAGAAAATCTCAATTATGTTTTTAAATTTGACATTCATTTGAGATAGAAAAGTAGCAGTAGCCGTACTTAAGCATGTTAACCAATTGTAATTTTTGACATCTAAAACAGTTGACTGACATGCTTACGCATACATTTCTAAATTTTCTATTCACTTAGGATGGAAAAGTAGCAGTAGTCGTGCTCAGCCATCTCAATTAAATGTTTTAGCTATTTTATTAAGACAATGATTAATTTTTCAACAGTTAGTTACATCTAAAACAGTTAGTTGACATGGTTACACATGAATTTCTAAATTTTCCATTCATTTGAGATATAAAAGCGGCAGTAACCGTGCTTAACCATGTAAACCAACTTTTTTAGATGTTTTATTAAGACATATGATTGTTGATATCTAAAACAGTTGGTTACAATGATTACGCATGGGTAGTACTATTTTTAAATAAAAAAACAAAATTTGTATCTTCAAAAATGATTTTCTCACAATTTTCCTTATGTAACGCATATCGATATTTACATGGTTGATCGCAGAAAAAATATCTTTTTAGATTATGTAAACAAATGTGTATGTTGCCATTTAAAAAAATATCGATGACGTCACAACTCATAAAAAAGGACTATCGGGTGATGAAAACCCCTTTCGTCGTTTTTGCAAAAAAAATGTGTTATCAATTTATCGAATATGTTCCATAATTTTGCAGCGCACTGTAGGAAGTTTAATATTTGTACGTTCACCATAGCTTATTGAAAATTTTGAAAAATATGTACTGCACCTTACATGGGAGTCTTTTTTTAAACTCATTACTAAAAGAATATGTAGAAAAATAAATTAATTAAATTAAGATGCCGTAAAACATACCCTTACCTTAGCACTATGTAATTCACCGTTAATTAAAATATTATAATATATCGTTGTTTGATAATATACATATAAAATTAAATATAAATTCAAATCTGCGACACAAAATCAAATTCTGAAAACAGCTGCTCCAACAGTGAGTTGTAACCGAAAATTCTGCGTATTGAACACTAAATTCGGAATTCCCTATTTATGTGCCTACCGGTATTTATGTGCGTCTCCTTATCTAAGTTTGTATTCTCAATTTATAATCTATACCAGTTAAATAAATATATGAAAATTTAAAAAAGTGATATTCGATTCATTTGAAGAAAAACTAAATTTTAATTTTAAAATCGCTTAAACCCACGTAACGTATCTACTTTAAAATCTAAGTTTAATAGGATCCGCTGTGTTTTTCTCACGACTCTAGTATACAGAAGACAAAAGTACACCTTCTATTTATCAGATGATAACACAAATTTAAAATCGACAAACACTTCGACTATCGTCGCTTTTCCTTCTTACGTTTTATGCATTTTAAGTTTTACGTTTTTATATTATTGCTTTTCGGGCAATTCGGGACAAATGCTTTAAATTTGGGACCAAAAAACGAGTTGTAAAAGTTAGGCAGACGCAAAAAATTCGGAATTGTCCCAGGATATTTGGGACGAATGGTCACCTTAAAGGAAGTGTTACTACTTATTTCTGCAGTCGTAGGTCCTTAGCAGTTCTGTTCAGCTGCTGGTTCAAGTTCTGGCTCGATTTGTGAATTAAAATTCTTAAGGGAGACATTTAGAGTAAGGCTTAATGTAAAATAAATAGGTGCTATATCTTCCACCTGAATAATAGAATAGATTCAAAATCAATTATAACAACATAACGCCGCAACACTAAATCTTTTTTCTAGTACTTAGGCATAATACTTTAGAAGAGACCTAAACGTCGCAAAGCAATCAATTATATTCTAAATCTATTTAAATGTTTAAACATCACTTCCTCACTTAATTCGTTTAATTGTTTTGATTTTCGTGAGACTGCAGAGTATATTTTGAGGTAAGATGTTAAGGAAGAGGCGGTAAGGGTGGAGGAGACTGGGATTGTGCTAGACCGATCTCAAAGAGAGATAGTTAATATATGGACAGAGAGATAGTGAAGGATATTATAGGAGAGTTATTCACTAACTGGAATCGAAAACAGAATGGTGATATGATGGGAAATGTGAGGAAAAGTAAGAGGTAGGGATGTACAAATGCAGGAAAGAAGGTCACAGATACAAGAGACATATAATGTGGCGTATGGTGAGATAGTGACAGAGGAATACCTAAGGAAGTTGATAGTAGGCGATGAGAAGGCGAAGAGAATGATCGTCAGATTCTATTTTGGAAACGAGAAGAAAGGAAACATACTGGGCGGACGATGTGGAGATATGTTGAAAGCTGTATGGAGAGTGTTGGGATACTTTGGACTGAGAGGCTGTAGTGAGCTGATGATGGAGGCGATGGACGGAAGGGATATTTTGGGAGACGGGTGGAGAGCAACAGATGGATGAAGATGAAGGTGATTGTGGCGAAGAGTAAAGGCTTTGGAAATGGTGCAAAAGTGTAAAAGTGCAGATTGGATCATTATTGACTATGCTACACTATTATATAAAAATACGTTTAGTATACAGTAAAAACGCTATATATAGAAATTTCAAATATCGCTTAGAAGGTCGCTTTTACGTGAAGAAAACATATATTTGGGATGTTTTGCATATTTTGAGATAATTTCGCATTTTGGTGAACAAAATGCCATCTACCATTTAGGATTGGATGATCTATTACCGTACTTGAAGAAAATTTTCCAGGTCCACTTCACACCTAAACAGGGTAAGCTAGGTAACTTCCTTCTGAAGTCCTTTATATCAATTAGCTTCTCTTCCTTTCTTTTGAAATCTCTAGACAGGCTTTGCGACCGTTACATTAAAGACCATTGGACCAGTGGACTTTAATCAACATGCTTATACCCTGGGAGAGTCTACGCAGACTGCTCTTCACTCAGTGACCAGCTTTGTCGGTGATGCAGTGGACCACAAGGAGTCCGCCCTGGGTGTCTTCATTGACGTGACAAGCGCTTTCGACAAAAAGGGGTGCAGGAAGCACTCAATATAATTGAGAAGTGGCGTAATAAACAAACCCTTTCCGTCAATCCCGAGAAGCCTGAGATGGTTATTTTTACATGCATGTGTAACATCATAAACTGCCAAAGCCCACTAATACTCTACTTAAACTGTCCACATAAGTTAAGTGTTTGGACTTAATAATAGACATCCAAATTGATAATAGATAATAGAGCCAAAAAAGCTTATGTCGCCCTGGGCTATGGGAAGGATGTGGGGATCTGCCTCCTAAAATAACCCTATCGATTTGTGTGGCCGTAATTCGACCTATGGCAATTTACGGTGCGGTGTTATGGTGGAAGAGAGTTTCTAAGCCCACCGCTACTACAGCATTTAATAGAATTGCGAGTCTCCTAAGGAGGTGCGTTTACAATCTACTCCCACAGCAGCAAGGGAAGTCATAGTAAACGTACACCACTACGTTTACATATTCAGAAGGTAGCGTTGGTAACCATGAAAAGACTACAACCTGTAGCTACCATGAAGGTTAGGGTCGTTGTTGGCAGTTTGGACACTCTGGAGGGGTGTAGTATTAGACTCACCCTTACTCAAGTGTAAGGCAAACTACGTGTCGATCAAATTCATTTTCTCAATGAAGTATCTCACCTACACAAGCCCCATAGCAGTAGATACACATAAAGCTTTGACAATAATGGTTCAAATAGACGAAATGAAGCGGGCGCGGCGGCCTTTTCCATAATCAGCGGATTTGCCTCTCGAAACCCGTTATGCAGGAAAAGGAGCCACCGTCATGCAAGCGAAATTGAATGCTATTAAACTTGTTGCTGACTGCATTGTTAACTCCAATAAGCGGTACAAAGTGCTGTACTATTTTTACAGACCGTAAACAGTCTATTTTAGCATTAGACAGCGTCAAAATAACATCTGCTATAATTATGGATTGTCACCTAGCACCAAAAAATGCCATTAAACAAAATCGAGTGACTTAAAACTTCTTAACGGGTGGAATAGAACCCCAGGCTGCCACTTTGTCAAGGAAGTATTAAAATATTTTTCAAAGAAAACAGCTGAATATTTGATAGGGCTCGGGAAAAACGCCCTGGGGTTTACTACAAGTCTTCTCATTGGACACTGTAAGGTAAATAAACATCATCATAAATTGAAGCTTGTTGACTTCTCAATCTGTAGAGGCCTGTTGGACGACGAAACTGTCAAAGACATCTAGTCTGACTGCCCCTCATTAACCAACCTCAGATTGACGACTTTCGGGGAGGTTTGGCATCCCAGAAATGACATCAGGAACACACCTCTGGGCTATGTCATGGTTGTTGGAGAATTTTGAGGCTCGTTGATATGACCGGAGGTTGCTTTGGGAGTTGGCACAAGGGATCCAATGGGGTCTATCATTAGCCTTCCAAAAAAAATTCTACATACAACATGCCATTTATCATCAAATAGTGTTATTTGGAGGTCCTGTAACTTTGACACTAAAGAAAATAGAAATTTCAAATATGGCTTAGAAGGTCGCTTTTGCGCTAAAAAACACATATTTGGGACGTTTGTTTATTTTTCGAGTTAATGGCTGATTACTTCTGTGGACCCAAGAACTTCCTTGTGTTTTTCGACTACTAGTATGGGATAGTAATCCTCTTCAGAACCAGTTATAGGCAATACAAAAAATTTAGTAAGACATGAAAATTTTCTTCATGAGAAATAATTACGTATTCATAGGACCGCTGAAATACTTTAAAGTTTTTAATGTGTGATCTATGTAAATAACCTGGTACATCAAAACTATGATGTGCACAATTGTTTTAGAGCTTGGATATTTGAGGAGATTAATTCTGCGAAATAGATAAAAGCATTTGTTCCGTTTTAGTAGTGATATGGAGATCATTCCTCCCCACTTTGTCGAAAAATCATACAGCAATTAATTTGAATTCCAACACTCTCCAATCAATTCCAATTCCTCTCCGGGATCCATTATATCGCTCGAATTGTTAATTAAAAATTTTACGCGACTCAATTTTACAAAGTTCATACAAAGGTTTGTATTATTTTAAGAATACCTTTAAGTAAAAACATGTTAAATTAGCTTTTACAGTGTAATTAAAAAAGTAAGCCTGTACTTGAAGAATTAATGGGCAATTCTTTACGACTTTGTTATTTCAGTTAGGTAACGCAATTTCACAGCACATTCAATGCACTTACCGAGAATGCATATCGAAACAATCTATATGGAATAGCATTAAAAATAATCAAAAAATGATTTGATTTAACGTTATAAATATTTATTTAATAACCTTTACCTCACTTCCTCGCTCCCACACGAATAAAAAACAACATCTTGTATTTCAAGTTTTCGTAGATCAAATGGAGCTAATCCATTTGGCATCACTTTCAGTATGGCCATATTCAAACCGGAGTAGATTGTTTGGAGTTTCATTTTTGCACAAAAAAGAGCTGCTTTGAATTCAACCTCGCATACAGTACTGCCTTATCAATACGACCAGCATTCTTTTTTAATGTACCTTCGCTAACGATAAAAATAAACGATGCCAAACCACTCAACGTTTAAAATGTATTTTCCGCGAGTTTTACATAAACAGAAAAAATATTAAATCGAATTGGAACAACGAAACATTTTGTAAAATATTACAAGGTCGAATGATAAGTGTGTGCTTTTAGAATATGATGTAAGGTAATTTAATTCAAATTTATTGTGATGATGAGAAAATAAATTCAATAGGTGACCTTTAAATGATCTGATTTCCTGTTTTATATACAAGGATATAGAAGAATTTAATCCTACCTGCTATTTGGAGATGCCATCACTATTTAATATGAAGTTATTAATCGAAGAACACAAAATGAAATGATCGTCTTTACGGAACTACCCAATATCGATGCTTATAAATACGTTCTTGTTCATGATAACGAGCCAGATTAACACGAACTCTTGTTTTCGAAGAGGTCATGTATGACACACAACAAGATTAATTAAACAATAAACAGATGAATTCCACACTTTTTTATCTCCAAAAATATATATATGAGTTAAAAATATAAAGGCTATAATATTTTTTAGCAACCAATTCTATTAAACGTAATTCGTAACCTTTTAGTAATACGTTTTCTATTAGCGGGTTAATGGCCTTTATGTGTAGAGAGCACAAACCAACAACCCATGTCATTAGACTCTCTTTTATCACCAAGCAGTGACGTCACCGTGGGTTATTCTTCATCGTCACAAATCATGCAACAGCATCAGGGAAGCGACGACTATAAAATGGAGGGAGAAATGTTAAAAGCCAAGTCGATTCCGGTGACGTAGACCGTTTTATGACTCCACAATTTTATATTGACCGTTAAAAGGTATACGTCACCGTTTCGGTGTCAACACAAGACGAAGTTAAAAGCAAAGAACATTTTTAGAAATACATCAACATGTTTGCGTTGTGAGTTTCTTTGAAAGAGGATGAGTCTATACAAAGTTAAACATATTTATTCTTTGAATTGCGATTCATCAGTGACGAAACAGCAGCGAGACTTCGTGAATTATGCAAAAGATCGTGAATATCTGAGTCACTGGCTAAGGTTCAGTGCTTATGCGTAAACGTATGTCTAAATGGTTTGGTCATAATAAGTGCATTTTGATCGATAACCTCGATTATTTATAGATTAGAAACTATGAGATCATAATTTTCTAATCATTTCAAGTAACTTTTTACGAGTTACTAAGTAGAATTACCTATTCAAAAACTCACCTTGTAATAAAACCATCTTGATAAATATAAGAATACACATATTCCTCTTGAGTAATTTCATACATTTTTCTAATCAAAAAAGAAATAAACACACTCACGATAATACACTATTAAACTAAAACTGAACTTTAATATGTAGCACTTAATCTCGTTAACATCATAAAAGAAATACCTCGTAGCGATAAAATTTTGTGGCGAATGGCGGTGCGAGTTGGTGATTAACTCCGCATATCGAAAATGTACAACAAAATACTGTTAAAAGCGATGCCGTGGAATGTCTGACGATGGACATCGTTCATCGGTGCTAGACTAGTCAATTAACCTGTTGCGGAGCCGTACGCGTGCCATAAATACAAATATAACTCAGTGACTAGGAGTGTGGCGCTATCGAGAGGAACACGAAAGTTGTTTATTTTGGATTTTGTTTGGGAACGATTGCCCTATATTCTCATAATCAGTTTCGCATATCTATATAATCAATTATATTCGAGAAATATCTTATCGAATTAGAAGATAATGTTTTCATTAATGCTTATAAAGTGATTTGGAAATACATCTTTATTAACGTAATAACGCGGATTCGCAATTTGGCGTTTTAATTTTGTTACCTTTCAACATTTCAACATGACTTGATTATTCCCGAATGCATAGGGGAATCCCTAATTGATGATATATTTTAAATTTTGTGTTAGGTTAGGTGCTTATTTTAGTGTTCAGTGTTTTATTCAGTTTGCTTATAATATTTTTTTACACCATAATGTTATAAGCAATTAATCTTACAATAATACTCAAAATGGCAACAAAAAGAAAATTAATTGCTAAACTTTGCACGTCAGTTCTGACTGTAGACAAAAAGATTCAAGTTCTTAATATGCTCCGAGAAGGGAAACGAGCAACCGAAGTAGGTCGGGTCTTTTATGTCAATGAATTTACGATAAGATCTGTAAAGAAACAAGAAGATGTAATTAGAAATAGCATAAAAAGTGGTACCTACATCATTAAAGATAACGTCATAAGTTGGTGATGTAAATAGGTATAGAAAAAATGGAGAAGTCTTATTTTTGGATTGAAGACCAACGTCGTAAAAATATATAATTTTACTATATTAGATGGATGGATAAGCTCTAGTAACTTTATCAGCATTTCTAGAGTGATATGGATTGTGCTGAAGATGACTATAAATTTAAAGCAAGCAAGGGATGATTTTCGAAATTCGAAAGCTTCAAAACTCGCTTTATATCCACAACATTAAAATATGTGCAGAATTAGCTGATCACCAGCAATCTACAAAATTTACTGGTGAAATAATAAAATTAACTGCCACAGATTATTATTGATACAGATTTGTTAGTTTATATATGTAGATTAATCAGTATTATCTTACTTAATAGATAGAGAGGTCAAGTTTGTGAATTGATCTGTCAACAATACTACATATGACTGACAGCTTTCTAGTAAACTTTAATTTTTATTTTCTTGTAATGGGGTAAGTTCATACACAAGTGTATTTATCTATTTTGGTTTATAATGTTGGAGCGGTACGATAAATATGTTTTACTGAATGATTATGGTCAGAAATTACAAAAAACAAATGTTAGCAGACCTTCAGCTTAAACAAAACAGCAGTGTAATACTAAAACTATTACTAAGACAAAAGCTAGAAGTTTTCGGGTTCTACCGCGTGCTGTTTGAAAAAATATTAGACATTTCGGATGTCATGTTGCAACCTTCTTCAGAAATTGGATAAAATGGAACCAATACTGTTGCCAACTGGACCAAACAGCTGTTGGAGCAAATTATATGATGCAACGAGACCGAATTTGATGTTTTCACATGATGACATGTTATGCATACGTCAAGATTCAGGCACCGGCTTTAATCGCAAGTCCTAAATAACCACTACAAACCATAAATAACTATTTTAGTGTAAGATGGTTCAATATTGTCAAGACTGATCAACATGCTTTCAGATACTTTTACCTGCAGGTGACCTCGACAATTTGGCGTTTAATCGTATTTTATATATTTTGGAAGAGACACAATTTGTCATAAGAAGGTATTTATCCTCAAACCGCCCACAAATGGACCACAAATTGTGAAAATTAAAAAAAAAGTATTATAAAAAGCCATACAAGTAAATTTACTCAAATATTATGTTTTTATTATAAAGACATAGCTGAACCAATAAATTTTGATGAATCGAGATAACGGTTAATACCATTGCAGGAAATCAAGCGAAAATACCTCATACTTGTAATGCTTCTAGACAGGTATACATCAGAGTTGCCACAGTTAATACAATTGTACTAGATCCTCTACTTATTGTTAGTATTTGATGCTATTTAGTGCTTTAGTACGCACTGATTTGTATCTAGTATTTTTTCAAAATTAACGGGAAAAACCAATTACTTCGATTTTAATAACAAAAAATTACAAATATGTACTAATAAGTGAAATCATACCTCACCTGGTGAGAATTTTCCAAGTCTGCCTGGCGCTACACTATATACCCAATCAGTGGCGTGAGGTTACTGTGAACTTCATACCAAAACCGGGTAAGTTAGATTATTTCACACCGAAATCGTTTAGACCTATCAGCCTCTCCTCCTTTTTTTTGAAAACCGTGGAGAGACTGTGTAATCCCTATATTAGAGATTTCTGACTTCCACATGCACCAGTAAATTCTAATCAACATGCTTACACCCAGGGCAAGTCCACACTAACGGCTCTTCACTCGGTGACCAGCTTTGTTGGTGGGGCGCTGGACTGAAAGGAGTCCGTCCTTGGTGTCTTTATAGATATAGAGGGAGCTTTTAATAAAACAACTTTTTCTGGTATTAACGATGCCTTGCTTGAGCATGAAGTTCCATCGACTCTTTGTGGTTGGATTGAGAACGCTCTCAAACATAGGATAGTTAAGATTAGGGCTGGCGATGTCAGTCTTCTTGGAGGAGTTACTCGAGGCTGTCCACAAGGGGGTGTACTTTCCCCATTGTTGTGGAATCTCACCCTGGACAGCCTCTTAAAATGCCTGGCTAAAGCAAACTTCACAACAGTTGGTTATGCAGATGATTTAACCATCCTTGTCAAAGGTAAGCACATAAATGTACTTTTTGATAGGATGCAAGTGGCTCTCAAGTTGATTGAGACTTGGTGTGACCGACAAGGGCTCTCTGTGAATCCTCGGAAGACAGAGTTGATTATTTTCACACGATTGAGAAAGCTTGGCAAGCCCAATTTGCCATCTCTTGCTAATACTTCATTAGTTTTGTCAAAAGATGTCAAATATCTGGGCATTATACTTGACAACAAGATAACATGGAAACATACAGTAAAGAAAGCGTATGTTGCATTCAGCCAGTACCACAGGATTATAGGTAAAATATGGTGGCTGTCACCTAAAACTGCCTTCAGGATCTACACAGTTGTAATTCGACCTATGCTTACATATGGTGCAGTAGTCTGGTGGTCAAAAACCTTAAAATTTATTTCCACTGCTCCACTAAATAAAATACAGAGACTTGCGTGTTTGTATGTTACAGGTGCGCTGCCCCACCGCAGCCATGGAAAACATGTAGGTTCAACATGTTCAACGCCACTTTATTTGTTTATTCAAGAAGTGGCACTGGTGACCACGTTTCGACTGCGTACAGCAGGAATCTTTATGGGTAAGAGAAACAGTAAAAATGCCGTATTCTGGAATGAAATGGTCGGTTACTTGCCAATTCTGGAACGTAAGATGGACTTCATACCCCTACAACACATTTTTACTAAGAGTTATCTCACCTACCCAAGTTCCATAGAAGTAGAAGTAAATAAAAGTAACAAAGTCTACACTGATGGTTCGGTTAGGCGGGAAGGAGCTGGAGCTGGAGTTTTCTCGTACAATTTCCAACTCCACATATCTACTCCATTAGGTAAAGGTACCACCGTTATACAGGCAGAATTAATCGCCATAATATAATCATAATAATAATCGCGATACTTTGGAGAGAAATGGCCGAGCAGAGATGGCATCAGGAACATACCTCTGAGCTGCATCCTAACCTTCGGAAATTCCTTAGGCTGGTTGATGTAGCCGGAGATAATGTAGGAGGATGTACAAGAGCCCCGTTGTGGCCTAGGAGCTGTATGCTTTACCGCACTCTTCTCTTTCCTATATACATACAAGTGGAATCATGCTGATTGTGTTGATTGATGATGAAAGCTGATGCAATTTTGGTTGATCGCGGCGATTTGAGGCGAAATCATTCCTCGTATATCTAGTAAATATACAGGGTGATTTATTGGCTCACCATCAAACTTTGACATATGTTAGCTAATCCTGTTACCAAAAAAAATGTAATGAACAGATACTATTTCAATTATTTACGAAATTATAGCACTAAAGATTAAAACTTTAATTTTTATGCCATAAAATCATAATTTACAGGTACATTCTTTAAAAAACACATAAATATTTCAAATATTGTTCAAAATAACGTCCTCCTGCCGTTCTTCGGCCGAGTTCTACAGGTGAATTATAATATCTGGTTGATTTCTAAATTTCAGTAGCTGCCATTTGTATTTTGTTTAATAACTGTTCTCGTGTTTTCACTTCTTACTGTTAATAACTGTTCTTAATTCTCACTTGATACACAATTTGTTTTATATGACCACATAAGTAGAAATCCTATGGATTAAAGTCGAGGGATCTAGGTGGCCACGCAAATGGTCTATTATTACCAATCCATTTGTTTGGCAAATATTGGTTTAACCACTCAATAATTATTCTTCTGCGATGAAGTGGCACGTTCTGATTTATTTTGAATTACATTAATAGGTATAATTTTCAAGTAAATAAAGAAGAGTGTTGTTCAAAAAATCTGTAATTTACAGCATTTAAACGTCCATCAAGTATATGTAAACATAGTAACTTGTTAAATATACAGAGAACATTTTAAATGATGTCATTATTTTTGGCATGCTGTTGCAATAACCATTCACAAAATACTAACCGTTGCAGGTTATTTCCTTGCTGTACAGATTAAACATTCTGTTTACGATATGGATGAATGATTACGCGGTTTACTATGCGTCATGCAAAATTTTGACATACATGTATGTTGTGTGCTATTCTTCGAGTGGTGATTAAAGGATTATCAATGACAGCATTAATTACAGCTTCCTCGTATATTAACTACATGCGGTCGAATAGTTTTTCCTGGAGTTGGATTAGTTATATGTATATCGATGTCAATTGAAAGAATCGCTAAAAACTGAGTAATATGGCAAATGACGCTGTGGAAATCTTTCTTAATATGCCCGTACTGATTGTCAAGCATTTCCATTGCAAAAAGACATACACGAAACAGTATACTCTTCAGTGCTATAAGTGTACATTTGAGTTTCTTCTATGTAATAATTAAAAATTACAATAAACTGACATTTACAATGACAACTTTGATTTTGTTGAATGAGTACGTGAGCGTGAATAAATCATCCTGTATAAAGTCCATAAGACGATTGTATACTCACTCTGCCGAGGTCGCTTGCGGGTGAGGCCCTACAATTTTCCAAAATGGAGGATTTTATGTAAACATTTCAAATCCAGAGTCTTATTCGCAAGGATCTTGGCGATTTAAAGTGAAATCGTCCCTCATATATCCTAGTAAATATATAAAGTCTCCTATAAGACGACTTTATTCTCACACTGCCGAGGTCGCTTGCGGGCGAGGCGTTACAATCTAAGATGGACGATTTCGTGTTAATATTTCATATCCAGCGCCCGCCAGCGACCTCGGCGATTTGAGGCGAAATCTTTGCTTTTAAATATTAGTAAATATACAGGGTGTTAATGAACGACATGTACATATTTCAGGGGGCGGTAGTACTCGATAAAATAGAAAAAATGCTAATAAACATGTGGTCAAAAATGCGTTATGTGTTCATTACAGAGTTTCAATTTATTTTTCTAATTTTGCGTTTTTTTCCAGTGTTTTTTTGAATAATTATTTCAAATTTGGTATACACCTCATGTTTGTGAATCTCTACAATAAAATGACAAAATCGTCATACACACTACCAGGAGTGTTCAATTTTGTCATAGTCTTGATGCTTGTATCAACCGCAAGTTAGAACCATGAAAAAGAAAAAAAAAATAAAGAAATATAACTAATATCACCTAAAGTAAATTTTTTAAAAAAACCTCTAATCAATAATTGGCGAAAAAAGGATCCCAAAAGTTATTTATATTATCATTTAATTGTTGAGATAAAAATTCTTAAACAAAATCGTAGTTTTTAAGAAATAAATTGCAATCGTATTCATAAAATCGTATCACAAGAATTAATTGAGATATTACTTTAAAATAAGAAGCAATTTGAAGAAAATTTAGTTAGTATTTAATGTGCCTTAGGTCGTTTCTTCATATGTTGAAATTTCCGAGTTATGATTTATTAAATCTTTGCAAAAACGTAATCATATGTGTTTGATAAAAATCAAGATATTTTTAATGAATTGTATCTCAAGAACTAATTGAGATATCGCATTGAAACAAGAGTATAATTTTTCTGTCTTGTATTCAGCGGATAAGCGACTAATTTTATACAAGGTTGTAGGATCTTATTTGATCAACCGTATTTTTTCAAGGTAACCGTCAACGGAGAATTTTTTGGATTTTCTCAGAAAATCAATTAATAAAAATTGATATTAAAAAAATTCAATAAAGAAACAGCTATTCAAATAGAATTTCTGAAAAATTGTTTTCTTAATGCTATTGTCTGTGTACAGATGTATACTTTTTTATCTTTTACGAACTAAATTTACATGCATTTGTTTAAAATTGTCTTTTTCATATCTCATTTCTTGTGAAAAAATCAAATCATGTTTGAAATAGTCTAATTATCTCAAAAAATACACGTCTCAGATGTACCATATGCTAAAAATGAAAAGTACTTAATAAAGCCTTTTGAGGCATGAAAAGTGTAGGGTGATTCATTTAAAATAACAAAGTTATGATCCCATAAACAACGCGTAAATTATCCATTTTGGTAACCATCCTGAATAATATTATCTAATAGTATTAGTGGTGGTCGAAGGGCCCAAACTTTGTTTATCGATATGCCAAATTGAAATCTTCAATGCTTAATAGTAGTGTTGATAACGAATTTTAAGTGACTACATAAATTTTTAAAAATTTTCACAAAATGGTTAATAATGTGGTAACTTTGCATACAAATTTTGAAAACAAGATGTGCAGTTATAGCATTTAAGACAGCTACTCAGAATATGCAAAAAATATAGGGCATTTATTTAAGAAAATACACTTTATCTCGTTACACTTTTTGGACCAAGCCGTATATGCGACAATATTTTCTAGAAATACACTCGTATATATAGTACAAGAATGCATTTGAAAGAAATTCCTAATTTAATTGCTATAGTAGCTGTAATTGGTATATATCCAACAACACAGTATGTCTAAACAGCCAATTGTGTACACATATTGTATGTACAAATAGCCAATTACATATACATACTGTATGTGTGAATAGCCAATTGCGTATATATACTGTATGTATAAATAGCCATATCCTATTTTTTAAATTATTAGTGATATAAGAAAACCATTTGAAATGCATAATTAGGCCAGTAATGCAGATTATTAGGACAAAAAATAAATCATTTTGTACTTCCGGTTATACTGGATGTGAGTCCTAATTTCGCTATTTTTATAAATCTAATTTTTTTTTTTCAGGTGGGTAGACGACATCATCTCACATATCTTTTACTTGAAAAAATTTTCAAGATCGCTTATAGTTTTTGAGAAAATGGTTATTTTTGATTCTAGATAAAGAAATGATACTTTTGCATTTGAGAACGAAGTATCGATTTTTAATAGCAGTTTTCGAAAAAGTATATTTTCGTTGTTTTTTAACGTTTTACAATCTGGGTTAAGAGTATAAAGTACGCTATGTTCCTCTTGATTTGCTATTTCACAAGCAATGATCACTGCTATGTTTTAGTCAATGGTTCTTTTTAAATAATTTTGTATTAAAAGTGGTATCGAATGAATTCTAAAAGAAAAACGCGAACAATTAAATTTAATTCAATTATTTTTGATCTTGTTATGTTATTTTAATTAAGTTATACTACTTGAGTGTAACCTTATGACAAATTGTCAGCAATTGTTTTTTCCTTAATCACCTGGATAGGTTTTAATTAAAATAAAGTAAAAAAAATCCAAATCACAACGTATGATGAACATAGTACATTGTAAGTTACTTCAGCTGCAGAACATTTAGTGTAATACCACATAAAATGAAGAAAAATAATAAAAGCTTAAAAATTATTAAATTAAGTTTGATTATTTGTTCGCATTTTTCTTTTAAAGCTACTTTAATACAACTATTTATTTACACCATCTATTTAAAAACGTATCACAGAATAAAGCTCAACAGTAATCACTGCACGAGAAACAGCATATCAAGGGGAATATAATGTGGTTTATCCTAGCTACTATGCGGTAAATGTTATAACACATTTTCCAAAAGTAGTAAAACGTCAAAAAGTAAAGAAAATTATAAATTTTTTCAAATAAAAGTTATGTAAAATTATGTTGTTTGCCCATCTGAAGAAAAAAAATTTAGATTTTAAAAAATAGCGAAATTAATACTCACTTCCGGTATAACCGGAAGTCCAAAAACAGCAATTTCATGTTGTAATAAACCGAATAACCTAATTAGGTATTCCAAATGGATTTCTGATATCATTAATAATAAAAAAATGTGGAGGTGAGCCACTTTTGAGGTACTCCTGGTATAGTTTATAAATCAAATAAATAAGATTTAATGTTAATAATACGAAGTATTTGTTCTTAAGTGCACATACAATAATTTTCGTAAGGAAAAATGAATAATGTGGCCTCCTTTGGCGAATTCAGCAATTGGCACAACAAATGGTAGAGGTTATTAAAAATATATTCCTTTGAAATGGTGCAACTATCGTAGTAATGATAACTGTAATAACACTAATGTATAATATGATATAATAGCAATAATAATTTCAACTTCAGTAGTAATTATGCCTGGCTTAAAAAAAAATTAAAACGTTAAAAAGACATTTATTGCACATGTAATATTGGCAAAATGTGCATTTGGTCCAAACTCGAGATGTGTCTTATTGAACGTAGGTTCTTCCGTATTTGGTTGCAATACCGTTATAACATTGAGTATAATATCCCACACTTTTTATTTTTTCAATTTTATTTTTCCAGCATCTACTTTTGCTGTTGGTACTGCGTTTATAATTCGCATCGTCAATAAGTTTCCAAGTATTAATTCTCTAAAGTCAGTAATCTGCATAGGTTTCCCTGTAACAGCGGAGTAAATTGGCAGAGCGTGTAGAACTGCAGTATATAGTTAGTATTATATCAAACGTCACTTTCCTATACTACTTCAAGAAGCTTTAAGTGGGGATGTTGTATGAGATCAAACATCTGCTACATTAATAAATGATTTACTACCATTCTATTTAATTATTCTTTATGGTTTAGTTGCGTCTCCACCTCTACTAGTGACCATCCCTATGGCTTCCATTATCAGTACTTTGACTTTACTTTCTTTGTTACACTCAGTGGTTCCCATTCGGTTTACACGCAGTGTGCCTACAAGGTGAGCACTTATGTAACTTTTTCTAGTAGGTCAATTTTCAAAATTGCCCGAAATGATCATATTAATTAACGAAAAGTACCTAAGCACAGATTTCTAGCATCATAAAAGCGTTTTCAGGAACCGGTATCAACTCTTTTAGAAGCATGGGAAATCTTCCAGTGGCAATATCAAGTCTTCTGGAGCATTGCAAGTTTTCTGGAATCTTCGAGAACATATCAGATTTTAACTTTTATTTATATGAGAATGCAAATATTCCATGGGAATTGAAAACAGTTTTATACAATATGACTTGTCATTTTAATTTTAAGTGCCCTATACACAGTTTACAAATACTTAAGTAACTTTTTCTAGTAGGTCAATTTTCAAAATTGCCCGAAATCTAAGTACAGATTTCTAGCATCATAAAAGCGTTGTATAGGAGATGCACGAGATACAAATCTCCCTTTGAAAAGTTAATTCGGCAAACATAGCACAATGAAACATTTTTGTTACGTTTGTTTCGTCTGAGATTGATTTCTTCAGCTAAGGAATTTGCCAAAAGAACATGTTCCTGGCATCTTATGACAAACGTGGTATAAATAGATAAAAAATTGTTTTTTGCAGTACATGACTGCACAAAACTGAAAATCCTGCTTTGTTAAAGACAAATTTCGTATTTGACTTGCTTTGCATAAAGAGAATGTTTTAAGTAATATCACTTTAGCAATATTCCATTCCATGACTTCTTCCAAGTACTGATGAGAATGAGACAGTTTCTAAACGAATCAAGAAAACTGAGATACAAAAGCATTTTGATATATAAACGCATCGATTACAATCTTGCCAGTTTGGTTAAGCAAGATCAAGCTCACTACAAAATTCGTTGTTTTGAGATCCGTTGTTTTCCGATGTTTTGCAGTTTCTTCAATAGTATTTAATATTTTTAGCAGTATTAAGTCTTTTAGAAATATTTTCAGGTACCGGTATCAACTATTTTGGAAGCATGGGAAATCTTCCAGTGGCAATATCAAGTCTTCTGGAGCATTGCAAGTTTTCTGGAATCATTAGAGAACCTATCAGATTTTAACTTTAAAAAAAAAATCTGCCATTTTAAATAGCATTGTTCAGAAAGAGGATGCCCATACAATTCTTAGCAATATTGAATAAAAAAGTTTTTAAAGATCTCTAATAGTTTTTAATATATAGCGGGATACGTAAATTAATATTTACAAATATCATTCTAGAAATTCTTCGATCATAGGCAGCCATGTAATCCCAGAGCATCTGTTAATATGGCAAGTCAACAATTAAATATTTCCTATGCTTCCCCATGCTTAAGAAGCACAGATTTTTTGCATACAAATGGAACAACTTACAGCTTTTGCAGATACCCGTAATAAGCACATTCATTTTTTAGTGGATATGGACATATTGGAAGACTACAATAGAAGGATATATAATTACATTTTATGGACTCGTGAGAGCCAATTTCTAAGTGATGGACTTCAAAATAGGCAAAATATAAAATACTGGGCCGCTGAAAACCCTTATGTAATTAATGAAGTCGAAAATCAAGGCCACTATTGAATTAATGTATGGTGCGGCATAATCAATTACAATTTTTTTATTACAATTTTAGTGGACCTATCTTTCGCCATTTCTTGAAAATGAAGATTTATTGCAAGATATACCTTTCATGCAGGAAAATGTATGGTTTTAAAGGGATGGAGTGCCGTATCACAATTCTGTAGTTCTTACGTAATATATGAACCGCGTATGTCGTGAGAGATGGATAGGAATATCTGATTCGGTGCGTTGGTCAGCTAAGTAACTAGAATTAAGCCATATCGAATTCTTTTCATGGGATACAATCAAGAATATTGTATATAGTACTCTTACAAGCAACATTGAACATCTTTAATAAAAAAAATTCGTATTGGTTGTTATACAATAAGTCGTGACACTCTTAGAAAAGTTGCTTTTAAAACATATTATTCAATATTGCTAAGAATTATAAGCACATCCTATTACTAAAAAGAAAAAAAATATGTTCGGTGGAAAAATAAATTTTTGTGCACTGCGATTTTTTGCACGACGATCTAGCGTCGTTGTCTAAGATTAGTAACGCCTGATGTTTCTTAAAGCTGAGAAGATACCATTTAAAATAGTATAAATTTCTTTTTAAAAAGAAAATTGTTGAAAATTGTTAGGGACGTCAAGTTTGGCTGACCTGTACATAAAGTATGGAATCAATTCCATATATCTTCGAGGGATATTGTAAGAAAAAAGGCTTAAATACCTGTGTTGGATACACTGTGTCCCAGAATTAAGTAACCATACCTAAGTTGACATTTTTAAATAGGAACCTCCTTTTTTGTTGCATTTGTAAATTCTACGTTAAATTCTGAGTATTTTTCATCTGAGCATTTTGATATTCAGATATCTTCCAAAAAATGGCTTTGTATACCTGCGTACATTTTAAGATTATTAGAATTTTGTGTATTAAATGAATCAAATTAAAGTTATTATTGAAACAAATAAAACAATGTACAAAATACCAGCCCTATCAGTATTATAATCACTTATTTCTTTTATAAATAAATACAATTTTTATAAACATATTTTTTTTTGAGGAGAGCTAAATCGATATGAGCTTATTAACATACATGAAAAATATTCAAAATTTAACATAGAATCCATAAATATAACAAAAAGTGGGGGTCTTATTTAAAAATGTCAATTTAGGCATAGTATCTCACTTTTGGAACACCTGTACATTTTGTCAAAAAGTACGCGTAAAAAAATATCGACTTGAATCCATACTTTATGCACACATTATGTAGCAATTTGTATAGCAATTATTTAATACACATAATGATGAAATTGCTATATTCACATATTTCATCCCTCGTAATATTCAGTGCTGCAATATTCGTAACGTATTTGCAGAACTTTGCAAATGTTAAGTTATTGTATTCATCATAGATACTTTCATGGCGTAGAAAAAGAAAAATGGAGGACATATAGATTCTAAGACGAGTCTCATCCAAAATATCGCCATTTTCAGTTATGTTAGTTATCCAATATAATATTAGCAAAAACAACTTCTTCAGAAATCTATGAGGGGCGTTCCAAAATATGGGAGCTATAGGCGACATAATATATTATAAGAAAATTTAAGCCTTTAAAAATTTCTTTGAATTAATTTTTTGTTAAAATATCATTAAAAATAATCTCAATACGTCCACAGAACCAAAACACATCTTAAACTTTGGTTGCATAGATTTTGTTTTCTCATGCAGTACATGCACAAATTGTTATTAATTATCGACGACCTTGTTTTTGCAATTTTCACCTTCAAGTCGAATTTGAGCAATTTTTGTTAACCTGTTAGCAATAAAATTGAAGAAATATGATTACTTATTTACATTTTATGAAGAAAGTTAATACTTTATTATAAAAATCGATCTGATTGCATGTAAGAAGCAAATACATATTCAATTAAACGAAGGTTTCTTTTGAAATTGGTCTCTGTGGGTGACACTTTTGGCTATTTGCCCATTTATAAATCACCTTTACGATCGCTATAATTACTATGGGTACAACCTGTGGGTGGATTAGATGACTCATTACAGGTGCTATTATTGGAAACTTTATTACGAACAAATTATTCGAAAATAACTTTAAATCGAATCAATTATTGAAGAGTTTAGATCAATGTTTAATGGATCATCATGCAGGACATATCGTCGATAATTGTAACCTAACGTAACAGTAGTCGTAGTAATATAAAACGTATATGGCACGAAATGCAAATATTGCACAGTTATCATGCATTCGCTAAGGGAATAGTTATGCATTTGAATTAGATTTGTTTTGATCGATTTCGCTATACATTCGTTAGATTAAAAAATTTTGCGCGCGTAGAGAGAAAAAAAAATTACCCAACAGCAATTAAAGGCACGTGTTATTGTAAATGGATGAACAATAAGTAAAGTAAACCGAGTAATGGCTCCAACAAATGCTTGTGACGGCCGAGTTAAATACATAGAATATATCAGCAATATGATTACCTTCGCCTTAAAATAGAACGCGGAATGATACGCGGGAAAACGCGCGATTTGAGAGAAAACACATTTCGATGAAAATTACAATACACGGGCGATGCCAAATAAATTTTGGCTCAGCATCCAAGTCGATGTTAGTCACGTTGGCAAACGTCTTTGAAGAGTACTGGTTTGATTGAAAACGATATTAGTTTCTATTTACACATACTTAAATCATTCGTTTGATGACAACAAAATTCTTTACTGTAGACAAGAACGAATAATATCATTGTTTATTTTTCTCTAATTATTATTTAGAATTGAATCAATACATGTTTATTTGTTTTTGAAGAAAATCATTAAGGGAAGATTATTAATTTTTAATTGCTTAATACGGTTTAATTCATTTTTAAATTGTCCCAAAAAGAAAAGATTTTTTATTTTGTAGTTAACTTACTCATTTGGATGATTATTTTCACTAATTGAATCCATTTCAATAATTTCTTCCATAATGACTTGATTTCACAAAATGATGAATCACTATTAATCAAAACTGTTCATAAACGAAAAACACTGAATGTATTATAGTTGGAGTAAAGCTGTGAAGATTGGATTGTGAAGCGTATGGTTGTGGTTCCGTGAAATCACTAATGGTACAAAGCGTTTGAAATTGGCAATTTGCAATAGTCCGATCCCGAAAGTGTTTTCATCTCTCGAATAGCGCTAATGCAATTATTTCTGTTTGCGGCACGGTTTCGCGCCCACAGCACCGATCGGAATCATCGTGCTGGTAAACTGACGGAACCGGCATACGGTTCAGTCAGCAGTTCAGTCGTCGATCGACTCCGTTTGGTAGAGTTACGTTTGTTGGTTGGTTGTTGTAGCAGTAGAGAGAGGAATCGCTACAATTAATTAACGCCACTACTTTTGTAATTATAGCAGTGAGCAAGTCAATGCCGATCCGACATGAATCAGATTAAAGTTCCACGAAGACTACTACCTGCAGATTCCGAGACGACCGTTGGGTAAGACTGGTGGTACCTGTATATTGTTGACACAGATTAGTGACGTCTACCGGAAGTTTTCACGGTTTTCTCCCGTTCCATTTCAAACCGGTTCCGCACGCTCTCTCGACTTTTACACACAATACACACACCAAATAAAAGCATTGGTGTTTATCGGAATTCATCCAAATATTAGACCACCATACCCAAACAAATTTAACAGGCGTTTCGTTTATTTCTTCTATCAACAATTGGCCATTACGAATATACAATCGCTATATTATTTTTATGATTTTACGAAATCGACCATTTTTCAGTCAGTCTTTAAACCGTTTACGACCCGCAATAAAAAAAATACACGGTTGAAGAATGATTTTAAACAATAAAATTTCGTCGTAGAAAAATTTTTATAAAGGAATGATGTGGAATGGTGCCTATAAATTCTTTGTGGTTGTGCGGTATTTTCAACTATGTATAAATTTTTTAAATTTCAATATGAATGATTATTTGCTATTAATAATTATCGATAGATTCTTCAAAAGTGTGGGTTAGATAGTTTTAAATCAGTGCAAAATTTTTATATTTAATAAATTTTTGTCTAATCTCTTATACAGGGTGGAACAAAAATAATTAATTTATAGTGTCCGACCGAAATTTTGGTTTCGGCCTAAAATAATTTCGGAGAAGATTCGGTTTCGGCTGTGTATTGGCCGAAATCGAAGCTATGCCCGAGGTATTTGAACCAAAATTTCATTCAATTTTATTCGAACCGAATTTTAGAAAAAACTTTATCAATTTAGGAAGAACACACCTTGGGCTATATAAATCCGGGTTTTGTTCTGTGATATCTAACCACGTCTACCAAAAGTCACACGTTATAAACAACTCTACATAGTAATCAGTATATTGACTTTCTCTGGAAAACTTTCTTACATAATACGAACTTAACAATGAAACCGTATTCGACTTAAAGAAAATTTTCTTACTTAAAGGAAAAATCTATAAATGTTATACACCACTGTAAAGAGCGGAGAATTTTCTATAGGTTTTATATAGTCTCAGAGTTTTATAGGTGTCATGTAATAATGTTATGAGATCGTAAACGGCAATTATATGCGATTTTCGCCGGTTTGGGGGAGAAAATGCTTATGCAAGCTTGTGATCTATGAATATTGAACACCTCTGTAAAGAGCAGAAAATTTTCTGTAAGTTCTATACTTCAGAGTCCTAAGTCTCAGAGTTTTATACGTATCATATAAGAATGTTATGAGACCGTAAGCAGTTGCTTACCGTCTCATAACATGGCTTAAAACTTGGCCAAACTTGGCTTAAAATTTGACAATTTTACGGTTGTACGCATTGAAACTCTAAAAGAATTCTATGTCTTACTAGGTACAGAGTATAAAAAATGTTGGGCTACAGTAAAACTAGCTGGCTTGCATTAATGATGATGGCCTGCCCTTGAACATTACATAAAATGAAATTAGAAAACTATTTTCTTTCAATTTCTTAAAACTGACAAATGCTCCAATATATTGATGTTGTTTTTTTTTGGCAATTCCAGTTTCGATTGCTAGTTATATTTTATGTACGTCCATGCAGTTGGTTTCCGCCAAGCCGTCTTAAATAGCGAAGGACAAAATATATCAGCAATGGACGCCAACAAACCGTTTAAAAGATAACTTCTCTTTAGAAACAAATCAGATTTTACCTTACACGTTACAAGAAATTTTTTAGCAAAGATTCATGAGTGAAGAGAAAAACGTAGTCGAGTATAACTACTAATTACTTTTAGATTATGATAGTTGAATTACACTAGTTTACAAGAAAAATCTCAAAGACTGTGATATTTTTTTATAACTGTCTTCAGTTTTTTGCCATCACGTCCAGTTTTCGAGATAAAAAAAATTATTATTATTTAAATATATGTCAAAGTTACTGCAAGTTACTGTACTACTGTTACCTCAATAAAGTATTATTATTATTATATACCCAAAAATGTGGAGATGTTTAGTATATTTGTTATTTTGCATAGTGCACTACTTCTTTAGCTACGTGGACATGAAAGTGGAGATCTAGACGAACATTTTGAGGTATTGATGGCATAAACCAGACTCTCCATTATTTTGCTACAACCTAAAACAACTCCATAAAATTAAATTGTTTGGCATTTTTCCCATTTTTATTTCACTTCATCGCACCGTAACGAAGAATAATTATATATGAACAAAAAAGTTAACTATTTTATCCTGTAGTACATTTAATTCTGTAAATGTCGAAGCATTGGACATCATGATCGAATGTAGTTTACCAGAGATCGTTATTTTACGACAATCGTGCAAAATTTCATTTTTTGTCATTTTCATTGTATTGTTGAAACATTACTACCAACAATTTTTTTATAATAAAGAGGTAAAGTATAAACATTAAATTCATTGAAATCAATATTGTTATTCTGACACTAATTTAGTATAACGCATTTGAATGGACAGTTTCTGTAGGTTTAAAAGTAATTGCCGCAGTAAAGAAATTTACTAACTTCTACTTTTTAAGTATTGACTTACATTTCTATGATTTTCAGGTAATTGCGGTGGTTACAGGTTTACAAGAAAAGTATCGTTTGTAAGATTAGCCAAAATCAAATCCTCCTGACCAACTATGCTTAATTCAACATTTAGAACAGGTAAAATAATATTGATTTTAGTGAATTTAATGTTTACACTTAGTGCCTGGAATAGTTAAAATACATATTTATTTAAAAAAAATTGTTTGTAATAATGTTTCAACAATACAGTGAAAATTGCAAAACATGAAATTTTGCACGATTGTTGTAAATTAACGATATCTCTGGTAATATATATTCGACCATGATAGTCAATGCTTCGAAATTTTGAGAATTAAGTAGGGTAGAATAGCAAACTTTTTTATTCATATACAATTCTGTTTCATAGCGGTGCGGTTAAGTGAAAAGAAAATGAGAAAAATACCAAAAAAATTGATTCTGATGAGTTGTGCCAAATAACAAATATACTGAACATGAACCATTACTGTGTTTTTTAATTTACTATTTTCCACAGTTTTGGGTATATCTCGAAAACTGGACGTGATGGAGAAAAACTGAAGACAGTTTCAGAATCATTCTACACTAAAAAAAATATCGCTGACTTTGATGAAAAATTTGATTAAAATTTGTAAACTAGTTTAATTATCGCTAGATTCTTCAAAAGTGTGGGTTCATACTTTTAAATCGGTGCAAAAGTTTTATATTTAATAAATGTTTGTCTAATCTCTTATACAGGATGGAACAAAAGATTTCAATTGATTAATTTTTAGTGTCCGACCGAAATTTCGGTTGGTGTTTCGGTTTCGGCCTAAAATAAGAATTTCGACGAAGTTTCGGTTTCGGCTGTATTTTGGCCGAAACATGGCCAACACCGAAACTACGCCCATAAAGGTTAATTGCGATGTGTTTCAACCAAAACTTCAGTGGTATGCCAATATACAGAGTCCTTCACCTCAGCTCCCAATTTCTGTAGCTTAGTTATTAATTAAATTAGGAGTTTAATATTTTGCAGGCTATACTGTATTTCAGACCGTATTTTAGGAAATTAGTTTTAATTTTACAGATGCTCAAAAAAGGGGGACGCCGTGATGATGTACACCGATTAGTCGGCATTTATTGTAATGCAAAGTGTTTATTAATTACAAAGTGAAAAATTAATAATTTTTTAATGTGGGTAACGTGACCATACGTCCAATTTTGAACGAGATTGTCCCGTTTTTCTGTTACTGGTCCCGTCGTCCTGAACAAACTCTAAAACGTTGTTTTCATAATCACATAAAAACTAAAAAAAAAAATGATTATTACAATATTATGAAATAGAAAAAGTGTATACAATCTGTTATAATTTACTAAGCACGCGATATCAATAATAGTTAGGTATCCCACACAAAAATGTAAGGAATCCCAAAACCTTACAGAACTCCACGGGAGGTCTGACAAAGCCGAGTTGTTAGAAGGTTTTCTAATGAGTTTCGTAAGGTGGCAATAAATATCATTTGGTATCATTAATAAGTAATAAGTATCATTTGGTACTCCTATGGGCAGTCCACTCAGCCCCATTCTGTCCATGAAGATCAATACTCTTAGGGCCATGAAGGATAGAGTTTTACGTCTTGCTGTTGAAGGTTTCCGAGATAAGAATGTTAAGATATTGACACATATTCTCTGTAACAATGGTTTCCCAAAATCTCTGGTCAACAGAATTCTTTACCGGCAGGATGCTCCTATGGCCAGTCATTATATCACCATCTCTTGACTAATGACTCCATGCCTTCCACTCCACCTATATATGTAAAGGTACCCTACATTCTGGGTTTTACAGAGAATTTGATCAGGATCTTTCATGATTGCCCTCTATAATGTGCTAAATACACCTGCAGACCCTTGAGACATATTTTCTCCTCCCTTAAGGACATCATCCCACTTTCACATCAGTCGAACTTGGTTTATAGAGTTGATTGTAAGGGATGTGACAGCTGTTATGTGGGAACCACTTTCCAATATCTCAAGTGAAGGTTGTCCCAGCATGCAAGAGGATGTGCCACAAAAAAATTAGGCGGCACTGCTTTGGCAGAACACCATGTAACCACGGGTCATAATTTTGACTTTGATGAGGTCAAAGTTCTCTGCAGGGAAAAGATCTATAGTAGGAGATTGTTTTTGGAGATGTTCCACATTACGATACTGGAAAACACTGTCAATTTTAGGACTCATTCATAAAGGTTAAGTGATATTTATTGCCACCTTATGGAACTAACTAGAAAACCTTCTGACAATTTGGTTTTGTCCGACATCTCGTGGGGTTCTGTAAGGTTTTGAGATTCCTTACATTATTGTGTTGGACCTATTATCGATACCGCGTTATGCGTAAATTATATCTTTACTGCTTAGCAGTCTGACTTTTTAAGGTCAAAAATTTTACAATAAGTGTATACAATATTTATACAAAATCGAACGCATTGCTAGAACGAGTACTAATAGGCTGTGGAGCTCACAATGTCCACAATGCAAATAAAACTGCCGATTGCTTGCCAATTGCCGAAACTCTAAAAGAATTCTATGACTTAATAGGTACAGAGTGTAAAAAAATGTTGGGCTACAGTGAAACTAGATGGCTTGCATTAATGCTGATGGCATGCACTTGAAGATTAGTTACAATGTTTGTGCCCTTAGAAAACTATTTTCTTAGTATTAAAAATTGCCCGAATATATTAAAATTGCTTTTTGGCAATCCCAGCTCCGATTGCTGGTTATAAAACAAACACGAAATATATCAGCAAAGGACGTGAACAAACCGTATAAACCGTATAAAAATAACTTGTCTTTAAAAAAGATTCAGAATTTTTATTCCACACGTTACAAGAAATTTATTAGCAAAGCTGAAATTGATCAAAATCAGAGCTGTGCTAACTGCTTGAAAAAGTAGTGGGGCATAACTACTTTTAGATTATGGTAGTTTGATTATTAACTACCAAGCAATTATTAGTTAAATATTTGACTACTTTAACTCCGTAATAAAATGCACTTTTAAGGTCTATAAACCCAATGTACTTACAACTGCAAAAATACATAGAAGGGTCTAGAATAGCAAATAAATCGCTCTTTAAAGGTAACTAGTTTCTAGTTAGTAGTGAAGAACTTTTAAACTGTTATACAAAAATTATGCTTAAAAATAATCTGACTATTTTGACACAAACACATAAAACTGAAACTTATGACGTAGGTATCAATTTAAGATTATTTAAAAATTTTAAGTTGTTAAAAGTAAAAATCAAAATATATAATAAACAAATGAACGTAGAGTCTTGTAACTTTAGGCGATTTTTAATTTAAGTGAGATTTTCTATTAAAAAAACTAACTGCTCAAAAGTATTGTCAGAGGTATCAAGTCTCCTTGAATTAATCAAGGATGCAAAGATGAACATCATCATAAAATGGTAAACAAAAAAAGAATATTAAACAATTCAATTTTAAACATACATCAATCAGCATTTTCCATTGTCAAATTTATTTTATAATTTATATAGATATTACAACGTCTATTTGTGTTATAATAAATCTTTTCTACTACAATTTATTTTATTTTTATCAAACTAAAGACTAATGTGAGCGAATAGTTTTTTGAGGCACAGTAAATATGGAATTTCGAGCAAAAAGATTAAAACATTAGGATTTGAATTTTTTAAACAGTAAATATACGTAATCAAATGTAAGGTTGCATTGTTGTTCCTTATGCGCAATCCTTGAATAAAGAAAATTAAAATATTTATTAAATGAAGGGCAAAATATGAAAAAAATTCAAGTAAAATGCTTTTTGCAGCTATTGTTATATTTAATCTTGAGCTGGAATACTTTATAAGTGAGCTAATAGCACGTTGAACATATTTCCATTGAGCTTAATGCTTGGTTACTATAATTATTGTTATCTCTACCGGGTGAGGAATTTAATTTAAAACAGACTTATACAGTCATTACACTCTAACACACGTCAACATACGGGCGTAATAACGAAAATAATTACGGAAATTGATGAAACATTATCACTTCTTGTGGTACAGATCTAAATATAACTCATAAACTATAAATTTTATTTAAATAAGTTTCAGATACAGCTTTCTTCATAATACTTATGTTTTTTCATCGCAATGTTTGTCCATAACATCGTCCATAACAATGTTCATCCATAACATTTTGTTTGAAACATTTTTTTATTTGATGAATATTATGTATAATAGAAATTCAAAGCGGTGCCAAGGAATGCGATAATTAACATCAAGTAGGATGGAAGAATTGTCCCATTTCTGTCAATATTTTCTTTAGATGCAAATTCATTTGTTTCGATTCATAAATTAAGCTTGGAACGACTCACGAAAGCTGCAAAAAGTAAAAGACTTTTGTTTACGACCAAGTAATCAATTTGTAGCTAAGAGCTATTTTGACATATACGGATACTAAAACAATTGCCTAAATATTTGCAGCTAACTTGATATTCATTTGCAGATTTCAAAAAAGTTTATGTAAATGTATGTCTTAATTTAATTTATTATCGAGATATTGTAAATGATATATTTTAATTTTGTAATGAAGCGGTCAGAGTAAATGTTGAATTTTTTTTTAGCACAATGAATTCACGCTTCTCTGGTAAGTCTTATAGCATAGCATTAGGGCGATCGATTTTGAGCTATTCTTGGGTACCGATGGATGTAGAGTAAACCATAGATTTCATCCATCCCCACACAAAATTATGTAACTAAAAAATTATCAAAGTGTTAGATCAGGAAATCGTGACATTTCACAGGCTCTCTTTAAATAATATAATCAGTGGCAAGATGAGAAAAGTGACTTTTGTGACAACACTTGACTTTCGGAAATTGGAATGTCTTCTAGGAGCTCATACAAGTTATTTTCCAAAAAATGCAAAAGCATCGAATATCAATTTTTCAACGTTAGAAGTTCGTCGAAACCTTCGTCGACCAGCGTTTATTCGTGTAGATTTTCCCAAGGCGTCTTTTCATGGCTTCAAACGTTTTACGATTTGGTATCTTTCTATTGGGAAATTTTTCACTCGCCATAAATTAATAACATATCTGTTTGTTCTGCAAAGTAAACAAATTTGTGTCTCTCATGGTAAATAATAAAAAAAAATAAATTCTTCGGAGAATACTAGAAATACCACTACACTAACAGCGTTAACCAGTAATTAACACATTTAATAGAAGATATTTAATTAGTTGTAAAGAATAAAAACAACATACGATTATTGTCCATAGCTATTTAATTAACGCAATACTTTCAGATATTTTACTACAATTTTAAATATCTCGTTAATAAATTAATTTGGATCATATGTTTATATGAACTTTGAAACGCCCGGTATAAGAGTATATACACCAATAATAATAACTTTAAGCTTAACAAAATTTAAATCAATATATTTTGTGAATATACAAAGAGATAAAATTGTTATTTATAGATATAAACAAAATAAGTTTGTAAATAAATTTTTTAAAAACGGTATTAAATATTTATAACTACTATTATTGTATATTCTTGATTATTATATCCAGCAGGGGTATGCAAAGTTAATAGTGGTTTGATCAACATTTAATTTGTAACATTTAGTAGATCGACATCGAAAATTTATGGTTGGCTGGCTACCAAAAAAAAACGGTCTCAACAAACGGACATCAAAAATTTGTAAATCTAAATACATGGTATTTTACGTCAGTCTATTTTGCTTGAGATTGACGGCTCGACTTCAAAGACGGCTGCCGCCTTCAAGAAATTTGATTTACTTATTAATATGATGCTGCACATATTGTTACAATAGCATACAATACAGAATGTTGGGTAAAGTTTGAGCACATTTTTTTAAATCCAAATCCATGGGATCTTACGTGTGTCTGATTATATCTTGCTTAAAATTGACGGCAGAAATAATCTCGGTCGACTTCGAAGACATCAACCGCCTCCAAGAAATCTGATTATCATCCAGCAAACATTGTAATTATTGTGGTTTCCGAGAAACATTTTGTCGCCTCATAGGGTCTCAATGAATCTTATTTAGATACTGATTTTTAACATACATAAATTTTGCTCCTCAATTCAGTCAAATCATCATAAATTTGCTCTTTACGTTCAGCTTTTCAAATATTCGATGCCCAATGATTGATTCTTAAAGAAGTTAACCAGATATTCATTATCGGGGATATTAAATGCACTTTCTATCTTTTTCGTTCCACCAGTAATGTCGTTTAATAGTTCAATGGGTTGGGTTTGGTTGGCTTAGGTTAGGGAGACACACCTTCCTTTAAATTTGTTAAGAAAAATCTTTGTTTGTTTTTCTGCAACAAATTGGGGAGTAAGTGAAAAATGAAGTGATAGATAAGTTCGTTGCATGTTCGGTGTCGTCGTTGTTGAATGCACTACTAGTATATCTTCTTCGTTTCACCAAGAATATCGCTTGACATTTCATTAGGTTGAATTGGATTGTGTTGTATTGGTTTAGGAATGTTTTATTTTGCTTAATTCAAAAAAAATCATTTCTCCAATAGATTTAAATAATTTTAAGAACCTAACAAATACAATTCATCAACAAAATTTGGTCGTGACGTTGGATGATAAGAAAGCTGGTTTAGTAATAATGAATAAGGACCTATATATTGATAAATCCATCACTTTCTTCAAAGAAAGTAAAATATTTAGAACCAAACATAATCCCACTTTAAAATATTATATAGTACCACAAGAAATGAGAGTGACTCTTCGATTTTCGTAACAATTTTGCGCATGCGTTACAAATATTTAGTGCATACATCTGTTTCTTACACTTTTAGGCGATGAGTTACTCTTACTTCTCATGGTATAGACTATACCAAGTTGAAAAACTTTATAAACAACAATTTAAAGTACTTGGAACCCTTTAACATAAAGACAACCAATACCTACAAACTTCGCTTGAACTTCCAAAACATCCCTGCCTTTTCTTCTTTTTTTAATAGCATCTTATACCAAATGAAGGATGGTTTGCCAATTGTTTCACTAATTTCTAGTATACTACATCAATTACCAAGAAACCAAAATTTTTAGCCAAGAATAGCATCTCGTTAACAAAGAATCACATTCTACGGCAGCTACGTAGACGACATATTTTTAATTTTTAATGGAAACGACCCTGCACTTTCTGTCCTCAAAAACATTGTCAACAGTCTTTGCAATTTGAGTTTTACTACTGATGTGGAGAGCAATTTTACACTCACTTTCTTCTACCTAATAATAATAAGAGAAACAACAAACGACAACCTGACTTATAACATTTACAAGAAAAATGCTACTACAGACTACATTATACCTAAGCATTCCTTCAGTTGTATACAACACAAAATGGCTTCCTTTACATATCTCTTTAACCTGTGGCAGATCCAGGAGGGGGGACAATAGTGAACTACAAGGAATACTAAAACTGGGTTTTAATGGTGGTTACAGCCTAAAAGACATGCAAAACGCGTACAAGTGAGCCTACAGTAGCTGAATAAATAAATCGATACGTCCTCTTTCCAATATACCAAAGGCCCAATTCAGTTCGACTTGAAGAAGAATCTGAAAATGTTGAACATAACACCTGTTTTTAAAGTAGGGATAAAACTTGGACAAATTTTTATTAACAACAAAAACAAATTCCATCGTTCCGAAGTGAATGGTATATATAGGATGAATTGTAGCAATTCCGAAAAGTTGTATATTGGTCAAAGTGGTTGCTTTTTACACACCAGAGCTAAGAAATATTTATCAAAAATAACTCGTCATTTTTAATCAACACCTTCAAGAAAAGAGCCATAAGTTTAACGTCGGTAACATCGAACTCGTCAAGGCTATGAGCAAATCTAGAGAAATGAACTTATACGAAGAGTAGAGATTTTTTTTGATACTGCACTACAAAAAAATTAACGAAGACCAGCTATTGAACAACAATACTAAAGTTAACGTACATAGACAATTTCTGAAATTCTTACAGGCGGTAACTGCTTATACAATATTTTTTTTATTCTACACCCGTTTGTTCTCTTGTCACTTTGTCATGTCAGTTGTCTGCGTTAACGTCCCCTTTCCAATCGATTTTAATACGCATAACTTATTTTTAAACTTTAAAGTGTGTTTATATGTTTCGATTTTAAATTTCGCCGATAATTTTAATTTGCTTGAGTGTGTTTTGTTTCCAAACTAGATCATGGTTTTTCAAATTTTAGAAATTTAGAAGCTAAATGCTAACATTTACTAAACGCCCCTAACCTCTTTTAAGGAGCTTTAATTAACGGTACTTTGTTCTTTTTCATTTATTATTCTTTTATTGACTTTGCAATCATGTTATAATATTTATTTTTTATCGTGCATTATATGTTGTGCCTGAAGAAGAGCAAGAAATAGCTCGAAACAATTGTCGCACAGATCTAGCTTAATAAATTAATTTCATCGTTTTACCAGTTTTTTAATTTTTTTTCGTTTCTCTGCAACAAATTGAGGAATATTTAAGCGGTACTTAAGAAGTTAAGAATATGGTGTAGAGCAATCAGATAGAACAATCAGTGTAAAAACGAAGAGTGTAATTGTAGACTTTAGACTTTTTTTGTAAACTTATTTTTAGAATTTGGCGAACTTTAATCAAGTTTTTGGCGTACTTGCTGGTTATGATACTCTTAGACGACTGACGCCTTCGAAGTCGGCCGTAGTCCCTGTTGAATGTAAACAAAAAAATAAAGATCAGCTAGCATAATTTGTTGCAGCTTAGACAGACTTTAACAACATTAAATCTTTGTGAATCCAAACAGATGGTATCTTACGTGAATCTGAGTGTATGTTGCTTGAAATAGACAACAGAAAACCTCGGTGGATTTCGAAAAGGTCGATCGTCTCTAAGAAATCTGATTTACTTACAACTATGATCCTCTAGCATACACACACTTTGTGACAATCGCATGCAATTTCAAATGTTGAACAGACTTTGCGAACATCAAATCTTTGTGGATCCATACGTCTATCTTGCTTGAAATAGATAGCAAAAATAATCCCGATCGCTTTACAAGATGTCGACACTCTCTAAGAAATCTGAGTTGATTTGATTTGACTAATTGTGACAATCGCATGTAATTTAGAATGTTGAGTAGTCTTCGAGAATATCAAATCGTTGTGAATCCAATTACTTGGTATCTTACGTGAGTTTGAGTCTATCTTACTTGAAATATACTGCAGAAATAATCTCGGTTGACTTCAACGACGTCGGACGCCTTGAGAAAATCTTGCTTTTCAAAAAATATTCGTTGCTCCATAATTAATTTATAAAGAAGTTATCCAAACATTCGTCATCGTCGTTGTTGAATGCACTACTATTATATCTTCTCCGTTTCAACAATAATGTCGATTGACAATTCGCTGGATTTGATTATATTGGTTGAAGAAAGTTCTATTATACTGGTTTCTCTGCAAGAAATTGGGCAATACTAGCTAAAAGTAGCTGTTTACTATAATTACAATTTTGTAAGTTTCAACGTATCTAAACCATAAAATGACTAATATAGTTTCATAATTAACTAAAATGGTTTGCGCATATTTGCAAAAAATCTATGGATTTAACTTTTGTTATGGTACAATATGCAACACAATAATTAATTCGCTGAATTCAAAATATACAACTTAACGCTATATTTTAAATTTATTATTTAAGAGAGTTTAATTTAAAACTAAAGATGTAAATAAATTAATATGTTCCAAAATATTCATCTTAAACGATAATATAGTATAATATCACTTTGATTCACATTTAACAATTTAGGATCCAGTTCGAATGTTATCTGTGTACTGCAACATGATCTCTTTTAGAAAATGATTAGTTTTCTTAAGAAAATTTTGATGATAAACTTCATTCAATGTCAACTACTACATCAAAAGTCTGACGAAGTATCCTATAGATAGGATATTACTCCAGAAATGAAAAGGCCCCTATTTCATTTTGCGTCAGATTTTAAAAGTAGATGGTTAAAATCTCAAAGAAACGAAGATATGTTTAAATATGTAAAATGTGTAAAATTTCGTGAAGCATTAACGCGTCAGTTTATTGAACTGTGTAACTTTCTTTGTTTATTGATCCATGCATATCAAAGTGCAGTATATAAAATACGTGATAATTAAGGATTGGTTACCTTAATTTGAGATCTTCGTTCATCTTGAGGTTTTTAATATGGAGTATATTGTATTTTTAAATATATAGCCTATCAATAGTTGTTATCTGATCATTGAGGCACATTTTTCTGGATGGTTGTTCTTAAACTTACTAATTTCATACGTTTCTAAAGCTTCCATCAAACTATTCTTGCAGTGTATGAGGTGTGAATTTTCTCTCTTATCGACCTAATGTACTGAGTTGAAGATAAGGTATCTTCCAATGTTTGATTTCATTTGCTTTTCATGATATCTTGTTCTGATTTTTGAAGATCTCTCTGACTCACCAATATATGTAACTTGGTATTTGCTGCATTCCAGTTTATTCACTCCATTATTTTCTAGTTTATCTATTTTGCCTTTGTATAAACAACAATAATGTTTTTCCTAGAGTGCTGTAACTTTTTGACGTAAGTATGATGTTGTATTTTTTCAATATCTTTTGTATGTTCTTGCTTATGTTGCCTTGAAATTCTAATGCTTTGTAAAATGCTATACAATGTTGTGTATTATGTTTCTGAGTTTGATTTTTAAATATTTTGTGAATTTCTTGTGTTTTGAATCCATTATTTCGGCCTATTTATTTGATTACTCCCATTTCTTGTTTAATTTCCTTTTCCTCAAACTTGCGTTTAGTGCTTCATATGACATATGTATGCTCTGAAAGCTGTCATTTTTTGATTATAATCATGGTGTGAATTATAGGGATTGAGTATATCTGTCTGTGTTTGTTTTCTAAATAATTTGTATTCAATGTTATTTATTTTTTATATTGTTATATCCAATAAGTTAATATTATCGTTTGTCTCTGTTTCCATCATGAATTGAATGTTTCGGTGTAATATGTTAATTATGTCATTATCTTTCGTGTTAATAACTGATATATCGTCCACATATTGTGCTATTCGCGTTCATTATCTTGTCATTCTCAAGTTTGTTCAGAAATATGTCTGCTAATAAACCACTAAGTGGTGTACCCATAGACAGTCCTTTATTGAACATACAAAATTGATTGTTAAATTGGCAAAATTTTTGTTTTATGCATAGGTCACATAAATTATAAATGTTTTAACAGTATCCTAGTTATTAAGTTTTTCTTCTAATATACTTTACGGGATTTCTAATGTTTACGCAATTGATATATCTGTGTACAAACTAGTTATGTCAAAGGAAATTAGTTTGTTTAATAGTCCTTCTCTGTTATTAATTGTGTATGTTGCAGTAAAATCAGTGATATCATTGAAGATGCCGACCAAAAGCTTTGATATTTTATATGTGTTTGAATCGTTGGATAATATTATCGGGCATATACGTGTATTAGGTTTGTATTCTTATAGTTTTATTCAGCTTCTTAATGGTAAAATCATAAAATGAAAAATTGAACATTTGTTAAAGTGAAAAGTGAATTTAAATTTCTAAAATTTAGCAACTTGTTCTGTAGAAAGTGGAGGAAAAAAAGCATGGTACGTTATAGAATATCATGTGATAATTTAAAAAGCGATGATCAACATTAGTGATCAAAAGAGACAGTCTATGTTTACTTATTCAATTCGCTTCGACCTAGACATTTTTCAAAATTTATGGTTTTGTCCTCTTCTCTAATTTTCCTATCCTTCGTATCTTCTCTCCTTCTATTTACTGGGTTCCCTTGGTTACCAAGAATCCTTTCTAATCCACAACACCATTCTAACCAATCGATAGATTCTACATGTATAGTATTTCGATTATAACAAGAGAACCACTTAACCGATTGCGATAGAAAGTGTCTCATTCGAAATCTTTGTAGTTTGCCAATACGAAAGTGGACATGCCCGAATATTTACTCCAAAATATTTAGAAGGTACATGTAAATATCACAAAAACTACGATTTTTAAGTTGTCGTAACTAAAAAATGATGTACCGAATCGAGAGAAGATCTGTACGTCATTCGATTCATCATAACTTTTTCTATCGAAACTACAAAATGTTCGACTTCAATTCGCCCCCATTAATCTTGTAAAGCACAATACAAAAAATAATAATTTAAACTAAATCGACTATAATTAGAGAATCTTTTAGATAGATCTTAGATTTTAATGATCTATAACCTTTCAATTAGCGTACGATTCACTGCCGTCTTAAGATATTTGGCGCCCCAAAGCTAGGTTGGACGGACGAAACGAATTCGGTCTTTTTCATACAAAATTAAAAAAAAGATTGTAGTTCTAGGTCTAGATACCCAAAACTTTCTACTTCTAGGTCTAGTGTTAGTTCTAGTTTTACTTTCATTGAAATAAATCAGTTTGTAAAGTACTCTATTTCAGAAACAATTGATTGTACAAGCTTTCCTTAAAAAAATGTCTTCAGGTGCATGGCTAAACCCAATCCAACCAAACCCTGTATATTTGAACCAGAGCCGTCCTAAGATTTTCGGCGCCCCAGGACCGGGTTGGACGAATGAAACGAGTGCCTTCCTTTTCATACAAAATTCAATGAAAAGAAAAAAGGTGCGTACCTCAAACGGGATACTGTGTACGTATATGATGGGGACAACATAAATTTCATTGCAAAAACTGACGCCCCCCTCCCATGAGTTGGCGCCCAAGGGCTGTAGCCCTATTAGACATTAGGTTTAAGACAGCGCTGTTGATTCGGCTGAATGCGATTGTCGAAATGTCCTGTTCGAAATATGCAAGAAATATGGTGTTTAAAAAAAAAAATTTAATGTACAGAGTGTGTCAAACATTTGGAATATAGGCAATATCTTTCCCAATGATGGTTTTAAAGAAAAAATGTTTCAAATAAAAGTTACGTTATTAATTGTAGCGGATTTTTTAGGCGATGTACTTTTGTTTGTATTGTTTTCTGTATCGTTGCTATATCAACGAACATTGTTATTTTAAATGGAATGCATAGGTTTTTTCACATATTCTGATTTGTATAAGAAAAGAATCGAGAAAAGTACATTTTCTGAAAATATTAAATCAGCAATTATAACTATAGTAGGCGTTGAAATGATGTCGTTGACAGATTTAAATGTTAAAAGATGACAGTATATGTTAGTATTGGTCAGTATAAGCAAATATGGCGCAATTGAGCGAACGATACAGAATTGAAATATTAATGATGTATGGCTATTGTAATTAAAAACATACTCAAAGTGAAGTTTGTACATTGTTCCATATTGGTTACGCCCATATACGGATTACACAACAAGTTTATCTGTCATTGGCATCATATCAACGCCTACTATGATTTTATTTGCTGATTTAATATGTTTAGAAAACGCTTTTTTTCTCGATATTTCTCTTATACAATCTTATGATTTGATCTGTTCATCGCATAGAGGAATTTCCTAAAGTAGAGGGACCTTCTATTAAAATATGAAAAAAAAAACATATGCATTCCTTTTAAGATAACAATGTTCGTTGCCATAGCAACGAAACACAAAACAATACAAACAAGTGAATGTTTCTGAGGATACGTCATACCGGGTGTATATCTATATTTATTATAAATTTTATAAAAATGCAAAGACAAAGGTGGCATAAATAAAATGGGAAATAATGTTATATAGCAGTAGGTATACAGGGTGCCTTACGTAACTGGTTCATTAGAACATTTTTAGCTTCCACTATTCGTAGAGGCTTGAAATTTTGGTAACATGGGTTGTTCATTCCAATCTATTAATCTAAAATATTTTCAAGATGGCCACCACTTCCGGTCTACCGGAAGTAGACCTCAACTTCGTTATTTTAAATGAAATGCTATAGTTTTTAATACACCATTCAATTATACATAAGAAAATATGTTGACTTTGATAACAGTTGTTGGTGCCTACCGTTGTTTGTTTTCGAGTTATTTTGATGTTAAGTGTTTTTTGGCAAATATCACCATGCACTTTACAAGCCCATATCTCAGCCAACGTTAACTCAAAAATGTTTTGCATTGGTACGATAACTCTTGATGTGCTGCTAAATAGATTGTCATTTGCTGTATCATTATATCTTATACAGGCTGGTCAAAAATTGAGGTACCGTTTCTCTGTATTCAATTGCGTGAAAGTCGAAAATTTTAAATGGAACGCACCATATCTTCATACCCTATCAGAAAGGGAATTTAATTCTTTACAAATTATCTGTAGATATTCCTATACCTATTCTTGCTGTTGAGGAATTTATCAAAATCATAGGTAAAATGCTAGAAACCATTTGTGTTGTTGTTAGAAGGTCATGACATTTTGACAGTTTTTTGTTTAATTTATTTAAATTATTATTAGTATTATTTCTACAATGAACTGTGATCGAATAAACTTTAGATTACTAGCTGTTATTTACCAAAAATAACCAAAAGAAAACCGAATAAATGAAACAATGAAAAATAACAATTTAATGACAAAAATTAAAATCAATAACATAAAAGAATCAAAAACTTAAAATTATAAAAATAAAGTAAAGGAATTTAATTCTCTAGTTTGTAGTAATTCTCTACAAACTATCTAGAAACTTTCCTGTACCTATTTGTTCTAGTTGCCCTCATATTTGGAAATTAATGAACGCATGCAATGCTGGAAAGCTTCTTGTTTTTATGTTAGAAAGCCATAGAGTTTTGGCAACTTTTCATCAATATTTATGTTATTATTGTCATTACTTAGTTGTGTCATCACTTACTCCTGTTAATGTCTTTGAATATCATGGCGAGTTATTCCAACGCCAACATTTTAAATTCGTCTTATATTCATGGCGGATGTAATAAAGTGTTGGATAAGATCTGTTTCTTAGTATTGGAAAGATCAAAATAACAAGAAACTATAAATTTCTATCACCAGCAGCTTCAGGTAATGGAATAAATGTTTTGTCATATTTTATTGCTTTACCAAATTCTTTGGTAAGAGGTGCTTCGATCGATTTAGATGAATAATATTTTCCAAGAAAACACCGTTAATAAATAAAGTGAACTCTCTAGGAATATCTCGCCCATCATTACGTTGAATATTACGCCATATTATTGTTTTTCATTGTTTCATTTATGCGTTCTTCTGCTGATTATTTTTAGTAAATAAACGCTAACAAACTAAAGTCTATTCAATCAAGAAAACTATAATAAACAGCTATAGCAATGTTTATAGATAATTTGTGGAGAGAAGATATTATTTATAGATATTATTATATTTAAAATTTTCGACTTTCTCGCAATTGAATACAGCGAAATGGTAATTCAATTTTTGACCACGCTGTATAAGGTACACTGATATAACAAGTGACAATCGATTTGACAGCATATGAAGAGTTATCGCACCAATGCAAAACGTTTTTGGTTTAACGTTGGCTGAGATATGTGCTTTTAAAGAGCATGGTATATTTGCCAAAAAAAATCAAAATAACTCGAAAACAAAAAACGCTAGGTACCAACAACTGTCATCAAAGTCAACATATTTTCTTTCGTATAATTGGATGGTTTAATAAAAATTATAGCATTCCATTTAAAATAACGAAGTTGAGGTCTACTTCCGGTAGACCGGAAGTGGTGGCCATCTTGAAAATATTTTGAATTAATAGATTTGAATGAACAACCCATGTTGCCAAAATTTCAAGCCTCTACGAATAGTGGAACCTAATAAAGTTCTAATGAACCAGTTACGTGAGACACCTGTATATTTTAAAATTTAAATAAGAGTAATTGTTTTAAGTTAGTTATTTTTAGATATTAACAGCTTTCTTTATATCAGGAAAGAAAACTGAAAACTAGGATCCTATTTTTTGATCCAATTTACAAAGAAAGTAGTTAGAAACTAACACACGTTAAAGAATATTTTGCACGTTAAACATATTATACAAAAGGTGTCTGGTTGTAGAGACCAGGATGTTACAAAATCTAAAGCTTCCATCAAATTGTTCTTGCAGTGTATGAGGTGTGAATCTTCTTTCTCATCGACTTGATGTACTGAGTTGAAGATAAGTATCTTCCAAAGTTTGATTTCATTTGTTTCTCATGGTATCTTATTCCAGTCTTTATCTCCCTGTCTTGCCCATATATGTAACCCTTTTTCCTAGGGTTCTGTTACTTTTTGAAGTATAATGTTATATTTTTTGAATATCTTCTGTATTTTCTTCTTTATGTTGTCTTGAATTTCTAATGCTCTGTAAGTTATGTTGGTGTTCTTTTTCTTTCTCTTTAAATCTTTCGTTTTGATTTTGATTTTTAAATATTTTGTCAATTTCTTGTGTTTTGAATACATTATTTCGACCTATCTGTTTGATTACTTCCATTTCTTGTTTAATTACTTCTTCCTTCAAATTTGTGTTTAGTACTCTATATATGTATGCTCGGAAAGCTGCCATTTTTTGATTGTAATCATGGTGTGAATCATAGAGAATGACTATATCTGTCTATGTTTGTTTCCTATATATTTTGTATTCTATGTTATTTGTTTTTTTGCATTATTATACCCAATAAGTTAATATTATCATTTGTCACTATTTCCATCGTGGAATGAAGGTTTTGGTGTAATATATTTATGTATGAGTGTAGGTTGTTAATTGTGTCATTATATTTCGTGTTAATAACTGATATATCGTCCACATATTGTGTCTCGTTCATTATCTTGTCATTCTCAAGTTTGTTCAGAAATATGTCTGCTAATAAACCTCTAAGTGGTGTACCCATAGACAATCCTTTATTGAACATGCAAAATTGATTGCTATTTTAAAAGGGGTGCATAGATTTTTTCACACATTCTGATTGAGCATATATCTTTTACACGACGAGCATATCAAATTATACGGCAATATACAATGTTCGTTGCTATAGCAACGAAACAGAAAACAATACAAACAAGTGAATATCTCTGAGAATGCGTCATAATTAAAAAAGAAACTGTTATTTGAAACATTTTTTGTGAAACCACGCATGGCGAAGTTATTCGCTATATTCCGGACATTTGACACATCCTGTATAATCTATTTTAAAAACTGCAGTCCAAAATCTATTTTATAGCGGGTGTCCTTCAAAAGGGGCTCGCCCCAAAATTTCGTTATTTTTATAAATCAGACTTTTTTTTTCATGTGGGCAAACAGCATAATATCTCTGATATACCGGGTGTATAATTAAATTATTAAAGTTTATAAAGTTAAAGTTAAAGTTAGTTAAATTATTAAGTTAAAGTTATAAATTTTATAAAAATGCAAAGACAAGAGTGGCATAAATAAAATGGAAAATAATGTTATATAGCAGTAGGATATTAAGCAAATTAAAAAATATAAACCGGTACAAGAACATTTTACACGTTAAAAATATTATACAAAGTGTCTGGTGGTAGAGACCAGGATGTTACAACATCACTTTTCTTCACTTATTTCTGCTGATATCCTCAACATTTTATATTTTTCATGTTATGTACCCTTTATTTTTCTTAGAAAATTTGGAAAATACTGTATCTGTTTTATTTGTTATAAATACATCCAACTGATATACAAAAATGATTTTATCTAATGAGATAAAGGAATACTACTAATTTAAAGAAATCATAAATATACAGGATGATTTAAAATACCGCTGACAAACTTTTAGAGCAGGTAATACATGAAAAACTGCCGAAAATTAATAAAAAAAATTTAAAAAAATTCTTTGGAAATCCATATTGCGTGTTATAAATATAAATTTCGGAAATAAATAAATAAATAACTTCTATCATGCTATAAAATTCGAATAAAGATTCTGAATAAAATAATTTTATAGCGTGATAGAAGTTATTTATTTATTTATTTCCGAAATAAAAAATTTTTTTACGTCGCTGCTAATTTGGTCAATCGAACAGTATTTAGTGATAAACTATTTATCATATTCAGTCTTACAAAACTTTGATTAAAGCAACAATTTCTCAGAAAAACATGTCTGCAGAAAATTTGTTAATTAATTTTCTATAAATTCAAACACCACAGTTATCTGACGAACAACAATCGCGTCATTTTCAACATGTACAACTTTTTATTACGGCAATAATACACATAAAGACTAGAGTGGTTATATGGTTCGAAAATTGTAAATTACTCAAAAACTGATCCATAATTCTCTATCTGCAATAGAATTGACAGATAATTGATTTCACTTTACCCAAAAATTCTGCTATGTATATATATATATATATATATATGTTGTAATCGAAGGGAGCATTGGCAGAGTGTAAATACTTTATATCATTTACTTTACCTTATATCAGCAAGAATGGAGTTTTGACTTGTGCCATTTCTTATACAGGGTGAGTCAATAGTGCTGGGACGGAAGATTTTGGCAGATTCATATATTACCATCAAAGCTGAATCAAGTAATATTATTTTCAGCTATACAGGGTGTTGCACTATTAGGACCGTATTCAACTTCATATTATTAACTGGATCCCTATGTATCTTTTCATATATGCTGATTAGTTGTCTTAAATGCTTTAAGTGCACATCATGTTTCCAAATTTTGAATGTAAGGTTATTAATCATTTTGTGAAAAATTTTGAAGAAATATGTGGTATCTTAAAATTCGTTATCAGCATTATCATTAAATATTGATAATTGCAATTTGGCATAGCGATAAACAAAGCTTCTCTTGGCGTCTTTCGAACGCCAGTAATACTACTGGTTAATAGTAACAGGCTGGTTAATTTACGGAACTTTTGGAAGGCGTTATTATTTTTTCATTATTCGTATGATGATTACTACTCGAGTAGGTGACATTACCCCTCATTCTAAAAAGCTTTTTTGTTATTCGCGATGAAACTGAGGGGCAAAAACTTTTAAATCCGACAATAGTTGCATTAAAAATTTATTATTGTTTTATTCGATATAAATATTTCAATTTAATTATAGTACATATTTGCTTGCGAATTAATGAGATGCACAAACCGTTTTCCTTACCTTGCAATTTCTAATTTATTTATAAACGAACACAATAAGATTATTCATTTAGAAATAGTAATGCTTCAAACATAAATAATTTACAAACAATGTAATTTCATGGGTCGTACGCCATCGTTACACGAAACAATTTATTGCGTTATTATCCAAGGTCTGTATTTGTTTTGCATGTCGTAAAGATGTTTGGAATAATTTCTATAACCGAGATTTTTTATGGAATTTAAAATCGTTACAACAAAATTGTGTTTTGTTACGATAGGGTTCGTAAGTACACACCGAAAGGAAAATCTCACGGCGGATGATAGTATGTCAATTTAGCGTATCCTGCAAAATCCGCGATATGGAACGCGTGGAAAGAGGGTGTATAGGCGAAGGAAAAGCTTTTAATATTGAACCGAAAGCGGAACAGCCTCGATGCCATTATCCCTAGGGGAACTGGCGCCCTATCAGGAAATATAGCAAGGATTTCTGGTTCGATGTGAGAGCCATGGATCGGCACCTAAATGGGTCGAGGGGTTGACATGGGAGGCAAGGCAATCATTTGCCCAGGTGATGTTTATATCCGGCGAACTTTATTGATTGCAAACGAAACGGAAATGGGCTTGGCGAACGTCTTTCCAGGAAATCGAATTACGAAAACTCTACTTTATTAAATAAAGAAACCGATTCAGATAATAAACTATTTGAAAGTCTATTTTGAAACTATTCCTATCAATTTATTTCTATTACATTTTAAACCCCTCGGAATTTTAATAGAAGATTAAAGGACAAACATCAATCAGTTTAGACAGAACCATCCTATTTACACGTGTCGTATTTTTAGAATCTATTCGTGTCAATTTGTTACCATTACGATTTAACGACGAAGGGCATCGGAGGTTCAAGAACAACTTCAATTTAATGATTCTATTTGAGTTGATGATGTGGCCTGACTAGAATTATAAATACCTAAATTGAGAGAAACGCAATCATTCGAGGTTTCGCTCAATATTTTATCGGTTAATTTCGACTTTCAAAATTACTACTACTAATATAGATAACACCATAAACAACTCATACGATATGCAATTAACGACGTTTTCGAATATTAATTAAAACTAGATTGGTGCAGCAATTTCATCTAATTCTAATAATAGTAATTAATTTCTTACCTCAACAAAGCGCGTCTCCACTTGTCTCCTGTTTCAACGACAATAAGCTGTAGTTTCATAGCTTAATTATCTTCACTTGGCGAAGAGGAGCTTTTCAAGTTCTAACTTAAACTGGATTCGGTTAGGAATGAAACTTAGGTTAGTGTTTTTCGCGAAAACAAGTGTGGCTATTAGATTTCAATTGGTGTCGAATACTGTCTGAGCTGTAAGATATGTAGTACGTCTGAAACCAATCATATGTCACAAGCATAAAAAGGCTTCTAAATCCGAAGTGTTAACAACGTCGAACGTTGGCTTGTGTTACAAAACTCGCATTGAGTAAAACTCATTGACAAATTTTTTTTGTTAAAAAAACATTGTAAAGTAATTGGCAATCATTCAAAAGCAATTTTTGGGTCGTAAAAAATGATTCGTATAAATCTCTGGGAAATTGCGCAATATCATTCAAATCAAGTGGAAAGTTTTGATGCATTTAATATATTTATTTTTATTTATAACTAGTTTTCTAAAAATTGTTTGAACTAAAAAAAAATTCTTAGAGTTTATGTCAAACTAAATTTAAAAAAAAGTGAAAAGGTCGTTTTGAATTTATCCTCGATTCCTAGTTAAAAGGCATTCCGGAAAAGGTCAGAATTTCAAGGATGAACGAAATATTCAAATGTCACGTGACACGAAGTGGATTCTCCTCATAAAAAAGAATTCTGCTTATGACATAAGAAATTACTTAGCGAATTACTATCTTCCATATATTCTCGCTAATTACCATACACTGAATTCATGTTCATTTTCAATATAGGAAATGAATACAACCCGACAAATAATTTATGATTCTAAACATAACTAATCGACCGATACCTGTAACACAAGCCAGACTAACGTAAAAATAGCTCAAAATGAATTACGATACGTCAACGATGTACATAAACGTATTAGTATAAGTCAATTACAACATTTTTGTTATTCAAATAAAATAATGGAATGAGAAATTTCCTAACATTAATTTATAGGAAAATGTGCGAATTTCGACGATTGATTTTACCTAATGGAAGATGTGTGGAACTGGCAGTGTAAATAATCGATTAATTTTCGAAAACACTTCCCTATCACTTCCCAACAAAAAGAAAATAATCTTAAAATCGAATAAAGAATGACGTCTCGATAAAATTATGTTACTCTAGTCTTATTTCATCCCGCTTTGGTTAAAAGTGAGTCGCGGACGTGTACTGGGGAAAGATCCGGTTGAATCACACCATGCTGCCCTTCAATACTGATATCACGCACGCGTACTAAAAACAAGATCCTGGAAATGTTCCAGAAATTTCGACTGTTCTGATGAAATGGGGGGCGATTTGGAGAAGCGGAACCTGGAAAGCTAATTTTCCGGGGAAAGACGACGTCAGAACGGAATCCGATTTCGTGTTATGCTTTCGTGAATGAAAGGGAGAAAGGCTCGCCCACGTTGACCAACGGATTATTGATCGTACCTCGGTTGCTTCAGTATGGCTTTCGCGTGTTGTACAAGGCCAAGGGATGTGGACTTTTTTGAGCTTTCAGAGCTTTGACCTCGATTATTGGCGCCGACAACCATGTACAAATTATGTGGGGTGCATAAATAATGTCAACATATTTTCACTTTTAGTCAATTTCAATAATTATCGTCAAATTAAAAAAATTTTGTGTGATCCACAACTGCTATATTCACTATAATTAATAGATTTGAGAGACAAAGAATTGGTATGTTGTACTTATTTCTTTGCAATCCCAATTTCAATGCACCCTAGCTTAGCATCTTAACTTATGTTTGAGGAGAATTTTTCCTTCACATTAAATGAAAATGTGTGTATTGGGTTCTATGTTTAGGTGAATTCTTTCACAACACTTATGCCCGTACAGTCATACAGCGTTAGGAAATTTGAAATTACCGGCCATAATATAATTTTACTATTCTTTTAAAAATAATTTGGCAAATGGGGTTCGTTAGGTCACATCGTAAGATTTATTTTGTATATGAATTTCTAAAAATATTTAACTAACATTAAGAAACGATTAGAAACTTTCAATTTCAATAAAACTTTTTGTTCAAAACGTAACTTACTTTAAAAAATAGCTTTAGTGGGCTGTAACTTAGAAGAGCAGGGGTTTTGAACAAAAATAAATTTTTTTACTTTAGCTTATCAAATATATATTTTACATATTTGATAAGTTTGCAACATGGATTCAAACAAACAATATCAAGATAAAACTTCAGCATTAATCCATGGTTTCGAATAAATCTACATAAACATGGAAATCACGAAGAACCACATTAATTTTATCAACAAATGCTTAAAACACAATATAATTCCGAATTTTGCAAGGATTAATTCTAAAAAACTTAAGAATAGCACACAAATATACATTACTTCAAAACTGTTTCGCGATGAAAAAAGACGACATTTTAAAAACCTTAACTTCTACTACGAGCTTGCAAAAATACATAGGGAATTAAGAGACCAACTGCACTTTCTAGAAATTGGCGAAATTATCAATAAAATAAAAACACAGGCTTTTCTCCATAAACAAGAAGATCTGAGAAAAAAGAACAGGAAATTTGAAAATCTTTTAAATACCAAAAACATCTAATTCAACCAACAACGAAAATGTTTACACCCAATACAGAAATTATACGAACATCGTTTTTAACCAAGAAGAAACAAAACAAACTCTTCTAAATAAAGGTTATAAATTCGCGTAATTTCTAAGGATTAATCTTCCCCTTTTTCTATTGACTTCGACGTAACAATAAAAAATGTTCCTGAACACGAAAATATAAAAAATGATCTTATACATTTCATAAAAAAGATAAATCCTTGAATAACACCAACAAAACTCACTTAGCGTATTGGAAAACAATAAAATCAATCCGCGAAAACTTAAAAAAGAAAATGCCGTCTTTGTAAAAGCAGATAAGGGAGCTGATATTGTGATTATCAAAGGAGAAGATTATAATCATAAAACTAAAGAATATATGAAACAAAATAATTATGTGAAACTAAACAAAAATCTATTAGATACAATCATTAGAAAAACAACAAATTTAATCAATCAATATAAAGAGACTCTAATCGAATTTTCGAATTTAAAATCAATCGCATGGCAATAATAATTTTTTCAGCAACAAGTTTATACACATGAACCCAAACTATATTCATTGCCAAAATTACATAAAGAAAATATGCCTATACGACCCATTACAGCCTTCCAAAACTCTCCTACTTCTAAATTAGCTAACTTTATGCTGAATGTATTAGGTATAATAAATTTTGAATCATCATTTACCACATCAAACTCTATTGATTTTATAAAGGCAACAAGTAAGATATTCTACTAAGAAACAATTCTTTACTGGTATCTTTTGATGTTACTAATTTATACTCAAATGTTCTGACAGACTTAACACTCCAATTAGTATCAACAATGTTCAAGAATACATTTAGAAATAAAAATAACAACATAATTGAAGGTCTTAATAAAATAAACATATTATTGAACAGAATTACTGTACATTTGACGATGAATACTATAAAATTGCTCAAGGATTACCTATGGGAATGAAACACAGATCATAGAAACACAATTCATAATCAATAATACAAATTCTTATAGAGAGTACATTGTAAAATGGATACGATACGTTGATGATGTTTTTTGTATTTGGGAGGAGGATGTCGAAATTGTAAATAAATTTCTTGAATATCTAAATAAAATACATAATAGTTTAAACTTTACCATAAAAACAGAGAAAAACAATAAATTATTTTTTTTAGATCTATCCTTAACAAGACGTAACAAAAGCATTGAGTATGATATATATCAAAAACCTACAGTAGTCACTACTATTATTCCTTATTATTCCAATATATACAAAAAACCCAAATAACAATTTGTATAAACCGATATACTTTAATACGTTAAGTTTCAAATCTAAGAAAATATTTTCTGACAATAACATCACGCTGGCATTTTCAAATCAAAATTCAATTTTGAAACTGTTATTTAATTGTCATAATAAAACTAATTATCTTCAAAAGAGTGGGGTTTATTCTATTGAATGTACAAACTGTAATTCTATATATGTAGGACAAACGGGTCGAAAACTTGAAACTAGAATACATGAACATCAAACAAAAGAAAATTCTAATGTATATAGGCATGCCGTTGAAACAGTTCACAAAATAAATTCTAAAAATGCTAAATTGATACACCATTGCAACAAAGGTTTTAAAATGGATTTGTTGGAAATGTACGAAATCGACAAACACAAAAAAGACAAAAATTTCAATTTATTAAATGACCAAGTAGCACACGTCTACAATCCTTTATTTACGTTTCTGAAAACATTATAAAATTCAAAATTTAATTTTGTATCATCTCTTCTTCTCTACATCAATTCCTCTTACTTTGTTCAAAGAAGATACACCTACAATTTTAACATACAATAAACCTATCCATTTCAAGTTTTCTCTGTATTTGTGTAGTTCGTGTAAGTTGTTCTGTGGAAATGTTTTATATTTTTAATACCATTTTGTAGTATTTTTTAATATTTTGACGTAAGTTTTTAATTTACTTTTATTATTTATTAACTTTTAAAGAAATGTTTTGCAAAAAAGAACACATATTGTTGAATAAACAAAATATGCACGTTTATATTTGATTTCCATTTTAAATTTGTAGATTCGGCTGATGATGAGTTTGTAAAACTCGAAACCGGTACCGAACAAATAAACAAAAGCAAGTAAAGAAGTTGTATATTTTACAAAAAGTTGAAAGACAGTTTCACTTTCGCTGAAAAATCAAACCTTGAAAACATAATCCTGTAAAAAAATAATAAAAATAATAATATTGTATATACACTTAGCAGCAGAAGTCTGCGTACAAAAAACTTCTAACACTTTAACTGAAAAAATAAGGGTCATGATCTAATGTGATAAACTTCAATTTTTTTTTATTTTGTGTATTAACTACATATAATTCTATTAACAAAATATGCATCAATAAAACAGAAATATTAGTTACAAAAAAAAATAAAATTAAAAATTCTCCAAATAATGCGTATGCAAAAATCTGCGTACAAATAAATACCATAAAACGTATATAGACATTTTAAAAGAAAATTTGAAGCCTAGCATCGAAAACTTGGGCTTGGGGCCCGAATACTTTTTTCAACAAGATAATGACCCCAAACATTGCGCCCACAACACTAAGCTTTGGCTACTATACAATACCCCAAAGCAACTTAAAATACCTTCACAATCGCCAGACTTGAATCCCATCGAACACCTCTGGGATTTACTGGAACGCAGGATTGGGCAACACAACATAACGTCGAAGGAAACGTTAAAAAATGTTATGATTGAGGAATGGGCCAAAATCAGTTCGGACGAAACGAAGAAATTAGTGCACACCATGCCTAAACGATTAAGGAAGGTCATTAAACGTAAAGGTTATCCGACCTCATATTAATATAGAAACAATGATCTCATTTATGAATTTTTTATAAATACTGTCCTGACTTGTACGCAGATTTTTGCATACCCGTTATTTGTAGAATTTTTAGTTTTGATTTTTTTCTGTAACTACTGTTTCTGTTTTGTTGAAGCATATTTTGTTAATAGAATTATATGTAGTTAATATACAAAATAAAAAAAATTAAGTTTATCACATTAGATTATGAGTCTTATTTTTTCAATTAAAGTATTACAAGTTTTTTGTACGCAGACTTCTGCTGCTGAGTGTACTTACAATTACGAAAGTGGTCTAAGTCGAAATAAAAAAAAAATGAACCATGGTTGTAATTTATTTTGTAATTTATTCACAGTTTATGAAGTTTATTTAGTGTTAATTATGAAAGTGGTCTAATTATAAGTTAATAATTTAAAGAAATTTAGTAATCATGATTATAAAGCGACTACATCACGGTCATTTTAACATTGCCATCATTGTCGAACCACTGATCACCCAAATATCTCTTCAAATGCATGATACTCACTTGAAGACGTGATACTCACTGTGCGCTTGATTAGGATTGTACAGGTGGCCAAATTGTTCATTATGCATTCTTATAAGGCTGTACAGTACGTTCGATGTGCGATCACACGATGTTAGGCATGTCAATGGAAAACAAAATGACAATCATGGTGGACGTCTGCTGCATGTACAGGGTGGTTCAAATTCGAAATCCGAATAGACTATCTCAAAAACTATAAGAGTTAGACAAAAAGTAGCTTACATGTCATGATCTCTTTTTTTTTAAGAAAAATCCAATGCTGAAAACCAAAAAGCGTCAGCGTCTTTTGTTTTTCCGCTAGATGCCAAAAGTGAAAATATCGTAAAACCAGCAACTGCAAATATCTTGATTATTATTATTGGTAGAGTATTATAACAAAGACATATGAACACTTTTTCACGGAGAATTTGACGACATAATTGAAAAATTTTGTCCGCTTTTAGATTTTGAGATATTATGACAATTTTAGTTTTTTTTTAAATGGAAACAATTCCTAATTTTTAGCTTATTAAATTCGCATTTTTTTTCTCATTTCAAAAATAAAAGGTTTAATAGGTATATTCCTTATTGTTTCAGAATAAAGTTAAAAATAAGCTTTTTTATAAAATTTTCAATTACCGCCATCTAGTGTTATTAAGTATAAATATTTTATTAACGTAAAAAATAGTTGAAAACACAAAAAAATCAATAATTTAAAAAGGTGGTTAATTAGAACATCTTTATAGCACTAATTTAATGTTTTTTGGAAAATAATATAAATTTTATAAAAAAGATTAAATCTAAAGAATTAAATTAAACAACTCCGCCATCTAGTGCCGTCGAAGATACTAAATTTACAGCTTCCTTAAATTAGCGTCATTTAATTTTTTTTTTAATTTAACTTCTTTTCTTACCATTTTATTTCCCAAAAAATATTCATATAGTCCTATAAAGAAATGCTTAAATTGACCACCTCAAAATTATTGATTTTTTCTCTAGTGGAAAAACATAAGATGACAGCGCTTTGAGGTTTTCAGCATTGGATGTTTCTTAAAAAGAGAGATCAAGATATGTCAGCTATTTTTTGTCTAACTCTTATGGTTTTTGAGATAGCCTATTCGAACTTCGAATTTGAACAACCCTCTACAGTAGACGATGACGGGTCACTGATACGTAGATGTGCTACGGCCACTAGTGCCTCCTTATGTTCAGATCGCACATCGGACGTCATGTGCAGAACTTTCTGGAAGGGCACCGTATAAGAATGTTTCTATGGTCAGCTCGTTCTCCGGATCTGAGTCTGATCGAACATATTTGGGATATGATACCGAGATATGCGGTTAACTTTGAGGAACCATGGAGACGAATACAGTCAACATGGTTCGCTACTTCTCTCCAACAATATAGCAACATGTCTACTCCATGCTACGTCGTGTAGCGATGGTGCCTGCCACTCACGAAAAATGCTTTTAGAATTGCTGCATACCATTGCATATTCCGATTTTTCCCTTCAGTCGCAAATTTAGCATGTTTCGAGGAGCATAGAAATTTAAGTTAATTCCTTAACAAAGGGTTGTTTTTTTCCTCACATTTCTCTACAAGCTATACATTTTACGAATATCTAAATCAGGACTCAAATATATTCGACCCTCGAGTCTCTGGTGTATGCTGGGAAACTCAAAATATTCTTTGTTCTCGTATAGCCATTATCTGTATTTCATCTGTTTTTTGCGAAAATCCAGGCATCTTTCCTCGACCATCTGTTCCAGGTGTTTCAGCATTCAGAGCACGCGTTAACCGGACTACAGAAATTTTGTAGAGGTCTAAAAAAAGTTTCCGTAAAGTGACACTACTTCTGATTTATAATTTTTTGTCAGAAAATTACTTATAACTCAATTTTCTCCTAGGTGTTTCAAAAGTCAAACCGTCGATGAACTGTTGTAAATAGATACAGATTCTGGGTTTCAAAATCTTTTAGTTTCCAGAATATATCGAAATTTGATTTTCTTTCATTATATTCGACATGACCTAAACGTTTTTCTGAGCAAAACTAATTCTTATTTTCAAAAATTTTTGCTCACAAATTTGAATTTTTTGTCATGTATTCTTTGCCATTATTTCCTTTAATTTTTTGGATATTTTGAGCATAACTACCTTTATTTTTTTGCCCGGTTTCTTAACTTTGTTTAACCGGTATCCATTTATATAGTGGTAAAATATATAAATTATTTACCGTCAATAATTGGCCAAACTTAATTATATACGAGGCGTATTTTAAGTAAGGACTGTTTTAAAATTTAGCCAGTGTCGCTGTGATTGGCGTTTTGAAATTTGAAAATCATGCCACTATGTTTACGTTTAGTTTTGTGCATTTGGAATGATTTCTCCGATTAATAATCCCTTTGACTGTGAAATACGCACTTTAATTCATTGTCTTAATGGTAAAGGCGTGAAAGCGACTGATATTTGAATTCTCTTCATCGTCATAATTCTCTTCATCAAAGGCTAGGAACAATTTAGCCACCCTGTACAATCCCGATCTAACGCCCAGTAACTACCACGTCTTCATGCATTTGAAGAGACACTTGAGTGGTCAGCGATTCGAGTCGCTGTATAATACGAAACGATAGACTTCTACGAGGATGGCATATAAAAGCTGGTTATACGATATGATAGCTGTCTAAATATTGGTGCGACTCATGTAGAAAAATAGCTGAAAGTACAGAGATTAATGTAAAGAAATTGCTAAGATAAGTCTAATGGTTTCATTTTTATTTCATAACACCATATAATGCCGTCATGACCAACTCGTTCTCCATATCGGAAACCGATTGAACATGATTGTGGTCGGCTGTGTCGAACACTTCAATATTATTCTACTCCTCCGGCTAACTCTGAGGAGCTATGGAGCCAGATAGAGCCAGATATCAACTTCATGTCACTTCGTGTAGAGATGGTATGGTCCGTCCACGGAGGATACTTTCCCCTTGTTGTATCCCCTTTCAGCAGTGTTGCACCACTGTGCATGTGGTGATAAATTTTACTGTATAAGCACTGTTTCTATACCAAATTTCATTGCAATAGACTCACGCTTCAGATTATACAGGCTGTATTGGTGAATTATTTCCAGCAATCAAGATGTACGTTTGGGATGAAACTACAGTTTCGAGAGGTGTACAGGAAGTAGCATCATGTATCTTAGCGCATATGGAGGATATAACTACTCAAAAACACGTAATAGCTTACAGTGGTGCTTGTTCAGGCCAAAATCGTGACATCATTCTACCAAATGATCGAGGTTTTTGTATTTATAGAAATGAAAATAGAAAAAGCAAATTACTTATACAATCCTGACAATTATTTTAAATTGATAGACAAGTGTAGGACCAGAAATACATTTTTGATATAACGAATGTCGTAGCCGGGTTTTATTTCAATGAAATCACTGGAAGGATCAATAACAAGAAGAGTAAAAAATACCGCGGGCGAATCTGTTTGTTGAATGCAAATTCAATGGATGAGATTCTTGAAAAAAAAACTGAAATGTTTTATAAAACTTCTTTAGATGATACTAAATTTCACGTTTTAGATGTTTCACCAGAAAATTGAACTTTTCTTTTAAATTAAAAATTTTCAAGCGGTACGTAACCACGGAAATCGTAAAAGTTAATTCATTTCGTTAGTTTCAAAGTTAGTTCCACCTCGTGATAAATTTGCCTAATAATTAAAAATAGACTCATAGCTAATTGGAGCGGTTAAATTCGCTGTAACTATGGTATCTATCCTGTAGATCACGGGGTCTCAAAGTGCGGCCCACAATGTTTGTTTACACATTTTGAAAAGGTTAAATTTATACAGTTTTTAATGTATAAATATATAGTTTCTAAAATATTGTTTTTTGATTGGTAAAAGTGAGGTATAGGTCCAGTTTATTCACTTTTGGTCACATTTTACTAATGGATATTTTCCATGGTTACTGTAATTTTATTTGCAGTAATATTGGCTATTTGGCAAGTAACTATGGTAAATATGCGATTGTTAAATTTAACAAAGGTGAATAAACTATTTAGCCTTTAGTGGTTTGAACATATCCGACGTATTATTTATGCTGAAATAAGTTTGAAAGATTAGTCATCAAATTTTTTCCCTCTTTGTAACCCACATAACACACTAGATTAAATAATCTTGGGAATAGCAACCAATGAGTAGGATAAGAAAACAACTTCATTTTTTCGATATCCGAGCTTTCGCAATAATTTATTACTTCATCAGGGAAACACTACAATATTAAAATAGATGGGCAACGTTACAAAAAATCTTAAAATTAAAGTTTCTATAAATGGACTTGCAATGGAAGTAAGAAAAAGGTTGACTTCAAAATTCGATAAAAATTAATTGTAGTAAAAAAAAAGTTAAAAATTTTTTTTTAATACACACTAGTTTGCAAAGGAGGAACACTGGGACATACTGTAGATTAAATAAATCTTAGATAACTAATAAGGCAATATTATAATAGTATGGTCTTAAACTTCATTTAGCTGATAATTGACTGATATTGACTTGATGATCATAATTTCCTAACACTGTGCAGCGGACCCTTTTGCATTCTCAAAATTTAGAGTTCATTCAGGGGGGAGAAAATCAGCCCAACTTTTTAATGAACATTAATATAAAACAGATTTAGAAATTCTGCAGAAGAAACTACTAAGAACTACTAAGATTTGCAGATGGAGTTGATCAGCTTTGATGCTGAGTCGAAAGCTAGTGGTACAAACTGTTCAGAGAAATCGGTGGCTTGTTCGTATCATAACCATTTACCATCTGTTAACCAATACAATAACAAAAATTTAAATTTTCTTGTCGATGCAGGTGTTGACATTTCCGTTTTACCATTTAAAGTTTTCACGTCCTTAAAAAAGGACTTCAACTCCATTTCTATCAGATGCTAATGGATCTATAATCAACAACCAAGGTAACAAAATATTTTTATTATTTAAGGTCCATTTATATCTACAGACATCGAATGTGTCAAACGCATAACGGGACAGATAAAATAATATTGTTCTATGTAGTTTATATGGACGTATTTATATCTATGATAACATGACCGCGCAGACACGGACAGACATAGACCGTGCTCGGCAAGTATTCCCGGATAGAATATTTTTCTGTGCGGTTCATGTCTGTACGTGTCTGTGTCTTACGAACAGCATGAAAGAACATCAGAACCATGCAAATATTTTTTGATTTCTTTATGAAATGGATAAAAAAAATCTAACTAATTTTGAACTATCAATCGTAAATTACTCTCAATATATTTTGCAATCGAATTCCTTCGAAATTTTGTTTTGGTTCTGGGCTTTTCAAACTATACGTCATGACTCTATCCTAAGGACGTCGCAAGATGATCCGTATAAGTTACTTGAGACGACATAATACAGCATAATACAGAAACGAAACTGCTCTTTAAATCTAAAACTCGGTCTCCATCTTGAAGGTAATTATATTAAGATCACATGCTTACGTTTTTAAATGGTAGACGATTAAGCAACTAAAGGTCAGCTTTACTTATAAAGTTTTAAATAAAATTTTACTATAAAGTAATGTTCATTACGACTTCTGTCTGCAAATAAGCTACAAAAGAACTAAAAAAGGCGTCGACTCATTTGCTTTGTTAACAACCACAAATGTTGCGTATCCGTTCATATCCAACACCAACGAAGTCGATAGGACTGTCGTTTCTGTATTAATCTGTATTTTCGCGTTCAGTCTGTCATTTGTTTTCATCAATTACAAATGTTGAGAACTTTGTTTTTGTGTGTTGTATTTAATTTACGCATTGTCAGATAGACAACAGTATTCAAATCAAACACGAAATTCACACAAAGTGAGGGAGTAGTGAAAAAATGAAAGAGAAAATATGACACCCAATATTTAGATTTTGGATTTACCTACGTTAGCAAAGACAATATGGAATTACCTGAATGTGTTGTTTATCATGAGGTGCTAGCAGCTGAAAGTATGCTTCCGAATAAATTGAAACGTCATTTAGAAACATCTCATAATAATTTACAAGGAAATCCTCGAGAATTGATTGCAAGAAAATGACGAGATATAATACAGCTTCCGATATCCTTATTATTCACAGCATCTATTCCTCGTAAAGCACTACTCCCCTCTTACAATGCCGCCCATCATATTGCTCGATTGAAAAAACTGTATACGATTGCTGAAAATCTAATTTTACCTGCAGCGACTGATATGGTATCAGTGATGATTGACATTGCAGAAGACATTAATGAGCAACTTGTGGAAAGACTTACTGGTTTATTTACTATTCAGCTGGATGAAGCGATAGACAGCAATAAGTATGTTGCGTGCGGTACGTGGACAAACAAATTTCTGTGAAGATTTGTTATTTTGCAAAATAATGACTGTTACTGGGAAGGCTTGTGATGTGTTTACAGTTATAGATTCATACATGGAAGAAAATATCATTCAATTGAAAGTGTCGGTGTGTGTACCGATTGAACTCGTTCGATGTCAGGGCACTGTGGAGGTCTTCCAGCTCTCATAAAAACCAAGATTCCAAATTCAAAATGCACACATTGTACTATAGATATGGTGGCTGCAAAAAATATATCACCTGAATTAGATATTGTGACGTATATAATTATCAAAGTGGTAATAAAGTTCACAAAAGCAAGCCCCATAAAGGCAAGACTTTTCCAAATACTTTGTGAAGATTTGGGAGCCGAACATACATCATTACTTTATTATTGCAACTCTTGTTGTTTCTCAAGAGGTAACGTGCTCTCACGTGTATACAAATTAAGAAATGAGTTGTATGCATATTTATCGACAGAATTGCATCCTAACGGAGAAAAATTTAATGATGCTAACATCTAATAAATATGACGTACGTTTGTGACATACAGTGGCTCCAAGCCAAACTCGGACACTGGAGTGATAATAGTTTCTTACTAAAAAATATTCAAACTAAAGCAACTGGAGGAAAAAGTAAATTGATTTTCAATAATTTATTAATTGCTTATTCAAAAGACAAAGACGAAACAGAAACATTTATTCACTATAATAAAAAAAATATAAAAATAAACGAAAACACTACAACAACTAGGCGCAAGCCAAACACGGACAGCAAACAAAATTTATAAAACTAATTTATGTTTTTAATAACTAATATTTAGTATGGAGGCCTTTGTTTTTTATGAGCATTTTAAGACGGTTAGGCATTGAATTTACCAATTTTTCGCAAATACTTGGTGGAATCTTCTCCCATTCTTCTAACAAGGCGGTCTTCAATTGAGTTTTGCTAGAAACCTGATGTTCCCGAACCGTAGTGTCCAAATAATTCCATAAATTTTCAATGGGATTGATGTCTGGACTTTGGGGTGGCGTATCCATTACATGAGGACAATTATATAAGAGCCAAGAACGTACTTTGTACGCTTTGTGTTTCGGATCGTTGTCTTGGTAGAATCGCCAGTCGCATCCAAGAGATAGTTTATCCACGCTACGAGGTAAATTGGTTTTTAAGATGTCTAAATATGCATGCTGGTCCATTATTCCCTCAATAAAATGCAAACAACCTGGCCCGGCAGCTGAAAATGATCCCCACACCATCACTGATCCACCACCATATTTTACTGTTGGTTTTAAATTTTTTAAATGCATCTCTTCGTTTTTTCATCTCCATACATATGGTTTTCCATCTGACCCAAATATATTGTATTTACTTTCATCAGTAAATAGAACGGTTTTCCAAAAAGAAAAATCTTTATTTTCGTACTCTTTTGCAAATCTTAATCTGGTATTTTGATTCTTTCTACTAATGAACGGTTTTCTTCTCGCCTTTCTACCATGTAAATTAGCATTATGTAGCATGTTTCTAATTGTTGACGCACTAGCTTTTTTCCCTAATTCTTTCTCAGCAATAACAGCCAACTTTGGTGCACTAAGAAACGGATTTGCTTTCATTTTTCTTATTAAATACCGTTCATCCAATTCAGGAAAAATTTTATTGTGAGCGCTTTTTTGTTTGTTTGCTACCCGATTGTGACATCTGAAGCGCTTTATTATGTCGTGCACCGTAGAATGGCTTCTGTCGGTAATTTTTGCTATTTCCCGTACCGATTTTTCATCCTGGAAATGTTTAAGAACTAATTTTCTAAGTTCAATAGTTGTTTGTCCTCTTTGTAGACATTTCAAATATAAAACTCAATTATCGCGCGAATAATACAAAACAATTTGTTAGGGAATTCCCCTTGTCAACTGTCAAAACTTCAACATGAAGTTAACTACAATTTTTACTCATGGCTGCCTTAATTTAGCACTTAGTTGGTCATTGTCCGAGTTTGGCTTGTCGATAATTTTATGTTTATTTTATAAGAATGCGTTAAATAAACTATTGAAAATCAATTTACTTTTTTTTTCTATCTGCTTTAGTTCGCATATTTTTGATACAATATCATTATTACGCTACTGTCCGAGTTTGGCTTGGAGCCACTGTATATGAAAAATAAAATATACTTAATAAATAACTACAGGGAAACGAAACGCATATAATGCACCTGGTTGATAAAATTATAGAGTTTCAAAAGAAGCTGCTTGTGGAAAGGAAAAATAGAAGAGGTGCTTCCTTGCACCTCTTCTATTTCCTTCTGTTTCCTTACACTGATTATTTTCTTATTTTAAAAGGCTTTTGCGAAAGAAAAATCCATTCAAAATCTGAAGCCAAGCTTTGCAAGCTTGATATTAATCCGACACTTTTCAACATTAAGTACCCACTTTGATAGATATTTTCCAGAATCTTAATCAATACGACTGGATTAGATATCTATTTCAATCGACCTAACTCCCATCTACACTCAAGAGTCGAGGAAGGACAATTGTTAGAACTATCATGTGTTACATGATAGTTCTAACATATATATTTAATATATATTAAAAGGAGCCTTAAAATACGACAGTGATAAACTATTTCAGTTTTCGAGCAACGTTCTTAAGAATATTTTACTCTCGATACTACCGCTTTGAAAATTCTTTTAGCGTTTGCTACGACGTATTTGTGTGAAACTGGGTTTTCTGCAATAGCAGTCATTAAGTCAAAATATGGATCACAAATCAATTTAGAAAAGGAAAAGAGAGTAGTGATTTTAAATCTTCAATCACGATTTGAGAAGTTATGTTCAGAAAAGCAAGCTCATCATTCACATTAATGTATGATATAAATATAATCAAATAGGAAATAATAATAATAAAAATCTTTAGTTTTTTTTAGTTCGACAAAAAAATAAACAAATAAATTAATCTTAATGTCTGCTAAAGGTACAAACAAATGTCCTTTTAGAAGGGCATCGTAAAAAAATGCAATCTCTAAAGTGAGTCGCAGTATAAAAAAGATTGGGAACCTCTGCTTTGGTCAATTTGTTTACTTCAAAATCTGAGAAAATACCTCCATAGACTGATATTAGATTTATAGTGATTGATATTGTATGAGACTTCTTTTACTCATCCAAGACTCTATATTCCAGAAAAATTTCCTATTCACAAATTTCATAATTTCTGTCATTCTTTATTTCACGCAACACTTCATTATTTGAAGACACATTTCTCTTGGCCTTATATCACAAAAAATACTAAATTATAAATCAAAACTTTTCTTTTTTGCCCAAAAGCTGAGATTACCAAATACACTAAAACTTCTGTTTTGAAGATCCCTATTCCGAAAGGCAGATTTGGACGTATTCATATTAATCTTCTTGGTCCACTCACTCTTTCATTAGGATGTTCTTACGTTTTAACAATCATTGATAGGTGTGCGAACTGGCGTCTTTTATGGTATTTGCCATATACCGCGATTACATTTCCAGTTTCGGTATTCCACACACAATACACATGATTGTGGGAGATAATTTCAATCTCAACTTTTTTAACAGTTGAACAAGCTAAATGGATTTTCTTAGATTCTCTCATCGTCCTATAATCCTCGACAATGGAATATAAGAAATTTTCCATAGATCTTTCAAAATAACCATTGCTGCCAGAGGAAGAAGCGACAGGTCTCAAGTAACATCGATCTCAAGATAATTTTGTTGGGACTTAAATCTTTTCTCAAAAGAATCTGGGAAGTTGTCCCGCTGAATTAATTAATGGTTAGTCTCTTCATTTACCTGGAGAATTCTTTGTTAATAAACTGAACTACTTTTGTGAGTTTACGAGAAACATTTCCCTATGTTAAACTAATTACTGCATCACGTTATTCACCAAAGAAATTCTTTATTCATAAAGATCTTTTACGATACCTCTAATTTTTAAAATTTTTCCAAAAACTGCAGGTCTTAAGGTCTTTCGTCGAAGGACCATATAAAATCATTAAAATATTTGAATATAATTTTGTTATTTTTCGATGATTCGTTTGTTCTTTATGATCTGTAGCGATTTAGATCAACCTCTACATAGAAATTTCAAAATTAAAAAAAAAAAAAGTTATAATATGATCGTCATAACAATAAACTTTATTTATTTTGCGATGTAGTTCATTAATATCTTATCGCTGTTATAATCATTTACCTCCTTTCTTGTCTGCTACTCGTGCAAAATGCAGATATCTGCATTCTACATTGAACGGGGTCAATGTGAATGGAGCATTGAATGGGAAAAGTACAATGAAACGCCATAAAAAAGTAGTGTTGAAAACTGAACTAAAGCAGTAAATCGCAAAATAATTTTTAGCAACATAGAGTTTATATCGAATCCAATGCTCAGTTTCCTAACTTTTTAATTCATCGTGACTCACCCAACCTTATTTCACAACCTGCATCTTGTTTTGCTATCAACCGTAATGAAGGATATTCGTCATTTTATAATAACTATTTATAAGTACAACCATGTACAAATTTATTTTTAGCTGTTGGTATTAATAAGATATTGCAAGAATACCAAAGTTAGACAACCAAATTATCTTTAAAGCAAACTATATTTTGCTTAACGTTATTTTAGACAATTTTAAAGATTCATTTGTGTTCATTTATATATTTTTGTTGCTTTACAACCGCATTGTTTGATCTTTATCATTTACTACAAATTTCAAAGGCACTAAAGGGAATAATACTGGGTAGGGCAATGGATTTCATTGTGCGATTGGGGTGTGGCCCCAAAGGGGCTAGTCTTTTCATAAATTTAATTTAAACAGTTGGACCGCACCTCAAAAGACATGTTTGAAAACCTATAATTTGCTACTATATTAGAAAAAAATTAATGTGATAATTATTTAATCATAAACAACTCCTTGATTTTATGATTACCCAAGTGTGGCACATAAAAATTATACGAAAAAATGCCTAAGAGAATAACCATAGGTTTCATCCCTATTTGCTTGAACCTCATAAATTTAGTGCTTTCTCTATTTCACCTTCCTCACTCTTTAACTTGAAAAATAAGCAATAAGGAAAATGCAGTATTTTGATAGAGAAAGTTATGGCTGATAAACAGAAATATTATTTGAAATAGAGTATAATGAAAATATAAAGTAAAACAAAAATAGTAAAGGAAATAATTAGATGGTTATTTGGGTTGCCTACCTTTTCGCGATAATATTTAAGATTTATTAATATAGTTTGTGTTAATGAGAGTTTGGAAAAAAATAATCAAAATTGTGTTCGACACTAATTAGAATTTATTAGAAAATATTTTAGTTTTAATTGCAATTATAAGTGTAGTTCGTTTTTATCTATAATACCTGGCAAATTGTTGTAGAGTTGGCAGAATTGACAAGGAGTTTTGTTTTATCAAGGTCCGTAAAGCGTATTGTACCAGGTTGACCAGAGACTTAAAAAGCGCGTTTTGAAGGGTAAGGAGGGGGGTGACGTCACGAGTTACATAACAGTGGGAGTTAGGTCCATTACTATCATATTTTAGTTAAATTTATCTTATAGATAAATCCATCCACTAGCCAATCAGAATGCGTAAAATAGCCGTAACCATGGTAATAATTCCTTAGATATCTTGATCAGAAAGCTCGTTATTACCATCTTTTAGTTCAACTATTTAAGGGATTATTACCATAGTTACGGCTATTTTACGCACTCTGATTGGCTAGTAGATGGATTTACCTATAAGATAAATTTAACTAAAAGACGGTAGTAATGGGCCTTAGGCTCGTTACTACCATGTTTTGGTTAAGCTATCTAAGAGATTGTTGCCATAGTTATGGCTACTTTACGTATTCTGATTGGCTATTGGATGGTTTTATCTATAAGATAAATTTAAAGGATGGTAGTAATGGGCCTTACTATCTCAAGTTATCTCACAGATAAAAAGTCTCTGAGATATCCAAAGATTCTAATGATATTTGGGTTACATTTTTAAATTGGTAACCATATAGTCAAAAGGCCTAATATTCTGACATTTTAACTAATTTTAACCACAAATGACAGCGTTGAACTTAATTGAGATTTTTCTATTATTTTGTATAAATTTAAAAATTCTTTAAAAATGGTTTTTTGGAAAATTGTTACGAAATTACTTTCAATTACCAATTGAAGCATCTACCTTCCGAAAATAAAGTCAATTTTAAAATTTCTCACTTAGTTCTTAAGATATAAGATGTTGAACTTAATTTGGACTTTTCCAATATTTTGTATAAATTTAAAAATTCTTGAAAAATCGATTTTTTGTAAAATTATTGTGAAATTACTTTCAATTATTAATTGGGGAATCTATTTTCGAAAGATGAAGTCAATTTAGAGATATCTCACTTAGAACTTGAGATATAAGCTGTTGAATTTAATTGGGATTTTTCCAATATTTTGTATAAATTTAAAAATTCCTGAAAAATCGATTTTTTAAAAAATGGTTATGAAATTACTTTCAATTACTAATTGGAGCATCTACTTTCTAAAAGTGAAGTTACTAATTGGAGCATCTACTTTCTAAAAGTGAAGTCATTTTGAAAATATCTCACTTAGTTCTAGAGATGTAAACTGCTGAACTTAATTGGGATTCTTCCGATATTTTGTATAAATTCCTAAAAAATCGATTTTTTGCAAAATTGTTATGAAATTAGTTTCAATTACTAATTGGAGTATTTACTTTCTAAAAGTAAAGTCAATTTGAAAATATCTCACTTAGTTCTTGAAATATAAGCTGCTGAGCTTAATTGGGATTTTTCCAGTATTTTGCATAAATTTAAAAATTCCTGAAAAATCGATTTTTTAAAAAATGGTTATGAAATTACTTTCAATTACTAATTGGAGCATCTACTTTCTAAAAGTGAAGTTACTAATTGGAGCATCTACTTTCTAAAAGTGAAGTCATTTTGAAAATATGTCACTTAGCTCTAGAGATGTAAACTGCTGAACTTAATTGGGATTCTTCCGATATATTGTATAAATTCCTAAAAAATCGATTTTTTGCAAAATTGTTATGAAATTAGTTTCAATTACTAATTGGAGTATCTACTTTCTAAAAGTGAAGTCAATTTGAAAATATCTCACTTAGTTCTTGAAATATAAGCTGCTGAGCTTAATTGGGATTTTTCCAGTATTTTGCATAAATTTAAAAATTCCTGGAAAATCGATTTTTAAAAAAATGGTTATGAAATTACTTTCAATTACTAATTGGAGCATCTACTTTCTAAAAGTGAAGTTACTAATTGGAGCATCTACTTTCTAAAAGTGAAGTTATTTTGAAAATATGTCACTTAGCTCTAGAGATGTAAACTGCTGAACTTAATTGGGATTCTTCCGATATATTGTATAAATTCCTAAAAAATCGATTTTTTGCAAAATTGTTATGAAATTAGTTTCAATTACTAATTGGAGTATCTACTTTCTAAAAGTGAAGTCAATTTGAAAATATCTCACTTAGTTCTTGAAATATAAGCTGCTGAGCTTAATTGGGATTTTTCCAGTATTTTGCATAAATTTAAAAATTCCTGGAAAATCGATTTTTAAAAAAATGGTTATGAAATTACTTTCAATTACTAATTGGAGCATCTACTTTCTAAAAGTGAAGTTACTAATTGGAGCATCTACTTTCTAAAAGTGAAGTTATTTTGAAAATATGTCACTTAGCTCTAGAGATGTAAACTGCTGAACTTAATTGGGATTCTTCCGATATATTGTATAAATTCCTAAAAAATCGATTTTTTGCAAAATTGTTATGAAATTAGTTTCAATTACTAATTGGAGTATCTACTTTCTAAAAGTGAAGTCAATTTGAAAATATCTCACTTAGTTCTTGAAATATAAGCTGCTGAGCTTAATTGGGATTTTTCCAGTATTTTGCATAAATTTAAAAATTCCTGGAAAATCGATTTTTAAAAAAATGGTTATGAAATTACTTTCAATTACTAATTGGAGCATCTACTTTCTAAAAGTGAAGTTACTAATTGGAGCATCTACTTTCTAAAAGTGAAGTTATTTTGAAAATATGTCACTTAGCTCTAGAGATGTAAACTGCTGAACTTAATTGGGATTCTTCCGATATATTGTATAAATTCCTAAAAAATCGATTTTTTGCAAAATTGTTATGAAATTAGTTTCAATTACTAATTGGAGTATCTACTTTCTAAAAGTGAAGTCAATTTGAAAATATCTCACTTAGTTCTTGAAATATAAGCTGCTGAGCTTAATTGGGATTTTTCCAGTATTTTGCATAAATTTAAAAATTCCTGAAAAATCGATTTTTTAAAAAATGGTTATGAAATTACTTTCAATTACTAATTGAAGCATCTACTTTCTAAAAGTGAAGTCATTTTGAAATTATCTCACTTAGTTCTAGAGATGTAAACTGCTGAACTTAATTGGGATTCTTCCGATATTTTGTATAAATTCCTGAAAAATCGATTTTTTAAAAAATTGTTATGAAATTAGTTTCAATTACTAATTGGAGCATCTACTTTCTAAAAGTGAAGTCAATTTGAAAATATCTCACTTAGTTCTTGAAATATAAGCCGCTGAGCTTAATTGGGATTTTTCCAGTATTTTGATAAATTTAAAAATTCCTGAAAAATCGATTTTTTAAAAATGGTTATGAAATTACTTTCAATTACTAATTGGAGCATTTACTTTCTAAAAGTGAAGTCAATTTCAAAATATCTCACTTAGTCCTTGAGATATAGGCTGCTGAGCTTAATTGGGATTTTTCCGATATTTTGTATAAATTTATAAATTCCTGAAAAATCGGTTTTTTGAAAAATTGTTATGAAATTACTTTCAATTACTAATTGGAGCATCTACTTTCGAAAAGTGAAGTCAATTTGAAAATATCTCACTTAGTTCTTGAGATATAAGCTGCTGAGCTTAATTGGAATTTTTCCAGTATTTTGTATGAAATTAAAAATTCCTGAAAAATCGATTTTTTAAAAAATTGTTATGAAATTAGTTTCAATTACTAATTGGAGTATCTACTTTCTAAAAGTGAAGTCAATTTGAAAATATCTCACTTAGTTCTTGAGATATAAGCTGCTGAGCTTAATTGGAATTTTTCCAGTATTTTGTATAAAATTAAAAATTCCTGAAAAATCGATTTTTTAAAAAATTGTTATGAAATTAGTTTCAATTACTAATTGGAGTATCTACTTTCTAAAAGTGAAGTCAATTTGAAAATATCTCACTTAGTTCTTGAAATATAAGCTGCTGAGCTTAATTGGGATTTTTCCAGTATTTTGCATAAATTTAAAAGTTCCTGAAAAATCGATTTTTTAAGAAATGGTTTTGAAATTACTTTCAATTACTAATTGGAGCATCTACTTTCTAAAAGTGATGTTACTAATTGGAGCATCTACTTTCTAATAGTGAAGTTACTAATTGGAGTATCTACTTTCTAATAGTGAAGTTACTAATTGGAGTATCTACTTTCTAAACGTGAAGTCATTTTGAAAATATCTCACTTAGTTCTAGAGATGTAAACTGCTGAACTTAATTGGGATTCTTCCGATATTTTGTATAAATTCCTGAAAAATCGGTTTTTTGAAAAATTGTAATGAAATTAGTTTCAATTACTAATTGGAGCATCTACTTTCTAAAAGTGAAGTCAATTTGAAAATATCTCATTTAGTTCTTGAGATATAAGCTGCTGAGCTTAATTGGAATTTTTCCAGTATTTTGTATAAAATTAAAAATTCCTGAAACATCGATTTTTTGAAAAATTGTTATAAAATTACTTTCAATTACTAAGCAGAAGATGGTAGTAAACGAGCTTTAGAAGTTGAATCAATCTAATTTATCTTCTATTACGTACTGCTTTCTTAATGTTGATTGTGAAAGAAAAGTGTTTTGATTTTTATTATTTAATTAAACAAAATACGTAAGTTTGAAACCAGTAAAATATTAGAAATGAATCAAAAATATGTGGATAATTTAAAAAATACAATTGTGTAATATTAGATAATTTTCTTTTAAAAACTCTTAAATGATGGCACTTTTGCAGATTTTTTAACAATTCCCCAGTTGTATATCTAGGTTGCATCTGGTTATGAATTAAGTGTTTATAGTTCATTATCAACAATATTTATGCAAAAAGTATCTTTCTATCTATTTTAGGTTTTGGATGGTGATTAATTTTTGTACTGAAAATCCGAAATTATGATATTTTGAAGATATTTGCTGTATTTTTGCAAATTCTTTATTTTCAGGTTGTAACTGGTTTTGAATTATGCTTTTCCACTCCATTATGAACAATTTTCACGAATGAGGTCTTTGATCATCCATTTTAATATGAATAATAATATGAATTATGAAAAAATTTTGCAACAAAAATCATCAATTATGATGTTTTAGAGATTTTGACGTTAAACTGTAATAACCAAATTCTAATGCGTTTTGGATTTTTAGTGTGTATTTCGAAAATTTTCTCTTTATTGCCGCAATCTTATCATATCTAGGTTGTAACTGATTATACTTTTCTGGTTCACTAACTATTAAAGAACGAAAAAAAACCTATTAAACAATATTCGTTGAATAGGGCTTTCTGCAACTTGTTTTTTGAGATATGGCCGATTATTGGGAAATGATATGAATGAAAAAGAGGATTCTTCAAAATAAATCTTCAAAACTGCCAAAATATTAAATAATCTTTAAAATAATAAAACCAAAATTAAAAATCTTCTAAATTCTTCTCCATTCAAAGCAAATTCTTGATCAAAGGGTTAAAAGAAAAATCCAAAAAGCCAAAATAAAGACGGGGCAAAGGATTCTTTAAGCAAATAGAAAGATGATTCGGGTTTTGACTTTTTATAGTGGTAGTTTTTTTTATTTTAATAGAAATTATATTATCATTTATTTTATCATGTCATTTTACTTTATACTAATTTTTTTCTAAAAATTATATGGAAAATTTTATGTTTGTTCACCTAAAATCGTTATATAGCTCAATGTGCGTTACGTTACTCCTCAGCGTCTGTAACTTGTGAAGTCACGACTAGAGCATGTCGGGGGGTTTGCTTTTTATACGTTGAAAGCCTCCGTCTGGCTAACCTGGTACAATACGTTTTACGGACCTTGTGTTTTATCTTATTTTGAAATAAATATGATACTGATGTTTCTTTCAGATTTCATTATTCAAAAAATCAAAAGTAATAAAATTAAAATAAATAATAAAAATTAGCATATTCATATGGGTAATTCTTTTGTTAAAGCTTCAAAGCTTAGGCCTAGGTGATACTAACAGAAATCCTAAAAAATATACCTTGACACGTATTCTAGAAAAAAACGAACTATAGAACTTGTAATGTGGGTAGTATAGAAACGTCAGTTCTAAAATGAAAGTTAATCTCCATGCCCTGTATAACGTAACGGTTTAATGTTACAAGCGACCAACTTAAATCTGGGGGAAATTAGGTTGGTATTTGAAAAATAAGTAGATTTGGTAATTTTCTTCTAAAGTTATTAGAAATTTTTTAAAAATTAGCGCAGTAATTCCTAACAGTGGTACACAGGGTTGCCATATGAAATTTGTTTAAAAATCACTCAATTTTAATAATACATATGTGTTACATATAGGTATAAGTTTCAAGTTAAATATTTTAGACAACGTTTGTATATAAAAGTGATATATAATTGCTACATTTCAGTTTAATGCAAAAATTATTGTAAATATGAGGCTCAACAAAATGAATCTTTCTTGATAATCATTGTTTTAGTTATAATATTCGGTCTATATGTTGTTTGTAAGCTACCAGTAAACTAACTTAATTAAAAATGTGGCCTACGTGCGGAGAGTAAATAGGCATTTGCTGAGGAGTTTGCCGTTTATCCCTGAATCTGACAAACACAATGTGACACCAATGGTTTGGCATGTTGAGTTCGCCGTTTGTACTCTCAACCGTATTGTTTAAAATCGAACATCGGCTTTGCTTAATATTCGAGTTTTGAAGGGAAAAAGGGCTTAACATAATTGTTAGACAGAACGATTCCTCATCATTCAAATGAATAAAAAATAAAAAAAAACTGTCCGATGCTGAGTTCACCCTTTCTACTCTCAGCGCGTCATATAAAATATACAAGTGATTTATCTAGATACCTAAGGTAGACAACATATCCATCAAAGTGTGTCAAGACCAAACCAAGACTGACGTAGCTATTGCACTTGTTTTGTGATAATAAGTTTCTTTATGTCAAATTTGACTTTTTGAGCTATTTAACCGCTGTACAGGGTGGGCAATTTTTTTTGTTATTATAGGGTATCTCTGAAACTATAAGAGATACGAAAAAAATAGGTGTCATGTTAAGATCTCTTTTTTTGAGAAATATTCAATCCCGCAAAGACAAAACCTCTATCTTCTTTTGTTTTTAAGTTATAGCCAAAAAGTCATATTTTCGCCATTTCAAAAAATGCTCCTATTTCGTTTATTTTTGAAAATGAAGAAACGCGATTAATACATTCTTAAGGCACCTTTTTGAGTAGAATGTAATGACGAGGAAAAATTCCAAATAAAGTTGATAGTTGTTGAGATATAACACAAAGCTGTGTTTTCTTAAATACAACCAATAGTTGAGTATGGTGTTAATAAAAAGAGCTCATTTTTAGCTTTCCAATGATGTATATGGTGTTATTGCGGAAAATAAGCGTTATTTTTCAATTTTAAGATATTAAAGGATATATATGAAAATTTTTTTTATAGTAGGCGTGAAAAACGTCATATGCCACTTAGTTACCATGGTAACGAGAGCTTATTTGTCATTTCATTCATGATTGTTCGTGATTTCGACATAAGATGAGACAAGAGGTGCAATTTATGTATTCAAAATAATAGGGGACAATTTGAAAATTTGGTGTGATTTAACCAAAGTATTTAATACTTAATTATTGGTTTAATATTTGAGAAGCTCCACTATAAAATTAGCCTTATCTGTTGGATCAAATTTTACAGTAATAAAAAAACTAAATTAACGTTAAGTAAAACAGTAAAATTAACAAATTATTTTTTACAACTAAAGTGAAATATCTTCCCTATTTTTAACACCTACTAAACCACTTACTAAACACTTACTAAACCATTTTAATCAATAAAAAGACATTAAAAGTTTAAAGACTCTAATATATTCTTTATTTAATTTGATCATTTTATTTAAAGATAATGTGGAACTTATTAATCAGAAATCTCATGTTGAGAAAAAAAATGAATGAAATGACAAGTAACCCCTCGTTACCATAGTAACTAAGTGGCATATGATGTTTTCCACGCCTACTATTATAACAATTTTCAACTTTTTCCTTTAATATCTTAACATTACAAAATAACGCTTATTTTCCGCAATAACACCATACATGCGATACATCATTGGAAAGCTAGAAATGTGCTCTTTTTAGTAACACCATAATCAACTATTGATTGTATTTAAAAAAACAGAACTTTGTGTTATATCTCAAAAATTATCAAGTTTATTTAAAATTTTCAACGGCATTACATTCTACTCAAAAAGTGTCTTAAGAATGTGTTAACCGCGTTTCTTCAATTTCAAAAATAAACGAAATAGGAGCATTTTTTGAAATGGCGAAAATATGACTTTTTGGCTATAACTTAAAAACAAAAGGAGATAGAGGTTTTGCGTTTGCGGGATTGAATATTTCTCGAAAAAAGAGATCGGGTTATGGCAACTATTTTTTTCGTATCTCTTATAGTTTCAGAGATATCCTATAATAACATCAAAATTTGCCCACCCTGTACATTCAAAATGGACAAAAATATTTTGGAATACATTCAAAAAAATACACTTACGATCGATAAATAATTTTTTTATATTCTTATTATATTCAAATAGGTCGAAAAAGGTGCAGAGAGTTTAACAACGATCAACGTAAGCAAATCTTACTTTATTTATAAGAACGCTAAACAGAGCAAAATGTTGTCAAAACAACAATTCTCTTGTTGAAAAAAAGATGTGGACGGATAGTCAAAGATTATAGTCAGCAAATTGCAAAATTCCTTTTCTTTGTATAAACGAACTCGCCCATAACGGCCTTCTCAAAACATACCTCTATTTTGCGTTACGATCTATGATGTTTTGATTTATGTCCAAACCTGAGTGATATTGCATTCAAAGAACTCTAACTACTTATGTTTTGAAAGTATATCTTAGGAAAAAAATTGAGTCCAAAAATTCTGCTTCTCTTCGATAATAGTCTCATTATATCGTACCTGTCTGAAAATGTAAACATTAAATATTTTTTATAACTGTCCCGATTCATCTAATAGGTCAGTCTAGAAACATTCATACGTAACCTTTATAGGTGAACAATCGTAATACTGCTTGTAAATGACTTGATCTGCTTCCAGAACACTTAATATTGCATCTAGAAGACTTGATATTGTCTATGGACGATTTAAAATTCTTACAAAAGTGATACAGGATACTACTTCTGGAAGACTTAAAGTGACCCAGAAGACATGACAGTGCTTCTAAAAGTTTTGGAATGCTTCCAGAAATTTTGATATAGGAAGACTTGAAATACTTTCATAAAATGCTTCTAGAAGACTAAATAATGATTTGAGAAGATTTTAAATGCTTCTAGAAGACTTGATACTGCTTTTAAAACATTTGATACTGCTTCTAGAAGATTTGAAATGTTTCCAGAAGACTTGATATTCCCTCTGAAAGAATTAAAATACATCCAGATAACTTGGTACTTCTTCTAGAAGACTTGCTATTTAATACGTGATATTGCCTCTGGTAAATTTGATATACTTTCAAGAACTTGACACTGTAATATAGCCTCTAGAAGAGTCGAAATACTGCCGTAAGACTTGATATTGGTTCCAAAAGACTTGAAATGCTTCCTGACGACTGGATAATGTTGCTAAAAGATTTTAAATACTTCTAGAATACTTGATACTCCCTCTAGAACATTTGATACCGTTTCTAGAAGATTTGAAGAGTTTCCATAAGTCTTAATATTTCCTCTGGAAGAGTTAAGATACTTCCAGAAGAGTTTATATTGCTTTAAATAGACTTGATACTACTTCCAGAAGACTTGATATTTTTTCTAGAAGACTAAAATAATTACAAAAGACATGCTATTGCCTCTGGAAAACTTGATATACTTCCAAAAAAGTTGACACTGCTTCCAAAAAGAAGTTTTGAAAGAAGTTTCCAAAATACTTGATATAGAATGTGGAAGACTAGAAATATTTCCATAAGACTTGATATTGGTTCTAAAAGACTTAAAATTCTTCCAGAAGATTTTAAATGCTTCCAGAACTAGATGATGTTTTCTAGAATATTCGAAATGTTTCCAGACCTCTGGAAATATGATATGTGAGAGCTGGTAGAGTTAAAATTCTCTCAGATGGCTTGATATTGCTTCAACAACTACTCGCACAAGAGTTAATAAGCTTCCAGAAGACTTGATACTGCTTTTAGAAGACTAAAATACTTTCTAAAGGTATTACCTCTGGAAAATATGAACTGCTTTCAGAAGACTTTACACTGCTTCTAAAAGATTTGATACTGCTTCTAGAAGATTTAAAATGCTTCCAGAAGTCTTGATATTTTGTTTCTAGAAGACTTGATACTGCTTCTAGAAGACAAACTACAAATAAATGTTATACGGCATTTCGTTTTACAGCCGATTTTCGGGTAATGTATCGCCGCCATATAAAGAAGTATGAGTGTATATTAAGGTCATTAGCTTATGCATGTAAGATGCCAAAAAGTACATTGCATGACATATTAAAGAAAGGAAAGGTAATAAAAAGAATCACTAGTTTTGTTAAACCATTGTTTTTGAAGAAAAATAGGGGCGACGAATTGAATTTTATTTAAACTTTTATTACCGTGAAGGTATTTCGAACATTTGCTGAATTATATATACAGGGTTCATCACCTCAATTCCCATTTTCTGTAGTTCAGTTATTAATTAAGTTAGGAGTTGAATATTTTGCAGGCTTATGCTGAATACGAAAGAAAATCGTATTTGCGTCGCTGGGTTTAAATATTAATAATTCATGGTTAAAAAAAAGCGTTTATTAAACATTATTTCAAAGAACACATTTCATCTTCAACTTAAGCCATATTATATTTCTCCAACTCCATCATCAAAGCTGTAGTCATATTTTTAAGTTTAAAAGACTCGAAACACAAAAAAAATACGCGAGGTTTTAAGTGTCCCAATTAACCGAAGTCTACTGTATTGAAACAATATAAAATAAATAAATAAGAATTACTTTTACATTTTAAAATGAATTCGTTTTGCTACATCTTACAGCTTAGGTTGTAATTACTTTTAAAAACATCCTCAGATCTAGTTACTTTTCCAATACCAACCTATTTCGCCCCCAGGTTTACGTCACTGGGGGAAAATGGGAAGCAGTCTCGGTTCAGTACTGGCATTATCACACTACTATTCTGAAATTGTTGGGATATTAAATAAAATGCTTAATAACTAATGTTAACTCATTGCATTCGTCGTTGTTGGTATGGATTAAAGTTGGAATAACTTATCGCTATCTTAGACTATTTTAGGTCAAAGATATAATGCCTATGTATGAATTATAACATCTAAAGCGCTTCTTCTGTGGGTCATGTTGCCGATAGAGACATGCAGACAATGTTATATTTACTCAAATCATTAATTTCTCATGGCTTTTCATGAATATACTGTTGCGTTTTATGCATTGTCAAGAATAAGTGCAGAATCAATTATTATATTTAGAATAATGGTAAGATAATGATGGAGAATGGAAATCAAAACAGATCTATATCGTTTTTGTTTGCACCTTGGGTCATTACAGTAGCGACGTATGAGAAAATTTTATTTCTAGGTTACCGAGAAAATCTTCATTTTCCAGAAACTTACCGGGACATAATGATAAGACACCTGCATTCTTTTTTAATCATAGGTTAATAATCGATAACATGGTCCATCCTGAAGATTAGGTCGATATGTGATTGGATATAATTTCGTCCTACTTTTTGTTGATGGTAGCCTTTAACGTATGAAAACTGCTTGTTGTTTATATATATACGGCGAACTGCTACTAGAGTGATCTTCGGTGGTGAATTGGTGATATGCTAGTGCGCGTTTTTCTCATTCATTAAGCTGCCCATCACCTTCCTATCCTACAAAATGATCAAAATGATAACATCCATGCATAACACCTACATTAAGACATAATTCCTAGCCAAGAACATCCATGTTCTTCCATGCTCGGGACGTTCTCCCGATGCATACCCCATAGAGAACCTCTGAGGTATCCTGGTTCATCGTGTGTGCAAGAACAACAAGCAATACGCATTCGATACCGAGATAAAGGCTGCCATCAAAACAAGGAATGGGATAACATCGAGCGCCCAGGATGTTTCTGCCCTTTATGGAAGTGTACCCAACCGTATCTTCAACCTAATTTCGAGGAAGGACCATGTCATCGTTTATTAATCTGTTGTTGCTATGCAGAAGTTTGAAAATAATAAATTTATCGTGGAATAAAAATGGTATAAGCCTCTTTTGATTACCATTCGGCCGAAATCACTAAAATTTAGGGGTGTCTTATCATTATGTCTCGCACTATATTTCTGGGGTTTCAATAACAACACCGATTTAAAGAACTAACACAATTTGAAACTGCAAACTATTTCAACAAACCGTTTTTTTTATTACATCAAAAAGGTACTTACCGATTCCCATGTCGACTTGTTTCCAAATCTCTCTTTAATTTTCTTGAAATTCGCGGCCAAAATTTTGAATTTTTCAACCGAATCTTTTTAAATGGTTTTAATAACTTATGCGTCAATTTGTGTTGAATTAACTCGAAATGAGAATCACTGGATTCGCCAGTTTCGTCACCGCTTTCATCCGAACTGCAACAGAAAACCGTTTTGAAAATAATAAATTATTTAATTATGAAGATGAAACTGCACATAAATAATCTCTCACTTTCGATTAGTAACTTATCTAGATTAAACTTGGTTAGTGTGCAAATAAATAAATTAGTCATGATTAACAGTTTCTAATTCTCTACGCAAATACATTTAATACCTTTTTATCTAATAAAAATTGTAATGCTTTTAAACTACTCAAATACAATTAATTTATATTTCTTACCTGATTTCTTCTTGTTGTGACGAATAGCTCTCAATTCCTCGTGAAGTGCGATCAGGATCCGATTCAGAAGAAGACGACTCAAGTGTTGCTGTCGTGTAGTAGCTACTATACTGATGAGAATTCGATGTTGGTCGGGCATTATTTAGAGGCATAGGTTGTTGGTTTTTTTGTCAATGAAAACGACGTTAAGAGACCATCGTTATTTAATTTTAAGGCGCCTGCGTTGAACCTTGGACAACTAGAAACAACAAGTGTTCGTCAGGGATACGCCGAAACATTGCAACATTACGAGAATCATCAACATTAAATATTCAACACAGAATGGGGACGAAACGCTGTCTTATTGATTTCAATTTATTAAACGACGTAGGTTAAAGAGTACTTTATTATTTTATATCCGACGGAAGGAAATTTTCCAATTTTACAATCCGCTTTGTTGTTATTGATTACTTTTAAGGTTTATTTTGAAATTGAACCCTTCGTGCCTTATTGATCTCATTAACGTTAAGTGTTTTCCATTACGGTTTAAACATAACAATTTATGTACCGACTAGTAATGGGATGCAATCGTTTATCTAATTTTGTTTTTATAGAACTAGTGCATTATTGAGCTAAAAAGCAATGGTAATTTAGGTAACGCTGTTGGTCGTTAAAACTTTTTGTTGAAATATTTATGGAACGTTATGCATAATGATCTTTATTTTTTGTTGAAAAACTAAACGATTCTTTAAAGTAATTATTACGTTTGTTCTAACAAGCGATCCGACGCCTGGTGTGTTCGTCAAAAGTTATCGCTCGTATCAAGTAGTGCAATAAAATCCGCTAAATTGTTGCCAAATACTTTATATGTGCGATTGAATTTGATAAGTACTGCTAAGTACACGACAAGTCCGAAAGCTATTGATAAAAATTCACATTTGGACTGTGAGTAGATCAATTCTCATGATTATTTAAATAATTTACTTACCTTATGTACAATTCCCGAGAAATAATAACATTTGGTCGTTTCCCACCATTCTATAATTGCCAAAATGAATTAATTGAAATCGTTTTGAAAATTTCATCGTTAAAAGTGTAATAAAATTGGGTTAATTCCCACAAGATTAGACTTCTTCTCAAATACAATGCGTCATAATTAATATTAACATCTTTTTGAAGAAATTTCAACAATTTTTGTATTTCTTAACGAAAATTTATAAATTAAAATTCAACCTTTTTTCCAAATGATTTGATGTTTGGAACAGTCATTGTCAGTCGTGTAACTTTTAAAAAATAAAAAGAAACTCGCTTCTCTTAACAGTTTTATTAATTATAAAATATATTTACATAAGTAAATTATTTAATTATTAATTATTAAACAAAATTAATATTTTTTAACTGAAAATTTATATTAATTTAAAATTAATGCTTTTTTAATAAATTAATTAACGTTTGTAACTGTCATTATCAAGTCGTTACCGATAATTTATCGCTAAATGATGCTGTAAGTTAAAGTTTTAAGGTAATTATTGTTTAAATTTAATTCCATGTTAATGCTTGATAAAGTAAGTTTGTTCAAGATATAAACAACAAGTTGTTATGACTTATGACATCATGGAAAAGCATAATAACAAAGTGTGTATAAGAAATAGATTAAGCGGACAATATAAAACGAGATAATAGATATGCAGAATTAGAGTAAGATTAGGACGATTCGATTAGTAAGTTGTTATGACTTATGACATCATGGAAAAGCATAATAATAAAGTGTGTATAAGAAATGGCTTAAAGGGACAATATAAAACGAGATAATAGATATGCAGAATTAGAGTAAGATTAGGACGATTTTCTTTTATATTTTATCAACAATTTTGTGGATTTTAATTGGATAGTTTCTTAAATCTTCTTTTAAGCTTTGACCAGATTAAAGAATCCAATCTGGTATGACCTTGTTCGTGATTAGTTGAATACAAACTAGTTTTTTTAGGTAAGATACCTGTACTTTGAACATTTGACATTTACCTTACCGGTGAGAACTTAGCCATAGATTTCAGCAATAGATCTCATTCTTAATAAATTCCAATAAATAAATAGCTTTGGTATTAATAACTCCATAACAAAAATTTATAATCATTTTTTGTTAATATGAACCTTACAATTTTATAAAGGCGTTTATAATGTTGACAGAAAGTACTGTAACATATATTGTAGACATGTTTTATAAAGACATTTTAAATGCAATGAACACCTATTTTACTAATAGAGCTACTGGAAACAGTATTAAAACACTAACAGCTTACACTATTAAATTAAAGGCTGATTTAAAAAATTCATTTGGGCTTCATCTAACAGCCCCAGATGAAGTTAAATCGGTTATAATGTCATTAAATAATACCAATGCAAATGGCTATGAAATTGCTCTTCCCTTGAATTCTACCATCAATTCCTCATTTGGAACTGCAACATATCGACAAAACCTGAAAAAGACATTAATTAGACCATTATATAAAAAAAAGCAATAAATCGGATTTTACAAATTACCAACCGATCGCGCTTATATCTAACATCGCAAAGGTATTTGAGAAGATAGTGTTGAAGAGGTTAATTTAATATATGAATAGAAACCAAATATTCAGCAACACACAGAACGGTGTCATAAAAAGACGATCTACAATGAGAGCAATTTGATATAGTTCACCATGATATTCTATTGGAGAAAATGGAAACTATGGGGATAAGGGGACTTGCATTGGACTGGTTTAGGTCTTATTTGTCTACCAGAGAACAGCGAGTAATTTGCTATGATTGTGCTGGTACTAAGTGGCATCAGACTGGATGAAAGGTCTATTAGTGTTCCGCAGGAATCTGTACTGGAATCCTTTCTGTTTATCCTGTATATTAAGGATTTACCTGATGATCTCTTAGTACTGCTTGTTGATGACTCCAACGCAATTACGATTGCAAAAATTCAAGAACTATTGTCAGCACGGGGCGTAAATAACCTTAAACTTCTCCACAACTGGTTTGCTAGTAGTAATCTACTACTTAATGTTGGAAAACTAATTTTATGCTATTTGGGATTGTAAAGACTACCAAACAAAAAAAGTTATAATACTCTGATATACAAATTACTCCCAAAGAAGAAGTTATGTTTCAGGGAGTGAAGATTGACCTCAATCTATCGTGGAAACATCATGCTTTGCATGAAGAACAATTGTGCGGTTAGTGTCGGTTAGTGGCGGTCAGTAATCTTCGGTTTTTATTCTTGAGTCCGCAATAGAATAACTATAGTTCTTTTTTCAAAATGTTGAACATTGTTATCTAAAACTCTATTTATAAAAGTACAGAAAAGTACATTTCATTTTTGTATTAAAGTTCAATCACCTACCTAATTATTTAAAAAACGAAACTATTTATTACTTTTTAAACTTGTTTAAAGCGCTGTCTTTTTCAAAAAAACACTATGTACACAGTAAACGAATTTTTTGCTGTCAAATTACCAATTTTATAATCTTTTATTTTGACGTTTTCTGTACTTTTTAGTATTTATGGAAAGAAAATTTATTATTATTAATAAGGAATATGAAATTTTAAGATTTCTATGTTTCTATGAAATCTTAACTTATCTTTCACAGCCTTATTCCCCATTCTCTAAAGTACAGGAATTCGCAAAAATTCAGAGACATTCTTTTCAATGAACGCTATAAAAATTCAAAGTTTTAACGGTACAAGCACATATACAAGTGTCTCAGCGACACCGATTTTTTAGACGTTTATGGAGTTCTGGCCAACCGGAAATAAAAAATTGAGTATGGAATGTTGCTCATTGTGGCGTTGTGGCCTGCCAAGTTGATTTTAATATTTTTCTTAAAAAATCAAGAAATCATTATTTTTATGTTTTATTTTTTGGTATCTATGTAAAAATTTGTTAATTTATTACGATTAATTAAAAAGAATTCAAGCATGGCGCCAGGCTGTGTTAATTTCGCATAAACATGCGTAGATAATAAATTTTGTTGTGACTCGTGATATCTGTAGCGCTGATATCACACAACATAAAAACAGCCAGTTTTACCATTGAGGTGTGGATATTTTTTATTGGCATTGAATTTTATATAAAAAAGAGTCCACTCGTTTTGTTCGACTAACTTAACCCTGGGGCGCCGAATATGTTAAGACGGCTCTGGTTCAAATATATAGGGTTGGGTTGGATTGGATTTAGCCATACATTTAAGAAATTTTTTAATCAAGGACTTTACAATGTATAGTTTCTGAAATAGAGTACTTTACAAACTGATTTGGCAACTCTGTATATTTGAATTGAAGTAAAACTGGAACTACTGTCGGTTTCTGCTTGTAGAAAGCAAGATAGTGCTCCTGGCAGACTAGTTATCATTTGCAAATTACATATTGTTGACAGAAAAGTCAAGTATTGGCTTGGGAAGACTGAATATTGCTTGCAGAAGCTTATAATAAGCTATATAATAAGCTGTTTGCTAGGAATTAGATTTTTTTTACAATTTTTTTGCTAACTTTGAAGACCTCTAGCGGCGAAACGAAACAACTTTGGATATAGATAAGTTAACTTAAATCGGCCTATTTTGGGCCAAGGAATCTGTGGTATAGACTATATACTGCTGATAGACTATATATTGGTGGTAAGACTAAATGTTGGAAGACTACACTTTTAGGACTATACTTTTTACAGAAGATTAGAGATTATTGGAGAAAACTGCTTGACAATGGTAGCAAAAGGTAAAAGACTTCATGGTAAAAGACTGATTGTTGTGTTTGGAGGATTAGATACTGCATTTGGAGAACTAAATACTGCCTGTAAAAGTTTAGAGATTGTTGGAGAAGACTATATTACTGGTGGATGACTTGACAATGGTAACAGAAGACTGCATACTGGTTATAAGAAATTGTATTGTTCTTATGATATTGTTTCTGGTAGTCTAAATACTGCTTCTAGAAGACTAAACATTGCTTCTGGAAGACTGAATATTGCTTTTGAAAGACTGAACACTGCTTGCAAAAGACTAAACACTACTTTCCAGAAGGCTACATGCTGTTTACTGATTACTATATATTGATGGTAGAAGACTAAATGTTGCGTTTGGAAGACTAGATACTGCATTTTGAAAACTAGATTCTTAAGTTTTGGAAGTCTAGAATCTGTTTCTAGAAGACTACACATTTCATGCAGAAACTACATACTGTTATCAGTAGACTAGATACAATTAACAGACTACATGGTGTTAGAAGAAAAGTAGAAACTGCTTTGGGAAGCTTGTGGAGGATTAAATATGCTTACAAAAGATTAAATACTGCATGTAGATAATTAAATACTATCTTTAAACAACATACTGTTGGCAGAAGAGTACATATTGTTCTGAAAAGCAAAATATTATCCTGGAAAGAAATACTGCATAATATACAGCATAACACTACATACTCTTAGAACCGACTATAGATCACCGGTGGACACTTAATATAGAAGAAATAGAGATAATATAGAGAATGAATAGGATGGTATATATTGACAACACACGACTGCTTATTGTAAGAGGATAAATACAACAGGTGTAGGTCTGAAGACGCACGGCTAATCCCAAGACTTTCCACTTCTATAAGATAGAAAAGAAGAAACGATGATAAAAATTTATTAATCAATTTATTTTTTTTAGGTAGACTTATTAAAATTACAGATAAAATTAACTAAATTAAAATTAAAAATTACCGTCGAGTTATAAAATGATAAGGAAGAAGCAAAGTGTTGTCGAAATAAGCATAACCAAATTGTATGAAGAATTCCTCGGACTGGTTGGGAGGGTGGTATCACATTGTAAGGTGTGTGGGGGAGGGAGGGGAGAAGGAAAACAAAAACGTGAAATTTGAAAAGGATTTCTATTGTATGTCGAATTACATAAATTTGGTGAAAAATCTATGGATGTTATAGTATAAAGTTTCATTAATGAGATTATCATTGGTGTTAAAAGATTTTATATAAAATTCTTCATGGAGATCCATAAGTTTGGATTTTTTAAAGTTTTTAATGAGTTTGCAATTCTCAAATTTGGTATTATGTTTAGATTTATCGATGTGTTTGTGGACGGCGGAAGATTGTTTGGATCTGGGACAATCAATTCTATAAATGCCACTAAGTTTTTCATATTTGAAATTAGGTTTGTTATTATAGAGATGTTTGAAAATAGTGTTTTTTGATATGAAGGTGGGGATAATATCATATTTCCTGAGGATATCTAAAATGGGATAGGTGATGAGGGGATATAAGGTAAGAAGGATATGAATTTGTTTTTATATTGATTGTTGGGATATATAATCTTGTTTAGTTGTTAATTATGAACGCCAAAAAAAGATGTTCTGAAGGTCTGTTGAAGAAAAACCATGGTTGAAACTGATTTTTAAAATCGTTTTAACTTCACTAATTAAGTCGTCTAAAGGCAGCGTGCTTATGTTGGTTGCTAGTGAAAGAATTTTTATGGATTATAATATCAGATGTGGTGGGTTTACGGAAAATGTTCAATTGTAATCTGTTAGAGTCAGTGTTCCTGTGTATTTTTAAAACGAAAAAAACGATGGTTCCGTTATTTTCCATTCCCATTGTGAAGGTCAGGTTATTAATGTTGTTAAAAATGTTAAATAGATTATATAACTTGGCAGGATTACCGTCGTAAATAATAAAGATATCATCTACATATCTGGCATAAAATCTAATGTCATCAGTAAAAAGACTATATTTAGATGAAAAAAGTTCTCTTTCAAATTGGTCAACAAAGATATCGGAGAGAATATCAGAAATGGGTGAACCCACTTCTATGTCTAGTTTAGTTCTAGCTTATATCTTTATATCCAACTCTAGATCTAGACGACATTTCTGAGGACTTTTTTTTAATGAAACTCTACAAAGATGGTTTCTGAAATAGAGTACTTTGCAAACTGATGGCAACCCTGCATATTTGAATTGAAGCAAAACTAAAATTTAGCCGTATGTCGTCAAACGTCCGACCAACCCAACTCAACCTTCGTCAGATGCACGGTTAAACGGTAAGGATTTTTTACTTGTAGGTCTAGTGTTAGTTCTAGTTTTATATCATAAAATCTATCTGTAGATCTAAAACTAAAACCATTTGGGTTTAACCGGACATCTCGCAAGACCACTAAACCCGAATGATTCTAGTTCTAGATCTAATGTTAGTTCTAGTTTTATATCATAAGATCTAGCTCTAGATCTAGAACTAGAAACATTCTTGTTTAGCCGTAATAACATTCTAACCTGGACTAGATATGTGGACGATGTATTTGCCATTATTGGTAACATAAATACCATACATACATACATTAACACAATACACAACAAAAAAATTAAATTTTTCGGAGAATGATAATTATATTAACTTATTGGATTTTACCTTACAAAGACGGATACATAAAATTACGTTTGATATATTCCGTAAGCCTACCCAAACAGATAACATCATTCCATTTGACTCTTTTCATGATTATTCCCAAATAATTGCGTCACTATATTCATACATACATAGAGCTTATAATTCGTAATTTGACATGATAAACTCAATAAAGAAATCAAAGTTATTACTCAAAGAGCTATGAATAATGATTTTCAAGTGAACACAGTACAAAAACTAATCAACAAAACAATAAAATAAATTTAAGTAAAATCATATAACATGACAAACAGTCTAAAACAATTTTTTTAAGAATATAACATAGCATTCACTTTTAAAACAAGAAAGTTGGGTTTCTTGTTTTAAAAGTTAATGCTATGTTGTCTTCTTTAAAAAATTGCTACAAACTTTTAGAAAAAAGGACAGGAAGAAGTTTCAGAACAAGAATTCATGAACACATAACTAGGCTGAACACAGTTTTTAATAAAAATCTGTAGCTGTTTAATATAATAACCATGAATTCGACATCAATCAAATTACAAAATTATTACATGGAATCTCAGAATTAATTTAAAAGGAAATATTTTAGATTGTTACTTGATGCAAGTTGACAACTTTCTGTTTATAGTTCTCTTTTTTTGGTCAAGTTGAGAAACGGTTTAAGTCTGAAATTCGCCTTTTTTTCACTTTATTTTTATTTATACTAGTGGGAAAAATAAAGTCATTTATTATTGAATAAATGACTATAATAATGACTTTTATTAAATGTGTTTGAATGATGTAAAGAAATACAATTTTTAAAGAAATTGTTGTATTTTCATACATATTATATAAAATATTGTGTTTTTGTATTTATCGTTAATGCTGACCTGAACAAGTTCGATATACGTCGTTCTGTCAGGCGTTCGGTAAAATATTATGATTAAAGAACGTTCACGTAAGTGGTACAAAAATTGATGCCCGCTCACGGTGGGTAATGCCAACTCACGTAATTTGAAGATTAAAATTATTACAAGATTACTTAATTAGACACTCAAACTATGGAATCATCATAGTGTGGGTTGGAATTAAAATTTTGGTTAGTTTTGTCCTTTGTAAATAAGTAAGCATAAACATAGCTCAAATTCTGTGTATCCATCTTAAAATTGATCGCATTCTTAGAGTAATTGATATGAATCATTTTGAGAAAATGTCTGTTATGATAATTCATTTCAGTGTCTAAAATCTTGACCTCATCGAAATTAAAGGTGTGTTTACAATCATGAACATGCTGGGATAATACACAAACTGTTTTGTTCAACCGTTATGAGAGGAAAGATCGCGAACATTATGAATTGAACGTGATGAATTGCACAATTTACTTCATAAACTTTTACAAAAAACTAAAATTTTCCTGAGGGAAAACCCTACCTTAATGATTACAAAAGTTGATAAAGGTGCTACTACAATCATTAGCAGAGATGACTATCTAGAAAAATCAAAAAATATGCTTAACGATGATAAGACTTACAAAATTTTAAATACAAATCCAATAACATCTGTTCAAATAAAAATCAATGATTATATTAAAATGTTGTATGCTAAATAATACATAACTGAAATAGAAAAAAGGAAACTTGTTTGTAATATTTCTGTTTTATCTAAGGCATATTTTTTACTTAAGATTCATAAGAAGTGTGTACATTTAAAACCTATAATTTCTTCAATTGGTGCTGCATCATACGAATTGTCTGGGTATATATCAGACATTTTGGGCCGTACTTTTAGTAATAGAAAGGACTATAACATCACCAACAGTTTTCGTTTCGTAGATGAGTTCAGGGGTTACAGCCTTCCAGAGGATCACAGTCATTCTATTGGATTTGGTCAATCACATTGTGAATGAAAAATGGGACATTATTGCTGATAATTGCATATGGGATAAGGACACTTTCCTTCTTCATTTAAAATTAATCTTTGACACCTCAATTTTTACTTTCAACAATGTTACTTATCACCAGATTGAGAGTACCCCAATGGGATCAAAAATATCACCAGTTTTGGCTTTGATTGTGATGGATTACGCGTTGGATGAGATACTGACTGATAACGGTTCAAAGTTTCGTTTAAATTTTATTAAGAAATATGTAGATGATTTAATTTTTGGGAGTTCACAAAGATGATGTTAATGTGATTTTGCAGTCTTTTAATAATTTTCATCCGAGCATTCAGTTTACCATAGAAATGGAAACTAATAATAGCTTACCTTTTTTAGATACAACAGTTATACGAAATTCTGTTAATAAAATTCAATTTAATTGGTACGTGAAACCAACATACTCCGGACATTACTTAAACTATTATTCAAATCACAATTTTGAACACAATTTCTACAGTTTTGTGCATGAAGCATAGAGTTACTCAAATATGTGAAAAGGATTTTTTAAAGGAAAACTTAGAATTTCTTAGAAATAATTTTATTAACAATGGTTATCCACTAAAATTAATCAATAAATTATTGTTTTCAAATTTTAATGTCAATATCGTCGAACAGGTCAGTTTAACAAATCCAACTTTATTAGAAACTGAACCTATGAAATATAAAAAGCTTCCTTTTATTGACAAATTAAGTGAATCCTTAAAGAAAACTCTCAAAGTCATTGAGAATATAAAAATTATAGACTGCTATGAAAACAAATTAGGAAACCATTTCACTAGATTAAAAGATAAAATTGAAGACATATACAAATCAAATTTAATCTACTGCATTTCATGTAATGATTGTGTTGGCCAAACATCCCAATGGTTAAAAAGTCGTATATCAAAACATAAAAGTAATTACCGGTTCAACAAAACAGTTTGTGCATTATCCCAGCATGTTCATGATTGTAAACACACCTTTAATTTCGATGAGGTCGAGATTTTAGACACTGAAATGAATTATCATAACAGACTTTTTCTCGAAATGATTCATATCAATTACACTAAGAATGCGATCAATTTTAAGATGGATACACAGAATTTGAGCAATGTTTATGCTTACTTATTTACAAAGGACAAAATTAACCAAAACTTTAATTCCAACCCACACTATGATGATTTCATAGTTAGAGTGTCTCCACGGACATGATATTCAGAAGTTTGGTGATCTAGCTGGTTTAAAAATCACGTAATTTGCACATGTCTAGTCCAAATTAGAAATTCCAACCATTTCATATCCATTCGCTATCTCCCTTCCTTTGAACCTTTTAAACATATACCATCCAAATTTGCACAAAATCTTTTATTCCATCATAAACATTTCACTTTAAATATCATATCCAATCACAATCCTAAAGTTAATTGCAAGACCTATGTACCTCGCAAAGTCACATCACACGGCCACCCTATATATATACCGGTCGTATACTATAAATCAGATTTAGGGAACAACAATAAAACTCAAATTTAAACATATTCCAGCAACAAGTTAAAATCGGTCATAAAATTAATTTTAATGGAGTATCCTGTACTTGAATATCATGAAGTTTTTAATTTAATGTCTTTGCTGACGATGGTTTACTAGTCGAAATCGGTACGGAGTATATCAATTTTTATAGCAGGAAAAGGTTATTTTATTTAAATTCCTAAATTGTATAAAAAATTTAAAATTCCAAAGGGGAACCAATGTTAAATTTAAAGGTTTCAATAAACCTTTAAATTTTATTCCTCATCCCTTAAACTACAGGAATCAGCAAAAATTCCGGGACACTTTTCCAACACAGTTTGATTTTGTTGTAGATATCTTTTAAAAAATAAAATTAATCTCGTTTCTCTTAACAGTTCTATTAATTATAAAATATATACATTTAACAACATTCTTACTACAAATACAGTTTATTTAAATCTCTTTGGTATCTTAAAACAAAAACATGAATCGTAATATATGAACAACACCGCTGTATAATAACGTTATTTTAAACATTTTCAATCGATCAACATTAAACAAAAAAACATTACCGTATTCGATAAAACATTAAATATATACGTATATCACCATCATAGTCTGAGCTATTATGAATAATTTTTTATACGAATTTTGGCAACATAAATTATAATACTTGAGAAATGTGCCCTGTTGTTTAATTTTACTTTACAGGTGCACACTGAAATTCGTCAATGTGTAACAAAATGAGGTGGAAGTAATCGGTCAAAAATCAACGTCCCATCCTGATTGTTCATCGGGTGGTATGTCGTTGTCTTTAACGAAACAATCAAAGTTTGTTGTATCGCAGGGTCCTCTTACTGGTTGGATTATAGGCGCAGAAAGAGTTTGACTACTTAGTCCTGCCCAATCGAAACATTGAAACCATCTACAAAATGAATCAATTTTACTAAACGAAAATTAATTAATTAAAAAAATTTACTTGTGTTTCTTAATATCTTGTATTCCTCCGCGTTGATATCCCAACCTTTCCGATGGAGCATCCCTACACAATTTCTTAATTAAACTTTGTGCTGATCTGGAAATGTTATGAATTCCAAAATCGATCATATCAATCCCTTTAAGAATTAAATTATAAGTTTTCATAGGATCCGATGCGGAAAATGGTGGGCTAAAAATGCAAAAAATACAATAAACCATAAAAAAATCTTTTTTATCAACTTACTTTCCAGATAATAATTCGTGCATTAAAATTCCTAAAGCCCAATAATCCACAGCTCTATCATGCCCTTTATTTAAAATAGTTTCTGGTGCAACATACTCAGGAGTACCACAAAACGTCCAAGTTTTACTGCTATAACCCATGCATTTAGAAAACCCAAAATCGACGATTTTTACGTAACCCTTTGCGTCCAACAAGAGATTCTCAGGTTTTAAGTCTCTGTAAATTATTCCGCGAACGTGAAGATATTCGAAAGCCTCCACGACACAAGCTGTGATAAATCTTGTTGTATGATCATCAAAACATCCTCTATCTCGGAGGATTGTCCACACTTCTCCACCCAAACAAGCTTCAAGTAGCATATAAACACATTTACTGTCACGGTATGTGCGATATAATCTAACAGAAAAAAATAAAAATTAGTTTTACTTATTAATTAAGATGTGTTAAAAATATTTTACCTGCATATAAAAGGACTTCTACAACTTAACATAATTTGTTTTTCACTAAAAATATGTTCTTGTTGTTGCGTATCCACGATGTGCTGCTTTTTTAAACATTTTAATGCAAATGTTAATGAAGGATCACGGCAATATTGAACTAATTCGACTCTACCGAATCCTCCGATTCCCAATGTAGCAATCACATCTAAATCGTCCAATTTGATGTATTCGTATTCTAAAATAATCTCGTTAATGTTAATTAAAACTTAATTCGACTTAAATCTTACCGAATTCATTTTTAAATCCATGATAAAGCGGTCTATTTAATAATCTCTCCTCATCCCCGTAATCTTTTTCTTTAATTTCACTTAAATCGCCAATAAGTTGAATGAAAGAGTCCCTATCGAGGGTGAGACATTCGACACCTGGGTGAAGAGCGATTACGGAAGCCGTTCTAAAATCTTCTTTCAAAAGAGCCTGTTCGCCGAAATAATCGCCCCTATCCAAAGTTCGAATTTCTTGTTCTTCAACTACTCCTATAAATCAAACATAACAATTACGCGGTTAAGGTGGGCAGTTTAATTTATTTTTAGTGTGAAATTTGTTAGTTTCCTGGTAATTTATATAGTGTAAATTGAAGATCCTATTTAAACATTGCGCGGTATGACCTGCCCGCTTTATTTTACTGTGTAGGTTGGAACATAATAAATATTCTACTTTTAAGTATGTAGTATATTACTCAATATCTCTATCTATTTATCTCGTATCTATTTTTAATGATGAAAACTTTGTTATGTTTAAATGCGTTTATAATCAGACTTAATTTGGAATTGGTAAATATTCGAACATTTTCGTTCAGTATTCGAACATTTTACATAAAATCTTCTGGAATAATGGTAGCAAATTTTATTATTAACAATATTGGTCTCTCACTTTTGATCTCAGTTGCATAAATATAACGAAAAATGTTGTTGTTGTGCGTGTTTTCATGGTAAGACTCGAAATTCGAACATATTAAGGAAAAGCTTTTACAACAATAGTTGTAACAAATTTTGTTCTTAATAAATATTAAAAAAAAAGATACGAAAAAAAATAGATGAAGTTACATATTTTAATGGCAAAACTCGAGATTTGGACATACCTTAGAAAAAATTTCAGCACCATAGTTGTAGCATTTTATAGTTAATAACATTGATCTGTTTCGCTTTTGCTGTCAAATGCATAAATACGCAGAAAGATACGAAAACATCTAATAAAGATTCAAGTTTTAATGGTAGATTCGGACTTATTACAGAAAACTTTTTAGAACAACAGTTTTACTTTATTCTTATCAGTACAGGAGACAGACGTTTCAACTATTTTAGGTTTTTTCATATTAAGGTTTCAATAAATTTACATATACAAGCTCCCACGTACTCAACAACCTTGAATTGAACTCGTTTCAATTTGAAATCGATTCCACTTAAGAAATGGTAAAGGATGATGTGTTTTTGAAGTTTTAGTAGAATCACGAAAAAATGATAACATTTGGAAGATCGTGGAGATCTTATTTTTGAAAATGATGAAATGAGTTGCATACCAAATTGAAGGCTGAACCTTCTTCTCTAAGACGATGTACAACTCGTTGTTTCAATTTGAAATCGATCCTATCTAAGAAATGTTAAACGATGATATGTTTTTGACCCTTTAGTAGAACTACAAAAAAGTCGATAAAATTTGAAATATCGAGGGGTTCTTATTCTTTAAAACGAAGAAATGATTTGCATGTTAAATTGAAGTCTGAATCTTCCTCTCTAAAATGATCTATAACTTGTTTCAATTTGAAATCGATTCCGCCTAAGAATTTTAAAGGATGATGTGTTTTTGACCTTTTAGTAGAATCACGAAAAAAATGATAAAATTTGGAAGATTGTGGACGTTTTATCATTAAAAATGAAGAAATAACTTACACGTCAAATCGAAAGTTGAACCTTCCTCTTTCAAACGATGTATAACTCGTTGTTTCAATTTGAAATCGATTCCGCCTAAGAAATTTTAAAGGATGATGTGTTTTTGACGTTTTAGTAGAATCACGAAAAAAATAATAAAATTTGGAAGATTGTGGACGTCTTATCATTAAAAATGAAAAAATAACTTACACGTCAAATCGAAAGTTGAACCTTCCTCTTTCAAACGATGTATAACTCGTTTCAATTTGAAAACGGTCCCACATAAGAAATGTTAAACGATGATGCGTTTTTGACGTTTCAGTATGAATGACAAAAAATGATAAAATTTAAAAGATTGTGAAGGTCTAATTTTTGAAAATGAAGAAATGACTTGTACATCAAATTGAAGATTGAACTTTCCTCTTTCAAATGATGTATAACTTGTTGTTTCAGTTTGAAATCGGTTCCACGGAAGAAATGTTAAAGGATGATATGTTTTTGACATTTTAGTAAAATTACGAAGGAAATGATAAAATTTGAAAGATCGTGAAAGTCTTAGTTTTGAAAATGAAGGAATGACTTATATATAAAATTATAAATATAATAATAAAATATAAAATAAATATAAAAGTTATGTAAAATGTTTGAACCTTCCTTTTTCAAGCGATGTGTAACTTGTTTCAATTTGGAGTTGATTCCACTTAAGAAATGCTAAAGGATGATGTGTTTTAGATATTTTAGTGGAATCACGAATAAAATGATAAAATTTGATCTTGAGGTGTCTCTTTCAAATGATGTATAACTCGTTGTTTCAATTTGAAATCGATTCTACCTAAGAAATACTAAAGGATGATAATAAATATAATCTCGCATTTTTTATATTTCCAAAGAATACTTTTTCAACATCTGCACATATAAGTTTTAAAGTTGTATATTTCAGAAAAGACTCAACGTAAAATTAAATATGTAAATTTTATTTTATTTTTTAAATTGTTAGTTGATTTTATTGCTATATCAAGTCATGTTACTAAGATGTATGAACAAAATTGATGAACAAGTTAGTCTTCTTCGTCGAAATTGTTTGGTTTGCGAGCTGACATGGGTGTTTTAAACATTTTTAATAAACGAAATTTTTGATAAAAATTAATAATATATAAATGTATTAAATTTAATTTTGTATTTAAAACGATTTTATTTTAAAGTAAATACGTAAATATTTCTAAAAATTACAAATCGCACTTAATTAATATTAAGCAAAATGAATAATGATATACAGCAAGTGCATGTTTGGAATGATCTGATAAGAATTAAGCCAAGACAAAGAGTTTCTTCATTATGTGTCAACATGGATCAAACGCTCTAAATGCAACGACGGAAGCCAAAGAGCGCAAGAAATTTGAGAGATGAAGAAAATTATTACGATTATATAGCCCTTCCGGCGTCGAATCAATTCGCGTTAATGTAATATAAGCAACAACTCCGAAAATGATTTAAGGTTATATTGTGGAAGCAATGACGCTGATGCGGTTAACGTTTTTACGTTATCATCATAGTTTAGTGGAGCTAAAATTTACTAAATGCTTTAAAATTAAAATAGAAATTAATAATCATTGAATTACGCCCCTCAACTATGCATTTTTGATATACGACATTATTTTTCTTTAACACACAGGATTGTAATTGAATATCCGCGAATTCATAATTGAATAGATGTTGGAGCAATAAAAACTTGCAATGGAATTACAATCCAAAATATTATTTTAAAAAAATGATAAATAATGTATTTGTAATTATGTATGTTTAGCTGTTTTTGTAGTTTATTTAAAATTGCCAAAATTGCCATATTAATAATATGGTAATACATGTTTTTATTTGCAAAGATTAACAGTTTGAAATTAGTCGTTTCTAGGTATCAAACGTAGAAAATTTTTTCTCAAAATCTAGCGAGTGTAGTACCCTGGAACCTTATTAGAAAATTTACGAAATCCCTCTATCTGATAAGCAAAACAGATATGGGGTGTTGTCTTTAAAATCTTGGTAACGTCCTTTGATTAACGGATCAGATAGGTTGATGCTGCCTCGGTGTGTTCTAAACGGACGTTTCCGGTATGACAACTAGTTCGCTTTCCTGTGGTCTTGTGATTGACAGTCCTTGTCTCGGGAAAACCACCCTGTGTTTGGGAGTTATGTAGTCTTTTAACGCAGCTGGCAACTGCTGGGCATCACCTCTTTTGTTGGGGATAACGTTTTTAGCTATTTCGATGGATTCTCAGATTAATCTGCTCCTCAAATGCAGAACATTGCCTATCTCCTTGAAACCCTCGAAATTGATGTTATGGTTTGTCTCCACATAGTTCTTCCGCCGAGAAAGCCGAAGTTCTTCTTATTCTTCTGTTCCCACGTGGCTTGTTTTACTGGGTTTGTAGGTAGTGATGTCGTGTTTACGTAGAAGTCTTCTAATGCGGTCAGTTGTTCCTTTGATGTAGGGTAGTACAACGTTGGGTTCTTATGCTTAAATTATCGATCGATGGCTTTTCCCACCACGTATTAGGAGTACCGTAAGCCGAAAGGTTCTTGAGATTAGGAAGTTGATATCTATTTTTGTGGATAGGTTTTCTATATACGGTATACTGGAGGTTATTTAGAGATTTCTTCACATGTACGTTGAGAAATGGAAGCTGTCCGTTTTCTTCTATTTCCTTGGTGAACTGGATCTTTGGATGAATGGTATTCAAATATTCCTGAACTCTTAGATCTATAACTTCGGTTTGTGTCTGGTTTCTCTTAACGCTTTCTTCTTGAGGTAAATCATAAAGATGTTAGTGATGACTGGAGATAGTGGGGAACCAATAGCTGTTCTTCTTATAGTAAATCTCGCTTTCAAATAGAAAATAGGTATTGTTGAGACAATGTTTGGTGAGATCTACGATGTGGCTGGGCAAGTCTTCGTATTCTTTGATGTGTTTGAGGGCCTCTTTGATGGGAACACTGGGGTAGAGGGACTTTATATAGCCAAGATGTCCATTTCTTCAATTTGAATGTTGTCCAGATTTGAACGAAATGTTCACAATTTCGTACTTAGGAGTCAGCTTGTTGTGTTATGGACGCATGATTTTCGGTAGGTACTTTTTAACTTTTTGTACCGGTGACTTGAAGGCGCTGTTGAATAGATCGAAGTTAGACATCTGGCTTGTGTATTTTGGACGAACCAAAGAAATTAGGACATCTACTTGATTTCTTCCGAGATGCACAGATGTACATATTTTTGATTTGGTCGTATTTTCTAGGTATATTGTAGGGATTCTTCCTGCTGGTTAGAAACTGTGTCTTTATGATCTTGGCGAAACTGTGTCTGCTCCTGTCCACAGAGAACAACAAACAAGACGAACAGATAAAATTTTGCATCAACCAGAACACATAATGTAATTATGTCTATATTTCACTAATTTTCGTCCTAATTTCGTTTATTGTCGTTATTACTTTATTACTTTTTCTTCTTCTTCTTTTTCTTAATTGGTCTTATGAGCCATTTTGTTCAATAGCTCGAGTTGTCTTTTTCTAAATTTCTTGATCAGTTCTATATGTCTTAATTGAGATGGTTTTAGTTAGGGTTTAGGGTAAAAGTCTTTATTGCTTATGTGTCGTCCGTATATTGTATATACATGTTTGAGTTGAACTAGTTCAGATCTTCTGCGTAGCATATTGTCATAATATATTGTAGCTGCATATTGCTACATATTGTAGCTGTAATAGCATATTGTATAAGGTAGAAGACAGTGGCGAACCTTGATGGACTCTTTGTTTAGGTATGAAAGGGAACAAGAAAGTCTAGCTAATCTTTATTTGAAGTAATCCTTCTTTTAAAAATCCTGTTTGTTTTTTAATACCCATTGTTTCTATTATGAAAAGTAATCCCTTATGCCAGACTGAATTAAATGCTCAGTTAATGTCCAAAATAAATATATCGTTTTCTTGTTTAACACGTGAGTAAATTGTTCTTTAAACATGTTGTTTACTAGCGTGATTAGTGGTAATGTGAATTTTTTTTGTGATTAGTGGTTTAGAAATCGAAATTATGGCATCATTTTTCCATACATTTGGAATTTGACTTGATTTTAGACAGTGATTCATGGATTTTTGCATGAATCGGTGTATTTTAGGATTGTTGTATCATAGAAGATGTTGCCTAACTGGGTCCTTTCGAAAATGACTTTTTTAAATAGAATTTTTAACAATCACAATACTAACATTTTATTCAAAAATGACATAACAACTTTTTAATGCCAAAAATATGATCCGATTGTTAGAGCAAAGTGAGGGAACATAAACTTCATTTCAATACTGGAACTTAAGTAGGAGAAACTGGTAGATAATTAGAAACCAGAATCAGATAACATCAGCACAATGACAATTCTAATTTTGGCAGACATATGCTCACTTCCTGGTATGGTTTTGATATACAACAAAATTGTGCATTATTATTATTACATTCACATAATAAAGGTTACAAACTAAACCAAAAAAAATCAAATATAACAACCCAAAATCCAGATGAGTAGTGCATCCGGAACGCGTGTATTTTTTTATATTACCACTTTTTTAAAATTAATTAATAAAATGTTAATAATAAAAAGTCCAAATTTCATAACCCAAGATAGAGATATTTTAAAAACTCAAAAACATCATTTTTATTTAGTATTGTATCAAAATTAAAATTAAATATCATCCAAATTTAAAATTAAATTAATTTCCTTGATTTTTTTTTTAAATTTTTAATATTTATCAATTTCAATTAGTTGCAATTTTACCTTTTAATTTCCTTCCCCGAAATGTGCAACAAAACTTCACATAAAAAAATTGTTTCTGCAGAATTTCGTGCACACGAATTTTATTTTTAGAATCAGAACGTTCTTAAATTTTAACATGTAAATTTGTAACGATTTTATTTTGTAACGTTTAAAATAATGAAAATAATTAAAATTTGTTTAGATGATAAATATAATTAAATTGTTAATCTATTTGTAGAGTCTCTGAGGATTGTCAAGGGCTGCAATTAATAAGTCTCAATTTCTGTATAAAATAAAAACCAGTTTAAAAGTACAAAATAAAATTATAGATTATTTAGCTACTTGAAAATTAAGAACTGGTAAAGTGGACTTCAATTATAATTCTTTAGTATTAATCTGTTTTATTTTTGCATTCGGATGCATAAATATGCAGAAAAATACGAAAATATAAACATTAAATGAATTTACAAGGACATTTTAAAAATTGATGTTGAGTTATAATAAATTGAGTTATACAAACAGAATCATAAACTACATAGTTATTATCAGAAAAATATTCGTTGAATTTGTTTCGTAACTGTACAACGTCAAAAACTTACCTGGAATTCGCTGTGTTATTTTAACTTTTCCACTGCTGATAATGAAAAATGTATCTCCAGTAGCACCTTGTCGTATTATATAAGTACCAGCTGGATACATTTCCTTGAAAAAAATAAACACAAATGTTAAAAGCTGATTATAACGTTAATATTTACGAAATTAAACTTACCACTTCGAGAACGTCCGCGATTTTTGCCAGAACTTCGTTACTTAAATTTTGTAACAAAGGAACTGATCGGAGGAAATTGACGTTGTCTTGAAGTCTTTGCATTCCCGTTCGCACCATAATTTGTTGGAACACCTTTCTGTCTAACATCCACACTTTTGAATCGACCAAAGCTAAATGGAAATTTCACAAAAATTAATTTAAAAAAACTAATTATTGATTAATTTACCTCTAATCGAAGCCGTTCTTGTGCAATTATACAAAATGGCTAACTCCCCAAATGCTTTTCCCGGGCCCATTCTGCCCAAAACGTTTTTATCCTTAACAACCTCAAAATCACCCGAAGCTGAGACGAAAAGATGCGCGCCAGCTTCACCTTCCCTAATCACATATGTTCCAGCTTGAAATTCTTTCGAATACATAGAATCAACCAATTCACGAACTTGCGATGAATTTAGATGCTTCAAAAAGTCATTTTCAAGAATGGCATTTTTAATTAATTGCTTAGATCTGAATAAGAAGAAAAAAATGATAATTTTAAATTAATTATGGAACTAAATTAACTTTATTTACCTAAAATCTTTATCATGTTTAACGATAGAAATATCGCAAGGTTGATTGTGGGTTTCAGTCGATTCTGCAGAAACACCCTGTTTCTTTAATATAGCACAATTTGGCAAAGATTGGTGGATTTGTGGTACTCTATTCGCCATCGCGTGTTGCTCTTGAAGGCTGGTGAGAAGATCTCCATCTTTGTAAATACCTTTAGTTGTCTGTTGGAGTACGCTCTATCGATTAAAATAATTTTTAAATTAATTTTTGGTTATGTTTTTAATCTTTGTCAATATTTAAATGAAATATTTATTGAAAATTAAGAAGGTCGTCGATATAGTGTCGAATATAAAAATTGTTAATGGGTAAACACCCATATGAATTTTGCTGTTATTAATGATACCTGCAACCTACAAACATTGTTTCTTTTTCTTGTTGGAGAATACTCAAACGTATATTGAGATTTATCCAGATTTTGTCCTTTTCTTAGAGTACCCAGTTTGAGTATCAATTTGGATTTAGAAAAAACTTACTATAATTAATCAAGTGCGTAGAATATCTGGACTTATAGAAAAAACCCTAAAAGGAAACAAAATTTTCTGTGTTATTTTTGTTGATGTTTCTCAAGCATTCGATAATGTATGGTATAAATGCCTAATATATAAAATTAGTAAAGAAGTGCCAAAGCACTATATATGGATGTCCTAGAATCTTACATTACAGATTTAAAACAGATAAAAGGTGGTATTACGCAAGGTTGTGTACTTGGGCTAATTCTGTACCTACTATACACAAACGATCTGCTAGACGATACAATATATAAATATATCATTTGTGTCACCTGCAAAATGGTGTTCATATGTTGTCCACGTTGACGAGAAAATGGGAAATTAAAATTAATGAATTCAACTTCGTTCATATTAGATTTGTTCAAGCAGAGAATTATATATCAGTTTGTATGAAATTGTGGATTCTTCCATGTGCATATGCAACTGAAATTAATTGCGAACTAGTACCATATATTGAAACAGCTGGAACAATAAAAGTCAACATTGTTGATGATATGACCTAACATTAATTTTTCCTTTCTTCCGACTTGATAATTGTAGCAATAGCTGACTTTAAATTAATTTACTATATCTTCAGTAACTATTCAATCTAAACGGAAATGTTCGATAAATTCTGAGTCTCTATACTGTTGTACTATTATTTTAAAATACTTTTCATTTTATGGTCTTATTCGCACTGGTGTATCAAGTAATTCAATGGCATCAGTATGGGGATGGAGAGAATAAGGAATGCTGGAAGAACTAGACACAAAGTATTGGACATGGGTACTAAGGTTAGCGAGAAAGAAAGAAGTGAAATGAAATGAGAAGAGCAGTGAAATATAAGGATAGAATATAAACAGGACCGCAGGATCCTGGGGAAGTGCTAGAGTGAAATCAAGGAGGAAAGATTAATGTCTGGATAGGGATACATAGAAGGATATTATAATAGACTGGGATATTCAATAACTAACATTATTCAACACTAACATTATAAAAATAGAAAGGTAGAAAGAGGTGAAATGGGGAGAGAACTATAGGATAGGGACAGGGACGTGTAGACGCCGAAAACAGTCACAGATACGGAAAGGGAAGTACAATGTAAGATATGGTGAGATAGTGGCCGAGGAACTCCTCAGATATCTGCGGATATAAGGGGATGAGGAGGGGAATAGATAATTGCCAGATTTCGTTGTGGAAATGAAGCGAGAGTGTTAGCGGTGTGAAGACGACAGAGAAATTCTGGAGCACATACATTTTTTTCAAGACATTCTTGAGTATGAAATCTATAAAGAATTCTTTCATATTTTGTAAATATTAATAAATACGCTACTTATGCTTCTTAGGCCCATTTTTACCAACCTCCAGTTAAACTAACATAACTAGCAGTGGTTATAGCGATTTTAAGTGCTCTCATTGGCTCTGGGCTTTTTAACTGTTAAGTCAGAACATGTAAACCTCATGCCATTGGCGAGAGTTTAGTGTTGCCATAGATTAAAGATGCTGTTATAGTGATGTTGCTGATAAGTGATGCTATTGATGAAAAAAAGTAGGTAAAGCAAATCGAACGTATACCACTTTTCAACTATACCGTTGCACGAAGAATTGACGAGATGTCCCAATGGGCAGAGCATGAATTAATTCGTTAATATAACACCACAACTGGATGAGTTTACCGATGTGCAAGGTCAATTTCAGTTACTTGTTTACATGTATTATATTTGACAAAATGTAGAACGGCCGATGAAATTTTCAAAAAAATAGATTTTACATACAGACAAAAGGCTTAGATTGATAAAACTGGTCACAAGGATTCTGGAGTTTCATCGACTGCCTGTAGTGCGCATAGAGCCGAATCATCGTTGCAAAATCATTGCCCGATGATTTAAAAACACTATTAATTTACTCTGTGAAAACTATGAACTAAATCAAAACACGACCGTTGCAAACACGTTTATTTCAAAAACTTTGCGAAGAGATTATTTTTAAATATCTTCTTTTGCATAACCAGAGGGTTACAGGTTATACAGAAAAATCACCGCTTACTTGTTAAAAAAAATCAATACCTTGAATCTTTTTTATTTAGCGGATATTTTCTCAAACTGAAATTAACTTAGTCTGTATTTGCAAGGATCATAGGGATCCGATATTTTTGCAGTTCATGATAAAACTCGAACTTTCATTAAAAAGCTGATATTATGGAAGAGATGTATCGAGGAAAGCAAATATGATTGTTTTGAAACTTTTCACATATTCATCATAGCGAGCCAAATTCAGCCTGATACTAATATAATGTCTGCCATTTCCACTCATTAAATGGAGGTGAAAAATAGCTTTTACGTCTATTTTGAGGAAGAAATTAAGAAGTTCGAGCCAATAAGCTGGATTTGCAGTTCGTTTCAAGACAACTTGCCAATTGGATTGTCAGTAAATGTAATAACTTATTGAGTTATCAGAAGACGCATCGCCAAAATATCATCATTAATTGTAAGCAATTAACGAGGTTTTAGCTTTCACTTTCTGATACTCATCCTTACCTATTTGATGAAGTTACCAAATCTGAACTGTCTTTCAGCCATTGTTCATATTAAAGCCTAGAAATAATTATAGCCAAAATAAATGGGACCAAACTTCATGTAATTAAATTAAATGTAACTAAAATCGAAAACTAAAATAAGTAAAAAAATTCATTAATCTGGATATCATTTTTTTTATTGAACACACCTTAGCACAGTTACAATATTATGTAATTATTGAGAAATTGCTGTAGTAGCAAGAAACAAAGCTGCATCTTTTTTTCATATTAAGCAATACTGTGTTGTCCAGTTTTTATGGGAACCCTACCTACAATTCACCTTTATTCCATTTAACTGCGGTTATATTAGATAAGTCCTGAATATTGGCAATCTTTTACGATGGGTCTAGCCAACTTGGGAAACACTGGGTTAAGCTATTTGAACTTGCCTAAATAGAGAATAACAGTGGTGAATAGTGAAAAGGTAGAGTTAGGTATGGTAGATTGGACGACCAGATTAGTAATTTTAATGTTTAGTTTTCAGTTTTAGAATCTAATACAGATACATTAATGCTTGTTCAATGATGATCAGCCTTAGTGTAAAAAAGATATCCCAATATAATTTCAATTCGCTTAAAATAAGATGTGTATTAAAAATTGTGCAGGACGTATTTTTCGTAGTCGATCGCACTAAAATAAGAAATATTAATGTCGATCACATCACCACTAAGTTTATTCACCCCTACTTTAGAAAAAAAAGATATATTCAATGTCATGTAATAAATTGAGATTAAATCACGGAAACTCTACGTTGATTGTATCTTTTTTGGGGAGTTCACACGCAATCCAATAATAACTTTCGTAGTTTTTGTGTTAATGGTGTTCAATTGTATTGATTATAATAAAGGTTAACCCAAAAAGTTACAATCCTACTTTTTTAATACTTATACACAACAAAAATCTGTATAAGTATCTCAAAATGAAAATAATAAAAAATATTTCAACCTCGATGAAGCATCAGAACAATATTGATATTAAGATTTTTTTATGAACATAAATAAAATGAGGCCATGAAAGCCTTATATCTGTAGTACTTGTCGGAAAGATTTTAGTAGAGTAATTCACTTTGTCCTTACTAGTGATGGAACGGATAGTGGTTTTTCCGAAAAGTTAAATACCGGATTACCCGCATCATCTTCAACCGGATATCCTGTTATCCGGCCATTATGTGTAACTGTCAGTTTCAACTATATGGTACATCAAGGGCTGCTATAACTTTTGTTCTAAAAGTTATTTTATAATATGCTCCGATTACTAAGTCTTACCATTAGTGCTTTCAATACCGGACCAAAATCTTTATACCAGTTTTCGATATTTCCATCATTTTAAAACCAGAATATCGATATTAGTTTAATGTCTTTTTACGAGTCTAACATTAAAGAATGATGATAAATAATAAATAATGGGCCATCGTGACTGTGATGTTTAGCGTTCACACATGAGTCATGTTTTCTTTTAGGAATACGCCCATGAAAGTGTCTTAAATATGTGTCGAGACCACTAATAGAATTACTACTGTATATTACTTTGTATCTATTAAAAAATGATGCCAAACAGACTGTTCATCGTAACATGGTGTTTACCTCATAAATAAAGATCTGGCAGAGTAGTCCCACTTAAACTATGTCATTGAGTTAGGTTGGGTTGGGGTGTGTTGTGTTACCACATTTTTGATAGACACCTGAAAAGGATAAAAGGAATTTAGACTGAGGAAGGCTATGCCTGTGGAGAGTGTGATGCGAGGAAGAGATACACAGCGGAAATGTTGGAAAAATCATATTAAGCTCAAAGTCAAACTGAAATGCCATCGTTACTATGCTTGTGAAGATCATGGTATATAAACAGAAGATCGAATACCAAAAAGCGCATGGCATAAAGTAGAAGAGAAGAAGTTACTCGGGGCCTTCCCTATACCAGGTAATGAGAATGTTTTGATTTCGTTTTTTCTTTCACATGAAGATGAGGAAAGAAGATACAGGGGAAAATCGCTTCGTGCAGTACTTTACAACGCGCGCCAAACTACAACTCCAAAAGAAGAAGAAGAAAGCAAAAGAAATGGAGCGGCTCTTCGTCTAGAAATCATGAATCCCTGTGGATAGCATAAGGAAGAACTTCATAGGAAACGATTGCCGTTCCAAGGAGAATGCACGGAATGATGAAGAACGGTTGAAATGAATGGTTTCCCCGAAGCAGTCCTTCGAAGAGCAACCCAACCGAATCCAATTCATTGATGCTTTTGCCGCCCGAATTGTTATTCATGAAACTTGGGGCGGCTGACATATTCAAAGTCGGCCAAGATTATTTTCTTTATAAAAAAATTGTTTCTCAACGTGAATATTCTCCCGAATACACTATCCATAATCATCTTGCATCCATATCTGGGAGTTGAACTTCGTAATTCCAACCCAACCCAAAAACTTCGGTAATCCGAAATGTTATTCATGATACTTGGGGCAGCTGAAGTCTTTGAAATCTTAGGTTGAGTTGGAAGTCCAACTAAACACCGTGATACATTGGGAGGCCGGCGTCATCGAAATCGGCCGAGATATGAATAGAAGACGATTAGAAGCAGTGGATTTCAGAGAATGTAAGGTTGAGAAAGAATTTTTGTAAAGAAATAATTCGGCCGAAGTCTCCTCGTCTCAAGTAATACACTACTCATAATCGACTTGTATTAATATCTCGGAGGACTTCGAAGACGTCGGCCACGTAAAGTATCACTGGATTGGATTGTGTTGGGTTGGAGTTCGAGAATCCAATCGAACCCACGATTTCGAAGACTTCAACCGTCCAAATTATTTGTTTTTCATGATACATTGGATGGCCGAACTCGTTGAAAGCTGTGATTGGATTGGAATTTCGAAGTCCAATACAATGAAAGAAAGTTTAGGACCGATAAAATGAAATTCTTTATTATTTTTTTTGTAATTAGTTTATTGAGACCTTATAAAGCAAAGAATTTTATCAAATTTTTGGACAAGAGAACAATATTGTTAAAAAAACTTGTTAGAATTATTGTAAAAGTTTTTTGTAACATGCTTCAATTTCCAACTATTCGACCTAAGCTATATACTTAACTACTATCCAGTATCCGGCAAGATATTAAAAAACCCCTGGTCCTCACCATATTCAAAGTTAAATCCCTTGCTCTATTCCCACGTGCTTCCGATTATATTAAAATTTTTGTGGGTGGTTTGCATACATGTTAACCAAAAATAATTTATTTGGAGATACAATTTTATCTGATGACATTGGGGATTACTTGAGAAGATCATTTTTCTCAGCAGAAAGGCTAAATGAACAATATTGTAGACATTTTCTTGAAAAAGAACCAGTGCTATTGCAAGTAGAGTATTCATGTGTCCTCGTTTTCCAGAATTTGTCCTAGATTTAATTGTCTTATCCCGGCGTCCCGAGAACTTATTTCGGGACAGTAAATCGTAAAAGAAAAGATAGATTTATATTTAGTAGAATTTTACACATTTAATAACAAACTTGGTTGCAACACAAAAATAAAGTTGTGGGTGGTAAGGTATTAGTCAAAAATATTGGTGATATAATGCAGAGGGAACGATTTCGTTCAACTCTTTAAATTGGCGTGTTTGTGTATCAATTTTTGTTGTAACTTGCAAGGAATAAGTGGTAGGAGAAAATGATCTTGTAAATGTGACACATTTAATACCAATGTGAGATATAACTCAAAAATTACAAGTTGAGAATGCGAATGATATTAATAAAAACTGATGGTAATACATCGCAAACTTAATCGATATATAATTTTATTTCATTACAGTTGTTGTTTATAACCCACAAAATGAGTGTTATAACTTGAAAAGTAAGAGTGATAGGATAAAATGTTGTGGATGAAAATTGTTTGGAATATGTTGATTTATCATTTTTATTATGGGTGTCGAAATCGAAATCATGTCAAATTTGATACAACAAAGTAGATTCTAACTAAAACCGTAAAAGTTGTGGATGCGAATGTTATTAACAAAAAAATTTTGGTAATACATTGTAAAACTTTAATCCATAAACGAATTTTTAATTATAACCCATAAAATCAAATCTCTAAGTTGAAGTTTTTGGGTAAAAATTCTTGGTCTAGCTTGCAAAGTAGGAGTGGTAGGAAAAAATCTTTTGTACGAAACTCATTTGGAATATAATGATTTATCATTTTTGTTGAGTGTTGTACGTCCCGGATTTGTCCCGGTTTAAACATGTTTCGGTTTTAAACTTTCGGTAAAAGATCGGTAGATTTTTCCTATAAATAACGAATAAAATCTTTCGATTTCTCTTTTAAAACGGTGGCAAATACTAAAATAATGCATCAGACCAAATGATTAGAAAATGCATAGGGAGTTTAAATACGATAGCAAAATTTATACAGGATGTTCAAACAGAAACATGCAATTGGTATAAGAATAAGTATGAGGAGAAATGAGACAATCATGGTAGTGAGGTTGACAATTTTGTCATTTTATTGAGAAGAAAAACGTAAAATTAAACTAAAAAATTGGAACTTTACCAGTCTGTAGTGACTACATGACCCATTTTTATATCTCAAAATAAAATTAATAAAAATATTTGTATATCAATAGCATCAGGACAAAATTGATGTACAGATTTTTTTTATAAATATAAACAAATTGACGTATTTTATATTAATGTCCGATAAAAATATATTCATCTTGAAATTTTAACCGATAAATAATTTATAACATGATTTCCAACACGATAAACACTTTCAAGTTATCTTTGACGCTATAAAACTTGTTCCATATTTAGATTAACCTAATCGAAATCTTTATTTCTAGGATTAATTAATTAAAAACAATTAATCCATAAAAATACAGGTAATAACAATAAAATAATAAACGGTATGAGACGTAATAACTAAAACTATTCATACTCAAATGACATGGCAACGATTCCAGTACATAATAACATTTTTAGTATTTCTTAGGAATTGCAATGAAACAAAACAAAAAATATAATATTAAACATAAAAATAAACCATCAAGATGTATGTTATGTTTATTATAGTAGTTATTGTTGTCAAAGGTCAAAAATTTCTTAGACCATAAATCTGTAAGTCGCTCTATTATTAGGTGTTACATCACTCCGTTCAGAACACTTACTTTGAGTAATTAGGAGATATATTGCTTTGTATGTAGTTTCCCGCTTAGTTTACGCCTCTCTGTTCTTCTTATTTTAGTCTACGTGGTCGTTCGGCGGTTATTAAGAAGTTAATTAACGCAGTCGTCGTAAAAATTATTCAATAGGAAAATCTTCGAGTCTAATATGTTAATTAAGAGCGTATTAAGACGGAGGTTAAAATTTAAATTTTCGCTAATTGCTATCGTTAGGATTTTTGTGAGCAAAAGCTGTCTAAAATATTAATGCGAATGATGGTTGTCTGGGCTTACCTTTGGAGGTTACATAACTAAAAGAAGCCAAAAATATTTGTGGTTTTTTTGTGCGTAAATGTTAAAAAACGAAATATATAATATTTAATTAAGATAAGATGAACGCCAAGAATGTTGTATTATTTTTCGGCTTGATAATAAAAATAGCTTGAATTTAAATAATTTAGGTGTTTTTTGTGAATATTTTTTTCTATGTAGATTATCTTTTTTATGAGTTTGTACTTTAACCAAAAAAATTTGGAAATCAGTTAATAAGCAAAGTATTATTAAGTCTTTTCGGTCTCTAATTTTGATTATCTTGAATTTGAAGCTGTGGAAGAGGTGCTGGTCCAAACACTAAGAGATTTTGTACGTTGACATGTTTAATTAATTAGTCCAAAGATTTGTACCACAAATCCTGCTTTTTTTCCTTATACTCTATATAAGTCTTCAACAAACATTTTGCAGACATAGAATTTGAAGCAATATCAAGTCACGAATCATAAGTTACTTCAGAATAATTAAAAAAGATATTACAATTGTATCACAAAATTGAATTCTTAAATATTTATTCAATAAGTTGCTATTGTCTTAGAACAGCCGCGTACTCCTAGGCTCCCATATGCAAATTTGACACATGTGAACGAAATCTAAGTGATGAGTCGATGAAAGTGCCAAAGTTCTTTGCCTCATCACTGAACATTAAACTAATACCACAAACATCACTTTACCTCTCAAAAAACCATAATGAGTGACTTATTCGAAATAATGTTTAGGCATAGTTGGGAAGTATGATGAAGTAATTCATTTTAAATCATAATTAATATAATTCTAAGCAATATGAATTTTGAGTAGGATCAAAGGAATAATGAAACTGATTGTGTCATCAGCTACTTATACAACATACAACTGACACACTGTCATCAACATACCTATACTACATACCAAAAAGGTTACTTGTGACGCTAAATACAGAATTAGGGCTACGATAAATCCTTGAGGAACGCCAGACGAAGAAACTCTGTATCTGTGATGGGCTATATCGGAAGTATTGGTTAAATCAAGTAGAGCAAAAGTCGTGACCTTGAGAGAGGACAGTATGCTATGAAAAATGTTTCCAAATGTTCCGTTGGTCGACAAACGATAACTCTTTCTAAAATATTGGATATTGGTAGGTGTGTATATCTGGCTTAAATCATTATGATTTGAAGGGTTAGTAGTCGTCGTTATCGGCATAACCAAAGCAACCTTCCAACAAGTAATCAAATAAAAACAGGGCTGTATACAGGGGGATTTATTAACTCATCATTAAACTTTGATATATGATAGTTAATCCAATTACCAAAAGAAATATTAATGAACAGATGTCCTATTTCAATTATTTACGAAATTATAACACTTTAAAGTTTTCTACTGCGAATTTATTCATGGTCAGTAAAATCAAACATTCAACAAGTTGTCATTTTAATATATCAGTCATTGGTCACTGAAAAGTATGTTGATATAATTTTCATGTAAGGGTTTTGCAATGGAAATGTTCGACAATCAGTACGAGAAGATCAAGAGAGATTTCCACAGTATCACCTGCCGTATTATTCAGTTTTTAGTGATTCTTTCCGTATCGTAAACAGAATGTTGAAGATCTACAGCCAGGAGATTATCAGCAACGGTTAACATTTGTGATTGGTTATTGCAGCAACATGCCCAAAATAATGACTTAATTTCAAATTTTCTCTAGATAGATAATACTTTACACGAGATAGTATAAATAACTACCATAATGAACACATCTAGGCATTACAAAATCTGCATATGATTAGATCAAGGAAATTTTAACAACGTTTTAGCATCAATGTTTCGGGGTGAAATATTTAACAACAATTTTCTAGGTTTGTATGTACTACATGATGGACGTTTGCTGTAAATTACAAATTTTTTTGAACAATACACTTTTTGGTTTATAAGAAGATACCTCTTAATGTAATTCAAAATATGTGGTATCAACACGATGTGTCCCACCTCATCGCGAAAGAGTAGCTGTCGAATGATTAAATTAATGTTCCAAACAAATGGATTGGTAATAGTGGTCCATTTGCTTGGCCACCTAGATTCCCTGGCCATAATCCATTGGATTTCTACTTATAGGGTCATATGAAACAAATTGTGTATCAAGTGGAAATTAGCACACGAAAACAGTTATTAAACAGCATACAAATGGCTGCTACAGAAATAAGAAATTAAGCACTTAAATTCGTTGTTATGGAGGATGTATTCTAGCACAAGGAGGATATTTATATTTATTTACATATGTCAAAGTTGATGGTGAGCTAATAAATATATATATGAGATGTATTATATTTAAGCATTGTTTACTAAAAGCTTACTTCAAAAAAATGCTAGTACGTACGTGAACAAGTCCATAATTTCTTTCTTCGAGTCTAAAGATAATTCAAGCTAAGTATAACCCGTAGTAACGAGTTATACTGAGAGGACAAAAAGAAATTCAGTGTAGGTGGTACAGATATCTAGTAACTATCCAGTACCTGCCTATAAAATACGGACGGATTCCGCATAGTTGCTGAAAATGCGGTTTTGGAACATTTAACAATTTACTAAGTTTGCTTTGTTCCAAACAAGTGGATTGGGAATAATGGTCCATTTGCAAAGTAGGTGGCACAAATGTTTGGTACCTGCCTATCCAGTTCAGGCTATTTCTTAAAATTCAGTCGGATTCCGAATAGTTGCTGAAAATGCAGCTTTGGCCGGATATTACGAGAGGTTCTTAAAACTTTTCTTTTTCTTTCTACAAGTGTTCATTAGGAATGCCATAGGCTGAATATGTATAAAAATAGTTGTCCAATATCACATAAGACGACATAAGACTTGAAATGTGAATTTGACTAAACACAATCTTTTCTTGATAACATTTTTAACTGTTTTGCTGTTAAACTTTTTATGATACAACAGTAAGTTATTTTCTTTTCACTAGCACTACTAGCCAAATTGGACATCATTCGAAAGTTTATTTTATTTTGTTACGAGTATGTAAATATTTTGATGAAACATCGAATGCAGATCAAAATAAGATGTCGAATGATCTCATTTTTTACTGCTGATCGACTTTTAAAAGCCGATTTCCTTTTAAAATTATTCTTACTTTTATTTCTTTTACGATTTTTCAAAAACTATTAAGGAAATGATCATCAATATTTTCAACATATCTCAGATAAATCACGAGCAAAATTGTCACGACTAAAATGTTTAAAATCTATGAATGCGAAGGAAAATTCAATTCAAACTATCGCATAATATGAAAAAATGTTTAGAACAATAATTGTAGCAAATTTTATTCTCAACAATATTGCTGATCGACTTTTAAAAGCCGATTTCCTTTTAAAATTATTCTTACTTTTATTTCTTTTACGATTTTTCAAAAACTATTAAGGAAATGATCATCAATATTTTCAACATATCTCAGATAAATCACGAGCAAAATTGTCACGACTAAAATGTTTAAAATCTATGAATGCGAAGGAAAATTCAATTCAAACTATCGCATAATATGAAAAAATGTTTAGAACAATAATTGTAGCAAATTTTATTCTCAACAATATTGCTCTTTCATTTTTGCTGCCAGATGCAGAAATATACAAGAGAGGTTAGCAAAAAGATTATCCCAAAAATATTGCAAGAGATCGATAAAGGAACATAATTTACTTTATTGCCCAACAATGTTCAATTACAGGACAATATTACAGGAAAACAAGATAAAAACACATGCTACAATATAACTCAAAACATTCCTACTCTATTTTTGTATATTATTGTTGACACAACAAGTTTACACATCCATTGTATCAGGGAGTTGGTTAAAATATTGATTCTACAACAACCAACCACAATCCAAATCACGTTGCACAAACTTCTATAAAAATCTGATATACTGATCATTTCTTTTCACATCCAATGTAGAAAATTTGTGACGTTTCAGTAGGTATCCGTAATCAATTCTACGATCCGAGAAAAATCCGTCCAAGCGCAGAAACAAATTTTTGAGAAATCTGTTTGGAATCCGCTTCAACATAAGCCTATGACACACATATTGTGTGACCAAAGAACAGAGCCATATTTCATTTTGGACAAATCAAAAGTAATAGACATATTGATGACAGAAAACGCACGCGAGCTGCAAACTCTAAGAACGTTGAACACCATTTATATATATATATATATATATATGAATATCTATTTATATATATAAATATATAAAGAAGATGGAAGATAAGACCCCTTGAGCGTAAAGCTAATAGCACGGCACTTATTGCATTAATCTTAAATAACTACGGTTACACTATTCCAGCAACATGTCCAAGTCCGATTGAAAACTGACAACTGACAAATATTAAGGCATAATCGTTAAGAGGTAAATAGTTTCGTAAACTTAGGAGATAATCAAAAAGCGCTAAGTTAATGCACGTGAAGATTCGCAAATCGCCTCAACAACCATCGCAAAATTGGTAATCGTTAAACGATGCTTGATAAATCCATGTTGATAAGGTGACACAAATGACTGAATTGTCGATAAATCATCATGTAATCATGTATCTGTTCAAATACTTTAGCGAAATTGGACAATAACGATATCTGTCGAGATTAGAAAACGAGCCATTGCTTAAGGATAGGGAAATTATTAAATGAAGAGGAACTACAAAAACTGCATAGCAATTATAAATGAAAGATGCAAAGAGATCATCATAACCAGCAGTAAATTTATATTTATGCCTGATACATATTTTGTTATCAGGCATACCAGTATATATTCTAACGCCTATTGATTTGCGATGGGTAAATACCCAACAGGTAGGTGAGTAGAATTTGGGTATATACTGATTACTACTCGCTCGTTAGAGAATTTCCTTATAAAATTAGGGTATTATTGAAACCGTGTATATTTTAAATGTCTTATTAATAATAAAAGAAAAGTGAATATTGTGTTAAAACTACCTGGTATAAAACGTTGGGGTAGTTCTCTCGATTGTCCCAAATCCTTTAAAAAATCAAAAATGTCGTTTCAAGATGTAAAAGAAGAGATTTATTTGATGACTTAACATTAATTATTCGAATATTGAAACTTCGAACAATTGTGGAATATCTTCTACGAGATTCCACAATACACAAAACACAATACAAGATACACAAAACAATACAAGATTGTATTGTTTACAAAATTTGTGGATATATGCCAATTGTTGAAGTAAATTTAAGAGAAAACGATGTCGCCAATATTTTGAAATCATTTGAAAAGAAAACGGAGCGTACTTTGAAACCACTTTATTTTGCAGCTGCCTTAATAGATCCATAAAATCAAGGTGCAAACCTTACTCAAGAGCAACAAATTGTAGTAATGGAGTTTATATACAGAGTACGGCAAAATTATGGAATAGATTCAACAAATACTGTGTAAAAGCGGCAAAATAAGTCTATTGTGGTATTTAAAACAAAAATTGAGTCTACATATACTTCCTACTGTAGTCATTTGTTTTGTAGTTATGTAACAAAAATATTCATAATGCACATAAGAGTTTATTAAATTTATTCCATAATTTTGCTGCACACTGCAAAAAGTATTTGCAGATATGAAACATTTTCGAAAGTGTTATGACAGATTTTGCAAATTACTACTCAAAGCACAAATTTTTGACCAATAGCTTTCTCTGCAGTTTTACCCACTCTACAACTTCAATTTCTTGATGGAGAGGACTGTGTGGTACAACGTCGTTATCTAAAGTTGCCAATAACCATTTTAAATGCACCAGTTTCATCGTCGGAAATTGAAAGATCATTTCAAACTTTTTCATTCATTCGATTCGATTTACAACCGAAAGTGCTGGAAAAATTACGTGTATAGCTCACAGCTGGAAAATCAAATTCGAATGTAAGAAGTCAGAACAATAACCATAACCAAATACTTCATATTCTGCTGATTCTGAGCAACTTTCTGAAGATGAAAGTGATAGTGTAAATAATGACGATCAAGGACATCAAACTTAAGTTTCTGCAAGGAATTCACATGCAGGCTAATCAACAAATGTACCTGAGTTTATAGTTTAATTTTTTCAATATAGTTTTAGTTTAGCAAGGATACTAGGTTTTGTTTAAAATAAATTAAATCATTAACGTTTATCGCTTCCATGTTTTGCTTTAGATTTATTTTTAAATAATCTAACTTAACATCAATTTGTATCTTAAGTTGACAAAATAAATATAGTTAAGTATATATCAGGTACATGGTATGTGCCCTAAGTTCAATTAGCTGATATACTATACCCATTAGGTACGAACATTGGGTATATATCCAAACTATAATATACCGGATACTTGCTCATTACTGTACACTAAATAGTAAATTATTAATAGCTTTGTATAGAGCATCATTTGCATTTACCTGCACATTTAGAAAAGACCGATCCGTATAAAGCAGGACATCATACAAGCCAGGAAGGTTGACTTTTTGAAAATTGTAGTGACAATACATGTGTTGACCAAGGATCAGAAAGTCACAAATGCTACAAAATTACTCCGATTTTCCATATACATATGAATGCTTTGCCAAGTGTCATAATGTATTCTGGCAAGGATAAGGACAGGATAATTCAAAAGCATTCACAACTTCCTGTAAAAATTTCAAGTTTCTAGCGCCTGTCAGATTTTCATAAAAAGATGGGCCCAATAATCTGTTTCTCACTACACCAGCCCAAACATTAACTTTTCTTGGAAAATATATAATATATGAATCTCTTACATATACCTGAGATTCTCTAATCTACAATTTTGTCGGTTTATGGTTTCACTTAAAGAAAAGGAAGCTTGGTCCAAAAAAACAATAAAATCATCTACTAGTTCTTGACTGAGTGAAATTTTATAAGGATGGAATTTATGTCAGTGTAGTCGGCACATAGTAGTTGTAGTGTAGTTGGCAAGTCGTGCACATGCCCATGATCTGCATTTAACAAGAATTTTACTCACTGTAGATCGTGATATTGCTAGGAGATCGTTATGTACTTAATTAAAAAGTGTGCAGACTTCCACAGTGGTTGTTCTTATATCTCTGTAACACATACAGACATAGATATTTATAGATATTCAAAAAGAGAGAAATAGAAGAGAAATAGTCTTTGAAACCTGAAACAATTGTTTCAAAAAGAACTCGTCTAGAAAATATTTTAGATGTTCAAGACTTTAATTCACCCTATACAAGGTCTCACAAGATCATAAAGGGCATTTGCAAATAAACACATCGATAAGTTTAACATCATGATGTACACCCAAATCAATTTTACGATAAGCTTGTAAGACGTAGAACGATCCACGAATAGTTCATTAGATTCAAAATTTGACCTTCAATTAGTTTCTGATAGAGCAATTAAATCATAGACATAATCAGAACAAGCTAACCAAAAACCGGAAACAAAGTAATGGTTCTGATGGGATATTGCTATTCAGAGTAGAGAGTTTTTAACAAAATGATATAAGTAAAAGAAAAAACTTTAAATCTCATTTGAAAGAGTCGGTAGTAGACACCAAATAAATCATCAACTGATCAGAACAGAGAGTATTTAACAAAATGATATAAGTAAAAAAAAAAATTTAATTTCATCATTTAAAACAGCCATATTAAAATGTCCTTTCAAAATTTTACCAATTTATAATTATCTTTAAAAATATCTTAAAACAATAAATAGTTTTTCAGTAAAAGCTCTCACATTCAGTTTGCTCAATTTGGTTAAAGAATATTAATTAATTTCACCAGTTTAACTCAAACTTGCAAATTTAGAATCAATATTCCTATTATTATGTCGACTTCATCGATTTACCTTCAGCATTTCTAGGACGACAAAACCTTTCAGTTTCCTTTTGTTTTAACACACGATAATCTGATAAAACGAACCATTATTACCTTGCGTAATCTGCACGCACGAAATTTATAGAATTTAAGTTAATCCCACCTAATCAAAAATAAAAAAGAATATTTTTCCTTTTTTGTATTCGTAATAACAAAACAAATCTTTAAATACAATGAAAGTTTTTACAAGAAATAATAAAATATTATTATCGAAAAATTTCAAAATGTTTACTAAATCTCTATTTAATGTTAATTTTAATAATAAATATTTTCTTACCTTTAATTTATGATTTTCCCGCTGTAACTTTAATACTTCAGACTCTTTGGTCTGCATAGCGCTTCGTACTTGTTGCAACTCGATTCTGGTATCGGCAAGCTCCCTCTCCAAGCGAGAAACGGCGTTTCTAAAGTTCTCGCAGCAATGTTGACCGTTGGTGGCGCTTTCAGGAGATTTCTTTCGTTGCTGATTTTCTAAACACATCACCTTCGAACCTCGTTTTGCTTCTTGGTCAACTTCGGGCGAAGAAACTTTTGAATTTTTTCTTAACGGCGCGACCCCGTTCCCCATCGGACCGAAAATTCCAAAATCTTCCAAAAACTTACGAGCTTGATCCGAGCTATCCGGACTTCCGTAAGCTAAAGCGGTGTATTTGTGGTAATTCAAATTGGCTTGGATGGATTTCTTCGAAATGTCGGGTTTATCTTGTTGCGAGAAACTGATACTTCTTACTTTTTCCCGTTCGATGGGGTAAGGAATATCGGGGTGTTGTAAAGATTCGGCTTTGTAAGGTTTATGACATTTCCGGTTGGGTTTCTTCGTTTCTTCTGATGTTTCGGGATTCGATAGGCGTTTGGGTACAACACGAGAATCAGTTTCTTTATTAGCAGCAAAAGAAGTTGAGATTGAGCTGCTTTTAGGTATAGAAAGGGGAGGTGTACACTGGACATTATTGTTACAATTGCATTTGGCGAATAGACTGCCGCAGGTGTGAGCTTTTTTAAGGGCGACACCGGGGTTTTCGCACACCTCCACGCACCCCTCTGCTTCTCGAGGAGGTGTGTCCAAGTTTACTGCGCGTTCATTGAGCGTGTCACGTTGGGCATGGATTAAAATCGCCGAAAAATCGGTCACTGAAGTGGGATAAGTTTTTAATTGTTGCCGATTGTTCATCATATGGTTCATGTACGGTAAGTTGCTTATCTCCGAATGAGACATTTTTAATTATCTAAAAAAGAAGAAAACAAAATTAATCTTTTTATATAGCCCCAACAAAAGGTTTATTTATATAATAAATACGGTTTTGCTGTATTGTCACAGCCATCAGATTACCTTGACGTAAATGAGCCCTTGTATTAATAGACGCCACTGCGAGATCGACAGCTAATATTTATCAGATTAACGAATTATCAGAATCAATTAGATCCACAAAATGTTGATTTTTTTAATTAGCAACAAACTTCATTTTTGAGAGCTAAATATATACTGCGTTGATAAAAAGAATTTTTAATTTTATAAAACGACAACGATAATGAGGCAAAATTGGCTTGCCTGTAAATTATGCGCAGTGATAAGATAAATATTGCTAAAAATATTTGCAAGCGCTTCTATTTGTCTTATTTATAGCAACATGATATCTAAATGACTAAATTAAGCGTCCTTAAATTAGTGGATAACCTTGAATAAAAATTTCTTTTAATCAGAATATTCGATTTTTTGTAAATGAATTCAAAAAGTTGTTAAATTAATAGATATCGATTAAAATTAAAAATGATTTTGCACCTAAATTACTTAAAATTGGCATCAAAGTCGTAATAAAAATGATGCAATTTATACTTAATTACTTATATTTAAGTTGAAAATATCAATAATAGCCTTAAATGTATCGTATTGAGATATAAATCAAACTTTAACTTTTTTTTGTTATAATAAAGAAACTGTACTAAATCAAACCAGGGACGCTTACAGTCGAAGCACTGCAATAAGACACCACTTTAAAGTTGTCAATTATTGAACAGTAATATAATAATATATCTTAATTGTGCCTTCTACAAATATAGATAACATTGTATTTCTATTTAATAATATAAATTAGAGAAGGAACACAATGGGCGGGTTCCAGACGATGTCTGTTCATACCAACCTAATTGGTTGCAATAAATAAAAATTAAGCAAAAAAAACAACATGAGAAAGAAAACAAAACAAAAAACAACATATACAATGAATTAAAAAGTACTTAATCTACTGATGCTTAGTCTGTTTGTTCGCTATTTTCTTCCTACTTTAACTCTGCCTTTTCGCCTGCTTAAACTGGTGTTGTGTTTACTACCCACCTTAATCACGATCAGGATTGCGCGATATGCTTTGAACATTCGGAAATAATAAATATATCCAAATATAATATATTTATATTATATAATATATACTATATTATAGTCTGTTATAAGACGATTTTATACTCACTCTGCCGAGGTCGTTTGCAGGTGAGGCTGATATTTCATATCCAGTCATCCAAAATAAATGATTTCGTGTTTATATTCATATTCAGTGTATCGCCCGCATGGCGATATGAGGCGCAATCGTTCCTTGTATATCTTATTAAATAGCGTTACAATAATCAAAGAATGAATGATTTCGTGTTAATATTTCATATTCAGTGCATCGCCTGCAAGCGACCTTGGCGATTTGAAAACCAAAAAAATTTGAAGTTGCACAGTTCTCGGAAATTTGTTTCATTCTTATGAGCTGCGTGGAGATACGACGGAATATACTAAAATTAGTTTTAACTTAAAAGGAGTAGTGAGTAGGTCAACACTTGACTATATTGTAACAAATTTATCGCCATCATTATGTTCTTTTGATGTTTCTGGCAGAAATATAGCAGACTATTTTGTCTGCTCCTTGGTCTATACTGTTCAAGGTTTGCATATTGAGGATTCCTACCGAACGGTTTTTATTTCTAAGCGGAGATTCTCCTATAATAATTTATCTTTTTTAAATCATAAACTAATGTTGTTCGATTGGGATTCTCTACTTACTGTGAATTTGAATGTAAATTCTTTGTATGCCAGTTTTTTGAGACATTTTAGTATTACTATAACTTATATTGACCGACTGTTAGGAGGAAGCCTCCCATAAAAGTGGTTCACATAAAAGATGGGTCACATCTGCGATCGTACAAGCCAAGGTTCTAAACATTTCCAGTGATTAGTAACCAGGCAAAGAGAGAATTTTTAGTGCTATGGTGTTGCATCAGCGAGCACTTGGGGCGTCTTTCGCAGAGTAGTTCTGTGGTGTTGTTTGTTGATGACAGGTTCATAAATGATGTATCAGAGTGTTGCAATCATTCTAGTGAGTACTTTTCATCTGTAGTTCAGGACAGATTTGTGGTTACTTATGGGTCATCGTTGTTACAATCTTGTACGCTGGGTGACTGTATAGGCTCTTCTTTGTATTTTGCTTCCGTTACGGATACAGAGATCTTCGATGTTCTTCAGACTCTTTGGTCTGCATAGCGCTTCGTACTTGTTGCAACTCGATTCTGGTATCGGCAAGCTCCCTCTCCAAGCGAGAAACGGCGTTTCTAAAGTTCTCGCAGCAATGTTGACCGTTGGCGGCGCTTTCAGGAGATTTCTTTCGTTGCTGATTTTCTAAACACATCACCTTGGAGCCTCGTTTTACTTCTTGGTCAACTTCGGGCGAAGAAACTTTCGAATTTTTTCTTAATGGCGCGACCCCGTTCCCCATCGGACCGAAAATTCCAAAATCTTCCAAAAACTTACGAGCTTGATCCGAGCTATCCGGACTTCCGTAAGCTAAAGCGGTGTATTTGTGGTAATTCAAATTGGCTTGGATGGATTTCTTCGAAATGTCGGGTTTATCTTGTTGCGAGAAACTGATACTTCTTACTTTTTCCCGTTCGATGGGGTAAGGAATATCGGGGTGTTGTAAAGATTCGGCTTTGTAAGGTTTATGACATTTCCGGTTGGGTTTCTTCGTTTCCGTATGCCAGTTTTTTGAGACATTTCAGTATTACTATAACTTATATTGACCGACTGTTAGGAGGAAGCCTCCCATAAAAGTGGTTCACATAAAAGATGAGTCACATCTGCGATCGTACAAGCCAAGGTTCTAAAAATTTCCAGTGATTAGTAATCAGGCAAAGAGAGAATTTTTAGTGCTATGGTGTTGCATCAGCGAGCACTTAGGGCGTCTTTCGCAGAGTAGTTCTGTGGTGTTGTTTGTTGATGACAGGTTCATAAATGATGTATCAGAGTGTTGCAATCATTCTAGTGAGTACTTTTCATCTGTAGTTCAGGACAGATTTGTGGTTACTTATGGGTCATCGTTGTTACAATCTTGTACGCTGGGTGACTGTATAGGCTCTTCTTTGTATTTTGCTTCCGTTACGGATACAGAGATCTTCGATGTTATTAAAGCTGTTGGATGGGATGATGTTTCTGTTGAATGCGACAAATTTGTGAGTGAAAGCTTATGCGTGCCTTTGGCAAAGATTTTGAATCGGTCAACTGAGTTAGGGGTTTTCCCTGACTTTTTAAAGGTGGCTAGGTTAAGTTCTTTTGATGCATTTCAAATAATGTGTCGATCGCAGCACGGATTTCGAAGGGGCTTGTTAACTGAGACCGCTACTGTCGATTTCTTTTCATATGTCTATAAACGCCTTGACAAGGGTAATTATGTGGTTGGTCTTTTTTGACCTTTCCCGAGCTTTCGATTTGTTGCCTCTACACTTACAATATGCGTATTCATGGAAGTCTGCTTAAATAGTTAACTTCTTTCGTTACAAGTCGTAGTTTGACAGTAGTTCTGTCGGAGATAGCCTCGGAGGAATCACCTATAAATCTTGGTGTACCTCAGGGTTCCATACTGGGTCCCATACTGTTTTTAATTTTTGTAAATGATTTACCAAGTTTTTTCGAGAATGTTTATGTGGTTATGTATGCAGATGATACCTCTATCGCTATTGCTGCTCGTGATCGGAGTGAGCTTGATAGGTTAGTTGGTAGCACTGTAGAGTGTTTTGTGGATTGGTGCACCCGAAAAAGAATAATCTTGAATGTACAGAAAACAATCTGCGTAAATTTTCATGTTCGGCGATTGCTTTCCATAGAACATCTTGCTGCGATTCCTTTACAGATGGAAGCCAACTTTCTTGGCTTGACCATTTTGTAAAACTATACAATAAGTTATCTCTCTCAATAAAAAAACTTTTTTGTGTATTTTGTTATGTGTGACTTATCGCCATTTACAGTTATGTGGCACTGAGTCTAATAAATTATTATTATTATTATTTATAATTATATAAATGAAATAAATAGAAGATTGTATGTTTCTGTTCTTCTTATGTTTATGATTCCTTGTTGTGTTTTTCGTTTACATAGATCTTAGTAAGGCTTTCAAGAGTTGATCCTGCTTTGCTTCCTTCAAAGTTTCGTATGTTTGATATTGAATATCTTCTACGTTGTCGTTCTACGTCTTCTACGTTTTGCTTTGCTTCCTACAAAGCTTCGTATCTACAGATATGTGGCACTGATACTAATAAATTATTATTATTATTATTATTTATAATTATATAAATGAAATAAATAGAAGATTGTATGTTTCTGTTCTTCTTATGTTTATGATTCCTTGTTGTTGGTTTCGTTTACATAGATCTTAGTAAGGCTTTCAAGAGTTGATCCTGCTTTGCTTCCTTCAAAGTTTCGTATGTTTGATATTGATATTGAATATCTTCTACGTTGGTTTGTCTCATATACACGTGGAAGGATTCTAAAGGTGAATGTTAATGTTTACTTGTCAGATAGCATGATTGCTACCTCCAGTATTACTGCAAGAGAGTCACTTAGGAGTTCTTCTATTTAATATTCATGTTAATGATATTTATTCCATATTTAAACATTCGCATTATTGACGATGTATGTTGATGATTTAAAAATGTTTATTCAAATTTCTTAACTTTTTTATTGTTTGAGCCTACAGCACGGCATTGATGCGCTACGTCTTTGATGCAGCTCAAGTTTATTAACCCTGAACCCTTCAAAATGTAGTATTATTTCTTTTACAAGGAAGGCAAGTACGATCACATACGAGGGTGCCTCAGGTCAGGGATTTGGGCGTTACGTTTGATGTGGAATTAACATTTTACGCTCACATTGATACAGTTATTTTGTTGTATTGCAGCTGTGTTCAAAATCCCCAATATAAAACATATGTTTCCAGAATTGAAAGGATTCAAAAGAAATTCCTAAATTATTTATACTTTAAAAGTAACTTTACTTGCACTGATTACGTATTAGCTCGTACCTACTTCGGAATTTTATTGCTCCGTCAGTGTTGTTCATGTGGAGGTGTTTTGAAGAGACGCAAGCTATGAAAACCTATTATACTATCTCTAATTCTATCTGTTCTATTTACTCCATTGATAACCGTTTGATATCTTTTAGTTTATGAGTAATTTTATTATATTTGTTAATAACATGAATGCTGTTAGAATCACATCAACTACCGGGTGGTAGATACCACTCCATCGCATTGGGTTGGGTCAAGTTGGGCCCGATGAGGAAGCCAATCTGCGATATGTATCTATAATTACGTATTATCTATTCTTAACCATAAACATTTGGATTCCTGAACTAAACTGATTATTTCAACTAATTATTATCTACTCTTAACCATAAACATTTGGATTTCTGAACTGATTATTTGAACTTTCATTTGTATATTTAACATAGGTCTGTTACTTCAATTGGCATTGCCCAAACACATACATAGATTTACTTGCATTGATCCTCAATTGATACTTACCATTATATTTAAGTTACTATTTATTTTAGATTCAGCGACAAGACAATGCGTGTAAAGCGTAATATTAATTATGTTCGAAATGTGGTTGAGGGCCCAAAAATCTGCTTGGATAATTAGCAAAATTGTTATAATTGTCTATGAAATTTGAAAATTATTAGGAAAGTCTTCATAATCTCCTATGTGTATTTAGTTATATTTAGAAAACTTTTGAAATTGACTTGAATCCTCTTATCCGATTCCTCTTATCAACCTCAATAAGTGAATATGAGACGATTCTAACGTACACTTTGATTTTCCATGATATCAGCATAAATGCCTTCGGAGACGGATAAACTAACCGTAATGACCGTTATGAATACTTAAGTTGTTATGGCATACAACTCCCGGTAGGAAATGAAAGGTAGTTAAAAACAGTGCTAACATCCTTCATATTTGTGAAGATGTTCCAAAAATCTTTATAGAGATATCGCAAAATGTCACCTAGACTTCAAGAATCGGTCTGGAATGTTAGGAAATTGTTATAAATGTGTAGATGATTTGGTGATTGTTAGAAAATTTTCACAAATTCTGTTAGCATATTTAGACATCTGAAATTATTAAAGAGGGTTAAGATTTATTGAATTATCAATCTTTTGAAATTGGTTTGAATCCTCTGACAACCGTAGAAAATGAATATAAGACTTCGATTGACATGATCTGAGCATGAAAGCCTTCAATGATGGATTCAAAAATGGAATCTGTAAAAATGTTGAAATGTAGTTCAAACCACAAAAAATTGCCAGAAAGGTATAAAATCCTCGACAAATCTGTGATGTGAAAAACTAACAGAAAACTACAGACAATATTGACACCTGAAAACTGTATTAATGTAATGTTGAACAGCGAGATCTAGTGGAATCTGATAGAGGGTTACGTTAGGAAAATTGTTCAAACCTAGGAGAACGAAGCAAAGGTCCAAAATACTGTGCGTATGAATGAAGTTAGGAAAGGAGAAAGCTGGGGTGCTAGGCAGATAATGTGACGAGGTGATGTTGGCTGTGCAGAGAGGATTAGGAAACGCTACAATGTATATTGAGAAGATGTAGCTTAAAAGGGACAAAATAGTCTCAATTAACTCACATCATTTTGTTGGGTTGGGTTGAATTGCATCGGATTGAATTAGTAACTATTTTTAACGTAGAAACGTCAAAATTAATTACTTAAATTTATTTTAGTGTTAAGTAATACTTACAACGTGACGCTATAATGACAATTTACAGCTCAAACAAAACAAATCTGATCGAGTACAATTGAACGTGTTTCTAAGCCAAAGTAAAAGTTCCTGTCTAAATTCAACTTAGACTGACTCGTGTGAACCTGTTACAACTGGTTTCAAGACGTGCCGATGATGTGGCGGTATTTATTATTTTTTTGTAAGTAGTTTAAAAATATCAAAATACCGGTATTTTTAGGACAATAACGATTTTCAATACCGCTCATAAATCGACCGGGATCCTGGTATTTGGAATCTCGGAATATCGGTATTAAAAGCTGTAGAGAGGCAACTAAAAATAGTTTTATGTGTCTACTTATGTGAAAAAAAGTATATATAAAATATTTATAGTAGAAAGTTTCTTTAAATTTCTGTTGAAACGTCTACAACTACACTCGATAAAGCCAAGGACGCTTACAATCGAACTGCTACAACATGAAGACCGCTTAAAAGTTGGCATAATATTAGTTACTGAATATTAATGATCCTTTCAAAGCTATGCAAAATCTTAGATATATTTGAAAATTTTCCAAACATCTCAAAATCATTGTACATATCCTAAAAATCTGGCGAGGAAATGTAACCAAACAAATCTATCTAAACACGTTCGAACACATCATAAAACTTTTCAAAGATGAATGATATAGAACCTCTCTTGGGCTGGCAGCACAATAATGCCAGAATCGATTGAGACTTATTGGGTTATTTAGTGCGAGTTTAGTACTAATTTGCTACCAGTAAAAAATGTGCACCATGTTCCATTAAACCACTTAAAAAAAAATTCGTAAAAATAAAATAATGGTGGATTTGAGAAGAACCGAATTTGTATTAATTTGTACCAGCAATAAAAGAATTGTACTGTGGGTTAAAATCTGGTAAGTTTGTCAAAAATGGATGAATATCGAGAAAAAACGATTTCTTCTTCGGTTTTGGTGAAATTGTCGGGAAGGATTTTATGATGTTGGGACGGTTTGGATTCGGTTTTTCTCCATCTTGATAGCTTCACAATGGAGATCAATTTAAAAAATCGTTTTTAAAGATTCTGGCACCAACTCGCCGTTAATGACTTACGTACAACATTATCTCTGAAAATCGTTTCCTTTTTTTAAAAAAAATAAAATAGCATTCACCACGGTGTTATAAGTAACAATAGATATCTTAATGAAAATTTACGCTTAATGACGATTTCTTGATAATGAGCTGATTAAGCTCGAAACGTCAAAGTTTTAAATGTTTTTAATGTTTAAATAAATTGTAAATTATACTGAGAAGTTGTGTTTATTTTAATGGAAAGTAAACGTTTTCTTTCTTTTTCTCCACCATTGTTTTGTTGCCGTTTTTTAGTATTTCATTATAAAATACAGATAATTATTGTGTACATTATTTACGTACAAAAATGTAATAATATAACTTGAATAATTTGTTAAAATTGTAAGTAATGCATTATTATAACATAAAATGGATGACATCCAAATTGTTTAACATTTTTTGTGTGTAAATAATATACACAGCAATTATTTCTATTTTATAATGATATTTTAAAAATGTTAGAAGTGTCATTTGATTTAAACGCCAAATCGTCGAAACATGTAAAGCAGATTTAATTTTAACTAGTTCTAAAGTACGGAAATAACAATTTTAATTATAATTTTTTTCTAAAATTTATTTTTTTTAATTTTTGGTAATATAGTTCTGCGAGCTCTTAATACTAAACTACCAAGGCCCCTTGTTTTAACGACACATTGTACAAATTTTTGATCGATGGTGCAAATTAGTACAATTTCAGATATTCTTAAATATTGATACATGACACTATTTTTTATTGGTTGTGCAAATTACGGCATAATAAGTATCAAATAATCCATTAGATTTCAATTGATTCTACTATTATGGTAGCATAAGAGAAGTTGATCTAGACTCTACAGTGTTCTTTTACTTGTGCTCCGCGAAACCCTAGAGTTTCACTCAAACACTGTGGATTCCACGATAAAAATGAACCAAATTAGTGGGATTATATGAGCAAGGAGCGAAAATCAGCAATTTAAATCCTGCAATCTTGAAGTGTCATTTGAAAACGACACATCCAACATAAAAAGATAAAAGCGTATACTTTAAAAGAAAATATATTGAACTAAATCAGAAAAAACGAGTACCTTTTAAAGGAATGTTTGTGATGATACTAAAAATGACCTCGACATAGTATTTAATTAATTATTAAAGTGAAGTTTATACTATATATATATAGCATAAAAATTGATGAAATTTGTTCAAACGATTGAGTCACAACCATGACCGGTCAAAACCTTGTATTATCATCTAAGGCCCGTTACTACCATCTTTTAGTTAAATCTATCTCATAGATAAACCCATCTACAGGCCAATCAGCGGACGTAAAATAGCCGTAACCATGGTAATAATCCCTTAGATAGTTTAACCAGAGGATGGTAGGAACGAACATAAGACAACGATTTCAGGACGAATTAAAGACATGTCAGATTTCTAAGAACCGGAACTAGTGAATCATAAGAAATATACTAAACGTGACTTTACTTTTCAGAGGGATGAATCTATAGATGTAGCTAGATTAGCGATGTTGTTAGTTTTCGTTAGAAACATATACTCTTTAAAGGAAAATATATGTAACACTTTGCCAGTTCAAATAACCCATGAAGAGTATTCAAACAACCCTTTGAAAAATATTCTATCTCTTCGAATATATGCTATCGTATATGTAGTGATTGAGCCAAAGCTATGGTTGGTGTCGTAAAGGCTACTTTCTTCACTACCATACCCTGTCTGTTGAACGAAACCTCTCTGCAAAACTGTGCTACACGAATTTCTCAATGACGCCGGGAAAATGATTAATTTCATCAAATCCAGACCTCTAAATGCCAGGATATTTACCCTATTGTATGATGACTTGGGAAGCTTACATAAATACAAAAAAATAAGCTTATAGTACTGATAGTACAATTGTATTGTATTAGTGTCACACAGAACATAACTTAAAATGCTGAAATATCGCGCATTCAGAAAAGATTTTTACAAAATAATAAGCTTATGACCACATATTATAATAAGGAAAAAATCGAATTAACGTGATTTTCTGAAGGTGACACTATTCCAAAACCGGTAGAAACCAAAAAATAAAAGAAATAAACATTTTCATCTTTTCTTTAGTTCGAATTATAATTTCTACCATAAGATAATATAGTATAGATAATATAGTATAATAGGACGCCATTGAGAACCAGTGGACAGGATATTGCATCGTTTCGTTACAAACGTTCTCTGCTATAATTCTTACTAATATAAATTCTTGAGATGATTTAATAGTTATTTACGTAACCAGTTATGAAAAGACTAATTTTGTTTAACGAGCGTAATATTTGTCAAAACGAGCCAGCAAAGCGAGCGAGTTGTGTAAATTGCGTGAGCTAAACAAAATTATCAGTTTCTTAACGTATTAAGTACAAAATTTTATCTAACCCCGCTTTAAAATTGAACGAAATCATAAGAAATTTAAATCTGTCATAGCTAATGTGTCAAATGAACTTAAATTGAAAGAATTGCGTCACGTATAAATATCCATAGTAACATCCAAAACAACTTAATATTCAGATAGGTAATATTTCATTACACCACTAGTGGTGTAAAATGTGCCGTTACAAGACATCAAAATGACATGTAAAACTAGACACTTCCAGCGGAGTTAGATAAAAATAAATCATAACAGCATTAAGGTAATGTACATTGTTTGGAACAGTAATAGGTTATGCTTCCAACAAGTTGGCAGCCATTAAGATAATATATAGTTTGTGGAATAATAATAACTTTTTAAAGTTTCAGTTTTCAACAAGTTGGCAGACTTCAAATTGATGAACATAACATTGGAGACATAATTAAATGACCAACCCTTTGAGGGTATAACTTAGCATAGAGATATATTGCGTTAAATCATATTAATTTATTGTTCTCTATATGTCTCTGCTATGTGTCGGTACTTATGTGAATCAACCTGTATAGCTTTTCAAACTTTCAATTTAATTTAAAGACTGATGATGAACAGTGTTTGGAACTGTAATATCCAATGCTGTCAACAATTTGGCAGTCTCTAAGATAATGTACAATGTTTCGATATATAATAGCACAAGTTGTCAACAAGTTGGCAAACGTCAAATTGAAGAGCATGAGTTTGAAGACATATTTGCGTATGCTGAGAACAGGTTAGCAGTCTTGTAGGTAATGTACAGCGTTTAAAACAGTAATAGCTTATGCTGTCAGCAAGTTGGCAGTCATTAAGATAATGCATAGTCCTCAAGTTGTCTTCGGTTTAATAATATTTATGGAGTGTGCTTGAACCTTTTTGTCATAAATGTCTTATGGGGCTTAATTGTTTTACATCAATATAATAGTTTAATATTTTTTTACATTTTAACCTCTAAATGTAAGTTTCAGACTAATTTTTGGTTTGATTTTTATAATCATATCATTTAATTTTTGTAATTTTTTGTGTGGTGTAATTTTGTAGAGTACCCTGACGATGTTAGTAATATTTATTATCGAAAGCTTGATCGAATTAAAGGTGTTGTTTTGAATCCATCCCTATTTTAATTGATTTCGCAATAATTTACCTTATAGTAAAAATGTTTGCTACTTTAAACATAATTTCTCAACAACCAATATCATATTCAATAAAAATTTTAAAAATTATATTTTGGAATATTTAAGTGGCTATACGTTACGCATTTGATGGTATTTGTCCATTTTGGATAAAATCAATGGATGAATATTCGAAAAATTCCAAACGTACCGCAAAAGAAGTTGTCTTTCGTAACAACCAATCTCTGTGAGAAATCCTTTTCTACATACGTCGCTAATGCCGAAAATGATATGCATCTCCAATTATCATCGATCCAATTTTCTAACGTACGAGTTTTATATGAGTGTTTATAACGCAGGCAAGAACGCACTTTGTTCATAACATCTAATTAGTAATTAAAACACGGCACATGCATCTTTTAAGCTGCCTTTTGCGTGAGGTACATTTGGGTATTTGAAGATTTTTTAGATTGGCTAATGGCGATCACGTGATTGTTCCCCATCAGCCAATCCGAACGAATTTCTGAATAACCAAATCTCCCTCACACTAATGCACTGATGCCAGATCTGGCGATATTTCACCACATTTGATGAATTTTTCGATATCGAGTGAAATGGTGAAAACTTCATAAAAATGTTATATTTCTGATGATTTTTTAACTTTTCATTTCTTGATTTAAATTTCGAATGAAGTATTAGATAAACAAAAATGACAACTTGGCAGCATGAGCTATTACTATTCCAAATACTGTACATTATTTTAACGATTGACAATTTATTCGGTACCATGAGCTATTGTGTCTCCAAAGTCCTGCTCATCAGTTTGAAGTCTGCTAACTTGTTGGCAGCATGAGCTATTACTATTCCAAACACTGTACATTATTTTAAAGATTGCCAACTTGTTGGCAGCATTAAATATTATATCTCGAAAAACATGCTCACCAGTTTGAGGTTTGTCAACTTGTTGGCAGCATGAGGTATTATGTCAACTTATAACAAACACTGTACATATATAATTATGGACTTGGTTAAGGTTTCTATAATGTAGGTTAAGGTTTAGTGTTGTTGTTTTTCTTGTTTGTTGTTGTTCTTATTTTGTTGCTATTTTGTTTATTCTATACTACAACAAAACTTTTTAAGTTATCCCAAGAATGGATATCAGTAATAATATTTGCATATTGTTGAAAATTGGTACTTGCAATACAAAAGAGGATTATATGTTAAAAATTAAAAATGGCAACACTGACACATATTAGCAAAAAATGTTGATAATAAGTAAACGAAATGGTAAAATTTTTAAAAATGAGCAAATGAATGCCTACATAGATGTTGAAAATTTTTTTCTTTGTATTTGGTGAATTTTATTTCGCTTATTTGGCACTAATGGTACCTTAAAATCAAATCTGGATGTGTCACTGAACGAAGGGTTATAAAAAATTATCTCAAAACACGACAAAACTGGACGTAATGGTATTAGAAACGCAATACTCTTTAAGTTATTATGACATACATTTCCGGCAAAGGAAGGAAGACAACTAAAAATAGTTCTTAGTGCAAATTCGTTAAAAGAAAAAAAATTATACATAAAATACATATTTATAGAATAAAATTACATTTAAATCTTCTTTTTGATATTAAACGTTTAGAATTCTGTTAGAATCTTTAATCAAAACTCATCGTGTTTATTTTTACTAAAACCGAATTAAAATGGCAAAGTTATTAAGATCGATTAAATACAACATTCTAACGTATTAGCTTTCTAGATTTTCTCTAAAATTACACTTACTAGAAACCGTTAATGGAACAAACCCGTTCAAACACGCCCAAGTTTTCATTACGAGGAAAAATACTTAAAATACATTCTTATTTATACTGTAACTCGCCGTTCGACGTTTTAATGGTATTACCTTAAAATGTTTGAAAAAAATGCGACGTCGAATTGTATAAAACGGATTCCATTGTGAACACGTGGAACATAAAATCCGACCGCGTCGAAAATAATCATTATCTAAATTGTACTATTAGAGTTATGACACCCTAAATAAATACTTATTCTAATTAAACATAATAATTTTCGATCTTGTTACAAAATTTACTTACCTACTAAAACGACACGTTTGTCAACTTAACACTGATTTCGATGTGATTTTCCGTTCCCATTAAAAAGTGTTTTTATTGGGTTCCAAGAATTAATAAAAAAAATCTTTTATAATTTAGTTATGATGGATAAAAAGAAACCCATAATGATTTTTTATTTACGATTTCCTTTTGTACGTACTAATAGCGGCATTTTCACTTCAATAACAAATTCTCGACGTTTTTAGGTATTCTGTTTGTGTGGCCGAGTTTAATTGAATCAAGTTCCAAGTCTGTGTATTAAGAACCATTTCCTTTTATTTTTTCATATATTTCGCTAACGACGTTAATTATCAATTTCTATTTTTGGATACGCGATGGCGGAGGTGAACCGCATTCTTTATTTAGACGTGTCTCATTGTACTAGCCAAAGTCCAATCCGATGGTGATAAACGACTCCTTCTCTTGTAATATAAGTATATCTAACCGGTTTCAATTTTCAAAAGCTATTTTTAGCCATTTATTTACATAAAATCGGTCAATTTCACCGTCAAACTTTGATTAACTTTTAACTACAGCTGTTAGATAAATTGTTATTTCGAAGTATTTTTCACTTATGATAACGATCGTTAGTATGTTAATACCGTTTTATTAATAGAATCGTTTAAAACTGTTTACTTGTATAATGCTAAGAAACGTTAGAATTTAAAAAACTTACAACATACACCTAATTCTCTTTTTACACGATTTGATTTGTTTTAACACGATTTATGATATATGTAGTCTGTTTTTATGTCATTGCATAATTTTATCACAAACACTAAAGTAAACATGAACATATTTGTAAAAAAAATTTAATATAAACTAGTAATGGAATGTTATGCATAACTCAGTAAATCAGTTTTATATCATATAAAAGTATCCGTTATCTTCTGGATCAGAGGAATATACAGATGCAGAATATATCTTCATACAATTATTCGTGATTTATAAAGGAAAGTATGTATTTTTCTCAGAACAATACCATACAATTATCTTATTTTGTTTTTGAGATAAATTTGTAGCGATCCATAAAATAAAAATTTCCTTAATAAGAAAAATCGTAAAAAATCAAATTCTTAAGATATCTTGATGAAATTTTTCGTTATTTATAACGGAAAGTATACACTTTCATCAGAATAAAATAAAGTAAATTTGTAGCATTTCATAAAATGAACAATTTCCATGATTACTTAAAAAAATTTTAGAAAATCGAATTCTTTAATATCATAATGAAGGTTTTTATGATTTATGAAGGAAACTTGGTAATTTCATAGAAACAAAAGCATACGTAAGTAAGTATCTCCATTGGTTTTCAAGATATCATTTTTTTAATTCAACCTTAACTTGCAGAATTAAGATGTTCAAGTATAGTTTTATTCGCGATAAAGCAAGTGCTTTCTGTTATAAATCATGAAAAGCTTCATCAAGGTATCTTAAGAACTTAATTTTTTACGGTTTTTTAAAAATTATCAAGAAAATTGTTAATGCCATGAAAATGCTACAAATTTAGGTTGATTTCAATGATACTCAAGTATACTTTTCTTTATAAATCACAAGAATTCATCAAAATATCTTAAGAATTCGACTTTCTACGATTCTTTAAATGTGTTGGGAAATTGTTATTTTTATGAAAAAATAATTCTAATATTAGTGGTTAAAATTATACAAACACTCTGTATAAGCACGAAATAAATTTTAATAATTTAGTAGTTTTAAATAATAAATTTTAATAGTTTACACCAAATTTTCTTTTTATACGAATTTAATTTTGATCAAATTTTTTGGGAACGTATAACAAAATATTAATTTTCTTTATTATTTTTCAAAAAATCGTTGAAAAGTGTGTACTTTGTTCTTGGGATAATTTGTTTTTGGGGCGTTCGTTTTTTAATATTTATCAGTATACGAAAATGATAATGTACTCCAATGATTTTCAAAATAACATAGAAATCGACCTCACATGTTAGTAAAATGATGGTTATTTGTAGAGAGAAGTATGTACTTTCTGATGTGCAAAGCCGCATTTTAAAAACATTATTTGTTTTTGAGATATGAATTTTTGAACTCAATCGCAATTTTTCTTTCGCATTTTTATTGGTTTACGAAGATTATAATTTTGTCCAATGACTTTCAAACAATCTTAAAGATATCGAATTCTTAAGATATCTTTCATGAACAAGACTATATTTAACAAATTTTATTCTTTTTTGGTATATGAATTTTTGAAATCAAACTTCCGTTAGCTCCAATGGTTTTCAAAACATCGTAAAAATCGAATGCTGAAGATATCTTAATGAAATTAGTGGTATTTGTAGCGATAAGCATACATATTTTAATGAATAAAACCGCACTTAAAAAAACCTTATTTGTCTTTGAGATATAATATATTTTTAAACTAGTTCGGAATTTTCATTAGGTTACGAAGATAACACTTTTACTTAGTGATTATTAAAAAATTATAAAAAATCGAATTCTTAAGATATGTTAATGAAATGGTGGCGATTTGTAGAGGAAAGCATGTACTTTTTCATGAACAAAGCTATATTTAAAAGACTTTATTCGTTTTTGGTATATGAATTTTTGAAATCAAACTTCCGTTAGCTCCAATGATTTTCAAAAAATCGTAAAAACTCGAATGCTTAAGATATCTCAATGAAATGACGGGTATTTGTAGCGAAAAGCATACATCTTTTAATAAATAAAACCGCACTTAAACCTTATTCGTTTTTGAGATATAATATATTTTTAAACTCTTTCGGAATTTTCATTAGCTTACGAAGATAACACTTTTATTATTTATTGTTAGTGATTATTAAAAAATTATAAAAAAACGAATTCTTAAGATATGTTAATGAAATGATGGCGATTTGTAGAGGAAAGCATGTACATTTTCATAAACAAAACATTATTTAAAAAATTTCATTCTTTTTTGGTATATGAATTTTTGAAATAAAAAACTTCCGTTAGCTCCAATGATTTTCAAAAAATCGTAAAAAATCGAATTCATAGCATATACTTTTTCATAAACAAAACTATATTTAAAAAATTTCATTCTTTTTCGTATATGAATTTTTGAAATAAAAAACTTCTGTTAGCTCCAATGATTTTCAAAAAACCGTAAAAAATCGAATTCACGAATGCTTAAGATATTTTAATGAAATGATGGGTATTTGTAGCCAAAAGCATACATCTTTTAATCAAAAAAACCTTATTCGTCTTTGAGATATAATATATTTTTAAACAGGTTCGGAATTTTTATTAGCTTACGAAAATAACACTTTTACTCCAGTGATTATTAAAAAATCGTAAAAAATCGAATTCTTAAGATATGTTATTTAAATAACGGCCATTTGAAGATGTCCTAGAAAGAAAGAATTTTGCCATTAGTAGAATGTTATTATGAGAAATTGTTTAAGTACAGTTATTTTTACTCTACGATTTTCTACCATTTTTGATAAATGATTAAGGAATACAACAAAACATTAGCCTGGCCCAACTCATCCAAATTCCAAGCCCTAATATCAAACCCTAAATCAACATCAACGAAAATTGTTCATATATCCTTACAGAATAAACAAATTGAACCACTCAGACAATATTAAATATTTAGGTATATCTAAGGACAAGCAACTAGAAATTATTAAAAGGGCCAACCAGAGATATTTTGATAAAGACAGCAGTACACATTTATAAAAAACATGTGTAGACTTTTGCTTGAGTACGGGCACATACTAACTAGGACTGGGCGATACCTTAAATGAGCTATACTATAAAAAGTATCGATAGTATCAATACTATTCAAAGTGTGGAAAGTATCGAAGTATCGAAAGTATCGAAATATCAAAAATATTGAAATATCGAAGTATCGAAAACATCGAATTATTGAAAATAATGTTTAACAATATAGTAAGTGCATATTATGTACATTTTTATATATTATTTTCTGTAGATTTTAATTTGGGGGTTCAAATGGCGAAAAACATAAATATAAAAAGAAAGAGAAATAAATTCAGCACCCTAACCTTTATTCCCCATATGTTTTTGATAATTTTCCCAGATTATAGTACTCGTCGCCTAAAACCAAGTAAATATGTAAAATTTCGTGCTTTTAACACTAAGAGGTTTTGAAATTATGACGAATAGCCATCTAGTGAATATCAGCTTCAAATTATCTTAGCTCCCTTGAAGTATTTAGGATATATCTCTATGTGAACTTTTCTTAATATTTCTTTATGTATCCCTTTCAAAAATACTGTAAACGCAATTTATTACATAAAAAGAGTAATTTTGGTATCAACCGGTAAACCGAGGTTGGTATCAAAACCATTGACAAGTGTCGATAGTTTGCCCAACACTAATACTAATTACTAACGTGCCGAAACAAATGCTGAACATTATAAACAAAAGTGAAAGAAAAGGGACTTATAATAAAAATACGTCACTCGAACAACCCACTACATAACATACGTAATGAAATTTTATACGAACGAATAAGTATTACTTCCACACGGAAAACATTAAGACAAAAATTTTCTGACAAACCGTTTAATAGACAAATTATGAACAATATGTGCATAAGTAGACTAAACGACGACGATGTAAGACAAGGAAACAAAAGAAGTCTATTTAAAAAACTACTTAAGTCTACAAAGGGCTCTTCATAAATTTAAATATGTACATATAATTCTTGATAACGAAATGTCGTTTACCTTTTTTTAAATGAAAAGACCCACTACGGTGATATTTTGATGATATTTTCTCAATCTAATTAAGAAAATAGTATTCAAGAATAGTTTTATTTAAAGGAAGCTAAATACTTTCCTTAAGAATCCGTTTTTTACGATTTTTAAAAATAATTAAGGGCATTTTTACATTTATGAAATATAAAAAAATTATATTGAGCTCATAACTTGACAACCATTAACGAATTGGGGTACTAACGCATTGTTTTGTTCTCGGTAAATTGTATACTTTTTTATATATTTTTTATTTATTAAAACACAATTTTTCTCGTTGTGAACTTTTTTTATTTAAATTAATACAGATGTCTATAGTACTTAATAATCTACAAAACATCAAATCACTGTAAACTACCACGTTATCTCAATGAAAAAAACAATAATTAGCACAAATCACATTATTTTTATTTTTACGTACCATCAATGTATTTTTTATTATTTATGTACATTTATTTGTACATTTTATATGGAAGCTCTCAATTTTACATTGCAAGTTTGATTTTTATACTAAAATAACCTTTATTTGGGGTTTTCTTGCAAAATCACTACGCCAAAGAAAACCTGTTCTTTACCCTGGTTTAATTTTAATTTTTAAATTTTATACTTAAATATTTCAAAAATGGTAATTGTGAGTTTTTTGGTTTTTCTACTGTGAATTGTAATCTATTATTGTAGTTGTTGAAAAGTGTTAACAACTGATCATGTTTATCTTTCTCTGTTATCAATAAATCGTCTATATATTTTACTAATAATTTTTTTTTGATATCTGTTTTTTCAACTGTGTTTCAATTAATTTATTTAACACTATTCCAATTAGATTCATACTGAGCTTTGATCCCATTGGAAGTCCAAAAGTTTGTTTATAAAATTGGTCATTATATTTAAAATAATTGTTAAACGTGCATAGTTTTATCCCTTCTATGAACAATTTTTTATTTTTGATTGGTGTATGATCTTGTATTTTATGCAAATTTTCTTCTATAATATTTATCGTAAGATTGAATTGGATATTTGTGAATAGAGTTTGTACATCAAAACCCACTATATCATATTTATCTACGTTTGTCAATTTTAAATCATTTAATTTTGATTTTAATTTTCCTTTAAAGAAATCTAAAAAAGCAAAATTATATACTTTTCTTTATAATCACAAAAAATTCATCAATATATCTTAAGAATTTCATTTTTTACAATTATTTCAAAATGATTAAGCATATCGTTAATTTTATCAAATGCTACAAATTTGAGTTGAGTTCAAAAATTCATATCTCAAAAACGTATTAAAATATTCAAGTATGGTTTCGCTTAGAGGAAACCACATACTTTCCTTTAAAAGTCACACAAACTTTCCTTGAGATATCTTAAGAACTCGATTCATTACGATTTTTCAAAAATTATTAAGAATATGTTTAATAAATGATATCAATTTATGTTGTTGTTCAAAACTGGACATCCAAAAACTAATTGAGGTACTCATGCATGGTTTTGTTCTCGGTTAATTGTATAGTTTTCTTTATTAATCACAAAAAGTTTATCAAGACATCTTAGCAATTGGATTTGTTTCGATTTCTTCGAAATGATATCGTTATTTTATGAAATGCTACTCAACTTAACGTTTAGTTCGTAAATTGATATCTCAAAAACGAATTCAGATATTCAAGTATAGTTTTATTAGCAAAAAAGTTCATGCTTTCCGTTATAAATCACAAAAAATTTCGTCAAGGTGTCTTAAGAATTCGATTTACTACGATTTTTCGAAAGTAATCAAGAAAATTGTTTATTTTGTGAAAAGCTACAAACTTGATTTGAGTAAAAAATAGATATCTCAAAAATGAATTGAGATACTCATGCATGGTTTTGTGTAACTGTATACTTTTCTTTATAAATCATTAAAAAATTCTAAACGATATCTTAAGAATTCGGGTTTTTCGATTTTTATCAAAGTCATATCGTTACTTTTATGAAATTCTACAAAAAAATTAATAACTCAAGAATAAATTGATATACTTACGTATGGCTTTGTTGACCTTTCTTTATAAATCATAGAAAATTACATCAAGACATTTTAAAAATTTGATTTTTCACGATTTTTTCAAAATGATTAAGAATATCGTTCATTTTATCAAATGCAACAAATTAAGGTTGATTTAATAATTGATATCTCAAAAACGAATTGAGATATTCACGTATAGTTTTATTTGTGAATCATCAGAACGTCATCAAGTTATCTTAAGAAATCGATTTGCTAAGATTGTTTAAATGTAATCTTAAAAAGGTACAAATTTAGATTAAGATCAAAAATTGATATCTTAAAATGAATTGAGATACTCAAATATGGTTTTATTAAGAAAAAATAACATACTTTCCTTTATAAATATAAAAACTTTCATCAAGATATCTTAAAAATTTGATTTTTTACGATTTTTTCAAAATGATTAAGGAAATCTTTAATTTTATGAAAACAAATTGATTGTTGCGTTTAATTCCTTTGTTATCATCGTATATGTTAAGGTAAGAAATGCAATTGATGATCTTACTTAACGATGAAAATCTTTATTTTTTATTTTCCGATTTTTACCAGTTTCGGCTTACATTGGCATCCTGAGGAAACCGTGTTAATTCAATTTATGTTCCTTTTCAAAACCCATATTATTCTTATTATTTTCTCTTCTTCTCATTACCTACTTTACAATCATTTCTAATTTCTATTTATTACTATAATGTGTGTAATTCAATTTATTGTTATATCTTTAACTTTAATGGTATTGTAAAACTCTTTTCTAAAGGCGCAAAATCTCTGCTTTTTAGGTTATGCTCTGTATGACGCTCAGTATAATAAAATTTAAATTGCAACATAAATTGGAAGACATAACTACATACTTTCTTTTATAAATCACAAACAATTTCATTAAAAATCGTTAATTTTATGACATTAATTTTAGATTAAGTCCAAAAATTGATATCTCAAAATCGAAATGAGATATTTAAGTGCAGTTTTATTGGCGACAAAGTACATGCTTTTCGTTATAAATCATAAAGCACTTCATCAAGGTATCTTAAGAATTCGATTTTCCACTATTTTTATAAATAATCAAGGAAATTTTGTGTTTTGCTACAAATTTAGGTTGAATTCAAAAATGGATATATTAAAAACGATTGGGACATTCAAGCATGGTTTTATTAAGGGAAATTACATACTTTCCTTTATAAATCATAAAAATTTTCGTCAAGATATCTTAAGAATACTGGGTCCTACAATTTTTTAAAAATAATGTTATGAAATATGACAAATTTTCATTTTCTTACAAAAATTACAAAAATTTTGTCAATATACTTTAAGAATTCGATTTTTTACAATCTTTTTCAGCATGATTAAGGAAATCGTTAATTTTATGGAACTCTGCAACTTTTAATAAAAATAAAAAACCAGAAGACAACACTATGAGAACATTTTCAGGCACAACTACATATTATATAAGAAGTAATCACATAGTAACGACTTCTTTGCGTCAAAGTTAACATATAAATAAATGTAATAACAAATATTGTATTCACCGTCGAAAAATTATGAATGAATTATTTTCTTTTTATTTTTTATATGAATAATTTTGTCATAAATGATAAATATGAAATGAAATGATAAATATCTAAATTATAATTGAAATATAATTAAAAAAAACTTAATTTACCTAAGTTATAAATTAATATTATAACTAATATTTATAAATAATAAATATTAAAAGTTATAAATTAAAATTTTAATTACATGATAATTCTGTAACAAATTTGTTTTTTAAATTTAATATTGAAAACCATCATTCTTTTTCTAACTTGACAACTTCAAAATAATGTTTTAACTTCCCTTAATTTTTAGACGGCTAATATAATATTTGTTAATATGTCTGTTTATATTTTAACTTCGTCACAAAGAACGAAGCCGTATCGTATGTAGCACCGATTACTTAAAAAATTTATCATCGTTTTTCATTAAATTTTAGTTTTTTATATTTATTAATTTTCTCTAATCATTTTGAAAAATCGCAAATAATCGAATTCTTAAGATGTCTCGATGAAATGTTTGTGATTTATAAAGGAAAATCTGCATTCTTAGAGAAGAAAACCATGTGTTAGTATTTCAATTCGTTTTTGAGATGTCAAGTTTTGAACTTAACTAAAATTTGTCGTATTTCATAAATTTAAAAGTTTGCTTATTATTTTTGAAAGATCGTACAAAACCGAATTTTTAATAATTTATAAAGGAAATTATCTAGTTTCCTCTAAATAAACTAACCATATTTGAATATCTCAATTCATTTTTGAGGTTTTTGTGATTTATAAAGGAAAGTATGCACTTTTCTGAGATCAACACAAAAGTTGATATCTCAAAAACGAAGTGAGACACTCAAGTATTCTTGATACATTGTATACTTTTCTTAATAAATCACAAAGAATTCATCAAAATATCTTAAGAATTCGATTTTCTACGGTTTTTTAAGATGCGTAAGGAAATTGTTATCTTTACGAAAAGATAATTGTAGTATTAGTAATCAAAATTATATAAACATCGTATAAGCACGAAATAAATTTATTAAGCGAACCCTTACAAGAACTTTTTAATATTGTTTACACCAAATTTTCTTTTTATACGAATTTAATTTTGTTAAAACTTTTTGGGAACGTACCTATCGTGTAAAAGGAGAATTAGGCATTTGGGTATCAATTTTGTTAACTAATATTATTTTTCGTTAGCGTATCTTTCATAAAGAAATATTCCAACACAAGTGTTCGAGTTGGATAACTGTTTAAATAACTTTTTTATACTTTTATTGATACGTCATTTCGCATTTTTTTGATATTGCGTTGATTTCTATTTGTTAAGAGTAAGGTGTTATTTTTGGAACGGAGCAAGTAATTTTATTAATATAAAAAAAAATAATTAAAAAATATTATATTAATTAAATAAAATGAGATTGGTATTAATCGTGTTTATCGAAAAAAGGGAATCCCTGGAAAATTAATGAAGATCTGTTTTCATTAGATATGACGTGAATGGTACGCCACGATAATTCATTGCCACATCATTGCTAATAAATAATAAATATTGGCAATGTTTGTAAATATCAAGGTATGTATTAAATTCCCCCGTGTCACGCATGAATTAAGTGTTATTAAAATACCTGGAATCTATTTTAACCGTTCTTAACAAATTTATAGCATAAACAGGTTAAATAACAATAATTTACTTATTTGGGATAACAAAAGTATTACAACGTATAATAAAATAAGCGTAAAATTATAAATTTAACAACAAAGAAGTTTCTTTATTAAACAACATCACGATTTGCTACTTAATGTCAAAACTTAAAGAAATAAACGTTTCTATTTTATGATGCAATAATCCATTTTCACCTTGCTTAAAATAATAAATACTGTATCTTATTTTGCTTATTATTTCATGGCACAAATATATTCGCGAATACTTTAGAAAATACATTTTTCGTTATTACATTAGTTTTTTTATATATTTTAATAAATCTCAATTCAACGTCGTTGTCACCAAAAATTCCTCAAAAGATTTCCCTAAAATATTTGGGGTTCTATAATCGATTTAGTTTAGTTAAAGGAGGCCAAGATGAGCCGTTGGAAGGAGATTTTAAATCATCAGTTTTTAAAATTTAATCTAATCAATGATTTTCATTATTTAAAATGTTACCAGCAATACCGAAATTCGAACATTGTCCAAAATTTTTACCTGCAATAAGTCGTTTTTAAAGTTTATTCAAAACGCGTTGTGGACAGCAAAAATTATCCACAACGCATTGCTATTCAATGTTTACCCACAGCTAGCTTCTCAAAATTTTACCACATTTATGATCTTATTACGTGCTAGCTTTATAACAACCAATATATTTGGAGGAGCTACTTGAGATTCATTCTTACCAAAACACCATCAAATCTTCCTGCAAGTAAAATAAGAGATGATATATGAACTCGAATCACTTGCCAATCATTCCAACTCTCGATTAAAACGTTATCCGGCCCAGCTTACGAATATGATAAGGTTCAGCTTTAAAGAAGAAGCATAATTTTACAGTATCATTAAAAAGTATCCAAAAATCTAAATAGATTGAAGAGAACATGGACTCATAAAACAGCAGGATTTGATCTAATATTACGAAATCTGTCTATGGAAATTATAACAAAATTTATAAACAAGTTTTGATCAGTTTTATACTTGTTGTACCTACACCAGCAATATTCATAAATTAGTAAAATATACCATTGTCATATTTGGCAGATTAACAAATTGGCAGATATAAACGATAATGAGGAATCAAACTGAAAATGACCAGCTTTTTCTCAAGAAATGAAATACAGAGTTAGGTGAAACTAAGTATGGACATGGCAATTTCATAAACAAACAAATAGAATAAGTAGTATTGGCTCTGTTTGACAAGAAAGAGCCAATACTACTTAAGAATACGAATATATGCAACAAAAATAACAAACTCTCAATGACCGAAGAAATGCATAACATGTTTTAATAATTAAAGCTTACTAACAAAAATGGATACAAATTTCGGACAATGTACTATTTCGGGTACTGCGAATAACATATATGTATACTAAATGTGAGAAAATTTAACCCTCCCCAATCCAGAGAAGATTTGAATATATCTTCTACGGATTAAACTATTCATATTGAATCGGCTTAAACTTATTTTCTATTAAAATCCTGATTCCATCTTATCAAATCGGTTTTAAAACACAACGAAATGGGCCTAAAGATAAGATGATGTTATATGGTATGATATAAGCTTGATGTTCGCCATGGTGAACTAATGTTAGAAGTTCTATGAGGAGAATCAAAGTCTATAATGTTATAGGTAATAATATATTAGATATTCGGTCCTAAACGTCATAACAGAGCGCATTCCAAGAAGTGCTTTAGACAGATAAAAGTGGAGATAAAAGTGGAGGAAGATCTCGATGGAAGGAGGAGATGATCAGTTAGGATTTTAAATTGTTTAAATTGCCAACATCCTAAACGTCATAACAGAGCGCATTCCAAGAAGTGCTTTAGACAGATAAAAGTGGAGATAAAAGTGGAGGAAGATCTCGATGGAAGGAAGAGATGATTAGTTAGGATTTTAAATTGTTTAAATTGCCAACATCCTAAACGTCATAACAGAGCGCATTCCAAGAAGTGCTTTAGACAGATAAAAGTGGAGATAAAAGTGGAGGAAGATCTCGATGGAAGGAAGAGATGATCAGTTAGGATTTTAAATTGTTTAAATTGCCAACATCCTACTATTAGGAAAAAAGGAACGTATATACAAAAAGACAAAATATTTAGCCCAACGTTATTTTGAGATTTTAAGATTGAAGATATGACATTTTATCTAAAGATTTAAAGAGAACATTTTAATGGTGTGATGACGAAAGTGATCATATTAGTAAGTGCATTTTGTCTTTTTGTCACGGGTTTTAGTTATATACCGTACAGGGACACCCAGGGATTTTGTACTTTAAATCACATTCAACATACCTTGTGTATAAAGATTTGTGTAAGAATTTTTGAGTTTAAGCGGAAAGGCTGATATAATCGAAGCAGGTAGAAGAAAAATGTCAGTCACGTGTTATCAAAAAAATACGAAATTTCAAAGTCAACAAATTGTGCAACAAAGTATACCTTGCAAAAGTCTGAATTTTCATTTTTAGAAGACAAATTGTATAATTGGTTGCTCAAAGAAAGAACAAAAGGGCATTGTCATTATCAAAACAATTGAATGTTGATACAATCACTGCCCGTGATGGTTAGCTGCAGAAATTTAAATACCGTCGTGGCTTAAGGTTTTTGAAAATCGTAGAAAGAGCAAAAAGAGGAAAAATTATCGGCCAAGATAGATACACTAGTTCCTTTTAAAGAGTAGCTAAAACGTATGATTCAAGAGCATGACCCAAATCTGCATCAGATTTTTCATGCTGATGAGGAAAGATTGTATTGATGATAGACTCGAGGATTAAAAGCAATTAGCAATTTTAACAATCCATTGCTGTACTAAAGTATTAACGGGGAATGCGAATTAATAGGGAACTTTAAGAAATGGTTTTTCAACATTTTGTTTCTGAAGTAAAAGTTAAAAGTATCTACCATACTAACAATTCGTAGGTGATAGCAACAGAACTTGCGGAGTAGAGATAGGATGACCTTTGTATAATTAGGACTTCTAAATTATGTGGTATACAGATTATTTTTCACCCGAAATCTTATATTTAAAATAAATATCTCATATATCATATTTATCTTTTGTGGCATGGAACTAAAATGAATTTTTGATTTAATTTGTTATTGATTTATTGAATGAAATTGTTGTTTTGTTTTTTTTTGTTTCTTTTCGTTATGATGGGTTAGTTGAAGAACGGTGAAAACCGAACTAACCAATATTGAGCACATTTAAATATATGTCAAAATTACTGTAAGTTAATAATAATATTGAGCTAAGTACTAAGTACTGTACTACTGTTAGCTCAATAAAGTATTATTATTATTGTTATAACCACTTTTTACATCTACTGGGTTAAGTGGTAGTGCATAGAACTCGATAGTAAAATCATAAAGTACACATTTTAGGGTCACTACACTGCTGTAGATATTAAAAATTTGGAAAAGGATAAGGCAGCATATTTTGTGGAAATATCTTTTTTAGATGAAAATGAAAATTTGTGCAAAAATGTTGCAATTATTGCGTCGCTGCCTATGCTGTATATAAACTAACTCTTGAAAATCTATTTTTCTTTACGGTATATGAAATTAACTTTAAAAATAAATGGCATCACTTAGAAGGACCATTGGATTAAAAGCTCTGGTAAAACTGATACATATTCAATACAAATTCACCATAAAACGTTTCATCCAAATTTGTGAAGAGTCAACTGCGATGTCTCCTTGTAATTAATTTTCCGTAATTTCTAAAGAGGATTATCAGTAATTTTCAATTTGGTTGACATCTGATGAACATCGGCGCTCATTAATATTACTAATGATATTAGACGTGGCTGTGATAACCGACATTTGACTTGGAATTGGTTTCGTTTAATTTTGGTAAGACATTGGATTCTTTTGTTTAGCTTATTGGTGTCAATTCCATCTTCTGTAGGTTTTTTTCCTACGGTTGTGTGTCTACGAATTTCCTCGTCTCTATTTACCAACCATCAAGGCGAACCTTATGGCAGTGTTTTGGTTCCATTCCTTTTTTCCGTATTCATATTGCATTACTAAGATAATTCTGCATTTTAGTGCAGACAACCTCTAAATTTATATATTTGCAGCTGTGACTCAACTTCCAGCACGGCAATGTGGCTTAATATTGATCTTACTAGTGTTCATCACTGGTCTAAAGTTTGATTATAGTGAAGACTGGAGCTATTCCTTTCGGATAAACACCATTGCTAACAATATTTTACTCCAAAAGTAATACTTGCACTTGCACAACATCATACAATTCGCTATATTCACTTATATCATACAACAGTTAAAATCATAGAAATGATGGATTCTGCATTATTCTGACAACCTCAGATTCAGTGTGCCTGTAGGAATGTTAATTTCTGTTTCAATTTCATACTCAGTTAATGTTGGCTGTTTGTAGGTTGTTTGTAATCTGTGCAATATGTACCAACAGAATTGCGAATTCGTAAAGAAATCTCTACAGTTATCTGAGACTGATTTTTGATATAATCTTCCCCTTCCCTTTCTCCTCGTCAACTGACAACTTAATTTGCTCATTTCGCTTAATCCTTTTTTCTTTCTTTCTTGTTCTCTCCTATTCTTTGTCTGTACCTAACATGTACATTTTTTCTTAGTTGCCTTATTAATTGTTTATTTTAACCGCTTAGTTCTTTTTAAAAACATTGACTAGTTAGTAGCGTAAATCGACCTGTTATCATCCTTGTGTTAATGTTATAGAATAATGTATATTCTTTTGTTATTATTACTTGTTGGTAATGAATGTATTATTATTATAAGATTTTTACTACCCTCTAGGGAGATATGCTGGGGTCAGTTTTATATTTAATTACATTCTATGAAGTTCTATCAACGTTATTACAGAATAAGGAGACTTGCCAATGACACAGCAACACTAAAAATGGCCGTAGAAAAAAAATCAGAGAACTACAACAAATCCTCCAAATCCTTTTTCTTAAAAAAAATTATAATCAGTGGTGAAATATAGGTATATAAAGATAACTATTTCACTTAAAATAAACTTAGAGAGTAGATGTCAACTGATACCGGTATAAAGTATTTTACGACCTCCTCATAAAACAACAATTGAAAAATAACAATAAGCAACTGCCAAACATTTTTATGGATGGCCCTTATCTGATATAGCAGATTATCTTATAAGCAAATTGTTGATTTAATCAACTTTTGTTCGGATATAAATTAATAAGGAGTTTTTCTAAGACGCATTTACACGTTGTATATAAATAGACGTTTGATAGATAAAATTCAATGACACCACAGTTTTATCATCGTAAACTTTACAGCATCCGACCGCATCGTTTATTTATACGCGATAGTTTAGAAACCGAAATTTATATGCAACTAAAATATTTATTAGCTCCGATATCTCGGTGGAAAATTTTCTTTATCTTTCCACAATATTTCCATACCAAATTAATCTGTTCTCAAGTTCATCAATGATCAAGACGTCCTAAATATTCTTGATAAAATCCACCGATTATACATCAAGGAAGTGAAAGCAATTAATTGTGTTATTTACAGTTTCGATTTTTGGTAATTTTCCGTCTTGGAATTTTTTGAGGTCTTCGTACTATTTGAATTAATTAAAAATAAAATAGTTGTTGTTGCATTATTGTTTATTTATATTAGCGACCACTCAAAATATCGATCAACTTCGATAAATGCTCATGGAATAAAATAAGATTAATAAGCATTTTTGAAAAATCAAATTCTTAAGATATCTTTTTGTGATTTATAAAGAAATGTACGTAATTTTATATGCACAAATAAATACTTAAATATCTGAATTGGTTTTTGAGATATCAAGTTTTGAATTCAATCTAGATTTGTAACATTTCATAAAAAATAATTTTCGAATCATTTTTGAAAAATCGTGGAAAATCGAATAAAAATAATTTTAAAAACATAACCTTTGTGAATAACTTATAAAAATCGTTTTACTGTAGTGTTTGTGATTAAAATGATGCCACGACTTATAAAAATACCTATAGATGTGATATCATCACATCTGTAGGTATTGATATCATGTGATATCACCATGATATCGATCACAATTTGAATTCGGAAAAACGTTGTTAAGAAAATTATTTCTTCGGAATAGTTCAACGGCATAAATAAATCATATTGAAAGTGTTCATCGATTTCCAATTATTGTCCTTTAGAAATACAAAGGATGACAGGGGTTTTAGTATGTTGTTGAATCTTTATTCTTTAACAATGAAGACATGTTCTTGTCCAAAACGGTATGTCCTTTGAAATATGAGGCCAAAAGAAAAGGGATTTAATATTGTGTAATGTAGTGTAAAAAGATGGATGTGTTAAAGAATGAAATTTATTGACAATTACTTTTCTATATTTTTGAGGTGTATGGTTTCCAGGTGATGTCAATGTAGTGTTGAACCAAAGTATTACATTTGTATTCGAAATTTTTGTTTTAGATAATTTGTAATAGCATTTAGACGTCGATTGCCGATTTGTCGATTAGATGATGTAATTGCTGATCATGATCTTAAGAATTTTTAGTCATGTAGGTCGGGGTATTTCCATTACGTTTTACATTCCAGACAATTGACATTGATCCCTGACAATGTCTCAATTTGGTACAATTTTCGATTTACCTTAATAAATTTTATTTCTGAGGTGAATCGAGTAACATAATTTAAATATCGAATTTGAAGAGAATTTTTTCTAATTTAGAAAAGAATGAATATAGTATAGATTTATGATCTGTGAATTGATTTCCGTGATGAAACTGCTTAAAAATTTATTTGCTGAATAAATGGTAGGTAATTCTCTATCAAATGTAGAGTAATTTAGTTGCGCAGGTGAAATTGTTTTGAGTAGAAAACTAACGGTTGAATTTTGGAATTGATTGTTTGAGCTAGAACTGCTCCCACTGGAAGCATCAGTAGTTAGGAAATGCGATGCATGAATAGATGGGTGTGCAAAAGAAAGAAGCTCTTTAGCTTGTTTGAATGATAATTCATGGTCAGTTGACCATGAAGAAATTGATTTGTTTTTACTATTGGTTTGTGCTGAAACTTGTGACAGATTAAATATGAATCTATGATAAAAATGTATGATGCATATGAATCATTCTGGTTCTTTTAAGCAAACAGGTTTAGGAAAGTTATTAATGGTATTAATTGTTGTTAATGAATGACGAATACCTTTTAAACAAATGCGATGTTCAAGAAAATCTAAATTTTTAACACCAAAATGCATTTAGAAAGTTGAATGTTGATATTATAATTACTTAATCATTTTAATAATTGCGTTAAATTTGACATATGCTCGATACCATCTTTGCTTGTAATAAGAATGATACATGATAAAACTTAATTGATGAAACGTTGGAAAGTTTGTGCAGCTTTCCAAAATCCAAAAGGCATTCTATTAAATTCGAACATTCTGAAAAGGGTGGTTATTATGGTTTTATAAATGCTTTCTTCAGCTATTGGGATTTGAATGTACGTCCTCATTAAATCAACTTTTGAGAATATTGTACACTTGTTTAAATGTAAGTTAAAGTCTTGTATGTAACGGAGAGGTTATCGATTCGGAACTGTTATTAAATTCAATTGACGATAATCTCTGACACATATCTCTGACAGTCATTACTCATTAAACAGTAGCTGACTGCAGTGTACAGTGTATGCTACAGTCATAGTATGGTCATAGATTACGAGAAATTGCTTGTCAGACTTAAATCGAATTGATGAGATGGAAACAGGTCTTTAATTGAAAATAGGTTTGAGGCAAAACATTTTGAAGCAATCAATAGATTAGTTCGTCTCTTAATTCTAGAGGACATTCTTCGAATTTTCTCTAGATTATGCTGGCCAAATTTTCTGACTTTTTGTATAAATACTTCTTTAGTTCCTAATCATTGAATGTTGCAAGAATAAGTAATTTAAAATTCTAACTGATTATTTCTTCCTTCCACCGAGAGCTTCCTCTAACTTTACCTAATGAAAGCACCTCTTATCGTGTGCAACTATTTTATTTTTAATTAATCCAAACTGTACCACCAAAAATCTAAACTTTAAACAAAATATCTAAATGCTTTCACTCCCTTATGTAATCGGTGCATTTTATCTAAAATAGTTAGGACGTCTTGGTCATTGATGAAGTGCATTTTGTTGTGACGTTGAAAGTTGAATACAGATATTTTTATTTTATTCCTAGGGAACAATGATCAGTAATCATTTCAATATGCTTTCTTCTATAGTTGAAGTATTCCAAAGAAGAAGTTGACTTAACAACGCAATGCCTTTAAAACTTTTAAAACTGGTTATAGTGTAACAATGTTAATGAAACATCATTAATCTTAATCAGATATAAAGTCTAGAGTTAGTTCTAATTTCAATTTTTGTTTTACTGTAATTTTTGTTCTAGTAGGCAGGGATTTTATTTCTTGTATCCAATGTTTGTATTGTCAACTATTTATCAGCAACTTAAAACAGCCATTACTGCGAAAGAAATAATAGATGGAACCATAATTTACCACTAATTTCATAGGACTCAGATTCTCTTTGAAAGAAGATCTGGGTTGTTTCCCGCTGAGTTGATTGCACTGTTGAATATTTTCAGGGTCATTATCTGGGGGGTGAGAAATTCCAAGTCAGAGTAAAAGTACGAGGCCAGCATAGTAAAACTGCCAAAGGTTTGAGCGTTCTCAGGCCAAAGGTTTTTAATATGACCTTTTACATTTTTTCCTTACCCTTATGTATGTTTGCTGAGTGTTTCAGTTATAACTCAAGAACCATTGAAGATTTCATATTTTATTTTTCAGTAAAACTGTCCATGTAATCCATAATAAATTGGACTAATTTGACACATTATTTCCAAAGAAACAAATACATATTTTCGCTTATCATTTTACAATCATCATTGTTATTTGTTTCTGCTGGCCTTACTGTTCCTTGAAAATTCTTTATCATCAGAAGCATGCATTCTTTTGAAGACTACCTACTACAATTTTCATTACCATGAAAATTACAACTTCAGCGATACTTGACAACCTAATCTGATGAGCAAAGCAAACAATATCATCAAGTTGTTATGACATTGTAATGAGATAATACTATTAGTTAATTTTGTTTCAAATTCCTTTTAATAGAAAGAAATTACAGATAGAGAGGGGAAAAGTCGCCGAGTGCATTTTTAAGCTATGCCTACTACTCTACCGTATCCTTGAAAATTCATTTTTTATTCATCAGAACTTCTTCAGTACACAACTAATTTTATCGAATTAATCACAAATTGCAACTTTAGAATGATGTCTAGACTAGGATGACACGCTGTCAGATCAGAGAAATGAGATGGTCACAGCACACCTTCGAAATGGGGGATTACTTATCCAGGGAAAATACGATGCACAACTTTCACTAAAGCTTTGGCTGTACGTGCTGAGCCATCAATTTGTTGCAACCAAATATTTCTTGTGTTAATTCTCCGTCGACGCAACTGTTTTTCAGCAGCACGGATATTGTTGTTGGGCTGATTGGATTGGATGAAAACCAATCTTCTCGAATATACTAATTACATTTTGCATTTCTTTGATTACAGATGTCGTGAACTCTATTTGCACTGCTTTTAGTAAAGCATTTTACAAAGTTGATTATCAGCTTTTGCTAGAAAAAATGTGAACAAGTTAAAGCAACTTGTTCCCTACAGCATTCAACAGAGACTTGCTACTTATGTGGTTGATAGGACGCAATCGGTTAGTTTAATGTATGCGGATCCGAAGATTTTCTGCCATGTGTGCTAGATTTATATAAACTTATTCATAATTGTTCAAAACTATAGCAAATACTTTACAATTTCGATTACATAAACACTGGTCCTATATGCTTTGACAACATTATGGATGGGATGTGTGGATAGTTGACCAGGGTACTTCTATGAGGAATTTGGGAGTGACGTTTGATACTAAGCTGTTATTCAGTGAGCACGTCAATTTGGGAAAAGCTTTTCATATGCTTGGATTTGTCATGAGATCAGCTGCTGATTTTATCGACACTAATTGACATTGTATTCTGAAGACTTCATCCGATAAAATTGTCCAAACCAGCTTTTTACATGGATATATTAATAAAAATTGTATATTTAAGCCTTAACTCCAGTTTAGTAAAAAATGAAATGAGAAATTATCAATGATTCTTGAGTTGTAACTGAAAAACCAAGCAAACAAACATCAAGATAAGGAGAAAATATAAATGGTCCTACTAAAAATGTTTGGTCTGAGAACACCAATCCTGTTGGAGGTTTTACTGTACTGGCCTAGTACTTCAAGCCTAACTTGGAATTTCTCACCCCCAGAATGGCTGTTACACTTATTATTACCGTCTTATTTCCCTGGAGAATATTTATTTATATTCTTTCTCTTCTATTTATATCCTGGAGAATATTATTAAGTCTAATTTTGTGTCCATCACTGTCATTCAATGGACACAAAACATGTTTTATGCGGTTTATGAGAAACGTTTTCAAATTTAAATCCTGTACCAACTTCTTTCCACTCTACATTTAAACCTTTCATACATAAATAATTATTAAATTCAAACTTAAGACCCTTCAAAGCAATAAAACGATTCAAGGGACACAGAACATGTTTTATACAGTTTATGAGAAACGTTTTCATATTTAAATCCTGTACTAACTTCTTTCCGCTCTACATTTAAACCTTTTATACATAAATAATTATTAAATTCAAACTTAAGACCCTTTAAAGTAATAAAACGATTTAAAGAAAATCATTTCTCAAAATAACAAACACTTGGTTATCAGTATTGATCGATTGCCTTGCAACCAACATTTACTTTATATGGCAAAAAAACATCAAAACATTAATTTTCAGTTTTCACAACCTTTATTATTTATGTCTATAAATTTTGTTAAATAAAAAACGGTTTTACAGAATTCCATTAGAATTCGCTCTTCTTCATAAAGCATATAAAAGATAGAGTTATAACAATACTAACTCTACAATGACAATTCTTACTCAGCATTGAAGCTGATTAGGGATGGAGTACCGCAGAAAGGATATATCTGATTATATTATCTGATTTAGGCTTATGACGTTTCATCAACATTGGTATACGACAGTCTTGAAGGCGTTGTTAACAAAAGTACTTCTTCGGAATACTTCAACGATAAAAAAGCACATTGAACATTTTTAATGTTTGCCAATTATTGTTCCTTAGAAATAAAACCAAAAAATCTGAATTCAATTCCCAATCTCACAACAAAATGCACTTAAAGAAAAATGTGACATCATATTCCATGATATAACCTTCATCAATGATCAAGACGTCCTAAATATTTTAGATAAAATTTAGATAAAGAAGTGAAAATAATTAATTATTTCAACTTTGTTACGTTTTTAAATTTTTGATGTCTTCGTACTGTTTGATATATTTAAAAATAAAATAGTTATTATTGCATCATTGTTTATTTATGCTAGCAATCACTCAAAATATCGATCAATTTCGGTTAACACTCCTGCAATAAAATAAGATTAATGCCTAAAACATCAAAACAATTTCAAACATCTAACCTATTCACGTTTATTTTTAACTATACACATACACACCTTGTTCTAAATACCCTACATCGACTCTGATAATAAAAATAATTATTGCGCATTAATAAGTTCCTATATCAACGATTTAATGTGTGTTTAGTAACTCTCCGGATAGCACATGGTAACAGCAACTCTATTTTTTTTTATAGTATGCCGTATCGGCATGATTGAGTAACTCACCTGCAACTGATCACTTTACGCTAAGTTATGGCAGGTGCATAATTTATAACGCGCTGTTCAACCCGTTTACAACGTTGATGAGTGCTATTTATTGACTTTGAAATTTCTAGTTAACATGGAAATATATGAACTAAAATACGTAAAGGTTTTAAAAATATATGTTGCTTGAAAGCTTTGATGTTTTTAAGTTATAATATGTTACGAAGTTTGTTTTGAAATACTTTCTTTGTGTCTAAAAAAATTGGACTTTACGAATCGGTTTAATTGAATAAATTTGTATATTATCACTAAAATGCGCCGAGGTTTGTAATTAACGCTACACAACAAACCGACAATTAAAACAACCATGCGGACTTAATTTGTTAAAAAAAACGTACGTTTTTGTTTAGTGTTTTGTAGTTTGCGGTAATTACCGAGTTTGTTGTAGGTTATTTGCGTCGCATATACACTCAATACGTTAACGATTATTTTAATTTGTGCTTTTATGAATTTGATGGACAACTTGAGTTGTATAGTTATTTAAGTTTTGATTATGTTATACCGTAAATTTATTAAATACATCCATTTACGTGACGTGTTATTGTTTTAACCGCCCGCCCAATAAAATCACTGGTATTAATGTTTGCAGATCACTCCTGGTGGGTAGATAATAAATTTAATGCTCTGTGCCCTATTGAATATGGTGCATGAGGTCAGTGCATGAAGTATATAAACTAATAACAATAACAAAAATTATAGATTTATTTAGGAAATCGATTGGAACAGCTCAATTAAAAATAAATGATTCAAAATGATCGATTTAGAATTAAAAACACATACTGATATAAATTGTAATGAATTTATAGTTCTATTTATATGATTTTAACCCGTGGCGGTTTCCATTGTGAACTCGATTTTTATTGCTTAACATTGCTCTTTCCTTATTAACGTGCTAAAAATAAACATAATGCGTTGCGGTTAGAGTGACGTTAAAGTGGGAAAGGCGACTACTTTACATTTTTGTTATTCGCTTTTTAACCAAAATGAATGTAATTTAATACAAAGAACAGGAAATTTCAATATAACTGATAAATCGATAAAAATAATTTTATATAGAGTGTTTCTGTTTCTAGAATAAAAATGACGACTATTCGCGTGAAAATATTAATAAATCGATAAAAGTAATTTTATACAGAGTGATTCTGTTTCTAGAATGAAAATGACGACTATTCGCGTGAAAATATTTGATCTAACCCCATAAATGGATAAGATGGGCCTCAAAATTCAGAAATGTTTAAACATTTTCTTAAATATTTTCAAATCTTAGAAAAATAAAGTTTGGTAAATAATGCAATTTTATCATAATAAGCTATTTAACATCACTTTTCAATGTAATGAAGGTTATTTCAAGCTGCTTTTTGAAATATTTTTGTTAATCATAGACGCCATTAAATAAAAAAATTATATGAACTCCTGGAAAGTTGTTCTTGTAACACCTTTAACTACAAATCCAATTTATTTAAGTTTTGAGGATTTGCGTTCCATAAGAATTTTGCCAATTCTAAGGTGTTGGATCTTAGAATCGTAGAAATTAAAAAATATTTATACAAACAACAAAGATGCTGTATCTTATCAAAATTTTCAGCGGTAAGAATACAGAGTAATATATTTTCAGGGAATACACGATTTATTAATTGCGCCTACCTGTTCTTTGTGTTTATGGCTTCCTCGTAAATTAATTTTGGTATAAAAGTGATACTTATGGCCTTATGGTTAATAATTTTAAAGGAAAAAAAGATCTTGTATATAAAAATATAATATTTTACAGAAAATTTAATTCTTTATTTCTCAAAATAATCCTATCAAGAAGATTATTAATTTTAGTACGATAACATCTTATACTAAAATTAATTAATGTTCCATAAAATAAAATGTAATTTTGTTTAGGAACTTTTTTTGAACATCCTTGATGTGTTTGTATATGTTTGTAGATGCGCTTTCCAAACAAACAACATATAGCAGAATAATGAATTTTTAACCGAATCTTATACACATACTTACTACACTAAAAAATATTTTAAGGTAAAACCGCAAAATACCTCAAGAAGCTTTAACAAAATCTGCATTAGTATGCCTTGTACTACAAGACTTATACAATATTACTTTTGAACAGTATCGAAAACTAAATTATTTTCTCAATTTAACATAATATGTAATCAAAAAATATTACAAAAAATCTAATTAACGAATTTTCGCTTTTTATATATTATATATTTCTAGTTACTACAGGCAACTGATTTCATGATAAATTTTCAAAATATGTAGAAAAAGTAACGAAAAAAAGTTAATCAAAAATTTTCACTATTATCCACGTTTTATTCACGTGATCACTGTTTACTAAACAATCAATTTGCAACTAATATATTTTGTTACATTATTACAACATTTATAAAGAATGTGTTTCAAAATACCTTGATGTTTACGTAATCAAATAGTAATAATAGTATTTCGATCTTATTCCTGAATTTTTCCAATTTCGGCGGCGTTTTTAAAAAAATTCGCCTATGTGTCAGTCCGATTTTTGAACAAATCACAGTTAAAAGTAACCGATGACATAATAAACGCCAGAGACTAAAACTTATGTACCATTTTAATGCTGTTGGATTACAGTAAGATTTTTGATAAGGTAAACCATCAGATGCTCATAGCACAATTGCATTACCTTGGACAGATTCGGCGATTAGATTAATTTCAAGTTCAAATCCGGCAAAATAAAAAATAACGTTTGAATAATTTGAATCCAATAGATGTAACTGTTTTTTTAAATAATGAAACAATAGAAGTTTTTCCAGAAGCAAAGGATCTTACAATTAGATCAGTAGTCGACTCAGATTTGCGATTCACAAATCATGTGATACAAAATATCACTGTAGTTTTAGATAAATTTGCCAACATTGGCACATATTGAATCAAACTGTAAAGAAATAGGCTAGCTTAGTGCTTTCTAATTTTATCTATAGAGCCACCATGTATGGCCCATGTCTGATGCCATATGATATGACCCATATCCAGCATTTATAATAGTTGTTTGGGATTCATTTACAGTATTCGCAAAATTTGAAGGAGTTTTACATACTGTAATCAAAGTTAATTGACTCAACATGAGGAACAGGCTCAAATATTATATCCTATGTTTAGCTAATCGAGTAATACTCTTTTCCACCATACCTTTGTCGAAAAATAATATTTAGAACTGATATACATGATATTAATGTTAGACACAAATAAATAATATCCATACCTGCTCATAATACATATCTTTATAAAAGATACTTTTCATACAATGATTCACTCCAATATTATTCGTGTCCTGATGAAATAATAAGAACAAACCCAAGTGTATTTAAAAGGAGTTTAATTTGAATCTTCAATGTCACGGAGAACTGCCTCAGTTTATGTGTGTGTATATTTCGCTTATATCATAGGATTATGTTTATGTTTGTTTTGTAATTATAGATTGGTTGAGTAAAACAGACGATGACAATGTCATAGTTTGAACTCCACCATTTGACGAATAAATTATACACCTATACTTTATTTTAGTGTATTTTTTATTTCTATAGTTTATTTTATTAGTTCTTCTTCAGTTTTTGTAATCTCTTTCATTTTTTTGTTGTTGTTGGTCAACAAAGGAATTTATTATATTATTATTCTTATCAGTATTGGATTTCTTAAAGCCGTTGTTAAGAAAACTATTTTATTAGAATACTTCCACGGCATAAGAAATCATATTTAAAGTATTCATCGACATCCAATTGACCTTTAGAAATAAAAAGGTAATGTCTGAATTCGACTCTCAATGCTATAATGAAATGCGGCTAAAAGAAAATATTACAACGTTAGAAATTATCTAAATTATCTAAAAGCGGATGTCTAAAAATCTGACTAAAAAAGTTTATCAGAATGGGCAAGAAAAATACAAAAAAAATAAATAAACGTAGGCGCGGGATACGTAGACGTATCCAGCTTAGATAGACAGAGCATACAAGTACATACATACAAGTACTTCCAGAAGACTTGATGGCGCTTCTACAAGACTTTATCTGCTACCAGAAAAGTTGATATTGTTTCTAGATGACTTAATATTGCTTCCAAAAGATTTTAAATGCTTTCAGAAGAATTGAAATATATTCACAGAAATTGAAATGCTACTAGAAGACTTGATACTGCTTTCAAAAAACTTGAACTGCTTCCAGAAGTTTTGATACTACCTCTGGATGATAAAAGACATGAAATGATACAAGAAAACTTGTAATTATTTCTAGAAGACTTGTAATGTTTCAGATACTGTTTCTAGAAATCTTGAAATGCTTCCAAAAGATTTAATACACCTTTTAGAAGACTTGTTCTGCTCCTAAAGAACTTGTTACTATTTCTAGGTAAATTGATGTTGTTTCCAACAGATTCGAAATGCTTCTAGAAGACCTAATACTGCTTTTAGAAGACTTGAAATACTTTCAGAAGACTTGAAATACTTTTAGAAGACTTGAAATACTTTCAGAAGACTTGAAATACTTTCAGAAGACTTGAAATACTTTCAGAAGACTTGAAATACTTTCAGAAGACTTGATATTTCTTTCAGAAGAATTGATATTTCTTTCAGAAGATTTGAAATGCTTCTAGAAGACTTTATATTGCTTCTAGAAAACATGTAATTATTCAGACATTATTCATATAATGTTTCGAACGACTTGTAATGTTTCCAGAACACTTGAAATCCTTCAGAAGACTTAATACTGCTTTCAAAGGACTTAAAATGCGTTCAGAAGGCTTCATATTGCTAAGATTTGAAATGCTTCTAGAAGATTTGACACTGCTTAAAGAAGACTTGCAATGCTTCAGAAGATTTGAAATGCTTCCAATACACTTGATATTACCTCTTGAAGACTAGAAATACTTCCAGAAAACATGAAACACTTCCAAAATCCTTGATACTGCTTCTAGAAGACTTAAAATAGTACAAATAGACTTAACACGTTGAGTGCCATATGAGATCGCGTTGGTCTCATGTTGTATTGGAACGTAGAGACTGCGCGAGTCCACGCTGGTCTCATATTAAACAATTTTACATTTGGCCGTGTGTGACCACGGTGGTATCACGTAATGCATTGAAATACATGTGGTAGCAGAGTAGACGGCCAGAAGAAACGATTTATGTCATTGGCCTGTTATTGTGAGACCAATATGTCACCACGTGGCATAGGGAACTGTAATATGTAAATAATGCAATAAAGTTAGAAAAAAACAAATGGAAATAGAAAAATAAATAGATCAACTAGGCTATCTATCTAGTCTATCTATTTATTTTACCTTTTATAATAATACAAAAAAAATATAATTCTTAATACATTAATACAACATAGATATAATCCATAAGAAAACATAAATATCATTCGAAAACATGGATATAAATCTTAAAAAAAAACAGAAAATATGGTGTGTGTATACTAAATTTTAGAAGCTGTATGTGCTTCAAAAAAACAGTTCAAACAAAAATATCGATCGCAAGCACTACATTTCAACGTGGTTTGGGGAGTTTTCCTCGATGCTTGTTCTCTTCCAGATTCGTTTGAAATTTTCTTGTAGCATATTACACACCGACGTCTTTTAGAACGACCAACATCTTCTAATTATATATGATTTATATTTATTGTATTCAACCACATTTTTGGGCTTTTGTATTTCTTTACCTCTTTTGATTAAAGTAACCATTTCATTTCCATATCTAGTGCTCAATACTAATACGTCCCTTTTATCTCTCCATTTTTCAACTACTATTCCTTGCTTACATTCTTCAGCTATTACTTTTCCAACTTTCAACTTTTTATCTACAACCCTTTTGGGGTTATATTTTCTATTAGATCGTAATGTTCCAATAAGATGTGTTTTTCTATGTAATAGTGCATTAGCTAAACTCACTGATGTGTAATAGTTGTCAGTGCATAAAGTACGTCCGCTGTCTAAAAGATTTGTCATCAAATCCATTACAACTTTTGTAGGCACTGACACATGACCATCCTTCGATTTGCCGCAGTATACTTGGAAATCATATGTGTACCCATCTTTTAGGCACAGCTTAAATAATTTGATTCCGAAGTTATGTCGCTTATTGGATATATATTGACGAAATTTCAGTCTTCCTCTAAAAGGTACAAGAGTCTCATCTATACAAACGTACTCGGAGGGTGTCATTTGGCACTGAAATGATGTCCGAAGCTTGTTCACAAGTGGTGTTATCTTGTGTAATTTATCATCACTAATTTCCTCATTATTATTAAAATGTATCATTTTCAGAAGTAACTGAAAACGATTTTTGGACATTACACTTGGGATTGCATTTTTGTACAATCGCTTCGTTGACCAGTATGAAGAAAGTTCTGGGAAAGAACACAACCCCATCCACAAAATAATACCAATGAAATGTTCTATTTCTGTAGGGTCTGTGGGAGTCCATTTCAGAATACGTGCGTTTGGTAGAATATTACTTCATTTACACTGTTCAGCGTATCTGTTTGTTTCTTCTACCTAAAATATATATTATTATTATGTTATTTTAATAGAAGATTTTTTGACTCACGATTAAGCTTATGATGTCGTCAATCACAAAAACTTTGAAAAAATCATATGGCAGTTTGTCGTATTGTTCATACAGAGCAATACTAGAACCAGAGTTTGGAACACTAAACTGTAAGTTTTTTAGATTTTTCCCAGTTGCATGAGCCCACTCAAACTCATTACTCTGGTTATTTGCTTCTTTTTCAATATCATTATTATTTTCTTCATCACCCAAGTCGTCATAACGCATGTTTCTTATAACTTCTTCTATTATTTCATCCATGTAATTTTTTGTGAGGTAGACGGTTCTGGTTTTTGCGAAGATGGTGTACAATTATTTTTTTTGAACCGTTTAGATTTAGACCGATAATCGTCCTCGGATTCAGAACTTTCTGTAACCGGTTCGTATATTTCATCGCCGTCAAAAATATTTGCCTCACTTCCTTCATCAGAAAGCAACTCTTTCCATAACTTCTTCAAACGTGCTTGTTCTTTTTCGTATGACATATTCACATTCACAATTACACTCACAACATCCAAACAAAGACTGCGAAAAGTAAAACTTGATCGACGTAAACACGTGTATGAGAGATTTTACAAGTTCAGACAGGAATTACGTGATGACACATTGGACTCACATGGCTACTCGAGATGTACGCGTCTATTGTAGGCCGCGCGAGACCAACGTGTCACCATAAAATAAAAGTTTAAAATAAATATCAAAAAAAAATTATAATAATAATTTATGTTAATTCCTGAATCTGTAGTGCAATAATTACAAGATTCTAAAATAAAAAACTATTGGCCAGTGGGACCCCATTTGTCGAATATATGGTGGCATTCAACGTGTTAATACTGCTTCTGGAAGACTTATACTGTTTGTAAAACTGCTGGCAGAAAATGTTTTAAATGTTTAATGTTTACGCATTAAATACTATTGGACAAAATGCAAAATCTTGATGTAAGCAGTCTATAAATGTATTAATTAAAAACTAAATACAGGAAGATACAATAGACTTTGACACCAATATACCAAATACTGTTAGAAAGTTACAAAATCAATCAGAAGTTCAAAAGTTGGCAATTAAAGACTGGATAAAACTATTAAAACTATAAACACTGCTGGCAGAAGACAGTAGGAATTCAGTATTTGTTCAATTCAGCACCTATATGTATTTTCAAAAAACTGGCGCCTATGAAAACAAAAATACTCTACTTCAGTATAGAATGTAATAAAAGATTTCTTTCATCACACTATTGTGATGAAGGTCGGATTTACAAGTACGTGAATAAAGAACACATTCTGAGAGGAGCTTCTCTGAAGAAGGATTTAAATTATTTAAAATATAAGAATAAGATTTTTATGTTTTCGAATTTGTTTTGCGAATTATGTATACATATTAACATAGGAGTTTTATAGGTAATATGTTTTTGGAAAATGAGTTGTCATGGAAACGCAGTGATGTCGCTTACTCTGAAACACCTACTAGTAATCATGCCAGATTTGATAAATGCAGGCAATATTTTTGTTTATGGTTTCTGTAATGGATACACCATAGCAGCTACCGCATAATGTTGCCCAAAAATTCAAAGTGTTTGCCATAATGTGCAATCCGTAAGCACAAAGACCTTTAGTTCCATTTTGAATCACCCTATACATATTTACCCGTTATATACCCTACTTTACCCGTTTCCAAAATTTTCTTATAAGTTTGCGTGCGTAAGATGTTCCAATGTGAGATATTCTTGTATTCAGATATTTATGCTGGAATTTTTCTCTAACTACATGAAAACATGATCCACCAATATCATAGCATAGTATATCTAGGAATAGTGCTAATAACAATGCTAGAGCTGACACTAGACCTAGAAACGTTTGGGTTTAGTGGTACGTCTTATAAAATGGAACCGAACCCAACCCAATCTTGCTTCAAATATTGTTAGAGCTAATACCAACAGAAAAGCTAGCAGTAGACCTAGAAGTAGATATATATAGGTAGCCATGCATCTCTGAAGATGGCGAAACACAAATGTTTCTAGTTCTAGGTGTTATGCTAGTTCTGATGCTGAGTTGTTGATATTAGCTATTCTTTTAATTCTAGAAGAATTTAAAACAATCTAGAGTTAAGCACAAATTAAAACTAAAACTATCACTAGACCTAGACTAGAATGATTCGGTTTAACCGTGCGTCTTACGTATTAGTTCTAGCTTTAGTTAGAACTAATACAAGTACACAATATTCTAAAACAGAATAACAGCTAAATTGGAACTAACATCAACACTAAAGCTAACACTAGAAAGAACTGGCAACATTTGGGTTGAACCCTACGTTTCTTAAGACGGCTAAACTCTCAGGTTTCTAGGTCTAGTGTTAGTGCTGATGCTGAATTGTAAGTCTAGTATTATTGATACTTTTAGTTCCATAAACATTTAAAACAATCTAGAATTAAACAAGGATTGAAACTAGAACGAACACTACACGCACAGCTAAACTGAATCTTTCTAGTTCTAGGTCTAGTGTTAGTTATAGTTTTATTCGATGCAAGTATACTATAATCTAAAACCGAATAACAGCTAAAAGTGGAGATAATACCAACAGTAAAACTAATAGTAGACCTAGTATTAACATTACACACAACACCTAGAAAAAAATTTGTGTTTAGCCGCAGACTTGAAACCACAAATGTTTGTACTTCCAAGTCTAATGTTAATTCTAGTATTAATGCTAGTGTTAATAAATTTTCTCTTTCACGGTCATTCACGGTGAACATCGTATAGAAAAACATTGCATTTACTTAACTTAGTCTATGTAGTAAAACAATTTGTTGGATTTGTTGACAGCAATTAGAGGAGGTAAAAATATATATAGCACATTCTACGGCAGCGATAACTAGGTAAAAGTGAAACAAGATTTCGATGAGAGAAAGATGATTATTTCTATATTTTAAAGGTGATTTTTCAGATTTGTATCTACTCATAAATTGAAATTTTGTACGAGGACAGCAATACAAGAAAATCTATGAAAACTAGGTGAAAATGTTACTCCAAGATGTCTCATTTCGAATACTATGATTATGTTACCCATATTTGTCTCTAACGCAATGAATAATGCTTCGTGTAGTCGAGCAAATTGGCTAACTTTTAATACCATGTTTGCACAGAAATCACATTGCTTAGTTAACTACTAAGGATTACAATTCCGGGGGTTCAATCCTAGGATCCCGTACAAATTTAATTCTCGGAAATTTTTCCGGGAAATCGATTAGAATTTTGGGATTTTCAGGGTTATATTTATGTTATTAATTTACTATTTGTTGAAAACGAAGATGGTAGTAATAATTATAATGGCGGTTTTGTGGGTAAAAATCGTTGATTTACTGTTGAATGTTTGAAAACTATTCCACCAATACGTGAGCTTCTTTTGTTAAAAATATTAAATATAAATATATTTTCGTGACATTTCATTAAAAATATTTTCTTTTGATTTTCTTGTATTATGGTTAGTATAAACTGAAACCTTAAATAACTAAAGAATATTGATCCCGAAATTTTGGGATTATAAAAACCACTTTTGATTGCAAATCGTATTAGTTACCCATAGCGTTCTACTACTGCCGTCACTTTCGGTGTTACAAAAAATTTAATAAAAATAGTCGGTGATAGACAGCTCCAGTAATTTCGTTAGCGAAATACGTAACAAGTATCAACTATTTCCCATTCGTTGTCACAAATAATGAATCATGTTCTAAATGTTATTTTAAGAACATTTTGTTAAAAGTTTTCTGGAATCAAACGTTGCAAAGTTGCAACATCAAACAAAACAAGTTACAATAGACGTGCAGCTCTTTCCCAGACTTGAGAATTTTTTCCATAAACAATTCTACAAAACTACAAAACATCAATGCAAATTCGTAATCTAAAAATATATGTGTTTAACATATTAATCAATCGTTTGATGAAATAGATATACAAGACAAAAATATACAAGTTCGTTTTCAAAATATTTTCATCAATTATCTCATTAATCAATTACGTAAGAAGCAATTACGACAGCAACTCTCTTCTTTTCGTTTTTTCTTTAACACTTAAATTCATGATTTATATTCTCAAACTATACTTATACTATTTCATAAAAATAATAACTTTCTTAATTATATTTGATAAATCGTAGAAAAACGAATTTTTAAGATATGGAGATAAAATTCTGTGTGATTTATAAAGAAAAGTATGTAATTTATTACTCACAAACCATACTTGAATATCTCAATTCATTCTTAAGATATCAAGGTTTAGTCTCGACTTTAATTTGTAACATATTATTTCAAAAAAAGTTCCTTAATTATTTTTGCAAAATTGTAGAAAATTGAATTCTTAATGGAATTCGAGGAAACTATACGTTTTCCGAGATCAAAATACTTGAATAACTCAATTGGTTTTCTAGAATTTAAACGTAAACTTCTATATCATAAAAACAACAATTTCCTTAACTATTTTTGAAAAATAGTAGAAAATCGAATTCATAACACATCTTGATGAAATATTTTGTGATTTATAAAGAAAACTATGTAATTTTATACTCATAAAATTGTACTTGAATATCTCAATTCGTTTTTGTGATATCAAGGTTTGATCTCGACTTAAATTTATTATATTTTATAAAAATAAAAATGTTCGTAATTATTTTTAAAAAATTGTAGAAAATCGAATTCTTGATGGAATTCGAGGAAACTATACGTTTAGCCTAGATCAAAACAATACTTGAATATCTCAATTAGTTTTCTAGAATTCAACAGAAACTTCCATATCATAAAAATAACAATTTCCTGAGTTCTTGAGACCATTTTTGAAAAATAGTAGAAAACCGAATTCTTAACATATCTTCATGAAATATTTTGTGATTTATAAAGAAAATTATGTAATTCTATACTCACAAAGTCATACTTGAATATCTCAATTCATTTTTGTGGTATCAAGTTTTGATCTCGACTTAAATTTACAGCATTATATAAAAATAAAAATGTACGTAATTATTTTTAAAAAATTGCAAAAAAATAGAATTCTTAAGATATCTTGATGACTTTTTTGCGATTTGTAATAGAAACTATACATTTTTTGGAGATCAAACCCATATTTGAATATCTCAATTGGTTTTCTTGAACTCAACGTAAACTTATAGCATATCATAATATAAAATAACAATTGATGAGATATTTTTGAAAAATAGCAGAAAATAGAATTCTTAAGATATCTTGACAAAATTTTTTGTGATGTATAAAGAAAAGTATGTAATTTTATACCCACAAAATTTTACTTGAATATCTCAATTCGTTTTTGAGATATCAAGTTTAGATTTTGAGTTAAATTTATTATTATTAAAAGTAAAAAGTTCCTTATTATTTTTGAAATATTTATAGAAAATAAAATTCTTAAGATATTTTGATGACACTTTTTTATGACTTGTAAAGGAAACTATACATTTTCCCAAGATCAAAACCATATTTGAATATCTATCAGTTAGTTTTCGAGAACTCAACGTAAACTCAGCATATCATGAAATAACTTAACAATATATTTAATCATTTTTGAAAAATAGTAGAAAATCGTATTCTTAAGATATCGTGATAAAATTTGTTGCAATTTATAAAGAAAGGTGTGTGATTTTATACTCACAAAACCATACTTAAATATCTCAATTGGTTTTCTAAAACTCAACGCAAACTTATAGATATCATAAAATAATAGAAAATCGAATTCTCACAAAATTGTACTGGAATATCTCAATTCGTTTTTGAGATATCAAGTTTAGATCTTGAAATAAATTTATAGAACTACATAAAAGTAAAAATGTTCTTAATTATTTTTGAAAAATTGTAGTAATTCGAATTCTTAAGATCTCTTGATGATTTTTTTGTGTCTATGTAAAGAAAACCACGCACATTTCCGAGATCAAAACCATACTTGAATAACTCAGTTGATCTTCGAGAGCTCAATGTAAACTTATAACATATCATAAAATAAATTAACAATTTCCTTAATCTTTTTTGCAAAATAACAGATGATTGAAATTTTAAGATATTTTGATGAAGTTATTTACGATTTATAAAGGAAAGTAGGTATTCTTTCACGATTAAAACTATTTTTGAATATCTCAATTCGTCTTTGAGATATCACGTTTTGTTCTCGGCTTAAATTTATAACATTACATAGAAATACAAATTTTCTTAATTAGTTTTGAAAAATTGTAGAAAATCGAATTCTTAAGATATCTCGATAAAATTTCTTGTGATTTGCAAAGGAAACCATGCACTTTCCCGAGATCAGAACCATACTTGAATATCTCAATTGATTTTTGAGAGCTCAATGTGTCAACTTATAGTGTATCATAAAATAAATAACAATTTAATTAATCTTTTTTGAAAAACAGCAGATAATCGAATTTTTAAGATATTTTGATGAAGTTACTTACAATTTACAAAGGAAAGTGTGTATCTCAATTCATTTTTAAGATATCAAGTTTTGATATCGACTTAAATTTACAGCATTATATAAAAATAAAAATGTTCGTAATTATTTTTAAAAAATTGCAAAAAATAGAATTCTTAAGATATCTTGATGACTTTTTTGCGATTTGTAATAGAAACTATACATTTTTTGGAGATCAAACCCATATTTGAATATCTCAATTGGTTTTCTTGAACTCAACGTAAACTTATAGCATATCATAATATAAAATAACAATTGATGAGATATTTTTGAAAAATAGCAGAAAATAGAATTCTTAAGATATCTTGACAAAATTTTTTGTGATGTATAAAGAAAAGTATGTAATTTTATACCCACAAAATTTTACTTGAATATCTCAATTCGTTTTTGAGATATCAAGTTTAGATTTTGAGTTAAATTTATTATTATTAAAAGTAAAAAGTTCCTTATTATTTTTGAAAAATTTATAGAAAATCAAATTCTTAAGATATTTTGATGACACTTTTTTATGACTTGTAAAGGAAACTATACATTTTCCCAAGATCAAAACCATATTTGAATATCTATCAGTTAGTTTTCGAGAACTCAACGTAAACTCAGCATATCATGAAATAACTTAACAATATATTTAATCATTTTTGAAAAATAGTAGAAAATCGTATTCTTAAGATATCGTGATAAAATTTGTTGCAATTTATAAAGAAAGGTGTGTGATTTTATACTCACAAAACCATACTTAAATATCTCAATTGGTTTTCTAAAACTCAACGCAAACTTATAGATATCATAAAATAATAGAAAATCGAATTCTCACAAAATTGTACTGGAATATCTCAATTCGTTTTTGAGATATCAAGTTTAGATCTTGAAATAAATTTATAGAACTACATAAAAGTAAAAATGTTCTTAATTATTTTTGAAAAATTGTAGTAATTCGAATTCTTAAGATCTCTTGATGATTTTTTTGTGTCTATGTAAACAAAACCACGCACATTTCCGAGATCAAAACCATACTTGAATAACTCAGTTGATCTTCGAGAGCTCAATGTAAACTTATAACATATCATAAAATAAATTAACAATTTCCTTAATCTTTTTTGTAAAATAACAGATGATTGAAATTTTAAGATATTTTGATGAAGTTATTTACGATTTATAAAGGAAAGTAGGTATTCTTTCACGATTAAAACTATTCTTGAATATCTCAATTCGTCTTTGAGATATCACGTTTTGTTCTCGGCTTAAATTTATAACATTACATAAAAGTACAAATTTTCTTAATTAGTTTTGAAAAATTGTAGAAAATCGAATTTTTAAGATATCTCGATAAAATTTCTTGTGATTTACAAAGGAAACCATGCACTTTCCCGAGATCAGAACCATACTTGAATATCTCAATTGATTTTTGAGAGCTCAATGTGTCAACTTATAGTGTATCATAAAATAAATAACAATTTAATTAATCTTTTTTGAAAAACAGCAGATAATCGAATTTTTAAGATATTTTGATGAAGTTACTTACAATTTACAAAGGAAAGTGTGTATCTCAATTCATTTTTAAGATATCAAGTTTTGATATCGACTTAAATTTATAGCATTACATAAAAATTAAAAATTTCAAAATTATTTTTGAAAAATTATGGGACGTTGCAGAAAATCGAATTCTTTAGATATCTTGTTGAAAGTTATCGTGATTCATTAAGAAAAGTATACAGTTTGTCCAGAAAAAATCCATAATTAAATATCTCACTTCGGTTATGAGATATCAACTTTTGAACTCAATCTAAATTCGTAGAATTTCATAAAATTAAAAATGTCTTTGATTACTTTTAAAAACTCGTAGGTAATCGAAATCCTAAGATACGTTGATAATGTTTTGTATGATTTATAAAGGAAAGTGTGCACTTTTTCGATATTAAAATCAAGCTTAATTGTATATCTTAATTGGTTTTCGAGAACCCAACATAGTCTAATCACGTTTCATAACATAAATGAACAATTTCCTTAACCATTTTTTGAAAAATAGTGGAACATCGAATTCTTAAGATATCTCGATAAAATTGTTTATGATATATATTTAATTTTAATATATATTTAATTAAATTTGCAGCATTTTATAAAACTTAAAATTTCTTTGATTACGTTAAAAAAATCGTAGGTAATCGAAATCCTAAGATACGTTGAGGAAGTTTTGTATGATTTATAACGGAAAAACTGCACTTTTCCAAAATTAAAATCATACTTGATTGTCTCAATTGGTTTTCTAGAATTTAACATAATCTTATGGCATTTTATAACATAAATTAACAATTTCATTATCCATTTTTGAAAAATAGTGGAAAATCGAATTCTTTATACATATATCTTGTTGAAAGTTATCATGATATATAAAGAAAAGTACAATAAAGTTTACCTAAAATTAAACCACACTTAAATATCTTACTTCGTTTTTGAGATATCTACTTTTGAACTAACCTTAATTTTCAACATTTCATAAAATTAAAAATGTTTTTGATTACTTTTAAGAAATCGTAGGTAATTGAAATATTAAGATAGATACCTTGATGAAGTTTTCTATGACGTTTAAAGGAAAGTATGCACTTTTCCCAGATTAAAATGATAGTTGAATATCTCAATTAGTTTTCTCTCATTAGCTTATGGCATTTTATAACGTAAATTAACAATTTCCTTAACCATTTTTGAAAAATAAGGAAGAATCGAATTCTTTAGATATATTGTTGAAAGTTATCGTGATTTATAAAGAAAAGTATACAGTTTACCGAGAATAAAACCATATTTAAGTATATCATTTCGGTTTTGAGATATCAACTTTTGAACTCAATCTAAATTCGTAGAATTTCATAAAATTAAAAATTTCTTTGATTACTTTTAAAAACTCGTAGGTAATCGAAATCCTAAGATACGTTGATAAAGTTTTGTATGATTTATAAAGGAAAGTGTGCACTTTTTCGATATTAAAATCAAGCTTGAATATCTTAATTGGTTTTCGAGAACCCAACATAATCTAATCACGTTTCATAACATAAATAAACAATTTCCTTAACCATTTTTTGAAAAATAGTGGAACATCGAATTCTTAAGATATCTCGATAAAATTGTTTATGATATATAAAGTATCTAATTTTATACTCGCACAACCATACTTGAATATTTCATTGCATTTTTGAGATATCAGTTTCGATCTCGACCTATATTTATAGCCTTACATAAAAATAAAAACTTCCTTAATTATTTTTGAGAAATTGAGAAAATCAAACAAAAATATTGAAAATATTCAAGTAAATATCTAAAAATTTCTTAACTTTGATGACCCATATTTCACCCAATAATTTTTTGATAAATCATCATTTTTACTATAATATAATTTTTCATAACTTTTAGCACAATATAAAACAATTCTGCAGACCATCAAAGCGAATTCAAATCTAAAAATATAACTATTTAAAATATTAATCAGTTGTTTAATCAAATAGATAGATAAGACAAAAAGTGCAGTTTCTACATTTTTATAATTTATTTATTATTATTATTAATTTAGGATAATATTTGAATGGTGATTCCAAAAATTTATCACTCGATTTATTTTAATAAGTTAAAGGATTTGATTATAAAAAATTGAAGCAATATTATGAATTTGTTGATTAAATATTTTTATGTCCCAATTGCCATAAATTATTAACATAATGTTATCTAAACCTATCTAAGTTTTCGAAAGATATATTAAATTACTAATAACTATGATAAAATATCAATATTATTTTTTTGGCAATTCCTAATTAAATTTAAAAAAATAAAAAATTTTAATTTTATAACTCACCTTTTATTTTATTACAAATAATTCATAAGCTTCTTCATTTGTGCAATAAAATTCACTGTTTTATCACAATCAAATTTAATTTAATTTAAAATTTTAAATAAATATATCATTAAAAACATTTGATTTTCTTTGAATGAAAACTAATGTGAAGTAATGTTCTTGTTGTTATAAAATATTGTATCGCGGGTATGTGCGAATCGTGCAGAAACGTACGCGACGAAGTGTTAGTAACATGTGCTCGTTGGCCTTAGCGCACTGTTTAATGAGTAGACTAGCGTCTGATGTGTGCAATACGTAATCTATCTAATTTACAATATCCCCGGCGTAGCTGTTCCCGCTCCGTCTGTTCTCTCATGTTATCTTCTTATCTTATCGGAAATTTCTATATATAGAGAGAGGCCAATATGTAAATGGGACGTTAGTATTTGCTTGCAGTTTTCTCCTTAATTCTTATAATACACTCGATGCATTTTTTTTATTCACTCAAACATAAATAAATCCCACAATACCATATACAACTAATTAATTATTAATTAATAAAATATTAATGAGATTAATTTAAAAGTTGCAATTAAGCTGGATTTGAGATAATACATATTAACCTCGCGCTTTTTTTTATTTCAGATTTCAGTTTCCTGTGATAAAAGATAATTGACAGGCACAAGTGGACTCACGCGATATTTAAAAAAATAATAATAATCTTTATTGTTAATCATTTTATGACACATAACCGAAAAATAAGATTAAAAAAACCGGATGAAAGCTAATCCAAATATTTTTCATTTAAATCAATAAAACGTGATGTCATATGTGGCAAATAATCTTATTATCCTACCAGGTCGAATTTTATAACTATATCATTTATTCCGGACGAAAATATTTTTGTTTGCTTGAATCTAATCTGTTCTGTAAGAGTTGTAAATCCCGGTGAATATCAATTAGAAGGTAACATACAAAAATCGCATTCGAATCATAACAATAATGGTAAATAAAGATTTTCGATAATTAATTTGGCGCAATCTGGTATAAAGCGGTGTTAACTTTGAAAAGGGATTTTTAAAACTTTTCCGCTGGCTGTAAACTCGACCAAAATATGTATGGTACCTTACTTGGTATGTTTTTGGAACGTTATTGCGACATACAAATGTTATGTCGCTATTATTAAAACGTTGGAAAATTCTATATGACATACTTGAATTAAAGTATTCGAAAAACTTTATAAATATTTCAAGGAAAATTCATTAAGTTAATAGTCTATTTTCGTAACCCATTTTAGCATGGTGCTGCTATCGTACATTGAAAAATTCAACTAATACAGTTTTCTGCAGTACTTTTGAGAAATGATCTTTTCTTATGAATTCATTAAAACATTCAAATTAGTAGAGTATCGTGATAATTTTTTTTATTTCTATATTATGGGGTTAAAATTAGAATTAATCGCTAGAAATATGTTTTTACGTTCATAAAAGGAAACGATAAGGTCGTTCACTTTAATATAACCCATCAATAAGAGATGGGGCTGCAAAATTAAATTAACTCTTTGTAGGAGAATATTTGAGGAGCTGCGTGTAAAACCGGTTATATCCACATTTTACCGAAATTTACTTACCACAAGTATTTGCACAGATTTCATGGCACCTAAAATTTGCGAAATTCAATTATAAGCAGTGTTGTTAAATACCTGGGTATGTATTTTCAAGAAAATATACCCTCTATATACCCGGGGGTATTTACTCAAAATGGATATTTTGAGGTATTAATAAAATTAAAAAAAAAGTACAACGACCTTTATTAACTACTTTAGTACTAATGACTTTAGCTGACTTTAGCTATTATTTAAAGACTGCCAACTTGTTGGAAGCATGAAGTTATTATATCGCCAAAGTTCAGCTCATCAATTTAAAGTATGCCAACTTATTGCTAGTATAAGTTGTGACTGTTCTAAACACTGTACATTATCTTACAGATTGTCAACCTGTTAGCAGCATGACCTATTACTGTTCCAAACACTGTATATTATCTTAAAGATCGTCAATCTGTTGGCAGCATGAGTTATTATGACTCCAATGTAATGCTTATAAATTTGAAGTCTGCCAACGTGTTGGCAACATGAACTGTTACTGTTCCAAACACTGTACATAGCTATGACATAAGCTATGACTGTTCTAAACACTGTACATTATCTTGCAGATTGTCAACCTGTTTACAGCATGACCTATTACTGTTCCAAACACTGTACATTATCTTAAAGATCGTCAATCTGTGAGCAACATGAGTTATTAAGACTCCAATGTCATGCTTATAAATTTGAAGTCTGCCAACTTGTTGGCAGCATTAACTGTTATATCTACACAGTCCTGCTCATCAGTGTGCAGTCTGCCATCTTCTTGACAACAAGAACTATTACTGTTCCACAGCCTATATATTATTTTTAACGACTGACAACTTGTTGGCAAGCATGAACTGTTGCTTATCTACAAAGTCCTGCTCGTCAGTGGTAGTCTGCCAAATTGTTGACAGCATGAGCTGTATATTATTTTAAAGACTAACAGCTTGCTGACAACGTGAGGTATTATGTCTATAAAATGTTGGTTATTAATTCAAAGTTTGCCAACTTGTTGGCAGTGTAAGGTTAGGGAATATACTTACTTGGGGTATGTGTTTAGGGGAGAAAAACATGGAGAGGTCGCATGTGAATGCAATGGCAAAAAAGCGAATAAGGTGATGGGACAAGTATAGGGTTGGGGGAGAGAATCTTTGGAAGGAATATGGCAATGAGGAAGACTATGTTTGAAAGTATTTTAACAGTGTAATGATGCTTTGAGCTGAGGTGTGGGGATGGAGGGAGCAGGGACTGTTGGAGGACGTGCAAGGTAGATACTTGATACTGTGCACCTGCGATGGCGAGAAGAACACCGGGGTATATAGTGAGGGAAGAAGATAAGGCCAAAGCGAAGGCGGGCAGGAAGGCAGTAAAATATGAAGAAAGAATAGAAGGGAGACCAAACTGCGGGATCTTGGGGGAATGTTGGAGGGACATTAGAGAGGGATTGCTCAGATATGGGAAGAAAGACAGAGACAATTACTACAAAAGAGTGGGTTATTCGGTCGTTGAGATAAATTTTTGATGAAGGGTGAGTAGAGAGATGTGGAGGAACTAGAGAAATCGAGGTATCCAGAGACAAGAATTAAAGACACAAATAAAAGAGTTCCGATAGAGGAGACAGGTAATAGATATTAGATGGCTGATGAGGAGAGATTTCGAATAACATAGGTGCTGCTGTAAAGGTTAGTCGGGGTTTGAATGGTAACGCTTCAACTACCATATATAAGGGTGTCATTGAACCCTGTATGTTTTATGCAGCTTCAGTTTGGGAAAGTAGAATCAAAAGTATAAAGGCTAGGAATAAATTTATTAGTGTGCAAAGAGTTTTAGGTTTGAAGGCTGCTGAAGCCTATAGGGTTTAACTTAAATAATAAGGGTTTAAACTTAAATAAAAATTTAATAGAAAAAGAAAATGACTTTTTGTCAATTGTTCATCCAGCTAAACGGGTAGCAATGGATTTTAAAGTTTGTATTAATATTATAAAAGATAGTGGTGTTCAGATATATGCAGACGGTGCTAAAAATGATGTTAATGTTGGTGCTACTTTTGTTGTTTTTTGTGAGGGTGGTGAGACTTATAGTGAAAAGATTAAACTTGGAAGTTTGCACAATAACTTTCATACAGAATTATTGGCAATTAACTATAAAATATACTATTGAAAACAACATTGAAATGTGTGATATTTTTAGTGATAGTGCTTCTGTTTTAGAGGGATTAAAGAACACGAACAGACCAACTTATCTGCAAAAAGAGACCGGGATCTCATAAAAAATTTTGAGAACAGGATCAATTTTTATTGGATTAAAGGACATTCTGGTATTAAAGGAAATGAGAGAGCAGACCAACTGGCAAAAAAAGCTTCTTTGCTGAAGAACTCTCATATTGAGTTTAATTTTATATCGAGACGATGTGTTAAGAATATACATAGAAAATATTTTATGGGAGTTTGGCAGAAAAGATGGGATAAGTCAACTAATGGAAGATTGACTTATCAGTTTATGCCGAATGTTGGTAAAGTAAAGAGCTTCCTATTTCCAGAAACAATAGAGTTGATTACTGGTCATGGTAATTTTGAAGAATATCTAAATAAAATTGGAAAACGCGAATCTTCATTATGCAGTTGCGGTGAAATTGGTAACTCTGTTCATGAAGTCAGGTGTAGATTAGGAAGTAAATTGTTCAGTAAAAGCCTGTGTTGGCCAAAAAATAAGGATGAAATAAATACAATAAATAATACCTTTGAGTGGTGGTCTACATTTAATGAATTCTCAAAGAAGTTCATTGATAAAAAATAATTTATAAAAATTTAATTTTCGGGACTGTGTTATAATTTTGCTGATTTTTGTAATTTGTATTCCTTTAGTAATATTTTGCTAGCTTGCATACAAAATGAGGTTTATGGAAGGGATAGGGGAGGTTGGAAAGGTGTTGGCAACATTTATTTTACTAAAACTTTATTAATTAAATTATTTTCTTTATTTGAATTAATTAGTTCTTAATAACTAATTTGTAATAACATTATTGATGTAGTATCATTTGGTGGAGCACCATAAGATAATTTTAATTTATCTTTAAGCAATACATACATGATGGGGATGTAGTATAGGTTGTGCAGGGAGGAATGGGAAACATTGGAACAAATGTTGAATGGGTGCAGTGAGTTGAGTGGATTGGGGAAATGGTAGATGGGAAGGCTTGTGGGGGTGACGAGACAAAAGGCTGTTGGGGCGCGGAAGAATGGGGTTTTAGAGTGGATTGTGGGGGGGGGGTTAGATGTTCTGGGAGAGGGAGGTGAGGCTGGTGATGTAGGGGGTTACAACAAAATATATAAAACTCTTATATACATAGTGATTAACAACAGTCGGATCAAATTAAAAGTATAGGTGTTGGATAAATATCGCATGTTAAGTTTTTAAATAAGTCAACGTCCACTTTTGGGAACTGCTAATTTTCAGCAAAGAACAATTAAAATACTTGTCACACAATTTGTTGTTTCAATAGTTTTTATAAAATATAAATAATAAATAAAAGATGTTAATTTAGGAAATGTTTAATAATAACGTTTTAAATGCAAAATTTCAAAATCTCTAAAACAAATACATTTATAACTTATTTTCAAAGTACTCTCCGGCATTGCAACGCATAATTACTCAAGATGAATCCAAATCGCCAATAATCTTCGAAGTCATTGATAGATGTATGTACTCTGTAATTACTGGAATTACTATATATACGATATATATTAATATAAAATATATATTAATATATGATAATATATAATATATACGCTTAAGTTCTGCAAAGTTCTGGAAAATTTTCTTGCAAAAACCATAAATAATCATTTCACCATTTATCCGGGTATTTACCATTGGTTAGGGTATATACCCAATTTATATTATTTTATACCTGATGGGCGATACATCACTGCTTATAAGTAAAAACGTACATATCACACTCAAATAGGTTGTTAAAGATATGTGTTATCTATATTTAAAGACAAATTGTCAAAAGTTCATTTGCTCATTTGATGATTTTCATTACTAGATCACACTAGGTCTGTAACCAATAATGTTAGTTTCTATAAGTATTTTGTATACAATTATGATGGTGCTTGTTAAGATATATATGGATGCTGAGTGCTAAAAATGCGGAATTGGGAATAGACTCAAACGACCAAGTGCGTCTCACCAAATAAAACTTGATCTGGGTGTGAAAAGGTCTGATAAATGTAAAACATCATACACGCTCTCCAAAGAAAGTTTAGATCTGCTGCTGCTGGCACTCAATTAGGAAGAATAAACTTAGTAGTAGGTACACTAAAATTAAAAAATTAATTGAAAATGATAACCTCAATTCAGATATAACCATTAACAGATTTTAGATGGATGTTCTTTCGGAAGCTTTTCTAGCCTTCTGGAAGCATTTCAAACCTTATGGAAGCATCTAGAAGTAAAAACATTTCTAGAAGCACTATTACATTTAAAGTTTTGTGAAAGCATTTCAAGCCTTTCGGAAGCAACATTAAATCATCTAGAAGCAGTATCAAGTCTTCTGGAAGCATCAAAAGTTTTTTAGCAGCAGTGTTAAGTCTTTTGAAAGTATTTCGGATATTATAGAAGCAGAATCAAGTCTCAATACAAAATAAAAAACGTTTACAAGAGATGCTGGAGGTGAATTGGGAACAAAAAGCTCAATAGTACATTGAAATTAAAGGCTTTTCAAATATCCTCATCTCGGCATATAATTTTCTTGTTCTCCAGAAAAATTTTATCTTGAACTAATGAAATAACCATTGAAAATCTTCTTCTAGATCGTGCTGTGTTACAGGTAGCAAATGATTTATCAACAACGTCCACCTCTGATTTTGTGTTATTTTAAAATTGTTTTATTTCTGGATTTTTTTGTTTCTATTAATACTGCGGTACTTGGTGAATAATGGCTTAGCAGTAGTACGATGTTTCTATCTTTACGTGGTAGATATGATAATGATGTCTCATTTTTACTATATCCGGAAACGTATATTGACTTATTTTTTCGCACGGTCCCAATATAAGATCTGTTGGAACATCCTGTTTTATGCATCGCAATACGAAATATTGCTGTTCCGAAGCCATCAGTTGACAGTGTGGCTCTGTACTGATCAGAGAATGTATCAGCAATCTTAAAGAAATTCCTAGGAGAAATGATGTTACTCTATGGTGGGTTTTAGGTCACAGTGGCATTGAGGACAACGAGAACGCGGACAAACTGGCAAAAAATCAGTGAAAATGCCCGTCATTGGTCCCCAAACCGCTACCATACTACTAAAAAAAGTCACGTAAAATAGGTAATCAACAAATGTGAGGCCCCAAAGATAGCCTCACGCTGGAAATAACTTCCAGGTTACTACAAACGAAACATTTTTGTCTATCATACTCAAAATTCTTCGCAAAACAAAACCCAAGAGCTTTTATACCTCAGCAAACGGTATAAGGACGCTCTCAAGCTTATATCTCAGGCATATACCATCTTATCCATATTGGGTAAATGCGCAGCCAGAGGCCGCTTAAGACATAAAATTTTCGATAAATCTCTTTTAACAGCTACCGACACAAAGAAACAGAACTTTGCAACAATTTTAAGATTCATTGAGAACCTACATTTGCCCTAAACTTCCACAAGGCTAAATGTTACAATACATCTATAGGTCACGGCGACAAGATGGATGGGTGCCGCAATAATAATAATATGTTGATGAATTGTTATGGCTATCCTGACGGAAAAAACCCCAACCCCAGTCTTTTCAATTGTGAGATATTCAATAGGAATATACCACTTCAAACAACTTTCAACATATTAGTCATAAATACCTCTAATTACCGGCTATTTTGTTAATTTTACGTCGTTCAGGTTTATTTTGAATATTATCAAAAGCAGGACTTTTTTAAAATAAAACACAACGACACAAATTCTCCCAATATTTTCCTTGTATACAACGTTTCGGGATTTCCTCCCATCTTCAGATTTACAATCATATCACCCTATTAAAACACACATATATTAATCCTTTAGAAGACACTAAAACAATTGAAAGTCTATTACCATTTAAAAAATTTTTAAAACACACATACGACATGATAAAGTAAAATACTTTGTGTCTATTTTGAATATTATCAAAAAGCATGACCTGTAATAATATATAAACTCATTGTTTGGACATGGTGATTCTAAATAACTCTACTTTCCTGTCATCAAAAAGATCATCTAGATTTTGTCTGTTACATTAGAACTATGAGACCAAGCCATCAAAACTATAGTAATTATATTCTTTGAACAAGGAGTAATATTCTTTCTTCATTCCTTTTCAGACCATCTGATATTATGATATTATTGGCGTCAACTTTTTTTTTTGTTTTCTGTAGGATTGAAGCCGGCTGGTTCATCTTATTCTTCTTGTGCCTAAGTTTAACTGTTTTCACTGTTCTGAACCATAATCATCCTCCATTTCAACATCAGATATCGTATCAAAGTCGTCCCACAAAGCCTGCAACCGTGACTGTTCCTGTTCGTAAGACATCTTACGAGAGGTCTATCGCAATTTTAGCAATTAGTTATTGTGAAAAGTAATAATAGACAAAATACTTATAAATATAGTGTCCTTATGTATAACACACGCTATCTTTATTCGTATTTAACACGCAAATGAATAAGGTCTCATCTCCTGATTGAATAGATGCGTCATCGTATCTGAAAAGAATTTATACGAAAGTACTGAGCATGTACAGGCATTTTAGAATTTTTATTTTTATAACTGCTCCAATTGTAGTCCAACTTAGAAGTCTATAATTTTTGGAGCTCTCTCCCCTTCACTTTGCAGTTATTGAATTCAGTATCATTCAGTAATCACCAGAGTATCACCACATCATCATCACTGAAAATAGTAAGCATCACAGCTCTATTTAGAGTTTATTCAATCACATAATGTCAAACCAACAAAATAACACAGAATTCAACTAAGCACGCCCATTATACGATATCAGCAATTGACAAGCTTGAAGCATATAACAAACCAGCATGCTGGATATAGTACATTTATTTATTTGTTTATTATTGCTATCATTCTGAAAAAAAAAAAACGAAAACGCAGTGAAAGAAAAGGCGTCTTTGGATGAAAAATGGGTAAAAGCATTAGGAAATAATATTCAACTATCGTTGAATATTATTTCCGTGCCAGGAAAATAGTTGAAAATAGTTTTAGAGTTTTGGCACTAACAATAAGATTCAGAACACTAATGAAAACTAATAATTTTTCACCAGAGAAGTTATCAATTATTGTGTTTACTTGCTATTGTCTACACAATTGTTTACGAGAAAACCTGGTTTCTGTAAAATGAACAGAAAAGTAGATGAAATTGAACTTACTGACGCAAATTTTGATGATATAAATCTAGATAAAAGGTTAGAGACATATTTTATAAAAATTAAATTGTGGAAATCATTTAGATTATAAATTTTGCCAATACTTAATGCAGCATACACTTGGCGGTGACTTTGCAAACAATATGTTTTTATTCCAATTATTTATTTATCAATACATTTTGTGACAAATTGTGAAATTGAAGACTACGTTTATTATATTATAGTGGTAGTTATACTCCTTGGTTACTAATAACTGGAGTTATTTTGGTCTGTTGGTCTAAAGAAGCGTTTATGAATGCATAGGCGGAGGTGACAGTAAGTGTAGTTCAACTTGCTGGCTTGAAGATCGAAATATAACTGAAAGCTAATTTCGGAGTGAAGGTATACAAACGTTTATACCTGCGTAAGCGGTAATGAGGAGAGGTGCTAAGTTTGGAACACATTGTACAATTGAAGACTGTACTTGTTGTATTGTCCCGGTTGCTATACTTCTTGGTTGGTAATAAGAAAGTAATTTTGAACTGTAGGTCTCAACTTGCTAACTTAAGGAGATATATGATTGAGGACAGAGTCCATATTCATCGAAATATATATCAAGTATGTATCAATCCCATATCTTCTCGGTTACTAATATATACTAATCTTGATTAGTAATAACTAAAGTTGTGTTAGAATGTAGGTAAAAATATTTGTGCCTGCGAGGAAGGAGATGTCGATAACGGTGGTTCAACATGCTGGTTTGAAGAGGTGTATGATAAACTCAGAGTATGTGTTTCAACTGGAACACGACCATCAGTTTCTAAGTTTCTAAGTTGCCATTACAAGGCAAAATTTTACGCTTTACTTTACGCACAATTTCCTAACAATAAGACAATAATTTGACGTTTCGTTCAAATTACGAAATAACCATATTCTAGCAATTAGACTTTGCGAAATCTGAAGTGGAATCGTTTGCATGGTCTTGTCTTCAAATGCTGAAATGAGCAGTGTGGTGTGTGAAATATGTGCAATTTGGTGTAAAACTGGATCGTTTGAAAAAAGATCTTGTAACATCCGACGGCAGAGATCCGTGTGTATACTGGAAATAGAAGACCAAATTTTAAATACAGTTACTGAAAATTCTGGAACAAGTGTGAAAAGAATTTGGGCTTAACTGAATACAAGTGGATATAATTGAAAGACGTTAGTTGGTTTTGTACTTTATTAAAGAATGGTGAATACATTTTAGTTCATAAAAATGTATTTTTATACTTAAGCACATATTGAACCATCATTTCTTTCGAAGATATTTAAACAAAATAACAACAAAAGATAGTTTTTTGAAGAGATTTAAAGGATATTTATGAACTACTCCGAAACTAAATCTAGACGTGTTCCTAGCGGTTAACCAACAAACGTCTTTCAACTAAATTCAAAAAATGGAAAAAAGCAAACTCAACAATACAAGTGGATATGTTGTTTAGAGATCTTTCCGTGAGCAACTTATTTAGCCTTACCATATCCAACGCGTCAAGTTCTCAATCCTTGGAATTACCACGTATGGTTGACATTCTGTCAATGATTTTTACGAGAAGTCGCTGAATGAAGCTGGTTTTATCAGAACTAGAATATTCCATCCATACAATAATCATGTGTGGTCTAACGAAAATCTTCGAGCAGTTGGTGGAATCAGATATTAGATAGAGATATTAGAGATATTATATATAGCTTAAATATCAGGTGAGGCGTACCAATAATTTTTACCACAACTATTAAACGGTCTAACATATTAGAATTTCTTGGAAAATACTCTTCCTCAACTTTTGAAATACTTACCGTTAAATCAAAGACGAAATCTCTGATTTATGTAGGATGGAGCTGCTCCGCACTTTACGCGTATTGTTAGAGAACACTTGAATGAAGGATTTCCAAGGTGGGGAGATCCTGTATCTCAAAAACGGTTGGTTTAGTTATTTTTATCAGTTATTTTTTAATACCATAATATTAAATTAAAAAATATTTACTAAAAACCACCCTATAAGGGACAAGTGAGACATTATTATACTGTTGGATGCAATCCATGAGCACACCTTGTACAATCTAAACGTGCCTATAGCGTAATGAAATTTGGTTCGAAGTTGTACTAAAGTAGTATTGCTAACCCTCACATGGAGAGGGACACAACTCTGCTGGATGGGGATGCAACACTGACGAAGTATCCTCCGTGAGCAGCTCTGTTAGCTATGAAGGAAGCATTTTTATACAGTGCTGTTCCACAAAGGTCTGTGCAATACTCCTGATGTGTGATCATGCGTAATATACATCATAATACTGTCATTTGGGCATTATGGTAAGGGTACGATTACACATGGTGGAGCTTGCGATACTGGGATGTTGGGATTCCAAAAACCGGGATTAACGGAACAACTTTTGTTCGGTATTAAAAACTATTATTGGTGACAAAATACCGGTATTTCGGTATTAGCATTATTACTAAAATAAATGCAGAAAAAATTAAAAGCGACAATTCATCTCACGCTTCAACATCTTGGAATTATATCCCAACCCAACCTAATTCAATCCAACATAACCCAGTACCTGGTCACTCTCTATTCATTGCCACAACAAAATTTGTCCACCAACATCTTCCTTTGCACACCCCCTTCCTTTACAAGATACTTTGGAAATAACTCTGTAATTATGTTTCCGAATCTTTCATTGTATCTTCTCTACCTTATCGGCGTCCTGCTGTTCTCTCTATGGACGTCCTTATCCCGGTCGCATATCTAAACACGATACTCAATAATATAACCCAACACAACCTTTTATCCCGAGGAAGCACTACCTCCTCCCAGCTCCATCATCCAATGTGCCTTCATTTCGTCACTATACCTTCATACACTCTATCCTCTGCTTCCTCCACGACTGTAACCCCCTCACAAACATCTCTACGGTATTCCACCTTTCCCTACATTCCACCATAACTTGAACGCAGTTTCTTGGGATTAATACCGTTCAAAATTTCCAGTATTTCATTTTAAACTTCCATGTTCAAACATGGTGTACTCCACACCGTTTATGTTGTGTTTAAAGAGGTAGTCTCTGAAGTTGTGTCCATTCAGAGCTCAGTGATAAAGTGATTTTCTTCTCCCTTAGATAGCCATAAGATAGCTATATTTCCAATGCAAGTATTATCCGTTTAGTCCATCTGGCCTTTTCATTGATTGTTCCAATCTTCAATTATTTCCTCTTTCAGGCGGATTCGTTCTTTCTTTGCTGCTTCCGCGGATATCGTCTCTCTAGTCATTAGCTCAATTGGTAGTGAGCTTCACCAATACATGAAGAGTCTGCTTGGCAGCATCTCCTAATAGAAACAAAATAATATGTACTAGACGTTCTACTACTGATACTGGTAACGACAAATACAGTGCACCTAAACAAAGTACAGTAACAAATTCAGTAATAAAATACATTAAAATATTACCGGTATTAATATCGATACAACGGCTTTAAAAATTTTGAATACCGAATACCGGTATTGACATTTTAGTCTGATATCGCAAGCCCTAGTGGATGTACACATCTGTTTCGTGTCATCTGTTCAACAGAGCATTCCAGTTGTGCTTCCCTACTTTGGCTGCGTGTACGTTTTCTATACAGTTGTACAGCCCTTTGTTGAAGCGGACTGTATAAAAATGCTTTCATGGCCAGCTCGTTTTCCAGATCTGATTCCGATCGAACATGTTTAGATATGGTAAATCACAAGACATCATCGGTATCAGCTCCTCCGGCTAACCTTGACGAGCTATAAAGGTGAGTTTCATATCGATCCTATGCTACATCATGTAGCGATGGTAAAGGCAGCTTACGAGGATACTTTTGCCTTCTAGCAGAGTTGCGCTGCTCTCCATATGAAGATAAGTTGTACTATCTTAATACAACTTCCATGCCAAATGTTATTGCGCTAAACAGACGCGTTCAAAATATACAGGGCGTGCTCGTGAATTACTTCCAACTGTGTATAAAGAATTTTAATAACTTGTATAATTTATTGACTATTGCAAATATAATTTTCTGATACTATTTCGTTGTTGGAACAGTTTTCATAGACTTTGTCGCAGGGAAACATTTTTGTTATATTCGTTAGTTAGATATGTTTCGAGTTCAAAACTCCTTAGTCTTTTTTCTTTTCAGATTTCTCTTAAATTTATCAATAGGTTTGACTTAGCTGATAGAGTAAGTGTGTCAGTAATGTCTCACTTGTCCCAATATTGTTATAAATAAATAAACCCCAAAAGAAAATAAACAACAACATTTGACAAATTTTCAAATGAGAAGTATAATTCCTAACAGATTAAAATATGAAATGCGCGGGTTGGTACAATTACAGTTTTATGTAAACTTAGAAAATTTTTTACACTAATCTGTAATAAATATAAGACGAAAAGCAATAAAATATAAGAATTCATGATATTTGCCTCATTATCCGTTACTTCGAGACCAAACGTAACGGCCACCTTTAATAATATTACAACACAATTTAACCTAAATCAGATCAATTGCGTATCTAAATAAAAAAGCTTGTTTTGCGACTTACATGCCCCATATGACCCATTTGCCCCGCTTCCCCCTGCATAGGCACTTAAATTTTCCCCTATAAATATTTAAAGGTTGATTTAAAAACCCATGTATACAATATAAACAATACAATATAAAAAAGTTGCCTGATATTTACATTGACGCTTTCAGTATCCATGGTACATATTCCTTCACTAGAACATTGATGATCGTCTAAAAAGTTGTGTTTTTTGAAATACCAGGACGAAGACTCTCAAATACTTTGTTTGCTCACCACCGGATGTTTATTTTTTTAAATCACGCTTATAATTAGTTCGTACGTTTAAGAAAACGTAAATTTTTTAGCAACTGTTTTCTCTTGACTTTTAGCTCTATATTTATTAATTTTTCAATCATTTTGTTTTAACACATGTTGGTAAAATCATAAAAATATCATACTCTTTTTGATGTGGGACAAGCACTGGTACAGTCACATCACAAGCATATGTTGTCAATCGGCTGCTACCATTACTTGCCATCTTATTGATACTGTGTATAGACCTTTATTACCGTGTATAAACCATGTAAGTATTTTTGGAGTTGAGGGCGTTGATTACTGTCCTGTAATCCATAATTATCGCAAGCATAGTTAGGCATAACGTTGAATTCTGAGAATACGCTACAACTAGTACCTCTCCAGAGCAGACCAGATCAGATGAATGGGTACAGTTGTCCCTTCTGCCTGCAGCAGACACGTTTTTACTATTTGTGTCTGGTCTGTTCTGATTTGACACCAATGCAGCGTATCACTTAGGCTCGATAAAGTAAAAGTATCCAACGGTTATCCCCAACACATCCTCCATAAGCGTACCACATTATAAGCTGTTACTTAATTCTTTCATCAGTCAAGTTCAATACTATCTATCCTAGGCTTATCTAAGGGTTCTAATAGAGCTAGGATCTGTGGATTAAAATAGGGTTAATGATAATAATGAATAATAAACTAATTGAATAAAATAGAATTATTTAAAGGAGATGTATATTTTTGATTTTAAGTATCGAATGTTTTTATTGGTAGTAACAATAAGACGTTGTCTGTGACCTCTGAAAAAGCTGAAAAGGTATTTTTAAAAATTTGTGTTCGTCGATTTCCGGCGTAGATTCGGCGCGTTTCGTACGTACGCCGGTCATCACAGTCGCCACGACGGAATTAGTCATCTGCCGGCCTCTTTAAACATAGCTCAGGATCACCAGATTCCACAAATACTATTTAATGTAAGTTAGATGTGTGTTCCAAATCCTTAACTCATTGCATAAGTAAAAACTAACAAATACAATTCCGTGACTCAGATTTTTGCATTTTTGAAACTTCGCCCAAAAATTTTCAAAAAGCACATTATAAAAAAAATAAAGTAATTAATTAATTTTGTACTAATTTCGGTTATAACAGTTTAAAATCAAGAAAAGCATATAAAAATACTCAAACGACTTAAAAAATATTAACATGATAAATTTTGTTTTGAAACTTTAGACCACTTGTACTTCAAATATACTTAATTTGTTAACGTCGTCTAACACAATCGTTTTTGCTAAACGCACATGATATATGAACGTGTTGGGTTATTTCTGTCAGTTTCCTCATTGTCGGAGATTTTTGGCATTGGACATTTAGTATTCAAAAAATATTAGCGTAACACTATCTTACTATTTATTTTTTTTTGAATAACGGACAAGATCTTCCCAATAAATAGCGAGAATTCGCGCGGCTTTACATACAATTAATCTAAATATAAAGCAGCTGTTCTGCACTCGTTTTATTCGATCACGTACCCGATTTCGAGTAAATAAACCCCGTTCGTTATGCATCTATATTTACGCCGAATCTGCAACGTCTCCTTGTAAAGCTGGAACATATCATTTTCCCGTTAGATATATCTTAATAGATACTTAATGAAAATGTTGGTTAAGGAGTACTAAGATAGTTTACTTTGGCACTTTACTTGCTCAATGTTTCTCTGCTTCTCTACATGGCCACGACCAAAATTTTTGGCTACCAATTGGGCCTTTGTTACTAGTTTTGATAGCTGCTTTTATTACTGGTTGTTATATATTTTTAATTTAAGTTCTTGATCTTTTCGTATCGTATAGCCAAAACAAACATTTTACATCCGCCACGAAATACACAATACACAGATTTTAAATTTGGCAGGTCCATTGGCCGGAACATCTGAGAACGGAATTAGAATGGTTTTTCCGAACTTTTTGAGCCAAATATTAACCAAGAGAATTCGTTTTATAAAATTCTTTGTCACAACTGTTTTGCTCTTAATTAACACGCAAGGTTAAAAGTTTTGCCAAAATTTAAATTTGTTGGCGAATTAATAAATTAAGCAATTTAAGTAATTTAAAATTAAATTTATAAAATGATGTTTTCTACTCCCTAGTCATCTATCATTCTCTATTTTTCATATATATTTTTGCATTAAATGGTCTTCAAAGTAGTGAACATTAGATTTTATTATCACAAACCTCATCAAATAGACTAATTTTATTACACATTTTTTTCCAAATTAAGCATTGAATAAAAAGCTGAATTTAGTGTTGACGGATGACTAACTACTTTTTATTACTTCAGATAATCGTCATTTCCAAATTTTAGATAAGCTCTATTAACTCTCGCTTACTCATGTACAATTTTGTAACATCTTTAGTCACACTAATTCTGCTGGATATATGAGCAATAATGTTAATTTTTATAAGTATTTTGTATAAAATTATGATGAAACTTGCTACTAGGTATGTTTCCGAGTACTGACACCCACAACATAAATAGTTCACTGTTATATTAAACTTCAAAAAAGCAACTAAAATAAACATTTAGGAAAAAATAATGTTTATGCTTTATAAACGTTACTATGTTATACAAATTAATTTATAAATATATGTATATCTACATCATAGAATAAAAATGAATTAATTTAACAATCATTATTGTTATTGTCTTCATTTGTTTGGATATTGAAACAGTCCAAGCAAAATTTTTGCATTGCTTTTTAGTATTTTTGTAGCAAAGATTACAGTAATGTCTTTTACTTGAAGTTGCCATATCGTTTGCTGATGTTGCTGGTGATGTTGCTGATTGCAAAATGATCTCTCATATATTGTAACGCCACTGTGTTCGAATCACTTCCCCTGTGATTCGAACAAAGGGAGCTTAGAGTATTGATTGCTAGCTCAAGCCATTTCAATTGGCATCATGAATTGGACGAATAAACATCGATCTCATTATCGAAACATTTATGAAAAATAACGAATCTGTGATTACGATGCAAATAACTTTTCGTACTTCGTAGACATCGGGTCCCAGATCCTAAAACAATAGTCTTATGGGTTTCAAATTTTATAGCCACAGAGTCAGCCTCAAAAAGAAAATCAACTGGTAGATCCAGAAGTGCTCGAATAGCTGAAAATGTTGCAGTTGTAAAAGAAGCAGTAGACGACCTCTTACCTGTTCAGCTGCTAAACTTGCCTCTGCTTTACGTTTATCAGATCGTTCTGCCAGAAAAATTTTACACGCCGATTTGAAGTTCCGGTCATACAAAATGATGATGCAAAAACTTACTGAACGGGACTCCAAAAATCGTAGAACATGTTTCAAAAATATTCTTCAAAACGTCCCACAAAATACTTTCTTAATAACTGTCTGGCTGTATAAACAAGCAGATTTTTCGCTACAGGCCACCAGAAAATCCGCGGCAGCTCCATGAAAGACCACTTTACAACCTATGTGTCACCGTTTGGTGAACTGCTGGATCTTTTGGCATTTGAAGTCCCAATTTTTTTGAGAAGGGTGGCGTAACGTTTACAGATCGATATGTTGACTTGCCACGCAATTTTTGGAGCAAAAACTTAAACACACGGATGTGTGGTTTCAATAGGACGGAGTTACGACCCCTATGGCAAGATCGACAATGGACGTTTTTCGGAAAATGTTTCCAGGACACGTAAAATACTACACAGTGCTTGACAATACTACGCCGGTTTTATCTTTTCGTGGTGCACATGGTATTTATGTTTCTTGTTTGCTATATCAAAAAAAAACTGTCATATTGGTCCCGATTCATTGGTAAAACAAATTCAGAAGGAATTTTCAGATATTTTGTGTACGGTCCCAACATAAAATAAATTACTTTTCTCTAACTCCTTTACAAGTTTTAAGTTGGTGAACCAGTTCCAAGTATTGATAGTACCAATCAAAGTACACCATTATCGGCAGAATTATTCTGTTTCCTTCCATGCTATTTTCCTCTATTGAGTACCATCCACCTTAAGGATATGGCAGAAATAAACAATACTTATTAATAAAAAGTAAGAAACTATAACTTCTACTTACCCCTATAAAAGTTTTTCGTTTTTCATATTTTTCTGCTTCTGAAACTTCTATATCGTTGATATCATGGTCAATGTCCGCGTCAGACCAGGTTTCTAAATTGTCCACTACATTCGATTCTTCTGAATTTTCGAAGCTTTCAACATCATGTTAAAATTTTATTTTAATCCCTTTATGCCTTAAAATAAAGAAGTTTACGGAATTATCGTACAATAAATTACAAAACATTTTTTACAGAAATAATATCAGCAATATTTATAATTGTAAGTAGCAAAAAAATTAAAAAGTCACAACAATATAAATCTTGTAAAGTAGTTTGGATGTCGCAGGCAAATGGTTATTTCACGTAGATAGCTTTTTCCGAATAAGATATTTTCTGCCTAGGAAAATAGTATTATTCCATTTATTCTAGTCTAAACTCTACTTTCCTAAGCAATTAGCATATGGCTAAAATATTTTTAAGCAAATAGCTCTTTAAGTAATAAATCGTGGTTTGCTGTTTGAATTGGGTTGGATATGAAACTGTTATCTGTCTTGTCCTATAGTATTCGCATTGATGATTATATTTAATGATAAAGCTGTAATTTAATGTAAGCCGGTTTGCCTAGGCTAGTAATAGCGAACCTACGACATGTGAGTCAGAGGTGACATACGAATTGATTTTGAATGACAAACTTCCAATGAGATAAGAAATTCTGAGACGAATAATTTAATTTATTATTTACATTAATTATGTATTTACCGCTGTTTCAAATATGACCAATCTTTTATACGATCTTTTTAAATCCTGAAATAGAGCTGATGAGTAGCTCTATTATTATTATTATTTATAAAATATGTGGTAACAAATCATACAGTAAATATAATAGGAGGTCGCTTTATATATTTTTTTTAAGACAGCGATGTTTTTTTCCGTTCTTAACTAAGCTTTGCAAATTTAGCGTCAGCAAGTCATTATGTTGCTTATACCACAAAGGAATGATATTATCAAAATTTCTGAGTAACCACTCATAATCAGTGGAAGTACTATTAAAGAAAGAATAATACAACTTAACAAAACTGTACATCAATTAAAAGAAGTCTTAAATAATTCTAAATATTTTTAATTTCTGTTGACCAAACCGTAGATATCATATCAAATCGATAAAGTTAAAATCAGGTATAATAAGTACATCAGGAAACGGAATATGTAAACTTATTATAGTTCAGTAACTTAAACATTGGAATGTAACATCTAAAATTGTGTCGATCACAACAAATGCGGGACAAATATGTTTGGAAAAGACGTAGAATTCGTGAAATTGTTTACAGAAGCTGTTAGACATTCTTTATCCATCAGGACATATTGTGTCCAGTATCACGATTTTCAGAACTAAATAATATAATGTTGTATTTTTAATTTTATCACTGCTCGACCTTTTCGTAAGTAGGAATTATATGCACTTTTACAGAAAGTCGATTTAACCGGTAGAGTCAAAATAAAGTAATAAAGCTATTTGTGGAATGTTTTGACGATATTACAGTATTTATTGTGAATGAAGACCTGGCAAACATTCCCAAGCTTAATGATGATAAGTGAGTCAGTAATTTCATTTTTTTGCGAATCTGTGGGATGTTATTCTCCAGTTTAACATTAAATATAAACTTAAAATCGAAGAATTAGTGTCATATTCAAATTTTTGTATATGACACTGTTTTGTATTTTGAAAATTTTGACACGTTCAGTTCAAAATGTTTGTCATCGCTATCAAACATCACTAAACGAGTATTCTAACATACCTTTAAGATACATTGTATACTTTAACTAGTTTCTAGAATTTATACAATATACTACTCCATAGGTACTCATGGGCCTAAAGGTTATTAAGGTAGGGTTGGCAAGAAAAATAATGATGATAGGTATAATAGACTTTTCGAGGATCATTAAGATGTTTCATTTAATGAATGAAACCAGTGATATTTACAAGTAATTGGTGCTAAATGTTGTTTTATTCATGAATATTACATTACATGAATTATTCATCGGGTAGGCAGACCAACCATCCTTGCGCCACCACATTAAAAATCTATTGTACCCTTATATACCCCTAGATAACGGTATGCAATATTTCATCATTCAATCCAATACTTTTAACGAACATTAATACCTTGCTCGGTGCCAAATTACATAGATTCTTAAGAGAGATAAATTGCGACCCAATAATCGAGTCTGATACGATTGACAACATAGCAATGGCATAAAACATGCTCAACCATCTCCTCATCTTCCATACAGAGGCGACATTCAATATCGTTAGCTAGGTCCATTAAATTGATTGTTGCCATTGCATAAGGGAAACACACAATCCACTCTTTTTATTTTCGATTCACCTATTACATTTTTTGAATCCCTCAGGATCTTAACCTAACTTTCTCAACTAGCAGATTCAGATAAACAAGATTTTTTTTAGTTTTTTAATGAGCAAATATACAGTGTCAAATTGAACACTTTTAAATGGAAGATCCGAGATAGAGGAAAAATGATATCAGTGTCTGATGAAAACCGCATACCGATATCTTTTACGGTTTCCGAGATACAGGGAGTATAATTTTTTTCTTATTGAAAAATCTTCCTTTCTGGGAAAACAGTTCCAAAGCAACTTTTTATGTAGAATTCGATGGAATAAATCAGCTTTCTTTTAAAGCAATATTTTAGCGGTTATTGACATAAAAATGATTTTTTTAATGGAACAACATATGTATTTTTGCAAATTCAAGGAGTGCATAAAATTACCTTTCTAAAAATATAGCACACTTGATATTTCGTTCAAGGCTTCTGTGATATACACAATTTGTGCATATATTGAAACAGTAAGCTTTGGAAATAAAACAAAAGTTTTATTTAAGTTTTTAGGTTCATGTTTTGATAATGGAGGAATGAATGACTTGTATTCATTCCTCCATTATCAAAAATAAAACCTCCTCAATCTTTTTCAAATTTTAACATTGTTTTGTGATTCTGCTAAAACGTTAAAAACACACATCTTTAACATTTCTTAGGTGGAATCGATTTCAAATTGAAACAACGAATTATATATCATTTTAAAGAGGAAGGTCCTCCCCGATCTTTCAAATTTTATCATTTTCTCGTGATTCTGCTAAAACGTTTCGTCATGATATAAATTTCGTACAGCCTCTGTATCCTCGCCACATTGTAAAAAACAAATTGTCATGTTCCATTTTTGATAATTTTCATACATATAACATTATAATGGAAGTTGATGAAAACTACGAAATACTTAGAGTTTGAATTAAAATCTGACAAATAGATACTCGTAACAGTTTATTTGTTTTATCAAAGTAAGCAATTGAAAACCTTAAAAGCTTCCAAGTTGTATATTTCAAAGGAAACATGAACGAAATATCAAGTGTGCTGTATTCTTGGAACGGAAATTTTATGCTCTCGGCGAATATATAAAAATATAACTATATGTCAATAACTACTAAGATATAGCTTTGTGGGAACGTTAACTTATTTCATCGTGTTACTAAAATATAGCAGTTGTTTTCACAGACAAGAAAATTTCTCATTATGAAAAAAGTTATGATGAGAGTAAGAGATATCAAAATTTGGTTTGCGCCATTAAGTTTCCTATAAAAATCGAGTCTTAGATATTGATATCAGTTTCCCTCTATCTGTTATAAAAAGATAAGTTTCCCTTTAAAAACATCTAATTTGGCCCTCAGTGTACATTCAGAAGTAATTTATGTTCCGTATTTATAAACCTTGTATAATATTTGTTTTTCACCTAATTATAAATTTTATAGTCGTGCCTAAAGACGATTCCATAGTGAAGTCCAAACATGGTGTAACATTGAAATCTCTTTTACAATAAATGAAACTACTGTATATTTATTTTATCGTTTTTCTGTCAAATTTCCAAACTATGATCGACTTGGCAACAACTTTACCTCCAATAAGGTGAACTGGGTTTTTAGTAGATATAGATCGAATAATTAGCTAATTGCTATAAGCAACGAGCAAACTGGTCTACGATAGGCGAAGTCTTTTTTCAACCCATAGTCCAAATCTGTGTTTGGCCATTGCAAGTGATGTTGTGACAAGGCCGCATCTGAACAATTTCAACTTTTGGTTATACCGCTGTTACCAGAAACAGTATTTTGCGCTTCCTAATTCTTAGACTGAACGACTCCTAATTGATCCTAACAATTCAAACAAAATTACATAGCTTGCGCGCGGTCACAATTTCAGAACCGTTGATTCTTGGTCTCATCCTGTGCAAGAAAAAGGGAAATCAAAATATAAATATTTTAAACACACACCATAATTACAACAATAGCAAAAGAATTAATGCAAGACAAAATAAACCTAAAAAATCTACCTATGTTGTTTATAACTTATTGTCAATTACAAACATAGAACCTTTTGGAGACATCTCCAGATTTATCCGGAAAGATTTCAATACCATTCTCACACTAAATTCTTAAGTGAATCTCAAACTAGTTTGATATCCACAGACTTAAAATTGGCCTTAATTTTGGCGAATTCTAAGCTGCTATCTAAAGGAGCGCGCAAGTTTAGATTCAAAACCTGTCTAAAAGGATTATGACTCTGATTATGATTTGATCTTGACTATGATTTAGAAAGTTTTGCAAGGTAAAACCTTCTTAAGGTGTCCATATCAGACACCTTAAGAAATAGTTTTACAACTATTTTCTGAACCCAAGAGGAAAAATGGAGAAGAGAAGAATTTTTTGACCACAGGGCAAGAAGATAACATCGTCAAAAATGAATCTGCTGATTTATTATTTTGCATAGGTATCAGATCATTCCGACTGCTATATCTGTAATATAAAGCTAGCTAACATAAACAAAAGAAAAAAAAGAAAATTTTGGTTTACCCTATTCAAAAAGCCGATTGCAAAACCTCACTACGAAAGGTTAGCAAGATCAATTAATGCATTCCAGTGAAACTGATTAAAGTAACGACGAGAGTGCCAAGATGCCAAAATAAACCATGAGATACAGAACTAAGTATTTTATGCTTAGCTAGTTGTCAAATATAGTAAGGGACACCCTGCTTACAGCAACGGAATTAGTTACACACTACTACTGATGAAATGGAATTGGAACAGATGCGAAACATTTCCACAATTTGTTGTTATTGTAATAACGTGTATAGTCTCTTTCAGAAATTTTGACGTCAAGCGAATGACGTCTTTTTATCGACGGCACTAAAAACAATCTTAAAGCAGCATAATGAAAACACACGGCCAGCTACGTGCCAATCGACTACCAACAACGAACGGTAGATGTTTTACAATAACTTTCTGAACCAATGAGAGAATTTGAGGAAAGGAAAAGTTCCTTAACCACAGGGTCAGAAAATAATATCCGCCACTACCTAATCCCAAAAATCTTTACGTATTTTCTCTACTTTCGTCATTTCTACCAATCTAAGCTTTTTTGAATAACTTTTTCGTGCCGATCTGCATATCCTTAGAAAATTGCGAATTCAAAACTTTTTCCAACATTATCTCAAAGTCTGGTCTTAATACTGGACGTCATAAATACAAGGCGTGATTTTTAGCTTTTAATATAAAAAGGTTGCACACTAAGAATTTTTAATTCGTATGGTATCTTTCCAAACATTCATTGCTAACAACTTCAAAGTGACCTAGGACCTTGATCAGAGAAATTCTATTATTACCACTCATTATCAGTCTGTCTAAGATTCTTTTAAGTCATTAACTAGAGCTTGGAGAGTAGCTTGAGAAAAATCATATTGTTAAATTCCACACCTCTCCCTCTAGAAGGATTTTAGCACCCATGTAATAGTAAATACTTCCGCCTGGAATACAGGTATGTACGGTAAGTACTAACTGTAAGCTTGTTTCATCCGAAGACAGTATACTGTCAGATAGACAGTATACTCCTTCAATCTGTGAACATGCAAATATCTGCCTGAACCAGAGAATTTTCATTTTTAATCCAGTACCACCGTTTAAGCAAAGCTATCTGATAATGAGTATTAAACATTAACAGTGGTTTTGTCAGATATGGTGACATTGATAGCACAATATCAGTATCCATAGCATCTTCCGATGCTCATTGGTAACACATGTCGAACCAGTTTGGAGTATATTGCTTAAATCTGTGAAAGGTAGTTCTAGTTACTTTCTCTCTGGCAAGTGCATATAACTTGCAAAAGAGTTAGGCCAATTAGATCATCCACTTCCATTCATATACTCGTTGGATTTTTGAAAGTTTGCTGATAACTGAAGTCTGTTGAACATTCCTATACTAGACTACTGCTTCATATATGATAATAGGTCTAATCACAGTCACATAGAGCCAGAGCTGGGCAGTACCCGGGTAAAAATATTAAAAAATGTACTTCGAGTACATTTTGGAGTATACAATACACGGTAGTTACTACATTAGAATAACGATACTCGCATATTCGAGTACATTATTCTCAGGTACTTGAACAACTTTTATCTTGTCTGAATGTGCTGTCTTCTCGTCCCTCAGTGCTCAAAGATTTCCGGGTTTTTTGAATTAATGAACTTGAAACATCTAAATACGTTATAAATAAGTAAAGTTCTTCACACTCTGTACTCGCTTTTCAATTATGACATATACACGATATTCGGTATTTGAGTAAATTTTCTCAGTACTTTCCACAGCTATGCATAGAGCCAATACAATTCTTCAAGGATAAGTCCGCAATTTTTTCCACAAAAACAATCTCGCTAAAGTAATTAACACCTGAAATATTCAGTATATGCTGAAAAAACTGATTTTGATTACATGTCATGTGACAATAATTGTGTGGTATACCCCAACATAAATTATTTGAAACTAATATCTCGTCAGGATCGTTTCAAATTATGAACAAGGTGTCCGTCGTGTTGACGCCATGGGTGGCGCACATTTGGGAAACGTTAATTGTACTTTGAGTTAAATTTATGCGGCGTTTCGAGGGCGACACTAAAATTACTAAAATGAGTGATGTCGCCTGGAAGTAGCAGATGTGATTAATTCGCTGCCGTGTATAATATTTCCTATCATAAAGTGTGATGCTCTAGATTTAACATCTTGCCAACTATTTCATAAAGTATGACCATATAGCAATAACCTTTACAAACGATTCTTAATTCTAAGTATGAAATAGGAAATAAAAAATTTCGTCTACTATTAAGCGGATCAAGCGAACACACCCAGTTGGCATCTTTCAGTATTACTACCATACGTCTTGTGTACAAAGATTAGAAAACGTCTTATTTACATACTTGGACATGATAATATGGCGCAATGCCAATAATTTAAGGTAAGTCGTTTCTGAAAGAAAACTCTTTGAATTGAGTTTCAGGAATGTCGTTTATGAAGATGTCACCCACTTTAAAACGGATAACACTGGAAATTACGACAAGAGAAAAAGCTGACCTAGATTTCTAATAAAAGTTTTCCTTTAATAACACCCAAGTATTTATAATAAATTTTATAAACTTTGGAAGGTTACCAGAGAGCATTATTTTGAGCTCTGTTTTGTTCTCCCACAATGGAATTCAAATTAATTACCAAAACATTCTCCAATAAAAAAAGGCAATTAAACTTTTAATATCATACGATAAAATTTCAACTCCAATCGGTTCGTATAAATAGCATTTCAATCTCAGCCCTTATGGCCTGATTGAATGCCAATTCTGTTATTTTGTTTGATGACATGCGCTTGGCCGATCTGAATTTGGACCGAGCTCCGAACCAAGGCAAGATTCTCTACCTACGAGTTGCAAGGCTCAGGTGACATAATGCGGAGTTAAATAACCTTTCGTCCAGTTCGTATTTTTGTTCCTAAATATTTCCTTAACGAAATATGTGAAAACCTGTGAAAATATGATTAAGGAATGGTTACAATATATCTGGATATTCGCCCTTAGCTTTTTTACTAATAAATCACAAAAAATAGCGATGGGGTAAGTATCATACATTCCTTTAAATTAATTCTTATAAAATAGCCAAATATACTTTATTAGTGGTACTTCACTATTAAATTTTCTTGTACTTACATAATTTATATGAAATCGTCTATTTTTACTACTTGACATTTTAGCTATATCTAAGAATCTCTTTTATACAAATAAACATTCAAACCCAGTCGTAAATGTTAAATTTAAAACAATTAGTTTGTGCAAACTCGGAGTACGTCGTTTTAACTAAGTTAGTAAATGAAGGGAATCGACTTAATGGGCAGTAAGAGGAGAGAATTTAGAAAGACAGGTGTCTGAATTAAATAGTACCTTACAAACGACGAAGTTGGAAATGTCTCATGATCATAATAGTGATATTAAGAAGACGTGAAGAAGAACATTGCGAATGGTATTTCTGGTCGGCTTAATTTAGATACGGTGACCATGACAGAACACCAACTTGCGTACAGTTACGGCTTGACATAATTCTTTCGCCGGTATTTAGGCGGACATGCTTTATTGGCGCCTATCATATTGAGAGCAACCGGCAACTTTTTTATATTTGTTTAACATCCCCGACTTTCCAAGCCGAGAGAATTTGGCACAAATTCGTCGTCCGTTATTTTATGCATGGGCGATCTTTTAACACGTTATATGTCAGATGGAAATGTCAAATGAAATGTAGCGAAGAATGAATCGGGTTTGTATTTAGTACAAGGTTTCATTCACGAATACATTTTGATGAGGCATTTGGAGAAGGAACAATGAATTTTGATGAAATTTTTCCAACATTTTTTAAGACAAAATAACATTTTTGTTATTGTTACAAAGAATCCGTGATTTCACCACTGACCACTAAAGTTTTTATGGTAGAGCTAATAAAATGGATATAAAATTCTATTTATAACTTAAAACATTCAGTGTCTTTCTTTGAGTTAATTCATGCTAAATGTATATACAGTTTTTGTAAATCTTTTTCAATTTATTATTTTATCCTATCTATAAATTAATATAATTGAAACTGCAAACTAAACAATTTTCAAAAAATACGACTTCAAATAAAATTCCTGTGTTGTGGGTTATCAAATAAAAATATATTAGGCATATATGTCTACTAATTGAGAGAAGATTGAGTGTAGGCCAATTCAGTTTATTACTTTTATAACCCCGAAAAATTTCAACTCTGAAATCCTTGCTTTGAAAAGTTTTGGAAAGAGAAATCTTTTCATTTAACTTGATGTGTTAAATTCACCTAAAATAGTTTTATTTCTAGAATCCAAATGGTTTTGGATAGAACATGTCTCACTTTTCATAATAATTTTAAGGAACTTTAGCTGGAAGTTTATGGCTTTTAAAATTTTTTTATACAGGGTGCTTCCATAAGGCATAGCATAATTTCAGTCACAAATACTAGAGTAAATATTGAGTTTTGAGGTACACACGGATATTCACGAGTATGATACTAGGAACAAAAATAAAATTTATAACAATTACTGCTGTTTATCCAAAACACAACTTGGACCAGAGTACTTATATCGTGTTAAAAATGTTTTATTATCAAAATATTATGTAAAAAACATTGGTTTATGCTGATATATTTATTAAGTAATTAATGGGAATTGTATTCAATTAAAATACAATTTAATTCAATACAAATGTTTTGAAAATTTTTTCAAAACATAAAAATATATTTAGACGAATGTATGATCAGTTGCTTAGTAATACAATAAACTTTTATTATTATCATTAAAAATGATGATGATTTGAAGAAATGCTATAAATTTAGGTTAATTTCAAAAATTTTTCACAAAAATAAGTTGAGAGATTCATGTACTGTTTTGTTATTAGAAAAGTACATATCTTCATTAATAAACGACAAAAAACTTCAAAATATTTTAAGTATTCTATTGTTTACAATTTTTTTTAAATAATCAAAGAAATTGTTATTTTTATGAAATGCTACAAATTTAGGTTGAGTTCAAAAGTTGATATCTCAAAACTTGAAATATTCAAATATGGTTCTATTCCGAGCAAGGTATATATTTACCTTTATAAATCATAAAAAATGTAATCAAGATAATTTAAAAATTCGAATTACGATATTTCAAAATTATTTAGAAAATCGTTAATTTTAAGAAATGCTACAAATTTAGGATGAGATCAATCATTGATATCACAAAAATGAACTCATGTATTGTTTTATTCTGAGGAAAGTACATACTTTCCTTTATAAATCAAAAAATGTATCAAGATATTTTAAGAATCAGTTAAACAGTTAAAATTAATAGAAGTCAGGGTTGTTAGTTTTAAACGATTCGTTAAAAACTATTTGTTTTAAACATGTTTAAAACACTAACATATAAAACCTAACATGTTTTAAACAAAATTTGTTTTAATCAGTTTAAAACCTGTTTGAAATCATAGGACTTTGTTTGAAGGATTATTTCTAAAAGACACAATAAATAATATTACAAAGTATTTACCTGTAATTTGTTAAGTTGTGTGTTAAAACTATATTAAATTTGCTTCAAAATGATTTTTATTTCATGGCGATATCTCAATTCGTCTTTGAGATATGATGATGTAAATTAGGTTATTCAATTTAATCTCAATAACATGAGAGGTGATATAAAAAAAAATTATCTTTCTAATTTATGGAACCGAAGAAATTATAATTGGTGTGTTAAAACTAGATTAAATTCGTTTCAAAATGATTTTTATTTTATAGCGATATCTCAATTTGTCTTTGAAATATGATGATGTAAATTAGATTATTCAAATAAACCTCAATAATAAGAGAGGTGATTTAAAAAAAATTACCCTTTTAATTTATAGAATCGAAGAAATTATAATTGGTGTGTTAAAACTAGATTAAATTTGCTTCGAAATGATTTTTATATCGTAATGATACCTCAATTCGTTTTTGAGATATGATGATATAAATTAGATTATTCAATTTAACCTCAATAACAAGAGTTTATACTTTATTTCACTTGAGTTAGAGTTTATATAAGGCATAATTTGGACGTAAGGGTTCGATTTTTCCTTTAAAAATATTCTTAAATATTTCATTTATTTCCAACAGCTTGTTTAAAACACAGTTTAAAACAGGTTCAAAATACAATTTTTTGGTAGCAACGTAAAATAAGTTTAAAATAAAAAGAACTGTTTAAAACAATTAAAAACAGGTGTTTCTTTAAAAAATTAAAAAAAGAACTGTTTCTTTTCAACCCTGATAGAAGTCACTACATACATTAAATTTTTTGGGACACTCCTGAGGCCTAAGTCATAAAAGTGAATTTTTTCAAATGTGATGGTAACATGTTTAGATAGAATCTTTGTCTATTATTGTCTAGAGAAAATTTGAGTTTCTATGATTTTTCAAAATGTCCAAAAATCTTCATGCAAATGAGTATTATGTTTACTCTAGTGTTAGTGGATAACATTACGCCACGACTTACAGACACATTCTATACATAGACGCTGGTTTTTGAAAATACGTCCATACGTAAAGCACCCGGCGGTGCTTTAAAAAATGAAATCTGAAACGGTCTCAAAAAATTCAAAATACGTGCTCTCCAAAATAACGTTCATAATATACCAGGAATAAATTTTGAAGAAAAAGTTCAATAGTACATTAAAATATAAAAAATAATTAAAAATGATAACATTACTTTAGATAAAAACATCAACAATTTCATATGGATGATCTTTTGGAAACTTTTCAAGTATTCTAGAAGCACTTTATGTCCTCCAAAGGCAATATCTAATCTTCTGGAAGCAATCCAAGTTTTCTAGTCTCATTCAAGTCTCATTCAAAATACGTGCTCTTGAAAAGAATCGTTCACAGCACATGCTGGGAACAATAAACTCAACAGTACATTGAAATTTAAAAAAAATCAATCCAGACAAACACATTAACAACTTTGCATGCATGAATACGCATGCAAAGCTGCACGTATTCGGCGCCTATGATCCTATATAAAGAAAACTGGTCATCTGGGAACCTTACAATTTTACATAATCTGACTACCTTTACGTTCCTTTATAACCGCAAAACGTTTCGTTACTTAATTCTTATAAGCTTTGGTTAAAACATTTTTGTTTTGAAGCTTCTTTTAAGAAACTATTACACAACCGGTTTTTTCAAAAGAAGAAATTATCGCACTATTTCGTTGTATAATTAAAAAGTATCAGTATCGCAAAAAGTATGCAGATACTGTATCCGGATACTACTCAGTTCTGAAAACTATACATCCAGAAAGCTTTCAATTTTACATAACCTAACTAAAATTTCAACGTTCTTTTACAACCTTAAAATGTTCCATTAGTTAATTTTTATAAGTTTTGCTTAAAACAGTTGTTTTTCCTTTAAACTTTTAAGAATCGTCAGCTTCAAATTAACATGGTTTAAAAATATTTATATAAAGAACCGTTTATTCTTGACGCTTACAATTTTAAATAACCTATTTTTCAACATTCCTTTAAGATCTCAAAACGTTTAATTTCTTAATTCCTGTACGTTTGGGATAAAACATTTTTCAGTTTTGAACCTACTTTTAAGAAACGTCAGGTTGAAATTAATTGTTTTAAATAACTTTATATAAAGAACTGTTCATCTGTGACGCATACAATTATATATAACCTAGCTTTAAACATTTCTTTGTAATTTGAATAACGATTCCTATATGTTTTTAATAAAACATACTTAACTTTTAAGCTTATTGTTAAGAAAAGTCAGGTTCAAGTCAATGGGCTTTAATAGTTATGTTTGTGCCAAGTCAGCAAAGGGAATTTTTATTGAAAGAGTCTGAGTTTACAAGTCGAGCGAGCGAGGCGAGTAGAAGGCGAGTTCGATAAAAACACTTTGCTGGTGTGGTACATACAACATTTGTCTGACTCATTGGCAGCAAGTATAAGTACTTTGTCTGCCGCTAAATGCTCAGTTAACTAGACTGTAAGATAAAGTGCCGCTTTACTGCCGGATATGGATACAATAAAGTATCCATATCCGACAGTAAACCGGATTATATTCGGTTTAAAATATCCGGTTTGAAATATCCGTTACGTTTAAACGTTCTTTTATAATCTCAAAAAGATTCAATACCTAATTCTTTTAAGTTTTGGTTACATCAGGTAACGTAAGCTTTAAATCAATGGGTTTTAAAAATTTTTATGTAAAGAGTTGTTCATTCAGGAAGTTTACAATTTTACCATAACCTGATTTTCAATGTTTTAGATAAAACGTCAGGTTCAAATCGGCGGGTTTTGACCATTATACAGGTTGGTCCATTACTAATGGGACACAGAGCAACAGTGAATTCCTTACATGAAATTATTATGATTTAACCCTATTTATCTTAGTCCAAATGTTAATAATAAGGAAGATACAGATGGTTAAAGTTTATACTTTATTTTCGTTTCTCTTGAATGAATAATTCCTTTTTTTTTTCACATGATGAACATCAAAATTGGCGTTTTGATCTGAAGTTGATTGAAAAGTTTTGATCTATCGGCCAAGTGGTATTTTAAAAGTCATAATTTCTTCATTGTCAAAATATTTACAATATAAATAACTTAAACAAGTTTCTCGACAATTTTACATAAATTTCATAATCATGCTTAAACGCACACTGTAAAATTTAACTATGTTCAATGAACATTAGTTGGCGATAAAAAAGTCTTTATTTATGGCTATGATAACTTGAGTTAAATTGTAAAATTATTGCGATCTAATTGAATTTATTTTGGCCCAATTGTTAAATAATAAGGAAAATAGAGATATTTAAAGCTAATAAATTAATTTCGTATTTCTTCTAATAATTTCGCTTTTTCTTAAATTATGAACATGAAAATTAGTATATTATAACTTTTTAAGACCATACATTTTCATTTGGTATTAGCTATGATGTATCTTTGTCAACGCCAACTGATCTTACTGAGATGTTAAGTTTTGCAAGGTGCTGATTATGGATTATGCTTTTCCACATCATTATGAACAATTTTAGTGAATGAGGTCGTTGACCGTCCATTTGAATTTTTGAATTATAAAAGGATTTTGCAATAAAAATCATTAATTATATTTTAGAGATTTTGGCATTATTACTGCAAAATAGTAATAACCAAATTTAAAGAATTATAGATTATGAATTCTTAAACCACCTCGAAAAGGTTTCCTTTATAAGACTTTTCTCCATCGGCTTTAATTTTTGAATTTCAATTAATTGTTATAGTATGTCTCTTAATTAATGACATTTTGGAGAATTTTAACAATTCCTGCAGAGTCCTCATATTTACGTTGTTTTCGGTTAGCGGCCGATAACATATCATATCATCTGATAATATTATGTCTGAGGCGCCAAATTCAAAGATATATAAAAAGCCCTACCACACATTACCGGCCATAATATGGTTTTACTAACTTTTTTAAAATATTTTTGCAAATGGGTATCATTAGGTAACATAATAATCCTAGCTACTCTGCAATAACTACTTTTTATTAACCTCAACTCTGGTATTTTGCATATCAATTTCCAGAAATATTTGATTAAAATTGAGAGATGATTTTAAATATATTAAAAAATGTACGAAAAAAAACTTTCGGGTTTCTAGTTTTAGATCTAGTATTAGTCCTAGTGATAGTTCTAGTGTTAATTCTAATTTTCGTCCAATTAACGCCGGTCGTGAGCCTTCGTACTTATACATATGGTATTTGTTTTAAATATGAAGTAGAAATCCTTGAAAATGGTCATAGGAACTGGAAATTAGGTGAATAGGTAAACATAAAACTTTTAGATAAATAAGTTATTTTATTTACTTATGAAATAAAACCAAACTAATAAAGAAATTGTTGTTTAAATGAACTAAAACTATAAATGTTTCTTATATTGAATGTTTAAAAGCGTAACATTTATTTTCATTCTGCATACTGTTGACAAAGAGGTTTCTTTTAATACAAAAAAGTTGAAAAAGACATTTTCCATCAGTTGATGTGGGTTAAAAAGTATTACTATGTGTTGTACTTGATACCTACTGAATTTTTTTCAGAGCTCAGCTAACTACTTGAAAAATGTAGTGGAGTATAACTACTAACTACTTTCACTAAAAAGTAGTTCAACTTAGTAGTTAAACTACTTTTAAAATATGTTACTTTGATTTCTAATTATCAAGTAGTTAGTAGTTAAATATCTAACTATATTTTTAGCTACATAACTATATATAACTGTAAAAATGCATTGACAGGTCTAGAATAACAAATAAATGAATTAAGAATACAATAAGCATATTTTTATTGTATAAAGTTTTTTGAAGGTAGCTAGCTTTTAGTTAGTAGTTAATAACTTTTGAATTGTTATACTTACTGGTAACCTTACGGGGACACAACCCGTAAGGATAATCGACGATAAATTTTTGAATTGAAATTCTATCTTTTGTAATTAAAGTCTGGATGTCATAAAACGAAATATAACAAACTTAAACGTCAAATATCCCCAAGTGCCAATATATGACAAAATTTGATTAAGATAAAATGTTTGTTATGTTAAATTATAGCGATATTCTGATTTTTGTTAATTTAACAATAAGATATAAAACCAAAATGCAGATTGTTAAATCATAAAATGAACAAAATATTTTAGATCTCAACTAAATTAACATAAAAGCTTATTCAATGATACCACCACCAACACTAAAACATAATTAAGTCTTTCTCCGACATTGTTTATAACTTTTTCTAACATGGTCCAACAGAATTTGTCTAATAACAGTTTTAATTTTTTGCTTTAAATGGTCTAAATTGTTATTAAAAGTTTTCAGTATCCATTTTTGTTTTACAAACCACAAGTATAAAAATCCATGATAGGTAAATGCGGATTTCTTGACGGCCATGGTTGCGGACCAAACCTACTAAATCCATTTTTCCAAATAACGTATTTAAACAATTTCCAATTACAATAGTGGAATGTGGGCTGTAATCATCTTTTTGAAAATATAATTTATTGCATTTTTCTAAATCCACGCGGTGAAAATAACAATTTTCTAATATTTCCAAATATCGGTGTTGATTCAAATTGCTGTTTATGTAGTATAATCAAATAACACCGTCCCATGAAAGAGTACACCACACATCTACTTTCTGGGAATACTGGCGTTTACAAGCTATATGATAATGTGGATTAGTCTTTGACTAGAATCGACAATTTTGTGATATAAACACTCCATTAGTTTTGTCTTTCAAAATTTTGTACCCACACCACAAACAATGATCTTAACGTTTTGATTTATCACCTAATTCATTAGTGTGGGTAAATTTTGGTTTATACGGCAATATTTTATTTTCTTGATGAATTCTTGGTAAATGGGATTTAGTTATACCGACTAGAACTGCCCTTTTTATCAACAAGTAAAAAATTTTTATTCGGGATAAACGGTCTACAAGATGTGTTAATTAAAACAACTTTTTTAAATGCTGATATTTCGATTGTAATTTATTCAATCTTCCTCAGAGCATCTTAATTGCTAAAATGGATTTTTTTTTTTTAATCAAACGTGAGGTTAAATCGAAACAACGAGTCAAATTACAATGAAGAAAAAAAAATTTCTTTTTTAATTTAGAAAACTTACTTGTTACTTGAAGCCAACAATCATGAAAAAAACCGTCACAAACGTTATTTAAAAACATTGAACACATTAAAACTTTTAAAAATTGAGTTTAAACATTAAAATTGTAAAAGAACATGACAGAAATTTTGGACAAATAAAATGGAGCAATGAATTAAAAATAATTAAAAATTTTATACTATAAAAGTATAAAATTTATGAAAAAACCTGTTCGTGACTGCAAACCCAGTTTAAAATAAACACACTGTACATGACCAAGAATGAAACCAATGAGCGATCTTAATAAATTTAAAAGCAGCATAATCACTTGACAACCAAACTTTAGAATATCATATCAGTGGAGTAATTAGACACTCCATCTATGGTACCATCATAATGTGGGTTTGAATTATTGATAATGGTTCAAAGGATAAATTTTATTAAGAAATATGTACATGATTTAATCTTGGGAGTTCATAAAGCTGATGTTAATATAATTTTGACAAATTTGTGACAAGGATTTTTTAAAAGAAAACTAGAATTTCTTAGAAGTAATTTTATTAATAATGGTTATCCATTAAAATGAATCAACAAATTGTTGTTTTCAACTTCTTCTAATGTTAATAACATCGAACAGGTCAATTTAACAAATCCAACTTTATTAGAAACTGAACCATTGGTCTATAAAATGAGACTCATTAAAGAAAACTCTCACAGTCATTGAAAATATCAAATTTGTAGACTGTTATGAAAATAAATTAGGAAACTATTTTACTAAATTAAAAGATAGAACAGAAGGTAAATGTAAATCGAATTTAATCTATTGTGTTTCATACAATGATTGTGATAGTAGATATGTTGGCCAAACTTCCCAATGGTTGAAAAGTCGTATTTCAAAACATAAAAGTAATTACCGGTTAAACAAAGCTGTATGTGCATTATCCCAACATGTTCATGACTACAAACACATGTTTAATTTCGATAATGTTAAGATTTTAGACACTGAAATTAATTATCATAATAGAATTTTCTTCGAAATGATTCATATCAACTACACCAGGAATGCGATCAATTTTAAGACGGATACACAGAACTTGAGTAATGTTTATGCATACTTATTTACAAAGGATAAAACTAACCAAAACTTTAATTCAAACCCACACTATGATGATGCCATAGATGGAGTGTCTAATAAATTACAATCCAAATATTAGCATTTAAAAAAGTTGTTTTAATTAACGCATCTTGTGGATCGTTTACCCCGAATAAAAATTTTTTCCTTGTTGGATACTTCTTGCTGTTCCACTTTTTATCAACGACAGCTTACTGTAATCCATTGCGTTCGTTACTGCAACAATCGAACCCGCATCAAGTTTATGTGAAAACTGTTTTCCTTTCTTTTAGTTTCCACGTTGCCTGTTTCCGAATATTTTTTTACAATTCTCTTAATTGTATTTTTATCTATTAAATATCCAAATTTGTCCTCAAATTGCCTTAAATCTGCATTGTAACTATATTATTCCCCAATCCATAGCACTGCACTATAAGTATTTTATGTTGTAACAAAAACAGGATCAATTAATATTTGACAATAGGTCAAAGCTAAGCTATCAAATGATAATTGTTAGTTCTATGTATTCTGATCATTTGTATTTATTGTAAAGCGGAATATTAGAAGAAAATTTTCAAGAAAAAGCTTGTTTTTTTTATATGCTAGATTAATAAAATATAAAGCGGTATATCGCTTTAATTTAACATAACAAACATTTTATCTTAATCAACCTTTGTTGTACATCGCTCAGAAAGACCACTTTACCTGCAACAGTTAACAAACTTCTTGCGTTAACTTTGGTACTTTGATGACATTTGACGTAAACGTTGGTTATATTTCGTTTTATGACATCCAGACTTTAATTGCAAAAGATGGAATTTGAATTCTAAAATTTATCGTCAATTATACCTTACGGGGACACAATCCGGGGAAATACTGTACATAAATTATGGTTGAAAGTCATGTGGATGATTTATTTATACTTCCACGAATAACTGGTCAAAAACAGCTCCTAGATGTATTTGATATCAAGGTATTGAAAAAAATTAGTCTTTAATCTACATTACACTTAACCAGTTTATAAATATGCATAGTTTGCAAGTGGGTATTTAGATGAGGTACCAGATCAATTTGAGAATTCCGCGGAAGTACGGTTTTCGAGTGAGAAGTTAACGTGTTTTGAATGTAGAGATGTAGGGCTCATAACATGTGTATAGTGTCAAAAATCATCGTGTTAAAAACATTTTCCCTCTAGCAATCTCATAAGTTATAATTGCACTAACGCCCGATTTCTCGTACATTATAGTATTGAGTAGATATCGGAGCGACAGTTATTGGATCGATATCTTTTATAGAGTCGATATCGCCTATTGGTGTTCTGGTAGGAACTGATCGACAGGTATTGCACACAATAGTTATTGAACAGTTTTGTCAAAAAATCGATTACTTGTTTATTCCCGTCGATAGGTGGTGGTAAAAATTTTGAATAACAATTTGTAAAATTATTTATTTATTATATTTGAAATGAAACCTGGACAAGCCCAGCGAAGCTTCCAGTAATTAATAAATCACATTAAATAATACATAAACAAATAATTTCTTAAGAAAAATAAAAAGTTGCTGAATGAGAAATTAATAATAATGAAAATTAACAAAAGAAAATCAAATAATGATGAAAATGATTTGTAAAAGAACATAATTAACAAATAGGAAAACATTTTAAAGGCTCAATTACACAGAGAATAGTTGTAGGTAAATTATATTTATTATTAATTTTAAAAAATCATAAAAAATTAGATCAACTTAAATAATCTTTATCTCAAAAACGAATAAAGATTTTCTGATTTGTTTCTTATCATGACAAAATAGACACTTACCTCTATAAATTTCGAATGTATCATTAAAATATCACAAGAATTCGATTATTGGTAATTTTTAATTAACTTGAGATAGACATAAATGTTCACGTTGAATTTAATCATTTATATCTCAAAAACGAATCAATATTTTCAAGATCCGGTTTCATCACAAGAAAGTAGATACTGTCCTCTATAAACCATGAATAATTCATTAATATATCTTAAGAATTTGATTTTTCGTGATTTTTTAAAACAAGATTATTGATTTCAAAAAATCATAAAAAAATTAGGTTAACTTAAATAATCTTTATCTCAAAAATAAATAAAGTTTTATTAATTGGGTTCTCAATATGATAAAATGTTATCATTATAATGAATCATCATAGGTGAGTTTGGTTAATGTCTAGAATTTTTGGAATATGGGTGCTCGGATGAACTTGAAATTGATAAAATCGACCTGAATTCTGTGGAGATACAATTCTGTAAGATATTTTTGCCAAATTTTATCTTCCTTCCAGGTTTTTTTGTTTCTTTCCGTGTTAGAAAGCAATCAAAACGCAGAAGTCCTAAAATGCCCGTGAATTTATTGAGAAACATTTCTTCCCACAGATAGTTCTTGTTTTCGAGTAATACCCGAAAACGTCCAGTAATTAGTAAAATCCCAAAAAATTCCTTCAATTCAAATAAAGGAATTCATTAATATTTACCCTAATTCCTTCTTCAATTATAGCAACATTTCCAATGCAAATATTGTATAAAACTACACATGCAGAAATTGACAGTAATATCGTCTTACGTTTTAATCGGATTCTCATCGATAGGCAAGGAAATCTCCTTTTTTAAATTTCAAAATAATGCACAATGTTTAATTACGTAAATATTTATGTAAACATAAATTAGAAAATAGAAACTATCACTTTTGACATACGTCACTGTCGTTAATCACAGTTACCGAATAGGTATAGGTACTTGTTGCATGCGATATAATTATCGATTCGATTTCGGTCCGATATCTCCTATTGGCCCTTTCAGAAACCCAATGGACGGATTTCGCTCGAGTTATCGGTCAATAACACAATGTCGGTTCGATATCGACATGTAAATACGTACGAGAAACCGGCCATAACTGTTACATGTATCGTAAATTATACGGAACGATGATCACGGATTTCATGATTCAATTGATCACGGATCTTAATATTCATTATGGACCTAGGAAAATAATAAAAAATGTCAAAATTGACAAAGATCATTTTTTCAAATGAAATCGACGTTTGAAATAAGTATATGTACCTTCAGAACGTTTTAGACAATTGGAGGGTAATAAATTTTCACAAACAGCGTGTGTAATTTTTTCAGTTTTCATTTTCCTTTCATCATAACGCACGACGTTTTCCTACTGGTAAAAATGTAATAACGGGCCTATTATGTTTTTCCACGGCTTAGTTACTAAACACGAATAACATTCCTCGGAAAAATCACGGGCCACGGGTACCTTGGACCGTAAGGACACTATAACGTTCGAGAAATGTTGTGGTATCCTTACGGTCCTTATGGCTTAAATAACTATGTTTCTACAACTATCATTTTTGCCAACCATTTCTTTCGTTACTTGATTTTCAATCCCTAACTCTTCCCCTAACTTCCAACCCTATATATTTCTAAACATTTCATTGTGCGACTAATTACGGTTTTGTTTAAAACATTTTCAAAATATCTGTTAGTTGTATTACATTATTTTTATGAAAAATGGTAACATGTCAATTCATGAAACTTCGCTGGCGATGATGTAGGATAAATGAGAAAAACACGTAACTAATATTTTTGACTATACTACAAGTGTACCTAATGCCGTCAAAATCAATAAAGTGCTTTCCAAATAAACAAGGAAAAATAGGCTAGTTCGTTCCTTTTCATGGTGTGGTATATGATTTGCACGTTTAAAGAAGTACGTAAACCTTATTTTGGTCCATTCTATAACCGTATCAAATTTCATCGAAATCGGTGTGCCACAGTTGCAACACAATCGATGTGGCGTCCCTTGTGAGTAACTTTTTTTTTATTATTTGTAAAAAAATCTTTCTTTTGCTACCGAAAATTTAAATCTGAGACAATTAGATATCCGGAAAGAACTTCTACGGACGCTAGGACAAGGCAATTAAAACCAGGACAAATCCGAGAAAACCGGGATGTATCGAGACACAGATAGCATAAACTATGTGCTATATTCCCAGAGAAATTGTTAAATAACAGTTGATGTTCAAAATGTCGCCGTAGCCATCATACAGCTACTAGAATGATTGTGCTTTAAAAGGATATTTCCTCTTCGTCGATAACTATATTTTTTGTTTTTAACCATTGAAAGTATGTAGAAACGTTTAGCAATACAGTTTTAAATTCTACTAGAAACGTCACTGAAAGACGTATCTATTTTTACTATGATAAATCCTCTTGCCAAAAAACATAGAACATAAACCACCGGCTCAAGTTCGTTCAAAGGAGACGGTTCCAAATTGTCGACCGCTTCCTGTATTTACTTTTCCTCCTGGACGAAACACGGCTACGAATATGCATCCTGCTCGAAATAATAATGGCAAGCGTTCCAAGAGGTTGTCGGGCGCCACACGACACTCCAATAACTCACCGAGCCCGGGGATTTTTTTTGGTAAAAACCCGCCGGGGCCTTTATTAATCCGGACTTCTTACGGCCCATTTCACTCGCTAATTGGCCGAGATGGGTGATATGTTAAATTTCTCGTGCATTTTCGTCTACTATTACAGTGTCATCAAAGAGATTCTCCTCATGATTGCCAATTATTATTTAATTATTTATTTCAATTTACTTTAATCTAACGTAAAATTGATATTATTTTATTTATCATTTGGTTTTATTTCTTTAGAGACGAGAAAAAGCTTTCTTTAATCGTGGTGGTATCTTTAATTTTATGGGGATTCTTTAAAAGGTAGTCTTTTTGTTTGTATTGTAAATGTTTTAGCTAGGTAAATTTAATGTCTTGTTTATTGTCTGTATATAAAGCGAAGTCAAACCTTATTACGTTTATAATATACAATACCCATAGCGGTTTATCGGCGTTGACACTTAAATGTGAACCACTTTTAACAATATTTGTTTCAACGGCGTACACACGTCTCGTCCGTATATTTCTGCCTGTTGCTCTGGCCCCGATTGGCCAAACGCCAAACGGACAGTTGTATAATTTTTATGCGTATTTTTAACCGATGCTAATGTCTGAGAAAAAACGCTATATTTAAAACTTTCTTAATTACTCAACCTATTAATACTGATGTGCATCCTACCGGAAAATTATAAATTACCGTTCAGCGTTAAAGAAAGATTTTTGATGGATTATGTTTAAAACATGTAATTTTGGATTGTCCATTTATTAAATCACAAACATTCATGATTGATGAGTTCTAAAATTTGAATTTTAAACATCTGGATCATCCAAATTATTTATAGAAACTTTTAATTTTTATCCAATCCAAAGAATTTCTTTTCTTTAAATAACGCCATTTATTCCAATACCACAGATCCGAAACTTCCGTCCATTAACAATCTGGTCGAACGCCATCCAACAATTTACAACCTCCATTTCGGTAACTAACGAGCACGTATTTCTTGATAATTCTAATGCCGATCCGTGTTCTTATCACAGACTTTCCGAGAAGTCATCGGAGGACCCGGGCGGTCTAGAACAAAATTTATCACTTGGCTCCGTTCCATCACTTCCACGCTCTTCCCAGAAGAAGCACCAACCAGTTGCGGAATCGGAAAATATGGCCCTAGTACCGTCCGGCGGCGAGTCCATAGTCAAAGAAGAAGAGGTCGAGCAAAGCACGGAAACATCTGTGTCGCAAGTAAGTAATGTGCACTTTGATCAAATTTATTCCATCGAAAGTTTCGAAATAAAGTAGTCTAAATCATGTGACATAAGTTACATATGTGTGGTCTATTTATTAAAATATACTCCAGAAATATACGACACTAAACGACTCAATAATTTTTAGTAAGCATTTTGTCTCTCGAGAGCAACTTTTGTCGATTATTAAACGATTTATTTAAAGAATGTATCATTTGAAAACTTTGGAAAATACAAAAGTGGAAATGTCCGATTTGAAGTGTACTTCAAATTCCGCAGAAACACTAAAAACTTGCGTAGTACATAAAAATAACACAAAAAGTACGATTTTTAAGTTCAGTCCTAATCCGAATAAAATGTACCCTATAATCAAAAACTATTTGTCATTCGATTCAAAAATCATCGAAACCATGACGACATGGTTTCTTTTATGGTAATCACAAAATGTTCGATCTAATTTCTCGCTGTTTAACCTTGAAGAACCCTTGAAATGGCACCTTGTTAGACTGAAAAGCGGGGCACAATGTCATTCCGAGGGCTATACAAGGTTAAGGGAAGAGAATTGAGATCGGTGATTGTGGTTACGATAGAAGAAACTGTGATAAATCTAATGATCTATAGATCTTGATGATTGGATATATTTTACGAGTATTGACAGGTTAAAAATCATCCAAGAACGAAGGCTTCCACAAATTGTGAAAATAAAAAGAAATATTTGACGTTTCTAAGTGACTTCGAACTAGTTTTTGTAAAAGATTGATACACAACTTGATAGCTTCTAGTGTTCCAATGTTCTTCTAGTATTTTAACATTTATTGGGAGGATATCAACGAATAAATGTTGAAAACGCAATCTATTGTGTAGTTGGCCTTTCTACGAACATGAGAGAGAAGAAAGTAAGATCAACTTTATTGACGGTGAAGCACAACATCGTCGCCACTGCAGCCCGTAGAATCTTTATTAGGATGTTCTGTCCTAATAAAGATTCTCTACCACGAAAAAGAATCCACAAGACTTTCAGTGATCTACAAAAAATAAGTGAAACATTACTACTTAATAAGTGAGTTCATCTATTATTTTTTTGGAATTGTGTGTTCGAATCAGACTGGGATGAAGAGGCAAGCACTTCAAATCAGTTTCTGAAGGTTGTCACATAGCATCCAAAACATCAAAACTGTTTTTTAAAAGACGGACGACAAAACTAAAAAGCTCCTATGTTAGTTTTAGCATTACTCTAGTAATAGTTCATTTTTGTATTATTTTTTGTACCTTCGTTATACGAGAGATCGAAAATTACTGCGATACTATTACCATACCCCCGATAACATTACATGTGTAACATGAAGCAGATTTAGAAAGCAATGGCGACACAATGTGTAAATACACAAGTGGAACGTTCTAATAGACCACTAATGATGGCAATATCCACAAGAAATGAACATGAGGATGTACGAGATTGGGTTAAACGATTTGGATAAACGACTGTGTGAACTCTAACATGCTTTAGATTCCTTACCAAACAGCATTACGGAGAAAACATTAGAATTATTATTCGCATCCAGCTCTAGAAATGGTTTCTAAAATCAATTGTTATTACTGCTGACAAAAGTTGAAGCTGTAAGTTAGGAAGAGATAACAGCAGTAAGAACAGGCGTTCTCCATGAGATTACAAAACAACAGGAAGATCAAAAGGAAAGATTTGATAGACTACATATAAAACCAAGAAAATATTATGGAGACTTAGTGTTAGTAAAATGCGAAGCAACAGCTGCTAGCAAAACTAAAACACTCGCATTACGTTACAACGGATTTTTCCTTAACCAGAAAGTTTTATCAAACGATAGATACGAGTTGAAAGATATGCCTGGAGTATCAAGAAGTCAAAAATCTAATCATCTAGTAAGCACTAAACAGAGCTAGATTGTATATTATTATTATTAACTAAAACTAGAACTAATACTCGAGCCAGAATCACCGTCGAAGCCGTCTTATGTTCAGAAAAGATTTACAGGATAACATCTATTAAAGTAAAATCCGACATTAAAAGTTTCCCGTCATACTTTGAGAATTTTGTAATTATGAAAAATGCGCCATGACTTTACGGACACTGTACGTCTTAACAGAAACTTTTTAATAAGGATGTTATAAATTAGCTGGATATTATTTGATTGTGCTGATTTGTCTAATTTACACTCCATTTTGAGATTTATCGTCCGATTCGATTAACAGATTAACAGCCCAATTAATTTCTAGCACTAATTAGCTAGTTGAGTTGAGTTCAGATATGATCGATGGCGCAACCCAACCCTATTAATATTTTATGCTAACTAGCTGGTTGGGTTAAGGTATTCAACTAATATCTAGTGTTAACGTAAAATATCCAAAAAAATCACAAATCAAAAGTTTAAATTGGTTTGGTGCATTATTTTAGTCAAGGAGCAATCTCTAAAAATTTACAAAATTTATTCCTTTCATCGTGAATGCACTTAATACTAAACAAATTAACTTGGACGGATAAAAATGGTGCAGGAAATTGTACAATAAACCAATATTAATGGAACACCCGAATATTGGGCAGATTTTTTAAACTCTTTATTAATTTGTCGTAAGACAGGATGGAGAATTTTTTATACGGATGAAACTTGATGTGGGGCAAAGCACGCAACAAGTTTTGGATGAATAGAAAGGGTAACTTCTGAAACTATAGAGAGTTTTGAAGAGTAACGTGGTGATTCTTAAGAAGTTAATGATTATAGAGGGGGATAAAAAAAATTAACATATGATACACAGAAATGTTCCCTGATTACAATAAACATTACCGCAATTTTTTTCATCGAGCGATTTCGAAGATATGGATTTCTAAAGTGAGGGGCCTTGACCTGTGGCAAGAATAATTCTTTCGAATTTTGCCTATATGTCTTAAGAGACATTCTCGTAGTTAAACCCGATCGATTCTAGTTCTGAGTCGATATTGTATACAGTTATATAGTCGATATTGTTCTGATATTGTATACAGAACTAGAATTATTCGGTCTTAAGACTTCCGTCTCTTAAGACTTAGCCGTCTTAAGAGACGGACGGCGAAACCCAAATAATTCTAGTTTTGGGTCGAGTAATAGTTTTGATAACAGCGCTAGTAATAGAAATATGAAATATCAATCAAGAGAATTCTCTAAATGTAACGGCTCCAAATTGTTTCCTTTGGGGATACCTTAATGGAAAGATTTACTAAATCAGGCAATGCACATTAGATGAACTGAAGAGGAATATAAGAACCGAGCTTCAAGTAGAGAGAAACTTACCTTTGCGCTGTCGATGGATTGTCAGTTAACGGCGAAAGAAGTGGCAACACTATATAGTTGACACTGCGGTAGATTAAAGGAAACTTGAACATTCGGGAAATATGCACACCTATGGGGTACCTAAAAGGGCCGCTATTTCCCTTTACTGACAATTGTCCCACCTCATACTGAGTTAATTAAGAACCTAACCTGCAAAAACTCTGTCATACTTGTGAACAGGACGACGAGATAGTACATCATATCTTGTGTAACTGTTGTTAACCTACAGAATCTCAGATTATGAGCGTTTGTAGAAGAAACCCACCTTTGAGCGTTCTCCTACACTTTGGTAATAGCATAAGCTGGTCGATATATGCGGAGTAAGTGCAGGGAGGATGTACTAGGGATCCATTAGGGCCTAAGTGCTGCATACACTTGTCTTACATACATGCATATATACAAGAATGGACATTAATAACATCAATGTAAACGTGCTGCATAAAATGATCTGAAACATGATAAAACGAATTCATGTGTGCATTGCTGCTATTTTGTTACCAAACTGGATTGCAAGAGGTTAAAATACGATATAATGTTATAAAAAGTTGTTAAATTATAAAAACGTATAAAATGTGTCCTATTTTTTCCTTTGAATTGATCTTGGTTAAACAACTAACTTACAAAGCAAATTTGCTTAGGTCTAGTAACAAGTTTTGGTATCAACGGTATCTAGGATTATTGTCTCATGTGGTGCTATCAGACCACAGCTCCTTCATATAATTTAACGAAACTGCCATTTATTAGATAAAATTTTATTGTGATATACGTGAATTTTCAACCACTCTGAATTTTGGCGTTTCAGTGGAATTCGGAAAGGACTTCGAACCCTCCATTTATTGGCCACAGATGAAGCTTTCGAATGAGAAATTGTTTATCGAAATCGGTTGAGTACTTCTCTTGTTAATAATCAAACTGTTGCACGAGTAAAATCTTATCTAATTGGGAGCTAACTTCGCATAAGTTCGTTCAACGTCCCTCATATCACAACCTTTCTTATCCACCATAGACAAAGATAGTAATGTAAATGAGGCTTGGTCTACTGCGCATCCAAAAAATCTTAGGTGTTTTGATGGTAGCCATTTTTAGCCAATGTGAGTGAGATAGCAATATACTGATGTCATTATTTCTGGCTGCGAAGTAGGATGCAAGTAAGTTAGTTATTGTTTTGTTCTTCTTCATTTATGACCTAACTTATACGATTAGGATAGCGGTGGAATGGGAAATAACTTTCAAATTTTAAATGTGACCCCCTTTTTTTTAGAATAGAATCAGATCCTTCGGGAAAATTTATATTAATATATTTTATGGCTTTTATGTTAATTCGATATGAGATAATTCGTGATTTATCCGAAATACGAGCAAATTCGTGAGCGGTCCTCAATGTGTTAAGTTATACAAATTTCACCGATATGATGTGTCTAGCATCAATTAATTTAATCCAGTGGCTAATTAACAAAAATTAATTTAAAAATTAACAAGTAAAAGTGTGCATATGTCATAACATTTTGTAAACGAGGAAAAACATCAACCTGATTCTGCTTTAAGAAATCGGGTTACATTTAAAATTTGTAACTTATTTTCTATTCCGCTGCCTGAGTATTAGAAACGCGTTCATCTTTCAAAATAGCTCGATTTAAGTTATCTACATTAGAAGTTGCTTCGTTTCGCCGCTAGAGGATTTCAAAGTTAGCAAAGAAAATTCTTTTATTCTTTAGAATTCGAAAATGCGTTAATCAATCTCAATTTTTCACGAGAGGGAAATACAACACCAATGGCAAATATACCGCCTAAATCTTCGCCTAAATCTTCTCACAGATTTATTTGTTATAACTCTGAAAATACTTTCAGGCATAGAAAAAATACTTTCGATTTCTAAGCGCTAAAATTGTCTGAATATTATTTCGAAATGAATTGACAAATTCCCGTTACGGACCTGTTTTAGCTGCTTAGGTAGATTGAGGAAGAAAGCAATATGCTAATATATTCCTATTGCAGTTACATTGGCTAAAAATGGCAGCGACCAAAACTATTAAATTTTATTTCCTATACGCAGGAGCATCGTTCTGTCAATAATGTGTGATCAATAATGAGTTGAATCATCTGATCCTATTTTGGCATTCCAACATCCCATCATTTAGCATTCATTGCAGTCTTCTGTTTATCATCATGACTTTTCAAAATTACAAATTTTCTAATAACACTTTTTTGCCAAAAAAACAATTCTCTTGCAGAAAAAAAAGTTGCTCGATTTTGACTTTCTGTCATGAATTATGTGATTTGCTTCAGTTACACCTCTTCAACATTTCATTGAAAGAAATAAGTTGATATCTTGAATTAATGTATACAGGGTGTAATTTTGTAACATCTTATAATTAGTAACACGAAAGATTTATAAGCTACTTTGTATCGTTTGAAAATGAGCATCTTTAATAAAGCTAATATGCAAACACCGCGCTGCCGGATGCTAAATTTCGAAATGACAGTTTAACGTACCTTTTAATTGGCTGTTACTACCTGTGCCAGCGCAAGTGTTAGCCGCATTAATTTCCGGAATATCAAAAGGTCCTTCAATTTGTGCGGTCCCCTTGCCGTTTTATTTGTAAGTCCGCATTTATCGGTTTTCGCCATTACCCACCTGTCATCGTAAATCACGACCTATTCTCGTAACACAACAAGTTAATGACTGTTGGAAACGTACACATTCGGATCATGCCAAATATATCGTAAATCATTTAGTAATTACACGAATCCGGTAGTACAAAGTTTTCGTTGTTTATAGGTGAGGAAAGATTTGGGCAATACCAAGATAGCCGAAGATTCCGCTAGTTTCCATGGGACGCATTCGTCGAAGGTAGTAGAGGAGACTGGATCGTCGGCTCAGAATTTGGAGTGCAGTGCGAAGGTAGTAAAGCAGTCCTCGCAAACCGTTACAGAAAATCGTAAGGTGACTACGTCTAAAACAACCAAATCCTCGAGTTACTCGTTCGAGGAGACCGGGGAATATGAATACGAAGTGGACGAATAGGTTATTCGAAATTACGAAACGTACCTATAAAGTATAGGGAACGATCAAAATGCCATATTTTTCGTTTTGCTCAAATTAACCCATCAAATAAATTTTATGATTTTATGATATTTGTAATTTTCTTTTTAATTCATTCATTCCATCCATTGTAAAATAGATTCATTTAATTGCAATAAATGCTGCTAAATGCATAAAATCATAAAATAATAATGGATTCGCCATATGATTAAGTAATTGTTAATCACATGGTGATTAATATTATTTAGGGCAACATTTAGATGTTCGTAAAAGTAACTTTTAGGTGTATTGCAGCAGATTATTCCTATTGAAATGTAAATAATATCTAACACTTGCTTGCTCAATTCTATAAAATACACATGTAGAAATTTAGATGGTAGAAAAATTTAGTTCAATTCAAAATAATTTTTAATGTCAAAATCAGGAGATCTAATTTCTTTTTAAATGCACTTTTTTTTAAAACAATTTTTTTAATAGATTTTTTTTTTAATTTTTTATACGACTGTGGTCTACAATTTTTTGAACGACCTCACCTCAACACTTTGTATTTTGGGAGCATTTATTAAGATAAAAATCGAATGAACTTAGTTAATATATCGATTAAAACTAAATAAATAAATAAATAAACGTTGTGATAAACCGGTAAAAGACAGATTTTATACCCATTTTATTGTGCGCATTGTAAATGTCTACACATGTGTTAGCTTCGGACTAGTGCGGCTTTGTTAGATTACTATGAAAGTTATATAGAACTGGCGCTTAAAACGTCTTTTAGAATCGATTATAAAATCTAACTCCAACTCGAGTGTGTCGAAACGTCGATTTTGCCTTTGTGGATTGTTAACACCGTTCAAAAACATGTGCCCGCCCCTGTATTTTATCATTGTCTCTCAATAAAACTTGTCGAAACTAACATACCTATTATTTTGATTTTTACACCTTTAAAACTACACACTGAGCTTCAAAATGTTATTAGAGTCTTTTTGCCAATGCGCGATTTTAGCGCACAGTTCTATATAGCTATCATTAAATCTAATTACGAAGATGATTTATGATATTTTGAAGCTTCAGTGTGATTCCTTCTTTTTTTATTAATTTCAAAATCAAAATTAGATCAAGAAATGAATCCAAAGATGAGACAACATTGAAGCTTCAATTCAGCAAAAATTAATTGTCATATAAAATCGATAATGATTTCAGAACGAATCTGAGGCGGAAACTCAACCCAAACCACCTTTAGAATTACCAGATATATATAAACCATTAGAACCACTAAAGAAATACGAACCTCTTAAGCCATTTGAACCACTACAACAAATCGAACCTCCTAAATCGTTTGAATTAGCAAAGCAATTAGTTTCTAGTGGTCAACTTGAGTCAGAGACGAAAGATTTTAACGAAAACACCATCGTACCAAAAGAAAAGGAGGAACAAGAAATACAATCTGCAGCACCGTTCGAAACAATCGACTCAATTAATCCAATGGGAGACACAAATAAATCGTTTGAGTTGATAAGACCGCTAGAAATACAATCTAATGTAGCCCCTAAACAATATGAACCACTAAAACCTTTTGATGAAGTAAAATCAGAAAATAATGAAATCGAGGAAGTTGCTAATTCAAAAAGAGAGAATGAAGAAGTTATGGGAATTAATAATGTAGAATCTAATAATGTTGTAGAATCCAATAATGTTGTAGAATCCAGTAATGTTATAGAATCTAATAATGTGGTAGAATCTAATAATGTTGTAGAATCCAATAATGTTCTACAATCCAATAATGTTGTAGAAATCAATAATGTTATAAACACAAATATTGATTTAGAACGCAATAACGTAGGGGGTAAATTTGTTGAAGAAACCAAAGAGCAAAATGCAATAGAAGTTCCAGTTTTTCAATCATCAGATAATGTTGTAAGCGAAGCAGAATCAAGTGCAAGAAATAGTTTATTAGTAGACGAATCCGATCAAGAACCATTTGAATTAAGAACATCAACCGGAGAATTATACGTCCCCGTTGTCCCATTAGCACCTTTAAACCTAGAAGATTACCTAAAACCAATCGTTCCACCAACAAACTCCAACGCAGAAATAAAACAAGATCGAATAAAAAATTCATTGAAAGAAATCATTTCAGATTTAGACACATTTGCGGAGAAAGATAAAGATCTTAACGAGTCCTTAGCAGAGCAACATCTGGCAAATATACCTCCAAACTTTAAAGAGCAACAATCATTGCGAAATCAGGTGGGTGTTTGGTTGTTTTTCGATTACTGGCGTGTTAAGATGTTTGCTTCTAGCTTACATTTAGAATAGTGTTTTATGTTTGTCGACACGTGAAAATGTTATAGTGTGACTCACCGCGCAGCCAAGACATGCAGACACTCAGCTTTACGAAATGTGCTAGATCCAAAATGAGACCGGTATCTTTGCCGCCCGAAAATATTTTGAATCTCATCAAATGCGCACAGGTACACAATACATTTAATCAACAAGATTATACAAAAAAAACACCAAACATATTTCAAAAAAATAAATTAACTCATTTTTTTGTTTTGCTTATGAAACAAATTTTGCATTAAAAAGTAATGTACATAAAATTTTACGGATTACTATTTTCAGATTGCCCAAGAACTGAATAAGGTCGTCAAGATTGATGATGAACAGGTGAGTTTACGACTTAAAAGTTTACATTATTAAGTATAGATTATTTACGTAGTTTCTTTACGTTACACTCATAAACTTGAATTGTGGCTGTATAAAATAGTCGTAAAGTTGTTGCCGGGTGGTGGAAGGAAGCTCGTTTGGAGGTCAAACACGAATAAACAGGCTAATCTAAGTTTTGCAGTGTAATAATAATCACGTCTAAGTACACGAAAAATATTTCCACGAACCTAAACCGGATGTGTCGCGTAATTGATTTCAATGCAAATACACACAATCTTTTAATATGAGTAATAAAACAATCGAATCCGGTACGTTTATGTTAAATAAACATGTTTCAAGATTTACTAAAGAATTACTTTCAATTAATGTTTATACAGGATGCTAATAAAGGAATGTCAAATATTTAGAGAAATAATAGTGTGGTAAATAAATAAAAAAGGTTTAATAAACATGGGTTCGCGGATAAATGGTTTCGGAAATTGATATTGTTGATAAATTTGTATCCACCTACATTTTGAAATGTTTGGTATAAATGTTCTCGAACCACAATTAAAAAATGATTGAGTGATTATCAACCAGTTGTTGAGTGATTGAGAAAATAATTCAGTGATTATCAACCAGTGGTCGGCAAGAACTAAAATATGGTCCGAGAAAGATTTCAAACTTTGAATGAACGCGTGTTGGTGGTCGGAAAAACCGGAAGTGAGTGACAAAACCATGTGACCCAAACCTATTAATCAGTCGTACAGTATTCTTTTGTTTTACTCAACAGTCTATGTAGTTCCACCAAATTTTTCGAGTCTTATGTCAAATGATATCGAGGAGGAACTTATTTTAAAAAATTAAAAATTACCATTCTTCACTTTGCAGTGTGATGAAATCACTGACATTTCTAATTGCTCTTAGTTACTAGTTTTTGTCCGTTTGTTAGATGACGACAATACAATCAAATAAGAATAGTTGATTTTATAGAAATTGGTGTTGACGTCATGAACATAACAGAATATTTCCAGAAGTATGACATTCTGTTGGTAAAACTAGCCGGTTTTTGTATGGAAGGTGCTCCAGCAATGTTAAAATAACGTTTCAATCTGATGACCTTAATCAAACAAAGAAATCCGTCAGTGGTACATCGCATTGTGTCATATAGCTTATGTACATCATCTTAACTTAAGATTTAACCCGGCGACGGTATGGTGGGTATCTTATACCCCATCACAATTTGCGGAAAGATTATAGAGCTACTTTGAACAGCATCTTCCTCAAATTTTTTGTATCTTCCAATTTACACTTAGTATACTTGTTTCCTTGTCAAATTCAACCTAGGTGAATTTACTTTTGGTGATATAATTAAAAATCTAAGTTTCTGGTATACCCCATCCGTTTTCTTACCAAGCGTGCTCTCAATCATACCCCACCATACTATATTTGCAACTATCGTAATTTCAAGCATACCCCGCCGTAGTCTTAGGTATATTGGGTACACAGTGAACAAGCAAGATTATTGAAGTTGTAGGAAGAATCAGAGGATGTGTCAACTGTGGATGTAATACACACGATTTGGATACTTAGCAGAAAATAGACATTGAGGGTGTAATCAATAATGGCATTGAATTAAATGATGACGGTTGTGAATACATTGCAAAATAACCATTTTGTTATATGGAATAACAAAATGGTTCAAGAGGCATGGAAGTTTAGTTGTAAAAACAAGTTTTAGAAACATAAAAAATTACGTGAAAATATGGAAATGGATGTTGTTGAATTTACTAACCGCAAACTAAAAGAAAAGGTTCACAACTATAATTGTCCTGATACCCAACATTTGGCCAAAAAACGAATTTACAAGAACTTCACGCATTAATAGGACTCCCCTATGTAGTAGGACTTGAAAAATCTGGCAGACAAAACTTAAATGAGCTATGGACCACGGATGGATTTGGAATAGACATTTTCAGAGCAACAATGTGTCAAAAACAATTTAGTATAATATTACAATGTTTGCCCTTTGATAACAGTGAGACAAGAATTCAAAGACGTTTAGTAGGTAGAACAGCATGAAGTATCCAACGACCGTACGTGGGCAACAAGTAAAAATTTGCTTAATTCGGGATAAACGGTCCAAAGAATATGTAAATTAAAACAACTTTTTCATATGCTAATATTTCGATTGTTTATTCAATCTTCTTCAGAGCATCTAATTGTTGTTACTGAAGCCAACAATCATGAAAAACCGTCACAACATTACTTAAACATAGTGAACACATAAAAAATTATTAGAAATTTAGTTAAACTTTAAAATTGTATAAAGCACATCACGAAATTGTTGGACAAAGAAAATGGACAATGGTTTTAAAAATAAGTAAACCCTTCCAAATATCTGGTCGCAATATCACATTTGACAACAGGTTTAGAAGCTACTTGTAAGTAGAGTTTCTACCAGCTTCCAACGCAGATGTTGCAAATAAAAGATAGATTACCAAAATCATCACTGTTCGCCTTTCAGAAAGACATTAATCTTGTTTCTTCTGTGCCGAAAAAAGGTAAAAATGTGTTACTGTTCTCCTCCTTATACCATTCCAATACTTTCGGTGAAACTACTGGTCCTAATAAAAAACCCGAAATTATTACGCTTTATAACAAAACTAAAGGAGAAGTGGATGTAGTTGACGAATTAGCAAGTAATTACAATGTGTCACGAAATAGTCGACTTTGGTCACTTACTGTATTTTTTTTTTTCTTCTAAATACAACATCGATTAATGCTTTTGTTGTATACAGTGCTAATGCGGGAAAAACTGTAAAACGACGCTACTTCGTGAAAGATTTGATTTTAGGTCTAATATCACCATACCTAAAAACAAGACAATCTAACCGCAGACTTTCGAATCTTTTAGAAAGAAAAATTTACGAAATAATGGGAGAACCGTCCAGTTCGACAAGTGACGCAGATACTGAACCAAAATTTGGTAAGAAACAGATCAAATCTTGAAGGTGTAGTATCTGCATTTGCAGTAAGGATAGAAAATCATTTTATAACTGCTCTATGTGTAAGCAATTTGAGTGTGTACAACATGCTGTTATAACATACAACAAATGTTTTAATGTCGACGATGTCAACAGTTGCAGTATGTAGTGAAAATATAATGAATATAATATAAACTCATATTATGTTTTGATATATTGTTTTATACCCCACCGTACTAGTCATGTAATTAATATAAACCGTACCGATGTCGGGTTAGTCTTTTTACCCCTCCAGCGCATAAAACGGAAATTTTCAAAAGATGCCTCAGTTATCAGGTAACCAAAGTTTACAATGGTATTCCTAATGAAATCAAGTTGTTTCTACTGTCTCGGTTTCAGAGGTGGATGTTCTTATCTTTACACTCGCAGCAGAATTAACAATGATTTATCCTTTCTCTTCCTTTTATACCATAGTATCTATAAACTTATGGATACCACAGATTTCCATAGACTCTATAGTATTGGTTTATATGAGCGACATTAGATGTTTTCACTTGGTTTCGTGATGGATGTTGATAACTTAGGTTAACTTATAGCAGAACCCTTGAGTTCTAAACTTTAGCTTTTTCACCGTTTATTGTTGTGTTTATTTTCTATTTTATAAATGTAGATATTGGGTGTAATAAAGTCATTATTGTTACTATCTTTCAATGAACACAGTTCCAACTAAAGAGACAACCTACGAACCGGCTTTTCTTTACAAGATTTAATTGTCTAAAGAGCTAAAGACAGTTAACTTTTAATTGAGACCATTTCCTGTTAAAATTGAAGAAAAGGGCTAAAATGTCGGAATCGATCAAATAAAACAAATAAATAAAAAAACCCAGATGCACTCAAGAACCCTCAAGAAGGTGATGTAATTTCAGGGAATGTTAGCGTCAATCCTATCAACCATGGGGTATATGATGGCACAGAAGATATAAGAAAAGTGTTGAACAGATCTTTTAAGATGCTCAGTAGTTATATGAAAATGTGGCGGAATAATAGCAGGCGGCGGGATGTATTGGCAAATCTAATTTACAAACCGGGAAAATTTGAAGGAAAATGTAATTGAAGAAAAAGTTGTATATTTTTTCAAGTTACTTAAACTTAATTCACAAATAAAGAATGTATTTAGATTATTTGTTATATTTCCTGTGCTTTCATATATTTGTAATTGAAAAGTGAATCTGATTAAAGAAATCTGTGGTCACAAGCAGTAACCGATAGAACTGTAGAATCTAGGAGTTCTATTGTAAAGGATATTGTTTCTCTGGCCAAATCCAATAAACTGAATGTAAGTGATGATGATGTAGAGGAATTACAGGAAGAACATGCTCAAGAACTGACCATTGAGGAGTTACAAGAAGTTTCTTACAAAAGAATAAATTGCGCTTGGAGAAATTTGTAGCTACAAGCAGTAACTGATAGAAATATTGAATCTAGGATGTCTATAGTGAAGGATATTACTTCCTTGGCCAGATCCATGGACCTGAATGTATGTAATGATGACGCGGAAGAATGACTGGAAGAATACAATCAAGAACTGACCACTGAGGAGTTTACAATGAATTCTAAAGGAAGTTTGTCATAGAACATTGAATTCCACTTGGAGTAATTTGTGGCCACAACAAAGATATTATAAAAGAAATTTTAGCTATTATTAATTCGCTTTGCTGTTCATTTTATGTAATTATAGAAATATGTGCGAAAATTCAATTTTCAATTTTGTTTTTCTTTTCTTACTTTTTCCCGGAAAATTTACATTTTCTTCCCGAGAAACGGGAAACACAAATTATAAAATATTCCCGGGAATTCCCTCTACATGTTTCTTCTACATGATGTTTTCCCATACTTAAACAAATTGAGCTTATAATTACAAGATTCTGCAAGTAAACATTTAGAAATCGTCGGAAATATATTTCTTTTTAAAGATAAACTACATGTTTTTATTTGTAAATTACAACTACAGGTTAGTCAAGCTTGTAAGGAACGAAATTATATTGCGTTCTCAACATTAAAGAAACTCTTTGATGATAAAAGGTATGACACGTAAGGAAAGCATACAGGAAAAGGTCAAATGTCATCTGCAAATACGAGCTGAAGTTTACTAAAAACTGATACGCAATCCGTTTGAGATAATACTAGAAATGTTGCAGATGAAATTCAAGAAAAAGTTTTTCAGTTTCAAACGCATTTGAAACTGATTCTTTGTAGCAGTTTGGTGTAAGAAAATATAATAATCCATAATAAGTGAGAAAAATTTGAGAAATTGCTTTACATTATCCCCAAATTGTTTATGCGAACAATTTCCGTTCATTATTGATCATGAAAAACAAGTTATATAGAAGGTCTCACAAATCTCATTGATAATTTTTCACTGCTGATTAGCTATTTTTCAGTTGTTTGAACTACTGATCCGAGGGAATCTTGTCAAAAAGTTTCATCATGGACACGGTTTATTTTTAGACCCATATAAATATTAAGACTTTTTTTTATTTTGGTCTATAGTATTACTGCTATAAATATTTCACATACTTTTTATTAACATCCTTTATAAATGTATGTACAAATTCATTCAATTTGCAACTACTTTCTGACATTCAGATTGACTTTTTCTACGAAACGAACACATTTGGGGTTACAACTTAAAGCACGTTAAGGAGTTCTTCAAATTTTAAACGTTCTAGAAGTTGTCTGATGAAAAAGCATTAAAAATTTTAGTACTCTATATTATTTTATATTGGGTGACAAATTAAAAGTATTTAGAATTTATCTTTAACAAGGAATGAGAGCCATCAAACCTTGAGATTTTGATACATAGCATCAGCTTTATATTTGTTCATCAGTTGATGTGCTAGTATAAATTACCGAACCTAAAATGTAGTCAATAGTGTAGTTAGTCGCAATATGATAATCAGTTTTATTTTGCTATCAACGTCTTAATCACTTAATCGTCTCTTAATAACTTACCCTCGGATTAATTAAATAGAAGTGTTGAGTTGCTAAAAATCAATGACCAGGTCCAGATTGAAACAATATTAAATACAGAGTAAATACACTTATGATCAAGACACCAGAATATGATGAGAAGCTTAGGTTGGTATAATCTTAATCACTGAGATTCGGTTATAAACAACCTGGGCTTAATTGATTTTCTAACATACATTTTCTAACAAACTGAAGTACTTTGCCATGATATAATGAATAGAAGGGTTTATCGTGTTATTGATTTCAACACAAATATGCACAAACTTTTAACATTTGATAAACTTAGTAGCATCAATTCTATAATCGTTTACCGGTTGATGTTACGGTATAAATTACAAAACCTAAAATGTTGACAGAAGTGAGTTCATTCGCAATATAATGATCAGTTTCAGATTGATAAAGGCTTATTACTACCATCTTCTGGTTAAACTATTTAAAGGATTATTACGTCCATTATTACCATCTTTTTGTTAAATTTACCTTATAAATATACCCATCTACTAGCCATCACCTGTAACCATGGTAATAATTCCCTAGATAAGTTAACCAGAAGATCGTAGTAACGAGCCTAGGACTGTAATCACTTAATCACGGCTTAATTAAATAGAAGTGGTCAGCATGCTAAAATATGATGACCAGCTCCAAATTTATTCAATATCTACAACTTTACTTGATAAATCCGAGGTTCATTGCGCTGGAGGCATCATAATATGATTGCCAGTTTCGAATCGTTATCATTAATCCTTGACCCTGTCTGCACGCTACCTCGTCTTAATTAGCTGAACAATAGCTGCGTTCTTGTCAGAGTCGTAATAATAACAATGAAAATAAATTTAGTTTGGTACGTCAGATTATTTTTTACAAATATTAAACAATGCAAATTTGTACGTAAATTATATGAAACAATGTCCAACTAAAATCAACCAACATTTCACTATTCCAATTGCCTTAATAACGGGTTTCAATAACAGAAAAAAATGTTTTCATGAAATAGTCTTATTGTTAGATTCGGAGAAAAAAAGCCAGATGCGAAAGTAAAAAAGTATTTAAAGGCTCATGTTACAGCCCAAATAACTTATAGGTAAAGTTCACTCTCTATTGCTACGTAATTTTCAGATTTTGTATTTTTTAGAAGGAATTTCTAAAACGTGCTGTATTTAAGTATTTTTCTTCTGACTATTTTTATACTGTTCTTTCGCTTTTTTCTGATATCAATGTCCAACTAAAATCAACTAACATTTCATAAGTCCAGTTGCCTTAATAATGGTTTTCAATAACAGAAAAAAATGTCTTCATGAAATAGTCTTAGATTCGGAGAAAGAAATCCAGATACGAAAGTAAAAAAGTATTTAAAGGCTCATGTTACAGCCCAGATAACTTATAGTTAAAGTCTCTATTGCTACGTAATTGTCAGATTTTGTATTTTCTAGAAAGAATTTCAGATTACACTTTTAAAATCATTCCAAGCACTACTTTCCAAGTCGCTTTAAATTGAACATTTTGTTGTAGACGTTGAATTTAGGCACTAACAAAAATTCCCTCTTTAAGTTTTGCATTTGAAATCTTATTATTAACTTAAAGATAGATAAAATGTCGGCAAATATTTACGACAGCACCCAGAAAGATATTGCGACAATTCCTTTTTTATCTGAGGTAAAATAACTTAAAAAAGACGTTAAAAATAAAAAAAGTGCGGAAAAGTGTTAAACTTACCGAAAAATCGTTTTAAATTTCCGATGTGACGTTTTGTAAATTGACGTCACAGAGCTTGCTAACAATGTATTTTACCCTAAAAGGTGATTAAAATAGCCTGCAACGGATGCTCAACCCGCAAGTTGAAACTCATGGACTCCGTAGCAGACGGTGGGTTCCAACTTCCGGGTTGGGTTTGGTTAGGTTTGGGTCCGTTGAAAAAAAAATACGTTATTAACAAGCTTCGTGATGTCATATTGAAAGACGTCACATTGGAATTTTAAAACGATTTTTCGGTAAGTTTAACGCTTTTCCGCATTTTTTTTTATTTTTAACGTGTTTTTAGGGTATTTTACATCAGATAAAAAAATTATTGCAATATCTTTCTGGGTGCTATCGTAAATATATTCTAAAATGTCTTTAGAAACAATGTTTTTAGCCTTCCCTTTTGTCCCTGGAAAGTGTGCAACTATATTACATTTTCTAGTGCGTACTACTGGTGGAATTTTTATGGACCCTGTAAAACAACATTCTATAAAAATATCCTTGCCTCCTTCTATCAGGAAATTCATTTTCTTCATTCGAAAAGTCAGCATCCGATTTTTATATTAATAATACAGTGTGTACAAGAATGGAACCAATTTAATGTAAATTCGAGGAATGTTCATCTATTTTATATTCTTTAGCGCGAATTTTTTTTGCGCTAAGATTGAAATATACAGACTGTTCCAAAATAGAGTTAGTTATGACTAAGTTGCAATTTGTAATTTTTGTAATTTTTTATTGCATTTATGGAATCTGTGTTAAATTCTGAGTATTTTTCATATAGCAAACCTCGTGCTTACACTTAGCAGCAGAAGTCTGCGTACAAAAAACTTCTAACACTTTAACTGAAAAAATAAGGGTCATGTTCTAATGTGATAAACTTCAATTTTTTTTATTTTGTGTATTAACTACACATAATTCTATTAACAAAATATGCATCAATAAAACAGAAATATTAGTTACAAAAAAAATTAAAATTAAAAATTCTCCAAATAATGCGTATGCAAAAATCTGCGTACAAATAAAGACGCCTTCTCCAAAATATACTTATTTACTTAAATACGTAGTTGGCGAAGTACGCTTTCCGATTTAAATAAAAGATAATCGGTGTCAATTATATTAGCAGAGGCTTAGAAGCTAAAAGTTAGAATGGACACGAAAGGAAAGGAAATTGAATTGGGAGAGAGAATATTTATTGTAAAGTTATGGAAAGAGGGAAAATCTTTTCGAAAAATAGGAGAAACTGTCGGCAGGTCACACTCTTCCATTCAAAGAGTAATTAATAATTATAAAGACACTGAAGATTACCTCTCACGTCCGCGATCTGGTAGACCATCCCTTTTAACAAACCGAGAGAAGCGAAAAATTGCACAGCAGGTTAGAAAAGAACCTAGGCTGACGGCAAAAAAAAATAGTAGAAAATGTACAAGAAAAATTTCATAAAACTATCAGCAAAGATACGGTGAGAAGGACGTTAAAAAAAGCTAACTATCACAGTCGCGTTGCACGAAAAAAGCCATTTGTGTCAGAGGTCAATCGTCAGAAGCGGATTGCCTTTGCAAAAAAACTCTTAGACAAGCCCATTGAATTCTGGGAGAAAGTTCTCTTTACAGATGAGAGCAAATTTTGCATTTTCGGCATTAAGGGTAAACAACTTGTATGGAGAAAACCTAATACTGGCCTTAATCCCGAAAATTTGAAAGCGACTGTAAAACACGGAGGTGGTGGAGTTATGGTTTGGGGATGTATGTGCACCAAGGAAGGTTGGTTTTCATAACATCGACAATGGACCATAAAATGTATATAGACATTTTAAAAGAAAATTTGAAGCCTGGCATCGAAAACTTGGGCTTGGGGCCCGAATACTTTTTTCAACAAGATAATGACCCCAAACATTGCGCCCACAACACTAAGCTTTGGCTACTATACAATACCCCAAAGCAACTTAAAACACCTCCACAATCGCTGGACTTGAATCCCATCGAACACCTCTGGGATTTACTGGAACGCAGGATTCGGCAACACAACATAACGTCGAAGGAAACGTTAAAAAATGTTATGATTGAGGAATGGGCCAAAATCAGTTCGGACGAAACGAAGAAATTAGTGCACTCCATGCCTAAACGTTTAAGGGAGGTCATTAAACGTAAAGGTTATCCGACCTCATATTAATATAGAAACAATGATCTTATTTATGAATTTTTTATAAATACTGTCCTGACTTGTACGCAGATTTTTGCATACCCGTTATTTGTAGAATTTTTAGTTTTGATTTTTTTCTGTAACTACTGTTTCTGTTTTGTTGAAGCATATTTTGTTAATAGAATTATATGTAGTTAATATACAAAATAAAAAAAAAATCAAGTTTATCACATTAAATTATGAGTCTTATTTTTTCAATTAAAGTATTACAAGTTTTTTGTATGCAGACTTCTGCTGCTGAGTGTATATTCAGCTGTCTTCGAAAAAATGGCTGTATGTATCGGTGTACATAAAATATGAAATCAAATCGATATAAAATCAGCGTATAATTTTAGAAAAAAAAACAAGCCAACTTACTTTTTTACTGCCAACTCCAAAAAATTAAAATTACTACATCATAAAATTTAAGTAATTAATCAAATTATTTTGTTTTTAATTAATTAATTACGATTTGACGTAAATATTTGAAATGAGAAAATCAAATTTGATATATCTATTAATGAAACTGATTTTAAATTGTAAAATTTTATTCTTACCTTTGGAAATGTCACTAAACCTTAAAATATTTTTTATTTTAATCAAAATATATTAAGTTGAGGTTAACTCCTGCATAAATACGATTTTAACCCAAATATACTTTATGTAATTACGTTGAAGAATTTCGTTGAAGAAAATCGTGTTGAAGAATCTGGAATGAAAAAATTTAACCATAAGATGTAAACGTAACCTCAAAGTTGTTTTCTTATCATAACATTAATACGATTAGATTTTAAACTAAAGAAAGTTGTCAAATTAGTGCATTTAACTTACGTTTACTTATTTTTTTAGTAAAATCTTTCTTTTTGATTATATGATTGATGAATCTTTTTTTTTACTGCCAACCTAGAAAAATTTAAATTACTACGTAATAAAATTTATGTAATTAATCAATTTATTTTATGTTTTTAATTAATTGATTACGATTTTACCTAAATATTTGCAATGGGAAAATCAAACTTGATAAATCTGTTAATGAAATTAATTTTAAATTGTAAAATTTTATTCTTTCCTTTCAAAATGTCACTAAATTTTAAAATATTTACTTAGGTTATCTATCAATCATGATAGTGACATAACCTTAAAAATTTGTAAGTCATTATTTGAATATCTTAAATAGAATGAAAAAAGATTTTTGAAATAAAATTAATTACCTAACATTAAATAACAAGAAATGTAATGAGTTCCTGATCCAAGAATACCAAAGAAGTGTTCCGTTAAATTCAAGAATCCTTTGTTTCCAATCTATGAAGAAGTCAAGTGTACTCAAACAAAAGATCCAATTATCTACAAGAATGAGATAAGTTTTAGTTTACAATTTTCATTACTATTCGTTTATTCAAGTTTAATTTAACCATTTCACTTACCTAAAATACGATTAACTTGATAATTAATTACATAAATTGTTGGTTATGATTACTTTGTATTAACTAGTAAAAGAACATTTATTTATCAATTTCACCTAAAGCTTCGTATTAACTGAGTAAACGAACATCGACTTATCAATTTCACCTAAAAAGTTTGTTATATTTTTACGTTTTATTTTTGTGACGATGTAACTAAAATGTTGAACTCGCAACAAATAACCCTGATGTCTCGTGCTTACCTGAGTTAAAAGAAAAATAACAATATTTTAGAATTAGTTTTTAAACGCTGAATTTGAATTAGATTATTAAATATGAGTATTAGTTAAGATCAGTTTCTCTACATCTTCAGAACACATGAATATAAACTACAAAAAGTTCTGATAATGAAATATTTGCCAAAACTGAAATATATATCGATTGATAAATTGGATTCTACATTTCTACATTTTGGGGAGTTTAGAACAAACTGATTAATTATTAACAATGATTTACCATGATTTACGAGTTACTGTACATTAAACACTGAGTTTGGTGCTGGTAAGCAACCAAAGGATCATCAAATTTTCTTCAAAATTGATTTAGGAGTGTAATAGAAATGTTGACGCAATGACAATTGATTTTGGTTGATTTTATTGAATTCAAATTTGCTATATAACTGTATATTAATACTTACTTATTACCTTAATGAAAAACGTAATAGAAATTCTTATAAAATAGGGAATTTTTTCACTGTTAATTCAAAACAAATAAGGTTTGGATGTGCCATGATATCCCTCAGAAAGGAACCATGACTTCCTACAAATATAAACCAAGACAAACATTTCTAATGTACGTTTTGTCAATCGATAACCATCGATATTTCATACAAAATTCAGTCCATTGAAAATCTTAGACCTTATTTAACTTTATATTCATTCTCACATTCAACTTTTTACCATAATTTTGGAGCTTCAAACACAATCAAACACACATTCATCAATTAGTTCACTCAACAAATATTTGTCATGATGACAAATAAACGGAGGTAATGATTACCGTTCTCACAAAATTAACTTCTTTTGCCTTCTCAATATTATAGGTTTTGTAACAACAACATAATTTAGTGAAAGAGAGAACAGTACCTCTTAAAATCTTTCGCATTAATTTAGAAACATCCTGTATATAATCCAAGAAGGTTATAGACCTAAATCTTCCTGGCCGTGACTGAATTCGGTTTGGTTTTTGGTCTTCTCAGTTGGGCCGTACCCTTTTAAAACAGTGTGAGCCGCATGATGGAATAGTGGGTGAGGGGAGGGGAAAGTAATAATGAAATTTATTGAGGAGTTTATGAGGATATAATATATGGAGATATTATATATGTATATTTATATACAGGTGTCCCAAAATTGAGATACAATTCTTAAGTTGACATTTTTAAATAGGAACCCCCATTTTTTATTACATTTACGCGCTAATAAGTACTTATTAACTTGCGTTAATAAGCTATGGGTCCTTATTTAAAAATGTCAACTTAAACTATGCCTATCTCAACTTTGGGACACCTGCACATTTCAATTTTAACTCAACAAATGCGTGCTAAAAAATATAACATAAATCACCAGGCCTTTTTTCTAAGAGCATTCCCCGAATTTATATCGAGTTCGTTCCATACTTTACATACACGCTGTATACGTAAGTTGTCTAATTTGTCTTAGGGCCGGTTTATTCACCTTTGGTTAAATTTAACTACTGGATATTTTCCATAGTTACTATAATTTCACTTGCCATAATTGGCTATTTGACCAGTCACTATAGTAAATATCGAATAGTTAAATTTAACCAAAGATGAATAAACTGGGCCTTAATGTTGTTACGCCATCTCACACATTTTAATTGTTAGTTCAAAATAATTCTTGAAGTAATAATTCTTATTAGTATTTTTTCAATTTGTGCCGTAATACAGCGTGTTCGTAAAGTAACGGATATAGACATTAAAATAGTTATAAACGGTTTATGAAAAAATCCCTGGAAGTGGTTTAAAGATTAAAAATTTTTGCAACTGTTTGGAGTAGGTTTCAAATTCTTTCCGCCATTTTTAACCAAGTTATCATGTCATACACATTTTTTTTATGGCAATCTCCGATTCTTATGACGGTGTATATGATACGGTGTTGTTTTGAATTTAGTAAAGTTAATATTAGTATTGGTTACATCAGAAAATTTTTAGAACAACTATAATAAAGTTTCATAATTTTCCATTCGTTAAAGATAGAAACAGTTTAGAACTGTTTTCGATGTCAAAAATTAATCGTAGTCTTAATAAAATATCTAAATCAATTGATTAATATGGTTAAGCACGGCTGCTGCTACTTTTCTATCTCATTTGAATGGAAAATTTAGAGATTTTAATGTGATTTCTCTTGACTATTTTCTTATGTAACCAATATGAATATTTACTGTATTAGATTCAGAAATCTCGTTTCATATTTCGTAATAAAAATGAGGGGACGTCATATGAAAAATATCAATAACGTCATAACTCCGTTAAAAATGGCGAAAAAAAATTTAAACCTACTTAAAAAGTTCCAAAAAAATGTAAGCCTTTACAACAATTTCGATGAGATCCATAATCATCCTATTATTTCTATTATTTTAGTCACGACCATGTTTTCAATTCCCTCATTTTTATTATTTTCATGCTATCAAAGTTGGAACGTAATTATTCTCATTTGAATTTGCATATCAATAATTCTTCAATAAAACTGCGATTAAATCTCACATTTTAATTTCTACCTCAATAATTTGTCGTTCAATAGACAGTTATCATATATCGTCTTAAAGTGGGCATTTTCCTCTTCACTTTAATCCATAAATCATATCATTATCTTCATTGTTTTAGCCATGGAAAATTTCTCAATTCTACCATTTTTATTATTTTAATGCCATCAAGCTTGGAACGTAATATTATACAATTTTTACCTCAATAATTCTTCAATAAAACAGCGATTATCATACATTATTTCGAAGAAAACGTCATCTTCAATTTAAGCCATGATTCAATCCATCGTTAAAGCTGTAGCTTTTTCTTAATTTAAATAATTTGAAACAAAATCTCACAAATTTTAATTTCTGCCTCAATAATTTGTCGTTTAAAAAACTGTTATCGTATATCGTCTTAAAGAGGACATTTTTCTCTTCATTTGATCTATAAATCATCCCATCACCTCCATTATTTTAGCTATTGCCATTTCTTCAATTCTTTCATTTTTATTATTTTATATATTTATATTTATTATTATTTATTTAATGTTAACAAAGTTGGAATTTAATCTTACACATTTGAATTTTATCTCAATAATTCTTCATTAAAACAACGATTATCATCCATTATTTCAAAGAAAACACAGTCATCTTCAATTTAAGCCATCATTCATTCCTTTATCTTCATAATTAAAGTTGTTGCTATTTTCTTTAATTTAAATAATTTGAAACAGAATCTCACACATTGTCATTCTTGCCTCAATAATTTGTCCTTTAAAAGACAGTTATCATATATCGTCTCTAAGAGGGCATTCTCCTCTTCAATTTAATCCATAAATCATCCCATCACCTCCATTATTTTAGCCATTGCCTTCAATTCTTCCATGTTTATTCCTTTAATGTCAACAAAGTTGGAACGTAATCTGAAACATTTGAATTTAATCTCAATAATTCTTCGTTAAACAGCGATTATCATTCATTATTTCAAATAAAACATGGTCATCTTCAATTTACGCCATGATTCATTTCTTTGTCGCCATTATTAAAGCTATATCATCTTCAATTTACACTAAGAGTCATTCCTTTATCTCCATCATTAAAGCTGTAGATTTTTTTTTTTAATTTAAATAATTTGAAACAAAATCTCACACATTTTGATTTCTGCCTCAATAATTTGTTGTTCAAAAGACAGTTATCATATATAGTCTCTAAGAGGGCATTCTCCTCTTCAATTTATTCCATAAATCATCCCATCATTTCCATTATTTTATCTATTGTCATTTCTTCGATTCTTCCATATTTGTTATTTTAATGTTAACAAAGTTGAAACGTAATCTTATACATAAAAATTTTATCTCAATAATTCTTCATTAAAACAGCGATTATCATCCATTATTTCAAAGAAAACATCGTCATCTTTAATTTAAGTCATGATTAATTTCTTTATCTTCATCATTAAAGCTATAGCTATTTCCTAATTTAAATAATTTGATACAAAATTTCACACATTTTAATTTCTACCTCAATAATTTGTCGTTCAAAAGCCAGTTATTACATATCGTTTTAAAGAGGACATTTTCCTCTTTATTTTGATCATATACCGTCTTAAAGAGAACATTTTCCTCTTCAATTTGATCCATAAATCATTCCACCACCTCCATTGTTTTAGCCATTTATTCAATTCTTCCATTTTTATTATTTTACTGTTAACAAAGTTGGAACGAAATCTTATACATTTGAATTTTATCTTAATAATTCTTCGTTGAAACAGCGATCATCATCTTTTATTTCAAAGACAACATCGTCATCTTCAATTTACACTAAGAGTCATTTCTTTATCTCCATCATTAAAGCTGTAGCATTTTCTTAATTTAAATAATTTGAAACTCACACAGTTTCATTTCCGTCTCAATAATTTGTCGTTCAAGATACAGTTATCATATATCATCTTAAAGAAGACATTTTCCTCTTCAACTTGATCCATAAATCATTCCATCACCACCATTATTTTAAGCATTGCCATTTCTCCAATTCTTCCATTTTTATTATTTTCATGTTAACAAAGTTGGAGCGTAATCTTACACATTTGAATTTTTATCTCAATAATTCTTTAATAAAACGGCGATTATCATACATCATTTTAAAGAGGACATCGTCATCATCAAATCAAGCCATAATTCATCATTTTTATCATTAAATCTGTAACATTTTCTTTTAAATTTAAATAATTTAAAACACAATCTGTAATCTTAAGCATTATAATTTGTACATCAATAATTTCTCATTCAAAATGCAGTTGTCATATATTGTCCTAAAGAGGGCATTTACTTCGTCATTTGATCCATAAATAATATCATTATCTCCATTATTTTAGTCATGGCCATTTTTCCAATTATACCATTTTTATTATTTAAATGCTCTCAAATTTGGAACGTAATCTTAAATATTTGAATTTTTATCTTATTATTCTTTAATAAAACAGTGATTATCATACATTATTTTAAAGAACACAATTTAAGCCATGATTTATTCTTATATCTCCATTATTAAATTAGCGTTAACATTAAATCTCAGTTACAGAAGAAAAACAGTTTTAAAATTCAAAGTTACACAATAATTGAACCGTCGAATTTGTACAGTATTAAATCACTATGGATTTGTCAAAATAAGAGACCACACTCCTTCTGGGGGTAGCACATTGAGCGCGTTAATGGGGACAAAAAATAATAAAAGCCGCCGACGCACTGTGAACGATATCCGTGTAACTTCTTTTAATTTGAAGTGATTTTGAGCCTATTGAATTTGAATCTGTATTTGCCCTGCACTTGTTTGTTATTAACTATCTTAATTGGTTTACTGAGTTTAACCTGCAAATTTCCAGGCAAAATTAACAAAGAAAACCCTGTACTTGTTTGTTATTAAATATCTTAATTGATTTCCTAACATTAACCTAATTAAAATTATACATAGTTTTATCCTGAATTAATTTTCATTAATGTTTTCAAATTCTTATCTGAGAGGATAAGATTCACGGTTATTTATTATTTCACAGTTTCGACGGTTCGACTATAGTACGCAAGTGGGGTTCAGTATGATTGAAATTATTGTTATTCAATAGATACAAATTGTAGGATACTAAAAGCTATATTGATATAATTTAGAATTATAAATAATACGAACCCCCTATCTATGAGGTTTGTTAATAGCTTTTTACTAGTGAGTTACGCCTGAATATGTTGACTAGCTTAAGTTGATGTAGTTTAATTACCGAATCTCCACTGCAAGCAACCTCGCCTTAATTGATTGAAAGATATACATTTTCTCAAGTTCCCAAGAAAGTGAAATTCTATGTCATAATACAATGAAGAGGAGAAAAGATTGTGTATAAAATTTATTTCTTATTCTTTCTTATTGTTAATTATCTAATTACTTAATCAGCACATGATACGATGTAATTTATAATTATGCCAATTTTAAATACAGAAAAGTTATTTCATTTAATAATATCTGTGTATGAATTTTAAATTAGATTTTTTTTAAACACGTTTTGTGCCAACCCGTAAATATTTCGCAAATATTACAAAATAAATCCTATATTATAGTTTCTAAGACAAGAACTAATACCTAACAATCCGAGCTGGTCCAAGCTTTCGTGCCGAACTTTTTGGCAGTAGATAATTCGATTTAGCCGGTGCCAGAAGTAGAGGGCGTCTGTAGTAATCAGCGACGGCGGCGCGTTCATCTGTTTTCTGTACAGAGAGATGAAAACAATTACCTGACGTCAATCGCTGATAAATTCAGCGTCTATTTTTGGAGCACTTCCAGCCCGTTGCCAAATCGGCCCAGAGAGCGAATTATTTCTGGGGTTCGAGACTTTGTTGCCGATTCCATGCCAAACATCGCGGCGACGTTATCAATTTTTCACCTCTTCTTATCTACGACATCAACCGAGCAGCTTCGAATCACAACTTTCAACGCGACGCATCGTCCGGTCGTAAAATAATTCGTGTCCGGTGCTTTTCGATATTTCGCGCGTTTAATTGTGCTCAAAAGTGTGGTAATACTTACATGTGTTATTATTTCTGAAGCTGTTTACCGTCATCGGATTCTTAACTCAGATGTATGTTTGGTCTATTGAGTTGATGATGTTTGCTTACATGCGGTATTGGCGCTTTTCTTTTTTTTTTTCGTTCGTAAGCTGATGTTTCTTGAAACGGATGCATCCGACATTTCATGTTTCCGTTAATGTGTGATTTACACCCCAAAAAATAGTTGGGTTTATTTACACGGAAACCGGGATTTTAGTTTATGACTTCAAACGAATTTCGGTACTTTTGCCGGTCTGTTTACATTGGTTACTTTGACATGTAATGCTTTACGATTTAACGCATCTCTAAATGCATCTTGAATTAAATGCTAAATTTAAATGTGGACTCTATAAATGAATTGGGGATTTAATGAATTAATTGCTTTTTAAGTTTTTTTTAAATCTTAATGAGAGATATATCGTTTTATATAGGTCAGAGAATACGTATATCACACTGACTGTTTCTATTTCTTATTCAAAAACCTTGGCAGAAATACTCTAAGACTATGCAACATCGAACGAGTTATTTGTTAACAACGAAAAACATCAGATTACGCACTTAATAATAGTTATATGCGTCATTACCGCATATTTTAGATCGACGTATGCTTATTATCTCACAACTCTTTACGTAGTGGTTAAAAGTTGGGAATAATGAGACCAATTCCTCCCAATTACGCGAGATCCAAATCAACAACGACTCAACAAGCACCAAAACCATTCATTCCATTAAATAGGAGTAATAGTGGGTATTATATTTCTGCACCATCAACCCCCAGTCATTGGAGTACTCCGGTTCAATCAAACTTTGGGTTAAGACGATGTAGTAGTTCAGACGTGGTGGATAGAAATCGAGGATTTAAACCATCCGATCGAAATGATCCAGGGAAAAGAGAATTTTTAACTAACCTAACGAAACGCGTATTTAAAGTTGGGGTAAGTAAAGAAATTATTTCAGCGTTGAACGATTTTATTTGAAGATTTCTTAAGCGATTAAAATCTTAAGTACAACTTACAAGATACGAATCACGTTAACACCATTTTAAATGTTACACGTAATACAACACCTCGTAAAATTCTGTTTAATTGAGACACGGGTCGTGATCTATTTGTGTCGTCTTAAAGATATTCGTCTCCGTTATAAATACCGTAGACGTTAACACCACCTCGGTTTATCTCAATATATTCATGGACAGCAAAATATGTGGACGATATATCACTCGAGGGTAACTTGGTTATCCTTAAGTTATCTTCAAGATTCCTTAAAGACCTCTTTACGTTATCTTTTAATTCAAAAAAATTGAATGAGGCAAAAACTATTTTAACACATTTTCAGGTGGTAAACTCTTTCAGCTTGAACCGTTTTGTGTCTAGATTCATAGCCTAAATATTTAAAATGTGTTTCAACGTAAAGCATTTTAGTCTTATTCGTTCAGTTTAGCCTAAAGTAAATATTCGCTGAGAATATTCTTTTAATTTCACGCTTTCCATGTTGGCATAAAGCCAACTTCCCACATTGATTTAAAAAAAAATTGGTTGGGAAAGCATTTTTTAGTGGGTATTCAAGGTTGCGTTTTGGAAATTTTTCGTCGTAATAGTCTGTTTATAAAATGAGACATTACAATAATAAATTACTGTTACGGATGTTGGTTTTAAAATTAAAAAAATAAGGAAATTTATTTCTTATATCACAAAATTACATATTAATATAAATCTTATTCTTTTCCGAAATAGTTGAGATTAATGGACCGCCAATACTTCTTCACTAATTTCTAATCGAAACGATTACTAAACTGCGCATTTCAACGACGAAGATTTTCAAACAAAATCGCTAAAAATAAACGGATGTAGTAACTACACGAGATTGGCGTACGGAAATCAACTTGAAAACCGCTGGTCTAGTTTCGGGTACGAACTACGCATGAATCCGTGTTTTTCATTATTAGTTAAGTTCGGAACACGCGGCCCAACTCACATTCCAATCGATCGAACCCTTCCTTAAACAACGCCCAAATTTCCGAAAACCCCAAAGAAAGTTCTGCATTTCGATTTTGACTTCAAGACGACATGTTCTTAGGCGGTGAGATTCGTTTAGTAAAAAACGAGAATTCCAAAAGTAATGAAAGAATTATTCCTGTGATCCATGAATCGAGTGATGATCAAAAAGATAAAAGAAGAAATGGGAAACATGTACATTTCGCGGTAAGTTAATTTGGCAGATGATTTCACGATGTTTACGAACAGGTGGTTAAATTGGACTGGATTTAAGTGACACTTCATGTTTCATAGAATGTGTTGGTAGTGAATCAATTATGTTTTTTTTTTGTCAAAATAGAATTTAATAATATTTTGTTGAGATATATTTGCATTGATTCATACACTACAATAATTATGAAATTACATATATTTTGTTAATAATGTAGATGATATAATTTAGGCAGTAAACATACTCTAAAACTGCAGGCTGAACTAATTACAATAAGTTAGACCGAAATAGAAGATGATACATAAACAGTTACGACCTACCGATTAATGCAAGAATTTTGTAATATGGCAATAAATTTCTTTATCCATTGTAGTCATTCTCATCTAAGCTTGAAGCAAGTATTGATGTGTTCTGAAAATTAGTTTAAAGTAGTGACATCCATAAAATATTTTCCTGAAGCAAACTGAGCATTTTTGAAATCAACAAGCTGATTACTTATCAAATTCGTTATCTGCTGCTTCTTCTTATTGGAACATTAGATGTTCATCGACATATAATCAGTAATATTTTATCGTTAAATGTATTATTCTTATGTTTTATAATTTATAAGTTCACATAAATGTGGCAAATGAAAGTTATCGGTACCATAGCAAAGACTACCAAAAACTTACCATAAACTGCCAAAATCATTTTTAATTTAAAAATAAAATCCAATATGTTAAATATAATAGCAGCGCAAGCCATGTCAAATTGCATCAAAAAATAATAACATAGCTTTATTCTCAAATTTATATAAAAATAATGTCTTAACATCTTTTATCTTTTCGTTCATTAAACTTTTCAGATTTTTACAAATGTTTTAATGTAACAAGAGTACAAGCCACATTTTTCCTTAAATAAATTTAGTTTTTCAACATATAAAATCTTTTTTAAATTTTTTTCCAGCATTCTTCGAAAATCGTTAGGAACTTATCAAGTAATAACTTATGAAATGTTTGTTCTGCTTCCTGTTATTTCAGGATTTTCTTAAAACTTTTTAAATTGATTTTCTCACAAAGTAAATTTTGTTGCTCTAAGTTCTTCAATTATGAGATCCGTTTTACTAAAGCCTATTACGATTGAAGAAAATTAGTGAACTAAAATATTAATGAATTTACCTATTTTGTGTCCATGGCTCACATTACTTTAACAATAAGTTTTTATCTTGAAAAAATAATGCAAGAAGTAATATTTTACAGAGTGCCCTCTACCGACTATAATAAAAAAGACTAATCCCTCTTTCTCATGCCAAAAACACACCGTACTTATACAAAATTTGAATAAATCGATTGAAATACACTCTCGATAAAAAACTGTGTAACAACACTATAACAACGTATTTGCCGATTTATGTTTATATGAAATTTTTTTGTTAATTTTAACCCTTCGTCTGCAAACCTGGGTATTTCGTGTCCGACCTAAACAGTTTAAGTAAAAAATTTACTAATAAGTTGATTCACATTTTGTGAACACCCACTTAAAAGGTAGCTAATATGAGATAGAATATGAACTCAAAAGATTACAATAATGAATTTAATCAATTGTTTCATAATTTATTTAATGCATAAAGCCATAAAAAATGCGCTGAACTTGAAAGACCCACGTTTACAGACGGAAGGTACTAAAAATACGTTTACAGACGAAGGTTTGAAAGATTTATCGACTGTCAAAGTCCTGCTACAAACACCTAAAACACCCTATATAAGCCAAACCCGGCTGACTAACCTGTCTTATACTAACTTGTCTTAAACCGATTGATTTCCAGTTTTCTTAACCAACTCGTCGCTAATTAAAATTTGATGTAAACCTATAATAACAACTTTGCTTTTGTAGGCTGGTGACAAAATATGTCAAATCTGAAAAATTATGGGCAGTATGAAACTGAGATCTCCTTTTCCTGCACAGTCGTTTATAATGCAGGGTCTTCACTATGAAACGAATAAATTCAATAAATCCTTAGCAATTGCTCTTTTTTACGTATTTTTCTTCGGATTACTAAGTGCTCTCGCAAAATTCTTCCTCAACATATTCATCCACCGTTATTTCATCTCGCACAAATCCAAGAAAAAATTTAAATTATTAAGCATTTCTTTATTTCAAACATAGCTACGTGGGACGGCAAATAGGCACTTTCTAACATTAGTTGAATACAGTTTCCTGGTGTTGCCATGATTACCTGCTCTACGTTCGTTTTTATTTTCTCTCTTTCCCATTTATCACACTTAAAGAAGGTGTACTCCTCATTATCTATTCCACCACAATATGTATGGATTTTGCTACCAGCTCTCCTATATGTACGAAGGTACGCTTTGAAGTATCCATGTCTCCCATGAGCAGGTTTAGGAAATATTTAATTTCGCCTCATTCTCTGCCAACCGATGGGTAGTGTTCTCTTGGTTCACCCGGCCTTGCCACTATTCGTAGCCCATTTATCTTCCCATTCTCTAAGCAACTGTTCTCTGGCTCCCTCACTTTTATCTGTGTCTTTCTTCGTTGAGAACTTTCTTATTTTACACATCAAATTTATAGACATAGTACTTCCCATAACCATTAGTTGAAGATCTTAATCTTTGTTTTTGATTTTCTAACAACCGGCCTAAGATACCAGGCAGCTGGATAATGACGGGTTGGAGTAGAAACCCCGACCATACATAACCCTTCTTCGTCTCTTCCTGGAATCGCGCTTCGGGGCATTACTTTGGGGAATTAAAATTCACCCATCTCTCATTCTTTCGCTTACTCCTTCATTTGTAGACTTTGGGTGGCAATCACTTCCGATGGTGGTTCTTTCCTTATGAAACCCTGGAGAAGATCAAGACAAGACTTCTTTGTCTTCATCTTTCTGTTATGGAGAAACATATGATGAATTTGAATCATTTCATCTGATCAACTAGATATTAATTGGGGCAACCTAACCCTACTAATATCTACGGCTAAGTAGCAACTTGATTTGGATTGAAATAAGGTTGATAGTTCTATCCAATTTAACTAACTATTTAGCGCTAGATATTAATTGGGCCAACCCATTCCAACCAGCTAGTTAACACTAGATGTTAGTTGGGTTGGGTTAAACCATCAACTTTATCTCAATCCAAATCAAGTAGCTACTTAGTCGTAGATATTAATAGGGTTAGGTTAAGTTGAACCATCAACCTTTCTGCTTTTTTTAACGATATCGGAAAAAATCTGTGAACAGCCATTTGGTTATTACTTTCTGTAGTATTAATTGTGCAGTTTGACGTATGTCTTCAATTTCTCATCCATTATTACTGTATCTAGATAGTGTATACAATTAAGAACAGTTTGCTGTCATTTAGGTTTTCCCGCTGTTCTCATATCAGCAACTGGTCAAAGAAGATGTTCCTCTTCTTATCTTGTATATGATTCCGTCATATTCAACATTGCGGTCGCTTAAGAGAATTTTTCTTTTGTAATGCTTCCATTATTTTTTTCCTATGACACCAATGCAAAGAAATCCACCGTACCAAACGAACACTTTCTATTCTTGCACCATCTGAACTTTTGCAGATGCTTAAGTTTGTTCTTGATGTGGGCTAGATATACTATTTCATGTGTTTCCCAATGGTTTGGGATGTTATTATTATTATTTACTTTGTTGATTATCGTCATTTTTTATTTAAGTCCTTTATGATAATGGTATCCTTAACAATTTCGGCTTTATTAATCTTATCTGCACATGGAGGTTTTCTTTTCTTTTTAAGTTTTTGGCTACTCTTTAATTGTTAGTTCTTTGAAAAGATGAACCTATTATTTAACAAGGTCGGAGAAAATCTGCGAGCAGACATATCCGGCATAGAGGCCGAATAACGTGGGGTTGCGGTTTGTGCACCCAACCCACTAAAACCACAGAGAGAGCATTTCTTCAGAGTACAACACTCCATTTTCATTTCATCTATGCATCACAGCCATGGTCTTGGCTGCTCTTCTTTTGCTCATTCTCTCCTCATCGTAGAACTTAAACAGAATAATCCCTCTAAACTTTTTGAAATAAATTTATATTTTTACAAACCCACTCTCCACGCTTTTCGATAACTTCCCAACCGGCTTCCGTCAACAGCCTCTCCAGTACCTGTCCTCTCCTTCTCCTTCCTGCGCAAGGTCCATGACATCTTCCATCCACGCATCTTAATCTTTGACCATTGAACTTCCTGGACTCAAAGATTGTGTGTTCGGCACTATCTCTCTCTGCAAAGATCCAGCAAACCTCAGTTCCTGATTTTCTCATCTTACACAGGTACGTTCTAAACATCCCGTCAGAAACTGTGTTAGGAAATGGTTGGCTCTCCTCGTTTTCTACTTAGCCGTTTCGAAGTATTGGAAATCCACTTTTTTGTTCATCCTGTCTTACGGTTCTATCTCTCCTATCAAGACTGCATTAGGCTTTCTCTGTTGAAGTATCATCTCTGTTTGTTTGCTTTGCCACCTGCAAATCCATCTTCTCTAAACTTTTAATAATCATTTTTACTGTATAAGTATACTCTGTCCTTTGCTCCAACTACCACCGTCAAATCGTCGGCGAAAACAATCAACATAAACCTTCCTTTACCCTCGTGCGCAGTGCTCTGTTGTAAACTATATTAAACAGGAGAGGTCCCAAGAGGAACCCCTGGGGAACTCTACACGCGACTATTTGGCGCAGTTACGATTCTATTCGGCAAGTAGCTCTTTACCTTTATTCTGATCAGATACAGACTGATTTCCCCCTCTTCCAAAGCTTTTATCATCCTGCTCCAGAGAATAGAATTGGAAGCATTCTTGATGTCAATCAGCTATTGTACATACTGTTTCTTTTCTCCAAAATTTTCTATTCTCCAAAATTTCCTGTACCTTCATTACCAAACTGCATGTCGTGCCTAAGTTTCCTTTCCTTCGCTTCATCTTACAGTCGTCGCCTTATCATGCCTTCGTATCAATTAGATAAATTGGACGGTATGATGCATTAATGTTATTGTTCTTTTTCGGCTACTCTATGAGTATCAGCCTACCTCTTTTCCAACTGGTGGGAAAACATCAATGTTATGGAAAATTTGTGTTTCCGGTACGATCCCATCTTAGCCAGGAGCTTTCTTCTTCTTGATTTTACTTGCTATACATTCTAGTTCATCTTTTGTAAACAGTGGAATTTTCATTATTAACTTGCTCTTCGGTTACTTTGTTATTCATTGCAAAGTTTTTTCTCATTTTCAACTTCTTTAATGATTTGGTAAACTTTCTCCAGACGTTACCGTTAAACTCTTCACATATTTCTTTGCAGTTTCTCTTTCTCACTTTCTTTTTATCTACCCCTCATTAACCATGTTTTCTATCTGTCTTCTTCCTTTCTTCCCATTAACTAAAAATTTACATTTCAATTTTCAATTTTTTTTTGGCTGCCCTCTCTTGGCATTCCTTAAATAAAAAAATATTTTATATTCCTCCCATCATTTATGCCTTTCTCTTAGGTATACCTCTGCTTCTTCCACTCTCCATTCAACCACCTTTCGGGTTATCTTTTCAAACACTCTTTTATCAAGATTAGAAAAAATCTGCTAACAGACATCTAGCCTGGGTGTTAGAAGACTACATAGTGTACGGTTGAGGCCAACGGCTGCATACCACTAAAAACTCCTTTCCTTGTCTTCTCTGGAATCACCAGAAATGTACTTCATCAGAGTACTATAAACCTCAAATCTTCGATTGATCTCTCTACTTCAACCTTTGCATTTTCCAGACATCATTAGCCTACGCAAATTTCCGTTCAATCCAAGTTTCTAACTTGTATTTGCTCTTAAAAGTAGTACATCCAAAAATTGTCTGTCGGTGGTCTCAATCTCTACGCATTCGAACCAACACTGACCGGATTCTACCATTTAATTGTTCTTAGATACGACATGAAAACTGTGTCGAGTAAGTTCCCCGCTAGTATAATATTCCACTTGGGTTCCTTTTCCATACCATTGTTTTACATTTTGAATACATAACTTCTCTATTTCTTTGCTTCTCTTCTCCTATTTTTGCTTCTCTCTTCTATTAGACTTTATCGATGGGAACCTCGACAACACTTTTACTGCTTCTGAGGAAACTGTTCTATATGCGGATATCATGTTTATTGCTGTATTTCTACCAATTGATCTTAACATATTGGCATATTTCTTTTATTCCAAGCAATTTATCTTATAACTGTGACTAAAAGGCTACCAAGATTGAGCCATCAACCTTATCTAAACACAATCCAACCCAACCCAACGCAACTCAACTAATTAGTTAGCGCTATATATGATATTAATTGGGTTGTATTCAGCCATCAAAATTATACAATTGCTAAAATTTAATTAAATTTATTTCTTAATCGTGAACGGATTTTATGTATACACAGTAAATTTGTTAAAACTAGTTTTATTTGTATTTACATAATTAGAATCAATATATATAAAACAAAACAACCAATAAGCTCTTCATTTAATGAGGTAGTTAACCTATTTTCTTGTTTACCTTTTAGGATGAAAACCAAGGACCTCGTCCGGCAATTAGTCTGGAGAAGTTGTTTACTCCCGCAGACGATGCCCCTCAAATACAACCTCAATCAACAAGTAAGTAGATCTTTATACATATTTCCGTAAATTTATGTCGGTGCTTTTCAACAGAGAAAGTATTTGCCTCGTCGTCTTTCTACGCTAAAGGGTTACATCCGACGATGGAGGAACAAGTTGAGCTTGCTAAACGTATATCCAGTTCGTTGAGCGATATCAGTAACAAAACCAGTAAAGGACAATCGATGTATGTTAATAGGAAGAAGAGATCGGTGAAATGGGTACATGAAGGTGAAGGTAATAAATTTATTTTTTTTTGTTATTGTTTGCGGTAGAAAAAGTCTCTGTCGACACCAAGGACTATAAAAGAATAAGTTTCTTTAAAGTGATGCCAAAACGTCCCAAAACGACTATTTGTAAATAAGCGCGATTTAGCCTCTATTTTCGAGCTCCGGAAGCAAAAGAACAAAACGGCTACGATCTTCGGCTTTGGCCATGTGCCACGACTATCGACAAGTTGCGCAAGTTAGGACTCCCAGTGCAGCCAAAAATACACGCAGATAATGTGCTACGCTTTGCGCTAACAGATGCGTTTCGAATCGTTGAGCTCGAGGTTTTAGATATACCATTGACAAGGGATTGCCATTAAGGTGTCAGAAGAGAGTCTATACGCCCTCGCAATTTCCGAAGATATAAATATTTATTAATAGATTTAGTTGGCACCCGAAGGGTATCAGGTTTGAGCGCACTCTGTTGAAATTATGTGACGTCCGAGTATCAGTAACCGTCAATTATGTGTATGACGTATTTTGATTCTTGTGTTATGATTATTTTTGTTATAGTTGTATCGAACGATCCGTTTTTGAAAGGGCACGGGATTTCTCCCATACCCATTCTTATCGGCATTAAATATTTGGCAACCTACGTCCGATAGATATGTGGCATCGTGTTCTAGAAAATAAATTCCAAATAAATAGTTGATTAGTTGATTAAATTTGTGCTAAATTAATCTTGGTCAAATCAATTTTTTTCAGGCCAAGCAAACGGAACACAAAATGGGGATAGCTCCAGGGATACGACGCGTAGTAAATCGCCTTTAAGGCTGGTTATGAATCCGCATGGTCAAGTTCATGATATACAGTCGTTAAGAAGGCAAGGATACGATATAGAATCTGCCCTATCTCCTGACGTTTGTTTAGAAATCGTTAAAGATTTAAATTCGCCGAAAGGAAAAGGTATTATTAAAGAGATTTTGGTTTGAATGATTTAATTGAGTTTTTTTATGGAATAGGAGCGGAGCTTTTTGCTAAACGTCGTAAAAGATCTGAAAAGTGGGTTGTTGGTGGTGATACGAACGGTGAAAAGGAAAAAGAAAATAGTATTCCCGATATCGCCCCATCACCTGTTACGGTTCTTCCCCCAATTCCCCCATTAAATTTGCCAACTCCGGGTTATCTGCCAGAAACCACTCAAAGGATGCAACATAATCAAAAATTAGACGAAATCCAAGTATGATGTGATTATTTTTGAAATAATAAGCTTAATTATTGTGTTTTCTAGGAGCGATTTACAAGGCCCAAGTTAAAGCTTGTTAAATCGCCTTGGGATGCCGCTTTGGAAACTGGATCCGTCGAAGCAGCTTTTGAAAATCTAGCACCAGCTTGGCCTAACAAAGGAAATTATGTAGCTCCAGTTGTGGATTCGTACGAACAAGCTTTGAGAAGAGATTCATTGTCGACATGGAGAGCCTCTCCATCGAACGGATATGGGATGCAGCCTGAAAAAGTTTTCGCTCACAACCCCGCTTATAACAGCACAAGCATTAATAGGATTGTTGATAATTTGCAAAAGGGTATGAGTAACGTTGATGTGTATAAACCGAAACATCCTCAAGCTTGGAATTCTAAGCCGTCGCAGCAACCTCAATATAGTAAGTTAAAAGTTGCCTAACTTAAGATCTCAAGTAGTATTTTTATTTAAGCTTGATTAATTAATCGCTTTCGCTTTTGCCTTTACTTATGCTTATTAGGTAGTGTACCTACTATTGTGCCAATACCAGAACCGGAACCAAGAAGAAGTCCATCGCCTTACCCAAACATACCAGATCTGTCTGAGGTGGAGCTAACACCGGAAATTTTAGCCGAAACAAAATCAAACGTAATAAGACCTGTAACCCCAATAAGAAAAGTGGAGGAACCAATTCCCGATCCACCGCCTCGTCCTCGATCACCTTCCCCTTTTCCAAGCATACCAGATGTCACCACCGAACTTGAAGTTGTCCAAAAAGACGTAGAGTCATTTAAAACGGCAAAATTTGTTGATCCAAATCGACCAGTTTCGCCGTTTCCAAAGATAGCGGATGTGAAGTTAAACCCTGATTTAATCGAAGATGATGTAAAAAGACTTCGATTCAGTCCCAGGTTGGAGCAACAAACTAAAATTGATTTTCAAGAAAATATCGAGGAGAGTAGCTCAATAGTGAAAGTTAGACACGTAGAAAAAGTTGTTGAAAACGTACTAGAACCTCCTAAAGCTAAGCAAAATGAAATGAAAGATGTTGGTGAGGTTCCATTTCCCACAATACCAGATTATTCAAAAAAGGAAGATTCGTTCGTACCAGATCCTAATTACAAACCTTTCTTCACCCCAAAGAAAGCTTACGCCCCAATTAACTTAAACAAAAAATATAGCTTACCAAGCAATCCGTTACCCAAAAAAGAAGAGGAAATGGAAAAGCCCGAATTTAACTTTGCAGTAGCCGATACTGACTTTAAAGTAGCTGAGCACGTTTTCAGCGAGTCCACTTCAAATTCAATTCGATCACTGCAATCGGAAATATTTGAAAGTCAAGGTCATTTTAACGCAAGGAGCGTTTCGCCGTTTAAAGTGTTTATCCCAAAATCCCCAGAAACGGTACCTTCTGAAGAACCTGAACCCAAACCCGAACCCCAACCGGTTATAAAAGATCCAACCCCACCTAAAGATATGACCAAAATGCATATCGCCGATCCAGAAACAAGGAAATTAATCGATTCCCAAAAAGAATGTTTCTCAGAAATGAAAGAAATTAAAAAAGCTTACAAAGACGCCGATGATATGGCTTCGAAATATCCACTCCCCATAAAAACATCACAACTAGACGATGATAATGAGGTTAAAAAGATTTTGGATAAAATGAAAAATACGCGGAGTGGTGTGGATAATGATAAGCAAGTACAAGAAGAGATTAAAGTTGAAGAAATAAACGAAGATAATCGGAAAGCGAGGGAGGAGACTTTGGTGAGGAGCGAAGTTTTGAAGGAAGTTGCAGAAGGGGGGAAAATTGAGCAAGCTCGCAAAACGGAGATTAAAGAAGCTTCTGAAGTTATTAAAGAAGATAACGGATATAAAACAAAACAAGAAATGTTAGAGAACGACATGAAAATGCAAACTTTTGAAGCCTCGAACGATCAAGTCCAAATTAGAGGGTATAGTACTTCGCAAGTTTCATCATCTTCGTCTTATCAAACAAGCACTTCATACGGAAATAACGAAAAACAAAAGGAAATTAAAGACGTATTACTCAAAAAAGAAGAAAGTCCATTAAAAATAGTAGAAACTCCGTTAAAGAAGGAAGAAAGCCCCCCTAAGAAAAAAATTCCACCCCCAATCGAAAAACCAAAATACAAAAAGCCTCCAGAAACGATTATTGGGGCTCGCCCGCTATTCGGGCAACTAAACATCAACGAAGAGTTCAAAAAAGCCGTTGATCTTCGTCAATCATCCAGAATGAAAAAAGGAAAAGCCCATCAACAATCAGCTTACATGGTCCCGGCGGAAATCCGAAATGTACAAAGTCTAAATGAATCGATGTCATCTCAATATTCAACGAATGAAGTTGCTCAAGTCCAAACGATTAATATTAGTGAAAATGAAGAAGTTGAAAAGATCTATTACCAAAGGGAACGAGAATACGAAGTTGATTACCAAACGATTCAAGAAGAAATTATCGTGCCATCTTTCACATCAAATGTTAAGTGTTACACGAAATTAAATGATGACCAAATTTATCAAGAAGTTGAGTTACCGCCGAAAATATCGATTGAGATTTTGCCCCCGCAAAATTACGCGTATGGAATTCAAGAAAAGAACGTGGAAAAGATTGAAAGGGAAAAGTATCAGCAACAAAATCAATTCAATATTCAACAATTTTCGACGAGTAAAGAACAATTTATTCATAAACCGCAAGCGAAATTGCCTACAAACGGCCAACACATCACTAATGGCGATTATATTAAATGCATTAATGATCAACAATCGAAATTAAAATCTGTTGAATCTTCTTATCAAGAAAATGTGGGGTCTCAAGAAGACGAAGATGAATATAAAAAAATCCCGGTTAAATCGTTGATTAAAAATTTTGAGAAATCAGCTATGCCCGCTTTAAGAGTTAAACAAATTAGAGATCCTCTCCCTGATGTTGTTGAAAAATTAAATTCTTCCCGAAGAGCTTCCATCGATCATTCATCCTCGCAAACTGATATTTCTAGATATTACACTTCACCGGCTGTACAAGAACAACAATATTTACAACAGGCCGAAAAAGATTTTGACAATTTATTCTACATCGCTAATACAAACGTCGAAACTAAACATTTTTATCCTGATAAAAAACAAAGTTTTAATCACGCAGAAAATAGTTCGTTTAGGAAATATGAAACGCAAGAAACTTCCTCTTCCGCTTTTGCTGCTTTTTCAGAACAAGCTTGTTATTCTAATCAAGCATACGTTGAAGGCAAGAATAAATGTTGCTTTATTTGTGACGTTTTGTGTTGTACTAAATTTATTGAGTTGTTAGCCCCGAAACTAAAAGCGATAGAAAAAAGTAGTTCACAAAGAGTTAATTCCGAACAACTATTTGTTTTTGTCTTATCGACGAAAACTGAAAAATTTGCGGAAACCCTAAATGTGTTCCAAACATTTCTGTTATTACTTTATTAAAACTAGCCTAGCATAAAATACTGCATATTACATCATGGTGGATTTGGCTTAACTCACAATAAATATTGCGGCGTTTTTCTTTTATGTCAGCGATACACATTTTAGGGATCTAAATTAACTTTTCATAAATTTAGTAGTTTAATTTATGTATTAAATTTAGTAATAGTCATTATGTTTAGTTCAACATGAAGTTGATCATTGCGAATTAAACCATGATGCATCCACTTCGGTTTGTAGAATTTTGTTTTGATTTGGATATTTGATGCGAAAGCATCTTATTAATGCATTGTACACTCATATATGGTTAGACGGCGGTGATACGTATAACGAAACTATATTTATTCGTCGTTTATCTTCCAGAAGCAGTTTCAAGTCTTCTGAAAGCAATATCAAATCTTATAAAAGCAATATCAAGTCTACTGGAAGCATTTCAAGTCTTCTACAGGTAATATCAAGTCTTCTGGAACCACTTCAAGTCTTCTAAAAATAATATCAAGTCTTCTGCAAGTATTTTAAAATTTCTGAAAGCATTTCAAGTCTTCTAAAAGCAGTGTTAAGTCTTCTACAAGTATTTCAAGTTTCCTACAGGCAATACTAAGTCTTCTTGAAGCATTTCAAGTCTTCGAGATGCAGTTTCAAACCTTCTAGAAGCATATTAAGTCTTCTAATATCAATATTAGGTTTTGTGGAAGTATTTCAAGTCCTCGAGGGATTCAGAGATGCAGTATTCTTCTGGAAGTATTTTAAAACTTCTAAAAGAAGTGTCAAGTCTTCTGGAAGCATTTCAAGCCTTTTACATGCAGTATCATTTGTGCACCCAGAAAACCCAGGTTTGAATGTTCCGTTGTTTGAGTGTAATAACACTTAGGATTTGCCGTAAATCGATATGTCGTAGACCTTAAAGCGAAATAGAGGTATACTTTGAAAAGGCGTGTACAAGAAGAGATCACTGATGACCTTTTTCTATTTACACAGGTATAAACCCAAACAGCCCGTTTATCCGTTTTTTAAAATTGGTTCTAATTTTTGAAATATTCAATAAATTTGTTATTTTGCTATTTCTGACCATTGTCAGAAATTTATTGAATTAAATAGTATATATCAGAAATGAACCGATCAGAGTCTTTTATACTGTTTAGGATCTGTTTCACGCAATAGGGTGAAACAGTAGTTGCTGGTCATGCCTTTATCATAAAATCCTTGATATCATCTTCCAACGAATCAAGATGTATCCTCCAATTTTGCGGTAATTTTGAAAAAAATTGTCGATTACTTGCTTGCAATCCGGTGATTTGTGATTATTGAGAATGTTGCGATCAAAGCTTTAAAACGCCCATGCTGTTATTCATAAGGCGTTAAACATTTTATAAACGTTACATCAGCCATTAGTTTTCAAATATCAAGCCCAACAAATATTCCTTCTTTGAATTTAGTGTGTGGGAGTTTTTTCGGGACAACGATTGAGCTTAGGTGGCAATAAAATATCCTGTGGGTTCACAACTGGTACAGAGGACACTTGTTGTTGTTATAGCTGATAATGGGTACTACACAGTCACACCTTTCTCAAATAATGATGATCAACACAAGTGTCTTCGTTGTCATGTGTCTTCTTTGTCATCTTTGTATCTGAACGAATATGTGTCTGTAAGAACATTAAAAAACTAGATTACATCCCAATCAATAGACCAACAACCTGCAATGAATATGTAAATCAATTAGTATACTTATATTTCGAAATTAAGTATAATTAATGTAATTCTCAATAACAATCTCGGTGACTATTTCGATACCCATGCCTTGTCCGTGTTTACTATAGCAAATCCTAAGTACTGCAAATGTGCACCTTTGAGTGCATTTATCATTATTTTTCTACGTTTTCCGAACTCATAACATCCACAAACGTAACAAAAATACTTTTAATCGACTTTTCCACGTCATCTCTGCATTTTCACACGTTTGGAAGCAAAATTACTTCACAAAAAGTAGTTTCAAATGATATTTAATGTAACATAGTCAGATGACTGCCATTATAAGACAGCATTCCCGAACTAAAAAACTAAAACCAATTTTGACACTCGAATTGCAAAACTTGATCCGAACTTGTAAACTTATGTTATTAGAGCAAAGTTATCACAATCGAGCTTATCCCAAATTTAATCTGTTATTTACATGAAAACCCTAATTTAATTGTTGGTCAAGATGCAAATCTAAGTATTTGACAGTTTTATCTTTAGAATTCCATTGATGTTTTGTGTTATTGATTATAATATGTATTGGATTTTTGTACTATTATTATTATTGCCGGGCTGAGGAGAGCGACCCCTCTCGTCGCCGTGACCTATAAGATCTATGGTACCATTTAGTCGTTTAGATGTTTAGGGGAAATGTAGATCTTTAATGATCTTTCTTAAAATCGATCTAAGGTTTTGTTTCTTTATGTCGATGGGTAAACGATCAAGAGAGGTTTAAGAAAAATTTTGTATCTTCAGCTATGTCTGACTCTTCATTGTTAAGACGACAACTTTGACCCTCGGTTTGCCCAGTATGGAAAAGATGCTATTTGAGGCCGTTCAACAAGTCTGAGAGCGTCCTTAGATTCCCTTTGCTGAGGCATAAAACCTCTTGGCTTTTGTTTAGCGAAGGGTCCATCATACCATGCGCCTCTGTGTGACCTGGAATTTCTTACCAACGTCAGACTATCTTTAAGGCCTCTCATCTGTTGATTATCCATTTTATATTGTTTTTTACTAGTCCACTACCCAGTTAGGGTCCAATGAAGGGCGTTTTCGCTACTTTTTGACCACCTTGTCCGTCATTTCGTTGCCCTCAACGTTATTGTGAACTGGAATCCATCAAAGAGTATGGCAGTTGAATGTGTGGATTAACAGTTGAGGCTGTTCAATCTTGGTTGGATGAACTTCACCGTAAATTGTGCATTTCAATGCATCGTCCTTGTTTTTCTACAATCTTTATGATTATGCTCATCGCTGCATTTAACATATTTATGTTTTGGTGGGATATAATTTTTGGTAAAACCAAAACGTTGACATTAAAGCACTGTAAACAAGGAGTACATGTTTCCGGTTATCCATTATCCGGTTATCTAGCATATCTATCGCGGGGTATACACGAAGAGAGGTATACACGGATGTAGTATGAAGAATGTAGTAAATTTTTTTCGCCAAACTTAGGTTGGCACCGCATCCCATACTAATAACATTAGCGCCTGACGTCACAGGGAGAGCATGAGGAGCAACTTTCACTCAAGAACCGGCATTTTTACACTACTAATATATCTTGATAAAATTTGTCGTGGTTATAATGGAAAGCATGTGCCTTCCACAAAACACAACCATAATTGAACATCTCAATTCATTTCCGAGATGTCAATATTTGAACTCAACCCAAATTTATAGAATTTCATAAAAATTATTATCCTTAATTATTTTTTAAAACTGATATCGAATTAAAATATTTATTTAATTATTTTTGTACTTTTATTAAGACGATTGTTATTGCTTGTAATGTTTCAACCGGTTTCGGCCTTGTTTAGGCCATCTTCAGGAAATCCATCTTTCGAGAATTGTTGATCTTATATTATTTAAAATTTATTTAAATTAAAACAAAATTAAACATTCCTTTAAAAAAATATGATATCGAATTATTATTAAATCGAATTCTTAACATATCTTGATAGAATTATATTATTCTTAAGGTATGATTAGGGTGTCCAATAATTTTATAAAAGAAATAATAGGTCAGAGACCACTAAGCAATCTCGGAATTTTTTGGAAAAAAGCAGAAACGATTTTTCTGCAATAAAAAATACAGTCTTTTCAACAGACAGTATCAAGCCTTCTTGAAGTATATCAAGTCCTGTACAGGCAAATTCAAGTCTTTCAGAGACAATCTAGTCTTCAGCTAGCATTATCAAGTCTCGCAAAATCTTTTGTAAGCAGTATCAAGCCTTCCAGAAGAATATAGGGTCTTTGGAAGCATTTCAAATCTTCTAGCAGTATCAAGTGTTCTGCAACAACTTCAAATCTTTTCGAAGCAGTATCAAGTCTCCCGGAAGTATTTCACGTTTTGCAGATGTAATATTATGTCTTCTGAAACCATTTCAAGTTTTACAGGGGTAATGTTACGTTTTCTGATAGTATTTCAAGTCTTCCATAGACAATATCAATTCTTCTGGAAGTATTTCAAGTCTTTTTCAAGCAATATCAAGTAATCTAAAGGCAGTATCAAGTATTCTGGAAGCAGATCAAGTCTTCTATAAGCATTTCAGGTCTTTTGGAAGCAGTACTAAGTCTCCCAGATGGAGTATCAAGTCCAAATTCTAAATAAAAACGTATTTTGATTCCGGGGCAACTTATGGGAATTTCGTGACCTTTAGCCCAAATACATGGATTTAGAACTCAGTCTCGAATCCGAAAAATATTTTTGGTCCCAGTAATTGGACACTCTAGATCATAATGTACTTTTGTATGCACAAAACCATGCTTGAGTATCTCAATTCGTTTTTGAGTTATGTATTCTTGAACTTTTTGCATTAAGAGGTTATCTGGATTAAAAATATGGTTTATGAATGTTGTTTTTTAATGATGAAATCTGATCGACTCTTCGTTTTTCGCCCATAATTAATTCTAAAATTCCGTCGAAGCTGGCTTCCCTAAATATATGTTCTCGGTCGATGTAAATTTTTTACGGCATTCTTTCAAGTTAATAGTTCAATAAAATTGATTGACATTTGTAAATAAAGCTAACCTAACTCAAATTTATTTTCTGAGACGTCTACAATCAATATACACAACAAAATATAAGATAATAAAGAATATTTTACCTAAGCCACAGAATTCTTCGTACAAAGTTGCTTATACAGTTCTTACAGGCCTTACCGTTTGCGGGTTTCAGTATTTCAGTAAAAATTTTTCAGTTTTTACACAAGGACAATAGAATCTAATAGAACTATTATTTCCATTATACCGCTTTTTACCAAATAAGGCGAAAAAATCACTTGCTCAAAGTTTTCGTCATTGACAATTTTCCGAAACACGAAATCATTTTTCTATCTCTTTTAATTTGGGAGATACTACAGTTATATACTAGTATTATTAACTTTACATTTTTTTAATTGTAATTAAACAATTTCTAGGCTCAAGCACTCTTCCAAGAACGATGACTAAAACTCCTCCATCTCCAAGTTTTAAAGCAGCAGCAGCAACACCACCGGTTTTTATCCCTAAAGAAACATCGACTCCGTTATCGAGTTATCCACCTCAACCGACTTATTCATCTCAACCAAGTTATGGCTATCAAGATTACTCTCAAGCTTTACCACCGTCAACCCCAAAATTGGATGTAGGTTCCCTTCAAAATTACAATACCGCACCACGAGGATGGGGTGAAATAAGGGATTTTTATAAACCGGTAACTTTCGATAAACCGAGATCGCCGTTTACCGATTTTTAAGATCAACACACGAATTGTAACATAAAATATTATTACAATTGCTTAGATTTTAAGACACTACTAATAAAAAAAAGATGTTTTCTTCGTTTATTTGTTTTGTGTAAATATTTGAAGGTTTACTATTCACCGTTTGCCTACGAACTATTTCGACTGGATCCAGATTTTGGATCGACAGATACGAGATGTTTTTCGTTTTCTTTGATTTTTTTAGTAAGATAACTTATCGTGTATATATGCTCTACTAATTTCTATTTTTATTCTTCTTGTTGAAAACAGGAAAATTCTTGCACATATTCTACTTACTATCAGTGACTTTTTGTGTTTTCGAGTGTATCATTATTTTATGATTGTAAACTGTAGTGCTGGTTATTACAAATAAATTTATTCGTAAAACTACAACCGACAATTTCGTTTTATTACAAAACAGTATTCTTATCTAGTAAATGCTTTACGTAAGTAGCTTCGTAAGTGTGATAATTATCGTGACAAATATTTATGTCCATGTGTTTTGGTATTATTGGGGTGGTATACATTGTCTTTAACGCCATAGATTGAGGATAGAATACAGGCGTTTCTTTAACCATCTTTTTGCCTTTGCTGTCTTTTTTCGGTGCTATCCATTCAGGATATGGAGAAAAGCAACCAGCGTGCATACCACCTTGCTACAAAAAATACTTGGTTTTATTTAAATAGTAATTAAAATGGTATTAATTATTACCCATTTTGCTGGTCCGGTAGGCATCCAATTACCTCTGAATGGTATTATTTTCTCTTTTGGTCTAACATAAGTAGGTCCAATTTTACCAGATGGATCAGCAAAAGGATTTGGGTCGAAATAAGGTTTTGGCTGTATCTTTAAAATCATAGGGGGACATGGACCTTTTCTTGCTATTTTCTTTTCTTTTTTAGGTGGTGGATTGAATGGTTCTGACCTAAAAATGGTATATTGGGCTAATATATTTTATTATATTAAATTAAAAATTAATGCGTACATATATTCTGGATATTTAGATAGGCATATATCTGCATAACCATATCCTCCTTTTTTTCCAGGTCTTGTAGTAAAATTACCTTTCTGATGTTCATACTTTGGTTTTGGTCTTTCGACGCCACTAAAATAATCAATACCCTTCGTGAAACATCCGAAATAATCATTAGGAGTTGAATGCCATTTTGCAGGACCTACAGGAATAAACACGCCAGCTTTTACTGGCTTTACACCTCTACAAGAAGAAAATAATGTCATTAATTTGACCATTTTTCTAACTAATTTTATACTTTTCTTTTTTCTTCTGCCAATTAACTCCTTCGCCTTCGAATATTCGCTTAAACTCCGTGTCAAAATAACCGTGGGTAGTTCCATTTTTAAGCTTTCTACCGCCAGCGTACATATTTTTTCCTTTGAAGTAATTTACGCCTACAAAATGAAATATAGTGTATATATACTTTTTTAATTCGTTGACTTTGTTGGATACCTTGAGCCATATATTTAATAGATAAATGACCATCGTCAATGAATACTCCAAGCCTTTCCAAGTCGGGTTTCCCAAAAGCCGCCCCCAAAGTGGAATCGTCGTATTTCATCGGCATTGTGAAAAAGTTTAATTTTGAATTACACAACCATTAAAAATTAAAAGAAAAAAGTGTTGAATTTTAAATATTAAACTTAAAAGTTACACGTAACCTTGAAAATCATAATTTGAAAGAAATATTTGTCGCAGACATACTTAGATCTATTTCGTTATTATCTTAATCTTTTTCCATCTTTGAAAATAAAATAACAAAACTCAGATTTTTATACTTTTTAATGGATCTATTTTATTTTACGTAACAGTTTCGATCGTTTTTAAATTAACTTTAAGAACATACTGAAGATGTTCTACGAATTTCTTCATTCTATTTATAACGGTAAATTATCAAGCGAAATGAGGAGATTTGTAAAAATTGTAGAGTACTTTCAACATTATTAAACTTATTGTAGTTTCTAGCGGTCGATCAGTTTTAGATCATCTTCAAGAACAACGTCAATGCTGAAAGTATTTTCTGCAAATTTCTTCATTTCGTTTGATATAACAGTAAATTATCGAAAATTTCAGAATATATTCAAGATTATCAAACTTATTTTAAGTTCTTCTAGTTTCGATGAAGTTTAGATTATGTTCAAGAATAACATCACTTTGAAGGTCGTTTAAACTCTCTACAAATTTTTTTCATTTTCTTTCATATAACAATAAATTATCGAACGAAACGAAGACATTTGTAGAACTTTCAGAATATTTTCAAGTAGAGTTGTGTAATAGATAAGTCAAATATGATTAGGTCAATTATCGGTCAATTTGTTAAAATTATCCTTTGTTTCTTTCCTTTGTTTTTTGTTGCAGAGGAGTATTAATGTTCGGTTCTTAAATTTTTTTTATGTTTCAGCAGCTCATTCTGCAAATTCTGTTATTCACGTATTATTTTTTTCTTATTAATTTCTTTGATTTAACTATGTTCATGAATTTCTTTACTTAAGGTAAATTTCTTTTCTTTCCGGTTTCACTTTTCAACTCATAGATGGCATTTTCATATCCGACGTGATGTGAGTCGTGGGTGGTGGGGGGGAGGTCATTGATCTGTCGTACGGCGATTAACGGTCCTGGGGATTTTCCACCGGATATTGCTTTGGTGATGTCATCCATGGGCGAAAGGAGGCCACTGACCTGCTGTCCGGTGATTGCTGGACCTGGGCTGCTCCCACTGGACGCTTCAGGTATGATAGGCAGCACGGCGTCCTGCCTCTCCGAATTGGATGGTCCTTGCCTCAGGAGAGCAGCCCTGGGCCTGGAGTGCTCTAGAACCGTCCTCCACGCTGCTGACAACTGTAGGGCATCATCCCTCTTATTGAGGGTGCTGTTCTTCGCTATTTCAATGGATTCCCGGATCAATCTGGTTCTCCAATGCGGAACGTTGGCTACCTGCTTGCAACCTTCGAAATTGATGGTATGGCCTGTGTCCAGATGGTGGCGGAAGAGAGCAGAAGTGAGCTGTTTGTTTCGGATGCTCAGCTTGTGTTCTTCTACTCTGGCAGCTATTCTTCTGTTGGTCTGTCCCACGTAGTTCTTGTCGCATGAGCCGGAGGGGATGGAATAAACTCCTAGATTTTCCAATTTTGTTTGGTCTTTTGGATTCCTGAGAGAAGCTCCTATAGTCTTGCCGGGTCTGTAGGTGGTACTGATGTCGTGTTTCCGTACGTACTCCGTCCTGGGCCTGGAGTGCTCTAGGACCGTCCTCCACGACAGGGCAATGACCTCCCCTCACCACCCACGACTCACGTCACGTCGGACATAAACACCCCCACCACCCCAACCTACGACCAAGACGACCTACTATAAAAAGGAGCCAGAGCACCGTAGTACCTCAGTCTGTCAACAGGAGACTAGACTCACAGGGAGCAAGAAAATGAGCGGATGATACCTCGGATCAACCAGAATACATACTTTTTCCATCCGTGAAGTACATATACTCTTATAAGCATATATACTCTTATCTGAAAATTAAAGAGGATTGCCATATGCAGGTCTGATTTTTTTAATTTCTTATTTTTGGGGATTTAATTTAAGAAAACTCGATTTGGTTTCTTCTTAAAAATTTCGTCTAAGCGTAAAGGTGTGAATTTTGGTTCAATTAAGCGACACTTTGGAAGTTTTATTGATTTTGGTGCTCGCATAACTAATCCAAATTAATCAGAATTATCGTTGTACACCTGCAAATAAGAGTTTAAAACAATTCTTAATCACAGTGGGACCGGATTGATTGCGTTTAGAATGTATTTTAATGAAGGAGTCTTAATCACCTGCAAGTGATTAAGAGTCAATTGATTAACAGTGCAAATTGTTTTTTTATATTACAACATTTCAATAATTTTATAATTTTCCTCAATTCTTGATTCGAAGTTAGTTTTGAACTATCTTGTAAAAGGTCGATTTTGGTTACCTCTGTTTATTCGAGTTTTTTTATGTTCCTAAAACCAGCTGCTTTTGAACAGTTTGAACTTAGCGCAATTTCCGTTTGTTTTATTTATTTATTTTTTTTATTGAAATCAATTTTTTTGTATCACTTTATTATTAACTTTTTAAACTATTTTTTTGTTATCGAAATTATCATTTATTATATATACATTATGTGGTTGGCACTTAAATAAGGAATTGAATACTAGGGAATTTTTTCCTCATAATTCTAGTTCATAATCAACTGTAGAGGCAAGGATTATTGATTTCAATGCCCCCCCAGAGAAGTCAGTACCAATGACTATAAGATTTTGTAACTGCAATGACGTAAAAAAAAGTTTGCAGATGTTCAAAATATCCAATTTTCTGGCTTAACCACTAATGTAATCAAAATTTTATAAGGGACAAAATAGTTCCAGAACTAAATAGGCAATTCAGAAATTTTAATTATGTAGTCATCGCCTACTCAGAAAAAAGAATATGGAGTAACAACTGCTGAAGACATAGCTTCTCGATCATTTCTGTATTTTTAAAACTTCACTTAAAACCATAAAAAGACGTTAATTGAACCTAGGAAATTACATCTCAAAAATGATTTTGATTGAGTTATGAAGAATACACGATTTTTTTTGCTAACTTTGAAGTCCCCTAGCGGCGAAACGAAGCAACTTTGGATTTAGATAAATTAACTTAAATCGGCCTATTTTTAGCCAAGGAATTACATTGTACACGCATTTCAGAGTCACCTGTATATTTTTGATTAATTAAATTTCATTTAATTCCGTATCGATGAGGAAAACTCGTTTAACAAATGTAACACGATTCAAAATGACATGTGCTGTAAGAAAATACAAGTTACAAACATTAATTAATTGTTATTAAGTTACATAATCACAAAATCTCACAATACTAGAACAATAAAGTCAACTATTTCGTCAAATTTAACATTTAAAACAACATTGTAAAGCACTTTCAAAATCGAATTTATGATTCAGAGTTAGCGTGCTGGCATAATGCGGTTTTATTGTGTGTTTTAATTTGATTAAAGTCATACGCTATCGGATACGTTTTTTCAAATGTTGTTAAATTCCCCACTATAGATCTTATCACAATTTACACAATTCGTCTGTAAACTGTATTTGTTTAATCCTTCAACTTTACTTTATCTTTCATATTAGAGATGAGTGCATTAAATTTATTGTTGTTATATTTAGCGAATTTTATTTCTTGTATTTTGTATTTTTTGAATGTTGATATAATTTTGTTAGTGAGACCAGTATATATTTGATTCTTACACATTTCTTATTAATACATTTATCTAGTTTGTAAGCATCTCCAATATTATTAATATATGTTGATCAAAATTGTGTAATCAAAAGTTGTGCATTTCTAGTAGTACTAGGGGAATCTGTAGTCTAAATTCCATTTGATCTACCTTCCAAAACGACGTTAGGGGGATCAATAATTGTAAGTTTGTCTTGGTTAGATAAATTAATATTTATCTTACACCAAGCATTAGTTGCAAGATGTTTCGGAAAGAATTTTTCTATAAGGATTTTCTATTATAGATGTGTATTTTGATTTCCTTTAAGTAACAACTCTCTGTACTCTTTTTATATAATTCTGCATGTATTCAAAATTTGTGCTTTCGAATGATTACTATAATACCATGCCAGTTAATTCTTGTTTAAATTAATTCAGTAGTTCAACAGTCTGTTGCTTGAAATTTCGTTTTTATACCGCTTCGTTTTCAATTTATTCGAATCAGGGTCACATTCATTTTTGACCACATGTTTATTACCATTTTGTTCCTATTTTATCTTTTTTTCGGCTATACATGAGGCCTATTTTTATGTTATTATATATATCCTGGTTTTCCAGCTTGCGTTAATAAATCAGTTTCCAATATGTTTTTTTTAATGAAACGGAGATTTCTTGGTAGTGATTTAACATGGTCTTTCAATATGGAATTCTTTTCGAGTCATTCTAAACGATCGAAGCCTCGTAGTTCAAATAGAGCCATGGGCCATCGTATTTCTCGGCTTAATTTGCAAGCTGTTATTCAGTTAAAAACTGTCATTTTGTAACGTAATAATAACCACTGGAACCTATAACCAACGAGATGGTGAAAAGAAACGAGACGAGAAAGGCCGGGCGCGCACATGCGATTTTCATGCGATTATTTGTCGCAGCGACATAAAAGTAGTAGTCGCAAAAAATTTGTATGGTCGCGCATTTGCGACTGATTAATCGTGACTAGAGCCTAGTATCAACATGGACTTCATAGAAACCGCTTGTATAGTGGCTCTGTTATTACGAAAGAAATTAAGAAAGCAACGGAAAAGAAAATTTTGGGTGCATCCAATTTTATCTGACAGAGAACATCGGGGTCAATTTTACATTCTTCATGAAGATTTAAGAAAGCATCCTCGTAAATTCTTTAACTATTACAGAATGAGTGAAAAATCTTTTCTTGAATTATTAAAAATAATAGGACCGAAAATATCGTACCAAAATAGTAAATGGAGAAAATGTATACCACCTGAGGAATGTCTTGCAGTAACAATAAGGTAAGAAGGTACTTACCAGCTTTTGTTTTGTGTCGTCGTTCTGCCAAATTTACTAGATATTTTCTGCAAACTACTATTAGACTAGATATATAGAAGTAGATATTAAAAATAAGGTTAAATAATAAATATATGTTCTATTTGTTTAATTTAATTAATTTATTGATTTGACAAGTCAAAATATGCATTGTCACCATCAGAAGAAATGGTTGCTGATGGTGTGGACTGTGCAGAGTTGACCGTTGATGTCGATGGCGCGGAGTAAATACTTTCATTGCCTCCTTGTTGCTGTTGTTGAAAATTTGATCTTGGAAATTGCACTTGGTCTACCGGACGGTTAGGATAAAGATGAGAATAAGATTGTTGCATTGAACTGTAAAAAACTGGAGGATTTCGTTTTTTGCATTTTTCATGATATTTAAGATTTCAATTTTCGCATAATGTTTTTGGTCATCAGTTAATTTTTTGAACATTGAAACAAGCATAAGTGAAAAATTTTTATCTTCGTCGATTGTTTCACATTGCTTATCTTCCAATATTTTCAGTAACTTTTCTTCATATGGAATTGTTTTAAGCACAGTTTTTCTTGCTGCCCTTCTTTTAGATATGCATGTACTTTCCGAATTTTGTGTATTGGTTGCTAAAGAAGGAGAAGATATCATTTCTTGATTTTCTTGATCAATCTCAATTGATTGAGAAGGTCCGGTGTTGCTGGTAGTTGGTCTATCTTTCATTATTGGGAAAAGGAATTGCAATTGGTCACTGCTTTACGCTGGGCTGCTAATTCCCTAGCGAAACAATCTTTTAAATTTTTCCATTTTTTTTGAATAATTTTTCCTGCAATAAAAGAAAAGTCTGAAGAAGTTTGGATAAATATTGCCAAAGAGTTTTACGATAGGAGAAATTTTCCGAACTGTATCGGTGCAGTCGACGGCAAGCACATTAGATTACAGAAACCAAATAATACTGGTTCCGAATTTTATAATTATAAAAACTTTTATTCGACTATTCTTTTGGTTATAGTAGACGCCGACTACTGTTTTACAGCAATAGATGTAGGAGCATATGGTGCTGGAAGCGATTCCAGTGTTTTGAAGAATTCGAATTTTGGTCAAAGATTACATAATAACCAATTAAATGTTCCTACTCCACAAAAATTACCAAACAGCGAGATGGGAGAACCCATACCTTTCATGATAGTAGGAGACGAAGCATTCGCGTTATCACAAAATGTTTTACGGCCTTATCCTCGAAGAAACTTAACAATGAAACAAAGAGTCTTTAATTATAGACTGACTCGTGCACGGCGTATGGTAGAGTGTACCTTTGGTATTTTAGCGAACAAATGGCGTATTTTGCATCGATCATTAGACGTGCGAGTTGAATTTGCCGACCTTATCATTAAAACATGTTGCATTCTACATAACTTCGTGCGAAAGAAAGACGGTGTGCAAATGGAGGACGAATTTTATGAGTGTTTATTACAGAGCTGTCCTTCAGCTGGAATAAGACCTAACAGAGTTGGTCTTAATATAAGAGACTATATGGCAAATTACTTTACATCCCCCGAAGGTTCAGTTCCGTGGCAATATGATAAAATTTAAATACTTATCTGCACAACATTTATTACATAAGATTATTAAAAACTATTAAATAAAAACAATATCACGTACCTCTCTTGTGTTTTTCTTCGGCCGATAACTTGTTCCAAGTGGATATAACTTTGCTATACACTTCTCCCCACAATTTTTCCTTTAAATTTCGGTCACTATACTCTTTCAAATGTTTGTTGTAAAGAGCTGGTCTTTTTTCTACCTCGATAATAATAGTTTCTGTGTCTAAGACACTAGATGTCAAGTCATTGTCACTATTATCAGACACTTCTGAAGATTCAGCCATTTTTAATAAATTTGTTGTAATAATTATCCTATACACCAACTTCGACCTGTGCTGCGACTACGACTGAACAGTCGCATGTGCGTGCATGTTCATTCTTGTTCATGTGATACATTTAAAGACGCGACAATCGTGTCGTTACAAAAATGGAGCAGGTTACATCTTTTTAATCTCTGCTATTATTTAGTCGCATATGCGCGCATTTGTATTTAATGCTATGTGTGTTATTTTTACGACCAAACAGTCGCGCGACAGAAAATCGCATGTGCGCGCCTGGCCAAAGAGCGAGATTTGAGAGCAACTGGCAGAGCCTGCAAGGCTTGAAGATCAGTTTATACAAAACATAAAAGTTATATATCACGCTTATTCGCTTAAAGAAAAATATATAAATGTGACGTTAAGAGGTACGACACTTTCTTAGAAAAGTCTAACACAACTACTTCCTAAGGTACAGGTACCCCAACTGTTATTTTTTTTCGAAAACGGATAAAAATAAATAATAATGAACTATGCCATATTGATAGTCTTTATTTTTTATAAGAATAGCTGGAAGAAATAAATACTAAAATAAATAGCTGAAAAAATAGTAGAAAACAAGAATTTATCTTTTTCTCAGAAAATCTCTTAACGTCAATAAAAAGTATTTTGAAATTTTTTCTTCATTTTATTTGATATAACGTAATAATTTGTAAATTATCGAACGAAATGAAGATATTTGTAGAAATTTAAGAATACTTTCAACACTATGAAGCCAGTTGAAGGTTCAACCAGTTTTAGGTCATCTTCAAGAACAATATCAATATTGAAAGATTTTGAAATTGCTACAAATTTCTTTATTTCATTTGATATAACAGTAAATTATATCAAATTAACCTTTCAATATCTTATTTAATTTTTTTATTTTCGTGCTAGCCATCTTTTATTGACTAGCTATTTCAAACCATTATATTTAAATAAATACAAACATGCGCTATTGTTGACAGATAATAATACATATTTTAATAAACATTACAATGGTATAAGCTAAGATAAACTTTTAATTTTTATTCATTGATATATTCTTTTCAAGGATTTCTGCGAACTTACATACATACATCGTACGAGCATTCAACCGTCGACAAATGATGTCACCACTAGATCACTTTGATATTATTTGATGGCTGTAAAGATTTAAGTTATTTATTGAACCGTTTTATCCTTGTCTATAGATACACATTAATATCTACAAATCTCTTGGTCATTATCTTGTATTTGCGCTGTTTGCAATAATGATTAAACTTATTACGAGATGAGTCAGTTGTCAATAACGAAAGAACTCAAAGATTAATAAAGTTTATTTTTCAAATATTTACCTTTATTTTGAAACTAAGAATGTTTCAAGCAAGTCATAATTATTTCAATAATTTCCTAATGAATTACCTAATAAAATAGCCGTATTATTGTGATTATCATTTATCCGGGTTATTGTTTTGAAGCTGAATTATCATGATCTACATCATACTTTACCTACTCATTTTTGGTAAGAATCATTTTTGGTCGAGTTACTAACACAAATCTATCAATCAATCCCGTACAAATACAGGATGTTTCTGTAAGTCAATTCATAATTTTAACCACTAATACTAGAGTAACAACGATGACGATTAGTGTTAATATTTTTTATTTAAACCAATATATTACTAAGATATTGGTCGGGAAACATCAAAATTTTTTAAAAATCTAAATGTTTTCAATATGGTTTATGTTAGAAAGATAAAATTTGATAAAGAGTGCAACGTTATCATGAGAAATCATTTAAGATTACTTTTGAAAATATTGAATTATAGGATTAGTGGTACACAGGTGATCACAATTTCTCATACACACGGTGAATTTTTTTATCTTGAGACAACGGAAAATCTCTAAAACACTGTATCAAATAAAAAAGGTTTCATCTCTTTTTTTGTGCATTTTTTCTATACCTTCACAATCATGTCTTTTGCGATTATGGCACAATTTATTACGAATAGAAAGAAAAGCTTCAAACAAAATGTACCTAGTTGATGACGTAAAATCGGAATCTGCAATAAAAATGGGGGTTGCCATTTAAAATTTCAAAGTTGTTCCTCCCCCCACTCTGAACGGTTGATCGAATTTGCACCATTCAGTGAACCCCCTGGTTTATAACAAATCTTATTAAGAATTTGTTTTAATTTGATGCAGTGTTTTAGAGGTTTTCCGTTGTCTCAAGATAAAGAACTCGCCCTGTATATTTTTTTATATAGGACCAATTATAACTGACTTCTCATATTTATGTAAAAATATATAAATTTTTCTCAAAAAATATAACTGAAGAATAATAGTCTATGCACAAACTGGAGGGAATCAAGCTGTCATGTCTTCATATTTTTTTAAAAAATCTTGCTTCACGTCATTATGTGTTTCATGTACAACCAACATTTACAAATACTGCAAACATAATGAATATTTTGCATCTTATCTTTAAATAACTTTATACCAAGATATAGATTGAACACATCTCTGAGTTTCAGCAAATTTACCGTATGTTGTGTTGCCTTTGTAGATAATAAAAGCGTTGGTTACTACTGTATGGAGGAAGTTATAGAAGATTACCATTGGCCACTGTTTTGTATTTCTGGCAACATTATATTATACGATCATTCAATCAAAAATATCTACTCCACTTTTTGTGCTGTTATAAAAGTAATTATTTCGGGCTTTCTCAGATTGCTGTGGCTCCGATCACCACAAGCATATTCTTTCCTTTTTTTGTACTATATATATGAAACTCTTGCGTTATTTCAAGAAGTAATCTTCTATTAGCCCTAATTGTACCACCCACAACAGCTTACTTAGCAGTTTTTTCTCAATTGCCCACAGTATACGTTTTCTTCCCATTGTCATTAAACTTGTCAATAATAAGTCAGAGTGCTAGTGGTTTATCTATTCTTTTCTCAGACCTCAAGCAGTGATATCACGTACATCTAAACGGATACAATTCAATAGGAAGCCGAACCTACATTTTGCCATTGTAGCAGGAAGTATCTTATGAAAAACTCCAGAAAAATGGAAGTAACGGAGGGATTGTCTGTAGAAAGCGAAGGAGAAATGGCCGTTTTAGAAGAAATATTTCAGGTAGCCAAATATTTATTTGAAGTCGACTCCAAATCGTCAATACCATCTTGAAATTGTACCTAGAAATTTAATTCTACCGCAAATTAATATTAATAAGCGTAATTTTGTGTAAACTTTTACAGCCCTAGAGCCCTTAACGCTTATAACACGACGATTTTTTCATGTGCCGTTGTCGTGCGTTATTCCTAATGTGCTGTACCTGTGCTAAATCATGTAAAAGCAGATTGCCATACGTTTTTGTTACGCTTTATTCACGTTATACTCTTGTCCTCGAACCGTGAAAAAGTCATCACATGCATAGGCTCTAATATACTGAATTATACCATAAAAACTACTCTATAATTTTAAAACATATTCAAAACAAAGGAGTTATACTGAGAAAGTCAATTTATCTTTTCTTATTCGTATATTAGATACCTCAAAGTGTGTTCTTTCAAAATTGATAAACCTTTTCTTAATATTCGGTGCCATATACCTGCACACGGAGTTGAAGTTTGACAATTTTGAAGTGTATCGTAAATCGGCGATTTTCTCTATCTATCGAAATACCGATAATCCTTAAATAGTATCTATTATTTATTATCTAGGGATTACCGGTATCTATAATATCTATTATCTAAGGATTACCGGTATTTGGATATTATTTCTAAAGTATTTACAATAAAGTTATTACCATTTGCTCTAGGTCTACACTTTATCTGAGATGCATCTTCAATTTTGCTCAATCAGATGTGATTCGTTTGACTATTGCCATAGTCCTAATTATTGTTTAACAATAAAAGAAATTTAAGTTCCAGAAATTCAATTTAAAATTGTCTTTTCTAAATTAAAAATCCAGCTGAATCCAAGCCAACACAATAGTACAACTTATGTAGAACTAATCTATACCACCTCCAGAACATATCTTGAATTCCTTTTCCTCTTAGCTCGATACATCCTGTCAACATATATTTATATCATATAGGATTTCCCAATTTTCCCCGCATAGTCGACAGCACCTCTACATATTATCACAGTATGGTTGCCAGCTTCTGTCTTTCCTCAGTCCCTTACTTCACTAGGAATTTTGGAAGTCTCCAACGTAATACTTAAGTGGGACTAATGTGTCAAATCATTAGACTAAGTAAACGCCATGTATAAGAAAACCTTTAGTATTCACAGAAAAGGTTATGGTGAATAGTCTATTTGACATCATTTCACATTAGAAAGAATAATTTGTTAAAATACCCGTTCTTTATTTGTCATTGCCACAATAGTATCTGGTTTGCTCTTTCTTTCTTCATTTCCTAGCTTCACTAGGTATTTTCGAAACCTCTCCGTTATTATGTCTCCATATATTTCATTATACCTTCCCTCTCTTATCAACGCCTTTCTCTCCTCTCTCTGTACATTCCTATACTTGTCCCTTACCTCATCTCACTAAGTAATAATACAAACGAACGCAAGTCAACCCAATACAAACCAACTTAGCCCAATTCAACCCGTTGGTACGACTTAAGTGAGACTAATCGGTCAAATTATTAGACAAAGTATTATGTATAAAAAAACCTTTAGTATTCACAGAAATGCAGTAGAACTTCTACTATACCAGTATAGTAGTCTTTATACAGGGTGTCTCACGTAACTGGTTCATTAGAACTTTTTTAGGTTCCACTATTCGTAGAGCCTTGAAATTTTGGTAACATGGGTTATTCATTCCAATCTATTAATCTAAAATATTTTTAAGATGGCCACCACTTCCGGTCTAACGGAAGTATACCTCAACTTCGTTATTTTAAATGGAATGCTATAGTTTTTATTACACCATTCAATTATATGTAAGAAAGTACCTACGACTTTGATAACAGTTATTGGTATCTAGTATTTTTTGTTTTCGAGTTATTTTGATTTTAAGTGTTTCTTGTCAAATATCAATATGCTCTTTACAAGCCCATATCTCAGCCAATGTTAATTCAAAAACATTTTGCATTGGTACGATAACTTTCCATATTCTGTTAAATAGATTGTCACTTGTTGTATCAGTATATCTTATACAGGCTGGTCAAAAATTGAGTTACCGTTTCTCTGTATTCAATTGCGTGAAAGTTGAAAATTTTAAAGGGAACGCCCCATATTTTCATATCAAATCAGAAAGGGAATTTAATTGTCTACAAATTATCTATAAACAGTCCTATAGCTATTTATTATAGTTTTCTTGCCATTGAGGAATTTATCAAAATCATACGTAAAATGCTAGAATCCGTTTGTGTTTTTGTTAGAAGACCATGACAATTTCCACAATGAACTGCGATTGAATAAACTTTAGATTGCTAGCTATTATTTACCAAAAATAACCAAAAGAAAGCCGAATAAATGAAACAATGAAAAAAAAAACAAATTAATGACAAAAAGTAAAATCAATAACATAAAAAAATCATAAACTTAAAATTATAAAAATAAATTAAGGGAATTTAATTCTCTACAAACTATCTAGAAACTTTCCTGTGTCTATTTGTTCTAGTTGCCCTCATATTTGGAAATTAATTAATTAACGGAAGCATGCAATGCTAGAAAGTTTTTGGGTTTTTATGTTAGAAAGTCATGTTTTGACAGCTTTTCATCCACATTTATGTTATTGTTGGATCATCATTGTTTAGTTGCGTCATCACTTACTTCTATTAATGTCTTTGAATATCATGGCGAATTATTTCAACGCAAACATTTTAAAAGTCATTTTATATTCATGGCGGATGTAATAATGTTTGGGATAGGTTATCCATTTTTATCAACACCAGATTAAGATAATGGAATAAATGTTTTTTCATATTTTATTACTTTACCAAATTCTTCAGTAACAGGTGCGTCGATCGATTTAGATGAATAACATTTTTCAAAAAAAGCACCGTTAATAAATAAAATGAACTCTCTAGGAATATCTCGCTCATCATTACGTCGAATATTACGCCACATTGCTGTTTTTTATTGATTCATTTGTGAGTTTTTCTGCTGGTTATTTTTGGTAAATAAAAGCTAACAAACTAAAGTTAATTCAATCACAGATCATTCTAGAAATAATACCAATGATAATTTAAATAAATTAAACGATAAATTGTTAAAATGTCATAGCCTTCTAATAAAAACACGAACGGCTTCAGCATTTTGTGTATAACTTTGATAAAATACTCAATATGAAGAAAACTACAATAAATAGGTATAACAATGTTCATAGATAATTTGTAGAAAATTAAATTCCCGTTCTGATAGGCTAAAAAGATATGGGTCGTTCCATTTAAAATTTTCGACTTTCTCGCAATTGAATACAATGAAACGATAATTCAATTTTTGACCAGCCTGTATTAGGTACACTGATATAACAAGTGACAACCTATTTGACAGCATATGAAGAGCTATCGTACCAATGCAAAACGTTTTTGAATTAACATTGGCTGAGATATGTGCTTTTAAAGAGCATGGTGACATTTTCCAAAAAACACTTAAAATCAAAATAAATCGAAAAGAAAAAATGCTAGGTACCAACAATTGTTATCAAAGTCAACATATTTTCTTACGTATAATTGAATGGTGTAATAAAAACTATAGCATTCCATTTAAAATAACGAAGTTGAAGTCTACTTCCGGTAGACCGGAAGTGGTGGTCATCTTGAAAATATTTTAAATTAATAGATCGGAATGAACAACCCATGTTCCCATTTCAAGCCTCTACGAATAGTGGAACCTAAAATAGTTCTAATGAACCACTTACGTGAGACATTCTGTATAAATATAGTGGTCTTCTGAAAAGCATCTTGTTGAGTGTTTTTTAATTATTTCCATTGATTAAACAACCTAAACATGTATGTAACAAAACGCTTTTATTTTAACACACTCTAGGCCTTAGCTTGCTTTTAACATCTCAAATGCTGTTTAAAAATTCTCAAAATGATTTATTTTATGTTTTTCAACATTGGTTAAGTATTCAGTGCATTTCGAAATGCACTGAACGCATTTCTGAGATAGTTAACAGCGCCGTCCTTAGGCTAAGGGTGCAACCTAAGGTGTGCAAACTTCTGGAGGGCGTCTTTTTTTGCATTGAGCGTCCCCTCTTAGGTTTGGACCGCTCTTTTTGGCATTGAATGTTGTATGAAAAGGGGCGCGCTCGTTTCGTTCGTCCAACCCAGCTCTGAAGCGCCGAATATCTTAGGACGGGTCTGTTTCAAATTTGTTGAGTTGGAATTAGTTGGGTTGGGTTCAGGCATGCATCTGAAGACATTTTTTTAATGAAGACCTCTGCAATGAATAGTTTTTGAAATAGAGTACTTTACAAACTGATTTGGCAACCCTGTATATTTCAATTGAAGTAAAATTATAACTAACACTAGACTTAGAAGTGTAAAGTTTTGGGTTTAGCAGTGCGTCAATCTTTACTCTGTTAAAGTTACAACAAGAGTTAATAGAGGAATTATAATAGAAATAAGTACTTTCATCAACCTTTTAGTATGTCATTTTTTTCAATTCTTCTGCATCCGTTAAATCAGCATCCGCATCCACGAAATTAGAATTAAAAAATCCAATTGCGTATCAGCATCCGCTAAACCCACATCCATAACATCTATATCTAAGAATTACACTATATATTATTAATGTGTTTGTTCTTAGATATAGATTATATATTATCTACATCTAAGAACAAACACACCTTGCGTTAAAATACCACAATTTAGCAACCCAAATTTGTTAAGCAAAAATTCCTGGTTTGGTAAAGTTTTTAATTTTATTTACTATTTATTAAATAATAATTTATATTAACATTTATCGTACTAAACCCAAATTTGGATTAAAGGTATTTTATTTTATTTTTTATTTTATAAATCGCCGGAAGTAATTTTTGGGCAACAAAAGACCCCAATTAGCTCTACACTTTTCTCATCAAGCATTTAGGAGTGTTTATGATCTAATCCGGTTACACAACTTACCTAAAAAAACACATTTTTTATCATCGTCTCATCGAGGTTATCGTTTCAAATTATAATCGGGATTTTTATACGTCAAGACCACTCAAGTGGTTTTAGTTGAACACGAAACGTTGTTTGATTCGATAAACAACATGTTTTATTTCATACTTTTAGCACTAATTTTTGGTAAGTTTTTCAAATTATTTTTTAAATTAATGAAACAATGATTTAAATAAATTTAGCTTTAACCGGAGCAGAAAAAGATCTTATTCTTCAACTCGAAGACGGCGCTGTAGAGGGATTTTACAAAACATCTTATAACGGACGAAAATTCGCTTCGTTCGAAGGAATTCCTTTCGCTACACCCCCCATACAAAAATATAGATTTAGGGTAATTCAATCTTAAAAATAATTAATAATTTTAATGTTTTGATAAATATATTTTAGTCCCCATTACCTGCACAAAAATGGAACGGAACTTTACCAGCAAATCAACTATATACATGCATACAATACGCGGGAGGTAAAGTATTTGGAACGGAAGATTGTCTTTACATAAACGTTTTCGTTCCAAGAGAAAAAATTAACCGCGAAGACAAATTGGACGTTATCGTCCACATTCATGGAGGTGCTTTCATGATGGGGAGCGGCCACAGTTTTGCGGGGCCATCAAAAATTATGGACCGCGATGTAATTTTGGTTAATTTTAATTATCGTCTCGGTCCATTCGGATTTTTAGCAACCGAAGACGACGTTTTCCATGGTAATTACGGCATGAAAGATCAAGTCCTAGCATTAAGATGGGTTCAAGCCAACATAGAACATTTCGGCGGGAACAAAGATTCAGTTACAATTGTTGGTTTATCAGCTGGGGGGGCTAGTGTACATTTACACTACTTTAATTGGGATACTGAGGAGGTTTTGTTCCATAAAGGATGGGCGCAAAGTGGGGCCGCTTTAAATCCTTGGGCGGTAAGAATGAGTTCTTGGCCAAACGCAAAAAAATTAATTACTGCCCTTGGGTGTAAAGACCAAAATATTAAAGTGACTTTGAGGTGTATGAAACAAAGAACTGCTATACAAATTACCGAAACTTTAAAAGAGGTTTATTTGAAATCAATGTTACCTTTAGCACCTTTTGCGCCAAACTCCGAATTAATGAGTGCGAATAATCAAGAACCTTTTTTAATAACTCCACCATACGTGCAATTAAAAAGCGCACACGTTTTGGATCGACCTTTTATTATTTCGCAAACTACAGATGAAGGAATGTTACCAGCAGCAAGTAATTAGAAACACTAAAATCAATAATAACAAATAATATTAACATATTTTTTTTAGTGTATTATAATAATTTAGAAGAAATTGATAGAGATTGGAACAAATTAGCACCGTACTTATTAGAATTTTATCACGCCCCGGAAGAAGATTGGGTAGAAATATCCGAAAAAATTAAAGACTTTTATTTTAAAGGAGAAAATATCACAAAATCAAATTTTAAATCGTTCGTAAAAGTTTGTAATCACCGTCTATTTCATATGGGAGCTGAAAAATCAATCAAAATGCAAGCTAACATTTCCAATTCGGACATGTACTTTTTGATGTTTGGTTATCCCGGTACTGACAATCCAATGAAGATCTTTTACAACACTGATTTTGGTAAGAAATTAATTACCAAATTTAATTATAACACAAATAAATTGATTTACATCTATTTATTTAGAGGGTGTTGGACATGGATATGATGCAAAATTCATTTACGATTTTGAAATGCTGAAGGATGCAAGACTAACACCTGAAGAAGAAAAAATGAAAGATATTATGCTGGATTTTCTAGTCTCGTTTGCCAAGACAGGGTTTGTTTTGATAAAAATTTGTTTAAATTTAAAACTATATTTTTAATTTCTTGTAGCAAACCGACTTCTAAAGGAATTGAATGGAGTCCAGTGGCCAAAGAAGGAAATTTGAAATATTTATTTATTAAAAATCCTGATGATATTCAAATGAAATCTACGAAGCGTTTGGGAGCTTTCGAGTTTTGGAAATCGTTGGGAATCAAAGAGGAAGAAAATCTTTATCATTTTACAGAGGCAGGAATTGAGATAAAATAATTTAACTTGAAATTCTATTATAAGTTACAATTGAAAGATGAAAATACCTTATTACATTTTAATCTCGTTTTTTGTAATATTATTGAATAAAATGTGTATTAATCCTCTCAATTAAATTTCAACCAAAAAACTGCTTGAATATTTGAAATTAATTCATTGAAAGAATTAAGAGAAATACAATTTCCTCTTTATTTATTCAGCTAAACAACATAAACATTTAACAAACCTCTGATTTATTTCATATATTTCTAAGGACTGTATAAGAATAAATAAAAGGTTGGATAACACATATTGGGTATATTGTAACTGAAGTCTAGATTTTGAAATGAAATTTTATTAAACAAAATTCAGAAATTGATGTTATTATTCGCGCCATCAATAGTTTTTTTTATCTGATAACCACAGGTGGGAATCTCTAATGAATATGTAACCCTCCTGAGCGCCAAGCATCTTTTCAAAATAATTCCAAAAATGTTAATTGATAATTAACATAAATAAATAAATTGCATTTTTAAAAAAGTGCTTATTTTACAATTAAGTAACATTTTAAATAATAAGAATGTCGGTTATTAAACCTTGCTGTGTGCCATTTTGCGATGATAAAGACAATAAATGGTAAACTATAAAAATTATTAATTAATACTTTCATTCCTGTATTTCTAGATGTTATTCTACGACTGACACTATTATTCGAAAGGCTTGGCTTTCTCGAATAACTAATTTTAAATTTTATGAATTGATTAATGAGAAACGGCTGAGTAATTATTGTGTTTGTACCAACATTGTGCACCAATGTGCAAATCTGTAGGAGAGAAATTAAAAAAGGATGGTTGCCCTACATTATACTTATTAGATAAATTAAGTTTTCTAACATGAAAAGTTCGTTTTTTAATTTTATATAATTTCGATTTGTATGAAGAAATAATAAATGTTTTCTTTTTGTCTGCACAAGATCAATCAACAGAAGATTGTTCAGGTATGTTACGTGGTATGAAGTAAAGGCCTAACGTAACACATCTAAAGGCATTAGGCGATCAAATGCCATTTCCAGGGCATACAAACCAATCAACATAACTTCCTTTCTCCTAATAGGGATGGCAAGGTAATAAGCAAAATCAGCAATTATTGCTCTTCATGTTTAACAAGAACCATACCGGAGGCAATTGCAACTAAAGAAATAACTCTATGTGTTTTCATAGACACATACAGTTGCTTTTGATGACACCTCCTAGATATCCATAGAGAATGATTTAAACGTAAATTTTGGAAGGTAAGTCGTTAACTATAAAGGCACTAAGAGAATGCCCCCAAGGGAAAGTACTCTCATCTCTCCTATGGTGTCTGGTAGTGGATGACTTAATGAATACCTTAGTATAGGGATGCGCTGATAACCTGATAATCACAATCCGAAGCAAATGATGCAATCATAACTCAACTAATGCAGAAAGCCTTACTACTTGCAAGAACTTGCAACACTTGGTGCAAGAGTAATAGGTTCAGCATCAATTCTAATAAGTTAGAGATAGTTTCTTGCGCTCGGAGAACGAAGCTACAATTAAAAACAACCTGCATCGAAGGTAAAACTATAAACCTAAAATCGGAGGCTAAGTACCTAGGGGTAACTCTAGATGGCTAATTAAACTGAACTCCCACTTCCCCACACACAACAATGTGGGGTAACCTCAGAGGATACCTAGACATCCTCAAGGACTCTACTCTAAATCACTGGATCGAAATTAAGACGGATCTTATTCCGGCAGAATACAACTTCGATCATATATACAAGGTCATTTATAGAAGGAGCGATGATTGGATGAAGGGTGAACCTTAACTAAAAAGATAAGCTCTTGCCTTGTACATCGATGCTTCAAAAATACTTGGATCCGGAGAAGGTATGAGCATTAGCGGTAAAAGCAACCGGGTTAAATTTTTGAGACACTACCATTTTTCAGGCTTCTGCTGTAAATTTCACCGTTTCGAACCTCATAAAGGGACAAATAGGCGTATCTATTAACATTTTCACAGATCGTCTGGGCGCCCTGAAGCAAATCCAGTCTTTTACAAATGACCGTCCACTGATCAATGATAATCAGTGGATAATGTATCAAAAGGCTGAAAGTATAGGCTAGGAGAAATGATGGTACTCTATGGTGGGTTCCATGTCACAGTGGTATTCAGGGCAACGAGAAGGCGGACAAGCTGGCCAAAGAGGTAGCGAAAGTGTCCTTCATTGGAGCCCAATCCGGTAGTGAACTACTAAGAAGATACATATAACAGGTAATCAACAGACGGGATGCCTCAAAGATAGCCTCACGCTGGAAAAAACTACCAGGTCATAGGCAGGGGAAAATTATGATAGACGCTTCACAAAACAAAACCCAAAACGTTTTATAGCTCAGCAAATGGGATCTAAGGACACTCAGGCTTTCTGACCAGTCATGCACTCCTTGAATACTATTTTTTCCATATCGGGCAAGCCGAAGATCAAACTTGTGATCAAACTTACTATGTAAATGTATAACCAGAGGTCGACATAAACGAACAAAACCTTCGAGTATTTGGCCTAAACCTGTCAATGACTACATGTTATACTAGATCTTATAGTCCGAAAAGTCTATAAAATTCTAGCAATACATTCAGTAAATTCTAGTATTAAACGGCGTGATGAACAAGAATTGAGCGAGCTAAATAAATGCCAAAACAACAGGGCAAAAGCTACTGCAATTGAGCAAAAGTTCTCTGATATTAATAAACCTCAAATATTTAAATAACGAAGCTATCAATTTCTTTAACAGCCAGTGTAAAAAGTGCCACGCTGGCAAAGGTTTACATTAGATAATAACGTGTTGGCTCTCTCCATATACAAGCAAAGTGCTAAAGGATACAATTTGTTATCAGATTTCTTGTAATTACCATTCAGGAAGACGCAACAAGAGCTATTAAGGTACTTTCCTTTTAGGTCTAGCATTGATAGGCTCATCAATTTTTGAACATTTAAAACAATCTGTATATAAGATGCAGAATTATTTAGATAAATATTGCTTTTTAATATTTGACGAAGTGTCATTAAGTACTGTAAGTATCATGTATTGTTAACTATGGTAAAAGGAATTCACAGCAAATGGAATCAAGTAGTTTGTCTCTATTATGTGGAAAATGCAACAGTACCGCATATTTAATATTAGATTTACGTATTAGATGTAATATGTCATTAGACGTATTAGATGTAATATTAGATATACCATTTGGATAAAAGCCTTGGCCGTCATCATAATCAATGTTTTAAATCAACGGATGAACATGTTGTGGTTAAAAAAATGAATAAAATGAAAGTTAGTAAGTAAGCTCACGTTTATGGTATTTATATAGTCATACAGTTACATCTGCGTTAAGAAGCAGAACGTTGATTAGTAATGATTTGTTGACATCGTCTGTGTACTATAAATACCCAAAATAATTGTATATACCCAAAAAAGGTATTTCGAAGAATTTATATTATTTAAACATAGAAAGGCAAAGATCATTGATAAAGTACCTACGTTTATGAATTCATTTCGATGCCGTATGTCCAAGTAGTTTACCCCTCTTGACGGATACTGACCATCCATGCGACAGCTGATGGATTTCAATCATCAGCTGATGTGACTAACAGCGTTTTTAGGGTACTTGAATCGCAATCTCCAGACTCGTAAGTAAATATTCCTCGCAGTATTATCAAAATAAAGAAATGAGAGAAATGAAGCAAAAACATTTACTATGTTTATCGGTGTAATATACTCTTCTACACCATCCGTAAGAATCGACGGTAATCTACTATACCTCTCATCAAAGTTTCAAAAATCACAAGGATTACGTTTCAAGTTATCAGAGGCATGTGACAAGAAAGCTTCATAAACGACATTGATCTGCTCTTTTACTAGTAAACGCGTTCTAGTAAACTGATCACGGTCTTAACGTTCTTAACTATTTCTGCGGAAAACCATAATGAGCAGAATAAGCTACATATAACGTTTAATCAACATCCTTCTAAAATGACCAATCCATGAGAGCAATATCATCATATAAAACTTAAAAATTGGCTTTTCGAAAATTATATCGAGGGATAGCGGCTTTTGGAAATACCATAGATCTCGTAGTATCTATTGGCGGAACACCAAATTACGCCGGATGGTAACTATCAGGAACGAAAGGGTACAATTCCCTCCCTACTGAATTCGATTATTGGTGTTACTATTGCATTGATCTGATTCACATTTAGGAAGTTTATAAAGGTTTAAATACTTAGAGCTCTCAGCAGCTGCAATCATCAACAAATTCATAGACATTATAATCCTCTATAAAAGGTATGTTATTGGTATTAGTACGGAATCCTCAAGCAATATCTAGTATTTAATTGGCAGTTTCTAAACTTCTTGAATGAAGATTTTATATTTTGCCAACAGTATTTGGTACTTTGGGAGCAAAATCAAATTTTATTTACAATTTCTTATCTTTTGCAATAAAAATACCTTCTGATTAATAGTTATTGGACTACTTACATCAAGATTTTGCATTTTATCCAATAACAATTAATATTGATAAAGTAAACTCAAATGTGTTTATCAAATGTTTATCAACAATATCCTGTTTTTTGCAATGAAAATGTTTTCTATAAAGCCTATATAAAGTTCTCTTAGGTTTTCTATTAGCAGTTCTATAAACTGGAAGCAGTATCAAGTCTTCTAGAACCATTTCATGTCTTGTAGAATCATTTCAAGTTTTTTGGAAGCTGTACTAAGTCATCTATAAGTAGTATCAAATCTTCTGGATGCAGTATCAAGTCTCAATTCAATGTCTGCTTCTTAAAATAAGTGTTGGTGAAAATTTGTCAAATCACATCTTAACGTTATTTATTTATATGAAAATGCTTTCTATGGGCATTGAAAACAGGTTTTAACAATTTAAGTTGTCATTTTCAAGAAGTTTAAAGACGTCCTAGTTACCGCGCACTTGGATAAGTAAGATGTGCGCGTGAGTGATTTATTAAACACACTCACGCCTGCACGATAGATTGTGAATCGCCGGTCATGCCAACCCTACTCACGTGAATATCATACATTAATCACGTGACCCACGCGTGATTCAAGTCAATTCACGCCATCGGACATAAATCAAAGTGTTATAATATAGGAATCGAGATCACCTCCTACAAATAGTATATATATATATATGGTAATTCGTAATGCTTTCTATTCATCTTCTTGGTTGTTCCCTATGGACAAGGGCAAACGTTTCGCCAAGATCTCAATTGACATCTTCAGTGTTTTGTCGTGGTCTCCTGTTGACAGGCCGAGGTACTGCGGTGCTCTGACTCCTATTTATAGTGGGTCGTCTTGGTCGTAGGTGATAGCGATTGGTCGGGGGTGGGGTGGTGGGGGTGTTTATGGCCGACGTGACGTGAGTCGTAGGTGGTGGGGGGAGGTCATTGACCTGTTTGTTTCGGATGCTCACATTGTGTTCTTCTACTCTAGCAGCTATTCTTCTGTTGTTCTGTCCCACGTAGTTCTTGTCGCATGAGCCGTAAGGGATGGAATAAACTCCTAGATTTTGCAATTTTATTTGGTCTTTTGTATTCCTGAGATAGGCTGCTATAGTCTTGCTGGGTTTGTAGGTGGTACTGATGTCGTGTTTCCGTAGAAGTCTTCCTATGCGATCAGTTGTTCCTTTGATGTAGGGTAGTACGACGTTGAGTCTTCTGGTTTCTTCTTGTGGATGTGGGTCCTTTGGCTTGAATTGCCGATCGATGGCTTTCTTCACCATGTATTTGGAGTAGCCGTTTTGAGCAAGAGCCAAGGTAACTTTTGTCATTTCTTCTGATCTGTTATCGTTATCTGTAAGTCGAATGGATCTTGAGATTACTGAGTTGGCGACTGATTGGATCTGTGAAGGATGATGATTAGAAGAGGCATTTAAGTATGGATTCGTGTGGGTAGGTTTTCTGTATACAGTATGCTGCAGGCTGTTGAGAGATTTCTTTACTAATACGCCGAGAAAAGGTAGCTGTCCGTTTTCTTCTATTTCCGTGGTGAACTGGATCTTTGGATGAGTGGTATTCAAATATTCTTATAATTCCTGGAGCTTTTCTTTTCCAAAAGACCAAATAACAAAGATGTCATCAACGTACCGGATCCATAACTTCGGTTTGTATTTGGCCTCCCTTAACGCTTTCTTCTCGAGGTAAATCATGAACAGGTTTGAACAGGAAAATAAGCATTGTTGAGACAGTGTTTGGCGAGGTCTACGATGTAGCTGCGCAAGTCTTCGTTAAAGACCATAAAGTTTAGGGCACCTGCTTGATTTCTCTTGAGGAATTAGAGTTTTCTTTACCTCCGGATCTATTGAAGATGCCTCTATTTTCGACTTGGTTGTCTTTTCCAGGTAAGTTGTAGGGTCTCTCACAGTGGTTATAGACTCGTTGGATTACAAGCAGAAGACTTGCTCAAAGATGCGGCCTACAAACCAGCAGCAAATTAAATCATTGATCATCATTATTATAATCATTATTCTTGTCGTCATCGTGCTAGAAAAGGGCAACAATATATTTCCTATCATATCTACTAGTTGCTAAAGTAACTGCTGCCTTCACACTAGTGTTGAAATGCTAATTACAATCATGTGTTACACTTCAACTACAAAAATAATTAGTTAATCTTATTTTAACAGAATAAGTTAAAATATTTTGATGAAACGAGTAAATTTTCATTACCAGGTAAAATTACCAGGGGCAACGGATACATCTGGTAAAAGTCAAAAGTAATAAGTGACGTTGTTACGGCAAAAACAAGTAAAAGATAATATTACCAAAGTTAAGAAATAAACGGAAAAGATTGTAACAAATAAGTTGTAATTATTAATAAATAAAAGAAAATAAGAAAAAAAGTGAATTAAAAACTCGAAAATTATAAACAGCACGCAATGTCCGATTCAGTTACAAAAAAATTATTTATAAAACTAATTGTAAGTGTAATACGATTTACTGTTGAATTTAAAATGTAATATAAAACATTTTAAAAATCAAACGACGAAGTAATCGTTGTAAATTAAAAAAGATTTTAAAATTTTTTGGTCATAAAACCATCAGTTGGCTTTTCATCCTAACATTTTTTGTCATTTCACCTCCACTTTTCGTTTTCCACACAATAAATAAAAGAGGGGATGTTAAGACGTCGGTACCTGTTTATTACAATTTAGTTGAAATGCGCGGTTTGACTGATCGAGTTGTTAAAAATAAAACTTATTACGCGAATTACGTGAGTTTTCGTGGCAGTATTTCGTTTTTACTTCTATTTCGAACAATTTTTCGTATCCGAACAAAAAACTTAGACATTAAGTGCGTGATTAAAAAATATGATTATATTTGATGTTGATCAAGTATAAGGTGTTAAAAATGAAACTCTTTAAGTTAATTAAAATAAGTGGTAAACCATGTGTGCTTTATGTGATTAATACTAAGGTTATTCTTGTGATGTTGATGGAATCATCGGATTGTTATTTTACGGATGTTAAATGGTATATTAAAAGTTTTAATTTAATTTTTCCTGTAATAAAATAAATTGTTGATCTTTTTCAGCTGAGTTGTGCAGAGAAAACCAAGGAATACAACATCCGTTCGGTGAGTCGTTTTCAAATTTTTAAGTTGTACCAAAACATATCTAGACAAATCGCAATGTAAAGGAATTTTGAATTCAGGGTGTAAAGAAATACTATTTCGCAATAAATACCAGATTTGGAAAACGGATTTACCAAACTAAAAATCTTTTCTCAAAATTGTATAAAAACAATTTGATTACTTTTACGTTAGATAATTTATTTTATTTGCACAATATTAGGCATTTAGATAAAATTTATTAAATGTTATTTGATATTTGGACCTTTATTATATTAGCAATATATAAACAAAAACAATAAATTTGCAATAAATGGTGAAACAACAAATTTACTTTGCTGATGGCTTTGAGGGCGCAAGATCAGACTATCAAACTATCACCATATCGTCTAAACTCCGATTTTGTGGCTATGAGCATTGGTTTGTGATTATTTACTTTTCAAACATTGATTTTTAGTTACATTTTGCAATATGGCGAGATTCAAATGCATCCGAACAACCTTTGTGCTATGACTGTTACTCTGATGTGATATAGTTACTGTCACATCATAGTTGATCTGAGCTTTGACCGACCAAGTAATTGTTAAAAATACCAAACAAAAAAAACAAAATTAATTTACTACAGTTTACTACATACTACGTTTTTGTATTATACTGTTTTGTAAATTATTGTATGTCCTAAGGTATTTTTGTAAAAAGTAGTATTGGTCCATGATTTTTGAAGAATATTATGGGTTGGATTGGATTGTGCGACCGGATCAGACCTGGATCAGACCGATTCTTTTAAATTTTTTCTCAAAATTCTTTCATTTAAGCAAGCTTATTGCACATTTTACATAAATATTGCCCACGAAGTTCCATTTTATTTTACCTTATCATTCCTAACATCGTAAGTCTACGTTGAATAAGCATTTTATCAAATAGATCAACTGATGAAAACCAATTATCTACGGTTAGGATTCTTCCTGTTCCGTGATTTTGTTCTAACGATTTTCTGACATAATACAAGGGTACTGCCTCATTATTATTTGTTAACACTTTTCCTGTATATGGTATCGCATTCAACATATACCAAATTCTTGCACCATTGAGCATAAGGAATTTAATGCCATATTTATCGGGCTTAGATGCCAAATAAATACGAAATGCACTCTTACCTCTATAATCTATTAGTATAACCTATCTTTGCAACGTGAAATAAACAAATCGCAAATTTTGCGATTGTTAGCACGAAGTTAAGAAATCAAAACGATTCATTGACATGGGTGCTCTAGAAAGTGAAGTGCGGAATTTATTTGACCATAGCTTCCTTAAATTTCAACAACTGCAATCTTCAGAGTGTTCGTAGATTTATCGTAAGTTTGTAAATTGTCAAAAGTATTAGAACGACGAGCAATTTCTTCATTAGTATGAGTTCTCTGAGCTCTAGGCCCATAACATGTTGTAATTATTTATGCTCAGAGAGCTTCTAAAACAATCTGGTTTCCTTGACTCTTTTTGACTCTTAAATGAACGGTTAACTGTGGGGATGTACAAAGAGCCTGCTGGGCCTAAATGCTGTGAAAGTATTCACCCCTACGTAAAATTACATATATTCATATGATGGTCGTTATCTTCTGAAAGCTATCTGTAAAAATTTGCCAACGAAAAGTTTACATTTTACCGAAAATGGTGCAAAAAATAACTTTTACCGTTTGGATTAAAAACTTGGTCGTCATTACGATCAATGGTTAAATAAATGGATTAAAATGTTATGACTAAAAAAATAAATAAAATTAAGGTCAGTACCTCAGTGAGCTCAAGTTTTTAGTCATACAGTTGCATTTGCGTTAAGCGGCAGAACGTAGATTAGTAATGATTCATTACCGTCGTCTGTGTGCTATCTAGCACCTAATGCCACAGATACGTTAGATTTAAGCTTTTTTTGACAAACTATTTGCAGTATCAACGGGAGTAAATTATATGGTTCGGCAGGAAACAACATTAGATGCATGGTATCAAAAAAAAATCATATTACTTCACTTCAAACAAGATCCTTTTGAAAATCTCTTTTAAAGTATAAGAAGCCAACTCCATGACTTCAAAAACATTGATCCCACATCTTGATCATTCATTTCTTCTGCAAAATCTAAATTTGTTTCGTGAGAGAGATCAAACTGTTGGTGCGCTTTGTGATTTAAAAATTTTTCAACTTGATACTCACCCTTCGAAATGTAATATGACTACCTTCAACTACTTTCATTACTGGAGGTGTTGCGAAAAAACTTTTTAGACGAATTAATTGCCATGAACTAACTGCAAGCTGTTTTAACCAAATAGCAAAATCACATAGATATTTGTATATCGCACTCAAAAAGCATTTGCAGTGTTAGCTAAAATAAGTTACCTACGCAGTGTGAAACAGAACATCTTTGAGTATTTGTTACGTGGCAGAAATCAGTACTCAAGATATATTTTGTATCGCACATTAATGAATTTATTTCAATATTTGTTAATATATTACTATGTTAAAATAATTGATAAAAATTTGGGTGAAAAGATTCACGTGATGTAACGTTAGATAATTTAACAGAAGCTGAATCATAAAAAAAATTACAATTAAGTATAAATGCTTTGTTGCTTTGGTTTTATATTATTATTAATTAGTTAGTATTAGTTATTATAATATGTATAATTTTTTATAAACACTATATTTTGTGTTTATATTTTTAGTTTCAATTCTAATAGATATTAATAATAATAATAATTTGTCTTGCTAGTACTGACATTGAATAAATAAATAATGAAGATTTTAAGAGAAAGAAAAGGGAGGTGGCCATGATGGTGGTTATTTTGATTGATTTCCTGCTTTTAAAGCAATATTGTGTTATTTTTAAATTTGGCGGTTAGCTCAGTTTTATACCATTGTCCTAGTAAAAGTTAGTACTCAGCCGTGACATCCTTTCTTGTCGCTGAATTACCTTTTGAACTAATCTGACAATAAAAAATCATTGAAATTAATCTAAAAACGTATTTAAAATTATATATAAAAAATGATCATATATCAGGATTTGATACTTATATTAACAATTTCGCTGGATTCATTGTGGTTAAATAAATAAACTACAATTCTAAATAAAAACATTTATTATCGACACTTTTCTTTAAGTGATTGGCAAATCGATCAGCACAAATTGGAATTATTTAAAAACAGTATTTTTAACGAGAGTCGAATCTATATAATTTTTTTATTAAATTCATCGAACGAATATAAACGTTTACTTTGTTATTATTACTCACTTTTTTGTTAAGATAAAACTTGACTATTAAGTAATCTCATAATCCGGATACTAATTTAGGTATACATGGAAGATGTGAAATTTTATGTGGATAAAAGTTGCACTATCATTAAAAACTATTTCAAATTTCCTAAACACATCGACTCTATAAAATCATCTCTTTTTACTTTCATTTGATTTGATAAATCGCACTTATTTACTCATTTAATTTCTTTAAAATTCCTGATTATTTTTTGGCCCAAACAATTTTAACTTTTTTGATTCAAAAAAGAAATAATAATTTATTTATTGATATGTTTAATTTATGAATGTTTTTTTATTGGAATAAGTGCGATTTATGTCCCCTAGATTTTTTTTTCATGCTTACTATTTTTTTATTATTTGTTTTATGGTTTTATTTTGGCTCTTTTTGTGATTGTCGCCGTTTAAAACGAAATCAATTAAGATTAATTAATCAATATTATTGATGAAAAATGTATGAAAAATTTAAAATCCCGCGCAATGAATCAAAATCTAGGAGACAAAACTTTTTTGTTGGCAATTTTCGAATTGCCTAAAGATTGTCTATGCTCTTAAAGTAGTTAATTCAATTTCCGGTTCATTTTGTTTCCAATAAAAAGATTAAAACAAGTCTTTTGCCCAAAAAATGCTCGCATTTTTCGAGGATTTATCTACGTAATTTCTACGAATATAAATAGAAGAAATACATTGTTTAATTTAATTTATGATACAATTATAACATATTTCCTTTTTATATAGACTATATATATTTAATACAATTACGGTTGAGATACTTTTCTATGCAGAAGAAAAATTTTTTAATTTTCCTCGAGAGAATTAATCGAGAGAGTGGTAGATTGACATCACAAAAAGCTTTTTATCCCTTAGTTTTACAACAATTAAAAATTTATCTATACAATGAGTTATTACGCCGCGTAAAAATGCAGCAAAGAATTTTGAGAAAATGTAGTAGAAAAAGACATTTCTTCTACGCGATAATAATAATAATAATAATAATACTTATTTTTCTTATTTGTTTTTATAGTATTTTTACCTAAAAATACAAGTGAAGGAATATTATACATTAAATTACACAATTTTCACGTCGGGAAATCGATTTTCGTTTGGGTACGAAAAAATAAAGAGTACTTAAACAATTTCAATCTTAAGAATGAAAAACCTTCTTTTATTTTTCCCCATCCAAAACGTTGTATAAACGTGTTATATTATTAAATTTAATTATTGATATCAAATGAAGAGTATAATTTCATTTTTGAACGAGCTTATTTAACGAGAGTCTTCCATTAATCAGATTCAACTTGTAATAAAAGCTCGATATAACGGATTTCTGATATAACAGCCAAAATGTAATCAGAATCAATCAGCTATATCGACGTTTCTAGGTGAGTCACGTAAGCGATAAAGTACATGAAATCCATTAAAGAGCTGAGATGCAGAGTATTTCGTTAGAGAAAATTTGTGGAATATTTATTACACTATAAACGGAAAACATTTTTTTAAATACAGGGTTTTCCGTAACTACATTTTTTATTTCATATTCTGATTCTGCGCAGAAAAGCATGTTGATTTTGATAAAATATAGACTGTTTTTTAGTAATAAATTAGAATTTCTTAGAGACCGAACGAATTAGATAGTTAAATTTTGTGAAAGTTGCTGCTTGGATGTCCTTAAATAGAGTGTCATTGGCATCATAGGTCTATCTTATACAGCGTGTTAAAAAATGTAATTACTATTTTATCATATTTGATTTAATTATCAGATAGAGACTTTAATTTTCTACAAATGTTCAGTATGTATAGGTTTAGCATACTGAACAGGACAGCTCCGGACACTTCAAATTTAGCTCCTTAAAATGAAATCGATTCTTCCGATTATAGAAATGAACGAGAATAATCTGCCGAATCGATGGTCCAATCTGTGCGCATTATCGATTTTGCCATGGATCTTAGTAAACTATGGCGAATATAGGCAATGCGACTTCTATATATACAATTTCTTTGGTATGTAATATTCAAATACACCTATACAACATCTGACGATTCTATTATCAAAATAGCTAAAAGACAACTGAAATAATCGTGATAGTGTGTTTTCCATGCTTCTGATAATGGTTGTTGGGGTGCAATCTCGTTCAAAATACTCCACGCGTCAAATATTTTCTGCTGCAGAGGAGTTGAACTTAGAAAGGTACTTAAAAATCATGCAAGATATTATATGGACTGACATATAAGACGACATGAGTGATATTATATAATGATATTATTAAATAAGGAACACAACTTTTGTACTCTGAAGAAGACTGAAATATAACAGTCAAAATATTAGTATAAAATAAAGTCGTTCATTTTGTAATAGATCGTTTCCTGAATAATTATTCATTTAAATCAAATTACTTACGATCGATAAATAATTTTTTATATTCTTATTATAGAAAATAATATGGCTGGAGTCATTGTATGAAACGTTTCATAAAATGCCATCCTAATCGTTCTAACCGCAAACCTGAAAAACAAGCATTTCGCCACTTGCTTCAACAAAGCTGACTTTTTTCAAAATTGCTACGAAGTACAACTTTTGCAGCTAACCTAATATGGAACGCAGATGAAAGATGTTTTACCACTATTCGGTAGGCACCAAGAGTTATTGCTGAAACAGGTGCCAACAGTTTTGGCAATGTGCATGATGTGACAGAGGTGTTTTAGTCGCTATTTGAGGTCCTGGAAATACAATCCCACCAATATACATAGTTCTGCGAGTTCGAATGAAGGACCTTTGCAGTTCCTGGAGCTATTGGATACGCAAAAATATCCCCTTGGATGTCTACTAATATATTTGTAAAGTTATTATTACTGGACAATCAAGATACCTTTGGATACCATATCTTATGCCCGAGATAACCGGCAACATCTCTGCAATCCTTAGATAGAAGCAATGGTGACATTAGTTAGGGGGGAGTAGTTAGACTGTTGTCTTGATTGGACCACCATCGTATCTTAAAAACTAAAATACAATATGCTTTTAATATGGATAATAAATATTTCATAGTCCCTTTATAAGATGATATCGTGAATCAGTCGGCTTCTAAGCAGAACAAAGGGACCAGTGGCGATTTTGTGTTTATAAGCAAGTCGTAGTACAAATTTACTTATTTTCCATAGCGTGTTGATATAGTAACAAAGTCAATGAATGTAATTATTGTACCATTGGATACAGAGGAATGATGGTTGTGTGAAACAATCCCATTCCTATTAGTTCTAAACAAAGTATGGAACTAATAGGCAAACGAAATAAGGTTAGAGTTGCTATGTTTGGACCACATGGAGGTTACTTAAAATGAGTCCAGTCAGAGAAAGCTCGGTCATTTGTAGCAATAACAAAAAATGTGCTCTTATTACTTGATGGACATACCACGCACAGCATAAAGTTGGATGCATATTATTTCGAGATAATGTTCGCTGAACACACTACTCATCATTTGCAACCTTTTGCTGTTATTTTCTTCGGTCTATTACAAATTTATGTTACGCGGATAAACTTTTCTTCATTAACATAAAGAGGGTAAGATAGGCCAAATACAGATTTGTTAAATGCTAAATGCATATGGATAAGCAGCTACAGTTGTAACTGCCGAGAATGCTTTCACATATATCATATTTTGCAGTCTAAACCAAGCACTGAGGCTGAGCTAGTATCGATGTCATCAAGTCATAGTAAAAGCGATTGTTGTTCAGACTGCTCCACTCAAAGTTCAATATCCAGTCAGGTTTGGAATTATTGAACTTTTCCACATGCAAATGAGTTTATAAACGTTATTCCTGATGTCATAACTTATTTAAGAATGGCAGAAAAAATTTGTAACTTGTTAAACAAAGTTGCATAAAGAGACTTTAGACCTCTTCTAGGGATTTTTCCATGAACCATTTACAATGACTTTATTAACTATATCCGTTACTTTACGGACAGCCTGTATACTTTTATGCGTATTTATATGTTAGATACATTTTTACATAATTTATTTGTGTTAATGTGTAATTGATAACTTGTTGAATAAATATATATGTGATCTAGACTACGGAAAGGTACCTATGGTTAGAAATCAAATTTTCGAGAAATCTGTTGTTAAAGATAACAAGTTGTATACGTGCGTCGCATTTGTATTTGCACTTCTACCTCTTCTTTTTTCTTCTTAGCCTTAGGTCTCCACCTCTCTTTAGACTTTTACTATACCAGTGGTGCATTTGCAATAAATATTTTTGTACCTTATTCAAGTGATTTTTATGAATTATATAGCCGCCTCATTACACTCTGATCATAATAAGGCAGCTTCTTCCAAAGATGTTATTTAGTACGACTATATCAAACAATTTTATAAGCCATTGGTTGGTATTACGTCATACAGCAAAACTGTTTGTCGATTCTGAAGATACTGCTGATTTTGAATTACTGCTATGTCCGGTAGATAATCTCTAATGCCTACTGTTGGTATTTCTGAAGGGGTCTCAGACTGGAAAGGCACTAAAAGGTAAAAATTTAGTTCAGGACAAAGTAAAGGCTTTGTACCTCTACTAACACAAAAAAATATATCAAAAAAGGAATACAGCATCCATATCAACAATAAAAATATCCATGTCAATGAAAAAAACAGAAAAATCTACAAAACAAAAAAAAAACAAGTCAACAAAACGCAATATCCGCCCAAAGAAAATTATGAACTAAATGAAGATATGAAAACAAATCAAATGAAGGAGGAAACATCGAAAAAAAGCTCAAAGAGAAAAACAGAAATATTGAAATTATAAAAAGGGGTTTTAATTTTCAATTTCTACAAATTTTCATTAAAAAACATCAATTTTTCCAATTGATGTTTTGATTTTCCAATTTTTTGATAATATTTATGCTTTTTTTTAAAATACGTTGTATTTTCTAAAAATGTTGATCAAGAAACAAATATTGATTCTTCGAACCATAGGTACCTTCTTTCATTCAATGATTTCCAGAAAGAAGAATGATTTCCAGAAAAAGTTTCAAACTTAGGAGTTTGCGGTTTGTTCCATTGAACAATACCTTTCAATTTTCTACACATTTCGATCAAAAAACCAAAATTGAATTTCCGACCATAAGTACCTTTTTGTAGTACAGGTCATATATATAGAAATAAAATCAAAGTGAATTTTTGAAGGAGTTCAAAAAGTCGATTTAAGGAGAATGATATTTCAGAACCTCTGAATATTATTCCACGGATATTCAAAACTGTTCAATATTCGGTATTTGATTGATCGTGGAGGTCCAATTCCGTGGTCAATGAGATCGTCTGATCTATAAGTATTCAAATATCTGCCCTGTATAGATGAAATCGATTTACGAAGAATGATATTTCAGGACACCTGTATATTTTTCCCAGGATGGTGAAAACTTTTTAATATTCTATATTTGATTAATCGTGGAGGACCAATTCAGTGGTCAACGAGATCGTCTAATCTACACGTGTTCAAATACCTGCCCTGTGTAGATGTACCCGATTTACGAAGAATGATATATTTGTGATCCACAAGATCGCTTGATCTATCTCCTTGCGTTTTCTTTCTTTGGGGATACATCAAAACCCCCAAACAAAAGAAGATATGATGAATAGTGTAAAAGAAAATTTAAGAGACATCTATGCTGAAACAGTGGATAATCTGTAAGTGGAATTCGTAAATCGGCTTCATCTATGCACAGAGCACACAAAACAGGTATTTGAACACTTATAAAGTGTGGTTGAGAATTATTTACCGTTTCCTTTTTTTAATCATTATTAATGCTTAATCAAGTATTTCATGGTCTTGTTTCAAGGCCTACCAATGAAAAAAATGTACAAGATATGACATTCAGTGCATGGCTCGTCATATCTCAATAACTGCATTAGATACGTATAGAGACAAGTAGTAAAGATTTGTAGAGAATTAAATTCTATGAACAAATGAAATAAGGGTATTCCATTTAAAATTGTCTATTTTTTTGTAATTGAAAATAGTAAAACAGCGTTACATTTTGAATATGCTGTATAAAATAGGCCGATGATGCTAATACCACACTATTTAAGGACATCCAAGCAACTCACAAATTTGAACTTTTTAGCTTAAACTGTCTGCAATAAATTCAGATTTAATAAGATTAATATCTTATCAAAGTGTGTAGATTTAGAATATACAACAAAAACTGTAACCATATACGTATTTACATACCATAACGACGCTATGGAACAGCCTGTATATATAAAAATATGTTCGTTTAACGTGGTAAATTTCTTAATTTTTTTCTGTAAGGAAAAGCTCGGTATCTCGTCTCCTTAAAGCCATGTACATACCGCTTACATGGGACACCTGTATTCATATTTCATTTAATCCTAATTGAAAATTACTACATATTATTGTTGAGTATATTAAACTTCATTAAAAAAATGGAAATTGAGTTTAAACGTGTTGAACAAATTCTGGATTGAGGAATGAGAATCCCATGAATTCCGTTTGATCTAAGTTCATCATAAACAATTTATCCGTGGGTGTAAGATCGGTTTTTTCAGATGTGAATTGTTTATCGAAGTTACTAACGTCTTTGCGATGTTTCTGCAACAACGAAATAGCAAAATCAAATAAATTTAATAATAAATGATATTTACAATTTTCGGTTTGAATGGAGGTTGAATTTCGCGATTTTCAATCTTCTCCCAATCGATCCTTCTGAAAAACGCGTGCCCTCTTATATCCTCTTCGCCATGGGATCCACACCCCAATCTTTTATTGGGATTTTTGGTCAAAAGCTGTACAAAAAAAATTTAAATACAAAATAATACAAAAAAATTAAATTTACCCCTTTGCACACATCTTTAGCTTCCTTCGATAAACTCTTTGGGTAACTAACATTGTGATCTGTAATTGCTGCAAAAAGTTCTTCTTCGTCTTCGCCGTCGAACGGAGGTTGTCCGACTAGCATTTCGTATAAAAGAACTCCATAAGCCCACCAATCAACTGATTTTCCATAGGGTTGATACAAAATTATCTTTAAAAAATACGGTTAATTAAAAAAATAAAATAAAATGATTATTTTTACTTCTGGGGCGATGTAATCTGGAGTCCCACAAAAAGTTTTTGTCGTTTTGTCGCCCATTATTCCCTCCTTACACATCCCAAAGTCGGCGATTTTAATGTGACCATCCTGATCCAAAAGAACGTTATCCAACTTTAAATCTCGATAAACGATCCCTCGCGAATGCAGGAAAAACAAGCCGATGGCGATTTCGGAAGAATAAAATCTAGAAGCACACAAGAAATAATTGTATTTATTTGAAAATATTTCTTTAAATTTTATTTCCACATACACAGCAACAGGTTCCTTAAATTTTCCACACTGTTGAATTTGAAACATTAAATCACCACCGTTAACGTATTCCATTACAAAATATAATCTATCCTGTAAAACGAATAATATAAAATTCAATCTCTTTTGTATTAAAACGATCTTTACCATAGTTTGAAAGCAGGAATGTAATTGCACTAGGAATGGAGGTTTATTCGACAAAGCTAAAACTCGTTTCTCGACCATCGTACACTCTACGTCGTCATCCTGAATGATAATGTCTTTCTTAAGGATTTTTATAGCGTAAAGTTCATCCGTTCCTTTACGTTCAGCCAACATTACCTAGAATATTAAGGTAATCAATTTTACATTCTAGTCCATCTTAATTGATTCAGCAAGTGTGTCAAAAAATAAAAATTTTATGCGATATTCTTTTAAATCTAGCAAAATGTTGGTACATTTTAAGTAAATATATTATCATAATATTATTAAGACGATTAACGCCTCGTTCTAAATCAAATTAGCATAAATATGTAACTCAACGCACTCAGTTTTGGCGTAAAACACTCTCATTTGAAGCTGAGCTCCTGGGTCGTTGAAAGCGTTTGTTGCATAGAAAGGGATTATTTGAGTCATACACTAAAGAACGTGATTATCCAATGGAATCTTGTCGTCCCCATTTTCAAACAGGGAAAATTTTGCCACTTCCTCGTACTCACTCTTTTAAAGTTATTTATTTTGTGTGTAAAGACCTACTCTGACTTCCGCTTTCTAATCAAGAGTATAGATATAGTATTAGATAATAATAGATTTTATTAAGCTTTAATATTTTGTGTATAAGACTTTATTAATAAGTTTTTTTTATTTAAAGACGATGACCAATACTATAGATTGCAAACTGGTTGAAATAGATTATTATCAATACAATCATATTAAACAACTTGAAATACCTATGAACGCAGCTGTTCAGAAAAATCATACACACAACCAAACATATTTTCATGGATTCTGAATTATTGCTAAAATCCAGAAATATATTTAAAATAAAATTTCCAATTATTTTGAACAACCAAAAGTAGCTGTGAATCTTCAACTAATCATTTAAACAAGTTCTAAATGACTATCGAAATTTTTTATCTTTCGAAGAAGTTTGTTAAAATATTAAATACAAGTTTTGATCATTTTGAACAACTTGAAATAGCTATGAATCTTGAAAGTTTTCAATCGTTTAGACAAGTAATGAACATTAATCTTGCTACGAACCAATCACTAATCATTTAAGCTGCCTTTGGAGCGTGGGAGAATTGGGTATTTGTGAATTGGTATTTGTGGTATTTCGTTCGGACAACGTGACGCCAGGACCTTCGCCATCAGCCAGATCAGAACGAGATACACGATACACAAATACCCAATTCTCCCTCGCACTAAAGGCAGCTTGAGTCAATCTTTAAATGATTGTAAAAAAAATTTTTTTTGAAGATATTTGTTAAAATATCAATACTAATTTTTCATCATTTTTTCATGTTGTACTCTTTTGGACCAGTTCGTAATCGTTTCGATAAAATTAGGAATAGTGCTTAATAAACTTTTAAGCTTTTGTATTAGACCTAACGTGCAAAAACTTATTTCCTATTATTTTGAACAGCCTGAAGTATTTACGAACCAGTAACTAATCATTTAGACAAGCCTCAAATAATTGTCCAAAATTTTTAATTCTTTTGCTGAAGTTTGTTACACTATCAAATACAAGTTTTGTTCATTTTGAACAACTTGAAGTAGGTACGAACCAATAACTAATCATCTTTAAGTGATTGCCAAAATTTTTTATTTATTTTTTTTTTAATATGTTTGTTAAAATATCAAAACTAATTTTTCATCATGTTGGAAATTTTGTAATAGCTACAAACTAGCTCGCAATCGTTTCGATACAATTATCAATAGTGCTTAATAAATTTTTAAGCTTTTGTATTAAATTTAATGTGCAGAAGCTCGTCTCCTATTATTTTCTACAACAAACGATTGTCAAAAATTTTTTATCTTTTACTGAAGATTGTTATAATATTAAATACAAGTTTTGATCATTTTGAACAACTTGAAATAGCTACGAACCATATAAAACTAATTTTTTATTATTTTTTGAATTTTGTAATAGCTACAAAATAGCTCGCAATCGTTTCGGTACAATAATCAATAGTGCTTAATAAATTTTTAAGCTTTTGTATTAAAGTTATCGTGCAGAAACTCATTTCCTATTATTTTCCACAAACTGAAGTATCTACGAGCCAGTTACTAATCATTTACTAATCATTTGCTGAAGTTTGTTATACTATCAAATACAAGTTTTGTTCATTTTGAACAACTTGAAGTGGCTACGAACCAATAACTAATCATTTAGACAATCTTTAAATGATTGCCAAATTTTTTTATTTTTTTTTTAATAAAATATTTGTTAAAACATTAAAACTAATTCTTCATTATTTTGGACATTTAGCAATAGCTACAAAATAGTTCGCAATCGTTTCGATAGAATTATGAACAGTGCATAGTAAATTTTCAAGCTTTTGTGTTAGACTTAACTTGCAAAAACTTATTTCCTATTATTTTGAACAGCCTGAAGTATCTACGAACCAGTAACTAATCATTTAGACAAGCTTCAAATAATTGTCAAAAATGTTTAATCCTTTTGTTGAAGTTTGTTATAATATCAAATACAAGTGTTGATCATTTTGAACAACTTGAAATAGCTATGAACCAGTTTTCAATCGTTTAGACAAGTTATGAAGGCAGGCTATATATATTTATATATATATTTTTACGCATTTTGATATATTTCTAAATTTTCTAAATTTATTTAACACAAAATTGGACACAATAATTATATAAAACTTGTTGTGAAAAAAAGTGGTTACGCACCATTAGCTAATCGTTTAGATAAGCTTTAAATTTTTGTCAAAAACTTTAAGTCTGTTGAAGATGTTTGACAAAGCTTTTTAAGCAATTTGAATTACTCCTAAAGTGGAGAAACTTATTTAAAACAAGAAGACAATAGCTCCAATTATTTTGATCAACCCGAAGCAGCTACAAACCAGTAACTAATAATTTAGACAAGCTTTGAATTATTTTTTGAAGATATTTGTTATAATATCAAATCTAATGTTTGCTCAGTTTAAACAACTTGAAATAGCTATGAAGCAGTTTTCAATCGTTTAGACAAGTTATGCACGCAACCAAGCTTATCATTAAGCATTTTGCGATTGTTTCGAAAGTGAAAGAACCTGTCTAGCATACCTTTGTGATTTTTCAAATGTTCACATTTGACTGTGTATAGACCATGAGATTTTTCTGAGCAAGATGTAATATATTATGGTTTTCACGGAGTTACACTAAATCTTATTAAACTATAATTCAAAAGCCGCTCAAAAATAATGAAATGTAGTTAATTGAAAGAAAAGATGTTATACTTGGAGTGCTTCATGGTATCATCTTAGGACCTCTTATGTATTACAAATAGCGAAAAGTGCAACATCTGTTTAACAACTAATCGATTTCATGTTCCAAGGAAGAATGGTGCAATATTTAGTTGTTCTGGACAGTCTTTTTACCTGGTATGACCACGTGGAGTTAGTTACTTCGTAACAGAATTAGTCGTCAAACAGATACGATTAGAAGGGTGCGACAATTAATTCGTAGCGAGGAAGCCAGGACAGTTTACATCGCCTTACTTCATGCTTCTATGCTTTTTAGAAATGCAGTATGGGGCAACTACTCTCAGTTTTCCGTCTACAAAAAAGAGCTGTACATGCAATTGACGTAGTTCCTCAAACATCAATATGTAAGACCCTATTTATGAAATATAATTTAATGACGCTACCATCTGCGTATCTATAATCGAAAGGTTACTGGAAATTAAAAAGAAATAGGCCTCACTAAATAAGATTGAGGATGTACATATGTATAACATCAGCAGACACTGACAGTTGCTGTGAAGAAAACTCTTCTTAAGAAGTACCCCTACAGTATTCCGGAATATTTGGACTCATTATAATTGAAATATAAAACTGTTGTTAAATTTTTGTTTAGCTATCATTTTGATGTTACCTAACAATTTATTTTACTTTTGAATTATTCCTAAAGTGCAGATATTTATTTACAACAAGATTAGACAAAATATCAAATTATATTGAACACCCTGAAGTAGTTATGCACCAGTAACTAATTATTTGGACAGCTACAAACCAGCTTAGACCGAAGCAGCTATAAGCTAGTAACTAATAATTTGAATAATTGTCAAACATTTGTAATCTTTTTGATGATGTTTGTTATTGTATCAATTCTAATTTTTGATCATTTTGAACAACTTGAAATAGCTATGAGCAATCATTTAGACAGGTTATGCACGTAACCTATCCTATTTTTAAGCAATTTGAATTATTCCTAAAGTGTAAATGTCTACACTTTTAGAACAAGATAGACAACATTTCCAATTATTTTGAACAGACTGAAATAATTACGAATCAGTAACTAATCATTCTAACTAATCTATATCTCATCATAACTAATCTTCTAAAGAGCTTTAAATAATTGTCAAAAACTTTTAATCTTATGAAGATGTCTGATGAATCGTTTTAAGGATTTTGAATTATTTCTAAAGTGCAGAGAGTTCATTAAAACAAGATTAGACAAAAATTACAATATTTTGAATAACCTGAAGCCGATACAGATCAATAATTAATCATTTCGAGAAGCTTTGAATTAAGTTTTAAATTTGTTATAATATTAAATACAATGTGTGAATATTTTCAACCATTTAAAAAAGCTATGGACCAGTCCTGAATCATTTAAACAAATTATGAACACAGCCTAACCTATTTTTAACTATTTTGATTTATTTTTTAAAGTGTCAAAATTTATTTAAAATCAACATTGAGAACATTTGCAATTAGTTTGAACAACCTGAAGTTGGTACTAGAGTTTCCAATTTTCGGGACCAAAAATGTTTTCGGTATTCAAGATTATAGAAATACCCGAAACCAAAATACATTTGCAAAAAACATTTAAAAACGTACATTGGGCTTTTTACTTTAGTATTTCTGTAGGATTTATCCATGGGCGTCAAATACGAGTGCTCTGGGTGTGCAAGCATCCATACAAAATTTTTAATGTTTGCTGAACACTCATATAGATAAGCGCCAAATACGTGGGACTTGAAACCGCATGTTGAAGAGTTAAAATGGTTCCAGAAGACTTGATATTACCTATGAAGGACTTGAAATACTTTCAGAAGAATTGACACTGCATCAAGAAGACTTGAAATGCTTCCAGAAGCCTTAATATTTCATCGTGAGGAATCAAAGTGCTTCCAAAAAATTTGATATTAACACTGGAGAATTTAAAATGTATTCAGAAGACTTGAAATGTTCCCAGAAGACTAGATATATCTTCAAGAAGATTTCAAACCCTTCTAAAAGGCCAGATATTACCTCTGAAAGACTTAAACTACTCCCAGAAGATTTACTACTGCCCCTAAAAGATTTGATACTACTTCTAGCAAACTTCATATTACTTGCAGAACATTTGAAATGCTTCCAGAAGACTTAATATTAGACTTATATTAGACAGACATAATATTGCTTCAAGAAGACTTGAAATGCTTCCAAAACACTTGATATTGCTTCTGGAAGATTCGAAATACTTTCAGAATACTTGATATTGCCTCTGGAAGACTTGAAATTGTTTCGAAAAGACTTGAAATGCTTCCAGAGACTTAATATTTGAAAGACTTAATACTGCATATAGAAGATTTACAGGTTTCCAGAGAGTTGATATTTCACCTTGAAGAATCACCTTAATAATTCACCTTAAAATGCTTCAGAAAGACGTGATACTGTTCAAGAAAACTTGAATTGCTTCCAAAATACTTGATACTGCATCGAAGACATAAAATGCGTCCAGAAGACTTAATATTGCCTCTGGAAACCTCGAAGTGCTTTCAGAAAATTTGATACTGCTTCAAGAAGCCTTGGAATGCTTCCAAAATACTTGATACTGCATTGAAGACGCAAAATGCTTCCAGAAGACTTAATATTGCCTCTGGAAACCTTGAAATGTTTTCAGAAAACTTGATATTGCTTCTAGAAGACTTGGAATGCTTCCTGATGAGTTGATAATGCATTATTGATAATGCAATGATTCCATAAATAGTTTAAAGATCTATCTTCTAATACCGAAGAATCGTTCTGGGTATATTAATTTTTTATTAATTTCGAGATTTCTAAAATACGGGGATTTCATAGTGGTCCCTGACCTATGATTTCTTTCATAAAATACCGGATCAAGAAACATAAAGATATTTGTTATAGCATCAAATACAATTCTCGTCATTTTGGTCAACCCGAATGACAGATAAACTAGTTTTTAATCATTTAGACAAAACTCCAAAGATTTAATATCGTCCAAGATAGTCCTTGAAATTAACTTGAAATTCAAGAAAGAGATTAGAAATTTTTAATGCCTTTAAAAATTTTTGAAAATCTCCGCCAAGTCCTGAATATTCTTGTAAAATTTCGAAACGCCTTCAAAACTTACCCTTAGAAAACTGGTTTTATTTTATTACTGGTCGAAAATATATTTTGGTATAAATAAGGAAAGGGCATAAATATTTTATTGGAAACCGTTTAATGATGTGCTTAATATTGTGTATCCCGCGACCCAGTTTCCGTAAATTTCCGCATTTAAACGAGAAATCGTATTTCAATGTATCAATTTCTGCCAAAGTGTACGATCGTAAACCGGATAATTTTAAAACTGCATGTGCGCGTGTTTAGTGGTGTTTTATAACGCAATAAAGTAGTTAATAATGCCTAAAAGAACGAAACAAACCTCCGTGGAGCGTGGCCAAATCGCCGTATTGAGTTCTAAGGGCTTTATATAGCCCGATATTTCAAATAAAACAAAAATCGAAACTGTAATTCTTATTTTTTGTTTTGACACACTGATTTAGTATAATTTTTTTAATAATTACTTTTCCAAACGATCCTTTTCCAAGCACCATGAGAAAATTAAAATCCGTAGCACGAATCACATCCTTTTTACCCATGTTGTGAGGAACATCCTTATCGGAAATTATTGAAGGTTTCTTAGTAATCGAAGTCTTCTATTCCAAAAATATTAAAGTAATTAAATCTTATCATAAACATAGTTATTGTTTACCCTCATTTGAGTTTTAAACGTAGCCAAATCCACTCCCTCATCCGGAACTGGAACGTTATAAAACTCCCCTTCTTCTTGGGTGAGAAGTTTAAACCAACCGTTACACGGAGCTTTAATAATTTCGGAAATTCCAAACGAAAGGGAACCCATAAAATCGTTTCGCGAGGTTCTGTCCCAATCCCAAACTTCAATCAATAGACGTCGATCTTTATCCTCTGCTTTTAAATCGCTGTAACGATCAAATATAAAATTATTTTTTATCAAGTAGATTAAAATAGGTTTTTTTATTATTTTTTGATTAACTTACAAAACGAGCGTCTCATTCCAAACTGGATTCAAGCATGCTTTAATGGTTTTTGATTTCTTTTTAACGTTATCCGAATCGGGGATGAGCTTCAGTTTTACGTAAGGATCACTCAAACCGTTCGGATCCATCGGAATTAAATTGCGTCCTTGGATTACTAAATTTATGGAGAATAATTAAAATTAAATTGGATGGAAATAAAAATTGTAGTCATTACGTGATACTCACTTTCACATGAAATACACCGTTATTAAGAATTAGACTATAATTTTGAAACAACGGTAAATAATAATAATTTTAGAGTTACATTTGATAAAGATCAAGTGTTAAGAAGCAATCGATTGAGCAACTGCTAGGATGTAAACTCCGGTTTCTATTGTAACATATTCAAACCACAGAATTTCGACCTGAAGTTATGCTTACCACTAGTCCCGTATCCATGCACTACAGCTAAGTTGCCGCTGTCCACATATAAAGTATAGACTCAAATATAAACTTACAAGGAATCGTAAGAATCCTGTGCTTCCTGAATAGAAATTTAGTCATTCCTCTAACCTACATTGCCCATGACATGAATATTGAATTGAATATTGTTGTAGTATACCTTATACTTTGATGCAGTAGATTGATATGGAATGGATCTAAGCTACATCTAGATGGATAATATACACCCCTAAGAAACTTGTATAAATGTTTCAAGATATTTCAATATTTGAGGTTAGATGTCGCTTTGACTGTTTTTAAATCATTTACCAAGAGCTCGTTTGCCACAACCCACTCGTGTGTTATTTTCAGAACTACGTGCGATCGTTGAAGGACCTCATCGATGTTTCGACCCCCTAATCAACAGGATGGTATCGTCAGCATAAAAGTGGCAATCAGCTGTTGCCAATACAGCATGGAAAGTCATTAAAAAAGCTCCAGAATGAGTCCCACGGAACACCCCGTTCAACTGTAAATTACCAAAAGCTTTTTGACTACAACATACTCGTTGAAATCTATTATATAAAAATGAGCTGATAATATTGTAAATTTGATGAGCAAAATAGCATAGGAGACGCAGTTAAAGGCTCGTGACACACGGCGTTCTAAATACAAAAAATCCCGAACGAAAATATTTTAATGTAGTTTGAGTTGAAATAAATTATTGATACTTGGTGTCTAGCTATAAAACTATAAGCTTTGTGACCATTGGATATTTTCTTTCTTTGGATTTTCTTATGTATTTAGGTCATCAAAATTCGATAAATACAAAATTTTATACAATGTTATTAAATGGTAAAAATAGCTAAATATTAAATTTTTATAAAATTGAATAACCGGAAATGGCACTTCACCTTAACCCATATTATCTCAGCACCCCATTTAGAATGCGCCTTTATTTTACCTAAAAGTACATATTATTTGGTGTTACACATTGATGAAAAAAGTTTTAATTATTTGCAATTTTGGTACCTTGGGATAATATGGGTTAAAGCAAATCAAAATAGTTGCATATTTTTTACAGAAAAATTCCGGTACAATGGGAAAAATCTCTAAAAATATAACAAGCGCTGTTCATATAGTTTAATTCAATATAAGAAACTGTATTTAATATCATCATAACAGGTTGATGATTGTTTTATATTCTTTCTCATTAAGGTGTGTTTCGGACCTTGCCATTGTTGCCAAATTTCTAATTTCTAGTTTTGAGATAAAATCATATAACTTCTTTCTTTAAATGGTACATTGTGTATATTTTTACATTTTAAACAGGTTGTTGTATCGTTTATTTTTCTGTCATTGTGGTGTCATTTATTGAGGAAATAAAAATTGTAAATTGTAATTCCTAAGTAATTAGATGTTTAAATCAAGATATACAAATATATCACCGAATAGGTAATAAAACATCGCGTAAAAAAATTTTAAAGTATATAGGGTGTCTCATTTAAGAAAAGGTGCCGTTTGAAAATTTATGTTCGCAATATTAGGTAAAATATATACAAATTTTTGTCTTAATTCATCAACCGATAAAACAGTATTTCCCAACCTATGGGTCGCAAATTTCCACGTAGTCACGAGAAATACGTTGTCAAGAAAAATCGACAGTTAGGTGTAAACAGTATTAAAAAATTCTTATTAGGGTTCATTTAAGAGTTTATTTCGTGATTATATAAGAATTTTTCTGATTCATATGCTTATTTTAAAAAATTGTAAAAAAATTGAATTCTTAAGATATCTTGATGATATTTTTGTCATTTATAAAGGAAAGTATATACTTTTCCTAGAACAAAAGTATGAGTATCTCAAGCTAGCTGATATCTTTCGTTTTTGAGATATCAAGTTTTGAACTCAACCTAAATTTGTAGAATTTCATAAAATAAACAATTTCCTTAACGAATTTTGAAATATCGTAGAATATTTAATTGTTAAGATATATTGATGAATTTTTTTGTTATTGAACTATATGAATGATTCAAAAAAACTTATAAAAAATCGAATTTTTAAGATATTTTGATGATATTTTTGTATTTTATAAAGAAAAGTGAGCACTTTTTGACGAATAAAAACATGCTTGATATCTCAATTCGGTTTTGAGAAAAACTTTTGAATTCAACCTAAATTTGTAATGTTTCATAAAATTAACAATTTCCTTGATGATTTACAAAAAAATCGTAAAAATCGAATTCTTAAGATATCTTGATGTTTTTTTTTTTCGTAATTTATAAAGAAAAGTGTTCACTTTTTGGCGAATAAAAGCATGCTTGAATATCTCAAATCGTTTTTGAGATATCAACTTTTGAATTCAATCTAAATTTAAAGCATTTCATTAAATTAACAATTTCTTATCCATTTTTGAAAAATGATAGAAAATGGAATTCTTAGATACCTTAATACATTTTTTGTGATTTATAAAGGAAAGTATGTACTTTTCCAAGAGTAAAACCATGTGTGAGTATCTCAATTTGTTTTGGAGATTTCAAATTTTAAACTTAACCATAATTTGTAGTATTTTATAAAATTAACAATTTCCTTAATCAGTTTTGAAAAATCGTAGAAAATCAAGTTCTTAATATATCTTCTGAAATTTTGTGTGATTTATAAAGGATAGTACACACTTTTCCGAGAATAAAAGTATGCTGAAAACAGTTTGAAATAAACAATTGTCATAGCAAATTTGGAAAAATCGTAGAAAATCAAATTCTTAATATATTTTGATGAATTTTTTTGTCATTTATAAATAAAAGTATATACTTTTTCGAGAACGAACCATACTTGAGTATTTCACTTCGTTTCTGAGATATCAACTTTTAAACTCCATGATTTACAAAATATCATAAACAATCGAATTGATGCTTGAATATCTCAATTCATTTTTGAGATATCACCTTTTGATTTTAACCTGCATTTGCCTACATTTGTGACGTTTCATAAAGTTAAAAATTCCTTCACCACTTTTCAAAAATCGACCGAATTTTTAAGATATCTTGATAATTTTTTCATAATTTATAAAGAAAGGTATGTACATTTTCGAGAACGAATCCATACCTGAGTATTTCACTTCGTTTCTGATATATCAACTTTTGAACACAACCTAAATTTGTAGCATATCATATAATTTACAATAAAAATCGATGAAAATCGAATTCTTAAGATATCTTGATGATTTTCTATGGTTTATAAAGAAAAGTGTGCACTTTTTGGCGAATGAAACCATGCTTGAATATCTCAATTCGTTTTTGAGATATCAACTTTTGAGCTCAATCGAAATTTGTAGCACTTATACAATGATTTCTATGATAATTAAAAAAATAGTAACAATTGAATTCTTATAGATATTTTGGTGATTTTTTCATGATTTATAAAGAAAAGTGTGCACTTTTTCAACCTACATATATGGCATTTCATAAAATTAAATATTCCTTAGCCATTTTTTCGAAAATTTACCGAATTTTTAAGATATCTTGATAATTTTTTCATAATTTACAAAGAAAGATATGTACATTTTCGAGAAGGAAACCATACCTGAGCATTTCATTTAGTTTCTGATATATCAACTTTTGATCTCAACCTAAATTTGTAGCATATCATATAATTTACAATTTCCTCGATGATTTACAATAAAAATCGTAGAAAATCGAATTCTTAAGATATCTTGATAACTTTTTTATAATTTATAGAGACAAGTATATACTCTTTAAGGAACAAACCCATTATTGAATATCTCAATTCGTTATCTAGATACCAGTTTTTAAACTAGATCTGAATTTTTGAAAAATCGTGTTAAATCAAAAAAATGATCTAAAAGGAGTATTAGATGTACTAATACTATTAAAGATTTAGAATTGTGGGTCGTATAACTGTTTTGTCGTGTTTTCTGGGTAGCAAAAGAAGAAAGGTTACAAAACGCTGCTTTAGAAAGATTTTTTGGTGGTTCCACACTTTACGCTTTAATTTTATTTTTTAAGATGCGCTCTAAATAGTATGGTAATCACATCTTGCTTTAACTTGATATAAGCCAAGATATGATATTAGTAGTCGTTACCGAGTGTGATTTTTGACTGTTTTCATATAGAATGCTTATATTTGTTTTCTTAAAAGATATATCTCGTGTATTTGGTGTAAACTCACAACAACAATATAATAACAGACTTAAAGTTTCAGGCGTACCTAACAATCGGAAGTGGTAAACAATAATCTGTGATATATTTGCTCTACATAAATAGAGCATGTATAAATAATTTAAATAAAGTATTAAGAAAACGAAGGCCTTACACCTTGCCATGAAGTGGTACAGACTATACCACGAGAAATATAATAAAAAAAGAATAAAATAATTTTGTAAAGTTGGGACACACAGTACCATGGATATTTTTCCACAAAATATCTAGCTGCTTCATGAACATATTTTCGAAATTTATTTATTTATTCAATTGAATGACCAGATGATATTATATTAGTTTATCAATACCTTAGCTTGCAACTTTTTTATGGGGATTTTATAAGATGGAATTTATCTTATTAACGTTTTCCATAAATCGAATCCAACAATACAGTACCAACATCCCGAATAGTATCAATCAGATTTTATTACTCTATTGACCATTTGATCAATAGAACTATATATTTTCGATGTTGCGTCAATATTATTATATTTCTGGATAGAAAAAGTTCAACATAGTAAATTGCAGACTTCGCTATCAATCATAGAAAAAATTAACTAAAATTAATTTTCCATTATACGTTAAATCACTGTCCTGTAAATTTGTAATTTCTTTATCAACTCTATTTTTTTCTAGAATGGAAACTTTTGTAGACTCCCTAATAAAGTCGATTTTGCCAAATATTCTCATTTAATTCTCGCTTAAATACGCTTTTAACTGATTTTACTGAAAAAAGTAAACTTAAGTTAAATGCACTTATTTAACAACATTTTATAGTTCAAAATATAACCGTATTACTCATCTTCAATATTATGAATAAAAATCCTGTCCAAATTCTGTAATATACCCAATTACATAAAGTTTAAAATCGTATTTAAGCAAGAATTAACCTAGACTTATAACTTTTTGATTAAAATAAAAAATAGTTTAAGATATAATGACATTTTAAAAGGTAAGAATAAAATTTTATCAAATTTGATTTGCTCATTTCGAATATTTACGTAAAATCGTAATTAATCAATTAAAAACATGAAATAAATTGATTAATTACTTAAATTTTATTACATAGTAATAATATTTTTTTCGAGGTTGGCAGTAAAAAAGATTCAGCGTCAATACATAAATGTCAGAAATTATAACGTTATAAAATCATTTTTTACTTAAAATAATTAAAAACGAAGCTATTTTACTGAGAAAAAATAATAAAAGGACGTTAAATGCCTTTATTTAACAACTATTAGTTTAAAATATAATCTTATTGGAATTATGAACAGAAAACCAACTTTAAAGTTGCGTTTAAATCTTTTCTTCAACATTCTTTCTTTCGTTCAAAATTCTTTAATACACGTAATTACATAAAGGATATTTGGTTTAAAATTGTATTTAACAGGAATATTTTAAGATTTACTGAAATTGAAAAAGTAAGAAAAAAAATTTGGAGTTTAAAATCAATTTTATCAATATTTACGTGAAATTGAAATTAATTAATTAAAAACATGAAATAATTCAATTAATTGATTCGATTTTATTTCGTATTAATTTTAATATTTTCGAGGTTGGCAATAAAACAAATCAACGTCAATACATAAATGTCAAGCATTATTTAAATTTCTTTTATCAGATTCAATAGTAATCGTGGACATAATATAGTATTATATTCGCAATTTAATCAGCTATTATTATATAATAGCCCTCATTATATGCTCATATAATAATATACTATTACACTACTTACTCAATGGCAACATTATCGGTTCCAAACAACTCGATTGTTTAATCTACTAACCATAGCCTATATGATATTTATAATAGCAAATTCCCAAGCAACTGACATTTTGTGGGCAGAAATTCATTAAATGCTACGAAGTTAAAAGAAAACATAACGGCAAACTTCATCGTTTCTTAATTGATAATAAACCATTATATTACCGAAGTTTCAAAACTGTAGTTTGAATTTTAGTGGATTTCATATGAAAGTGAACATAATTGAATGTTGAGTTAAAGGATCTAAAATTAGTTTTTTATACGCTTTAATGGATGTAACATATTTTATGTTACGGATAAAAATAAACTCACTTTAGTCTCTTTGATGTTTTCAGTTTGTACAAACAAAATGTAAACACTTTGCTTTTACTTCCGTGAAAACTCGCCTCGACACAGAAGTGGTAACAAAAAATAACACCGCGTTGTACAGTTAGTTTGGTTTTATGCCGTTTGCGCTTCTATAACCACTTACCTTCCACTGTTAGTTTGTTTCCGGTACAGGATATTTTCAGTTGAATCCTACCCCGCCTTTCCGTGTGGTCGCAACCGCAAAGATTCGGGACGCTCTCCTGACACCTCTTGTGCACATTCATGTCGCATGCTATATTAGAAAAGATCCATTTTTATTCGCTAAGTTATACGGTTTTATACTCGGATCTAAAAGATGGTTAAAACAAAAAGAAAAAAAAATACAATATTTTTATATCGAACCATAACGATTTATTTCATTTTTTTTAACACCAAAAAATGTTTCCTCTTTCATTATGTTTTTTTTTTTCGTTCGATATTAAGATTTTGAGATTGCGAATTTCAGATTTCAGTCAGTTTAGAAAATGACGTTAACGAAGGGGAAAGGACGACGTTGAACGTCTGTAGTGTGCGATAACTGGGTACGTGTAGCATGAAAGCGCGCTGAAAGGCATTGTTATTCGAACCAATGGTGCACGTATAATCAGATAAACCTGAACCGGACAATGACGTCGACTCAGGGGGGCCTTCTTTTGTAAGAACCTCCGATCGAAATCAACTAAAACTCATTTGCTCAAGAATCTTGTACTATGAGAATCATAACTAAAAATTTCAAAAAGATAAGAAAACAGATAATCATATAAAGAAATTAATAAAAAATACATAAAAATGATAGTAGTCTTGTATTGGAGTCTTGCTTGTGCTGTCTCCAGAGTTTTCCTTGATGGTTAAAGCTGCATATACATATATTCAAATTTTTCGGAGACTAAAGTATACTTCCAGTTCCTTTCAACTTTTTAAAGATATCAGAATTCGGCAACATAAAAATCTCACTCTTGAATTCTAAATTCGTTACTACACAGGTGTTTCGGTGACTCTGGGAACAATTGTAGCCATATATATTAGAGTGAAAATCATAACTATTTATGTAAAAAATGTGAGATTTTTAACAAGGGAAGAATTGGCTCATTTTTTCGAGATACCCTCAATTCACAAAGATAATAACAATTATTAGAAAATAGAAATAGCATAAGTAAGAATACTAACAATACAATCCATATCTGACACATTTCGTATCACTTTGATAAACTATCTTATAAAATTAATAACTGAAATAGATAAGTGCATAGATAGCGATAAGCCAACTCGGGGTTTCGCCAAACTAAGTAAACCGATTTGAAAATGTACCTAACCCGAGTTCAAACCGAGTTATCCAAACCGAGTTGGCAGCAAAAACCTAAAATCTGTAAATTCGCAAACCGAGCTGGTTTGAATTGATGGATTTACTATTGTGTTCTTTGAGTTCCAGTACAGTATATTTTGGGTAATGCTGGACATTGTATGAAAATTGAACCATATGCAATAATTTAACTACACTAATAATTTACTAATATTAAATATACTATACTAATAATTTAACATATTTTTTGTATTGTTATTCATATCACCAAATCGATTAAATAACTAAAATAAAAGACTTATACTATGGTTATTATTTATTTGTTTTAAAATCTTTACCGGTTTCGGCACATTGCCGTCCTCAGAAGACCCTACGAAGACATACGTACCAATTATGTTATATGTTCGATAAAAATGAGCAAAGAGACTAATGATAATTAAATAAAAACATTTAAAAATTAAAAACTTACGTTGTAAATGCTACACACATAGACGGATCTCGATCTCGGTTACAAATATTTGAAAAATTAAAAAATCTTAAAATTGACAAAACTAGAAACGAATTGTAAAATTCGTTTCTAGTTTTCTTTTGCAAATACTTTGTAAAAAGTATTTGCAAAAGGAGTTCTGCATTTAGTTCCTTAATCAAAGGGAGATGTTAAGTTGTACTTCTATCTCTGTCTATCTCTAACTGGTTAATTTCGTAGAATTCCAATAACTCCATGTGTAGGCCGTTGCTCAATTGATGCAGCAAAGTGACGTTTTTACTTTCTTGGAAATCATCATTATTAAGAATGATATGTGTTCCAAATTTTGAATTTTCTCTCGTTTTATGTTCTTTTATACGTTGTGCCAGGTTTCTTCCTGTTTCGCAAATGTATATGTAAATGTCCACATGAATTGTATTGTAATTGGTAAACTCCATTTTTCCGCTTCAACTCTGTCTGATCTTGATTATTTATTAGTATACTTTTTATTTTATATTTTGTTCTAAAAATTAAGTTGATTTTATATTATTGGAAAAGTTTTTGAAATCTATAGGAAATATGTCCAGCGTATTTAATGGCTCAGTATATGTTATTATTTTCAGTGTTGGGGGATCTTGTAGTGAAGTTATATTTTTCATTGTAGTTTTATATTGGATTTTGTTAATTAATTTATTTATCGTGTGCAATGGATTTGTGCAATTTGCTGAATGATTCTAATTTCTTTTTCTACTTCTTCCTGTTTCAAATTGGAATTAAAGGCTCTCCATATGTAGGCTCTAAAAGAAGCTAGCTGTCAATTTGTGTGGATTTCCTTAAAATGGAGTATTCTATGTTTTCCTGCTTTGTAATTGTTAGATCAAGAATATTTATTTTGTTATCGTTTTCTAATTCTAGTGGGAATTGTAAATTGTTGTGTATATTGGTTTGTGTAATTGTGTAAATCTTGTATTATAGCATCATCGTCAATGAAAACTAAGACATCGTCCACGTATCTTGTCCAGAGAATTATATTGTTCCTGTATGGGTTTCTATCATTTAATTTTTAATATTTGTTGTCTGCTGGTAAAGATATTAAAACAAATAATCACCATAGTACAAGTCTTTTTTCACTTTTAGTAGCAAAATGTCAATTTTTTTGCTACAGGTAGTAAAAAGCATGTTTTTTCCTGTTATAAAAAAATAATGTATGTATCTCTCGGTTTCTGTTTCCCTCTGCTTTGCGTCGGGCAAACACAACGTCAAGCTAAAATCTAATACTTTTTTCCATGTATAATAAATAACTATTTTTCACTCCAAATTTTCAGGCGATCTAGTATTCGGTCTATGTATGGTAATTCAATATATAATTTTATCATGGTGGCTGCTAAACATGTAATGGAATTGGATTTCTCGAAGGTTTCTTATATTTGTCTCGAAGGTCTGTAACACCCCAAATATCATCTTCAATAGTAAAAGTAGCAAAGATACAGGCCATCAAAGTTAAGAAATTTTCAATGGTATAATAATAATGATATATCTTTATATTTTTATTGCATAATAAATTCATGTAAGAAATATATAGCTCGTAACATTATACAGGGACCTTAGCTCCCATTTTCTGTAGCTCAGTTATTAATTAAGTTAAGAATTTAATATTTATATTGTGCAAATTAAAAAAAGTATCATGTCATCACGCTTTTTTGGGATAGTCTGTACAATCAAAAATAATTTCCTGAAATGCGGTCTGAGATACACCCAACTCTTTTTTTACACGGTCTTTTTTAACACGATTTTGAAATAACACGGTTCACCAATGAATTTTTTTAAACGAACTTTTTTTTGGGATTCGTGCTATAATAAAAAAAGCAAAAAATTCGTGTAAAAAAATTTATTGATCAACCGTGTTTTTTCAAAATCGTGTTAAAAAAGACCGTGTAAAAAAGAGTTGGGTGTATCTCAGACCGCATTTCAGGAAATTATTTTTGATTGTACAGACGAGCCCAAAAATGCGTGGTGATATGATACTTTTTTTAATTTGCACGATATACCTTTTTTCACATTTTAGGGTGTCTCTTATAGGTGCAAACATATCGAGAAAATTTTATTGAAATCGGCTGAATGACAGCAACACAAAAGCATAAAAACGAAAAAAATCGTATTTGCGTCGTAGGCTTTTTTAGGGTGGCCAAAATCTAGAGTCAGAACTTTTATAGCGTTTTATCTTTCTTATTTTAAATTGAACCTCCTACATATTTTTATTTCAATCGATGCAGAATTAAAAAACAAAAATATTTTCTATTTACAACCTCATCACAATTATTAACATTTAAAAAGTTATTAACTGACAATCCATTTTTCATCTATTCCAACGGCAAATTTAACAAAAATCTATCGTGGCTATGATAAACAATTGTCGTTAGTAATGTAAATATTTTAAACATTGTTACCTTTTGTTCATTGTTAGCTGATTTCTTGCTAAATCCGTTGAATAATTTATTTGAAAATTTACCCATGAATTAAAAAGGGCAAAAATGTAGCTGCAACATGATGGTGCTTCAACTTCTTCTTTGCAAGTCAGAGACCATCTTAAAGCAACTTTTTCAAGTCGGTGGATTGGTAGAGGAGGTCTTGTTGCTTGGACTCCTCGATCACCCGACTTAATAAAACTCGATATTTTTCTGTGCGGCTACGTTAAGAAAATCGTTTATAAACTATCTCCATCGCCACAAAATATTACACCCGCGACATGTTAAGAAAAGTGGCGAGATCGTGTTAAAGTCGTCTTTTTGAGTTTGTGCATTGAAGAAACGGCAGATATATCGAAAATCAATTTCAATAGCTGTACACTGAAACTAAATTATTATTTATTTATCTCAGATCTTTTATAAAATAAATTATTTTTCATACAATCAATTTTTATTAGTTAACGTTGCCGTTGGAATAGATGAAATACGAGTTTTTGGCGATTGACATTTTAAATGTTAGCAATTATAATGGGGTTGTTATTACAAAATTTTTTTGTTTTTGAATGTATTGATTGATATACAAATATTTAGATGGTCCAACTTACTTAATAAAAAACATTGTCATGAAATTTTATTCATGAGATTCTGTTTATAATTTTAATTAATTTTTTTGTTTTTATTTTGTTTGTGCTGCTATCATTCAGCCGATTTCAATAAAATTTTAGAGGTGTAGGCACTCATAAAACACACCCAAAAATGTGAGAAAATATAATTTTGATTATTTACGATATACCTTTTATATTATTTTATAATCTAAAAAATATATCATTATGGGCACGCTTTTTGGGACACCGTGTATAATCAAAAATAATTTCCGGAAATGCGATCTGAGACACAATACAAATCTACAAAATATCAAACTCTTAAGTTAATTAATAACTGAGCTATAGAAGGCGGGAGCTGAGCTGAAGGACTCTGTATATATAATAACTATAATAATATAATTCAATAATTCAATAGCAAACATTTCGCGGTTTTTTTTTTAATTTCTTCTGTGACATTAGCTAGCTTGATAGTATCCGGCAACGTATTGTATAGATTAACTCCAATATAGTTAATACCGTGTTGAGTTTTTTTAAACGATGTTTAGGAGGCCGAAATACAACTGCAGTTTCTAGTTTCGTAAAGATGCACATTAAATTCGTTCTCTCATTGTTCCTTTCTTTCATGTACCTACGTAATCCATAAAAGTATCTATATATGGTAAGTATGTTATTTTTAAATATATCTCTCCAATTTTGTTTTGAATTTAATTTGTAAAGAGCTCTTATTGCTTCTGTTTACTTTACAAATATTTTCCGAGCATAAGAAGATGCGCCCCACAGCAGGATTTCGTATGTTGCAGCACTACGACGCAGCGCAAAATAAGCTTAACGAGGCGCTTTATACGTTGCTGTTCTATTTAATACCTTGATTGTATAAATTATTAAACATGTTTAATTATTAACATGTTTCTGAAAGGTATTATCTATTACAATGCCCAGAAATATTCATTATTATTACTATCTATTCAGAAGGGGTTTCTCATTTCCCTTGTAGTGTCGACGACTATGGTAACGACTATGGTAATGTGGAATCGTTTAGTATGTCTTACATTTCTTAGGTATTCTTCTTTGTATCGCTTATATCTTTCTAATAAGGGTTGATTTTTCTTAACCCGATTAATAACCCCTAGTGCTTCTAAATTATGTTTCATTTGTCGCAATTTACTTGATCACCGTTTGTTTGGCCCTTTAGCAACATTCTTTCGTCTTCTTAGTAATATTGGAAAGTATTGCTCAAAAATTTCCAACAAGCGATTGTGAAATTTGTTAAAATCAGACTTCAACCCTTCAAGAATAGAGATCCAACCATATTCTTTGTTATGCTTTATTTTCAAACTTACTCTTTGCGTTTGGAGACTATTTAGTTTGATCAAAGATATTTCCCGAAGCGATGGTCAATAATTGTCCTAAATGATCCTCCAAATGTAGGTTAATTGTTCTAACATGATTGACATCGCCCCGCGTGTTAGTTACTATGTTGTTAACACATAATTTTGTGTTATACGTAACTCCGGAAGTCTCTCTAGTTAACACATGCTACTCAAGCGAAACACATAACTCTTCAAATTTAGTTTGTCAACAGCAATAAAAACGTTCGCAAATGAGAATTTTATTTTTTTCTATATCTATAAATTAATATCATAATTTTTTTTGCCAATTATATTTCTATAGTATATCTCAATAAGATCTATTTTTGCTTCATGTAACTGTTATGCTAGTAAACCTTTTTTAGTAAATATTACAACTTCTCGTCGTTTAATTTATTTTCTAGAGTAAAATATGCTATAAATTGGTAATATTGTCCTCTGAACACCAGTGCTCCGTAACACAAGCAACATCAACATTATAACAGTACAATATTTCGGTATGCTCAACGTTATTTAAAGGTGACTGAACATTTATATTGATTATTTATGGATTATTTATTCATTCAGCATTATTTATTCCAGTGTCTATCACGAATTCTATCTGTGGTTGCTATCTGCTTTGATTTAACAGTTTTTTTTGTTCCGTGGGTGAAAAAATGGTGTAATATTTGAATGATGAATAATGTTGAGGGTACTAACGTAAATGTTTCATACACTATTTTGGGATATTCTTCTTTTAAAATTTCCTTTGTATTTTCCGGTCAAGTTAAGGAATCTAATCGACCTACGTAGATAAATACCTATTTTGAAACACTTTTTAAAGTATTTACTGTTGCTTCACCAATTATTATGTCTTATTTTTTATTAAGTTAGAGCCTAACATTTTTGCATTTAACACGAAAACGGTGATATTTAGCAATATTATCTGAGAGTGATAAAAGTTTCTAAAACAAATTTTCCATTAAAAGCTGCGAAAATAAATGTTGGGTTATGGTTGAATAAACAAGTTCTGAGCAAAGGAATCTTAGGCCCAGTTTATTCACCTTTGGTTATATTTATCTAATGGATATTTTCCATGGTTACTGTAATTTCACTTGCCATGATTGGCTATTTGACCAGTAACTATGGTAAATATCTAATGGTTAAATTTAACTAAAGGTGAATAAACTGGGCATTAGGAATATTCCGTATAGTATTATGCTGGCAGACTGATTTAACTCATACATTGACCATTTATTTTACTTGTAACTGATTTAGAAATATGTCTTAAAATTTTGCAAATCTTTGCAATTTGAGGACTTTTACCATTTTCTGTACATGAATTATCACCATTTTCACTCTAGTGTATATGGTTAAAATTGTTCCCCGAGTCACCGAAACATCGTGTATTAAGGGTATAAATCCACATTAACGCCATTTTGTTTTCTGTGCATTTGAAAGCCTTAAAATATGACAGCTCTCCTTTCCAATTATTGTGATTACTAATTATAGAGCACTACACAAAGGAACAACGAGTTATTGTGAAAAACAATTACACATATAAGGAATGTTACACTGAAACCGCTTGCAAACTTCGTGGAAGTCTAAGCCATGATAGTGAAGCTACACCAACATCGTGCTAGTTTACGCCGTGTTCTTCCACTGGGATTTTGTGAAATATCACGTCTATACCAACACGCTAATCCAAATCGTCAACAATGCGTTAGAGCCTTTACAGGAAAAAAAACTGCAGCAACGATATCGAAAATTTCATGAAGAGTAAGGGTTTGTGTTTAGAACGATGGAGGCTATTTTCCGGATACTATATTTGATACCTAATCGGAACATGTTTGCTTTATGTTGTAGTAAAAATATTTATATTTTATTTAATATATTCCAAGGATCTCCTCGAACGTGATCAATATTTATATTTGATAATATTTGAGAACTATTCATACACCTTGGAATCTTAGCCATTGCACTTTTAGAGTTATTCTTAGAATTAAAAACTGTTTTGTATAATTCCAGACTCTCATTGCATTGAACAACCTTATACAGCAAAAATTTCAGTCATTTCAAAACGGTCCATACACTTTAGAGTTTGAGTCAATGCACTTTTAGAGAATTTTAGATTTTCTTCTTTTTTTCTTGGCTTTTCGTGTATTGAACAATCTTAACATCACTAATTTTGTGTATATTCTTGGTGTCTAAATTTTCGACAAGTATAATTCAACATTTTTCTTGCATACCGTTAAATCCGGTGTATTTTCAGCATAACAACTATGTTAGAAATTGGACCTTGAATTTTAAAAGCTTTATTATGTAGTAGTATTATGTAATTTTGTTGCATTGAAAATTCTTAACATGACTAATTTCTCTTTTCTTAAAACTCATATGTCCTATAAGCATAATTCAACATGTTTCTTACACTATATATTCTTATATCTTGCACTATACAGTGCTAAAAAAGTAACTTTAGACAGATAAGGAGGCCCCAAATTGGCAACATTTTCAGACTGCTCTCCAAACTTGTCTTTGAATTCTAAAATCAGTATTATGTAATTTGGTCAACATATTCCAGAATCCTTCTCGATGTTTTATGTCTAATCAAAATTATCCATGTACTTTAGAGTCTTAGGAAATGCATTTTTTCTTGCATTGAATAATCTTAACATGCCTAATTTCAGCCATATCTTTGGTGCCTGCAGGCTTGATAAATATAACTGAACATTTTTCTTCCGCATTATAGTCTCATCCTTATATTTCCAAACTTAATAAAGATGTTAGAATTGTCAACATTTTCAGACTACTCTCAAAAATTATGCATTAATTTTATCAACTGCATTTTTAAGAATATTGTTAGAGTTAAAATGTGATATGTATAATTTCAGACACTTCTTACAATGAAGAATCTTAATACAGCAAATTTCAGTTAGATAAGCACATTCTAATGACATTCTTCTTGTACAGAATTTGTGAACATTTTCAGGCTGTTCTAAAAACCAAGTTTTATTCTCTTAGCTAATCCATTTTTGCAGATATTCTTAGCGTTAAAAAATTTCAGTCATTTTCTTGGTGTCTAAATGTCCGATAAGTATAATTTAACATTTTTCTTGCACACTAGAGTCTCACTTCAAGATTTTTCTGACTTAACAACGATGTCAGAAATTAGCAATATTGTTGGGCTGCTCTCAAAATTTATCCTTGAATTCTAAAAATATTATTATGCAGTTTTAAATTTGGCCAATATATTGCAGACTTCTTCTCAAAGTCTTACGTATAATCAAAATATATCAAAATTATCTATGCACTTTAGAGCCTTAACGAATTCATTTTTACAAACATTCTTGGAGTTAAAGTTGATCTATATAATTCCAGGCCTTTCTTCCATTGAAAAATCTTAATATTGCTAATTTTAGTCATTTTCTTGATGCCTATTTGTTCGATAAGGTCAATTCAAGAAACCACTGAAAGGTACACTATAGTCTCGCCCTGCGGTTTTCCAGATTTAATGACGATATCAAAAATTGGCAAAATTTTCAGACTGTTCTCTAAACTTATCTTCAAATTTTAAAATCGGCAATAAACTTGGCCAAGTTTTCATGAATTTTTTCCAAATCAATTGCGTACTGTAGAAACTACTCTATATGGATTTCAAGAAGATATTACCATTATTTCCTATGTATCAAAATAAAGCTCTAATTTAACTTTCAACAATGGACGACACAGGCGAAGTTGATTAAGAATCTAGCAAATCAAGAAAGAAGCGAGCCAAAATTCAAACCCTACCGAAAGCTTTGGAAAAAGTTCTTTCCTAATACGAGAGATACCAGAGGTACTCTTAGCATACTTATAAATATAATAAAACTACAGTTACATGCAGTACATGTCATCAATTTGTTTACAAAAATCATTCAAAAAAAGACTCATTTGCGTTACTTGTTGCCAAAGTTGTCAAATGGAAGAAGACTAATTCATGTTTTTGCAAAAATAAAGATCTCTCTTATTTTACATTTCCTGGCAATAATTATTGCATCCACTATAAGAAGATAGAAGAAGACGACAGATTTTTCCATCATTACAATTTCGTTTTTTGATAAAATAAATGTATAGTCTTACGTCTAATCAAAATATATCAAAACTATCCACGCACTTTAGAATCTTAGTAACTGCATTTTTAAGGATACTCTTAGAATTAAAATGTGATCTGCATAATTCCAGACTTTTCCTGTATTGAAGAATCTGAACACAGAAAATTTCAGTCAATTCCTTGGTGTTTAAATGTCTGATAAGCATAATTCAATATTTTTCTTGTACACTAGTGTATTGCCAATATATTTCCAATTGTTTAAACTTGGCCAAAACGTTCTTCTCAATGTCTTATGTTTAATCAAAATTTATCAATACTATCCACGCATTTAGAATTTTAGCAACCGCATTTTTAAGGATATTTTAAGAATTAAAATGTGATGAGTATGTAATTCCAGACTTTTTTGGCACTGAAGAATCTGTACATAGCAAATTTCGGTCAATTCCTTGGTGTCTATATAAGCACAATTCAATATTTTTCTTGCACACTAGTGTCATACCAGTATATTTCCAGACGTTTGTACTTGGTCAACAGGTTCCAGACTCCTTCTAAATGTCTTATGTCTAGTCAAAATATATCAAAAGTTTTTAAGTCTTAATTTTTAAGGAAATTATTAGAATTAAAATGTGATCTGTATAATTTCAGACCTTTTTTGGCATTGAAAAACCTTAACATAGCAAATTTCAGTTAATTCCTTGGTGTCTAAATGTCCGATAAGCATAATTCAATATTTTGCTTATACACTAGTATTGTATTACCAATATATTTCCAGACGTTTAAACTTGGCCAACACTTTTCAGACTCCTCAATTTCTTACGTCTAATCAAAATATATCAAAAAATTCCAGTCACATTAGAATCTGATCAACAGCATCTTTAAGGATAATTTAAAATTAAAATGTGATCTGTATAATTCCAGACTTTTTGCATTGAAGAATCTTAACACAACAAATTTTACTCCATTCCTCGGTGTTTAAATGTGCGATAAGCATAAGTCAATATTTTTCTTGCACACCAGTGTCTTACCAGTATATTTCCAGACGTTTAACCATGGCCAATACGTTCCAGACTCCTTCTCAATATCTTACGTCTTATCAAAATATATCAAAACTATCCACGCACTTTAGAATCTTAGCAACTGCATCTTTAAGGATATTCATAGAATTAAAATGTAATCTGTATTATTCTAAACTTTTCTTGCATTGAAGAATCTTAACACAGCAAAATTCAGTTATTTCCTTGTTGTCTAAATGTTGGACAAGTATAATTTAACATTTTTTTGGATGCTGTAGTCTCATCCAGTATATTTATATACTTACTAATAATATCAGAAATTGGAAACATTTTCAGATTGCTCTCCAAACTTATCTTTAAATTCCAAAATCGATGTTATGTAGTATTAAACTTGACTAACACGTTCCAGACTCTTGCCAACATCTTATGTTTAACCAATATATCAAATCTATGTATGCACTTTGTAATCAGTTAAAACTTGATATATATAATTCCAGATTAAACTTGTATTAGAAGTTCTTAATTTGGTTAATTTCAGTTATTTTCTTGACAGATGTCCGATAAGTATAAATCAAGAGAATCAGAAATTGGCAACATTTTCAGACTATTTTCAAAACTTATCTCTAAATGCTAAAATCGATATTATGTAATTTCAAACTTGTTCAATATATTTCAGATTCCTTCTCGTTCTCTTGAGTCTAATCAAAATATATCAACACTATACATAAACATTAAAGTATTGACTAATGTAAGATAACTGTTGTACAAACATTGAGTCTTAAAATGAAGAAAGGGTCATCTTTATTTTTCCTCAGAAATGTTTTAAATGTTAAAAATACCCTTTAGAATACTAAATGAATGGTCGCGAAGTTTGGGAACAACTGGTTTAAGTGGTTCTTTTTCGTTTTTAATATTTTAATTGGATGTGATGTAACAAAGCAAACAATAAAGAATAGTAACCAGGTCAGTAGAGTATGTTCCCTAAACGGGTTGAGATAGATAAACAGACCAAGAGATGATGTGTGTAAGGGAGAGAGAGTGAAATGGGTAAACGTATGTAATTAATTAACGAGATCGTTAAAATTTCAAATTGTAATCATGGCCGGGTCGTAAAAGTCCCAACTCAGGCCGAAACCGTTTTCGATTTTCAGCGGGATCATTTATTATTCAAAATCAACCCAACTAGTTGATCCGTTTTCCACTGATAGTCAACTTAATTGATCAATTTTAAAGTATTGAATTTATAATTTTCTTTTGCTTATTAAGCTTTTAACAAAAACTTAATCAAAGTTATCCACCGCATTTAGTTTTTATTATGTTATAAAACAAAAATTGACACATAAAAACTTTTATAGCATTTTTTTAATAAAAAATTCAAAAATCCTTTATTCGAAATGGATTTTCAGACTCGTGAATAATTGAACTAGCCATTTCGTAGAGTTGATGGTCGTTCCCACGGGAACTTTCGACCCGTAAGTGCATCCCGAAGGCATCCACCTTTATATGCAAAAATACGAACTCTAACGGCTTAAGGAAACATTTTGGGTCAACCTCTTTATCGACCTTCAATATTATTTTCAGTTAATTAATTTTTAATTAAAATGGTTTAATTAATTTATTTTTAATGATAAACCGGATTCATCTTTTAGACACCTCCTAAATAAAAGACTCACCTGTGCATTTCATCCCTTGATGAATCACCCCGTACAATAACGATCCGCAATGATCACAAAACGTGGGTGAGCTGTATGTGTGATTTTTGAAATTGTGGCGAGTTCTTGTGTCCTAAAACAATAAAATTAATTATATAAGTATCAGCGAATTGTTATTAAAGGATTCTCTTTTATTTACATGACGAAAAGGACAACGAAAAAGTTTTACAATATTCCCAAGAATTCTAGGATATTTTTTATCTTTGAATCATGGTATATAAACAGCTTAATAATTTACAAAACGCTTAAACATTTCAAAATTTTATTTAGCATTGTTGATAATGTTATGATTATATCTTATCTTTAGCGACTCTTATTTATTTATTTGAAATTCTGTTTCTGACTTGAGTCAATAGTTTCGAATTAACGTTTATTTAAACTCTACTTGCCATGTTTACCTAATTCCAAATATATTAACCTTAAACTTTATGATATACCATTACAAAAAAAGATTGTTATAACTGAGGTTTCCAATGAAATATTTTCTGTAGGTTTAGTTGTTTACATTTCTTTTTATAAACTCGATTGTCTATCAAAGGTTATGAGCTGATTAATAATAATAATATGCTTTATTGCTCAACAGAGTACCAAATTAAGGGCAAAATATAAGTATATTTATATGAATCACAAAAACAAACTTGCAATAATAGTAGATAAATCGAAATCAAAAGGTTTATGAATGATAAACACATGAAATCAATATCAATTTAAATGAACAATTGAAAACCTTCATTTAGATTGGATACCCTATGGGATATCTGCGCCTTTCTTACAACATTAGTCCTATAAATAAAAAAACACATATAGGTTCACGATTTATGCGCAGAACCATTAAATTAATGGACTATAACCAAGCATAATCCGTGTCATCACAACACTTTTGCAAGTACGATGCAGTCTGGTCCATTCTTCCGACTTGTAGAAAAAGAAATTCCTTGGAATGAGTAGGTCCAAGTAGTTCACCCCTCTTGAAGGATATTAACCATCCATACGATTTTCTGTTTGTAAATCGAGAGGTAAACTTAAAGGGCCTAGGATTAGTATACAGGAAGATCTAACTGCTCGTAATTATGGACTGTTGAGACAAGCTTAGGAGAAGTTGGGGAAGAGTAACTGTTCGTCGTATGATGGGCGAGTTCACGTTAGAAGGGACGGCTCTAAAGAATTGATTAAACAATCGTCAGATATTATTAGTTTTCAGCTTAATAGTCGACTTTCATTAGTTAGTCAGTTGTAACCGCTTAATTCATTTTACTACTAGTTCTCGAATAGTTTGCACTCTAATATGTTTTTGTTTATTTATCTTTTATTCATTGTCTCAATTTTTTTTTCTCCTTTTTTTAAGTTTTCTTTGTAGGCGCTTTTTTTATATTTGTTTACTTAACATGCCTAAGTTTGCATTGTTTTTCTTTATATATTTTGCTTTATTTAACATATCACAATTTGTTTCTTTTGTGGTTATTGAGAGAGAGAGAACAATATTTATTTATACATATAAGAACAATAACATGACATTATATAGCATGTAGTGGTGTAATATAAATGCAAATGTACAAATCCAGAAAGGTCTTATAGACCTTAGTCTTCCTGCCCAGTTGTTATTGATTATTTAGCAATTTAATTCTGTTTTGAAATTTGTCTGCGTATTTTATTTTGTTTAATCTGATTTTGTATTTCACGTAATATTTTTGTAATGTCGAGGACTCTTTCGCGTAGAGCATTTGATTGCGATATCAGTACTGGCCCACTTTAGTGAGCTTAGGGATTATTTGTTGCATTCTGGTTTTGATGTGCTTGATATTTCAGAGATTTGGTGCGAAAGTTAAGCTAATGATGAGGTGTTGCATGTTGATGGCAGACCCGGTTGTAGGGATGAAGTCATTATCGTGCCATTTAATTTCAGTCGCCCCTCACAGAGCCATCTTTTTAAAGATTTTGCATTTATTATTAATTGTAGCGCATTTTTAACTTTCTTTAACAATAAAGAATTAATAAAGGAATGAATAATAATTGATTTGATGTTTAACAAACGTTAACTTTATCGCTTAAAACTCAAATAGTTAATAAAATTAAAAAAAAAATAAAAAACTGATATTTCACTAAAATTGCACTTTTCGAGCCATTTAAACTAATTTTTCTGACAATTGTTTTCTATTGCTATTAAACTTAAGTCTCTCTTGGCGCATAGATGATCATAAATATATCATAAATATGAATTAATTAATTTTAACTTAGAAAAACTTTCACCAGTTTCAACTGTGACTGGTAATGTTAAATATATTCTCAAGGCAACAGAAAAATTGGAAAAGAATGAAATTAAACCATTGGTTTGAATGAATTGTAAATTCTTTAAAGTGTCGGTAACATCCTCATTAAGTATTTTGTACATCATCAATTCGTTGTACAAATTTTCACCGTCAAAAGATGACAAGATTTTCTTAAATCATCTTCAGATATATCTCTGAATACAATTGAAAATTTATACAATGTGTCGCACTCATTTAACGAAGTAAATCTTTCTTGAATTGAATTTAGATCTGTGTCCAAAACTGTAAAATAAAATTCCACTTTAAACAATAATTTTGGATCTTGAATCTCTTCATCATGGCATTCATAATCGAAAATACGAACTTTTTTTGTCTCTTCAAGGGAAATTCTATATCTAAATCGGTTGCTAATGTTGTAGCATCGTTAATATACTTATTGAAAGCTGCATTACAGCTAGATGAATTTAAGAAGTCAATAATTTTATTGAGTGATTTCACAGATTTTTTAATTTTTAAGCTTATTGATAATATTAATATTTGAAAGAATATTAACTAAATTTAACGAGTGGGATGCACAAGATATATACATAGCCTTTGTATTTACATTCTTAAGTCTACATTGCAGACCACTCTTTTTCATGTTGGAACCGTTATCATATTCTTGGCAACGTATGTTTTCTACATCTAAATCATAAGTACTTAATAACTCATTGGTAAAGAAACTAAATTATCCTTCTCCATTTGCATCCAATACTGGATAGAACCCAAGAAATAGTTCTTTAATTTCAATAGGAGATGTATCAACTATTCTGGCTACAAAAGAAATTTGTTCAACATACGTTACGTCTGGCATACAAACTCTTGAATTTTTGTTTTTATCGAATTAGTCAGTTTCGTAATAATTTTATTTTGGAAAGAGTGCCGTGGGTAATGAGGCATGTAACTGTACTTCTTACTTTTTTGAATATTATTGATATGATTTGAAATAATTGGATCAAGTTTCGCCAGCATTTCTATACCTTTTAGAAAATTTCCGTTATTTCGTTCATGTAATACATCAGAATCACCTCTAAAAGCTAAACATTGTCCGGCTAAATAGTATATAATTGCAACAATTCTGATGATAATATCACGCCATCTTCTTTTCTCCGACTCAAAATATCGTTATTCTTCACAGTCTATACTAGAGAATTCTTACTAACAATAAGTCTTGTTTTCAATTTATTTCACTTTTCATAATTGAGCATATTGATCATATGACTTGCTTCATGTCGGGATAATTGAATAGCTAATTAGAAAATCCATCTTTTCCTGTTAATTTTATTGATTTAATGGAAAATAATTTGCAACAATAACAAAATCTACTGTTTGTATTGAATTAGTACGCCAACCATTTTCTTTCAATCTGTTCACCATTTGGTAATATTCGAAAGTATTATGAGGGGGAGAATGATCTTCCAACGCTATCTGTGTCTGTCGGAATTTTTATGTTTTGTTGCATCGATGGAAGTCCTTTTTCAACGAGAATTTCCAATAATCGGTTATTGATTATCGCTGGCCAAGTAGAGGGGTCATGTGGATTTATAGTTGATGAGGTCGAAGATACATTATCAATTTCTATTTTCAGTATTATTTTCAGAGGGCGCATTTGCAGGACTAGTGATAATACTAGTAATGTCATCAGTTGGGATAGTAATGTTACTAATATAAGATGTTGCTTCGACGATAGAAAAATTCCTCGACATTCTTCATCTAACCAAATATTAATAAACTGAAAAATATTAATACACTGAATATTTGGGAATAATGGTAGGTTTAGGATGCCAACTTACGGCTGTGATTTTGACGAAAAAATTTCAAATTTGAATTGGTGATAACCCCATGTGTTCTTAATGTGGGGCATATTTTAGTTTAACGGTATTCCATATAGTTTCGTGGAAACTCGCGGTTTAGTAACATGCTGTTAATTAGAAAACGACCGGACGGATTTCAACACGATTTTTACCAAATGTGTTAAAAAATGTCGTTTATCGGATTCCGTAATCAGTTTTTCACAATGAGATCTCTCTAATGAGCACTTCTCCCCTAAGTGTTATTCGTACTGTAATCGAGTACTTCTTTCAATTAACTCGCGATAAAAGAAAATCCGCAGATGCGAACATTTCCAAATTAAACCATGATATACAGAAATATTCATTGATTACAATAAACTTTATCGCAATTTTTTTCATCGAGTGATTTCGAAGATATCGATTTTTAAAGTGAGGGGCCTTGACATTTGGCACGGATATAGCTGGATATAGATGCCGCTGAAGGTATTCGAAGTTTAAATAATTTCCGTTGCGTCGTATGATGGCGCGAGCTGATTATTTCAATATGGTTTTTTTTTTAATATTTCGTCTGTGCCGGCCGTCATCCGGCCGCCCTGTATGTTCAGTTTCCTTCGTGCATGTAATTATGAAACAAAAATTGTAAATGTGTTCTCTAATCTAGGTTTCTCTAATCATTTATTCGTGTTTTGTGAATTATCCATGCAAAAGGTTAGGGTTGGGTGTAAAGTTGTTTCTTATCGAAATTTGCGCAATTTTAATATGAAGAATTTGAATAGGGATTTAGATGTTATGAATTAGGAGAGGGTATATGACAAAGTTAATCATTTTAACCATGTTATGATTTCCCTATTTGATCTTCATGCATCTTTAATTACTAGAACTTTTGGTAGAAAGCCTTTGCCATGGATTACTACAAGTATAAGGGAGATAATTGCTCTGCGTGAGTCCTCTTTAAGGCGTTATAAGAAAACAGGAAACCTTACACATTTTCAGTATTATAAACAATTACGTAATTTTGTTACGGATGCGTCGTGAGAAGAAAGCTCTCATTGAATATAACTGCAAGTTGAACGGACATATTCTCGTACCATGTGGAAAACATTAAGACAGTATAATATTGTTAAGTCTAATATTAGTGACTAACTTTCCAACCTGATAGCTGATCAACAAGCTGATCCTGATGGTATCAACTTGTTTTTTTTTAATCTACTGCTGATATGGTTATTGAACCTGACATTAAGTTATTGAAATTTTATGACATTAATAGACTAAATGGTGACACCACTCTTTTTACTTTCGATGAGGTTTCAGTGGATATGATTAAGAGACTTCTACTCTCATTGAAGGGTACTAGTGTTGGATCGGATGGAATTTCTTTAGATACGGTTAGATTGTGTTGTCTAAGAATTTTATATGTTCTTTGTCATGGTTTTAATTTCTGATTGAGAGTGGCGGTTTATCCTAAGGCATGGAAGTTGGTATTAGTAACTCCAGTTCCTAAAACCAAACCAGCTAAGGAGTTTAAAGACCTGAGGCCTATTACCATTCTTCCATTCCTATATTTAAATCACTTGATATGGATAGGTCAACTATACTTGTGTTACTTTACTTCAGGAAAGCGTTTGACATATTGAATCATAACCTTTTATTAGCTATTCTGAAGTTTGTTGGTATATCTGATTCTGCTACATCCTTGTTTCTAAACTATCTATTTGACAGGTTGCAAGCGGTTAGGGTGAAGTCATTGTGTTCTGACTATAAAAATTGCGTCTGGAGTTCCACAAGGTTCAATTCTTGGCACAATTTTGTTTACAATTTACACTAGCAGCCTATTTTCAAAATTAAATTATTGCGCTTATGATCTATATGCTGATGATTCTCAGCATTATCTCGATTTTCTACCTGAAAAGTTGGTGGAGGCTTGTGATAGGATAACGGAGGAATTAAGATATTAATGTGTGGAGATTGAAAGGCATGGGCTTGTGGTCAATCCTGACAAGACGTAATGTATTTTATTTACAAAGAAGGTTATCTGTTAATAAAAATGATATTAATAAAAGCGGCACCGTTATGATTCTCTTGTCTTGTATCACTTTAACTATTGTGATGTTGTATTTGTTTAATATTTATCTTATGAGAGTTCGCGAAAGATTTAGTTGTACAGAACTCGTGTCTTCGCTTCATTTATAATCCTCGAAGGAGTGATCATATTTATCAGGTTTTGTTAGATAGTGGTCAGCTAACTATGATACAGAGATTTGAGTTTCATTACTTGTCGTTTGCGTATGGACTTATCTCCTTTGGTAAGAGCCACCTTATCTCTGCCGCAAGATTATTTTCAGAACGGATGTTCATAATCTAAATCTTCGACACAGGGGTTTCAATGCTCACTTTCGTATCAAGTGCCGCGTCCGAATGTTAAGCCGATTCGGCTCGTGTTTTCGGCTCATGTTGTTTTGCGTGAGAGGATTTTCGACTTATTTCTATAATGCTGCCTTTTTGCTGTATTCTGTTTTCTTGTTTGTATTAAAACATTTAAATCTGCACATTTTTTATGTTTTAAGTTTGAATTGTTATTTTTCGATTTGCTATCTTTTATATATAGCGATTTTATGGTTTACTGATCTCATAGGTATTGGTAAAATCAAATAAGTTTTGCTTTTTCTGCTACTACACCTTTTGAGCTTGGAATAATAATTATTATTGTAGTTAATAGTTTCCTTTCATTTTGATGGTATTGTTGTATTTTTTTTCTTCTTTGCTCAATATATTGATTAAAAAACCACGGCTGATGTAACGCATAAACAGGAATAATTGAACTATTCCTACTATATTACTGAAGCGTATTGAAGTCGAGATATAACCAAAGCCTTAAAGCATATTCAGGAAACTTGAATCGCCAACTCGACCCATGATCAGGATAAAATGTAAAATTCAATGTGGGGTAAAAAACTGTTCGGAATAAAAAAATCACCTGGATCTCGCGTAATACAGATTTTAGTTAAAGGACTCGAAACCAACATATAAGCCATATTGATTTTATTCAATGTTGTAGCAAATGACACATAACAGCATTTATTGATACTTAGTGAAAGAGAATTAGATTAACACCACTTCTGAATAACATCTATATTGTTTTCCACCATTCGATCATCTTCCAATGATTCAATATTTATGAATATTTTAATACTTTCTTTTTCAATATTCCAAAAATCAAATGGAAGCTTCTCGAAGCCGGGTCATGTAGTGCTTTTCCCGCCGTAATCGAACGCTCAGCCCATTTCCAGAGGGCTGTTGCCCTTTATGAACTCTATCAACTTAACCATTTTTTAAATGGCCATGGTAATACTTTAGACCTTATATTCACAAAATTTGTCACGGTCACTGATTTTCAAATCGCCTCTATCCGCTTAGTTGTTGAGGATAATGCCCACAACACTATTGAGTTGTACTTTGACATTCTTCAAGAGATAATTTGGTGGAACGCATTTCCGCCTGGGCCTACGGTGAGTGCACCTCGCACCTTCGACCACTGTACTAACACAGCGGTTGCGATTGTGTCTCTAAATAATGAACTAAACAAGATATATAAATTTAATCGTATTTCAATTAAATTAGTTAAGTTAGGGCTACTTTTACCACCTCTTGATAAATTTATCTAATAGTTAAAAACTGGCTCATAGTAGATGGGGGCGCTTAAAATCGCAATAACCATCGCCAGTTAGTTTAACTGAATGTTGGTAAAAGTGGGCCTTAGTTACTTCTGATACGAATTTTTAAAAACAGAAAATTTTCTACAATTTTTAATACATTTCATTTAACCGTTCGATATTTATATTATTTGTTTCATCTTTTTAAACGTTGCTAGTTCAATTTGAAGAATTTATTACACTTCAAAAACTAAATATTTAATTTTAATTTAAAGTATCAGTTTAACTTTAACGGGCACTTGTAGAGTCTGAAAAATTTTGATTTTGGAGAATTCTCGAGCTTTAAAACTTCATACAAAAACCGTATTTCGAATAAACAAAAAATGATTTGGATGACATCGATGTATGCGTTCTTCGACAAATAACTAAAAATTTCTATATAACGGAAAAGAGGGAACGAATAATAAAAGGAACTTTGGCAAAGTTTTCTAAGGATACGAGATATTGAGGCTGTTCAGAAGTTTGCGAACAATATTACACGCTATCGGATATCGCTGGAGGAAAACAAACGCCAGTAGAAAACTATTAATGGAAAAAATGACATTTCCAATTTGAGATATACATTTTTAAGAAATATTAAACAATATAGGGAAGCACAACGTCCTGTAATTTATATGGACGAAACATATTCATCTCATATTAACGCTAAAAATTTCAATATTAGTTTCCAGAAACCAGTATCTACTATAGGCGATCGAAGAATTACTGTTCATACCTGTAATGAAAGTGGGTTTGATCTTATTAACATATCCATGTTGGCAAAGTTAGTTGTACAATAAGGGATTATCACCGGGAAATGAGCTTTAAAAATTGTAAGAAATGTATAACCGAATGTGCTGAACAATAGTATATTGGTCATTGTTCGTGTTCATTAAGTTTAATGAATCAGAAAACAGCAAATCAAAAGTGATCAATCCGATCAAAAGTCTTCTTAAAATCAGCGTAAACAACGCGACGTCATCTTGTCCACTAAAATCCATTTGGTCCTCGCCCTTAGTGTTCTGACAACAATAACAATGACAGCATGATCTATCGAATCACCAGAATAAACAGATCAAAAAAAGAAGCAGAAGCATTTACTTTGTCTGTCGGTACAGTATACTGAATCTACATCATCCGTAAGAATTGACAATAATCCTAAATAATTCAACTTAATCCGATCAAAAGTCTTCTTAAAATCAGCGTAAACAACGCGACGTCATCTTGTCCACTAAAATCCATTTGGTCCTCGCCCGTAGTGTTCTGACAACAATAACAATGACAGCATGATCTATCGAATCACCAGAATAAACAGATCAAAAAAAGAAGCAGAAGCATTTACTTTGTCTGTCGGTACAGTATACTGAATCTACATCATCCGTAAGAATTGACAATAATCCTAAATAATTCAACTTCTTCAATAACAACCTGTGATCGATCCGAATAAAGGCTATCTCAAAATTGTAAACAACGTCGACTTGCCTATCAACATCTATTATCTTTGCGATGTATTGGGTAAGACAACATAAATTAGCAACAGTCAACACTTTTGAAAAGATATTATAAATTAATTGTTCATACTTTTTTGCAAAATTGGAGAGAACAGAAATTGACCTGTAGTTAGTTATTAAGGATTTGTCACCCTTCTTAAATACTGACGTAATTCTAGCAAACTTACATCTATGTGAGAAAACAGAATTGACAATCGAGCCATTAAAACAAGCATCAAGGGTTATATATATTATCAAGGGAAGCTAGATATTTGGTCCTTGCTCGTAGTGAATTCGGCGGCAAAACATCCAAAGATAGCATTCAATTCATAACTTGCTGGATGTTAAGCAATGGTAAAGTTGGGGCTGTGTCAGTAAGATCAATCGAATCACCAGAATAAACAGATATAGAAAAGGAAGCAGAAGCATTTACTATATCTGCAAGCGTAGTATACTCTTCTACATCATCCCCATGATACGTACGAATGGTATTTTGCTAATACCTTGTGTCGGATACACTTCTAGAAATTACTAAGATCGCGTTTTAAGTTATCAGAGAAATGTTGCAAAATGCTTCGTAAGCAGCATAAACGATTGAGGATAATCGTGTCATCTTTACTAATTATAAGATACTGATTTATATGTATCTTTATAGGTATTATAAAACCATACAGAGAAATACCATTGCAGGTATCGTAGTGTCAACTGACAGAGCACCGAACAACGCAGGGTGATGACTAATTTCAGGAAGAAAGGGGGCAATTCCTTCTGAATACTGATTGACAGACTGATTACATTATCTAAAGTGTATGAAAAAAAATGACTTGACGTCGATTTATTGGTATCGATTATATTGCCCAGGAAGCAATCGACCTCGGTTAGTTTAAAATGGGGTAAATGTGATAATATATTACTAAGTCGGGGTGTTATCAGAGAATCATCAAATGTGATGGTAAACTTCTCAATCACAAAACAAAAATGAAAATTTTTCGTCTTAGGCGAAAACACCAACCCAATCCAACCATCTCAATCCAAATCAAACCTAACTTAATCCTATCTAACCTAACCCATCAGGATATTAAGAACAACATGAGAAGAAACAGTGATGCAGATTATATCGAGCTTAGTGAGACTTTAGAGGTTCAGCACTTCAGAAGTAATAGAAAGCATCGATTATATCTTTTACCAGTGAACCCATTTTAATATGGTGATATACACAGTAGAATGTATGTTTAATAGAGTTGTATTTGCATCTATAGTATTGTTTGAATACATCTATAGTCTCTTCTGAAAACAAGGCACTGATTGCTGTATCAAACCATAAAGAGCTGAATAAAATAAATCCAACATTTCATAAACGTCTTCCAAAAATTAGCAATCCATTACAGCGATATCATCATGGAAAATTGGAATATTGCAAAATTCCCTCTGATTACCGACTTGACAGGCTAACTATATTATTTAAAAAAGAAATGGCTTGATGTTGACATTGCAATAAGTTAACACTGCACCATATTGTATAGATTATATTGCCTGGGAAGCAAGCGACTTTGGCTTATTGTTAGTTTAAAACAGAAAAGACGTGATATTATAATATTAAACCTAGGCGTTCATAGCAAATGTGATGGTAATCTTCTCAATTTGGTCAGTGGCTATCAATATCTTGGTACGACAATTTAACACACAAAAATGATAATATTACATCTTACAAGGGACCTTACGGGTTTAGCATCTGATCTTCAATCCCTGCAAAAATGAACAAAATCGGTGATACCGGACCTGTAAGGGGACTTTGTCAAGCGAAGATACCAACCCAACTCAATCCAACCCCAACTTAACCCTACCCAACCTAACCCGTAAGAAAATCGACAAGATGGGAACATGGGAAGATGCAGTGACGCAGATTGACTATGACTATGCAGCATCCAAGGATCTTGCTGATGTTTCTTTGAGGAGAAAAGAGAAACATTAGAAGTTCAGCAACTCAAAACATTGTACATCATAATTGGATAGGAAACTAAAGTATCAAAAGCATTTACTATGTCTGTATTTGCAGTATACTCTTCTACATCATCCATTAAAATCGACAGTATTCTACTACTTTCGTTTTTGCTGAACACAAGGCATTGATGCCTGTATCAAACTATAAAAAGCAGAATAAAATAAATCTAACATTTCATCAAGGTCTTCATCTTCCAAAAATCAAATCATCACACAAAATTGGCAAAGCACCGGACAACGCCAGGTGATGACTACCTACGGAAATTAAGGGGTACAAATCCTTCTGAATATTGACTCTACATATTAACCACTTTGTCTAAAGCATATGAAAAATATTTGACGTCAAGGTATTGCAGAATGTAAATACTGCAGCATATTGTATTGTATTGATGGTATTGATTACATTACTTTGGAAGCAAGCGCCTGCCTCTTAGTTCTTCGACTTAGTCAACTTTGGTCCTCTACTCCTGGTAATACTTATTAATGACTTATCAAATAGATTTAAAGTTGGTGTGTATAGTGGCCTATGGTGATGATTCGATGTTGTATTTGGATGTCTTAGTGGATTGGTGCGATCGTCACCAGTTCAGGATTAATATGCAGAAGTGTAATGTTATTACTTTTACACGTACAGCTACTCATATCCCTTCATTCTACTCTATAAATAAACTTTCCTTACTTAAAATAACTTCTATCAGATATGATATAACTTTTGAAGCAGACTTTCGTTTGCACCACTCATAGAGGATGCTTTTCTGCTGTATACATATCGACTTTTCGGGAGGTTGAACCAGACTGGCGTATGGTTCTGTAATTTGTATTATATTTCGCATCGCCTGCTATTGGATAGAATTTAAAAAACGATCTTTAAAACATTATTCTTTTTGCATTGATGGAACTCATCCAGTTCGTGTTATTTACTGTCAAACTTTGTTGCAACGTCACCAGTTTTCTTCGCTGAGCACTCGAAATGTCATTAAATTTATTATAAATCTAGTGTATGGTGAGACGGATTATAGCTGGATACTCTCCTGCACAAACTTCTGTGTACCAGGCCGTAATACCCGTTACAGCAATGTTTTCTACTTGAAGAGTTATAGAACTAACATAATCCAATATAAAGATCGTGCATATATGTGAACCAGAATGATGATATCGATGTTTTTACTTTATGTTTAATTGCGTTTTCTGTAATTGGTACTGATTAGGCAATAAGGATATATGTATATTATTATTAATATGGGGAGGATGTAGTACCATATTATTAAACCAAGGCGTCCACACCAAATATTTTGCTAAACTTCTCAATCTAATCTGTTACTATCAACATCTTGGTGCGACAAATCAATAGACAAGTTGAAAATTGTACATATTAGGCGAAGATACCAATCCATCTCAACCCAACCTAACCCATAGGGAAACCGAAAACAATATAGGAAGAAACAGTAACGCAGATTATAACGATCTTTCTGAAAAAACAGATTTCGGAAGTTTACCACTTCAAAACATTCTCCAACACCATGATTGGATAGGTAAATAAAGCAGAAACGATTATCAGAAAACATGAAAACTTATTTTTTCACATTAACCCATAATTGAGCTACTATGTTTTGAAATACAGCCCTCAATACAATATATTCAATTTAAATTGAATTAACACAAAAATTGTACCTCTTTAATAAAATTTATCAGCTTAACCAACACAAATGGAATTAATTAGAGCGCATTTTGCATGCGGATCGATTTTATTCAATTATAACCAATTAAAATTTCATTCATTTCGATGTAATAATTAATAATTATTTAACGGTATTCAGCGTATAATCAGAATTGCATACTTTTAAACAATTCATTTTAATGAGTTTTTTTTTTAATAAAACGAGAGATTATCAAAGTGACGCAAAAAAAAGGTAATTATAAAAATGTTCCTTTATAAAAGTTTCTAGACACGTAACATCCATTATAATAATAATAAAAACGAGAACGAAAATAATAACGAAAATAGTAGTTTTTGTCTCAGGTGGTACGGTCTATAATCGTAAAGTTTTAAGACTTTCCGGAAAGATGAAGCGTTCCGCCCGTAAAACCTTCAAAGCACCTACAGAGATTCAGTATTCCCTTTGTACCCTTTACGTTTTTTTAAAACCAACTACCTAAAATCGTGCTTTTAGTTTTTCTCGAAATAGAGTAATACATAAATGAAGAGTTAAGGAGAAAAACGATGATGTTCTGTTAATTAATAGTACCGTTTGTCCTTTTGTGAGGTATACTATTGATATCAACAATACGTAAAGAGGAATAATAAACTAAAATTGTTAAAATGCATTTTAAAGTAAGAATTAAAAGGAAAGAATGACTCAAATTTCATTTCAAATCAAATTTCAAGAAGAAATCGATAGCTCCTCATAATAAAACAAATGTGGTTGAAAATATGAACTGGTGTTATTATTTTATCGATGCAGACATCAGCTTCGGAGAAAACTGTTAGATGCTCACCCCATTTTTAAATTAGAATACATATAGTACGCGGATGACATCGTGGTCATGGGAATGAGACGGCGGAATTGAAGAATATGACAAAGACCTTGGAAAGATATTTTGTGGGGAAGGGGTTGGAAGTGAATGTAGGAAAGACGAAGATGATGAAATTTTGTAAAGGCGGGAGAAAAAGAGCAGAAAGTTGGAGAGAAAGCAGATCGAAGAGGTTAGGGAATATACATACTTGGGGTATATGTTTAAAGAGAATAGTAGAAAGGGCTCACATGTAAAACAATGGCATAAAGCGAATAAGGTGATGGGACAAGTATGGGTTTGGGGGGAGAGAGTCCTTGGAAGGAATGTGGTAACAAAGAAGATTATGTTTGAAGGTCTGGATTGTGGTGTAATGATGTATTGGGCAGAAGTATGGGGATGTAAGGAGCAGGAAATGCTGGACGACGTGCTAATTACATATTGGGTAATTAGAGTGACGACAGGTAAAGGTAGATAAGGTCAGAGTGGAGGCAAACAGGAGGGCAGTGAAATATGAAGAAAAAATGAGAAGAGAGGCCAAACTGCGGGATCTTTGTTGTAGTGTTGGAGGGAAATTAGAGAGGGAAAGGTTGGATATGGGAAAGGAGGTCAAGACAATTATTACTTTTGTAATAATTCTCAAATAGCCCACTCTTTTTTTTTATTTGTTATCAAATAGTCCACTCTTTTGAGTAAAACTCTTATATAAGTGTACTAAAAGGAGAAAAATGAAAAAAAAAACTGCGTGAAGAAACAGATCCCGATAAACGATTATATGTGACACAAATTAATTTGAGGGCTAATCATAAAGAAGATGCTTCCAAATATAAATCGACTGCTGTGTTCATGTCTGTATCAGAATGTGGAGGAAATAATTGAGACATATAATAAAGAAAATCGATTTAATTTAGAGTTGGGAACGCGAGAGTAGCTGAAATAAAACTGATATTGATGAAAATATCTTTCAGAGCTCTTTTGTAGCACTCCGACTAATTGCAAGTGTCAAAAATGAATAAATATTGCGGGTAAATCCATTACCAGCCTCCCCCCAGATTCTATCAACCAACAAGAATAAGGTTTGTTAAGGAATCACAATGACAAAACTCAACATGATAATAATCGTATCAAATGACTTATAAAGACTCAGATTTTGTTAAACACTGGACCGGATGTTGTAGTAATACATATTATTATTTACGATGATTGATAGAAAGATACTTTAACTAAAACAGCTTCAACGATGCGCTGCTCTTTGTACGGTAAAATGTCAAAAGACTTCAACAATCTCTCAGACAGGAAAGATGTAAACCCAGCATCATTACAATATATCTTCTCCATGCAACAATACGTTAAGTTCGAGGCCATTCTTCACCTATTATATAAAATTCTAATCTTAAAATGCCAAACAAGGTCTGATGAAGATAACAGAACTATAACAGAGACAAAAATATTCAAGACAAATTTATAACGGATATAAACCTCCTTAGTGGCATTCCAAAAGCAAGTTTCGGAAATTCCAATGACGTAAACACTGGTAGGAGATGTTTTCATGACCTAACATTTGCAAGTTAAATTATCAAAACAGACGAATGTTGATTGAGAGGTTAAAAATAATATTGGAGGCTATATCCAGAGGATATAAAGTTGATATCTGTAAATATTAAAAATATGCCATAAAAATAGCTAACTATAAACACATGATAAATAAAAATATGTTGTTTATTTTCTCGTAGAAAATTACAAAACTGATATCATTGATATCTATGTTTCTCCATATACTGTTAAGGTAGCTTTAATATTTCCGGCCTACTTGATGCTAATTCTGGGATTTCCTAGTTACACTTGGAATTTTTAGCATCCGTAATATTCATCAAATAAAAAGATATTTGAAATAAAACATATTTGTTTTGTCATGGAGAATAGCGTATTGATGACAAAACATATGTTCAACTAACACTCTAGCTTAACTGGCTGTAAAAATAACAGCTCAATTTTAGTAAACTTTTGAGTATTGTCAAAAAACTGTTTTGAAAAAAAACTATAATTCCAATTTGAATTTTTGTAATGTTATTTTTTGAAAATGTTGATACTTTCGACATAAGTTTCTATAAGAATACTCACTATAATTTGAAGTAACATTCTGAAATGAAGTTTCCTGGCTTTCGCTACGAACTACCAGTTTTCTTACATTTATTTAATAAAAAGTGTATTCAAAGGTTACAGAACAGAATAGAAATTGTTAATAAAAAATGACAACTTAAAAAGAACTTTTAAATCGTTTGTCTACCCCCTTATCCAAAATAGTTAGTCTTTATCTAACCTATCTACGTTTCATAATCGTATATTGAAGATTCTGCTGCATTTTCTTAAGAAAAGATTGTTGAAAAACAAATTGTTTCATAGTACCACTTGCCATTCATAGAAACATATTATTTAGCGGAGTCTGATAGCTTCGCTTCTTTACTTTCTTTCAATGAAAAAAGTTTATTATACGGTTTTCTGTCAACTTCAAAATCACGAGGGGTGATCCTCCCCTTTAGAGTGACGAATTCTTGACGGAATAGAGCATTGTGGGACTCACAACATTTTAGTGCAGTGGTCCAGACTGAATCGAACTCGATACTTCGAAATAATGAACTATTCCTTCGTCCATATGTTAGGGTTTTCTTGAAACGGGATACTAAGTAAGTCTTATAGTCAAATATCATTTCTTATGTTAGATGAACTACATCAAACTTGTTCCAAACTATGTTCCACGGACAGTCGATAAGTGTTCGGCGAAAAAGAAAAACTGTACATAAATTAAATTTCCAAAAGGAGTAATTTTAACTTTACATATTTATTGCCTCAAAACGAATTACCTTAATCACAAACGAAAAACACCAGATTTTTTTTAAGACAACTAAATACTTAGGAATAATCTCAACATCAACTGATAAAAATTGCTGAATCTGATAGGCAACGGAGGCGAAGTAGTGGTGAAGCTCATACGATTGGAGAGATGCTTATAAAGCCTTATGCAAAACACATTGCGGTCTACATAGCCGAGGAACAGTACGCAAAAAAATGGATTCTTTGCAATCATGTAATAACAGGGTTTCGTGCCAAATGTTCCGATATTTTTGCTGATATAGGAACAGAGTTAATAAATCAACTTAAACTTTGCACTGAATTTGTGGTACAAATGAATGAATCGACGGATGTTGTGGGCCTATGTGTTTTACTGGTATTTGTACGCTATTTACATAAAAACCTAATAGTAACCAAAGCTCATAAAAATGTTAGAAAAAGAGATTATAGAAAAGAGACAGAAAAAACCAAAAGATTCTTAGAAGAAAATGGATTTACCTTGACGACGAGAAATCCCAATATGACATTTCACACATTAACCAAGAATTCAGTTTTGGAGACAAAAGAAACCATTGAGAAGTTAAATAAAAACCGAGGTTATAATATTTAAACCTAAGTTGAAAAGTACCAAGGTTATACGTACTGCCCAAGCTACACAAACCTAATATACCTATTCGAGCACATACAAAATACCAAAGTTTCTAGTCACATCTTTAAGGATATCACTGATTTTAATGTAACATACCCCATAAATAACAGACAAGAACTATTGAATAAACTGAACAATACAAGATTTCTAGAAGAATACAAAATTGTTTCTTTTGACATAACTAGTTTGTATACAAATATCCCTACTGCACAAAAAATTAGAAATCCTGAGAAGCATATTGGAACAAAATCTTAATAACGAAAATGACCGTAAAAATATTTATAATTTACTTGTCTTATGGATAAAACAAAATATCTGACAATTTAATAATCAATTTTATATCTTCAATAAAGGACTGCCTATGGGTTTAGCTCTTAGTGGCTTATTATCAAACATATTAATGAACAAACTTGAAAAGGACAAGATAATGAACGAGAATAACTCATATAAAGAGAACATAACCTTATGGCAACGATATGAGGACGATAGTTTAGTCTTTATTAACATGAGAAATAACGACTCAATTAACAACCTCCACTCACCATACATAAAAACATTACACAGAGCCATTCAATTCACGATGTAAACAGAGACAAACATAAAATACAAAAGATATAGAAAACAAACATAGACAGATATACTCATTCCCTGTGATTCACACCATGATTATAATAAAAAATAGCAGTTTTCAGAGCGTACATATACAGAGTGTCTCACGCAACTGATTCATTAGAACTTTACTTTACCTAAACTTTTATTCCGATCTTTTAATCGGAATGAAATTATTTAAATATTTATTAAGAATTATTAATTTAATTTACAAGATGACCACCACTTCCGACCTACCGGAAGTAGACCTCAACATCGTTATTTTAAATGGAATGATATAGTTTTTATTACACCATTCAATTATTCTGGAACTTAAAATGTATTAATAAACCAGTTACGTCATACACCCTGCATAGAACACTAAACATAAATTTGAAGGAAGAAGAAATTAAATAAGAAATTGGAATAATCTAACCGATAGGTCGAAATAATAGCTTCAAAACACAAGAAATTAACCAAATATTTAAAAAGCAAAATAAAAAACATAATAATATACAGTACACATACATATAAGACATAACGGGACAAATGAAATCCACGGGACAATAAATCAACATAATTTACAGAGCATTCGCATTTCAAGGCAATAAATAAGAAAATAGAGAATATATTCAAAAAATATAACATCATACTTACTTCAAAAAGTAATAACACCCTAGGGACAAAATTAATAAATAACAAAAACAAAAGAGATAAACTAGAAAATAATGACGTGTATAAACTAGAATGCAGCACATGACAAGGTACATATATTGGCGAGACATGGTGATCTTTAAAGACCAGAATAAGAGAGCATAAAAAAGAAATGAAATCAAACTTTGAAAGACACCTTATCTTCAACACAGAACATCAATTCGATGAGAGAAAGTTCACACTTCATATACTGTAAGAACAAGGACAATTTAGTGGAAGCTTTAGAAATGTTTGAAATCCATAAATTTAAACACAACTATCAAGAAAAAATGTGCACCATGATCAGATAACAATAGGTCGCTAAACACGTATTTAAGAATACCATATATGTGGTGGAGACATAAAAAACGTCCGGATGGGCGAAGATCTCAAACTCAGATAACGGTTTGAACATCGCAACATACTGGATTCAATAACATAGACAAAACAATATTGATATTTTTAACCAATGTTTCGAACACATCTGTAAAAATAATAAATCATATAAAGTCAAAACCGTACAATCCAGATTATATAAAATTTTATGTGATCAAATAGAAAGCCAAAATGCTTCACTTTTATTATACACTGAAGTAAGGTGGCTATTCAGGAGAAAAGCGTTGTTAAGATTGTTCCAACTTCGTAGTGAGGTATTGGTTTCCTTTTCATCATATTTTAGACAAAATTTTATCCAATTTTTAAAAATCCTGTATGGCAAATGACTGTAACTGTTGAACAGATATATTTAATAATAATAATAAAATTTATTCCCACCTAGATAAACAATGAGAAAGAAAAAGAATATATATGGCGGCACCCAAAAAATAAATATACACATTATTCTTTAACATTAGTACCAGGTTAACAAAAGGTCGATTCATCGCCAGAGACGATGTTTTCAAAACAACCCAACCAGCAATGTATGTAAAAAAATAAATTGATATGGCGAATATATGCAATAAATAAGTTTATATGTCAAGTAATAGAAAAAGAATACAAGAGAACAAGAAGGAAAGACTCTCGAATTAAGCGATAAATGATTGGAGAAGAAGAAATAAAGCTATCAGGTGGAAACGGAAAGAGAAGAAGTAGATTGTATCGGGAAATAGTCTGAGGTAACTATTGAGAATTTATGAAGACTGAAAATAGGTATGGACCCAAGACACTACCCTGAGACATACCGTAGTGGCTTGTAACTACAGACGAAGATCAGGAGTCACGTATACACAAAGAACAAGTAGAAAGGTACGAGTGAAACCAAGAGACACAGCTCGATGAGAAACCCTCAGAAGATAAAATTGAAATCAACAAACTATGAGCAACAGAATCAATTGCCTCACTGAAATCGAGCAAGACCAATAAGGTCAAAAACCGATCATCGCAACCACTAATATCATAAGTAATTTTGATGAGGGCCGATGACGTGCTATGACCTGGCCGGAAACCTGATTAAAAATCAGTGATAATTTTATGCTCATCAAGATGCCGCTGCACCAAACGCTCTAGTGCGTTGGAAATTGCGGATATAATAGATATAAGACGAATATCCTATACAAATAGGACACCTAAGTTTAGGTACGGGTACAACGTAAGGTACTTTCCAAATAGAAGGGAAGGTTGATGTCTCAATAGAGATTATATCCAAAATAGAAAGAAGCTGCTTAATAAAGACACCATCAGCACCACTAGTTGTCTTAATTACTGAGAGCCTGGCGGACTTGAAACTCGTCAAACAGCTCCAAGGAAAGTCTGGAATTGACATTAGCAGACGCATTAATAGCGATAATAGTTGATGCCTTAACTGAATCATCGAGGGTAATAAAAGTAACAATAATAACAATAGGATGTTTGGCAAAATAATTAGGGAGAGAATCACAATCAAAACCACCATGATAAGGTGATTCAACTACACCAAGAGAACGCATAGTTTTCCAGAAAGTATTAGGGTAACGTAAGACCGATAAATATACAATTTTGTTTAAGTTCTCTTACTATGTAGTAAGAGATTAAGATGTTTACTAAATGTAACGAAATAAATTTGGCGTTACAAGGAAGAGATATATTTGTCTTTGAAATTGACGTTTGCGATTTAGATAGAAAGTTTAAAATAACAAAAAATTAAATCAGTACCTTTAAATGAATTTTGGATAAGTATTTCAGAAGAATCTTATCAAATCAACCTATACATATGTTACTTCCGTTTAGGACAATGTACTTTAGTGCACCTGCCATTATCGCGATACAACGCATCTGATTTTAAAATTCAGATTTCAAATATTGTACCAGATGTTAAAAGAATTTGCTATTCAAAAAGTTAAATGTATAGAAGTCATTGAATGTTTGTTTTAATGTACATACTTATATACATATTAAAAAGATGTTTATTTTTGTAGATTCTTTCTTATTTTATTTAAGTACAATTGTTACCGTTTTATCATAAAATTGTTGTCGGGCCAATAATTTTCAAATATAGATCTTATTTCCCCACAATGTATCATTACATGTGCATGATCATTTATTAGTTATACAAGTACACTGAGGTGTTCCGAAAAAAATAGGAATTCAATCTTTTCTCCATAAAACTGATCAATTATCACTCATAATTTATGAGGTATATGGTTGACTCAATTTAAATAAGTCACCCTGTATATTATAATAAAAAGTAAATATTGCACAACTTTAACCGTTTTTTATTATTTTTATTACTTTCATTAAGGACCCTTTATAATTCTTGCTATGAAATTTTACGATTTAAAAAATCTTATGTTTTGTTGCAAAATGAATAAACAAACGATAATAGTCCCATCGTTTTTTTATCTCGTGACCCTTCAAATGATAGATTCAAGGGAATTTAAATTTGATTAATCTTATGTATTAAACTGTATTAATTTAAAAAATAATTGATGGGAGAGTCTAATAATACAATAATTATTTTAATAAACATATAATTAAACAGGAGGAGATAAACAAGGCAATTAAAATTGCGTGTTTTTGTTATATGTGGGATTTTACATAACAACAAAACTGAATACAACTTACATCGGAATCTGCGCCTTTATCCGCTCCAGGACATTTGAAGGTGACATATTCGTGACAACGTTTATGCACGACGAAGCTGCATACTGGAGAAACAGATAATCAATTTTCATTGTTTTCAATTAGAACGACTTTATAGGAAGAGATAAAAGTTCAATTTAAAACTCGTTTCGATTTTATTCCTACTTCTAAAACTTTACCTTGGCACTGAAATCCTTGCTTTCCGAATCCCCTGTAACAAGATTAAAAAAATTAATTATTTACTTAATAAAATAGTGATTTAAACACAGCTATAGAATATTAATTGAGAATTATAAAAGCAATTGTGCCACTTGGTTTAGTTTAAACTCAACGCAAATTAAAATCGTAATTACGTAGTTCTGTGTTTCGAGAGGTCGTTCCGTTTGTTAATTAACACTCACTCTACTCATTGGGTTCAGCAAAGAGAAATATCCTCCGGAAACAACCGGATCTATTTTTACACTTTCAATTGAAATTGCAACGAACCGTTATAAGCGCGAGATCGTTGATCAGGAAAACGAAAACGATTTTCAAACACAAACATCCTCATCGAAACTTTCATTTCTATCATTAATTATATAGCACATTTTCGTTTTAAGTGCAAGTAAAATTTTGATATAACGGATTAATATGGAAAGATCCACACTGTTCGTTCTGTATTACTTAACAAGTAGTAGCTATTATGAACGAAAGGACACTAACGTACGAAGAATAATAGTGTCTTTCAAAAAAGCAATAAACTATGTAAAAATAGAAGTATTGGTAATACTTTCAGATCCAGAGCCCCTCAGATTGTTTAATTTTTGCTATAATTAAAATTAAAATTTTAAATCCTCTCTATAAAAACTTTGTTGACGTTTACGAAGTTTTCGCATAAGATCAAAAAGACATAAACGTGCATCGATCGGATCTCTTCTTCTAATGCGCCATCATTATATCATAATTTTTTTGGAAAAAGTAAAGTTCAACTTAAAAAATAATAAATTTCAGAAGTCTTTAAGTCTACTAAACTATTGAATAAGGCAATAAAAGTAATGTGTAACGGCTCTATTATATAAATCGAAGAATCCGGGGCCCCGTGATTCTTTCGAGGAATGTTATTTCTTACGTTCCGCATGGCTTATTACGTTTTCTCCACTAACAGAAGTCAATCTCCAAAGTTTCCGTGTTAGATGCTAGTTTGTAAACTCAGAAAATTGAGAAATTATGTCGGGTTGTCACGTGTGCAGTGATAAATAAATAAAAATATCAATACGTGTGGTGCTTTACGATGAAAATAATATGCATTAAATTGCGAACTTCTGGTTTGAAATAAATGAAAAGCAGAACACTAACGCTAAATAACAACTAAAAGAAGAACTGATATTAGCATTCCAACTAACTCTAGACTTAGAATTAGAAACATTGGGTTGAGTTAATTGTAAAGGAAATTGTAAAGGATGTGGGGGCCAATGGGTCTCAAGATTGCTCCCGAAAAGCTAGAAGCCGTTATGCTGCAAAGAAGGAGGCGCAATACACAAATAACACTGTAGGTTAGAAACGCTATGATTACCACACAGGGGTCCCTGAAATACCTGGGAGTCATGTCCGCTAGGGATCTACGATGGAACACTCCAAGGTTTATATATGAAAGAATATTTACATTACGTCGTAAGAGGAAAATAGCGAGAAACAATTCAAATTTTTAAAATGATGAAATTTAATTATAGAAATTATATTTTGAATTACCTAAATTAACATTTAAACTAGTGCTAACTCTCCAAATTTCGAATTTGGAACACCAACATCCTTGAATACCCTTCAACTCACAGAATTCACGTGAATATCAGACATGAATCACGTAACTCACGCGTGATTAACGTTAAAACACGTGACACATGCATTATTAGGTTATCAAAGGTATGAATCATGTTTGATTACTTGTTAATTTAATTATTAATTAATTGTGTTGGACAGAATGATGAATAAAATTAAAAATAAGTTATAAAATCTGGTATATTCTTATGGGTAATATCTTAAAAGAAGTATCTTTAACGATTTAAAGATTTTTCTCCGTTCATCATAAATTTTGTTCAATTTATCCAACCATTTTGCAATGCAGCTGACGTTTGCTTTTCAATTCTTTAACCATTTCTGATGATCTTCATGTTACAAATTACGGCGCTAAATAAGCTCCGAGAAAAACCTGGTGGCTTAACATAGGTTATAAATCTGAGCTAAGAATCTATTAATGATTTCAATGTTTTCAAAATTTCATCCTTAGCAATTAATAAGTTCTGAGTTTCCCCATACATATCTTGTATATTGGTCAACAAATTGTAAATAGAATTCAAGCGTGTTGAAATATGTTTATTATTTATTTTATGATTTAATATTATTTAACAGTGTGCTTAAAATAAGCAACAAGTTTATTTGATGAATTTAAAACTACTTTTAGCTCCGGAAGCATACGACGTGCACAGGAAAGTCTAGTATATGAGCGAAATGCTAAAATGAGATTTGGGCCATTATCACTAACAATTACTGCTTTCCAAAGTTTCTCTTCGGCGGTTAAAGTTTGATCCGTACCAGTTTCTAGATATTCTTTCAATATATCTGATGTAAAGGTTCATCTATGGCTGCCAGTTTTTTATCCACAAATTCACGTGTTTCCAGAACATAGTTTTTCAATTGCATAGAGTCATTTAATAAATGAGAAGACAGTACTGTTAAGAAACTTCGTTGTGTATACTCATCTGACCTGATAAGTCAGTTATAGTACTAATTACATATACTCGAGAAATATAAATTTTAAATAAATTGTTATATATTGTGTTTTGTATTTTTTAAGTTCGATATAAGTTCGAAAAATTAAAAGTCATTCCAATCGTTCGGTTGCTGTGCGACAAGCGTATTACGGCTGTTGTTATGCTCGTATTAGATACGGTATAGTTGTTTAGGGTGGTAGTAAAGACTTGGGGCGCATTTTCTTACTTCAAAAAGGAGTCATCAGGCTAATATTTAGAATGTCACTCAGGGAAACGTGTAGAAACGTATTTAAAACTAACAATATGCTAAACACATATGGAATTTATATATATGAAATTTTAATTTTTGTTTTTAAGAATAAACATCTTTTTGTAGCAAACTCGTTGTGTCATGAATATCCTACAAGATACAAAAAAAATTATTCTTCCGCAACACCGGCTAACACTGACTTAGTCCAGTTTCGGTTATAATTGTCTAAAAATCTACAATAAACTCCCGATGACGATTAACAAATTACTGAATTTAGAATTTATAAGAGAACTATTTTTAAGTTGTTAAGTAATATGGAACCGTACTCTATGTCGGAGTTCTTAAATAGTGTTTGATAAGATTAATATTTATTGTTTTATAATTTTATTTTTTATTGCCGTTTCCGTTTTGACTTTTGTATATTTCATGAATAATTTTGTAAGTTTTTCATGATTGCACAATAAACATTATTATTATTAATCGGGTTACGTTGGGTCCCGTCGAAATCAAAGTTGTTCACGATCACACACACTCACGTGAGTGGTATAAAAATTGATGCCCACTCACGGTGGGTCACTTATGACCCATCGTGACCCGGCGTGATACACGTATATAGTAGAGATGTGCAAATCATCTTTACTATAGATATCATGATACAGAGAAGAACGGCAGCCTGGGCGGAAGGATGCAATAGGTACGAGGAGGAAATAGGCGAGGAATGTGGGAGAAGGTGTAGGACTGACACTAGGACGGCGAGGTGGACCAAGAGGCCCTTCACCATCCTGGACAGATGCACATAAAGAATATGGGGAGGAAGTCAATTTTCATTTGAACCAGCTTTTTACGGGTCACAGATAATTCAATGTATACCTATGCAAGTCAAAAAAAGGGTAATTCGTACATCTGCGATTACTGTAAAGAAAGTAATGACGTCGTGCACACATTTTACAAGTGCACCAGGTGGAACGTAGATAGAACCCGGGTAGAAAAACGTATAGACACGGTACTCACATCGGAAAATACGGTGGGTCACATGCTAGACAGTAAGGAGATGTGGTAACATATTGCAACCTATGTTGAAGATGTGCTGTCCTAGAAGAAGAAATGAAAGGTGGCCACCCCTCGGCTCGGTACATGCTAGTAAATTTTAAATCATAAAAGCTTCTTGTGCTTTCTGTTGTGTTTTGAGGTGGGATCAACCAGACAAGCATGTGGTGAACTGAAAAAGAATGAAGAAGAGGAAGGGGTCAGCCTGTTGTGTTTCTCCTTTGTGTATTCTAATGTTTAGCCTGATCCTAACGTTAGGAGGAGAATAAGAGGAATGGAAGAGGGGTGATCCCTTAGCAATCCATCGATCCTGTATGTAGAAATTAATTTTGAATTCATAAAAAGACTCCTGTATTTTTAATTACAAATATAGGGCTGACCCCTAATTGAGAAGAAATGGGGAGTTTTGGTTTTATATAAAAATGATAGACAATGCGCGGTTGATTGATGGTTAAAATCGCGGAAGCGTATTTTCAGCCCATGCTGTAGGATTAGAGGAAACGGGTTTTTAGTGGGTTAGAGATCCAAAGACATACTTCAATCTCTCACTATCCGACCTCTCACGCACTGCAGGCTGGATGTCTTTTTAACAGATCTTCCCGACCTTGTAAAAAAACCTTCAGGGTTTTGCGAAAAAGTAACTAATTTACTCTTCAACCCATGACCACTTCTCATCCTTCTTCTACATCTTCATTATTCTAGACAACAACTCTACTATCGTCCTTCCCATCTCCTTTGTCTTCTGAAGAGTCGCAATATTTATCACGATATTTATAGCTCGATGTTCTTACGCAAATAAGAAACCTTCGATTCAGTAATTGTACATATAAGGAATTGTGTGCTGTGGTGTATTTACAGTTTCACATCCATGCCAACACCCACTTCTTACTCACAATTCTTCTTCTTTATCTCTTTTAAATAATTCCATACCCTACGATGGCCTGTGTTGTATGGAAATTTGAATATGGGCCGTTCTCTCTTCATTTAACATCTTTCATAATCTATCTTACGTATCAACGGTATTTCTGCAATCTTTCTAACGATTTTTAATACATGTCTCCGCTATTTATCACGCGGTTTTCTCTCGTTGTCTCCCAATTTCTTGACCATTCCTATGTTAAAAGGTCATACTGCTTCCCTTTCTATTGATCTTATTGTTAGTATTTTCTTATATTTGTCGTAGCGTGGCAGTACAGTACTATCGTTATTATTAGTTTTCTCTTCGTCTGGCTGTGTCTTCCCACCATTGGCATAATTCCAAATAGGGATTTCATTTTTCATTTTAATGACCTTTTCATATATTATCTAGGTGCATGGTCAATGGCAAGTCTTTATCGATATTAACTCTCACCGTAATATGAACATCCCGAAACTTCCTTCTTTCCTCCAATATCACAACTTCAGTTGTTTGAAGAGTTAGTTTCATACTTACATTCTATATTTCCCGACTTATCTACGCTACACAGTGCTCCGCAAGAGCTTTTAATACCAATATTCCGGGATTTCAAATATCGGACGATTTATGAACGGTATTGAAACCGATATTTTACCGATATTTTGATATACAGTATTATTTCTAAACTAATAACAAAAAAGTTAATAAATAGTGCCAAAATCATTGCGCGGCATACGTCTTGGAACGAGTTGTAACAGGTTCATACACGAAAGAATTTCGTACATCAAGTAAAACCATTAATTACTCTATTCCGTCTGTGAGTCCAAAATCTGTTTCTTTTTATTGCCATCTTTTTTGTTCTGGGTCGCATTTCCGTTTCACTCTTCGTTTGTGTTCCCTTCTGGTTTATTCCTGTAATACCTTTCCCTCTTTCTACTCTTCATTCTACGTTACTTTGTATGTTGTCTGTGTGTTCAATGCCTGCATTTTTATTCCCAGTCTTTTTGTTGCTTTTCATTTCACCACGAATATGTCTAATTCTATTTCTCTATCTTCCTCCGAACTCCTTCCATTAAATTTTTTGTGGTTCTTCCTTTTTTCCGTTACAACATTTTTTGTTTTCTCCCCTTTGATTTGTCTCAAGGCCACCAATTCCTTTTCCAGGGATACATTCACTTTCCTTTTGCCCTCATCATCTCCTGATCTCCTTTCCGTACTTGAGACCTTGCTAACTTTCTCTTTCTTTCCTTTTACTTCTTTATAAAGCACTTCATCTATCTTCTGGTCCTCTCTGCTCGATCTTCCATTTTCGCTAATGTAGTTTCCATGGCCTAATACACGAACATAAAAACCCAACCCAACCTAACCTAAATGTTTCGAATTATAGGTGTAGTGTTAATTCTAGTTTTATTTCAATAGAAAGCATACAATACAAGATATGTGATGACGAGAAAGACTTATATTATATTACATAGACAAGGTGGATGATGTGGAGCACACGTTTTTTGAATGTGTAAGATGGAGAGATAGGAAAAGAAGAAAGCTCTGTAAAAGGCTTCGTACTACGTTAGCACCGGAAAAGTGTATTGCTTACTTTTCTATCTAATTATCGAAGAATTCATAAGGAAACTCATCGTCATCAGGAAGGAAATTAAGGGAAAAACAATGGTAACCAGTTAAAGAGACAAGCGAAAACTAGAAGACAACTTACTTTTTAGTTTAATGAGTCTAACATATGGAAGGGGTACGAAACGTATGAGTATAAGATGTCCTTAGAGGGAAAACAAGGGAAGATTTTCCGCAACGTCGTAAAAAAAGTTGGTTTAGGTTGGTTTGGGTTAGGTTAAGCTGGTCGTCTTTTAAAACCAAATATTTCTAGTTCTAAAACTTTGTTACTTCTACTTTTAGATTAATAAAATATACAACCAAGCACTGAATATCGATTAAACCTAAAACGACCGTCCTCTATTTCTCCATCGTATACACAAATCGAAATACCCGGAATTCATGTTCATATTCATAACCGTTCTAAACAAATCCATCATATCTTGATCTTGCTATATATCACTTTTTTACTAAATTATTTTTTAATATCTAGAAACTTAAATTTGTTATTCAATAATAAATAAAAGATTATTCAATGTATGACGACGATGTTTGAATTTATTAAAACGAAAACCAAAAAATGAGTGAATGGTGTGCTGAAAATGGCATGACATTCAACAAGTGCAATAGAACGACACGCCAACCGGCATTAAATCATGACGTTACGGGGTTTTCCTGGAATGGCAGATCGAGGGGGCGAAAGAGAGAAGGGCAAAAAAAGTTTTATCGTAAATAACGCATCCAGGCGTAACATTCCACGAAGAAAATAAAAACCTTCAAATGAACGATCTTTACAACACCAAACACAATTTGCAAATCAAATGAGACGCCGACTCGAAACTTTAAACTTAAAACTAACTTTGAATTAAGAAACAATAAAAACATCCAATAAAATTTATTTCTTTTGAATTAGAATAAATCAATGAAACGAATTAATAATGTGATACATATAAACAGGTTTTAAAATTAAAAATAAATTCTATTTAAGTGACAAGGTTATCTACTTTCTCGATTTATTGGTGTTGAGATTAAGTTAAATAGTAACAGTGTTTTAAAAAAAATTGTGTCTTTGGTTACTTATGATTTACGAGTTTTTTTTTTGAGTTCTGAAAACTATAAACAGGTTCGTCCTATAAAGGAGTCTGGCGTTTGGCCAACCTAACGCGAAGCACTTTACCGCAAGAGCGCAAGTATTTTTGTGGTTTTACGATCATTTCAAACACTATAAGAAATGACACGATTCGATACCGCGGTTAGAAACCTTGACCTTTTCGAGGCTTTATAAAATACGAAAAAGTATTCAAAATTTGCCCTTGGGAGTTTCCTTCCACATCCCCATGAGTATTTTATTACGTGGCTTAGATAATAGAATATGGAAATATTTTACCAAGAATTTTCCTTTAGAAACCATTACGAATTAATTAATGATAAGTTATTACGGTTTAAATTGGTTACTGACTCACATAAATAATCGAACACTAAACGGAAGCACAAAAAATGCAAATGTTAAATAAATCAATAAAAACAAAAAATGTTTATTATAGAGTATACAAGGTGATTCAAAAAAGGTAGAGTACTTTAGGCTATACCTGAAAAGTTTAAAAGAAGAATAGTTTTAGTATATATATGGGCTTAATGTCTCTTTAACAAGATATAGAACGTCGTTAAAATTAAACATTGTCTTCAATGTTTAACCCTTTGTTAAAATATTTTTTAGGTCTCTGCCAATCTTTATCAAATGGACAGAATCTTCGTGTGATGATTTTAAATTTCCTTAATGATTGTAAAGATTTTCTAGATTACTACCAATTATTACTATTATATTCTCATAAAATAAATGTGTTGTTTATTGTTTACATTAGTTCTTTTTGATAAAAGTGGTTGAGCTGTTAATTACTTAAAATTGTTGCTTTAAAGCAGCAATTCACAGTTTTGTATACCAATTTTATAAATAGTTAATATCTTTTCAAGTACTACCTACACTAACACTGCAAGCGGGTTTTTGAATCATCCTGTATAGAAATCATACCTATTAATTGTATTTTCAATACTGGACCAACATCTAAGCACCGATTTTCGGTATTTCTATTCTTTTAAAAAACCGTTATCAGTTTAATGTTTTTACTCGTCCAAAATAAAACAATAAATGATGATAAATAATAAATAATAGGCCATCGCGGACTATCATGTGTGAAAGTAAATATTTAAAATAAATTTAAATATATATGATGACCACTGGTAGAATTTCCATTGCATTTTATTTTGTTTACTTTGCATCTGTTATCGCATATTGAGTTGAGTTAGGTTGTGTTGTGTGAAGTACTTAGGGGTGATAATTGAGAGGGATACCAGATGGGGAGAACATATCGAATATTTAATTGGGAAAACCCAAATATCTCAATATTCTTCACCGAATAATGGGGTCAACATACGAACCCAGCGAGGAAAAGCTGATCAGGTCAATTATATACTCTCAAATTATATACGCCTGTGAGGATTGAGGATTGTTTTTTTTTGACGTTGGACGTCAAAAAATACTTAGAAAAATTAAGCAGGATACAGAGACGGGAAACACTTTGCCGATACATTTAATGTCTTGGATGGGAAACTTTGCAACGAAGTAGAATACAGCTAAAAATGATGAAGCTGGAGAACAGCTGCTTAGAGCATGGGAAGATAGATGGACTAAGGATAGTGGTAAGGCCAGATGAAAAAAGAGATAGTGCTCACAATAACAAGGTGGATTGACAGAAAATGGGGTAAAATTTATTACTTCCTAAGCCATCTCATTGGGGGACATGGATGCTTCAAAGCATACCTTCATGCACATAAGAAAGCTGATAATGCAAGGTGTCCATATTGTGGTGGGTTAGATTATATGAGGTACACCTTATTAATAAACGTAGAAAAGGATAATAAACTTCCCATGCCCCTTCATGCATAGATCTCACCACAAATGACACTGGTCTTAAGATACTTATTATTAGAAAAACACAACATACAATTGTAGATATAGAAAAAGTTTTCAATGAAGGAAAAAGCCAGGTATACCACAATATCATAGATGCCAAAGATACAGACACAAAATTAAAATTTCTGTACGCTATCTCGAAGATATGTAAAATGTCAAGAAAATCATCTGACTAAAGATAGCACTAAATCAAGAAAAGCTATCATCACAATATGTAAACTACCAAGGGGGTCATCCACCTAATTACAAGGATTGCAAATACTAGGAAAACATAAATATTATAAATAAATCAAATACAACACATACCCCCAATCAGACAGTAGCAAGCACTTTAACAACATCTACCAAAACTCCCAATCCCAGATATCCATCGCGCAAGCAGCAAACTGAAATCATTCCTCTAACGATACCAACACTCAATCAGTTATAACAAACATGCTAATATAGCTAATCAATATGATATCTCCATATTTAGAACAAATTAAAAATTTTTTCACAACACACATAACTCCCACAATATTCAATGCCTAATCGGCCAACTATACCTAATATAACACTTCTTTATTGGAATGCAAATGGCATCAACAAATAACGAGCCATCTTTATTGCCTTGTTAGCAAGTCGTAACATAGACTGATCTCAGAAAGAATTCTTAATTTTCAATATTCTCAATTTGGAGGGAGAGATCCCGGGTGCGTATTAATAATATTACAGAGCCAAAAAATTGTATCTTATTTATAAAACAATATAATAACAAAGTGGATTAAGAGAACATGGGGTGAAATTAATTATTTTCTAAACCAGCTTATTGGGGGACATGAATGCTTCAAAGCGTACCTTCATGCACATAAGAAAGCTGATAGTGCAAGGTGTTCATATTGTGGTGGGTTAGACTATATAATGTACACTTTAAGTGCGACAGATGAGATAGAGGGACAATGGGAGTGAAAAAATTTTTTCCAACTAATTTTAGAAAAGTCAGAGGAATTGGAAAGTGGCTGACTACAAGGAATATATCATCTAAACGATTGAGAAGGAACAAAAACGCACTCAAATACTCTAATGTAGAAAGAAGACATGAAGAAGACAGATCACTAATGGAATCCAACTAACAAACAAGAGTAAAGGAGTAGAAGAGAGCACGGATGTAGACTATCAGTAGGAGGATTTGCCCAAACCTCAGTTGAAAATTATACATACAAAGACTGAAACGGAAAAATAATTTCAATGGTGATGAAAAATTTACCTATCTCAGTCACTGTACAGGAAATAGAAGACTAATGACACAATGGTCTTAAGATATTTGACATTAAAGAAATACAACTTGCAATTGTAGAGGTAGAGTGTAAATTGCCAAGGGGATCATCCAGCTAATTACTAGGGTTGCACATACTATAGAAACATAAATATCAAAAATAAATCCAATATAACACATAGCACCCATCAAACAATAACAAGCACTTTAACGTCTACCAAAACTCCAAATCCCAAATATCTTTTCCAAACCTACGCGCTACAAACCAAAATCATTCCTCTAACGATACCAACACTCTAACTAAATCCAAAAAGTTCTACGAACGAGTACAAATGGGTGAATCAACAGAACTTTAGAATTTGGGTAGAAGAAATATTCACAGGCGATTGCAACGGATATTATCCCAAGATCTATACTTATTGTAAATAAATTTTTCTTTAACTCAGAAGGTGCTTAGGACATGGGGAGTCATGTTATAAAGTTGGATTGTAAATATTGTTAAATGAAAAAAATCATGTATAGCCGTAGAGATGGCCTGGTAAATAAGCTAAATAAGCAGTCTGGTAGCTGAGGGTACGAACGCGAACCAATGGATGTGAACTGCCCCCCTCCTCCCATCCAAGAACGTATGAAATAAAGAAACGCTTAAAAGTTAAAATGTTTTCGTGGAATTGTTCCGGCTGAAATGGCAACGGTTCAATGAGTGATGTAATATAGCAAGAATTTTACTGTGGACACTGGTAGACAACTACTACCACTAACAACTACTAGTAATACGAAGAAAATCGGTAAGGGTGATTCCGGAGAAGAAGAAGAAAGCGGATTTGTAGTAAATCGGCCTACCCCAAACTATCTGTCTGCCCCAGGCGAGATTCTTTTAGCAGATTTTTCCCGACTTCGCTAAAAAAAATTGTGTTGCACAAATGGAAGAAGACATTACAACAAAAACTACTCTATATTTTATGCTGAAAGACGAAGACAAGTCCAAAACTATAACAGCGTTCGTGAGAATCTTGATGCCCGGATGGAAAAAGAAAGAGGCAGGGGAAAAGAAACACAGGGAGAATAACGGATACGAAAAGAAACATCCCACTTTCCCAGCACGAACTGTTGGTAGTACATGACAAAAAACTTGTGTATAATTGGATAAGAAGAGAGTAGAAAGAATAAGGATGAGGGAGAAAGTAAAGAAAGTGAAGGGGAATTGGAGATGAAATTAATTAGCCTGTAGGACTGAAGGGGAGAACGCGACGCCGTAATTCCGGACTGCCACGAAGGATGTTTTGAGAAAAGTGGTTTCTAGACGGTCGGTAAATCCAACCTGTTGTAATTTTATTGCATTCAAATGTATTTATTGCAAAATGTGTTTCGTTTGTATTCTTCAGTTTTTGTAAAATTGTAGTGATCAGTTTACGTTGGTTGCCATTGGCAACGAACATAAATAAACAATATAAAAGATCGTTTTTAAAAACACAAGAGCGTCCTTTTGTAGTTCGCGCAATTTTGCGTTCAAATTATTCAAAACGTTTCGTTATTCCACACAAAAGTATTAAACCAGCGCTGACACATTCCGTTTCATACTCCAACACTTAAAAGTTTAAGTGTTGGAAAGATTAAGTCGAAAAGATTAAGTCGTATCATTGAGTTGGGTTGGGTTGTGTTGAGTTGTACAAAGCCAAAAATGTATATGTATATTGTTAATAGAACAACGTAGTCAAAGAGTGCAGAAAAGAAAATTGATTGCAAAGTAGGCAGAAGCAAGACCATTGTCGGGTATACCTCAACGATTTTTGGAAAATGCAAGACAAAAATCTTTTGTGTGTTTGATTTGTGTGGGCAAGAAGAGAGCAGAAAAATGAGGTAAGGGGAGGCATTAAGGAAAGTAAAGGGGAAATTGTGATGGAATTAATCAACCCGGAGCACTGATAGAGAAAGCGCAACCGTTAGAAGATCAGTAAATCCAACTCATCACAGGTATCTGGTAGCAGATTTTTTTCCAACTTCTCGAAAAAAATAGAGTTTTGTTGTATTATATTATTAATTATTAAGGGGGGAGGTAGCCGACAGTGATAGTGACATCTAGAAACAGGAGAGAAGGACGCCGATAAAAGAAGAAAGGTACAATACAGTATCTGGGGACATGATTAGGGAAGAGCTTCCAAAATACTTTATGAAAGGAGGGAGGAAAGGAAGAAGGTAGTGGCCTCAATCTTCTCAAAATAGTGAGAAGATTGAAAACTCTAAAATATATGTTTAGATGTAGTGAGCTAGAAATTCTGGAAAAACGAAATTCTAGAAAAAATTCTGGAAGAAGAAATTAATTTGTACAGATTACCCCCACATGGACTGATTAGTCCCATATTTAAGTCGTACCAGTTAGACGAGCTGGACTGTGCTGCTTTGGGTTGGGTTAATTTTCCAGAAGGAAGAGAAGAGGTGTGGAATTAAGAGATTGCTGAAGAAAAAACTAAGAACTTTCTGAAGGTGACAAAAGAGGAGATGTTAGCAGCGGTAAAAAAGTTTAAAAATGGAAAAGCTCCGGGATCAGACAGTGTAACATCTGAGATAGCTAAAGATGCAGTGACGGTAAAACTGGCTAAAATAACATTCCTATGTAAAAATGCTTGTTTCCGAACCAATGGAAGATCGGTAGACTGGTTCTAATCGAAAAACCGGGAAAGACAGAAATAAAAAAGTACAGACCTCTGTGTTTGTTAGACAATTATGGTAAGATTTTTGAAATCCTAATCAAAACCCGGATAAATATCAAACTGGATTAACTGGAGGGCCTTTCAAACGGCAGTTCGGTTTTATGAAGGTAAGATCGACAGTGCGTGAGATCGAGAAAGTCATAGTGGAGATCAAAAAATACGAAAAATTTAGAAGAGGGGAAAAATGTACGTAATGATAGCGTCAAGTTTTAAAACGTTTTTGGAACTGTCCTATGAGGAGGGATTGTGGACGCGATGAAACGAAAATATGTAACAACATATTTAATAAACATGGTTAAAGTATTCTTGAGCGCGAGATATGTTGAATGTGGAAAGACTCGATACAAAACAATGAGAGACGTTCCTCAGGGATCCGTCCTTGAACGGAGTGACGATTCACTTTAATGACGCCAATTGATAGCTACAACTGACCAATGTGACTACTGCAGGGAGAGAGAGGGTGTAGAACATACTCTCACATATGTTAAGAAAGTTCTGGTGCAGAAGGAAAAGGAAGGGCGAACCAAATAGGTGGGTGCTGGGAACGCGTCAGTATAAGAGGATCAAGATAGAGGGCTCTCAGCTCACCTCGTCCTAGTATGTATAGTTTATTTAACACATTAAAAAGACTTTCGTGTGGTGTATTGTTTCGTTTTGCCGATGGAGTAATTCTAATGAAGATAACTCTCATTGGACGCATATCTGAATGGCATTGGGAGTGGACTAAGATATCTTGGCTCCCCTCATCCGAGAGGAGAGAAACGTCAATATTTAGTTACATAAATTTATTTTAATGTTAAGCAATACTGGTAGTCGACTGTCGACGGGAATTCGTTCCAATGCCTTCATTGTAATTCCGTTTTGTCGTAACTCGAGAATTAATTTAAATTATTAATTTTAAACAAAGCAAATGGTATAACTGTTATGCAATGATTTTACACCCCTAAACATCAATAATATACTTTATAAATATGAGGGTTGCTATTTCCAGGAATAGTATTTCAATTTTGGGATACCTCTACATTTTAATTTTATCTTAAATAAAAGCACGTTAAAAATATAATTTAGATATCCAAGCGTTTTTTCTTAGAATATCCCCCGAATTTATATCTAATTGATATAAATCAATATGTATATATTGAATACGTATGTATGCAACAGGAGTTTGTTTATCGTCGTAAGTGCAAATCGTCGTAAGTCGAGCCGTCGTAACTCGAGGTTTACCTGTGCTTATGACGATATAGCGGTAATTTACAGCTCAAACAAAACATATTTGATTGAGCAAAATTGAACGTGCTTCTAAGCCACTATGAATGTTCCTAGTTTAAATTTAACTACGACTGATTTACGTAAACCTGTCACAACTGATTTTAAAACGTGCGGCGCCCGATGAGATTAGTTTAGAAATACTAATACCAATATCAAAATATCAGAGAGAGAGACTAATACTAAAATACCAGTTTTTTATACCGCTCATAAATTGTACGTATTTGGAAAACCAGAATATCGGTTTTAAAAGCCTTACAAGTTCTTACAAATTAAGACATGCAGAAGTCGAACAAAACTTTATAATTAATCGCATTTTAAAATTTTGTGGGGTTTCCCTTAACCAATAAAACAGCTGTCTACTTCTTTGTAATCGAATTGAGCTTTTGCAAATTTTGGATATTTGTAAAGGATATTTCTGCCCACTCGCCTTATAACATTTCAATGAGGTCTAGTTTGAGGATATGGTTCGCGACTGAGACTGTGTTATTGTCAATAACTCCAAAAATATCATCCGCCACGACAAGCAGCGCATTGGTGCAGCAGAATCCCAGTCGAAATCCAGATTGGAAAACAGGTAAAATTTTAAACATTTCTAAATGCATGCGTACCTCTCAAGAATCTTGAAGAAGAACTTACTTATAGGACGCAAATTGGCCAATTATACAGGATTCCCAGCTTTCGGGATCGGGATAACAATTACACTAAACCAACCTAGGTTTAGAACTAGTCTTAGAACTTGAAACATTTGGGTTTAGCCGTCTTAAGCAATTAGTTATACTTTTAGTTTCACAATAATTTACAACAATTTAGAGCTTGATAAGAATTGAAACTAGAACTATCACTAGACCTAGTACTAGAAAGATTCAGCTAATCCATCTGGTACTACGTCTGCCATTAGCTCTAGTTTTATTTCAATGCAAGTATACAATAATTTAAGACAAAATAACAAGTACCTTTCTCAAGACGGAATCAAACTCAACCCAACTCAACCCACCTTCAAAACTAACACTAGACTTAAAACTAGAAACATTAGGGTTTGGCCGTCTTAACCTTTTCCCAACCAAAATGTCCTTTTGGCTGTCCATTTTCTAAACAGACAAGACTGCATTAGATGTAGCATGGCTGCCATCAATAACAAAGTCCAATACGGGCAGACCTCCATGAAAATGTATAGACAACATAAAGAAAATTACGAGAAGCAGATGGGTTGAGGTGGCCTAGGAGTAATGATGGCTGAAAAGAGAACGATAGTGATGAGATATGAGGATGAAAATGAGTTGTGAAATCTTGTTTATTGTTACTTACAAAGATGAGGAAACAAACTTGGACACATAGAATATTCCGGTTTTGATACCTAAAACGAACGTAAAGAGATATATTGATAAACTATTTAAGCAAAGAAAACTGCTTCAGCATATTTTTTTTAAAACCACCCAATATAACTTTATCGAACACAATTCATCCATACTACCAATAACGACTCAGACTGAAAACCATGGTGATGACGAAAAATGCACAATCCAATAGAAGGTAACACAGAAAGCACACAAAACAGCAAAATTTGTGAATGATGACCATCTATTACCTATTCAGATAAAACTACGTTAGATATGACGTGCTGGCTACAAAGGACAGAAAAGCCCAGTGCGGACAGTCCATAAAGAAAATGGAATGAGGACATAAAAAGAATTACGAGAAGAAGATGGTTTGAAGTTTCTCGGCAAAGAAACAACACATGGAAGCATATTTCATTAATATGCTTCCACGTGCATATTTCATGTGGCCTTCGTTCAAAAGTCTAAAAACGATATGTGAAAAGAAAATGAGAGAGATGAGATATGATGACAGAGGTGGGATGCGAAAATTTCATTGTTATTTACAAAGAAGAGGAAATGAAGCTGGAAACATCGAAAATTTGTAAGCTAGTGGTACTTTTAAGTCTTATTTAAATTCTAATAATAATCACTATTTTCCATTTCTTCTACTTTAAGTACCACTACTAAGTACTACGGTACCCAAAGAATACCCAAAAACGTAGTACATACTTCATAAAATTTTATTATCTATTATAGTTCAAATTTGGAAGACTTCTAAGTACTGCTGGTAGACAAAGGGTTAAGTGGAATGTATTTAGGGCGTTGCGGAAAAAAATTTCGATTATTTACGGAGCCGCATTCCAAAAAGATTGAGAACCTATGCAAGTTAAATTATCTAGTATAAGGGTGCTAACATTTGACGTTGTCGTAAAGAGAATAAAATTATATCAGATCAGCGCAATGAAAGGGTGTTTAAGGGCTATTTAAAAAAATCAAGTGTCATTTGTTCTAAAATAAATACATTTGAATACTGCCTTATTATGGCAAATGACACACAATCTTGTCAATAAATATATGTGTTCAAGTCTATGAAAAGGGGGCTTACGTTCAAAAATAAGTTATCGTTAAAAACAGCTAATTAAGATGAACAAGCCGTATCGTCAGTTTCTACTTATTCTCTTTTTTCTGTATTAGCCTGTGTTGAAGGACGTCAAAGTATTGTTTCAAATCAAAATGGTATGGTAGTTAATTGAGTCAGTTTCTAGTTTCGTATTTCTAAATGAATACCACTGGAGAATTGAATTTGTGAATATAGCCATGTTGGCCGTTTTTTACTATTGATTGCGCAAGTGAAGAACAATCTTGAGATTGAACTAGGACAGAAATTGAATAAATCATCTCCACAAAGCTTAAAATCAAGCGAATTATCAAAATTTGTCTGGAAATACTGATGACTCAAACGGTTCACCGCTTTAACTACATTAAGTGGTGATAGCAGGGATTTTCTGATCGGGTCCCAAGTCACTTTAGAGATGCTGCCAATGAAACGGCAGTTGCTCAACTAGTGCGTGAGGGCAGCGATAATGCGTTTGAGACAGTTTGTCTAACATTTGTGATGGCCAAATAGAGATTGAAAAAATTCTGCAATCAACTTGTTTATTTTTAGAGCGTCATTGGTATATTTAACGCAATCTTTGTAGCTTCATAGCTACTAGCTCTTAAAAGACTGAATTGAGTCAAATGTCAAATGACAGTTCTCAGGAAAACAGTGAAAATGCCCATGTATCTGACGATTATGGTTCGTTTTCTATGAAAATGCCTTCTGCCAGTACAGTTTACAATATTACAAGCAGTATCTATCTCAATCAGTCTTATTAATAGTCAAATCTTATTAATAGTTTTTTGGCTTTTGCAATAGACAACATCTTCTGCCAGCACTTTTACAAACAATCTCAAGTCTTCTAGAAGCAGTATTAAATCTTCTGGAAAGATTTTATGTCTTCCAGTAACAATAGTCACATCAAGTTTTCTAGAAGCAATATTAGGTTTTCTGTAACATTGCAAGTTTTTTGGAAACATTTTTAGTCTTCTAGAAGCAATATCAAGGCTCCTAGAAGCAGTATTAAGTCTTTGATTGGCACTATCAAATCTTTCGGAAACAGTTTAAGCCTTCTAGAAGAACCGAAATGTGAAGTTTAGGAATATTCTCGATCCAACGAATGGACAACATCCATGTTTTTAACAACCAACACTTTAAAAGGTTTCAAGATAGATGACTCATGTATTTTCCTAACAAATAATTTCTGCTTGTTTCGTGTTTGTACGTACTCTTCCTTCTATTATTTTTTTTTAGTTTTTGGTTTTCATCCGGTGAAAGAGTGCCTCAAAGTCACACGGAATCGATAAAATAGTGGAAACATTTTTCTTCACACATAAGCTCCCTATTCATAAACCAGGTCATATATGGTAATAAATTATTTTTTTGTTTCTCATTTTTATCTCCTAAAATTTTGATTTGACACAGCAGCATATTGTTTACTAAGACTTGAAAATTTTGCCACGTCCAGTTCTAAAGGTTCGCCATCACTCATATATTTCCTTGGAATATGGATAAGACACAGTTTAACAAGAGACAACAAATATCAAAATGTTCAAAACTAACAGTTATTGTGACGTATCCGAGTATTTTCAACATGGTGTCTTTTTGTTGTTACCCCCACTACCATCATATTCGAAGTCGATGGTATATATTGTAGAATTAAGGTAATAAATCAATGTAACAATAAATATTTATTTCATGTACAGTTTGGCAAACTTATCTTAGGCGATGAGATAGGTGTGCCAAACTGTATACAGATAATGGGTCGTAGCAAATAATGGGCGTTAATTCCGGAGCTCATTTTTCTCCATTGCATTTCGGATAAAGCGTTTCGCATACAGTGCACTACAAACTTATTCGTATACGATATAGTGAAATTTAAAAAATTTTAGTTGCTTAGAAAATATATTTAGGTTTTACAACAACAGGCAGGTACCTGATGTAAAAGGGCAAAACACTCGGGCTGTCCAGGAAAATTTTATAAAAACAGAGTTAAATATTTTTTTATATATACAGCAATTAAGATATACACAAAAATATTTTTAAATTCCTTGAAGTGATTTATTTACTCGATGATTCTGTAACATTATTTATTCACACAAATACAAGCAAACATTTTTTAAAAATTTCTATTTATTTTAAATATTAAAATCATATTTTCTAAATAACCCGATTAGTGCATAAAACGTTATTAAAACAAAGCTTGATGTAACCTTAATGTGAACGGCAAGCTTTACACAGAGCCTGCACTAATTACCACTCGCATACACCATTTGTAAAATTAAACTACTTAGCTAATTGGAATAGGGCCTAACATATGCATTGTGTGCAAATCGTCCTTTGCACCAGGAAAAGCTCTATTTTATGTATGCTGTGTTTGCATTATTAATTACAGGGAGAGTAGGGCTTTAATCTTTCATAATCCTAAAATTACAACAGGTAAAACAAAAAATAATAGAACACTATTTCTTTTTCCAAGACTTCATGTTTATCTTTCCATTATTTTACAATTCAAAATAAATTTCGTTGAGTAACGTAACCTAAAATAAATTTATTAACAACTTTGCCGGTTTCTAAAAACATAAATGTTTTAAAACATTGCGTTTGTATATAGAATTAAAAGAATGTTTATATGATTTAGTGTTTTAAATTTTATAGAGAAATAAAATGTAAATGAAATTATTAAATTCGTCGACACCTCGTTTAATCCAATGCCAAAAAATGTAACGGTCGGCCAATAATGGGTACATTTTCGAAGTTTAAAATTGAATTAAAACGATAACTATATTAAAAAATAAAGGGATTAATACAAAATATCTGAATTTCATTTCAATACAAGGACACAGTTTTTATTAGAAACTGCCCCATTTATAATTTTTACAACACAAATGTTTATATTTAAAATAATATAAAGATCATCAGTGAGGTTTAACGGTAATTAAAAGGAGAAATATATTGTCTACCGTAAAATCGATATTTAACGATAAGCGTCGCGACGCCATCTCGCTGTCGTTTTATTTGTAACGGTTGGCGACGTTTTCGGACTTTATTACCTCGGCCATTATTAAAACGCATTAAACGTGTTTAATGCGACCATGTTCGTTTTGTATTCGGCAACGAGATGATCGTCCACATAAACAATTTTCAGAGCTAACCGGACAATGTTGTAACATTTTTACTACCAGCAAAGTTCTCATCTAAAATTTTCGCAAAATTCGGCAATATAAATCCGTTCTAAACTTTATACGTGTACTTTGCTCAAAATGTGTTCTGTAATAAACTGAAATTCTTATTTCCCAGATTCATTATCTTCAACTTAAAGTTGATCTTGATTTTTTTTGTAATATCCACACCTTTACGATATAATTAAAAGAATATTATGAGATGTGTATTAATATTAGTTAATTAATAAAATATTTATGCAAGGCGATCAAATATGACAAAAAATGCGATCAATCACGAAACGCGACCTACGCATTTTGGAAATTAATCTATGAATAGCCTACGTTTGCACGAATAAGGCGAGGAATCAATAATCCCAAGATAAGCGTTAGGGGCAATTAAATAAGCTTTAGTGCCTTTTCAGATGAGTGCACCTGAAAGGCATTTTGCGTCCGGAGTTTCACCTTGACTAGAAAGAACAATCTTTGAAAATATAAGTAACATTTTCATCATTGTCTTTCGAGGACGCTAATAAAAGTCTATGCGAAATAACGCTGCACCCTCAAACCAAAATCAACACAACTAACCTTAGCTATGAGAATATGCCAATAATCAAAACATTCTCCATCAGCGAAATTAAATTAATTTGGGTTGGATTAGATTACGACCTATTGGTATATAAGAGGACTAGAAAATGAGAGACGAGAAGAGAATGAAAGAAGAACAACAGAGAGGAAATGTATAAACGATGATAACAAAGATTTAAAGAGTCTATACTTTCTAATAGATGTACACGAGCGGAAAGACCGAAGCCTTGACACTAACAATTATACCACGCAGGCTATTATTGGACACAGAACCTTTGGGAGCTATTTGATGAACATCGGAAAAATGTAAACAGATGACTGTTAATACAGATGGCAGAGGGCATACCTATGCATAAAATTTTCCTCACATCGTAGAAATATAGAGCTTATTGGAATGGAGAAGTTGGGAAGAGGTATTATAGAAATAATGAGGATGAAAACGGAAGATGAGAAGAAGTAAAGGGGTAAATCACTACCTTTCTATCCAGGTATGAACATTACATAGTTATATTACAAAAAGTAATTTCAATAATTTTAGGAGGGATGTCTAATAGATCGATTCAGGTATGAACTCCGAATAGTGACATTTCACAAAGTAATTCTTTCATACGAGGCGTGTTTTTTAAGTAAGGACTGTTTTAAAATTCCGATAGAGTATCGCTGAGGAACAATCTTCATGTCAAAATAATAATATGTCAATATAAATATGATAAGTGCCTTAATATTGGTATGGAATCAAATAGAAAATTCATGTAAAAAAATATTAAGAAAAGTCTACTGGTTTTATTTTTATTTCAACACGGCGCCTTGTATATTGCATGGCTTATGATGAGACTACTGAATCGTGCTCGCAACAAGAACCACTGGATAGTAAGCTACTCAAATAAACAATACAAAAGAGGACAAAAGAGAAGACAACGTTATTTCCACTCTCAGTAGGATAGCTTATTTGAGAACGAGCGAATGTTAAAAAGTCTATTAAAAGTAAAGAATGTAATGGCTCCGAAGAATAGTATTGTAATCCCGAAGAATTGGGGAAGCTTTTAGTAGGTAAATTGGGGCTAATAGTAGATCTACACTCTTTGCAGAAGCAAGAGTTCTACTATCTGCCATCAACAGGCGCCAACAATTAGTATTTTTCTCTCCTCAGCGCCAAACTAAAAACAGAGTTGGGTTGGGTTGAGATGAATTGAATTAGGTTGGGTCTGAATTAAATTCGGTTAGGTTGATCTCTATTAATTTTAAGAAGTAGATACCGCGTATTGTATTTGTTTTACCTCATTATTGCTCAGCGCCAAAAGAAACAGAGTTAGGTTGGGTTGAGATTAATTAACTTGGGATTGAATTAAATTGGGTTGAGTTGATTTCTGTTCATTTTTCAATGTGGACGTGTTTAAGAAGAAAGTAAGATATGAAAGCAGAAATGAAGCATAAGAAAATATAGATCCACTCTCTGACTCGAAGCAACAATTCTACTATCGTCTATCAGCAATAGCATTTTGCTCTTCTCAGCGCCAAAAAGAGCGAGGAGAGACCCAACCGGGTTGAGATGAATTGAGTTAAGTTCGGCTTGAATTGAAATTGGGTTAGGTTGATCTCTGTTCATTTTGAGAGATAGATTCACCGCAAGTATAAGAAAATATAGATCTACACACTCGCCCGAAGGAAGAATTCTACTATCTTCCATCAACAGGCGCACAACAGTAACATTTTCTTTTCCACATTCTCTCTTCAGCGCCAAAAAAAACAGAGTTGGGCTGGGTTAAGATGAATTGAGTTAGATTGGCTTTGAAATAAATTCAGTTAGATTGATCTCTGTTCATTTTAAGAAGTAGATACCGCGCCTTGCATTACCTTTCAATGCGGTCGTGTTTACGAAGAAAGCTGAGAAATCAAAGTAGAAATGAGGCATAAGGAAATATAAATCCACACTCTCGCCCGAAGCAAGCATTTTACTATCTTGCATCATTAGGTGCCAACAGTAACATTTCCCACACCTCAGCGCAAAAAAAAAGAGTTGGGTTGGATTGAGTTGAAATGAATTAGGTAGGGTTTGAATTAATTTGGGTTGGATTGATCTCTGCTTTTACAAAGAAACTTGAGTAAACGATTAGCAGATTTTTCAACATTCTTGTTGCGAGTAACTTGCATTTGGGATGGGTTAGGCTGAGTTGAGTGTTTGATGGAGTTAGATGGGTGATGGTGTTTGATAAACAAGTCTATGACAAAAAAAATTCTGAAAGTTAAGAGTTGTAGTTGATTTTCAGACGAGTGCACCTGTAAGACTTTAGAATTTTTTTACTGTTGACTTTAGAATGTAAAATTAGAGTAAGACTACCATAAAAAATAACATTTTTCTTATCAATCATTTTCCTAGGAGCGTAATAAAATCCTATATGATGCAATACAACATCCTTAAACTAAATCAACGCAGGCAACAATCTTTAGCAATGGGAATATACCACTGATCATAACTATTTTCATTAGCGAAAGTTAATGGGTTGATTCTATAAATTTGGTTAGGTTCAACTCTATTTTTCTTGTTTTTGCTGGTTGCCTACTCGGACGATTAGAAAGAAGAGATGTTAACGAGATTATAGATAAATCTTAATATAGCCTCAATAAAACATGCGAAAATAAAACAGAAATGAGATTACAGCTAACGGAGAGAAAAAACACAGATCATTATCCTAGAGGGAAAGCAAAACCTATAGGAAATAGAAATAATCATCGGATAACAAAAGATAAAAAATTCACCTTTTGTGAAATACATAGGAGTTAAATTTCATAAAGACCCTAAAATGACAAAATATTAAAAAGATAAAAGGGAAGGCTGATAGGGCTCAGAAAATCTTAGTAAGAATATTGCCCAGAAAGGAGTCCTCAAACCAAGTGCCGCGTACCTACCTGTATGGAAGAGTGTTTTGGAATACAAGAAATGCGCTCATATGATTAGATACTCATCGATGGATCTTCTAGCACAAGAAGCAAGAATTCAGAAGAGGAGGTCGTAAAAAGCAGACAAGTTATGTTTGCAAAATAGCAGGAACGATGGTATACGTATTTCTAACCTTCAAAACAAACGTAAAAAAATGGTATGAAGAGGGCACCCAAAGAGAGGGCACGTAGCATTTACGTCGTGCTTGAGGTTTGAGTGCAAGCGACAATAGTTAGAAATGAAGATTGAACAGATGTTTGAAGAGAAGAATACATCCGACTCTACTGATAAGATTTAGAAATACGGGCAATGAAGTAACGATGTTTTTGAAAGAGATTATGATGAGAAAGAGCAAAAAAACATCAGAAGTGAATTAATAAATTAGACAGCCACGCATGATACCAAACTAAACAAAGTTAAATTGGGGATGAGTTTGATTGATTACCTGAGGGAGCTAAGTATCTAAAAATTAGAATTAACTCAAAAAAAATTTGAACGTCTTTTTCCATCTCGATGACATGGTTGACGAGAGTCTGAGGAGAGAGAAAGAGTAAGGGAGAATCCAGGATGAAGAGGAACGGTGACTGGGAATAAAGCGGATAAGTAGATGGGAAGAAAATGGGGGCGTTTCTCCCTCTTCGGGGAACGTAGAAGGTAAAAATAATTTCAAAAAGAGTTAAGTTGATGAAAGTTTATTTATTATCCATCAACACGAACGAGGATGACGGGATATCGTAAGAGATAGGAGGACGATGTATGGAAAGTGCCAAGGATGAAGTAGAGAAAGCAACGGCTGAGGAAAATGAATAAGCAACGAATTGAACAGTATGACCAAGGTTTCAAGTTTATGGTTCTCTAATAAAATGCCTTACTGGATCCAGAGAAGGCGAGTAAAGGATTTTTTGAGCCTTTGACCTCAACCCCACATTATCTGGCTATCCAACACCCTAGGCGAGATGTCTGATGATAGCAGATTTTTCCCGACCTCGATAAAAAAGGGTCAACTTCTATTAATTTTGAGAACCAAGCACTGCATTATCTTTAAATGCGGTCGTTCCTAGGAAGAACGCTGATAAATGAAAATAGAAATGAGGCATGCGGAAATACCTAGATTAGTAAATTCTGAAGCTGTTTGCACCTTTAATATCATCGTTAACTATGCCTCGCATTTGAGATAGGCTGTGCTGGGCTAAGTGGAATTGAATCGATGGCGATTTTCGATATCATGCAAGTCTATAGTAAAGAACTTTCGGGAAGCTAAGAATCGTCGTTGTTACTTTATTAAATTTATATAGTATATGTTGGTAGTATAGAATCACCACCAATCTTTAACAAAGATAACGATGTTATAATAGAGATATACAGAGTGATTTACAACAAATTAGGACTAAAAGGGTAGGAATTAGGGGCCGACTTGAAGCGATTTTCTTAATGAAGTATTGTTAAAAACTCAGTAGTTATATTTATTTTCGAAAGAGCTGTAAAACTAGACAATTTAAATGACACATTTATATTAGACTTGACATGTTCGTAAACCTGATATCAGCGGTTTCCAACGAATAAATACAAGTTTTTGAGTGTTCTAAGAAGTTTTTAAATAGCCACTTTACAAAGAATTTATAATTTTTGTTAATTATGCATTATGTAACTAATCCTAATAAATTTGGGCCCTAATACCTACTCCTTTAGCCTCGTTTGTATATTGCAAATCACCTCGAGAGAAATATTTTTAGTTTTGTTTTTATTTTCGTTTTAACTTATCATATAATTGAATTTTAGTTTCATGAATACATGCGCATATATAGAATTTATTAATATTTAATTTAGTTTCTTTAGTATTTCAATTCTATTCAATTCGTTATTCAATTTCAAATTTTATTAGTTTTCATTCCCATTTTAACTTTATATCTAACTTTTCCAACTGTAACCTTTCAATTTTTAAAAAGTTATAAACAAAATTTGTTTACGCTACAATTGTAAATATAAAAATATTTGGTTCAATATTTTGTAGCAAACTTTTTTGATTTCAAAACAATTTTAAATCTGCAAATTTAATAATTTATAAAATATTTTTCAAACTTAAATTTTTCTTTTTTCAGTGTAATCTTTAGTGAATTCTTATGATTTTGATCTTACAAACTACAAACTTTGAATAGACGACGGAAATTATTAATTTTTCAACCTTTATTGTTTTAGAAATTATCCCTTTATAATTATAGTCGTGTTTGAAGACTTTTTTAATAAATAAGTCTTTTTAATAAGACTTTTTTAAGAGAGTTTTTAATAAAAACATTTTATTATCATAATCGCTAATTTACTACTTTTTTATTTTATGTTAATTAAAAAATGATTAGAATGGTGATAATTATTTATTTAATCAAATTGGGTACTAATTCCATCTTTAGGCACGACATCGTGAAAGGGGTTTAAAAGTTGAATGGGATCTAAAGAACGATCTCATCTCATTCATTTTACAAAGAATTCCTTTCTCTCATATTTCCAAAAGTTTAAGTTCCAAAAACTCTACTAACTTTTACGTAATCATTAATCTTCAACCTTAATTTCATTTCTAACTTAAAACATTTTTGACTTTAATCCTATTTTATCTTTATTTTTAGGCTGTGAAAATATTTTTTGGTATTATCAATTTATTTAATTTGTGAATTGTGAATTTTTTGCCAATGTAAAGAATTTTTATGAACTTTTATTGTATGATTTGAATGATTCTGTAAATTTGGTAGAGTCTTTGAAATTTAAACATTTGGAAACAATTATTATTTCAAAATGGATAAGATGAGACAGATCACACAGTGTGTGGCAGGAGATGAGAAATCAAGTGATGTTGATTACTAAGATACTAAAATATACAAGGAACGATTTCGCCCCAAATCGCCGAGATTGCTTGTGGGCAAAGCGCTAGATTTCAAATGGTTACATAAAATCGTCCGTTTTGGAAGATTGTAGCGCCTCGCCCGTAAGTGACCTCGACAGAGTGAGAATAAAATCGTCTTATAAACGATCTATTTACTAAAATATACAAGGAACGATTTCGCTTGAAATCACCGAGATCGCTTAAGAGCGGGTTGATGTATATTCCACTTCAAACCAGTGTTTGAAGAAGGTTGCAACATGGCATCCGAACCATCATCAAAACATCAAAAATTTATCCAAAAAACCCATGCCAAAACCCGAACGTTTCTAGTTTTAGATCTAGCATTAGTCGTAGTGATAGTTCAAGAAAATTTAAAATGTTTGGTAAGAATCTATGGGAAAAGTTATATTCGCAAAAATCTTTGTCATTCATAGGGCATCAAGAATATTTGAAATCACTTCAATATCAAAAATAAACAAAAAAAAACTGATCGGTTTCTTAAACACTGTAACAGGACAACCATCTTTTTTCTCGTAAAGATCTATCAAAATCTGTTTTTCTAGGATATCCCTCTTTTTATGCTATCCTATCATTATCGACTGATGCATCTAACACAAGTATACGAGCTTCTTAGCACAAAGCATCAATGGTGAATCCGAATTATTAGCATTCCTAAAATAATACTTTAAGTCAAACCAAATACTCCACTTTTGACTGAGAATATCAGCAATCCACTCTGCTATTAATTTTTCATTCCATTTTTCAACATTCTTTTCATTGAAACCAATTTATAGTATATACAAGTCATAAACCTATTATCATAACAATTTTTCGTTCGCAAATAAAACTTCGCGACAAACTCGATATCTAAGTTATATTGCACAATTTGAAATGGAAATGTTGCAGTCATCACGTCCAAACTTTTTAATCCTTAGTAATGCTCAACTTTGTGACACAAAATTATTAAATTTATTGAATAAATAATATTCTAATACCGAAATCCCGAAACATGTAGAACCGAATTTAAATAAACATTTTTCATCATTCGAATCATTTTCTAATTAATTAACATAATGGTAAACTTGGAAAACTTGGTTGCTCTATGTCATAATATATTCTAGAATTAATATAAGTGAATTTTTTAATGTAAATCTCATGGTTTAATCGTTTAACCCAATGATTTCTAAACTGTGCGCCGAGGCTCGCCGAGGAGCTTTACATGAAAAAGATGCATAATTAAAGATTTCAAATTGATAATGTATTAATGTTAAAGCTTTTCCAATATTTATTTGACACGATAAGTACACATTTTTGGCAATGAGAGAAAAAACTTATTCGATTTTGAAAATTTTTTCCTTAGGAGTTGAGGTATTTTTTGGGCCAATATTGATTTCTGGAGTAGCTTAGGTTATGCTTTTACTTCCAGAAGAATTTACAACAATCTAAAACTAAATAAAAATTAAAACTAGATCTACAATTAGTAACTTTCGGTTTAAACCTGAACCTTTCTAATTGTAGGTCTAGTGTCAATTCTAGTTTTAGTTGGATACAAGTATACAACAATCAATAGTTACTACCGAAACTAGAACTAAAACTAGTATTGGGGCTTGTTGGTTGAAAATGAACTGGTTTTATGTATAACAGTTATTTCTACAGATTGCAGTTTTTAAATAATGACATATTATTCTGTTTAAACTGTTTAATCAATAAATAATTAACTGTTATTCTGTTTAATCTATTTTAATAGTTTTGATATTTTCGTTTTATACCTCGAAAATATTACGAATTAAGCTAAAACTGAATACGTTTTATGACTCACTGGTTCAAAATGAACACTTTTCATGCGTAATTTTTATCTATACGTGTGATAGTTTTTGAATTATGTTATATACTTGTGTTGAAGCCATACATTTTTATATTTTTGATATTTTTACCCCATATCTTGAAAGTGTTATACGCTCGGATGAAATTAAGTATTGATTATGATTCCTTGGTTCAAAGTAAACAATTTTTATACGTAACATTTTTCTCTATTAGTTACAGTTTTTGTGTAACGACATATCATTGTATTCAAGCAATCTATCTTAATATTTTTGATATTTTAACCTTATATCTCGAAAACGTTATACTGATTATGATTCCTTAGTTCAAAATTAATAACTTTTTTTCTTCTTTAAACATTTTTCTTTATCGGTTGTAATTTGTGAGCAACGACATATCGTTGTGTTTTGATAGTTTTGATATTATTATAAAAACTATTATATATTTAACCATTATGTTATGAACTAGGTTGAATATGGATATATTTTATGACTTGGTTTAAAATGTACACTTTTCATGTATAACATTTACCTCTGCAGGTTACAGTTTTTAAATTATGACATATCGTGGTATTAAAGCTATCTATTTTGATATTTTCGCCTTATATCGCGAAAATCTTGTGAACCAGGATAAAATATGTATAGTATATAACTCTTTGGTACAAAATGAACAATTTTTACAAATAATTTTTTGTTCTATAGGCTTTGAGTATGATATATTTCGCTCATCCCATATATTTTAACATTTTTTATTTTTCTCGTCATAAGACTAAGATTCCTATTAAGATGGAACCATCACTTATAAAATCAAATTTATCTCACAAAAGAAGAGAAACAACGTCACATTGTTCAATACAAGTGGATTTTTGAATGATTACTGAATGTTAATAACGCAACAAATGCAACATCTCTTTTGTTGTGAATATAAATGGATTTTTGGATGTTTACCAAATGTTAATAATGCAACAAATGCAACATCTCTTATGTTGTTCGATATAAATGGATTGTTGAATGATTAACCACATCTTAACAATGCAACAAATAGAACAACATATCTTATGTCTGCGTTGATTGATTTTACCTTCTTCATTTTTGAAAAGTGTAGATCTCGTATTTTAATCGCTTGATTAAAGAAAGTTGAAGAGAACACATCATTTCTAAAATCAAAATTATCTCATAAATGAAGAACAACGTCACATTGTTCAGTATAAGTGGATTTTTGAATGATTACTGAACGCTAATAACGCAACAAATGCTCTCAAATCTCTTTTGTCGTCAATATAAATGAATTTTTGGATGATTACCAAATGTTAATAATGCAACAAATGCAACATCTCTTATGTTGTTCGATATAAATGGATTATTTTAATGATTAACCAAATGCTGACAATGCAACAAATAGAACATCTCTTATATCTGCGTTGATAGATTTTACCTTCTTCATTTTCGAAAAATGTAGATCTCGTATTTTAATCGTTTGAACGAAAGTTGAAGAGAACATAGCAATTCCAAAATCAAATTTATCTCATAAATGAAGAACAACGTCACATTGTTCAGTATAACTCGATTTTTGAATGATTACTGAATGTTAATAACACAACAAATGCAACAACATCTCCTTTGTCGTCAATATAAATGGATTTTTGGATGATTACCAAATGTTAATAATGCAACAAATGCAACATCTCTTATGTTGTTCGATATAAATGGATTTTTGAATGATTAACCAATTATTAACAATACTACAAATAGAACAACATCCCTTATGTCTGCGTTGGTTACCTTTACCTTCTGCATTTTCGAAAAGTGTAGATCTCGTATTTTAATTGTTTGATCAACGAAAGTTGAAGAGAATACATCAATTCTAAAATTAAATTTATCTCATAAATGAACAACGTCACATTGTTCACAATAAGTAGATTTTTGAATGATTACTGAATGTTAATAACGCAACAAATGCAACAAAAAATATAGAGATGTCGTGTTTTAATCATTTGATCAACGAAAGTTGAAGAGAATACAGCAGAATATTGTTCACTATAAGTGGATTTTTGATTAATTTTACCTTCTTCCCCTCGAATAATGTAGATTTCGCGCTTTAATCGTTTAATCAATGAATGTTTATGAAAATGAAAATAATTATGAAAAACACAACAATTCTAAAATCAAATTTATCTTATAAATGAAGAACAACGTCAAATTGTTCACTATAAGTACTAATACCAAATGTTAATAATGCAACAAATGCAACATCTCTTATGTTATTCGATATAAATGGATTTTTGAATGATTAACCACATCCTAACAATGCAACAAATAGAACAACATATCTTATGTCTGCGTTGATTGATTTTACCTTCTTCATTTTTGAAAAGTGTAGATCTCGTATTTTAATCGCTTGATTAAAGAAAGTTGAAGAGAACACATCATTTCTAAAATCAAAATTATCTCATAAATGAAGAACAACGTCACATTGTTCAGTATAAGTGGATTTTTGAATGATTACTGAACGCTGATAACGCAACAAATGCAACAAAATCTCTTTTGTCGTCAATATAAATGAATTTTTGGATGATTACCAAATGTTAATAATGCAACAAATGCAACATCTCTTATGTTGTTCGATATAAATGGATTATTTTAATGATTAACCAAATGCTGACAATGCAACAAATAGAACATCTCTTATATCTGCGTTGATAGATTTTACCTTCTTCATTTTCGAAAAATGTAGATCTCGTATTTTAATCGTTTGAACGAAAGTTGAAGAGAACATAGCAATTCCAAAATCAAATTTATCTCATAAATGAAGAACAACGTCACATTGTTCAGTATAACTCGATTTTTGAATGATTACTGAATGTTAATAACACAACAAATGCAACAACATCTCCTTTGTCGTCAATATAAATGGATTTTTGGATGATTACCAAATGTTAATAATGCAACAAATGCAACATCTGTTATGTTGTTCGATATAAATGGATTTTTGAATGATTAACCAATTATTAACAATACTACAAATAGAACAACATCCCTTATGTCTGCGTTGGTTACCTTTACCTTCTGCATTTTCGAAAAGTGTAGATCTCGTATTTTAATCGTTTGATCAACGAAAGTTGAAGAGAATACATCAATTCTAAAATTAAATTTATCTCATAAATGAAGAACAACGTCACATTGTTCACAATAAGTAGATTTTTGAATGATTACTGAATGTTAATAACGCAACAAATACAACAAAAAATATAGAGATGTCGTGGTTTAATCATTTGATCAACGAAAGTTGAAGAGAATACAACAGAATATTGTTCACTATAAGTGGATTTTTGATTAATTTTACCTTCTTCCCCTCGAATAATGTAGATTTCGCGCTTTAATCGTTTAATCAATGAATGTTTATGAAAATGAAAATAATTATGAAAAACACAACAATTCTAAAATCAAATTTATCTTATAAATGAAGAACAACGTCAAATTGTTCACTATAAGTACTAATACCAAATGTTAATAATGCAACAAATGCAACATCTCTTATGTTATTCGATATAAATGGATTTTTGAATGATTAACCACATCCTAACAATGCAACAAATAGAACAACATATCTTATGTCTGCGTTGATTGATTTTACCTTCTTCATTTTTGAAAAGTGTAGATCTCGTATTTTAATCGCTTGATTAAAGAAAGTTGAAGAGAACACATCATTTCTAAAATCAAAATTATCTCATAAATGAAGAACAACGTCACATTGTTCAGTATAAGTGGATTTTTGAATGATTACTGAACGCTGATAACGCAACAAATGCAACAAAATCTCTTTTGTCGTCAATATAAATGAATTTTTGGATGATTACCAAATGTTAATAATGCAACAAATGCAACATCTCTTATGTTGTTCGATATAAATGGATTATTTTAATGATTAACCAAATGCTGACAATGCAACAAATAGAACATCTCTTATATCTGCGTTGATAGATTTTACCTTCTTCATTTTCGAAAAATGTAGATCTCGTATTTTAATCGTTTGAACGAAAGTTGAAGAGAACATAGCAATTCCAAAATCAAATTTATCTCATAAATGAAGAACAACGTCACATTGTTCAGTATAACTCGATTTTTGAATGATTACTGAATGTTAATAACACAACAAATGCAACAACATCTCCTTTGTCGTCAATATAAATGGATTTTTGGATGATTACCAAATGTTAATAATGCAACAAATGCAACATCTGTTATGTTGTTCGATATAAATGGATTTTTGAATGATTAACCAATTATTAACAATACTACAAATAGAACAACATCCCTTATGTCTGCGTTGGTTACCTTTACCTTCTGCATTTTCGAAAAGTGTAGATCTCGTATTTTAATCGTTTGATCAACGAAAGTTGAAGAGAATACATCAATTCTAAAATTAAATTTATCTCATAAATGAAGAACAACGTCACATTGTTCACAATAAGTAGATTTTTGAATGATTACTGAATGTTAATAACGCAACAAATACAACAAAAAATATAGAGATGTCGTGGTTTAATCATTTGATCAACGAAAGTTGAAGAGAATACAACAGAATATTGTTCACTATAAGTGGATTTTTGATTAATTTTACCTTCTTCCCCTCGAATAATGTAGATTTCGCGCTTTAATCGTTTAATCAATGAATGTTTATGAAAATGAAAATAATTATGAAAAACACAACAATTCTAAAATCAAATTTATCTTATAAATGAAGAACAACGTCAAATTGTTCACTATAAGTACTAATACCAAATGTTAATAATGCAACAAATGCAACATCTCTTATGTTATTCGATATAAATGGATTTTTGAATGATTAACCACATCCTAACAATGCAACAAATAGAACAACATATCTTATGTCTGCGTTGATTGATTTTACCTTCTTCATTTTTGAAAAGTGTAGATCTCGTATTTTAATCGCTTGATTAAAGAAAGTTGAAGAGAACACATCATTTCTAAAATCAAAATTATCTCATAAATGAAGAACAACGTCACATTGTTCAGTATAAGTGGATTTTTGAATGATTACTGAACGCTGATAACGCAACAAATGCAACAAAATCTCTTTTGTCGTCAATATAAATGAATTTTTGGATGATTACCAAATGTTAATAATGCAACAAATGCAACATCTCTTATGTTGTTCGATATAAATGGATTATTTTAATGATTAACCAAATGCTGACAATGCAACAAATAGAACATCTCTTATATCTGCGTTGATAGATTTTACCTTCTTCATTTTCGAAAAATGTAGATCTCGTATTTTAATCGTTTGAACGAAAGTTGAAGAGAACATAGCAATTCCAAAATCAAATTTATCTCATAAATGAAGAACAACGTCACATTGTTCAGTATAACTCGATTTTTGAATGATTACTGAATGTTAATAACACAACAAATGCAACAACATCTCCTTTGTCGTCAATATAAATGGATTTTTGGATGATTACCAAATGTTAATAATGCAACAAATGCAACATCTGTTATGTTGTTCGATATAAATGGATTTTTGAATGATTAACCAATTATTAACAATACTACAAATAGAACAACATCCCTTATGTCTGCGTTGGTTACCTTTACCTTCTGCATTTTCGAAAAGTGTAGATCTCGTATTTTAATCGTTTGATCAACGAAAGTTGAAGAGAATACATCAATTCTAAAATTAAATTTATCTCATAAATGAAGAACAACGTCACATTGTTCACAATAAGTAGATTTTTGAATGATTACTGAATGTTAATAACGCAACAAATGCAACAAAAAATATAGAGATGTCGTGGTTTAATCATTTGATCAACGAAAGTTGAAGAGAATACAGCAGAATATTGTTCACTATAAGTGGATTTTTGATTAATTTTACCTTCTTCCCCTCGAATAATGTAGATTTCGCGCTTTAATCGTTTAATCAATGAATGTTTATGAAAATGAAAATAATTATGAAAAACACAACAATTCTAAAATCAAATTTATCTTATAAATGAAGAACAACGTCACATTATTCACTATAAGTGAATTTTTTAATGATTACAAAATATTAACAATTCAACATGTTATACCTACGTTGATATACCTTCTTTAATGATGTAGATCTCGTGCTTTAATCATTTAACCAACGAAAGTTAAAAATATAAAAATAATTTTTCTTATCCTTTTTTCACCAATTATTAAATTAGGGTCTATATAAAAATTTACTTCTGGTGATAATTAAAATTTATTTTTCTAAACTAGTTTCGAGCCTTGCTCTTCTTCAGTAGATACCTACAAGTTTACAATATACGAAAATGAACATATTAATATAAAAATAAAATAGTAAAATCTTACGTAATTATTAACAAATTAGAAAAATTAATTAAAATTTTTGAAAATTTACGTCAAAAGTTATTGTGTGACGTTAGGTTTTTTTGTTTTTGTTTTTATTTTTGTGTTTTAGGTACGGATCTCGCAGGCAACTATAGATTGGTTTTTGGGTCGGGATAATTTGCTCATTAAGGCTTATAATATTACTGTTAATTTCAATAAACTTGTTGATTTCGTACATTTCCATTATTTCCATAAGGTTGCTTTTATTAAGTTGGTGTAGTAATTTAATATTTTTATTTTCGTCAAATTCGTGGTTGTTGAAAATTAGATGTTTTCCGAATGCCGATTTTGAACTCTTTTTATGTTCTTTAAGCCTTGTTTGGATACTTCTTCCCGTTTCACCTATGTATGTGGCCGAACAGGTCCCACATTGCAATTGGTATATGCCACTTTTAGCGAGAGTTGTAGTCTTGTTTTTGTTATTAACTAATAATGCCTTCAGATTGTTTTTGTTTTTAAATTTCATTGTTATGTTGAACTTATGGAACATTTTCTTGATTTTATGGGATATTTCTCCTGGGTAAGTTATGGATCTGTACGTTGTTGGTTTATCAGGTTTTCGGTCGGATAGGGAAGTTGTTTCATGAAGATTATATTTGTTTTGTATTTTCGAAAATATTCGTTGGATAAATGTCGGTGGGAAACTGTTTTCGCTTGCAATTTGGTGGATAATTTCGATCTCTTTTTCTAGGTCTTGTTGTTCCAATTTTGAATGGAAAGCTCTGTGTATATAAGCCCGGTATGCTGCTATTTTATGAGTTTCATCATGATGAGAATCGAATGGGATGGTAGTACTAGTTTGTGTAGGTTTTCTGTAGATGTTATATTTAATTTTGTTGTTTGAATGTCGTAGTGTATAGTCTAAGAAATTTAATTTTTGATTGTTTTCAGTCTCGATAGTGAAGTTAATATTGGGGTGTAAACTGTTAATATATTTATGAAGATTATTAATATGTTGGCCGTCTTTAATCAGTACTAAAATATCGTCCATGTATCTTGTCCATAGGATAATATCGTCTCTATAAGGGTTTTTGTCACACATAATTTGAATTTTCTGTAGGTTGTCCATGAAAATATCTGCCATCACACTACTCAATGGTGATCCCATTGGTAATCCATCTAGATATTGATAGTATTTATCGTTAAAGATACAAAAATTTTGTTCTAAGCATAGTTTTAATAGCGTTAAGATGGAGCGAGTTTTGACTTTGTTTTTGAGGTCAGTCTTTAATATTTCTTCTAATATCGTTAGCGTATCGGTTATGGGTATGTTTGTATATAGGTTATTGACATCAAATGAGATCATTTTGAAACCTTCTGGTAGCTGTATTTTGTCAATTAAATCAGGAAGTTGGTAACGATTAATTATGGTATATTTTGGTTTAAAATTGATGTCATTTATTATAAATTTTTGTAAAAGTTTTGCGAGTTTGTTAAAAAAAAAAGTGTTTGTTAAAGTTAAAAAGACATCAGTTCTAAAATTATATTTATCTCATAAATGAAGAACAACATTACATCGTTCAATATATGTCGATTTTGGAATGATTACCAAATATTAATAATGCAACAACATTTCTCATATCTGTGTTGATCGATTCTATATTCTTCACCTTCGAATAATGTAAATCTCGTACTTTAATGCTTTAATAAAAGTTAAAAACACATCAATTATAAAATCGAATGTATCTCATAAAACAAGAAAAACAACGTCACGTCGTTTGATACAAGTGGATTTTGGAATGATTACCAAATGTTAATAATGCAACATCTCTTATATCTGTGTTGATCGATTCGACATTCTTCACCTTCGAATAATGTAAATCTCGTGCTTTAATGCTTTAATCAATAAAATTTAAAAACACATCAATTATAAAATCAAATTTATTTCATAAAACAAGAAAAACGTCACAAAAATCCACTTGTCGTTCGATACAAGTGGATTTTTGAATGATTACCAAATGTTACATCTCTTATGTATGCGTATATTGATTTTACTTTCTTCACCTTCGAATAATTTAGATCTCGTGCTTCTATCGTTTAACCAACAACTTAAAAACACATCAATTCTAAAATCATATTTGTTTCATAAATGAAGAGCAACGTCACATCGTTAAAGATAATTTTGTAAAATTTTTATTGCGGTTTCTAACTCTATTTCTTTTCACCGGATACTCAGTGGTATTTTTTATCAGTCCTTGATTTTCACAATCAATTAAGCTCATTTAAATTTGCAAAAAATGTGCTTGAAAGTTTTTCATAAATATGAAATAAAGCGAAAGCGAAGTACACTATGTTAAATATGCTTTGCTGATAACTATCTAAGTAGAAACGTAATTATATGCTAGCTGTTTATAAATAATGTCAGAAAAATTTTGTTATAACGGGTGAAGCATTTAAATTAAGACGATCTTATAACTCATAAATCATGGATATTATCAAATTAAGTTTAAAGTAAAATAATTTTCTTATAAAATGGGAAAATACTTCGTGTGGTTTTTGTGGATAAATCTGTCAAAATATCCCACAATTACACATTCGATCAATATAACATTGATGATATAATTATTAACAACTTTGATGATTTTTAAGTTATAATGTCATCTCAATTTAAACACCCCACACTCAGTATATTTTTCGTGTTAGAACAATTTCATTGACTTAAACAGGAAAAAACAATTTTCCTACTTAAAAAATGATCTATTTTTCTTTCCTAAAATATTCACTTAGCATACACCAAGTTCGTTGAGTAGAATCCCACGATGATGAAAAACAAATAGTTTCCTACTTGTTTATACCCAACTCTATTAAAACAGTTTCGAGCAGAAAATGTATACAAGAAACGCACACATACATTACGTAGAATCCCAAGTTCTTGAACTTTAAGAGTTTTCCGGTGGGAAATTAGGTTAACATTATTTTTAGTTACATAAGAACGTTTTATGCCCTTCGCGTTTTCATTTTTTAATTAGCATTTCTATTTTTAATTGATAAAATATTGTTCATCTTTAAAACATGTACCGACTTTTATTTTTATAAACAACCCATAAACACATTAAAAGAATCCCACGAATGTGACCTCGGAATAACTCTGGGTATTGTGTAGACTCGACTATCCATTTCTTCTCTTTCAATGTATGTTATGGGTCAAGGGAACGTTTTAAAGTGTTAAGTTCATTTAAGGTTAACAAGATTTTATAAGAGAGTTAATTGTAACGCAGAAATCTGTTCCATTCTTATTTAATTTATTTTATTTGGCGCAATTGTTAGTAAATATAAGAATTATTAATAAATTAATAAATCAAGTTGCGTCAACACTGTCAAGTACGGTGTACCTGATATGGTTTATAGATTTGCGTGATTGATGGAAGGAGTATTTAATTGTTTAACAATAAAGAAATTTGTAACGCATAAATCCATTTTATTCTTTGTTAATTCATTTTTTTTTTTTGAGCAATTGTAACTACATATCAGAATTATTTAAATACAAATCAACTACAATTTGATGTGGTTGATATATTTATGTGATTGAGTTGATGTATTAAGAATTTAGTATTAAGAATTTCTTAAAATAAAATCAAAAATATAAAAGAAAAAATTGAGATGAATCTTAAATTATTAAAATTGGAGTTACAAGTGAAGCTACAGGTAGAACAAAGCGCGTCGACATAGATTCAAAACGACCAAAAAAAGAACATCACAATGCCGAAAAATTTTCTTTTTGAATCAAAACGATCATAATTTTTACTCACCAAATAAAATCTTTACAGTGAGAGCAAAACGTGGGTTGTTTGAAGAACCTTGGCATAAACTTGTGATCCTTAACGTTGTAAACGTTCCGCTTCTTGAGCGCTCCTTTACGACCTCGCAGAGCTAAAGCTCCGGTGAGGACCTCTTTGTCATCGTTGACGACATCGTCGTCAGCCATCGCGTTGCGAAAACTAACAACTCCTAGGAAAAAATCGTATCAAATCTCGCGACGGCGACGGAAAAAATATAAAAAACGTTCTCGACCGACGACGTTCAAACTGTCAATAACTGGGGTTGGTGTATAATCCGCGAGCCGGCGACGGCGGCGGCCGCGAGACCGACGGAGAAGGACGCAGCTACGGTGACGGCGTCGCCGTCGTTTCGCATCTCTTTCTGACGCCTGCGCGAATCGCTGTGTGCGCATCCTGCATATTGTTCGATAAAACCGAACAATTTCGAACCGACGTCAGCGACGTCAGCGGCGTCAGCGGTTGGGAATAGGTGATGGAGGTGTAGGAGGAAAAGTTTTGGTGGTGGTGGAAGCGGAGGCGTCGTGGCGGTCGTGACGACGACGTCGCGCTGTTCCAACAAGTTGAGCGTAAAAGCGTACCCTTGAATGTTGATATTGTGGTCGTACTCTAGTAGCCATTTATAAAATCAACTCTGTCTTCTCTGCTTACCTTGTGATTTACCTGTTTATACAATTGTTTTAGGTTACCTGTTGTGACAAGTTCTAGTAGTTCAACTCGATCGAAACACGTGTACTAACTTTGGTAGTCAGTTGAATGGGAAATAGGGACAAAACGGAAATCTATATTGTTGAGGGCTTTGACACTGTTCGAATATCCGTGATCGTTTTAACAACTTAACGTTTAGTTTCAAGTAAATAAAACAACAAAAATATACTAACATGATATTTAATATCTATATATTCATCAGAAAAATTACGACATATTTATAAAATTCTTAACTTTAATGGTGGATTAATGCAACATGTTTTAGTTTTAGTCGTAGTCATATGGTGGGTTCATGCAACGTGTTTTAGTTTTAGTCTTAAAAGTTTGCGTTAGCTTTAGTTGCAAGGAAATGTATTGGTTCATGCAATATTTAAGCACAACATATTAAAGCAAAATTTTGACATATAAACAGTCGTGCCAAATTAAAAATACAAAAGGAAATCTGGGGGATCAGGAGTGAAACAGTTTTGTTTTTTAGAAATATTTTGTTTCTAATATTTTTCATATTAAGAATAAAAAGAAATTGTTGTCTCTGCTAGTGCAATGCGTTCGTACAAAGATTGACGAATAAAAGACGACGGCGTTTTGATAGAAGGCCCATCAATAAGAATCGAGAATTAGAGGGGAATTATGCCACTCTTATCAGAAATATGTTAGAAAAGGAAGAGGACGATTGACAATTTTTTAAATATGTCCGCATGTCATTCGAAGAATTTAAACAATTTATATAATAAGTTGTATAATAAGTAATAAGTAAGTGTATAATAAGTTGAGTTAATAACAAATATTGGCACCTAGCGTTTTTCGTTTTTAACATGGATGTTGCCCCGTTCCTGGATCCAGAACGTAATTATTCTTCATCTTTCGTTTCGTCAACGATTAATACTGCTTCCATCAGACTTGATATGCTTGGAGAAGACTTGAAATGTTTTTCATAAAACTTGATACAACTTCCAGAAGCCTCTGAAAGACATGATATTGCTTTTAAAAGACATGAAATGTTTTCAGGAGACTTGATGCTGCTTCCAGAATACTCGATACCGCCTCTGGAAGACTTAATACTGCTTTAAAAAAACATGAAATGCTTCCAGAAGACATACAATGTTTCCAAAAAAACTTGTAATGCTACAGAAAAACTTTTGTTGCTTCTAGAAAACTTGAAATAATTTTAGAAGACTTGATATTGCCATTCTAGAAGATGATATTATTTCCAAAAGACTTGAGATGCTTCCAAAAGTCTTAATACTGCTTCTAGGAGACTTGAAGTGATCCCAAAAGACTTGATACTGCTTCTAGAAGATTTGATAATGTTTGTAAAACTGCTGAAAGAAAAGGTTTATTAGACAAAATGCAAAATCTTGAAAAAGACATTTTTATTGCAAAAGGCAAGAAACTATTAATAAAATTTGATTTTACTTCTAAGATACCAAATACTGTTGGTACACAAATTGTTCACGTCGAAAGATCAAATAATTCCTATTAAAGACTGCAATTAAAGATTGCAAACGAGCCATAGGTGCTCATAAATGGGCGTTTATTTTTGAGAACTGTCATTCGTCGTTTGGCTTAATTCAGTTCTTTCAGCACCCATATTTAATTCCAAAAAATAGCGCCTATGAAGTTGCGAAGATTGTGTTGGATATACCACTGACGCTCTAAAGATAAATCAGTTGACTGCAGAATTTTTCCAATACTCTATCTAGTCATCACAAGTATTACATAAACTGGTGGTTCTGGTACCGCAAAGGCATTAGCGCTGCCCTCACGTATTAGCTCAACAGTTGTTTGATTGCCAGCAACCCCAGAGTGACTTGGGAGTCTACTATCACCACTGAGTGCGGTTACAGCGATGAACCATTTGAGTCATCTGTATTTCCACACATATTCTGACAATTTGTTACTTGATTTCAAGCTTTGTGAAGACGATTTATTCAGCTTCTGTCTTCGTTCGATTTCAAGATCATTCTTCACTTGCGCAGTCAATAGTAAAAAACGGGCAACATGATCATATTCATAAACTTATTTCTCGAGTGTTATTTATTTAGAAATCCGAGACTAGTAACTAACACGATTAACTACGATTATACTTTAATCTGAAACAATACTTTAACGTCCTACAACACCGATCAATATAGAAAAATGAGAATAACTAGGTTGAAACAGTTATATGTTATACATACGATATAGGTATATTGTACATAAACAGTTATTAGCTGTTTTCACAAGAACTTATTTTTGAACGTAAGCCCCCCTTTCATATCAGAAATTATTTAATGGTGATCATGATTCACATATATTCATATTAAGAATAAAAAGAAATTGTTGTCTCTGCTAGTGCAATGTGTTCGTACAAAGATTGACGAATAAAAGACGACGGCGTTTTGATAGAAGGCCCATCAATAAGAATCGAGAATTAGAGGGGAATTATACCACTTTAGAAATATGTTAGAAAAGGAAGTGGACGATTTACAATTTTTTTAAATATGTCCGCATGTCATTCAAAGAATTTAAACAATTGTTAAAACTGGTTACACCTTTTTTATCACAAACACCAAATAAAGGTGCAATTTCACCATCTGAAAGGTTGATAATAACCCTACAGTAAGTTTTTATTTACACCGTGTGCATTAGCTTTAGTTGTAAGGAAAGCTATTGATTCATGTAATATTTAAGCAAGTACATTCAAATATAATTTGGACATATAAAGTCGCGCCAAATTAGAAATACAAAAAAAAACTGAGTGAAAAACGGAAGAGGAGAAAACGGAGTGAAACCGTTTTGTTTATTAAAAACATTTTGTTTCTAACATATTCTAACAATATTTAATATGAATAAAAATAAATTTGTTGACGCTGCTAGCGTAATGCGTTTAAATTAGGGATTACAATCTCTGGATATCGGGATCCCTGCATCCCGGGATTGTTCCTATAATAACCAATTTATCCGAATTTGGGATTTAAATGTCGTTGAGCAATGATGGTCAGAAAATAACAAAAATCACCAAGAAAAAACCAAGTTTATTAATGTCATCATTAATCACAGTGAGTTTCAAATTATGAGAAGTTACTTTGACTTTTAGATCGGGTCTTATTTGTCATCGAGACATAAATCTTAATAAAGCAGATATTGCTTCCAAAAGACTTGATACTGTCCATAGAAAACTTAATATTGCTTATAGAGGACCTGATACTGCTTAAAAAGGATTTGAAATGTGTCCAGAATACTTCAAAGAAATGCTTCCAGAAAACTGGACATTGCCTTTGGAAGACTAAAAATGCTTCCAGAAATTTTCATACTACTCGAAGACTTTCAAAAGTCTTGATATTGCCTCGAAACGGCTTAATACTGCTCCTTCCAGCAGACATGGGTTGCTTCTAGAAGGCTTGATACTACTCTTTGAAGACTTAATACGGTTTTTCTTTTGCTTACAAAAGACTTACACTGCTTCCAAAAGATTTGATAGGCCCATAGCAGACGTAATACTGTTTCTAAAGAACCTGATATTGCTTCCAAAAAACTTGTCAAAATAGAAAGAAGTAATAAATAGAAAGAAAGAAGTAATGTTCAAAATACTTGTAATGCTTTAAAAGATTTAATACTGCTTCTAGAAGACTTGAAGTTCTTCCAGAAAACTTGATATTGCTTTTGGGAGACTTGAAATGCTTGATGAAAAAACTTGATATGTTTCTAGAATGCTTGAACTTCTTTCAGAAAAGTCTATATAGCTTCTGAAAACCTTGTTGCTGCTTTTAGAAGAATTGAAATGCTTCCAAAAGACTTGATATTGTTTTTAAAACTTCTGGCAAAAAAACATTTTCATTGCAAAAACAACACGATATTGTTGATAAACTATTTGAGTTGTCTTGACTGGCAGATTGATCTAGGCAATTTTGAACTGTGGATTTTTTTAACTCCTTGGATACTATTACATAAAGATTATTTTAATAGCTTCATCCGATGTGGTAGCAACCAATACTAAGCGACTTTTTCTTCCTAAAATTTAATACGATTTACTTTAAGTAATAGATTAGGAATTGATAAAGCAGCAAAAACAGTCTGCATATTTCAAAAGTAAAATGGAGTAAATAGTGCATCTAGCAGAAACGAGTAATGATTTTTTATTACTCGTTTTATTACTTTTTAGTTGTAATGTAAGTTTGGCGATAAACATACGTAAAAGGAAACTAAAACATTTTAATTTTTAAACAAAACTGTTCATTCAAAAAAAATGACCCCATGTTTTAAATCACCTTTTGAACTGTTTGAACATTTTAGAACATATCATACAGTTTTAGAAATGTTTATTTTAAACACTTTATTTAAAATATAACAACCCTGATTGAAATTATTATTATAATTGAGGCGCTGATGCATTTTCATTAATTTGAATGTTTACGATTTGTTCTATCTAACAATTATATTAAGTATGCCCTTGTTTCCCCTCAAAAATTGAATATCACTCAAAACCGATGTTTGATTTTAAGCAATACGGCTAAGAGTACAAACGGCAAACACAACACGTCTAACCGCCGGTTTCATTTTGGATTATGAATAATAAATAAATTTGTTTATTGCATTGAATCAAATAGAATATATTTTTTTAAGTAATTAAAGTCTGTCTTTGGTGAAAAGTAATGTCTTTGGTAATGATACAAAATATCAAAGTATTAAAATCTATTAAATAACGTTAGGCAGTTTATTTAGAAAAAACTGAAAACTGCCGGATTTGAGTTGATTTTTACCTCATAACTAAAAAATGATTATTAGAAAACATTTATTTTGAAAAATTCGCCCTTATGCAAAATATCAAAAACAGGGATTTCTCAAAATCATACTTTGTTGAATTCGCCCTTTCTATTCTCAACGCCTCAATTGCAATATAATAAAATAAAAAGTTAACCAACTTAACTTTTATTTATAAAATAAAACGAAACACTGCCATTAAAGGCACGAATGAGAAAAGTACGCATGCGTTAAGTTGTGACCGAGGGTTTTAGCTTTAAGAAGTTAAAAGTTGGGACCTCTTGTGACTAGTACTAAAACACGTTGCATGAACCCACCATTGCGAACCCACCATCCCATATTGCGAATCAAAATTACGCAACAAATATCTTCAATACATTTTATATGTCATTTTTTTCATTATAACGAAAATTCATGGTAACAAACTACGAACAATTATTTTATCTCATTACAAGTATGATTTTAATACAAACTATTATCGTTATTGCGAACACGAATTTCTTTGTTCTCTAGGTAATATAACACTAGTTGAGGTATTCCTCGAAGATCTAAGGTGTGATATTCGAGAAATAACTTGTTTGTCTGTAGGTCAATTGTTTATCGACTCGAAGTCGTATTGCAGTTTCAAATGCAAGTGTGTGGTCTTCGAGAGCTTACAAAGTGTTAAGGTTTAGAAAAAAAGTTCGTTCAGTGTTAATTGAAAAAAATGAGTTTGAAAAGGACATCAATTCCTTTAAAAAGGAAATTAGAAATATTGGAGGATGTTGAAAAAAAATGCTATTACAGAAACTAAAATTGCGGAAAAATTTAACATATCAAAATCAACGATATCAATAATTACAAAAAATAAAAACCGTATTGATGGTGCCGTAGCGTCTGATAAACATACGTCTCGTAAAAAGTTGAGGAGACTTGCATTTCCAGAATTAGAAAAAAAATTAATAGAATGGTTTACCGAAATGAGAATAAAAAATGTTTCCTTAACAGGGCCATTCATACAAGATATGGCAAACTCAATCGCTGCTGAATTGAACATAATAGGATGTGATTTTTCATCTGGGTGGTTGCACAGATTTAAGAGTAGGCACGGTATTTCAGACCAAGCCTTATCTGGAGAAGCATATAAGATTAATGTGCTTACTATAAATGAGTGGAGACACGAGTACAAATTTATAAGAAACGCCTATCTTGATAAAGATGTTTTTAACATTGATGAAACTGGTGTTTATTATAATCTTGTGCCAAACCGTACTTTGAATTTTAAAGGTAAAAAGTGTTATGGTGACACTAAAAGCAAAAAAAGAGTAACTGCAGTTTTATGTTGCAACGCAAATGGAAGCGAAAAATTAAATCTGTGGATAGTAGGAAAGTCAAAAAATCCCAATGTTTAAATAAAATAGATCGTTCCCATTTACTGTGCCATTATAGTAATCAAAAAATGCGTGGGTAACGTCTGTAACATTTCGAGAATGGCTTATTCGTTTCCAGCGAAACATGGCAGCACAAAACAGAAAAGAATTGCTAACGATGAACAATTGTGCTGCACTGTTTTCCACCTAACACAACGCGTGTACTCCAGCCTCTTGATCAAGGCATAATATATCATAATATAATATAATATATCATAATATAATACATCAAGGCATAAGGCGTGCATGAAGAAGCGATATCGTGCTCGTCTTGTATGAGCAGCAAATTTGGCAATAGAAGCGAACGAAAAAACTCCGAAATGGAATACTCTACAAGCGATACGAGAGTTGTCGGATTCTTGGAATTCAGTAACATCAAACATTACAAAAAATTGTTTTAACAAAGCGTGGACAACTGACTCTGAAGAAAAAAATAAGGAAAATCAGTTAACGATGGTAAGCATTCATCGATAATTAGTTCGTCTTAGTAACTTTTTACTTTACATGCTTTTATTGTCTGCATTGTAGGCTGAATTTACTGATGTAGAATGGGAAAATTATCAACACATCTTGTCAGTACCTAAACAAGCTAGTTTTGATGAATACTGCACTATTGACAGTGAGGTAGTGATTTCAGAAGCAATTGAAATCGATTTACCATTAGTGAATGCAGACCAAGAATGGAATGAAAATGAAGAAAGCGATGAAGATGATGAGGAAGAAATATAACACCCCCTACAAGGGCTGACGTTTTAACGGCTCTCTATACTATACAAAGGTAACCCACATCTGATTTGTTATCGAATCCATTATTTATATCACAATTTAAAGGTTTGCTGATACACAAGAGAATATTTCCGAACGTTTCGCGAATTCTTTGAATAAAATTACTGAAGAATGTTTAAGACGAACAACACCCGTTTTAAAGCAAAGCGTCATCATAAATGAATACTTAAAAAAAATGTTAATTACAATATGAACAAAATACAAATAAACTTATTACATAGTCGATGTTAGTATATTTCTAAACACCCCAAGATCCTATTCATTATTGAGGCGTTGAGTGCAAAGGTGGACTAACCCCAGCGTATAATATATGAGGATTAGTCCACTTTTGCTCTCAATGCCTCTATTATTCATAATATATAACGAACTAATTCGATACAGCGAAATTGCGAACATCTCATTATAGGGAACGGCTTGCATTCCCCCCTGCGTGTTCGCTATATCGAGTGTCTGCTAGTGTAATGTGCTTGAATTAGGGATTGCAATCCCGGGATATCGGGATCCCTGAGTAACAAGGATGCGAAAAAATTTGGTATTCCGTGTTAGCTACTATATTAATCAGTTAACGATTCCGGGATCCTGAAAAATAAAAATACGCAGAGAAAACATGATTCTCGAAACAAACCAAAATAAAGTTGCCAACTATTAACATGTCCTTGATTAATGATGGTCAAATGTTCAAAATATATCCAACAAAAAACGATCTTCTTCAAAAATATGTGGAAGAAGAACACGGAAAAGAACTGAAACTTCAACTTGACTGCAAAACAATATGGAATAGCCTTTTAATCATGTCAAAGCGATATAACAGTCTGAAAAACTGTAGTATAAAAGCAATGATTGATTTGCGAAGTTCCATTATTAGTGACAGTGAATTTCAAATTATTGGGAGTTGGTTTGCCGTTTAGCTTCGATCAAAGTGGGATGCATGCTTCAAGTAATTATATAAATTAATGCTGCTTTAGGAAACTCCTTAGAGGATTGTTTGATTATTCAACCTTCGTCGATATTTAAGTGACCGAAACTGGATTTCCAATCACAACGAACTTTTGCTCAATAACACAAAGAATAATTAGAGTAAAGGAGACTTACTGGCGAAAGAGATAAAATATATAATAAAAAGACTTAGAGCAAATGATGGTAAAGATGACAAAGTCGACCATGAAGCGCAGGCGATATTTCATTTGCTGAGTTGCAGAAGAAAGTTGATCGGGAGAAACCAAAGTCTTTTAAAAACATCCTTGAAAATGCATAAAACTAGCCCGAAATCAATGCCGAGATTGATTATCCCAAAATTTCCGTTGTTGTGTATTTGCTTCAGGATTGTAATCCCTAGCTTGAATGCATTTTTTGTTACTTTTTAGTTATTTTTAGTTATATGATCTTTGTGCCCTGTATCATAAAGATATTGGTACGCTTGTACCATTAATTTCAAATCAATTTGATTTGGGTTTGATTCCATTAAAATTATTGTTATAATTATAATAAAGTAAAATACAAAAACTAATCAATTTAACCTCAATTTATAAAATAAAGCAAAATACTGCCATTAAAGGTACGAAAACGAAAAGTGCGCATGCGTCAAGTTGTGACCGAGGATTTTACCTTTAAGAAGTTAAACTACTACAACACAATACCTTAACTTTTCACGCTTATGACTACGACTAAAACTAAAACACGTTGCATGAACCCACCATAAATGAAATGGTTAAATTAATTTTGTTCCTCTGCGCTAAATCTAAACCCATTAAAGAAGAAATCTTCGACTTTTAAATATATCCACTGCTTCATCTGCATGAATGTTCATGAGAGCCAAACCATTAAGTCTGTTTTCACTTGTAGTGTTTCGTAAATAGTTTTTAGTCTCCTTAGACTTGAGAAAGACCTTTCTGGTTTAGCAGTGGATACAGGAATGGTAGCTAAGATTGGATTAGGATAAAGGTTTTTATCGCACATATCAAGGCATTCCAAACTAGATTTCGAGATAGGCGAGATACTGTCATCATTGTTTTCCATACTTAAAGTTCTGCTTTAACCACTGACATGTTGCATTCGGAAACCAGTGACGAGTACAAGAAAATTGCTTCTTGAATTTCAGAACTGGCAGAAAAATTTGAAGGTAGCACGCCATATAATGCTGATACTACTTTACTATGTTTGGTAAACCAATTGTTGAATTGTCTGATCAAAAAATGGAATGCACAAATTCATTTTTTTGGTTGCAATCATAAATCGTGTAGTAGATCGTGGAGAAAGTATAAAAAAGCTTGCGGATGAATTCAGTATTCGTGAACAAACAATGAAAAATCAACACTCGCTGATATGGAGTCTGCTCTGAGTGGTTCAAACAGAAACGAGCTGAAGGAATTCCGATCTCTGGGCCAATAGTGTGTGAGAAGGCAGTGTGGTTTCACGAAAAACTCAAAATTGACGGAATGTTTACTGCTTCACAAGGATGGCTATTTAGATTTAAAAATCGATATGGTATTAGACTGTTAGACATTCACGGCGATTTATAGGCTGCAACACTATTTCACGAAGAATTCAATTTAATAGTTTCTTCTTTAAACTTGTCTCCTGACCAAATATATAACGCGGACGAGAGTGGCCTTTTTTGGAAAACGATGCCCGCGAAAACACTGGCTGCACAGTCTGAAAGATCAGCGCCCGGTCACAAATCCAGCAAGGAAAGAGTGACAATTATGACGAGCTCAAATGCAACTGGTATGCACAAAATCAAGTTGACAGTGATTGGGATAGCTAAAAGACCAAGATCCTTTAAAGGAACAGAAACTAGAAATCTCCCATGTAATTATTATTATCATCCAAAGGCTTGGATGGACCAAATTATCTCTAGAGAATGGTTTTTTAATATTTTCGTGCCATGTGTGAAAAAAATACAGGAAAAAAAAGGGTTTCCCAAAAAGGTCGTTCTTCTACTTGATAATGTACCCTGTCATCCCTCAGAATCCATTTTAAAAACAGATGACGGTCAAATTTTCGTTTACTACCTACCACCTAATGTAACTTCTTTAATCCAGCCAATGGATCAAGGAGTGATATCCTGCTTGAAACGACGGTATAAAAAAACTTTCCTCCGTTTTCTTCTACAAGAAAATTGTATTGGTTCAATGAAAGAGATCCTTAAAATGTAGACAATAAAAGATGCAATTTTTGCAATATGCGATCCGTGGGAAATCCTACCTGCAAATACATTCCTGGTTGTATTCCTGGTTAGCTTTCCTGGGTAAAAATTTTAGATGAAGACTACAGAGAGGATGAAAATACGAAAGATGAAGATATAGAAACCTGCCTCGAGGTATCAAGATCACTTGTTGATTTTGTTAACGTCGACCAAGACGATAGTATTGATTGGTGGCAAAACGATGAAAATGAAGAAGGATTCGAACGTAGCTGACAGTGATATAGTAGCACATTACATGAGGACAGATACCCCAACTACTATATCAGATCAAGATGATTCGCAAAACGATGACAGTGGTGCCAGTTCCAAGGAAGAAATAATTCAACCAACGCAAGCAATGGACAACGCAAGCACTTGATATTGTGAAATTTGGTGAGCAGCAAAACTTCGAGTGGAATGACATAAATTTTAAAAAAAATTAGATCTGATGTTAAGACCATAGTCGCAAATCTAAATAACAAGTATTGATAACATCAATAATATTATATAATAATATTATATATTAGTGATAACACCAATAATAAATAAAATAAAGTGTATTTGGATTTACCGTGGTTTTCAGTTATCCGTGTAACCCCATCCCCGTCATTACCCCTGATAATCGAGGTTCTACTGTAACATCATCTACACGTTTGAATGCCGTGATGAGATCGATGTCAATTGTACCTATGCGAAGATAGCCTCCAATATTTCTAGCCCCCACTTAGTTAAGATTTTACATGTATAGTATTTTGATTATATCACGAGAACCCTTTAACCGATTTCGATAAAGACTATTTCATTCGAAAGCTTAATCCTTTGCCAGTACGAAAGTGGAAATGCCCGATTCGAAAACTCTTCCGAATTCCGCTGGTACGTCAAAATATTGCGAAGATACACCAAAATAACACAACAATGACGATTTTTAAATTACCATAATTTATATTGACTACAATTAAAGAATTGGTTTGACGGATTTTAATGGTGTATGTGTCAATCGAAAGCTTGTATCCGGCTGAATACGATTATCGAAACGCCCGATTCGAAATATGTAAGGGTTATGATTAATACATAAAACACTAAGTAATCACTCACATCATTATATCATTAATAAATTGACCAATTTTATCATTCAATATCTCTATCGAAACTATGATCAAGAATAAATACAAAGGTGGAAATGCCCGATTTCAAAATTAACTGATTTCCTTCGTACGGCTATTGTAATGACTAGCATTGCATCCTCCACTTACAAAGAAGTAAATTAATTTTAACATCTATGTTGATGAAATTAATTAGTATTTATTATATTAATACAAAGAGGTAGAAAAGTCAAAGTGTATTATTTATGTGTTAGTGATACGAATGTAAATGTAAGTATTCAATACACAATAAAACCAGTAACTGTTTCAATATATTTTATTGAAAACTTAAAGTTTGAATTTTTTAAATTTTTAAGTTTTGTATTTTTGAATGAATACAAGATGTTATACAAATGTAGCATTAGTTAAAACTATATTCTTCATAATATAAGTTAAATGATTTTAAATATTTACATTCTGTCAATGATCCCTTCGATTATAACATATGAAAGAACATAAATAGATTCGTTTTTATGTATGAATCAATTGGACATGCTTATAATAATGAAAACCGTTGCATTGTTGAGGGTGGTGGTAAAAAAAAGTAACGACGCTGTACAATATTTATTTATTGTAATATTTTTAACTTGCAAAATTTTCTTGTGTTGGTTAATTTTTTTTAGTTTGTGTGATATCCTTAATGTTTATAAGTTCCTCAATTCTTTCTTTGTAAATTAGAATATAGGGTGTATATCACTGCCCAGTTTTCAGTTTCTTTGTATTCTTTCCTGATATAAAGAAAGCTGTTAATATCTAAAATAAGTTAATATAATTGCCATCATTTAAATTTTAAAATATATACAACATATACGACATTGTATTTCATTTTATTTAAGCCACCATGTTTGTCTTTGTATTTTTTTAAATATATTATACATATAGATATATAGAATGGATTTTGGACTGTAACTTTTAAAATATCACAGCTCTACTGGTGTTTTATATTTCTAGAATACATAGATATAAACAACAGTTTTATTCATATAAATAATAGTTTTCCTAACTTGAGTGTTGAATATTTTTTAATGATAACAAAATTAGAACTGGCCATTTCAATCTCAAATATTTGCATTAGTGGAAACAGTCTGCAGTTCTCCATGAATACAATAAACAAAGAATAAGCAATTATTTGTTGCACTTCTTCAACATTTGTTCAGCATGGCTCACATTTATTTTTCTTTTCTCTTCCATAACAGATTAAGTGGCACGAACGTTGGTATTTATAACATTTATAAAATAATTACAATATTTATTTAATTATTTTTATACTTTTATTAAGACGATTGTTATTTCTTATAATGTTTTAACCGGTTTCGGCCTTGTTTAGGCCATCTACAGGAAATCCATCTTTCGAGATCTTATTTAAAATTTATTAAAATTTGTTGTTTTATACTGGCGTTTTATTTTATGATGTGTAATAAATTTTAAATAAGATCTCGAAAGATGGATTTCCTGAAGATGGCTTAAACAAGGCAAACAAAATTATTTATAATATTTTATATAAATATTTTCATTAAAGTTTGTTGTTTTATTTTGGCGTTTTATTTTATGATGTGTAATAAATTTTAAATAAGATCTCGAAAGATAGATTTCCTGAAAATGGCCTAAACAAGGCCGAAACCGGTTAAAACATTATAAGCAATAACAATCGTCTTAATAAAAGCACAAAAATAATTTAATAAATATTTTAATTTATTCAAGACAATAAAACATTCCTTTAAAAAATATTTATAAAATAAGTTATTTGGTTCGCCGGAATAAATACACAGGTCCATTAACGATTCTGATTTTTCTGTTATTAATTTCATAATGTAACTACGATATTATTCTTGATCAAAATCCATAGAAATCTCTTGTTCTTTTATAATGTAGTTTGAATAATAAAGTATATACACGATACAGTTAAAAATATATGTTTCTTTACTACTTTACTACTAAATAGCTACGAAATACGTAGACTGGAATAATTATGAAAGTGAAGCATTTTGTAATCTGATGGATACACGAAATGATGATTGAAAAATGGTTTTAATGGCGTTGTTGCGAAAATGAAACGATATTAATTAGAACAATGAAATTAAAAAACTTTAAGATCGTATTAAAGTAGTGTTGACGTGATGAAAAGAGGTGAGACTGTCTACGCCATTAAAACAATTTTTCAATCATCATTTCGTGTATCCATCGGATTACAAAATGCTTCACTTTCATAATTTCTTCAGTCTACGTCTTTCGTAGCTCTTTTGACTTTGTCGCTGATGATGGCATAACCCGAAACTAGTACGACTATAAATAAATAAACGCAAGTTAGAAGTTTTTTTATGATTTTTATTAATTAATTTCATCAACATAGGCGTTAAAATTACGGTACTTTTTTTTGCAAGTGGAGGATACAACTTCAATCATTACAATCGCTGTGCAAAGGAGATTACCTATTTTTGAAATCGGGCAACTTCACCTTTCCATTTATTTTAGATCATAGTTTCAATGGAGATGTTTAAGGATAAAATTGGACAATTAATTAAAGAGATAATTGATGTGTTTGATTAATTCGTGTTTTGTGTTTTAATCAGAACACTTACATATTGATCGGGCATTTCGACAACCGCATTCAGCCGAACGATAGCTTTCGATTGAGATGTAAACCATTAACAATTATAGTCGATTTAGTTTAATTTATTTTTTTTTCTATTAGGTGCTAGACTTTCGGGCGTTCATACGTGCATAAACAACGAGCCAAACATGGTGTCATTTCAAGGGCTGCACAAGGTCAGCGGGGGAACACTGAGATCGGATATTTTCTAATTTCAATAGAAGAAGCCATGACGTATAGATGTTCACGATCGGGTACATTGTTTGTGAGTTATGTAATTTAAAAATCGTCATTGTTGTGTTATTTTGGTGTACCTTCGCAGTATTTTAACGTATCAGCGGATTGCGAAAGAGTTTTCGAATCGAATTCAGTATTGGCCAAAGATTAAGCTTTCGAGGATTAAGCTTGTGTTATAATCAAAATAATAAACTAACTTCCCATTGGTGTCAATTGTCTGTAATTGTTTGGATAGCGATAATGTAACGCTCATAACTTTTTGAAGAATCATTAAACACATCACAAAGTCCGAAGATCGAAACGTACTTAGCAATAGGGCGGCTTATTGCGATGTTTCCTTATTGTGATTAAATTAGAGCTCTTCGAGAGCATTCATAATCGCTTAATAAATTTTCCTGAATCTTATAATAGTTTCATGTTTGTGGACCCATCGTGTTTCACACATTGAGACAAAGCTTTTTTGCAATGCGAGCAATGCGCAGTGCTTTGAAAAGAATATTGAAAGTAGGAACCAACAGACTACACAATTCCAATGCAATTTCAGACATTTGTTGATGAACATGAATTAGCAATAGCATGGTTGAGAGAGTGTACACTACAATGTACATAAAAAGCAAGAGGACATTCTTGGCGAACTTAAGTTTGGGCACCGTGCAAATACTCTCTCATCGCTGCAGCCCCACCGTAACCTTGATCAACCACATGAGGACATTCAAGTCCATGCTTTTTTAAAGCTGTAATAATAAAACTTACGAGACCGGATCGTGAAACATCGACCATTTTCCATCGACCGTTGGAATGTACATGAACATCTTTTTAAGTCTATGGTGTTTATTATTTGTAAAATCAACATATCGAAGACATAACGAGACCTGTTCTATACGTCCGATGTCGGTGGTTTCGTCAGCCAGAATCGCAAATAGTTTACCTTTCTTTACTTCTTCAGTTACTTTATGTTGAATTAATTCACCACAAATGTGAATTATTTCGTTTTGGATTTGAGGGCATGTGTACAGGGCATTCTTCGAGAAGTATTCAAATGCTCAGGCAGATCTTTATCTCCAGATTCAGCCGCAAACAGCAACAGGGCTCTAAAATTACCATCAATCTGCAGTAGTTGTTCAGATTCTGCTGTAATTTGTATGCGACCCGAATCGATTTTACCTGTCAAGAAGATACCTTGTATATCGCAAAAAAATATTGCTTTTAAGATAGGGATTAGTTTCTTCCGATTCTCCACTTGTTGTCTCTTTCTTTCAGAAGACAGCGGTCACAGACCTTTCAAGTGTCTGAATATCAAATGGTTTCGCTATATAAAGCTGTTTTTCAAAATTCCTAATAGTCGCAACAACATCCATTGTGCTGATAGAACCTGTATAAATATTCCAGTTGGATAGGTTTGACCGTATTCCAGTAGATTGGATAGGTTTGACCACTCTTAAGCTGGCTGAATCGATTGAAACCTATTGGATTATTTAGTACTTATTTTGTACTAATTTGTATCACCAATACAAGATTTGTACCATGTGCCGTTAATGAGATACTCGTGGCGCTGCCAGCTTAATATTGAGCTAGCAGGACGACTTTTATAAAAGGCATACAAAAATAAAACGAAGGTGGATTTAAGAAGATCTGAATTTGTACTAACCTAATGTAAATTTGTACCACCGATAAAAATTTGTGCCACGTGCCGTTTACAAAATGGTAATTTAATGCTAAGTGAATTTATGATAAACTGAATTTGTACTTAAAATTGTTACCCGTATTGCAAGACTTGCCATTAACACAATTAAAAAACGTAAAAACCTCTTACTTGCGATTTTTATTAATTTATATAGAAACTAGTTCGAGGCCTGAACCTCATCATCAGTCGAAAAACTGTACAAAACAAGAAAATTTGTATCAAGTTCAAAGTTTAAAAATATCGAAAACGGCGGAAATATAACATTTGTAAAACGGACGATTAAAAAACTTGTGAGGTAAATTTTTCTTTAACATATAATTTCTTTTAATCCGGCAGGACGCGTGCGTGGGTATAACACACCTACAATAAACTGTCTAATATTTAAAGACAGTTTATTTCGTCATCAGCTATAATTATGTTGTTGAGGTTATTATAATATTTTTGAATATTTTACAGACTTACTGTTACTATTGACGTCAATTTTTAAAAAGCTTTGATGTTCAAGAAAGATTTACCTTACTAGTTTATAATTGCCCGTTTTTCAAATTTTGTCACTTTTTTGTTTTTAATGTTTAAATTGAAGTTGATAAAAAAAATTCCTTGTTTTTGTGTAGTTTTTCGACTGATGATGAGGTTCTGGCCTCGAAACTAGTTTCGATATACATTAATAAAAATTGCAAGTAAGAGGTGTTTACGTTTTTTAATTGTGTTAATTGGTGTTACTTCCAACATGGATAACAATTTTAATTAAAAAATAAGTTGGTATTGAAAAAGGAACTAGGTCTGGTGGTTTCATCTCACTACTTACCGCTAGGTTGTGCAGTTTTTTTAAATATTTTTGTTACTTTTTGAAAAATTTACCACATTTAGTTACATTTTCAGTACTAACCTAATTTGTGAAACGAAAATTTACAAGTTATCTTACAAATTAAAAATCGTTATTTAAAGGTTGTAACGCGTCATCTAAACCGCAAGCGATATCAACTATTTGAGCGTAAATGTTATTTTATAAAATATTTGGTTTCTTAACTCTATCTATAATCTTTCAATTAACGGTTTATTCTTGTTACATCAAATGTACCGTCTCGCCCGATCTTGGCGATATCGTTCATTACATCTCTTGGTTAAGATACCAAATTTTGTATAAGACGACATTTCTACACAAATCTCTGAGATCGGTTAGTAATCTAGGTCGCGATAGTAAGAGAACGGGTAGGGAAGGGAAAGAGAAGAGGGGCAGGTAAAGAGAAAAACGTAGGGTATATAAAGAGGGAACAATTACAGCGAAGACGGAGGTAGTTGAGAAGATTGCAGACAAAGTTAAAAAGAACGGGTGACTGGGACCGATTATGGATATAGTCTGTACCACGAGAAGTAAAAGTGACTCATCGATTTCCATTAGAATTTTGCGCATACGTTACAAACATTATATCCGCGCGTTGACGTGTGTTAGAGTGGAATGATTTCTAGCGCGTACGTCTGTTCCGTACACTGTTAGGCGATAAGTCACTTTCACTTCTCATAGTACAGACTATAGTGGAAATGAACATGAGGCTGTGATTGGGAGGTGTTACTTGCACTGATGTATGGAATAGATCTATGGGGGGGCGCGCGATGATTCGAGAGTGGCAAAGTGTCTGAATGCGGCAATTAGACCATTTGTGCTATGGGCGACAGGAGCTTATAGAAGTAAAGAAGGGAAAGGTGGCAAAAACAAACACAGGATAAGTGGGAACTGAAAGTAAAGGAAGTGCAATAGTGCTAGAAAGTAGTGTGATAGTGCTAGAAGGGTGAGCGATGAAGGCGACGGAATGGATAACAGGATAGAGATAATTACTAAGGGGTAATTAGAGATAATTACTAAGGGACTAAGAGAGATAATTACTAAGGGACTAAGGGGTGGAAGGTGTACGGGTGGTATTTGCTATTAAGAAGGAAGGAGTAGTGTATGACATGGGGGAGGAGACAATGAGCCCCCTTGCAACAGTAGTGCAGGTCGAGGTGCAGGCGATCAAACTATGGGCAGAATGGGCAAGGTTGCAGGAAAAGGGAATGTTTGTTGTTTACAAACCGTTTAGCGATTGAAAGAATATGTGGGAAAGGTGTGAGAAGTAAGCGAGGTAATAAAAGTGATTAGGGAAGCCTGTGGAGAGGATAAGTATATACATTTGAGATGGAGATCATGGGATGAGATTGGAATGAGGATGGTTGATGAATATGTAAACCGGTGTGCGGATGGGTTTGGATCCAAGAAGATGTATAAGGTTAGGAATATGTTTAGGATGGAGCAAAAGAAGAGGATAACGGAGGAGTGGAGAGAACGTTGGAGACAATCGACTGTAGAGAGGAGTGTTTATGGTTTTCTGAAGAGGGATATTCTTGATTTTGATAGGTGAGAGGTTGACGTCGGCAAGAGGACAATTGTTGAGCAGTAATGGGCCGTTTAACGTGTATGTGAAGAGGTTTAGTTTGAGAGAAAGGGATGGAATGTATATATGTAGACAAACTTCCTCATATTGTGGACGTGGGAATCACACGGTTAGTGTGATTAAAAGGTATAAACTTACCACTGGTGGTGCTCTTTCTTCTAGAGTCGCGGGGTGGACTGCAGGGGAATCTGGAAAAGAAACAGAAAGTGATTAGTGCGATAGTGAAATCGGAGTCCTTTGCATGTACATATCTCTTGCAATAGAAGCCGCAGGGTTCTTCCTCCTGGTGTTATGGCATCGGGAAATCTGAAACAAAATAAAAAAGAGGGGAAGGAGAGGGAAGAGGGGTAGGGGTGTTTTGAAAAGGATAATAGGATTAAGTTTATTTTTTGATGTAATAATGACTGTGTTTTGTTTGCTTTAATATTGTTTCCTTTTTGCTAATAGGTCAATATTGTCGTAGAATATAGATAGTTTATAAAGAATTTTTTGTCAGTTTTTAAGGAATAAAGCAGGGGGTTTTGTCGCTAATTTTTGGAAGGCGAAGATGGTGGGTTCCTTTCTCGAAAGACGATTTGTCCACGCATTCTGCGAGAACACAATATTTTCAATGTCTTTTTACAAAAAATGGTCTACTAGCTAATGGAAAACACATTAAAAAGGGAACACCTTCATTAATACAAAGAGATAGAAATGCTTATAAAAAGCTAATAAAAATGCAAAACCAAAAAGACAAAACACTTCATCCTCACTATTAGTGTTTTATTCATACGAAATTTTTTTCGTGGATAATATTTGTAGCGCATTTACTGAATTGAGACAGAAAAAAATATTATCATTCAATTCTGAACAATTTAATACTATGGACAGGAACAGAAAGAATTATTATATGCTTTAAGAAAAGCTGTTTTAGAATTCCATTTCTTGTTCTAACTTGATAAAATCCATTATTGACGAGCTCCAGCACCACGCCTAAGATAAATCGAGCATCTTCTCTTCCACCTTTTTCGACTAGTTGATGAATCTGACTTGCGATTTTTTTATGCGCCTACCTTACAGTTTTAGTGGAAAGCTTCATTTTCTATCTTTTAATGTCATCAGTAAACTTGTCCAAATCAGTGAGAAGACAATCACTATTAACTACAAGTTTTTCACAACTTGATAAATTTTAGTTTGTTTCATTTTCATCAGGATTTCCGTTTCTGTTACATGCAATTTCGTTTCTTCGTTTTTGTTGAATTTGATCAATTGCGCATTGACGTCCTCTTCTGTTTCAAAATTTTTCAAAATATCTCTTTTGTAGTAGTTAATTTTGAACTAACTAAATAAGCCATATCTACAGAGTCAAAAAATATTACAATGCAATGCACTATTTTTCATAAATTGATTAAACCTTAAATCCTTACTCCTTTTTAATTCTCCTTTTTTATGTTTTATGGTCTTACATTCAGGTGGTTATCATATTCTCTATATCCTGGTTGGCTTTTTCGACGCTACCTTGACTCTGATTATGTTACAGTTTACCGAGCACCATTTTGAAGTTGGGCCATATATTAATCAGGCTGTCTACACACAAACTTTGTTAACAAGTACTATGGTATATAATTACAAATTTGAAGTGTTCATCAAGTTCCGATTAAAAGTCAATCAAGTCCACTTAGCATCGTGAATTCATTTCCTTGAATAACAAAGACTTTACAAATAGTCCTGTCTTCATAAGTTTTAATTTTTTATAAGCTTTAGTTTTTATGCAAGGTTCGCACAAACTTAAAAATAGTAAAATGTCCTTTGTAATTAAAATTTGAAATTTTCTAAACTATTCTGCCTTTATAAATGTTATTTGATTTCGTTGATAAATTTGATTGATAAACCCTTTTAACATTTGAACTTTTATGTTTTATTTATATTTGCAGTGGACTTTCTGCTGATAAAACTGTCTTAACATTGACTTGATTGTTAACTGACATTTTTTTTCATTTCAATCATGTCATACGAAATTAGCTTTTTAATATACAATTATACAACTGGCATATTAAAATATTGCAAATACTAATTGACAATACGTAACGTAATTTTTCTTTTCCGAAATTCTAACGTATATTTACCACAAGCGTAGTAAAACAAGTAGATTTTTTTAAACAAAATTCATTATCACTCAAGTTTCAACAACAAAGCTTTATTGTGACACCGAATTGTAAAACTTACTCGTCCACTAGTTGGGGCACTCAGATAAAGTATGAAAGTGGAATAGTGGGGTTTTGTCTTTACAAAATCGGTTTTAAAATCAGCAATCATTACCATACTCATTTGAGGTGATGTGAGTTACGTGATGAAGTTCATTACTGCACGGGTTTCATTACGTAACCCACTTTTAGTCCAATCAGAACAGACTTACTCGTGTGATTACAATTCTCCACACTCAGAATCTCCACACCCACAGTAATTATGTTTTTAACCCACTTGTATTAAATATAGTACTTATTTAATACATGTCAATATTTTTATATTAAATATTTTTTTAAATTGTTTTTTTTTGTAGGGAGTTTATAAATATATTAAGAAATGTTTCAAATAAAAGTTATTTAGAATTTCATTTCGTAACCAACTACTATTTAAAATTTGAAAATATTCTTAAAAATAGACACTATCACTTAAGATTAAATCATTAAATTAAAGGTGCCAAATATCAAATTAATTACGTCTTCAGTTGCCCTATAAAATCCAATATTTCCATCAGTGACACATGTAAATAAAAAAAAGCATTGTGTTACAAGAAACTCGAAGACATATTTGAAATCATCAACCTAAAATTACTTAAAACCACTAAACGCATTAAGTATTAAAACTTCTTGCAACACAGTGTAATCAATAACTTCATTAAAACTTTATTGTTTTTAAATTATCCTTTGACTTATTATTGGAATTCCATTAACCTGGTAATATAATAAGTCTAGCATGATTTTGCACATCTTTCAATTTATGAAACCTCTCCTTAAAGCTTTCTCGGTTTTCAGCCATACCCTTAACTAATTGAATTTCTATCGGATCGCCTCGTACATTCTCTTTAATTAAAGTCTGAGTACGCTTTCACAATTTTTCTCGGAAAACTAATTTATACAAACTTTCCACTCATTTTGTTATCTTTAATTAATTCTTTTAACTTAACGAACAATAAACTATATTTAACTTTTCATTTCGTCCGACTTTTCAAGCTGATAACATCCCGACATTCGTTTTAATTCAATTATTGTAGCAGCATTTAATTTAATATAAAATCGAAAACAGAATTAACTTTCAGAAATTTCCTGTTAACTAACTTAATTACCAACTTAAATAACCTTACAACAAGTTGATAGATATTATAGGAAAAAAAATTGAACTATGTTATAAGTTAATGTTGTAAAATAATAAAGAAAAAGCTAATATTTACAGAAAAAAATGTGTTCTTATTTAATGTACTCATCAAGCTAAAAAAAAGGCTTAATAAACGTAGGTCTTAAAAGCAGTGGTTTTGTAGATATAAACAATTCCAGTGTTATTGACGTACGTCTTGGTCTTCAAATGTTTATGTAATTGTGGAAAATACAAACAGAACAAAAAAAACTTCCTCCTACCGGGTCGATAGCTTAAATAAAAGTTTAGGTCTCTCTCGAAGCGTATAAAAATAATTCAGTCAGAAATTCAACAAAAGAAATTCAATAAAAATAAAATAATATAAATATGTATGTGCCCCATAAGTACTGACCAGTGCAAACATTAATACGTTTACACTGAAATGAAGCTAATCTTTTGTCAATATATTACAGATATGTATAGAAATATGCACATGTAAGATAAATTTTGTGGGCCAATGAAGTCAATTTTTTTAAATAGATTACTTATTTGTAAAAGCATACATTGTTGGTTTCTTGAAAATTTAAAATATTTAACATACTCAAATAGAGTGTAGTATCAATGTGTGGTGTGGTATATATAAGAAGTCAATAATTGGACCAATATTCCATGAAATCACATTGATAAAGAAGCACATATATTGATATGTTGTCGACATATTTAAACTACGTCAACTTAAAGAAACTTATTAGTAGGGATATTTCTTTTTTCATAATTCCTCTTCATTATCATTTATAGAGGGAAAGACTTTTGACTTTGCGCATCCAATAAAAATAAATACCAACTACGATGAGATTTTGTAATTTCAATAATGCAAATAAGGCTTGTATATATTTAAAAATTCTATATATGTTGGAATAGTCATATGTTCGCATTTTGTTCCCTAACATGGAAAGGTATGTAAAAATGCAACAACTGGCTCTATTACAACTCCTTGTCAGTACAGAAAAAACAACCATAACATGATTTCATTTAGGTGATAAATGAGATATAATATATTGTTATATAGATATGTAACTCTAAACATTTGGTTAGAATACGTAATTAATTTTGGATACTGTCGTCTACAGCGCTGAAATCAGTGGTAGGTGGGAAATACAAATTAAATTTGTTACTTAAAAGTTTTATCGATTTTTTTTTCGAAAACATTGCTTGGCAAGCACTTTACAAACTGTTTAAAATTTTAAACACATTTAATTTTATCGCTTACAATGTTTTACAAAAAAAGCATCAAAAAACATAACAAGCTACTAAATTATCATTTGGTAAATGGTTTACGAAAAAGTTTTTAAATGCGTGCGCCTAATTTTAGTTTTACTTCAATTCAAATATACAGAGTTGCTAAATCAGTTTGTAAAGAACTCCATTTTAGAAACTATTCATTGTACACACATTCATTTAATAAAATATCATTCAGAAATATCTTCTGGATCTAGAAATAGATCTGTGGGGCTTGTTTGCTATACAAACAAAAAATAATATTCCGCAAAAATGGCAATGGAAGGAATGGTTAACCGCGTATAAGCCAAAATACTACCATTTTGGATCTTGCTGATTTAATAATGAACATCATAACACCTCATGCTCGAGTAGTAGACACAGCAAACAAAGATCTAATTAAATCACTTATCTTGGACATCGACCAAGTAAAACAGATGCTACGACACAGATCAGACAAAGCAACTCAAGATGTAAAACATATAACAATTAAACATAACGGTCACTGACTCACCTGGCCTTCCGTGCCGTCTTTTCATCACCGATAAATGCACAAGAATACAATTCTGGTAGATATAGGTGCAGATATCTTTATATTTCCACGACACCATATTATATAAGAAAGAAAGCTTTCCGCTTACAAACGGGACTACTAATTTGGATTTATACCTGCAAGTAAGGAGAAGTTTTCCATGGGGATTTATGTCGCACTATGTACAAAAACCCATAATTGGGGCAGATTTCCTTGCACCCAACAGCCTTTTAGTAGACATGCGAAATCGCAAACTTCACGACAACAAAACGCACCTCACAAAGAAAGGATAACGTGTCACAGAAACCAATACAGCTATCGCAACCATACAGGGAAACACGAAGTACTATAACCTATTACACCAATTTCCTGATATTTGCAACTCAGAAGGCAAATTAGTGACACTAAGCCACGACACAGAACACCATATTGGTACCACACCAGAACAACCGGTATCTTGTCGTCCAAGACGTCTTGCACCTGCCCGAACGAAGATTGCCAAGGAGGAAATCCGAATAATATGCGAACTAGGCATCGCGCCACCATCGAACAGTGCGTGGTCATCACCTTTACACCTAGTCCCAAAGAGAAATGAAAAATGGAGACCATGTGGAGATTACAGATCTTTAATTGCTAGGACAGTACCAGATACGTACCCGGTACTCCACAGATCTTATGATATAAAACTATACCTAGAAGTGGACGAATGATTTAGACGCATGGCTATTTTTTTTTGATTTGGCGTCTTCAGAAATCGTGCGTCATTTCTAAATCTACTGTTAGCTCTAGTTTTATTTCAATTCAAATATACAGGGTTGGCTTGAGTTGGTCGAACGTCTGAACAAATCTTTTCATTTCTAGGTCTAATATTAGTTTTAGTTGCCATTAGTTTGTAATGTACTCTATTTCAGAAACTATTCTTTGCAGAGTTTCATTTTAAGATTTCATTTAAAAAAAATTTAAAAAAATGTCTTCAAGATATAAAACTGGAACTAATACTAGACCTAGAAGTGAAAAGTCTTGGGTTTAGCCGTCCGTCTGCAGATCTATATCTGTTGTAGTTGTGCTTCTCTTGCAATTAACAGTCGTGTGTTTTCAATATATTGTCTAAGTCTCCACTAGTAATCTATAGTCTGTTACACGAATCAGTAGTGCACTGCTATATATTATGCAGTACTTTTTTACAGGTTAATATCTCACCTTTCAGAACAATATGTACTTTTCTTTCAACTGTATGTTCTCTAAAAGTAGTATTTAATCTTTTGTAAGTATTATTTAATACTCTACAAGCAGTAATTAATCTTCCCAAAGCAGTTTCTACTTTTCTACCAACACTATGTAGTCTGTTAGTGGTATCTAGTCTACTGCTAACAGCATGTAGTTTCTACATGAAATGCCTAGTCTTCTAGAAACAGATTCTAGTCTTCCGAAACCTTATCTACTCTTCTCTAATAATCTTTAATTTCTGGCAATATCTAGTTTTCAGAATGCAGTATCTAGTCCTTTAAATGCAACATTTAGTCTTTTACCATCAATGTATAGTCATCAGCAAACAGTACGTAGCCTTCTGAAAAGTAGTGTTTAGTCTTTTGCAAGCGGTGTTCAGTTTTCCTAAAGCAATATTTAGTCTTCTAGAATCAATATTTAAATTTCCAGAAACAATATCATAAGAGCAACATAATTCCTTATAACCAGTATACGATCTGTTACATTTGTATACAGTCAGTATACAGTCTATATATATAATCTTTTATAAACTGCATGTAGTCTTTGGCAAGCAGTATATAATCTTTTGCAAGCAATGTTTAATGTTTTCCAAGCAATATTTAGTGTTTTGTATCTACTAAGGCTGGTTACTACCATCCTCTTGTTAAGCTATCTAAGGGATTATTACTATGGTTACGGCTATTTCACGCGCTCTGATTGGCTAGTAGATGGGTTTATCTATAAGATAACTTTAATTAAATGATGGTAGTAACGGGCCTTAGTATCTTAGAGTATCCACATTTCTGTCAACAGAGTGTACTCTGTTAGCAAATTCTAGTTTTCAGCAAACAGCATACGGGCTTCTGCAAGCAGTATCCAGTGTTTCCAACGTAATACTTAACTTTTCTGTCAACAATATGTAATCTGCAAACGATAACTAGTCTGCCAGGAGCAAACTAGTTAGCAGGAGCTTTTCATAAGCGGAAACCGACAGTACTTCCAGGTTTCCTTCAATTCAAATATATAGAGTTGCCAAATCAGTTTGTAAAATCCTATTTCAGAAACTTTTCATTTTAAAGTTCTTCATTAAAAAAAATCTTCAGATGTATGGTTAAATCCAACCCAAACCCCGTATATTTGAATCGGAGACGTCCTAAAATATTTGGCGCCCCATGTTTGGGTTAGTCGGACGAAAGGGGTGGGTATGAAAAATATTCGCACCTCATATCAATACTGTTAAAATAGGTTTTGTAATCGAAAGCAGCACTATAAGTGACTGTATCCAGAATTAAACGCAGGTTTCCCACATTAATCATGAGTGAAGGGGACATTCTTATTAAATCTCTACCTGAGAGCTAAACAGATGCTCAAAATAAATGCTCTAAAATCCTTTAAAAAATATTTTTTAAAATGTTACTCTTCTTTTAAAAACCTTACTACTGTTTCGATTATAAAGATATAAGTCCTCCGTCTTTACTGCCAAATAATCGTAAGTCCAAAATTAACCTAGACATCAACATTAGGTAGTTTGTTTTTTAAAACATCACGTAAAGACAGCTCTCATTCTATTAATATATATAAGCTTTTCACTTAAAACTGCCAAGCCAATTATCTCTGGATTGGACTAAGATATTTTAGTTTTACAAAAAGTCGTTGTTAGAGTACGTAAACGACTTCAGTTTTCAAGAATTATTTTTAAGTATGTATAAAAGAAAAGATGGCGCTGAAGTTAAAAGAAACACTTTCTATTAAGTACATATGATAGAACATTAAAAACTAAGCAACTTTCCTTACTAACATTTATTTCAAAAACTTAGTGGTCACGAAGATTTTAAATCAATTTTCATCAATTTTAAAGTTTAACTAAATTTTTATTAATTTTTAATGTGTTCACTGTGTTTAAGTAATATTGTGACGGTTTTTCATGATTGTTGGCTTCAAGTAACAAGTTTTTCTAAATTTAATAAAATTAAAAAAAATTTTCTTCGTTGTAATTTGACACGCTGATTCAATTTAACCTCATGTTTTGACTTGAAAAATTTGTCCATTCTAGCAATTAAGATGCTCTCAGGAAGATTGAATAAACAATCGAAATATTAGCATATGAAAAAGTTGTTTTAATTAACATATTCTTTGAACCGTTTATCCCGAATTAAACAAATTTTACTTAATGTTGCATGGCAGTATACTGATAGAATTGATATGTTTATAACTTTATATTTAGCTTCAGTTCTTGGATGAATTTTCAAATTTGTCGGAAAGAGAGAATACTGTCTGAATAACATTGTATGGTACAACTAAAGTTGGTCACAAGACAATTCTAAGTGGACTGTACAAACTAAGAATCGGACTGTTTTTAGGGGTCAATATTTCATTCATTATCATTATTACGCTTATAGAGGAAGGTATGTACTTTTTTCAGGAACAAAACCATATTTGAATATCTCAATCCGTTTTCAAATTTTACTAAAATCAAACGAATCTGACGTAAATTAGATTAGAATAGGTAATTATGGTTGAAACCTAATAAAATATGTTTAGGGTTTATACTTTTATTTTCATGGATTTGTATGGTTTTTAAATTTTATAAGCATCTCAAAATACCTTAAAAGTCCTCCTATCTTTGGTATATACCCCCTGGGAATTTTCCCAGGCGGTATTTGCTTTCCTTGAAGATAAATATTCGGGTATTTAAGGAGTAACACCACTGAAGAATTTTCAAAAAATATATATTTTTTTATTGACTGTGAAGATTCTTTGAACCTTATAGAGTGAGAAGAAAGCAATTCCATATCACGAAACAATATTATTCCCCAAAATTTCCCAAATTGTAAAGGTTAATTGGCTTTATACAACAACTTATGTATTGTTTCAAGTATCATTAGCAATTAATTTTTTATTCCTTCATAGCCAGTACTCATGTCAATATATAAATGCCATTTTCTCGATATACGATTTTTTAAAAAGGCACGCAGATTTACACTTTTTACCACATGTTTAAAAGTACTTTCTACAGGGAAATACGTAGGGGATTTTCGATAAGTTGATTTCTGAATTAATTATTAATAAATGATTGTCCACTTTTATTTTAAAAAGTTAACTTTTTTTCAAATACTCATAAATCAGCCAAAATTTAATATTTTTAAAATCCCCTACAAGATCCAGCCCTGTCGTTTTGTATTATTTTTGTAATATAAAATATTGCTTGCGTTTTTCAATACATGTTTGATAACGTACAATAGTATTATTCTCCTACAACTTTATTTTCTATTAGTAAAAAATCGCAAAAAAGCGCTTTATTTTAGATTTCTATAGTGCTATTACCCCTTAAAGGAACTTATTGTTAGACAAAGAAAATGTGGGAATTAAACACTAGGAAAATTTTTCTGCATAATTTTTCAACATTATCGGTTGTAGAGGGACTATGGTAGAATGACTTTTGACTTCAATGCCCCCCAGAAAAATCAGTACAACTACGATGAGATTTTGTAATTGCAATGACGTAAATAAGGTTTGTAGATATTTAAAAATTCTATATATGTTAAAAAAGTCATCTGTTCACGCATTGATGAACTTATTCGTATTTCCCCACTATGGAAATCTATGTAAAAATGCAACAACAGAGTCACATATAACTCAGTACACAAAAAATAACCCTAATACGGTTTCATTTAAGCTGTGATATTACTTGTCAAATTTGACGATTCAAAATCTTCTCCTTGAACCCAATTTATTCACCCTTGGTTAAACTTAACTATCGGATATTTACCATAATTACTGGTTAAATAGCCAGTCATGGTAAGGGAAATTAAACCAATTAAAGTATTCAGTAGTTAAATATCACCAATATAAATTTGAATAAACTGGGCCTAAATACTTAACTTTGAACATGAGAGATATTTCATTTAATAAGACAGCTTTCATTCATTTAAAACTCCCAATTTGTTATTAGGATGGGTTGAAACAATTTAGTTTTGTAAAACGTTGTTAGCGTACGTAAATGACTTAATTCTAAAGTACTGTTTCCCGATGTATAAAAATAAAGGTGGTGCTGCAGTCAAAAGAAAGTTTCAAATAGAGAGAAAAACGAGTTTGAAGTGATGAAAATACTGCAATGGTTTAGGGAATAGATGATAACCTCCAAAAATCATTGCAATTGAAGGAAGAGATTTAAATTTCTTTTACGTCGTGCAATGGAATTTTTAAAATCAATAAATATACGGTATTTATATATATTTATGTGCAGTTTTATACAACATTTACGACTAGGCGACGATATTCATAAGTTTCAATTGGCTGAATCCTCAGTTTTGATGGAAAGAGACAATTTTCTGTATAACATTGTCAACAAAGTCGTTTCCATAATAATGATATGCATAAAAAATAATTGCTATTGGGCTCGAGACAATTCTAAGTGAACTGTGCAAATAAAGAATCAAATGGTTTTTGGGAGTCAATGTGAATGAAATTTGGTATGACCATATATAATAATTATAATGTTTATATTATCAGTTAATATTTATATCACGATATGTTAAGAAGTCACCACCACTACCTGAAGTTTCTTCAGAACAACCTTCCTGCTCAACTGAATGATTTGTCAGATGCTTTACAAAGAACGCTGTGGTTTCAGCAATATGATGTACCTCTACATAGCGCACAGATGATAATCAAAGTAGCAAAGTTGTTGGCCAACTCATTGGCTGCTCGTCCTCTTAGTGTGACATTTCCGTGGCACCGGTTCAAGCCAGAACAGATGAGACAAAAACAGTCAAATCAGAGCAAACACGTCTGATATAATGGCTTCATTTGCAGTAGATTAACACCCGACGAGAAAACACAACTTCTTGGTGGTTGACTCTGCAGGTGTTTTGTGTTAACATTCATAAAATCCATTCTCACATTCATTATCTGCACATCTAAGAATTTGCGTGTGTGAGGAAGCAGGTTTCTAAAGAAATGTATGTCTTCATCGTCTTCGTTTCGTTTACATTTACCTTTAGACCGCTAAGTAAGGGGTAAAGATACACTGCTACTGTAATTTTATTTGATATTCTAGATATTTTGCGACTGGCTTTTCAATTCATTCGTTAGTATTATCTTTCTGTGTTGATAACTATACAATTGGAAAACTTGTTGAAAAGCTTTGCGCTGCTAAGCTATGCGAGTTCCTAATCGAACTTGGAATAATTTCGTCCAAATTCAGCGCTAGATGGAAATTGCTAAATTATGTAGGTTACATCGATGGACAACATAGGCATAGAAATAAAATGTCCGCCAAAATCAGAATATATTTGTCGCTTTTTTTGTTGATGGAAGACACCGTGATGGAGGAATATTTGCCGTTTCTAACTTGTACGATGTTTTGGAAACTCAAAAAGGCAACTTTCAAATTAGAAACCTATATTTACCTACAAACTGTCCCGTGCAAGAAGCTGTATTGAATGTATATTTGGCACCTTATCTGGTAAGTGGCGTTTCTTGAAACAGATGTAAAAAAGGTCATTAAAATTGTTAAAACAGTTTGCTTATTACAATGTAGGTGTAGTAGACTCAAAAGCGTTTAAAATTTGCAGAAATCAAAGTAATGTTATCAATAGTGACAAAAGAATTGGTAGATCATTAACAATAATGCAAATGATACGAAACAAATACGAGAAGACTTGAACCCATATTTCCTTTCTAAACAAATTATTTACAATAGGTAGTTTTTTGCTCAAATATTTTTCCATAATAGACTTTTTACATCCTTATCGTGATATTTTCTTTTTAATTGATCCCTAAGAGGTGGATTTTGTCGGATGAGGTCAAAAAAACTGATTTATCCACTGTGTCACAAGCCAATGTCAACAACCCAACAAAATATCAAACATGTTCTTATCTGGTCCAATCTGGTCTAATCTGGTCTGAATCGGTGCCAGTGTAGCTGTAGTCTAATGGTAGAGACTCTAGCAACACATTATATTTTACATAGCGTTCTACACCACTGGTTGACCAACATAAATAACAAGGATTCGACGAACATCGTTATGTATATTAGTTAAATTAATTAGGTAATTAATTGCAAAATTAATTATTAAAACAGTAAATATTTGTAAAATTTCTGTATGCGGTGCTTATCGATATTCGGTTACTATATTACATTAAAGTCGTACCTTCTTCAGACACGACTATAATGTGTAAAAAACTATTACTTATTGTTCATTTGTGTTCATTTGCTTTTTACACATTATAGTTGTGCCTGACGAAGGTTACATAGTAATGTATAGTAGTATTAGTGAAGCTAGAAATATATATAGATATGCATTTAACACTAACTGTTGTTAAATTCGCTCAGTAACTACATACATAAGATAGCTATGCACACACGCAATCCTTATTCTATTTACATGCACTTAACTTAAGATATATCTAGTGTATGATGTTGCTCCTTGTAAGAATCAGTCCCACTTTTCCCTACTGAAAAATTTGCTTCAATACGGCACTCTAGAAACTTATAAGTAAAGCCAAATGGGAAAATGTTTTAACCCTTCTTAGTGGGAAGGGTTAAAAATGTTCTTGAGGAATATCACGACTACTTTAATATTGATTCATTATTCATTTAATTTGTGTTGTTGATTCATTTAATTTGATTCTTTTGTTTTAAATCCAAATAATAATTTAATTTTTCAGAGTTAAAATGTACTGTGTCCAAAAAGTTTGAAAACAAAAATTATTGATAAAAATATGCTATGACATTTACATTTTACACAGCGCAACAGCTATTCTGGGGGTGACAAATTTTAAGTTAGGGTGAAAGTACTAGACCGATATAGTAAAACTTTCAGAGGGTTTGGCGTTCTCAGGCCAAACTTTTTTTTATGACCTATATTTTTTATCTTGATGTTTGTTTGCTTAGTTTTTCGGTTATAACTTAAGAACCATTAATGTTTTCTCATTTAATTCTTTTGCAAAACTGTTGCTAAGCCGTAAATAAATAATGCTTCAAACTCAAACTCAAATGCATAGCCCACATTAAAAAAAAAGAAACATGAGGAACTTTAAATTAAATTTAGACATCTATATTGACTTATTGATAGATAATCTGCATTATCAAAAAGAAACAAGTTTGTAATATACAAGTAAATATTAAAATCAAAATGGATATACGGATTCTAATTGTGGGGTTGTGTCTGCAAGACAAACGCTAGTCTTATTGAAAGATTAATAATTAAAATAGCGAGTTACTAAGCGATGTTAAGCTAAGCGCTCGTGAAAAAGACCGGTCCCCGAAAAAATTGTAATTTTGTGAAATATTGTTTTATCTTTTTCATTGATTTCAAGATGTCTCAACTTGATAAGGATTTATTAAATGATCTGAGCGGGCAGTTTAATAAAACTACGGATGATTTAGTTTACCGATGATTTTAACCGTAAATTGAATGATGCCACTCGAAACCAAACTCCGAAGAAGCCCCTAGAAGACCTTAAAGCGGAATTTTATGACTTCCGCCAGGAATTCACCAGTAAGATGGCTCATTTATTTACATTGTTGAATAAATGCAAAAAAAAATGGACAATCTTGACAATTATTCACGCCGAAATTGTCTCTTACTGCATGGAGTGACTGAAAAAACGGATGAATTGCAAGCTGAACTAGAAAATATCGTGCTGAATAATTTGAAACAACTATATCTATTTGCTTCAATCAGGAATATTTTTAAAGAAGCGGGGAAAAGCTTTGGTATGGATTAGGAACTCCAGAGTGTGTATAAGACTTTCTGATGATAGCGTGCATTCCATTCAACCGATTGACGAGCTGAATCTTCGTCTTCCCTGGGTTCTTCCTAGTTTTTCTAGACTTTTCGAAATTTTTTAGACGTCTGAGTTCAGTGCATCTTACGTATTTCTGGTAATTTTTGTGACTGTAAAAAAAGAAAAAAAGAAAAGAAGAAGGGATTTTTTTGTGGATGGGTAAATTTATCGTTCTTTTTTGTAATAAAGGCAGGACATTTAAAGGTTAGATCGCTTCCTAGTCACTTTCCTGCTGTAAGGGACCTTATTATTAATGGTAAATTTGACATTTTTACTATATCTGAGACATGGGTTTTTCAATTATCGCTGTGTATTCATTGGTCGCACTACATTAAATATTAGGCGCAACCTTAGTGTAGGTGGCGGCGTCGGGCTGTACATTAAGACTAATTCAGATTTTAAAATTTTGCACCAAGAGATAACTCAATATTGTGAATGTGTGTGGATTAAACATGATAACAGTGTCAAACCTGTCACAATTGATGTCGTTTATAGGCCTCCTGGAAAGGTATCCGAATTTTTTAATTATTTTGAGGATATTTTGTCTGAGATTGTCCCGGGATCACAAGCTCTTATATGTGTTCTTTCGTTTCTTTGTTTCTACATTTGACTCAGTTTCACTTGCATCAAATTATAGATTCGTCTACCCGTATTAGAACTACCTCATCGTCCCTCATTGATTATATCAACACTGATTTTGATGCATCCGTTGTGAGTTCAGGAGTGATAGATACTTATAACGTATCTGATCACTCATTGATTTATTAAAGATGTTGTGCCCAAAAGTATTACTCGCAGAAATTTTAGAGACTGTGCGATATTGTCTATTAACTGATGTTAATAAGAAGATCTTTTTCCTGGACCAATACATTACCTCAATCTTTGATTTGCACGACTTTTTGCGGTTTTTTTTTGCCGCGTGCTCGCCACTGCCCGTGGGTTACCGATAATATTACGTTACTCTACAACGCGTGAAAAAGGCTTACCTCGCCCGTCTTTTTGATTGCAACGACTCTTATAATCTTTGGAGCGCTTAGAGTTTGCCGTAGCAAATATCGTGAAATTCCTGACAATATTCGTAATGTGGACTCACTCAATGATTCTTTTTTGGGTTCTCAAAACCAACTTGCTGGAAATGCAGAAATTTATAGTTCCATTGTTTTGGCGCAGGTAATTGAAACCTTATCTTCACTCCTTATCTCTGTAAAAGAAATTTTAGAAGCCTTGCTTAGCATTAAAACTAATGCCGTAGGTGCCGACCAGATAAGTAGAAAGATGTTATTACTTTGCTGTCCAACTATTTTAACATTTTTCTGTTATATTTTTAACTGTTGTATTGAACATTCTGTTTTTCTTGGTGATTGGAAAGTCGCTTTGGTGGTTCAGTTAGCTAAAACAAACAACCCATCTCAACTAAAAGATCTTAGGCCTATAAATATTTTATCTGTTCTGTCGAAGGTTTTTGAACGGATAATTGCTACCAGACTGAGAGAGCATTTGGAGAGGTTTAGTATTCTTCCTAGCTCATCTGCTCTATTGGATGTGACCGACGATATTTTTCGGGCGATGGATGTGGGTAGTGTGGATGTGGATGTGGACAGCACCGCGTTTATGCTTCTTGATTTCTCTAAGGCTTTTGTATCATGCAACTCTCTTTTTAATTCTTCATTTCATTGGTCTATCAGATACGGCTATATGCTTGTTTAGAAGCTACCTCTGCGACAGATTACAATTTGTTGATTTTAACAATAAATTACATCAGGTAGAATCACATCGGGGGTGTCGCAGGGATCCATTTTGGGTCCAATACTTTATTTCGTTTATACTGCGAATTTGTATAGCCAACTCTCGTTGTGTAATATTCATATGTATGCTCATGATACGCAGCACGTAAATAGGCAGTGCCTTGTGATGAATCTATCAAAGTCATCGGTTGTTGTTTTTGGGTGTGGTGGTGTTCATAATTGTTTCACTGTGGCCCCTGGTATATGTGTAGATGGTCAAATGCTAAATATGGTAACTGACGCGCGTAACTTGGGCTTGGTTGCCGATTCTAAGTTCAGATTTAATAAACATATAAGCAGCTTGCTTCGGCTCAACATTGAAACTTTTATATTCCGGTCGTCAGTTTTTAGACCAATAGTTGAAGATACGTTTGTATAACACATTACCTGTATCAGAAAATAAGTTTCAAAGCCAATTTTAAAACATGTCTGAAGAGTAGATCAATTTCTGCATCAGCATCTGTGTATTCCGTCTTCTTAATTTTTTTTTCGCTTAAAATTAATTTATTTAATTACATAAAATACTAATGATTGCTAATGCACTTTAAATGGATCTTTATTTTATTTTTTCACCACCGGTTTCGCCACATTTTACACGGCATCGTCAGGAGAATACCTATATAGATACAAATATTTTATATAAATCTTAAAACAAACAAGTTATATTATTCATTGAACCTCGAAATCAGAGTAAAATTTAATAGTTTCTTTTTATAACATACGTCAGAATTCATAAAAGAATTCACATCTTAAAATAGAAATCAAACATTTATCCAATACAATTCATCTACTAATCGAAAAATTAACAAAAATCTTTGGAGAACAATAAGATTAAAAAAGCTGGTGAAATACGCAGCATAATGTCGCTTTTTGATATTGGATTTTTGCATTGTTGCCACATACTATTATCATGAGAAGTGGGGATGATATTTTAGATTTGAATTTATTATAATTACGAGTGTTCTGTAAACTAAATGAACCATTAAAATATTTGTGAAACTGTAGGGGTTTAGAAAGGAATGAAAGCGAATGTGGATAGAGGATAGCATATTAATGATGATGGGATCCAGATCAGTGCGACCTCAAGGTGACATCCTGCAGGGAGGGGTGTAAGGTTTTTGAAGGTAAGAGTATAATGGTCTGTAAGTAGTTTGGATTTGGTCGTTAAGGCATGTTAAATCTGGATTGTTATGAATAAATTTTCTAATTTCATATCCTTCTAGGATTTCCATGAGGTAACCTTTGTTGACATTTTGTAAAATCCTTGTATTTTTATTTTCGTCAAATTCATGTTTTAACATGAAGTTTATATGTTTACCAAAATAGAAATTATGTTTCATTTTATGCTCTTTAATTCGCTGTCTAAGGGCTTTGTCGGTTTCCCCGATATAGGTAGCATGAGAAGTGTCGCATTTTAATTCATACACCCCATTGATATTCAATTTATTAATTTTATCCTTGTTTATGAGTAAATTGCCTATGGTTTTGTTGAGTTTATCTATATTATGAATATTTTATTGTTTCAATATTTGTTTTACCTTGGTATGTGATGCACCTGTAGTTCTTGGTATCTTGTGTCTGTTGTAACTCTAGTTTGGTACTGTTACTTAGTTTTTGTTTATTTTGATAATTATAGATCGTTTTATCAATCGAAAAATCTATCGTTTTATCATTCTCGGAAATGCGTTGTTTTTCATTATTTCCATTTCTAAGGAAATAAGCCATTGAAATTTGTATTAAATGCTCTGTAGATATAAGATTTAAACGCCGCTACTTTGTGCGTTATATTATAGAAGGAGTTGTATGGGGTTGCTATGTCAGTTTGAGTGAGTTTCCTATATATTTCAAATTGAATATTCTAGTTATTTTTATTTAAAGTAAAATCAAGAAAATGTATTCTATTGTTTGCTTCAAGCTCCAATGTGAATTGAATTTTCGTGTGCAATGTGTTATTGCACTGATGTATTCCAGTAATTATTTCTTCATTGTCTGTGTCAATGATTACCAAAATATCGTCTAGATAGCAATGCCATATAGAATATTATTGATAAAAGGGTTTTTTTCATTCATTATGAAGTTATTCTCCATTTCATTAAGGAAAATATCAGCTAATAACCGACTCAAGGGTAACTACCTTTTTTATTGTCCATTTGTGTATTTAGGATACTTTCAATAGTTGTCCGGGTCTGTTTTGTGGGGATGTTTGTGTACAAATTAGCTATATCCAAATATATAATGGTGCTTTTCGTAGGTTGATATCTGTCAATTTCTGGATTATTTGTTTTCAATTTTTAATTGTACATTTAGGTTCCAAACATATAGTGATTTTGAAAAATTCAAATAAGAACCTTTGAAATCATCTATGAATGTTTGAATGTGATAGGGTGGTTTATTTTGTGTAGTTTAATGATGGAGTATAATCCAGGTTTTTGGTTCATTGGCGTAAAATGGTTAATGTTAACATTATATTTTTTAAGAGTGTCCTTAACTGTAGGACTTCTTTATAATTATTATCATTAAGGAAGTTTTTTTTGTATTAATATATTCTGTCTTATGTAAGATTAGCAAGCCTGCATTTTTGTGGACCTTAGTAAAAATTAATTTGTTGGGTCTGATTGGCTGGTTTATTTTGTGTAGTTTAATGAGGGAGTATAATCTAGGTTGCCATTCTTCCTGTAATCTTCTTTGTCTTCTCGTATTAAAACTTGTAAATTTTTCCTTACTTTCTCCTCTTCCTTTATTCCCCTTATTATCGCTTCCATTTCTAGTGCTATTCTTCTCAAATTTGGTTTGGTTGCTATGGAATGTTTAGTCCCTTTGTTGAGAAGTTTCAATTCTTCAGTGTCAAAGGTGGTATTTCAAAGATTTGTGACTCGCTCATGGAATTTATATGGGTTGCTGTAGTTTACATGCATGTTCTCCATGCTTTCTTCTTTCTTCTTTTCCCCTCGTAGTTATCTCGTAGTTTATTTCGCTCATGGAATTTATATGGGTTGCTGTAGTTTACATGCATGTTCTCCATGCTTTCTTCTTTCTTCTTTTCCCCTCGTAGTTATCTCGTAGTTTATTTCGCTCATGGAATTTATATGGGTTGCTGTAGTTTACATGCATGTTCTCCATGCTTTCTTCTTTCTTCTTTTCCCCTCGTAGTTATTTCAGTTTTCCTTCTTGTCTCTCCCATTCCTTTGCGAGAGTGTACATTGTAATAATTCTACTACTCTCACCATTATTTCCTCGCTCTGTAGATGGTAAAGTTTAGTGGTGAACGCCTGATAATAGTAATAAATTCTTGCATTGAATTAATTTACCTTTGATTTATTTCTGATTCCTCTCTGTTGTAATTTAGCGATTGTGGCTTTTATTAAGTTTCTCGGATATTTATGTTTTAAGAAATTTGGGTTTAGTTTTTCTTCCAAGCACGTCTTAAGAAATTGGATATGTTGTAGTTGTTGTAGCAGTTCATGCTTGTATGTTTTGACACAGACAATGAAGAAATAATTACTAGTATCAGCAATACATTAACATATTGCACACGAAAATTCAATTCACAATGGAGCTTAAAACAAACAATAGAACAAATTTCCAACTGACATAACAATCCCACACGACTCCTTCCACAATATAAAGCACAAAGTAACGGCGTTCAAATCTTATATCTACAGAGCATTCAATACAAATTTAGATGACATAAGCTTTACCAGAGAAATGGAAATAATAAAAAGCATCGCCAAAAACAACGTATTTCCGAGAATGATAATAGATAAAATGATCTGCAATTATCAAAATAAACAAAAACTAAGTAACAGTACCAAACTAGAGGTACAACAGACACAAGATACCAAAAACTACAGGTGCATCACATACCAAGATAAAACAAATATTGAAACAATAAAATATTCATATTATAGATAAAACCAACAAAACCATAGGCAATTTACTCATAAACAAGGATAAAATTAATAAATTGAATAACAATGGGGTGTATGAATTAAAATGCGACACTTGTCATGCTACCTATATCGGGGAAACCGACAAAGTCCTTAGACTGCGAATTAAAGAGCATAAAATGAAACATAATTTCTATTTTGGTAAACATATAAACTTCATCTTAAAACATGAATTTGACCAAAATAAAAACACAAGGATTTTACAAAATGTCAACAAAGGTTACCTCATGGAAATCCTAGAAGGATATGAAATTAGAAAATTTATTCATAACAAACCAGATTTAACATGCCATACCGACCAAATCCAAACTACTTACAGACCATTACACTCTTACCTTCAAAAACCTTACACACCACACAACCAGGACTTCAAGAGAGTATGTCATGAAGTCCTTTAGATCGCACTGATCAGGGTCCCATGGACATTATCATCCCATCTTCCACCCCCCATGATCATTAATATCCTATCCTCTACACACATTCTTTTTCATTCCTTTCCAAACCCCTACAGTTTCACAATTATTTTAATAGTTCATTTAGTTTACAGAACACTCGTAATTATAATATCAAATTCAAATTTAAAATATCATCCCCACTTCTTATAATAATAGTATGTGGTAACAATGCAAAAATTAATTTAATTAAAGTTTTAGTTAATTTTTCGATTAGTGGATGAATTGTATTGGATAAATGTTTGATTTCTATTTTAAGATGCGGTTTTTTTGTGAATTCTGACATAAGTTATAAAAAAGTTTTTGTTAAATTTTAGTCTTATTTCGAGATTCAATGAATAATATCAGTTGTTTGTTTTCAGTTTTAAGATTTTTATAAAATATTTGTATCTATATAGGTATTCTCCTGATTATGCCGTGTAAAATGTGGTGAAACCGATAGAGAAAAAATAAAATAAAGATCCATTGCATAGAGATACAGGTGTCCTATCGGTTGTGGTATTGGCTTTTTTGACGTCTAAATTTCAAGATAGAAACTTCAAATTTGGTGTGTATTAAACCACCCTACTTGGGCAGGTGGTGATCCTGTCAAATATTTCTTTTTTATTGCACGGTTTGCGAATAATTTGCAAAAATGACAAAATTTATGGTTCGTTTTTTAACAGTTCATATACCATATTGTGTAGGAGTGATAGTAAAGTAAATGCACAGAAAAAATTTGAGATTCGTTCTTTATTTTGGATAAAAATGAAGAAAAGTGAAATGGCAGTTAAATTTATGGTACTGTGGTTCGAAACTACTACCCTTATCAGGAGCCGTCCGTTTATTGCCGGTAGGGTAATAAACCAACCGACCAGCTCAATGCTGATTTTTTCTTTTAACCTGGTGAGGCTTAATATTAAACTTATTTTTAAATGAACATAATTTTTTAATTTCATATTAAGGTATCTAAATGAATTTAATCAATGTAGTTAAATTTTATTGTTAAAACGCTTCAATTGCCGTTTTTACCTGCACAAAATTGTCACCTAATTTGTAAAAATTCACCTTTCAATTCATTTCTCGGAAAATTTTTGCTGGATAGCATCTATTGCATTTCTGGAGTAATCTTGTTGCATCCACAAATTATTACCTGCCATATTTAATAACGGAATGTCCTCCAAATAATTGTCCAATTGATTTTGAATAAAGTTTGCGTACATGTCTCTGTTTTCCTCCTCGCATCCATTGTAAGTTATGTTTATAGACATTTCCACACAATTTCAAACTTGCTTCATCGGTAAACAATACGCTTTGAAAGAAGTTCTCATTCATATTCATTTGATTTAAACTCCACACAGAGAAATTTTTCGATAATTCACCATGACTCACCATTCATTCATCATCACCATGTAACTCTTGGTGCAGGATGATATGACATGGGTGATATCTATGAATTAAGGTGAGTACTCTCTGAACTGACGTCTTCGTAACTCCACATTAGCGACATATCTCTCAAATACTTACCTGTGTAGCAAGCTTTTCCTCCACAGTTCTCTGCTTAGGTTTAAAAGAGCCAGCTTCCGCAAGACCATTCACAAGCCTTTGAAATGTTCTCGGATCAGACAAGACTCTATCCGGAAATCTTTCCGAATAAATCCGTGATGCTAAGCAAACATTGAATCTTGCCTCGCAGTAAATTAAAATCATGTCCGTTTTTCCATGATCCTAAGACGTAAATGGCATTTTGAATAATGAGTGGCTTGCACAAGTTTTAAGTCAACTCTAAGAAAGTCACATGTAAACTGCACTAAAACAATACAAGCACCTCAAAATTATACCTGCGAAGGTATAAAAAAGAAAATAATAATTCTGTGAAACGAAATTTTTGTCCTAATTATTTTGTTCAGGTACAATCTCTAGGAAATTCCGAAAAATTTGGTATTGAACTGACAAATTTATGTCATATTTGTTGTTATTAACATTATTATTTGTCATTGAATTAGGTAAAAAGTTCGTCCGGTAAAACCGGACAACAAGATTTTGTTACATTTAAATACATTTAGATTCTTTAATATTAAATTAAAAAATTATGTTCATTTAATAATAAATTTAACATTAAGCCACACCAGGTTAAGACCAAACATCAAAATTGAATTGGTTGGTTGGTTTATTACCCTACCGGCAATAAACGGGCGGCTCCTGGTAAGGGTAGTAGTCTCGAACCACAGTACAATAAATTTAACTGTCATTTTATTTTTATTCGCTTTTATCCAAAATAATGAACAAATCTCAAATTTTCTTGTGTGAATTTACTTTACTATGACTCTCACACAATATGGTATATGAACTGTTAAAAAATAAAACAAATTGTGCAATAAAAAAAATATTTGACATGATCAACACCTGCTCAAGTAGGGTGGCTTAATACATACCGAATTTGGAGTTTTTGTTTTGAAATTTATACGTCAAAAAAGCTAATACCACAACCGATGGTACACCCTGTATATTAACTAATATTATTTAATTTAATTTTTTGTTAATTACTACCAAGTTTTTATGACTCCTCGGTAGGGCCAATGAAAAAGATACTTGCGTACCTTGATTTGGTCCCGTTATTGGCAAAATGTTATTTTCTTATCTATTGTATTTTTCATATGTTGTGAGCTAATAAAGAGATTATTATTATTATGAATTATTATTAATACAAAACAAAGTAGTAAGGTGCATGGTGAATGCACCTTGATATACAAGAAAAGCCGACCTCATACATAATCATCCCAACATAGACACCATTCAGTTTGTCAACAACAAAAATATCCTGCATCGCCTTCATAGGGTGAATTTATTACATTATGTATAAAGCAGACTTGATCACTGGGAAAAGCTCCAAACATTATTTGTCTAAGCTGTAATGTCAAAAATAAATACCTAATTAGTACAATTTATTGGGTGTTATAAAATTGTGTTATGTAAAATATTTAAAAAAATCACGCACTGATGAATTTTTATTCATATTGGTTCTCAATGGAAATGTACGCAGAAATGCAACAACCAACAGCGATTCCCTGTTAGGTCCTGTTAATTCCGGTTAGTTCCTCTTAGTTGATAAATAAGCTTTTAAAACTCAATTAACCTCCAATATGATCAATATAAACAAAAAAAAATTAATTCGCTTTGCTATAATTAACAGTTTACGCTGTTGAGCGCTTAACAACATTGCGGTGAATCCTACATCATGGGCTTAAATTATCTTTATAATTATAGCAGACCCTGTATCGCATTACATTAATATTTCCCGCCAACCCCTATTAACATGTTCATGCAACCAATATAATCGATGTGGTAAGCAAAATTTGTTTGTTATCTAAAACCTAACTGTAAATCTTGTCAAATAGACGAGAAAAATTAGGATTTTATGCCGACCACGTCCGGGAGTCATCGATGGTAAACACCGGGAGAGAATTCCTCATTACGGGTTTGAATCTCATTTTGTTAAAAAGGAGACCGTAACGGAAGAACGTTTTACACACGCGCGCGCTTAGGTCGCTTTTCAGAGGGAAGGGTGGGCAAATTTTGTAAAAGGTCACGAGGAGATGACGACCGCGTGCGCACTAACTCTCCCTCACATCGATTCTTTACCCGATTTTAGTTTATCCAATGTCCAAAACTAGGAGATCGTGGTGGTCACCGAGATCATGGTAGGAGGATTTGTTCGGTATTTTTTCGTTGTGTCAGAGGAAAATTGCGGATCGACGAGTTTTCCAATTACTATACCAAACATTTCGAACAAAAGTTTTCAACAAAAGATTGGAAGGAAAAAAAGGCTTGAAAAGAAATGGTCCGATTTTTACAATTTCAACAAGGCGAATCTTCTAATTGGTTACTAATAATTAAGTTAGGAATTTATTACATAAATTACAAAAAAAGAGGTTCAATAAAACTTTATAGTATTATCGATTCTTTGGAAAAATGTTCTTTTCGCAGTTGGTGGACGAATAAAATCTCGATTTGGAACCCTCCCCGAAGGGGAAGCAAGCGGGAAGTTTATGGTTTCCTATCCACTCCTAAGAGTTCCCCGGGGATTTGCAATTTTCCACGCTTGCACCACTGTCTGCTAATGGCATTTTACGATCGTTTCGTTGTTAAATAACCTCGTTGCTAAGATTGATGGATTGAATCGATCTAAAAATATTAATTCTCCTATTTCCACAAAAAAACTTCCACTTACATCAAATGAAAAATGAGAAACTCCAATAATTTTTCTCTATTCACATAACTATCATAGTGCGTTTATGATCGCGTTGATGGAAACGGTCAAGTGTGTCAATCTAATTATAGAACACAAAGCGGAGAGAAGCCCCGCAATTTCTGTGTATACTGAGGTGAACAGGGATTATTTTTAAAATCCAATAACGGATTCTGTAGTAAATATGTCGTTTTACTTTTATATTTTTGATGTATTCAATAAAATGATGGTTCTAAATATCTTTTAATTAATTTTTATTACAATTAATTGAATTAACACTTAAAACCAAAAGAGCTATTAATCAATATTGGTGACTTTTTGTCCAATTTTTATTCAAGTTTGTATAGTTACATTTCAATAAAGAAAATATATAACCAAGTGATTTGCGACGATAACATTTATTTATTGCGGGCTATAAATTAAATTTTATTCTAAACAATGATAAATCATATTATGAAGTGAAAAGAATTTTTAGCCGATTAAGTTAGATTTTGGTTAAGTCTTATTGCTGGCTAGGGGTTGAACGGATATACGGCAACTATCCGGTATCTGGCTTATCCGGGCATTCTTTTTTAAATCCAGCCGGATACTGAATAGTTGATGAATATACGGCTTTAGCCGGATATTAAGACAGATCCTTAAAGGTTTTAAAACGAAATTTTTTAATTCTATGAAATGCTACAAATTCAGGTTAAGTTGAAAAATGAATTGAGATACTCAAGTGTGGATTTATTTTTAGTATTGTGCATACTTTGCTTTATAAATTACACAAAAATGCATCAAGATATGTTAAGAATTCGATTTTTTACGACTTTTAAAAAACTATGAGAAACATTTTTATTTTTATGAAATGCTATATATTTAGGTTAAGTTCAAAACATGATATCTCAAAAACAAATAAAGATATTCGAATATGGTTTTATACATATAAAAGTACATACTTTTATTAAATTTAATAAATTTCATCAAGATATCTTTCGAATTTGATTTTCTACGATTTTTTTCGAAAATAATGCTAAACATTTTTAATTTTATGGAATGCTACAAATTTAGGTCAAATTCAAAATATATCTCAAAGAAGAATTGAGATACACAAGTATGGTTTATTTTGAGGATAGTACATACTTTCCTTCATAAATTACAAAATATTTCATCAAGATATATTAAGAATTCGATTTTCAACAATTTTTAACAAACCGCTTAAAAGATAACTTGTCGTTAGAAAAAATTCAGATTTTATCCTACACGTTACACGAAATTTAGTAGCAAACCTTTATGAGTTTGCTGCTATTGATCAAAATCAGAGCTGGGCTAACTACTTGAAAAACGTAGTGGAGTATAACCACTACTTACTTTTAGATTATGGTAGTTTAATTATTAACTACCAAGCAATTAGTAGTTAAATGGCTCTTTAAAGGCAACTAGTTTCTAGTTAGTAGTTAAAAACTTTTGAACTTTATACATAAATTATGCTTAAAAGTCAGATTACTTTGATACAAACATACAAAATCGAAACTTATGACGTAGGTACTAATTTAAAATTACTTAAAAATTTAAAGTTCTTAAAAGTAAAAAATAAGTTCTGTAGAAGCATTTCAACTTGTCTAAAAGTATTTCAAGTCTTTAGGAGGCAGTTCAAATCTTCAAGAAGTAAGCAATATCAAGTATTCTGAAAGTAGTATGAAGTATTTTAGAAGCATTTCAAGTCTTGTAGAAGTATTTCAAGTCTTATAAAAGCATTACCAAATTTTCTAAAAGCATTTAAGCTCTTCTGGAAGCTTTTCAAGTCGTCTTGACGTAGTTTTAAGTTTTCTAGAATGATTTCAACTCTTCTAAAAGCATTTCCAATCTTCTAAATGCATTTCAAGTCGTTTGGAAGCAGTTCAAGTCTTCTACAAGCAATACCAAGATTTCTAGCAGTAATAACAAGTCTTCTGGAAGCATTTCAAGTCTTCTGGAAGTAGTATCAAGTTTTCTAGACGAATTTCAATTCTTTTAAAGGCATTTTAACTCTTTTGGCAATAACAAGCCATCTACAAGCAGTTCAAATCATCAGAGAGCAAAATCAAGGTTTTTAAAAGCAGTTCAAGTCTTCTGGGAGCTTTTCAAGTCTTCTTGAAGTATTACTAAGTCTTCTAGAAGCAATATTAAGTCTTCTAGATGTAGTATCAAGTTTCCTAAACGCAGTTCAAGTTTTCTGGAAGCTTTTCAAGTCTTTTTGAATTATTATTAAGTCTTCTGGATGTAGTACGAAGTTTTCTAGAAGCATTTCAAATCTTCTAAAAGCATTTCAAATCTTTTAAAAGCATATCAGGTCTTCTAAAAGCATTTCAAGTCTTCTAAGATAGATAGATTAATAATTATTAGGTTCAAAACATGATGTCTTAAAAACGAATTGAGATATTCAAGTATGGTTTTATGCACATAGAAGTACGTAACAAATTTAACAAATTTTATCAAGATATCTTAAGAATTCGATTACCTACGATTTTTTCAAAAATAATAAAGGAAAGTTTAAATTTTACGACAAATTTAGCGCAACATGATATCTCAAAAACAAATTGAGATATTCAAGTATGGTTTTATACATAGTAAAAAAGCATATACTTTTCTTGATAAAATTTAACAAAGTACATGAAGACGTTTTTAAAATTTTATTTTCTACGATTTTAAAAAAATTATGATGGAAATTCTTATTGTTATGAAATGCTATATATTTGAACAAGTTCAAACCATGATGTCTCAAAAACGAATTGAAACATTCAAGTATGGTTTTATGCACCTAGAAGTACATACTTTTCTTGATAAAACTTAAAAATTTCTTTATTTTAGAATATACAATTTATGACAATAATCTCCTCCAACAGTTAATTTTTATTTGTTATATCATTAACGTTTTGATGATGGGACTTTTTCCCATCAACAGGCTTAAAATATCTATAATTAAAAAGAACAACTATACGTGTTTCTCTTGACTAACACTTAATTGCTTTTAACAAATTTTTAACAATTAAACATTATTACAATACAAAAAAACAAAACCATGCAGAATATGATTCTTATTAAATTATTTTATTATGCAAAAGTTTGGAATATAGCAAATAACCTATGGTATTTTTACTTTTAACAAAAAATCTTTCTTATAAAAGTTTTTAGGTATGTTATAACGCATATTTCGTATAAGTTTGATTATTTGTATTGTTTATAGTTTGCTTACCATGGTAACAACTTTTTTTATTTAAAGTGGGACGCATTTTTTTTTTTGTATCTTTTTGATAAGCAAATTTTTTTCTATGTGTGTTACATGATGAAAGAATCTGATAATTTTTTTAACTTATTAAATTGAAAAACGTTTATTTGGTTTTGTACTTTATTATTAAAGAATGGTCAATTAGTAGATTTTAGTTCTACCGGTTCCGATCTGGATTAAATCATCTTCAGGAACCGTTAAGAACACGTCTAAATTTAGTTTCAGAGTAGTACATGTGCTCAAATATATACATTTTGTATTTGAGCACATGTTGCATCATAATTTCATTTTAATAATAATTAAACATACTAACAATAGTTTTTTGAAAAGATATTAATGTACTACTCTGAAACCAAATTTAGACTTGTTCCTAACAGTTCCTGAAAATGATCTAATCCACATCGAAACCGGTAGAACTAAAATTTATTCACCATACTTTAATAATAAATTACAAAACCAAATAAACGTTTTTCAATTGAATTGAAAAGATGGTAAAGAGAAACAAACTCAACAATATTAAATTATTAAGTCAGATATTTTAATCAAAGTGAGCACTAGCGTTAATACCTAAATTAATACATGTGGCTGAAGTTAGATTCACTCGCCAGACACAGATTCGATTATTTGTAGTCGACCAAACAAGCAGTGATCCTAAAATTTTGTCGTAAATAGAAACAACTGTTCTCACCCCTTCCATTTTAATATCACGCTAAATGATTAAATCAAACCCACTAGAATCCTCGTTCACCAACAAAACCTCCGAATCTAGAGATGGGGATGCAGGGTGAGGGTTTAATTTGTGTTAATTTTATACAGTAAGTTTATGAATTTTTTTCTCATCCCCCGAGGAGTGCTTCACTCTGCAACACTCAAAATAATTCAGTCACACCACTTAGAACCCCCGTTCACCCACAAAACCTCCGAATCTAGAGATGGGGATACAGTTACTCAAAACCCCCATCAGTAAACAGAAAACAATTTTTGCTTTAATAAAATTGAAGCATTTTATTAATGCGGCAGATCAGAGCTGGACTGATTTCCAAAGTAGAAAGTTAAAAATCGAATTGACGTGGACAGTTGGAAAATGGCAACAAACTATATACCTGTGGGGTGTTTGTAACATTCTTCATTAACACCATAGCTAAAAGTGGAATAAATGATTTGTTTTTAAACAATCAAATATTTGATCCTGAAAACAGAATATTAATACGGAATTATTTATTGGAGAAATCTAATGATATCAGCAAATACTGCCCTTGTTATAGACTACACAATGCATCCAAATATATAAACTGTAGCCAATGTCATCGTTGGTACCATTTTCATAATTACAGATATTCCCAAAAACGTTTCGTTTCATGCTGCCTACGACCCTTCCTTGTTTTTTTATTATTTATTTTGCCGAGCATTTTAATTGTTATTAACACATATCACTAATTTTTGTACCATCAAGAAAGAAATTATACCAATTCTTCATAGATCTGTATATTGTAAAATTTTACTTTCTCTTCAAGTTGAGAAAAAAATATACTAAACGTGCCAAACTTGCTTTATTTAAATTTATTCATCAAAATTAACATAAATTAAACCCTCACCCTGCATCTCCATCTCTAGATTCGAGGGTTTTGTTCATGCACGGGGATTTTAGAGGGTGTGACTGAACTATTTTGCGTGGTTGCAGAGTGAAGCGCTCCTCGGGGGATGAGAAAAAAATAATAAACTTACTGTATAAAATTAACACAAATTAAACCCTCACTCTGAATCCCCATCTCTAGATTCGGAGGTTTTATTGATGAACGGGGATTCTAAGGGGTGTGACTGAATTATTTTGAGTGGTTGCAGAGTGAAGCACTCCTCGGGGATGAGAAAAAAATCATAAATTTACTGTATAAAATTAACACAAATTAAACCCTCACCCTGCATCCCCATCTCTAGATTCGGAGGTTTTGTTGATGAACGGAAATTCTAAGGGGTGTAACTGAATTATTTTGAGTGGTTGCAGAGTAAAGCACTCCTCGAGGGATGAGAAAAAAAAATCATAAATTTACTGTATAAAATTAACACAAATTAAACCCTCACCCTGCACCCCCATCTCTAGATTCGGAGGTTTTGTTGGTGAACGGGGATTCTAGGGGATGTGACTGAATTATTTTGCGTGGTTGCAGAGTGACGAACTCCTCGGGGGATGAGAAAAAAATTCATAAACTTACTGTATAAAATTAACACAAATTAAACCCTCACCCTGCATCCCCATCTTTAGATTCGGAGGTTTTGTTGGTGAACAGGGATTCTAGGGGATGTGACTGAATTATTTTGCGTGGTTGCAGAGTGACGCACTCCTCGGGGGATGAGAAAAAAATTCATAAACTTACTGTATAAAATTAACACAAATTAAACCCTTACCCTGCATCCCCACCTCTAGATTCGGAGGTTTTGTTTGTGAACGGGGATTCTAGGGGATGTGACTGAATTATTTTGCGTGGTTGAAGAGTGACGCACTCCTCGGGGGATGAGAAAAAAATTCATAAACTTACTGTATAAAATTAACACAAATTAAACCCTCACCCTGCATCCCCATCTCTAGATTCGGAGGTTTTGTTGGTGAACAGGGATTCTAGGGGATGTGACTGAATTATTTTGCGTGTTTGCAGAGTGACGCACTCCTCGGGGGATGAGAAAAAAATGTATAAAGTTACTCTACAATATTAATACAAATTAAACCCTCACCCTGCAACCCCATTTCTAGATTCGGGGGTTTTGATCGTGCACGGGGATTCTAGTGTAGTAATATAGTAGTAATATATTTATGAATATCATAATTTTAGAAAACGTCTTCCTTTTTTTTTAAAGTAAATGGTGACCAATTTGAACATTTGTAGTTTTAGTTTTGTTTGTTATTTCTTTTAAGTTCTTTTTCATTTTTTAACACATTAGTTAGTATTGTCATTTTTTAAACTAATTCGCCGTTGATTATTGGAACGGAAACGGCGCTTTGATGGATAATTCAATAATTAATGCCATTTTATTGTCTACTTGGATCCTTCCAGTGAATTAATCTAGACATTAGCTTAATGTTAAATAATATAGGATGTCCCATTTAAGAAAACAGTTTTTTTCATTTTATCTCAGAAACCATAAACTTGGTAACATTGTTGATAGAAAATTTGAGTTCGCAAGGTTACATAAGCTACATAACCAATGTTTTGTCCAAATTGATCGAGCCGTTAAAAAGATTTTTTCATGTTTCCATATGAAAAATAATACACGTTCCTCGTTACATTAATCGTAATAATTTATCAGTCATCATCAGAACTTACTGTCAGTTTAAAAAGAACATTTACAGTTTCAAAAGAAAATAACAATGAACCTTCAAAGATAACACTTAAAATTTTTGTATTGTACAATTACAATTAACATTTCAAAATAAAATTGAAAACATATTTGATGTTCTAATGTTTTTCTATTGAAACTATTCTTACTTGTGGTAATGACATGAGTATTTTCAAAGTTGATATTATGCTGATTCTTCAAAGCATATTAACATAGCGCTGTCTTAGATACGCTTGCCAAAGATAACACTTAAAATTTTTGTATTGTACAATTAAAATTAACATTAAAAAAAATAAAAACGTAGCAAAGTTGAACTGGAACAAGTTGAAGTAAACATCTATTAATGTTTCATTATTACTTTATAAATTCGTTTAGCACTCAGTTCTTGTGACAAACTTTTATTATAATTTTATTATAGGTATGGATTCTTGTGTGAATATGAAATTATTGTCAATTTTAATGTGATGAGTTGGTTATGATATTAGCTGTTTTTTAAATTATAATATACAATTAGATATCAAGCTTATTGATGATTACTGCTTATATTTTACCAATGTTGCTTGTATCCGATTTGAGGTTATTAATATTTTTCTATTGAATCTGTTCTTGTAATGCTGATTCTTCAAAGCATGTTGATAGCGCGTCCTTATCAATTATATTGATTTGTCGTATATCATACTTGTGTTGATATATCCGTTTGTGAAGATGTTGTTTTGACTCACCTATACAAGATTTTTCGCAATTCATGCAATCGATTTTGTATACGGTGTCTATTTTGTCTAGTTTTTATTATGTCTTTCATATTGGTGATATGATATCACAGATATAATTTTGATAATATCAGTGACTACGATGTAGTCAGCTTCGCTGTCCAGTCATTATTTACCAACACACCACTTAACCATGCGGTCAATATTATTGAAGAAAATTGCCATAGAGTTGAAAATCATACTCCAATAAAGAATAAAAAAATTATATACAGGGTGAGTCAATAGTGCGAGGACGGAAGATTGTGACCTTACTGTTGAAAACAAAAAAAATTTTGTGTCATAATACATTACTATCAAAACTGCATCGATTAAATTATTTTCAACTATACAGGCTGTTTCACAATTCCAGAACCCTACTTAACTTCATTTTTTTAAATGGAACCCTATACATCTTTTTACATATGTTGATTACCTGCCTTAAATGCTATTAATGCGTATCTAGTTTTCAAAATTTGTATGCAGAGTTGCCAAGTTATTAATCATTTTGTGAACATTTTGGAATAATCTTGCGGTGACTTAAATTTCATTATCACCATTATTATTAAATATTGAAGATTGCAATTTAGCATATCGATAAACAAAGCTTTGGTCTTTCAAACCCCGCTAATACTTCTGGATGGTTTCCAGAACCGGTTAATTTATGAAATGTTTGGGCGACCATAACTTTGTTATTTTAAATGGAACACCCTATATTTTTCATGCCTCGGAAGGATTTATTAATTACCTTTCCTTTTTGTTAAGCATATAGTATATCAGACATATGTACTTTTTGAGATTATTACACTATTTTAAAAATGTCGGCATAAACTTTATATTTTCACAAGACATAAACTATGAAGAAGACATTTTTAAACAAATGCATGTACGTCTATTCTGTAAAAGATGAAGAAGTATACATGTATGCATATTCAGTTAAAAAAAGACTAGAATTTTCGAAATGGGTATTAGAAAAAGATCAAGAACAATACAATTTTTACGATTATCTTCTATACAGCGAATAAGCGATATTTTGTAAAAATAACTATGTAACTACCTTAATCTTCATTACTACGATATTGTTAGCAGTAAATTTATATGAGAAGTAGCTCACTAACAACAATTGTCCTAAACTATCTGGGCAGGGATTCTATCTCTTTTTTGATCAAATTGTATTTCTTCGAGGCAACCGTCAATGGACAATCTGTTTGAATTGAATTTAGAAAATCAATTGCCGAAACTTTTAGATGTTTTACAAGACGTTTGACAAAGAATGTGGTCTCAGTACTATGGTACACCTCCCCACTATGATAGGATTTTAGCAACATATTGAAGTAGAATTTTTGAACAGTTGTTTTCTCAATTGTCAATTGTCTGTGCACAGATCCATACTTTTCCATCTTTTACGAAATAAACTTACCTGCATTTGTTTAAAATTGTCTTCTCCTTTGTTTATTTCTTGTGAAAAAATCACATTTATGCCGACATTTTTGAAACAGTGTAATTATCTTAAAAAGTACACATGTTACATATACTATATGCTTAACAAAAATGAATTAATAAATAAAGTTAGGTAATTAATAAAGCCTTTCGAGGCATTGAAAAAATGTAGGGTGTTGCATTTAAAATAACAAAGTTATGATCCCCCAAACATTTCATAAATTAACTGGTTCTTGTTTATCGATTTTCCAAAATACAATCTCAAATATTTAGTAATTATGGAAATAATGAATTTTAAGTCACCACAAGATTTTTCAAAAATGTTCACAAATGATTAATATACGCATTTATAGCATTTAAGACAGGTAATCAACATATCTACAAAGATGTATAGGGTTCCATTTAAAATGAAGTTGAGTAGGGTTCTGGAATTGTGAAACAGCCTGTATAGTTGAAAATAATTTTAGTCGATGCAGCTTTGATTGTAATCTATGATTACACAAAAACATTTTATTTGTTTTCAACAGTGCGGCCACAATCTTCCGTCCTCGCACTATTGACTCACCCTGTATAGAAGAGTTAAAATTATGCTTAAACAGGCTGATTCAAAAAACCGCTGATAGACTTCTAGGGTAGATAGATAATACATCAAAAATTAAGATGAATAGTCTTAATATACATGGGGCCCGAATTGTCATCTACTATCTCTCTCCTCGTTTCTACATCAAAACCAAGCCACCAATTTCTTCCCTTCCTCATCTCCTTCCAATACCAAGTATCTAGGCAGCCTCTCCGTAATTACGTCCCTGTAACCTTCGTTATACCATCCCTGTTTTATTTGTGTCCTTCTTTCCTGTCTCTTGACATCTCGGTCCCTATTTTTCAATTCCCTCCACATCTTCCTATCCACCCTTCATCTACCATTTATCTCAGTTACCGAGTAGCTCGCCCTTTTGTAATAATTGTCTCTGTCACCTTTCCCATATCTAACCTTTCCCTTCAACACTCCCCCAAGATCCTTTTGAAGAAGGGTTTTGCCTCCCTTCTATTCTATATTCATATTTCACTGCCCTCCTGTCAGCCTCCACTCTAACTTTATCTACCACTACCTCTTCCCTCACTATATATCCCGGTGTTTCTCTCGCCACCCCAAGTACCCATCTCCATTATCTAGCTAACACGTCCACCAGTATCCGTTATTCCCTACATCCCCATAGTTCTGCCCTATAAATCATTACACTACTAACCAGACCTTCAAACAAAATCTTCCTCATTGCCACATTCCTTCCAAGGACTCTCTCCTCCAACCCCATGCTTGTCCCATCACCTTATTCGCTTTTTTGCCATTGCTTTCACATGACCCCTCCTATTATCCCTATAAACTCCCAAACATCCTCGATCTCCTTTCCCTCCCATCTCCAGCTTTCTGCTCTTTTTCTCCCGTACTTATAAATTTTCATCATCTTTGTCTTCCCTGCATTCACTTCCAACCCTTTCCCTGTAAAATATTTTTCCAAGGTCTTTATTGTATCCATTATCTCCACTGCCTCCTTCGCCATGACCACGACCTCCCATCTGCCCCTTCCTCAATCTATCTTCCAAAGTCAGCCGTATACAATGCAAACAAACTTGGGCAGAGCGGACATCCCTGTCTCAGTCCCTTCGTCGTCTAGAACACGTCGATCAGCTTATCCCTCACTTTTACCATACCCATAGTCTCCATGTATATTCATCTCTCTTATCCAGCTCCCTATCTGCCAGATACTTCAATACATACACGTTGTCGATTGGTCTCCTTCCCTTCCGAAAGCCTATCTGTGCATCCGGTAAACTTTCCGCCAACTCCATCTCCTCCACCAGTCTTCGCAACGGTATCTTCGTGTGGCCCTTGTATGCCGAATCAAGTAAGATAATATCCCTGTAGTTATCTACACTTCCCTTATTATCCCTTTTATATACTGGGCAGATTACCCCCACGTTACATCCCTACGAAATCCCCCACCCTCTCCATACGCTATTCATCTCTTTCTACAACTTCATTCTCACCACCCTTGATGCTTACAACCATGTCTCGTTATGGATCCCATCTTCCTCTTACGCCTTACCCTTTTTCAATACCCTAAGCACTGCTTTCACCTCCTCTTCTGCTATCTCCTCTCCCCCAGCTCCCCCACAGCCACCCAACCTTCGTTCCCCCGTTAGAGTCGTTTCAACCACTCTGAATAATCCCATAATGTAACCTTTCCATTTTGTCATATGTATTTCGCTGGTGATCACGTCGCTACCCTTCTTTATCTTTTTCAGATGCCTCCAGTCTCCACTTCCATTGTTAACCCTCTAATCCCTACCGTCTCCTTCTCCCTCAGTTCTGTTTTCTTTCTACTGCATAACTCTCTGTACTCTCTCCTGGCTTCCCTATATCTTCCATCCCTATCTCCCCCATCTCCACTGCCTCAACCTAATCCAAGTCCTCCTCTTCGCTTTCTTGCACTCATCATCATTCTAGTTATTCCTCCCCACTCTGCCCCCTACGTATACTCTCCCTTTTTAGTGTAGCCTCCCGGACTCCCTGGTGAAGCTTTTCCAACCCCTTGATCTTTTGTACCCTCTGTTGCCAAGTGTCGAGGTTTACCCTGCAAAATGCTACCATTCTTCCGACCAGTCTATCCTAATGAACTTACTCCCCAATTCCGATCGCCTTCTGCAACCCAACTCCTTTAGCTCCATCTCCAACAGTTGATGATCCGATTCTACCGCTTCTCCCACTTTCAACCTTTCCACCTTCTCCCACATTTCCTGATCCACCAGTACATAGTCAATCACGTATGACTCCCTCGCCACATGTAAGTATACTCTCCTTTCTCTCCCTTTTCTATATTCCCATTCAGTATCTCCAATCCCATTTCCTCCACCTATCTTAGCATTTCTCTTTCTTCTATTTATCTGATCAGATAAAAGATCTTCAGTTCAGAATATTGATCATTCTATTAATACCTATAGTACCATAATAACGGCAGAAGCGCAAACTCATAACCATAGATACAATTTTCGAACGAGAAATAAAGGTAAATCAAGAGATCTAGCACAATAACTCTGAGACGTCTGACGAACCTGAGGTAAACAGAAAATTTATTTATGAGCCCCAGACAATTTCCAAAAAGGATAGAAATACATTTGTGTATCGGTATTTTCGTTTAATAAAAATAAAAAATATATCTTTAAATCCTAAATAACAATACATGGAAATTAAAGTTTTTTATTTCTTCCAGCAAAAAGTGGAGAAAAAGATTTGCAAGAAAGAAACTCTTGTGAGATTCTTTTTAATTTTTTTAAGAGACCTGATTAAGTAGGATCTCTCTTAAACCGATAATCCCATATCATCGCTCATTTCGATTCGTTTATTAAGATAAGTAAAGAAACAAAGTGACCGAATGTTACCGAAAATAGAACGCTCTATTATTTATGAGTTGGAAAAGGTTTACTGTTTAGACTCTAAAAATATAAATTTGATATAAATTGAAAAGAATTATTTCCACCTTACAAAAAGAAACAACATTTAAAGAATGTTTAGAGCAATAATTCGATGTTGTTTACATTTGAAAGACATAAATTTTAAATAAATTATTGTATTTTCACAAAACGTAAGGGTATTTGAATTTTATTAACTATATGAGATTACGCACAGCTGGTTGGCGACTGCATAGATACTGTTAATAGAAGATTAGATTCAACTTGTAGACGATTTGACAGTTGAGAGACTTACAACAAGTATTGATGGAGAAAGATTAGATGTTATTGATAAAAGATTATATGTATATAGCTGAGTAAAGGTGAAAATCCGCTGGAAGAGGAATGTAGTCTACACTTATCTTTTATAAAACACTGATATGGCTAAACGCCAAATTGCAGCTAAAGCTGGGTTTCCTAAACTAGACAAACGATTGCATTTAATCTGCATATTTTAATACTAATCCAAACAAGATAAATTAGAACACTTTATAAAAGCAAACAAACTGAGAAATTTAAAAATTGCCACTCTCATTTAACAAATCGACGAAACAATTTTACTATCAACAAGATGATAAATCGTTCATTGAATGGTAAAATAATAAAACTACTTCATCATAAGGAATATCACAGATATTTTATTGTATTTTTCTTTTCTAAATAAAAAGTTTCTCCGTTGTACCTGAAATAAGGAAATAACAATTTCAATGTTCAACATTCTTTAAAAAACAATCACAAAAATTATCCACTTTTACTACATCATCCACATTGATCACTTTGCATAATAATATGTTTATTTCTCAGTATAAGGCACTCAAATATAAATCTGTACAATATGTTTTTTCCTACGTTTGTAAAGTCAAAAGTTCAAAAAGGAACTACAAATAAAATAGTAATAACAGAACAAGAAATAAATTAATGATACTTAAAAATAATAAATATTGTGTAAATTGAATCATAACTTTGTTATATTTAAACTACAAACAAAAGAAATTAAACGATTAAAATTAAAGTGTACAATTAACGCGTGTGGCACAAATATTGTGGATAAAATTCTAGGAGCACGGTTTTTTTAATGCTAAGCACTTAACCGAAAATGTCCTGTTATTAATAATCAAAATCTAATTAAAATAAACGAATTAATCTAAGTACGAGTGTCTTGTACGTTTGCGTTTCCATTTTCAGCGGTTTCTTCGTCCTTTTTGTCATTTTCTGGATTGTCGAATGATTGACGTTCACCGGAAGCGAAAATTGTGTAGAAAGTACAACAACCGGCATAAACGCAAGCGGCTGTTATAAAAACTATTCTCCATTTTGCTTGAGTTGGCTAAAAAATAATAAAATAGATTAATAAGAAAATAGAACAAAAAATAATTAGTTTATTTACCTCTCCTTTAATGATGTTTCCTGCATAGATTGGAGCTAATAAACCGGCGAGATTAGCAAGACAATTCGTGAATGACATAAGAATACCAGCAAATCTTGGAGAAATATCTAAATGATTTACTTTAAATCCGGAATAAATACCACCATTAAGTCCTACACCAATAGTTAAAATAGCTACAGTTAACCAACGATCACAACCTGTGAAAGCAGCCGCAGTTAAAGCAGCAGCAGGGCCATATTGACCTAAAAAAATGAAGCAAAATTAATAAAAATTAATCATAAAGTTTAATTTTTTAACATACCGATTCCGTTAATGAGTTTTCTCACAACTGTATGAGTGAAGTAACCACTAACTAACATCCAATCAGCAACGTGACTGATAGCCATTGAGAAGAGCCACATAGCCAAGTAGGGAAGAGCTGATAAAAATCCATTCTGAAAAAATAAATTTAATTAGAACTACAATTAATATTTTAATTTAGTTGTGCTTACATCTTTGATGTTGAAATGTAAAACTTGTTTCATATAAGTCGGAAGTTCCGTCATTAAAGTTTCATAACCGTAATTATGACCCATGTGGGCGATGAGGATAGCCCAGAATGGCATACATTTAATGATTGACATCCAAGGGATTGGTGGAGTTTTCTAAAACAATTAAAAAAAATTAATAGGAATTGAATTCATTTTTAATAAAGAAAATATTTACCGTATTTTGTGTTGTTCCCCATAACGAGTCTAAAATGTATTTCTTTTCTTCCGCGTCCATTTTCTTATTGGCTTTGGGATCTTCATAGATGAACAAAAGGAATGCAATGCACCAAACGGTTCCGACAGCGCCAAATACGTAGAAAATTGATGGCCAACCCGCGGATGATGCTGAGAGTAATCCACTAAGAGGCATCGAAATTACCGTTCCAAATTGGGCTCCTGATAACAAAAAGAAAATTATTTAAGTTTTTTTATTAATTAATAATGCGTGAAATTAATATTGCTTAATTTGATCAATTAAAGATTTGGTATCTCAACCAAAACATTTAATGACCGATTTCGCCTCAAATCGCCACGGTCGCTTGCGGGCGATGCGCTACAGTTGATGTGTCAATATAAAATCGACAATTCAAAAGTTGTAGCGCCTCGCCCGCAAACGACCTCGGCGATTTGAGTATGTCATCTCATAAAACAGTTGGTATCTTAAACAAGACATGTAATGAACGGTATCGTCTCAAATCGCCGAGGTCGCTTGCGGCTGAGGCGCTAGAGTTGATGTGTCAATCGGCAATTCAAAGGTCGTAGCGCCTCGGGCAAAAGCGACCTCGGCGATTTGAGTATAAATATCACCTTATGAAAGATTTGGTATCTCAACTAAGACGTCATATAATGTACGCTTTCGCCTCAAATCGCCCGAGGTCGTTTGTGAGCGAGGCGCTAGAGTTGATGTGTCAATACGAAATCATCGTTGTAGCGCCCTGCCCTCAAGCGACCTCGGCGATTTGAGATAAATGTCATCTTATAAAAAGCTTGGTATCTTAACCAAGACATGTAATGAACGATATCGCCCCAAATCGTTGAGATCGCTTGCTGACAAGGCGGTACATTTGATGTAACAACACGAAACCGTTAATTCAAACATTATAGATACAGTTATTAGCACTTTTATGAAATGATATTTACACTCAAATAGATAGTTAATAATCAGGAATAAGTCAGCTTTAAATTGGTCTTTCACTATACTCATAACATTACAGGAGAAAATGGGGAGCAACTTTCGCTCTAGCATCGGCGTTTCTTTATTACTCAAATAATTAATTTAACCTATTAGAGTAACATAGAGTCCCTGAGAGGTTCGTCAAAATTAAAGTTAACTCCGAAACGTGTTATCATTTTTTTCAAAATGCGGACCTGTTTTTCTTTTGGAGAAATCAGATAATGTTAATCATACGTATACCTTTTTGGAATTCACTTTTCCTAATCTTAACGCTAGTGATAAGCGATAAATCGCTGCCGGTAATTAAATCGCTGTTACTTTTTAGTACCGCTTTTATTAACCGCTAGTCAAAGAAAGGAATTTACGTCACAGTCAAAATAATAGCGATTGCCTAAACAACAATTTAGTTTTCTAAAACAAAATGGTAGTCATTATTTGCGGAGTGAATAATAGCGGTGAATAATGATTATCCCGGGTGAATATAGAGGGATAATATACACTCGTGGCATACACTCAACCTTTGTGAATAATATCCTCATTATATGTTCATATAATAATGTACTATATTATTATAGCGAATAATTGTGGGTAAGAAGTTACGTTAACAACGGTTGAATGCAAATAAAGTGTTATATAGACGATCTCATTGTAGATTAATGTGATCATCCTTTATATTATCTCTTCGGCAAGCAGAGCCGTCCTAAGATATTCGGTGACCAACGGTAATTAAAACTAGTGTCAGGGGCACACATTCATAACAAAATTCAAATCAAAAGGCAACCAAAAGTATCAGATCCTCAAGATGTTAACGTATGGACCTCAGGACATTGGGTAAGTACATATACGCATGTATAATTAACTTCATTTTTCCCTCCAAAAATAAACATGTATTACATTTACATGTATTTTAAATCGAGACTAGAAAGTGCTTTCAGAAGACTGGATACAGCTTTCAGAAGTCCTAAAATTCTTCCAGAACACTTGATACTGCTTCCAGAAAACTTGATCTGCTTCCTGATGCCTTGAAATTATTCCAGAATAACTGCACCTAGCAAACTCGATAACATCTCTGAAAGACTTGATACTGTTTCCAGAAGACTTAATATTGCATCAAGAAGACTTAAAATGCTTCCAGAGACTTGATATTGCCTTTGGTAGACTACAAATGCTTCCAGAAGACTTGATGCTGGTGCTAGAAATCTTAATGTTCCTTCCAGAATACTTTAAATGCTTACAGAAGAGTTTATATTGCTTCTGGAAGATTTAAAATGCTTCCAAAAGAGTCAATACTGCTGATGAATGACATAATACAGCTTCTAAATGATGAAATGCTTCCAAACAAAAGATTTACTATTGCCACTAGAAAATTTGATATTGCTTCTAGAAATCTTAATATAGCTTCCAGAAGACTTAACATTGCATTTGGAAAACTTGAAATGCCTGCAGAAGTCTTGATACTGCTTCTAGAAGACATGATATTCCTTCTAAAAAACTTGAACTGCTTGCAGGAGTATAGATACTGCTTCTAGATTTGATGTGCTTCCAAAAGACTTGATACTTGTGCTGGAAGACTTAATACTGCTTCCAGATACCTTCTCAATACTTCAAGACTTTAAATGCTTCCAGAAGACTTGAACTGTTTTTTTACAACAGCCTCTAGAAGTTATTACCGAGATATTGTCTCTGAAGGACTTCAAAAAAGCGCGAATAAAATATTGTCAATGATTTTATCTGGATTGAAGTTATCATATTCGATTTTTTACAATGAATTTTTTAATTTAAATGGACTATTGAGCTTATTCTTTCCAATTCATAGCCAGCATCTGGTGCAAACGTTTCTTTTTCGAGACTTTGAATTTTTTCAGCTCAATTCAGGGCTTTTTTGGGGAGCCATTATTCATCGTTTGAATCTATTCCCTATGTAGTTTTTTTTTCAAAACCCATACATGACACAATCTACCTCTCGATCAGAAACGAGCTCAGGTTGATTTAGTGAACGTGCTGTATTATATGATATCAGTTTTGAATTGATATAACATTAATTATAGCACCTCAGCCCCAAGCGACCTCAAGTTAATAAAATTACATCGTTCATTAAAGATATTTCGTCGAAGTGTTACGTTTTTGACACCTCTCATTGCTTGATTAATATGACTAAGTTGGGAGACATCGTATATTTTGATTAAACATCAATCGATTTAGCCGATATGTTATATGTGGCCGAAATGCTGCGTTATTTGAAATGAGATTTGTTGTGAAAAGTTGTGAAATGTAATTAATAGTAGTTAATTAATAGCATTTGAATTTTTTCACATTAAATTATTGGTTATTAATAATTAATAATAAATTAATAAATTTCAAATAAAAAATTTTTACATTCATTAATAATTTAAATTATTGTAGTTGAGAGCTGTTATTTCATGGCTCTCATTTGTATAGAAAAAAATGGTGCTAAATTTAAATTGAGCTAAATACAAATAATAATCGCTCTTTCCTTATAAGAACAGTTTAGATAAATATTTTTTTAAGTAATAAATAGAAAACTGCATGACATTGAAATAGATAATAGCATCGCCGTGACATAAATCTATTTTCTTGTTGTCTCGGCGTTATTATAAGTAAGGTTACCACCACTGCAACTTTTTCAAAGTTACGCTATATTTAGCGGATCGTTCCTATTTAGACATCTAAATTTGTAAATCGAAACAAAGTCACTTTAAGGTGACGAATCAGATTAAGTAAAAATGTTAAATAAAGTTGATTTAAAATGATCCGTCGGCGCCAGCCTTTAATTGTAAGCAAAATAGGTTAAGATTTGTTTGTCTTAGGAAAAACTATCCACATTTAAAAACATGATCGCCGATTACGATTTTGACTTTTGGACTCTCGTGATGTTTTTTACGTAATTATGACTTGTCGTGATTACGTTTTTTAATATGTTGTTTGAAAAAAAATTAACGGGTCTGTGTAATCAAATTGATGGTTTTATAGATGTTATGTAAAAATTATTATCTCTTCCTGTTCATAAATACATAAAAATGTTTATAAAATACATATCATTTCTTATTTTTAGAAATAAAATAAAATAGTAAATTTTATTATTAATAATCTGACTATGTAATCATTAAACGTAATTTTCCTAAAAAAAACGAGTCTTGAAATAAGAATGTAATCTGACAATTTTAATCGAAACATTCAATGTTCCACTTTAGATTTTCGATAAAAAATTATAATTATCACATTTTTTTTATAATGACGACAATAGTAGATTAAAAAATAAGATGCCCTTCCGTATTTTAAACTTTAAATCGTTATCCGAGATTTGATTGTCCGTGTTACTCATTATTTTTCATAACAAAAAAATTTGGGAAGTTCGTTCACCGTTTACGTACAACGCATTCCTTTCACAAAGACCTAAGCATTAAAAAAAGAACCGTAGTAATTAATACTTTTTAATGACAAGTCATTACCGAAAGTTCGTTTCTCTCAATTTTGATTGTAATAGTAAGTTTATTGTTTTACAATTTAGATAATATGTTAAAAAAGTTAAGTAATTGTTTCAAGAAAAGTGATGAATAATGTTATCTGGCATCATTTAAATTTATTGTGAGTTATAAAATTTAATGCGACAATTACTCATGGAAAAATCAACATAATGATCATTCTGACTTAAAATTTGGAATGATTTTTAAGTTTTTCAATAAAATTATTAATTGTAAACGGTACGTATTTTGAATCGTTTAAACGTTAATCGCCGATATCGACTCAAGGACCTCACAACGCATTACTTTAATAAAATACTTCGTTGTGAGTAATAGAAAGTTATAAAGACGTCAGAAAAAAAATTGCAAATTAAATATTATAAAGTCTAATTGAAGTTGTTTGACTTGATAATTAAATTAATTTTGGGATTTTTTGCAAATTTCAACACATGTGGCACACGATGTCACGGATGGTTTACTTAAAAAGAAAAATATTGTCATTTTTTCATTTTTTAATGACTGACAAAAGGAAGATTAATACTGATTGGATTGTGATGGCAACACTTTAACTTCGATCCAAAATTTATTTAAGTATTTATATTAACTCTAAATGTATCTAGTCTATTAGTTAAGTCTTCAATTAATGTATTTAAGGCATTTGACGACATTTCAAAGAGAAGAGTTTTAATATCAATTATGAATGTTAATTTACTGAAATCAACTCTAAGATTTAAGTCTTACCACAACTTTAACACAATGTAATAAAGTGAAATTGTTCTAAGTTAGTCCAAAATATCTCAAATACCCTACAAGCTACTAAATACTTAAAATTACTGCAGAATAGCTTACAACTTTCCCAACATTAATTTTGAGTTACCCAAAATACCTCACAACCATTCTATATTGTCCAAAGTAGTTAAAATGAAGTAAACCCGAATAATTTCAGAAATTTTTAAAATGTTCAGAATTACTGCTAGATACCAAGTAATTAAAATAATTGCAAAACAGCTAAGAATTTTCCTAACATTAATCTTGTGTTAGTCAAAATTAGAGCTGGACAGTACCCGGGTAAAAATTCTCAAAACTGTGCTTTGACTACATTTTGGAGTACCCCTGTATTTAGTATATTCATCTCGGGTACTTGAACAAGTTTTAGCTTGTCTGAATCTGCAGAGTTTATTCGTCTCTCAGCGCTCAAACAGGTGTATATTTCTTTCGCCTCATTTTCTTATTTGAACAGCTTAAATCGAAGGTATTTCGACATACTCTCTATATTTTAGTTTATATTTTAAGCTTTAAGTATAGGTAAGCGAAGAACTAAATCTTTTGATGATGATTGTAGCGAACGTAACGAGAGTTCTAGCAATAGAATACCTAGTGATTTCTTTGATGATGAAATATCTAAATACGTTACGAACACTTCTCAAACTGCCATTGAAAAAAAGCAGTGAAAACATTAAAAATTGACTTAAAACTGTACACATATTGATGATAAAAGGAACAGAATAAATAGCTTGAAGGTTACTCAATAATAAAAAAAATGTTTTTGAAATACAATACTTGTTTGTACCAGTAGAGTGACTAGTTTATGTTCGGAAAACTGGTGATATGAAAGCCAATAAAGTAACGCAATAATATAACACTTATCAGCTACTATTTTTAAGATTCCTTTTTTGTTTTTTCCTTTAATTTATATTTTAACATGAAAAACCATTTTTGTAAAATATTTTGTATATCTTGATTTTGCATAACCAAAACATAAATTTTAGCCAAACATATTTTTGTAAAGTACATTTAAGCGATGAGTCACTCTCACTTCTCGTGGTACTAGAGTAGACTATATATTACCACCATTATTGTCGACATTGATACCTTAAGATGATCAAAACACAATGAAAGGTGTTTTAAAGTCAATGATTAATATTAGTTTACTGAAATCAGCTTTTAGGGTCCACTTTTATCACAACTTTAACGCAATGTAATAAATTAAAATTGGTCCTAGTCGGGGGCCTGTGTGCAAAAATATTTGGTATTTGGTGTATTACATCTATTACTAAAATTACCATATTCCATAAATAGTGTGTATCTCTGTATCCATATACATTCCGAGATTCATGAACCAAGCATCAAATGAAATGATTTGATGAATTCTATGTTTCATGCTACAAGATATTCTTTTGTACTAAATAATGAATTAATTGTAAGTTGGGTTGGGTTGGTTTGGGTTGAGCTGTTTAAGGAATACTGTATAAAGTTTGATAAATAATGAATTAGGTTGGGTTGGGATAGAGTTTGTTGGATCTGGTTTGGAAAGGTTGAGCTATTTAATGTTTAAGGAACAATGGGCAAAAGTTCAGCTCTAAAGTGTTTGGAAAGGGAACTACTATTACATTATCTTGTTTCAGACAATGGTTTCAAAGATACTCCAAATGTATTAGATACAGAGGATATAAAAATTCTCCATCGATATATGGAAAATGAAGATAGTTACTTTTGTACAATATTAAAAAACCAATCATTACATGGTTAATGTTTGCAACGTTGTTAACTGTCAAATTTACAATATGGAACGTAAAATGCGCAAGGATTTATTTTAACAATTATTCATTGTCATATTCTTGCCCACTTAAAATCTCATTCTTTTTTAAGATAGCTTGTTGAACGGCATCGGATGGATATTGAGACTAACTCCTCTTCAGATTTTTGAGATTGTAATCGTTGATTCTTTCAGTTGGCACTAAAACCATCAGTATCTAAATTTTCATCTTATTCTTCCTCCGTTTAAGCTCCGTTCAGACATTGTCACAACACGTGTCGCAGAAACCCAACCCAGAATTATTGCAGAAAAGTTTAGAGCTCTGCCAACATTAACGTTGTTACTCAAAATACCGCACAATTATTCAAAACTGTCCAAAGTTCAAGATATTTTAAAATGATCAAGACCACAACCAAAGGAGTTTTAATATCAATGATTAATGTTAATTTACCGAAATCAGCTCTCAGAACTTAATTAACTATAACATAATTTGATAAATAAAAATTATTTAAAGTTAGTCCAAAATATTACTAAGCTACTCCAGAAGCTACCAAGTAATTCGAAATCATTGCAGAATAGCTAAAAACCCTCCCAATATTAATTTTATGTTGCTCAAAATCCATAACAATCATTCTAAACTGTCCAAAGTACACATTTCGAAGACGTTTAGAATTATTGCACAATTAAAGGAGTTTTAATGTCAATGATGAATGTTAATTTATTTAACCCCTTTTTAATGAGGTGGGAAATAATGGCGCTAAGCTCAATATTTTCAAAAAATTATGTCAATTCGTAGAAACTCGTAAATCACGTCAAATTCGAGGTTTACCGTGTCTTATATTTCGATAGTCCTCTGTTAACGACATATCTAATTATTTCAGAAAAGAAAGTCTTGTTATTCTATAACCTGTAATGTCGGCTTTATAATGCAATTGCGGTTTCACACGAGCCGTGTTAAGCATATTACAAAAAAGTGTCTTCGTCTATCGTCGGCTATTTCTTGCTATTCACCCTTCAATTTGTTGGATTATAGAATTTAATTATTTCTAGAAGCTGCTGATCTCCCGTTTCCAGAATACTCCTCAGTACGATATAATGTAGAAAACATAAATACATTTTTTTGAGAGTATATGAAACATCCATTATTTTGGATTGAAATGACTGTGATATGACTATGATATTGCTGATATTTCTACATTAGTATATTGTTGTACTATACTATACAGCATCTCGTCTGTAAAAACCATTGTTCATGTTTTCAGAACTCTATGTGCACATTTTGCAATAGTTTTCATCCCAGGAATAATTCTCTGAACGTGTTCTCACGTTATTGGGAACTCTTCACTTTCTGTAGGCCAACCATACCCTAAAGCGTGTTGCTGTTCTTGTTTGTAAGACATCTTAGGAAGGGCTACTGCAATTTTAGTAAGTAGCAATAATGGTAGTCGTTACGTAGTGAAACGTAATACTAGTTATGTATTTAAAAAAATGTCAAAAGACCTCTTACTTGCTTTATTAAGCAAGTAAGAATTAATTAAGAGTTAAATAATAAAGCAAGTAAGAGGTCTTTTGACATTTTTTTATAATTTTGACTTGCAACATGGATTCCAATATATAGTTATGTATTTGCCTTCAAAATTAATTTCGCGAATTGATAAAAAATTCACAACAAATTTGGTGTTCCTTGTCACCAACACATCATTACCAAAGATGAGAAAAATAGATGAGTCATCGCATCTGACTCGACTTTATAAAGATGATGAGCATGTACAGGTAATCAGAAATAACGCCAAATAGTAATAAGCAAATGAACTAATAATGGGGTCTCTCATACCAAGCAACGATGGATTAAATTAGCTCTCAGAACTAAGTCTTACTATAACTGTAACTTTGTGTCATTAATCGAAATTATTCCAACTTAGTCTAAAATATCTCAAAAACACTCTAGAAGCTAGCACGAAACTCAGAATTATTGCAGAATAGTTTAGGACTTTTCCAACATTAATTTCATGTAATTCACAATACGTCATAATCATTCTAAACTATCTAAAATAATTTAGAGTTACTATGGAGTAAATCTGAATAATCGCAGAAATTTCAAAGATGTTCAGAATTACTGCAAACTTTAAAATCTGGATTATAATTTCACAGGTGATAATATCACAGAGATATGGCGCCATTTTGAAATAGAAGTTGCTGCATCGTTACCATTGATACATCAAGATGATCAAAACACAATTACAGGAGTTTTCAAATCAATGATAAATGTTGATTTTTTGAAATCAACTATAAGAATTAAGTTTTACCACAACTTAAACACAACGTAATTAAAAGAAATTATTCAGGGTTAATACAAAATATCTCAAAGACACTAACTCAAAATTATTGCGCAATTCTCCCAACATTACTTTGTGTCACTCAAAATATCTCATAATCATTCTAAACTGTCTAAAGTAATTTAGAGTTATAAGTCTAAATAATTCCAGAAATTCCTTTGGCGCCATTTTGAAATAGACGTTGGTGTATCGTTACCATTGTACTTCAAGGCGATCAAAACAAAATTAAAGGTATTTTCATATCAATGATAAATGTTAATTTATCATTGATATTTTGTTCAGAGTTAGTGCAAAATATTTGAAAGACACTAACTCAAATTAATTGCAGAACATTTCCAACATTAACTTACTCTATAAAGAGTAAGCCTGAATAAATCCAAAAATTTCAAAGATGTTCAGAAATACTTCATTATATAAAAAACAGGTTGGAATTAGTCTGCTAAATACATATTAATAACTTTAAACTCTCTAGATTAGCAAACAATAAATCCAAACTTTATTAATTAAATCCTGTTTAAAATTGATTTTAAGTACAAAATGTTTCCAAACACTCAAGGGAAAACTTAAGGACCTTTAATTTTTTTATCACAACTATGATAAAATATTATTTCATAATTAGGCAATAAAATTGGATGGCAAGATGAAAAATAAAAAATGATAAAAAATAAATGAATTATACGCCCCACAATTTACTGCAATTAAATCCAATTCAAGATACCCACAATTCTTACAATAATTGTAATCCTTTTTAAAAAATAAAATAAAATAAATTGCCGATCCCATTATCATCAAAGTACTATAAAAATAAGTTCATTATTAACCGAATTAGTGAATAGAATCGATAATAATAATATTGACGTAGATAAAATTTATGATGGCGACGCCCCGCTTTTATAAATTTTTATGTTTCGCGTATTGTCACTATTCATAGTACACACTCAATGTCGGCTTGATAATAATAAAAATGACGTTTTGGCACCGAAACCGATGTTAAAATTGCTCGCGCGGCATTGTAACGGGAAAAACGTTTAATGCATTATGAATTTTTTTTTAAACGAGATAGATTACTTAGCAATTTTACATTTTGCTCTCGGGATGACTTTAACGTTTTTATCTTAAAAATTTTATTTTAAACTATCTCTAATAATCAAAGCATTAAATTATTATTTTGTTAAGTAATCGTTAGATTCGGAAATGTAAAATTGGAACGGAATAAAATTAAATCAGAGTAAACATATTTATGTGATGCGTCTCTTGAAATAAAAACAAAGAAACTCATTCATAAAGTCCGATTTGATATGTATGAGTGTTACATTGCTTGTATTTTGTTGTTTCATTCCAATCAGTAATGAAGATTAATCATGGTTTTTTTCATTTTAAATTTATTTACATGACAAGATCAATGTTTTGAACTCGTCCGAGATGTTTGTGTTATTAAAGAGTATTATGATTACTAATAATAATCATTAATGGTTTTAAAACGGCACCGATAAACAAAAATTTTTAATTTTTTTTGAATTATACCTGCATATACGAAAGCACCCAGCCTGCTTCTCTCGTTGGGTGGGACCCACTTTGCCAATAAGGAGTGTGTGCATGGAACAATCGGTCCCTAACGAGAAATTTTACGGTTCAGTACCGAGGCAACAGTACAAAAGCGAGATAAAACGCATTTTTGTGATGATGTCATTGTAAATTAATAAAAAAAATTGGGTATAAAGCAAAAAATGCAATTATCTCGCTTCCTGCACGTTGTTAATCAAAATTTACCTCTCCTAAGCCTTGGATGAAACGAATTGCGATCAACCAACCGACTCCCCATTCTGCAGAGATGGGTACTAAGAAAGCGAAAACTGAGTTGATTAACATCCCAATACCCAAGAAGTAAATGTTTCCGTATTTCTTGGCCATAATCCCAAAAGGAATTTGCGTGATTACATAGCCGTAAAAGAATGAGCTGAGGATATAACCTTGGAGGTCAGTCTCCCAGACGTATGGTCCATCGCTTTCATCCTATAAAGGGTTAACGATTAATTTTTATTTTGGGGCATTAAAGTGGGTGTAATACATGTTCGGTTGATGTCTCGTTTCCTAATACGGCGTCACATTCGTCATCGACAAGTTCTTCTCCACCGCCGATGGCTGTATGATTAACCATGGCTACAATGGCCACAGACATATTCGTCCGCATAACATAAGCATTTGCCATCCCTAAGAACAGCATGAATGTTACCCAATGTCTCGTTCCGAACCATGCTAAAATGGATAAAAAAATGTTTCAAAAAAATGTTTTTTAAAATTTAAAAAAAAATAATATGTATCAGAGATGTGAATATCATTCTTGAATCACGCGAGTCACGCGTAGGTTACGTCAATACACGTGACTCACGCTCGAAACATGTTATTTTGATTATTAATTAATCGTGTTTGGCAGAATGGCCGAATAAACAGAGTATTTAGTTTTATTTATCATGTTATCACTTAGTGCTTGATTGTTGTAAATACTTCTTAAACTAAAAGTATAATTAATACTAGACCTACAACCTATCTATAGTAGAGATGTGCAAATTATGTGAGTCCCGCCGGGTCACGACGGATCATGCGTAAATAATATTTTACGAATTATATTTCTGATGTTTTCCGGATTATTAGTAACATTTTCAATAACTAATGTGAATATTCTAATCAATTTTTAAGTAAATAGGATTCTAGCGAAGAGCATATTTATTGTACAAGTATTCTACAAGCTAATGAAATAGAATAAAATTTTATTTAAATTTGAATTTATGATGAATGGATCCATAAGAATTAGTAATATAACGGATATTCGCATCCGCAACTACGGATATCCGCATTACTTTTAGGATCCTCATCCTCATATGTTTTAACGCAGCTCTGGTCTGGTGAGCGTTCGCCATAAATAAATAACATTTTTAAATCGTTTGAGAACCACTATTACTACAACTAATACTAGACATAGAACCAGAAACATCTGGGTTTAGATGTGCATTGAAAAACAGTTTTTGGTGCATTAGAACCGTTTTGGTTAATACATTTCATAATCAAAAATTTTTGTACTTTTTGGAAAGCGTTCCATTCAGTATTTACAATTAATTTGCGTGCATTAAACGAACATGTATCTAAGCAATTAGTACCATTTTGACACACCCTAGCAATCTTTTTCTAACATTTGTTATCTTTAACACTCTCAAAAATGCCAAAATTTACTATTTACAATTTTTCGACATTGATTAAATATCCCACAGATATTTTTAGTGCTCTAGAACCAGGTTGGTCACTACCAATCACTATATCCCATAATCTCTTTTTTACATTTTCTAAAAAACATCTCTTTAGTATTTTTAATTGATTTACATTGATTAAGCAATCTGAAGAGATGTATGAAAACAATTACTATCATTTTATATTAGTAGGCTTAATGTTAAAAGCTTTTTCAAAAATCTCAAAAATACGAATATTGTTGAGTTCCGAGTTTAACGCCGTTTATACGTTACCTAGGTAACGTATAAAGTACCTGGGATGTTTAGACAATGTATGAAATATTATGAAGAACATTGTCTCTTAGATAGTTTATCTAGGTAGTGTATACAACTCTTAATGATTACATAAAGTACTTGTTAATCGACCGGCAATGTGTTTCATTGTTAACATAATGAAACAGAAATGTTTAATGAAGAAATCGACATGACACTTACAGAGTTTATTCATTATGGGTTGGGTTGGTATCTCATACTATTCTTCATATTAAATGGTATGATGTTGGAGTTAAACCCAACTTAACCAAACCGAACGCAACCAACCTAACCTAACTCATAATATTCCTCATATTGAATGATATGAAATTGAAGCTTAACCCAATCTAACAATGTAAGTTTTTTTGTAATATTCCGTGACTTTTTCTTCTATAGTTGGATTGGGTTGAGCTCTAACTTCACAGCATTTAATATGAGAGATGGATGGTATGAAAGTTTTCTTCTATGGTTGAGTTGGGTTGAGCCCCAACTTCAAATTATTAAGTATTAAGTTGAAACTCAATCGAAATAGTTGAGTTGTGTTACTCTACCACTTCATGTCATCCTTCACATAACAAGAAATCAAATCCAAAACAACAAAACTTTAACTTTACTTTTTTTACTAATTGTAAGTTCAATTCAATATGAGGGATGGTATGAAGTTGAAGATCTAACCAACCCAACTTGATACCATGATATCAGACAGATTTCTTTCAATTTCTTCCCAAATTGCTTAATTTCATTCAATTCAATCATTAAAATGGTCAAGTTATTACATAAACGTTTTAGGTATCCTGTAAATTTTCTAGGTATTGTATAGAACACCGGAGGTAACATACAGACATGAAATAGGAAAATTGCGAGGACATATATATGAGCCACATGAATTGCGTGACCCGCGTGGGTCTAGATCGTGAACGGGCGTGAGCGTGCATAAAAAGTTACTCACGCGCTCATCTCTAATCTACAGTATTGACCTAGAACTAGAAAAGTATAATTAATACTAGACCTATCTATAGTATTGCTACTAGACCTAGAACTAGAAACATTAGGATTTAGCCGTGTGTCTCTGTTCTATGTCTAATGTTAGTTCTGAAGCTGGGTTGGGTTGGCTTTTGTCTTAAGAGAGGTACGACTGAACCTAAATGTTTTTCTATACTGAAATTTAAATTAAAATTGATGAAAATCTGGACTTTTTTACTGGTTTATTTAACAAAATCTTATATGCTTCGATCATTAGTCATTTTCAGAGGCGTCCTCGTTCAATTAAGAAAGTTTCTGAAGAACTTTTTTTTCATCCATTTCATTCGTAATTTTAACGTGTTAAATCTATATTAATTTTGTTTTTAATTCATATTAAATACTGTGATTGTCGTAAAAAACCTTTACATTGTGACTAAACTATAACATAATTTGGGATGAAAAATTTTGAACAACTTTCTTAATTGAACAACGATGCCTCTGAAGATGACTAATAGTTGAAATATGTAAGGTAGATTTTGTAAAATAAATCAGTAAAATAGTACAGATTTTCACCAATTTTAATTTGAATTTCAATATATATTGCTATTCTAGTAAAATGGATACTCTAATCAATATCGAACTTATTAAATGTTTTTCGCTCTAGGTCTAAATTATTTTACACTTGTATCAAAGTTAAACTAGAACTAACACTAGACCTAGTACTAGAAAGTTTCGGTTTAGCCGTGCGTCTTTAGACGTTCAAAAGTTGATTTCTCAAACACCAAGTGAGATACTGAAGTATGATTTTGTTCTAATAAAATAACATATTTTTCTTTATAAATAATTCAAAAAATAACCAATCTATCTTAAGAATTCAATTTTTTACGATTTTTCAAAAATGACCAAAGAAATTGTTAATTTTATGAAATGTTACAAATTTAGGTTGAGTTTAACAATGAATATCTCAAGAACGAAGTAAAACACTGAACTATGATTTCATTCTAAGAAAAGAACATACTTTCCTTTATAAATCATAAAAAATTACATCACAATTTCTTAAGAATTGGATTAACAACTATTCTAATAAAATGGATACTCTAATCAATATCGAAATTATTAAATGTTTTTGCGCTCTAGGTCTAAATTGTTTTATACTTGTATCAAAGTTAAACTAGAACTAATACTAAACCTAGTACTAGGAAGATTTAGGTTTAGCCGTGCGTCTTTAGATATTAGGGTTTAGCCGTCTAAAGAGACTTACAGCTAAATCCTAATGTTTCTAGTTCTAGGTCTAGTAGCAATACTATAGATAGGTCTAGCATTAATTATACTTTTGGTTTCAGAAGTATTTAAAACAATCAAGCACTGAGCGGCAATTAAAACTAGAACTAACACTAGACCTAGTACTAGAAAGTTCCGGTTTAGCCGTGCGTCTTTAGACGCACGGCTAAACCTAAATAAACCTAAAACGAAAAACATTTAGGTTTAGTCATACCTCTCTTAAGATGGAACCCTATCCAACCCAAACTAATTACCTTCAGAACGAACACTAGACTTAGAACTAGAAACATTAGGATTTAGCTGTAAGTCTCTTTAGACGGCTATTGGGTTCCATCTTAAAAGAGGTATGACAAAACCTAAATGTTTTTCGTTCAAAGTCTAGTATTAACGTTAGTGTTGGCTATATTTTTAGTTGTTATTCAGTCTTAAATAGTTGTATACTTATATCAAAGTAAAACTAGAACTAACACTAGACCTAGCTTTAATTAGTTGGAGTTATGAAATTTTCTTATCATCGTGTGATTAAATAAAATAACAACGCTGTATTGCACTTAAACGATGAAATATATTTTGTTATATAATTTAGAGTAAAATAATTCAATTAAAATAAAGCTGTAAGTCTCTTTAGACGGCTAAACCCTAATATTTCTAGTTCTAAGTCTAGTGTTCGTTCTGAAGATAATTAGTTTGGGTTGGATTGGGTTCCATCTTAAGAGAGGTATGACTAAACCTAAATGTTTTTCGTTCAAAGTCTAGTATTAACGTTAGTGTTGGCTATATTTTTAGTTGTTATTCAGTCTTAAATTGTTGTATACTTATATCAAAGTAAAACTAGAACTAACACTAGACCTAGCTTTAATTAGTTGGAGTTATGAAATTTTCTTATCATCGTGTGATTAAATAAAATAACAACGCTGTATTGCACTTAAACGATGAAATATATTTTGTTATATAATTTAGAGTAAAATAATTTAATTAAAATAATTTCATACATAATTTTTAAAAAATCACCTTTTTCAAATACAATAATTAAGAAAATATATCGTGAAGAGACATATTACTTCAATTCAATGATCATACATACAGAATTATGTTCGTTGACGTTGATTTCCTGAGGATGACCAATGTAAGGTCGAAACCGGTCAAAATCTAAAGTATATAACAAAATATATTTCATCGTTCAAGTGCAATACAGCGTTTTTATTTTATCTGGTTTTAATTGCCTCTCAGTGCTTGATAGTTGTAAATACTTCTTAAACTAAAAATATAATTACTACTAGAAACATTAGGATTTAGCCATACATCCCTTTAGACGACTAAACCCTAATGTGTCTAGTTCTAAGTCTAGTGTTAGTTCTGAAGGTGGGTTAGGTTGGGTTGGATTGAGTTCCATGTTAAGAAAGGTACTAAACCAAAATGTTTTTCGTTCAAGGTCTAGTATTAGTTCTAGTGTTACTGTTGGTTTCCAATTTTAGTTGTTATTCAGTCTTAAAATGTTGTATACTAAAACCCAATTCAGAATAACAATTGAAGCCCGCTCACGGTGGATCACGCATGACCCATCGTTACTCACGTAATTTTTTTTAAATACTCACGTAATTTACACAACTCTAATACTTATGTGTATACTATGTAATGAGTTATCCTTGAAATGTTTAAAACGGAAAATGTAATAAACAACAAACATATTTTCATCCTGCTTTTTATTCTTGGAAATTCCGTAAACTAGATTAGATTTTTTTCGAAAAATGAGTTAAAGGGGTAATGATGTTGACGGAGGCGACGAAGAATTATCTTGTCCAAGATAAGGAGAGGAGAGTAATAACTGTTTATCAATGCGGTAGAGATAATGTCGTCACTTCTAGACGAAAAATTGCGGTATTTCGTTTCTTTAATCCGCCGGTTAATTTATTTTTGACACTTCTATTTAAAACGAATCAATCAGACTTTTATAATTACCCAAAATAAAATTTATAACACCAATTAAATTTTTACAACAATTACCGCCATAAAAAATTTTGACATTAAATATTAAAACGTCAATGTCAAATTGATATTTCAAAAAAAATAAATAAAAAAAATAAATGTTACCAACCCTGTTTTTTCTTCGGTTTGCCGTCGATGAGATCTGGTTGATCGTAAACACCGATATAACCGTTTCTGTTTCTATCTTGGAGATTTTCCGGGGTTTGCACCATTTTTTATGTTAAATTTTATTTTCAATTTTAATTTTGAATTAAAAAAAAAAATTTATTTTTAATTAAAAATTCCCTAACCCGACATTTTTAATTTCAAATTCATTTTGACGATAAACACTTTTTTATAAACTCAATTAATCAAACACTTCGTTAAATTCCAAATTAAACCGTATTTTTTTCCTGTCGTTTAAATGTTAATCGAAATTTTAAGTTGGCTACTCATAAAAACTTAAAATAAATAGGTTATGTCGCGTCGCGGTTGTTTTTATTTATGCAAGTGTCGTTTAAAAAAAATCTACACGTTTTTTTCTACACGCAACGTTTTGTACCGGAGATGCGAGGACCACGTGCACAACTGACGCGACAAAGGTAACGCACGATTAGATGAAGTAAAGTAACACGTGCGCGGTAAACTTTTTTTTGTGTCTCAGTCCTATTATTTTTTTTCCCCGTTTTTCCTTTTCTACGGTTGGCGATAGTGGAAACGCGCGACTACAAAATAACGAGGTAAATAAAAATGTTTTAAAAGGAAACCTAACACTGCGATTACGATTATCGTGTTATGTTATGTTTCTACAACCACAGCTTATCGTAGTTTAACAATAATGTTCGTAATTTTCTTTATATAGTAAAACCGGGATGAGATTTTTTATCAATGTATGCAACCCAAAATGCTGTAATGCTTTTTTCATGTACGGGGTTGTAAAATAGTTTTAGATCGTTTAGTAAATAATCAAAATCGTTCATTTTAAACAAAATTTAAAAAAACGATTAATTTAGAAATAAAATTTACCAAATTTATAAAAAATTAATTCTTTCAACTTAAAATAGTTTATTTAAGTTTTTTATTTTTAATCTTTTGATTATCCCGGTAATTTCGCCGATTCCTATCTTATTGTTAGATTGATTACGCACAACACCCTCTTATAATGATTAAAATTCGGTAGCTATTGAATTGATTATCGTATAATTGGCGTATAATTGCTAAAAAATCATTATTATTAAAAATTTAGTTTACGCATTAGCTTCCTCAAATTAATTAATAAATTAAACTTTTTTCAATTAAAATCATTTCTTTATAAACAATAAACTTTAACTTTGCACCTTGATCGCCTCAAAAGATTTATTTCAATTAATATTTCATTTTTGATTTTGATCTATTGCTTATTGATGTTAATCTTCTCAACTTTACAACGGATTAACTCATTTTGTCTATTTTGTGACATCTTTTATTGATTAATTGCTCTTAAATCATAAACTTGATTGAGTTTGAAGAATTAGATTTTTATTGCCAACTGTTAAATCGAACAAAACGAGACGAAAAGTTGTGAAATTCGAAAACATGATAGACTAAAAAGAACTAAACAAAAAGATAAACATCTCGAAGATTAATAAGTGTTAATTTTTTTGTAAGGCTATGTTTGTGTTTCAAAGTTGCTATAAATTAATTATCATCGTTTTTATTGATTTTTTTATTTCTCAATCTGAAAATTTTCCGATAATTTTTTAAAACAATAAGATATTTTTTTTGTGCGTTTTAAGATTAGAAAAAAAAGTCGGCAAAATACTTGTCAAGTTAAAGAGCGGAAGTAACAATCGAGACTTGTTGTTTTTAATTTTAAAATTGCTCCGTTTTTAACTGAACAAAGATCATCAAGTACCATTTTTTTAAACTCCGTACTATGACCCTCGATTTAAAAATACATGCTTATTTACAACCACCGTTCGCATTTTAAGATAATCTCGATTAAAATAATAAAAAATAATTATGATAAAAAAGTTTATCATCTGCATTGCAGAAGTACGGTTGTAAGGTGATGATTATATCGCAATTATTATGGATAACGGTGGTATCATGATGATCTTTTTCAATTTTTTTTTATTACCGACGTCACAGGTTGAAAGGAATTTCTACCTGAGTGTGACAAAAACTGGTTTTTGTACGGTACTTATATGTGACTAATGATATTTGCAAAAGTGGATTCGTGAATGGTGTAACATCGAATTATTTGCATTCGTCAATATTTGATTTCCAGATGAATCGTTAACTGTAAATACTTGACGAATTCCTAAAATATTTTGTTGATAAACTTTCGAAGAATGCACATGCTAAATTTTCGTTGGAAATGCTCTGAACAGCTGCGTGATATATTATGAATATCGAAATGAAATGATCTAACGATTCAAAAATTGGTCCAAATTGATTTATAAAAGTACTTGCTTTTTTAGACAAAACTCCTATTTAGTATCTCTGACAAAAATTAGTACGAAATACTGGGCAAGGCATTTCATTTGAGACTACTTAAAAATATTTTTTCATCACTATGCTATTCACCATGATAACTACATAACTTTTATTTGAAATATATTTTTATATTATCACTATGACCAATAAACATTGACAAACTGTATTTGGCTCAGACTATCAATATTTATTGACGATCTACTTAGCTACTTAGCAACGTTTCCTCAATAAATTTATTGCGTGTATGTACTCCTAAAGATTTTCACTTTTTTTTGCATGACTAACGCTTGTTTCGAAGTGTTGTTAAATGTAGTGTGACCAATTATTTAAGAAGATACAATGGTGAGAAAGGCAGGTTCTGTTCAAGAGATATTGTCTAGTAACTCTTAACACTATTAATTGCATTTTGGTTGAAGTAGTGAAGCAAGCATTTCAACTTTGAAGAATTAAGGTTAAGGTTCTTTGTAATTTTCAATAAAATGTGTTAATAGTGCATCTTTGGTCTCTATGGTTTCAAGAAGAAAGCTAGATGAGATAAAAGAAAGGGAACAAAGGGCAGTCAATGAAATAATAATCACCATGGAGGAGGTGGGGTTGCAGATTGCCCCAGAGTAGAAATTAGGATTATTGATACACAAAAATTCCTTGAAGTTATGTTAAGGAAAGACGCCAAATTGAAAAAAGATGTAGAGACAGCAGCTATTAAAGCAGAAGAAGCCGTGCTCGCTCTGCAAAGAGTAATGGGATCAACATATAGAATTGGACTTCCCCAAGAGAGGGCTAATTGAAGTAACAATCTTTTCACAGCTCCTCTATGCATGTAGTGTGTGAAGAGACGTATGTAAAACTAGGAAAAATATGGAAAGTTTGTATAGAATACAGAAAGGGGTGCTGATTCGAGTGCCTAACAAACCTGCTCGATAGAAGCACTACTGATTATAGGGAATTCCATGCTATTGGGCCTTAAAGTTATGCTTAAAGTTAGAATTCGTTAAGTATAAGCAGGAATTAAAGCTAAGTGCTGGCTAAGTAGGATGGAGGACAAGGAGCACTTGAAGAAGAGAAAGAAGTCATTGTGACATGGAAAATTAGATGGCATAAACTATCGGGAAAAGAAGAATAAAAGACGGCAGAGATTACGCATGTAAAATTAAGAAAACTATGGAAGGTTTGTATAAAACACAGAGAGGAGTGCTGATTCGATTATGCAGTGATCAGAGAGACAAAATACACAATTTCTTCTGAGCTTTAGCTCATTTCAATAACATCTGAAGTAGAATTGTCAATATCTCCCTCAATAATAGTCAAATATCAAATATTTTTCTTTTCGTCCAACCGTCCCGTCAATATGTTCAACATTGGCAATCTGTCAACCTTCCTACTCACACCATGTGAGTACTGGCTGCTTTAGAGAGTAATATTGTTGGGAACAAATTTTGTTTTTGAGAGATTTTTTGTAACATATTTCGATTCTTAAGTGTTATTATTTAAAGGTATATATTATGTATTTTGTCATGAGGAATAGCATAGAGATAAAAAAGTATATGTATCTATTTAAAGAAAGTTACCTATCAAGTCAAAGACATAAATAGGGATTCTGAAATGCAATGATAACTATAGAGAATATTTTTTGCCTTCATATAATGAAAGCTATTCCTGAAACTTTTTTCGAAAAAAGATTGGTAGTTTATATGAGTTATAAGGTAGTCTAAATTTAAATGCCCCGCCCAGTATACTTAATCCATTTAGAACATTTATAGGAACTCCGTGAGTGTTATGACACAGACTAGATATCTAACTTATTTTTACAAAAAGATTATTTATAATATATGGTCAAAAAGCTCTGTGATCATCCAACTCCACAACCCAATCCAACCGAAGTAAAGCTAAATCTAAAACTATAATTATTCGGGTTGGGTTAAAAATGAGTAAATCAAACTTCCTTCTTGGTTAATAACTCAACCCATCCCAATCGAACTAAAATTAGATCTAAAAACAGAAATATTCTGATTGGGTTAAATTGGTTCATTATGGGTTGGGTTGGTGTAGGTAAGATCCATGACTGTTATTAAAGTGACAAACTAGATATCTAATTCATTTTCGCAAAAGAGCTTATTTAAAATATACAAAAATAGCTCTTTGATCACCCAACCCAACTCATACTAACTGACGTATCGCTAGATCTAAAACCAGAGAAATTTCGCTTAGCTTGATTTGGGTTCGGACGGTTTGGGTTGCGTTAAAAATTGCTAAATCAAACTCTGACAACTCTCTTCTTGATTGATAAGCCAACCTAACAAAACCGAACTAACACTAGATAGATATAGAAATATTCGGGTTAGGTTTAATTTAGGTTGTTTTTTCAACCAAGAGTTGAGTTGGGCTTAAAGAAGAAATGCCTGATGGTAGCTGTAGATGTCAAGATTGCTTTTGAAACTACTCCATGAAAAAAAATTATATGCGCACTAGAAATGAGAAAACTGCAAGATGTTAAATGATTATTTGAATGGAAGATATATTGAGTTTCATATGGGATGTCGTTCTCGACGAATTTTTGGAATGGGGAATGAAAGAAATTAATGATCGCATGATAGCATATGCAGACGACTTGTCTGTAATGATCGCAGTATAGAAGCTGAAGGAGAGAATTAAAGGCAGTCAATGAAATAATAACCACCATGGAGGAGATAGACTTTCAAAGTGCCCCGGGGAAGACAGAAATGGTGTTGCTTAACATAACCCCCAATACCTACCTGGGGGTTATGTCGCGGAAAGACACCAAATGGAAGAAAGGCAGAAATTTATAGAGATAATAGTCATTAAAGCAGAATAAAATGTGGACGTTCTGCAAAGAACAATGGGATCATCATATGTTCCCAGAAAATGTTCCCCTAATTGGAGCAACAATCTTCTCACATACAAAACTAAGAAAAATATAGAAGATTTGCATAGAATACAGAGAAGGCTGCTGATTGAATTGTGCAGTACCTACCGAACCTGTTCACGTAAGCACAATCGATTATAGGCGATTTCATGCACCATTGGACCTTAAGTTATGGAAGTTGCGGCTAAGTGGGAAGAAGAACAGGGAGCGATTGAGGAAGAGAAAGAAGCCATAGTGACATGGGAAACTACCTGGCGTAAATCTATGTTAGTTTCTTTCAGGTCATAGATGTTTTTAGGCTTACCTTTAAAAGTTTAAGAGTTAAGTTGAACTGAGACATTTGTGTACTGTGAAGAAATAGATCATGTAGAGCATTATTATTACAAGTGCGCAAGATAATCAGAGAAAATAAGACAAGTAGCGGAACAAACAGGAGAAGGCATTACACCAGAAAGCACTGTACACCACACGCTGGAAGGAAAATGCAAGTAGAGGAAAATTACGGCAGAGTATGTAAGAGGCGTTTTGACGGAGAAAGAGAAGGAAGAATGGCAGACACAGAGGGAAGCTGACAGACTGGGAAATAAGACATAGAGAGAGTAAAGGGGGATCGATCACCTTTCTTTCATGGTAAGCATTATTGATATTGCACGTCAAAAAGCTTGGGTGTGTCTTCTGTTGGTAGACTAAGGGTGCGTGAAGACAATGCCCGATCCAACCTAACAAAACTCAGGTGGAGTTAGGTTGGATTGGATTAAAGATTGGTAATCAAACTATAATACATCTCTTCTTTACTCGACCTATCTTTGGTACGATAGTACATCAAGGTCTAATATCACCCTCCTTGGTTGGGTAGTCAACCCTTCTTGGTTAGCAACCCAACCCAACAAACTTTAACTCAACCAAACTAAAACTAGATCTAAAACTCAGATTGAGTTAGGATAGGTTGGGCTGGGTTAAAGATGGCTAGATTTTTCTTAAGATTTAGAAAAGTGCAAGTTTGGTTTTGATTTGCGTAGCATGCAGACCACTTTGTCTTTGCATGCGGCAATAAAGCTTTTGAATGGTTTGTTAAGACTGCGACTGGTGGTGAAAGCGAATGAAAACAAAACAATAGTCTACATGAAAATCAATAGGTTTTGAGAAAAGGAAGATACAGAACATAAACTATTGAAAAAGTGCAGAAAAGTATTGATCATATTAAATCGAAGGCTGTGACGAATCGAAAATTCGGTGCATTGATTTTTTAGATATAAAAACGTCTTTAATTTTGCACCTTGGAAAGAGATAGTTGGAGCACTACTAATGGAAATATTAGTTGAAATGATTAATTACTAATTGTTTGAAAGAAATATTATTGTTCCAAATGGGAAAATTTACAAAATGAGTTACGGAGTGCTGCAAGGATCTATATTAGGTCCATTTTTATGGAATTTGTATTATGATAAAATTCTGAGAGTAGGCCTAAGTAGAAATCATAAGTTGCGCAGATGATCTGGTACTTCCGGTTATAGGTGGAGATGAGAGGGAACCGCAGAATAAGGCATAGTATGTAGTTCAACGAATTATTGATAAACTAAAGAGATGGGACTTAATATTGTTGCACAAAAATCATCGATGGTTAAATCAGTTATTTTATATGCTACCCCTATTTAGCAGGAGACCCCTTAAATATTAACATTAACGTGATATATTGACAGGAGTCAATTATCACAAAGTCTCATCACTCAATGTAAAGAAGCGAAACTTAAAAGTAGAGTGTAGTTACTGAAGGCTTGGCAGGAGAAATGGAATATACAGATTCCATCAGGTATGGACAAGAATACTTGTTCCGAAAATAGAACCATCGTTCTCGGCCAATTAAGAAATATATTTAGAAATATTTGTGCAAAATTAAAATAGTGGAACGTGAGGTTTGTTGGTTCTGTGATAAAATAGATACAATTTGTATAACATCATTAAGGTTAGAGATATGGTAAGTTTAAAGAATGGCTCTTAGAAAGAGTTTATGAAAATGAGGATTTTGAAAATCGTCTGGCCGCATGATAACTTAGGCCGGATGTCTGTTTACAGATTTCCTAATACTCTGATATCTCTCTTTTTGGTTGATGACCCAAGTTATTGTACCAAATAAAGAATATGATATTTCTTTTATGTTAAAATAAATGAAATATTTAATAAATTTTTATTACGCTTTTCTTGAATAATTGTATGCAAATTTTTTTCAAAACGGTGATTTACTATTTTATTATTACTATGTTTTGATCAAAATCAACATAAAATTAATTTCCTGTTTATTCAGAAAAGCGGAAAAACCCAATTTTATTTCGTTCGTTCGTTACCAGATGGCTCTCGCACACTAAATATTTCTTTCCATTTAATTTAAACTAATTACAATATTTTTGTTCGAAATATTTAATTGTTCACAAATTAGAAACGTTTTATTATTAGAACGTACAACATAATTATTTAATTTCGTATATTAATTAAGAATTTTTAATTATCAGATAAAACGTCAGAACGCAAATCTCAAATTGAATTATTATTATTAAACATAATCTGCAGATTTACTTCAAATTAGCAGATAAAATAAGAAACTTAAAACGAAGCTTGAACGTGTCAGATAAATTATTGAGTTTAAACAAATTTAAAGAAAAATAATTTGACATTAATTACTCATGTATTTTTAAGTCGTGACGAAAATAAAGTTTCCAGTAGGAAAAAAAACAATAAAATAAAATAACCGTGACATATTTCCATACGTATTAACTATAAAAAACTTCCACGAATACTTATTTTTTTTCTTTTCCATTTAATTTCATTCTTAAAATTTATGTCACGTTCAACAAAAAACCGCAATGTTACTTGTCTATGTCAATAGATAGTAAAGTAATGCATAATAAACAAATACTTCATATAAAGTTAATCTTTTATTTAACCTTTCTCTGCGTCTCATTGTTACTTATCGCTTTTTTATTATCTTAACCGCGTATCATTTTTATACTCTAATTTTGAAATATTTTTTGGATCAAAAGCGACATCTTAATTGGTTCGATTGAATCACAATTAGAGATATTGTGGATTAATTAGAGATGGCGCCAACTGTTTTAATTTCCTGATAATTTTAACAAAATTTTTATCAAAAAATTATTGATTAGGATTCTATTGTTACGATTTTATTTTAATTTTCGATAAAATTATCGGTAGATGTCGGTTGAGGTTATCGTTCGATAATTTTAACAAAATTTAATTTTTATATAATAAAAAAATAATTTGAGTTAATTTTACTTATATTGAATCTAAAATAAAATAATAATCAGTTATTACTGTACTCTCCCATAAACGATTTATATTCGAGGTTTTAAAAAAGTTAAAATTAAATAATTTAAATAATCAGTACTCACTTTTTGGGTTAATTCTGGTCCAAAATCCTTGTGATTTCACTTTTTCCATCGTTGCTTCAGTGGCGTACCCCATCTTTTCTCTTCTTGATGATTTGCGATTTATTAAGAATTATTATAATAAATTAAGACTTTAGAGATTTCTTGTTGGAATGAATAAGAATTAAGTTAATACTGATAATTAATTTGAAGCTGGTTGATTTAAACGACTTCCATATAGGAGGAGAAATGAATGTTTGAAAATATTTTTGCTTTTTGTCTTGCAAAACGCGTTTCTCGCGCTGTTTACGCGCAACGACGGTGTGCCGCAAACTGAAAGCCCACTCGCTTCTTGCACCAGGTAATATACGCGACTGTATATTCTACTCGAACTCTCTACTTCGTTTTATAAGTAGTCTCTAGATTGTACTGCATTATAACTATATATATATATATATATAGATATATTCAAATATAATAAAGATAATTCTGAGAGGAAAACAATAGTACATAAGTTATAAAATTTTAATGGATTTTAGGATTTTTATTAATAATATATGGTTTCTTATACTTTTTTTGTACTTCAATGATTATTTATCTACACTTTTGATCAAAAATTAATCTTTTACGTCTGACTATAATTTTGTCTACTATAATAAAAACATTACGCATTATTTTAATGTTGCAATATTACTAATTCCTAATTCAAATGTGCATATTTTAACTCATAATTACATATAACTTTTTATTTGCATTCTATTTAAATTCGTATTAATCGAAATATTAAAAATCTCCTTTTCAAAAAAGTGCAGTAATCTCTTTGGAATTAAAGGATTAAAATTTTTACTTTATAACAATCAGTTCATATTTAGGAAAAAATTATAAGATTGATTCACGTTCTCTTCGATTCTTATCAGTGATTGATTTTAAGTATCCTTTGGTTTATTTCAAGTATTTGTGGTTTTTTGCAATCTGTGATGCTTCTTAATGAAGTTGATGGTGGATATAAGAATTCAGAAAACAAAAAAAAAATGCAACTAAACCATCAATTTTTGATTCGGAAGGAAAATAAATGTTGAAATATTAAACTTAATAATCAGACACTAACATTCACAGTTTGTGTGGTCAATTTCGACCGTTAACGCAAATTCGAACATGGTATTTTAAATACTTCATATGAATATGTAAAAAGTAAATATGACATTAATTCTAAAATGATGATCATAAAAGTGAAATCTTTAAGTTAAACTATGTCAGTGAATCTTAAAACAACGCACAAACAGATTACGAAATTTTTCCATTCATATAAATTCATATAAAGACACATAATCCATCTTGCTGATTTTTTCAAAAAAAAAACTATCCAAAGTACGTTAGGCATCATTTAAAAACATTTACCTATGAAATTTTGAAATGTTAATATGTAATAGGAAAGTGACACGACGCAGACAGCATGTTGCTTAAACAAATATTGTTAGAGAAAATTTTTATTAGAAAAAAAAGAATAATTCTGATGTGGTAATTATAACAACTAATTATTACAACAATATGGTAATAACGTTGGAACGTTTAGCAAATTCTTCTTAATAAAACTGAAGGACGTAAAGTTTATGGTTTTATCCTTTTTGAGTTAATAAATTATTTTTTTTTAAACCCATCAGCTACTGCGGCTATTAGGGCATTCACTTAGTGTATAATTAAACGAATCTTTTTCGACCAAATAGACATTTACACTCACCATACAGATAAGTATATGTATATATATAATCTCTAGACTTCACGATACAAATAAGTGTATGAATAAACTCTGGACGATCACTATACAGGTAAATAAATAAATAAATCTCTGTACTTCACAATACAGTTATGTATATGAATAAACTCTGGACGATCACTATACAGGTAAGTAAATAAATAAATAAATCTCTGGACTTCACAATACAAATAAGTATATGAATAAACTCTGGACGATTACTGTACAGGTAAGTATACGAATAAATAAATAAATAAACTCTGGACAATCACTATACAGGTAAGTAAATAAATAATATAATCTCTCTGGATTTCACAATACAGGTATGTATATGAATAAACTCTGGACGATCACTATACATGTAAGTAAATAAATGATCTCTGGACTTCACAAGACATAAGTAAATAAACAAACACATAAGCAAGTAAATAAGCTCTGGACATAATACAATAATTCATCACAACCGATTGAACAACTCCGCATCCTTCATAAAGTCAAGGACGTTATGGATGTTGTCCCTATCGTGGTTTAAGGGATTATCACTTTGGATATTATATTCCTGTCTTAGCACGTTATACCGTTCACACTCCACAAGGATATGCGTAACGGTAAGTGCTCGATCGCAGTCGTTACATCGGGGCTGTTCTCCTCCGCTCAAAAGATGAGCGGAGGTTAGGGCCGTGTGGCCGAGCCTCAGCCGGTGAAACCGAACTCTTTCCACACGAGTCAGCGTGATGGGGAACTTCCAGTTCTCCATTCTGGGCTTGACTGTGCGGAAGTAGGGATGCCCGACGTCGTCCCACTCTCTCTGCCACCTCACCATAACTCCTTTTCTTATGTCCTTTAAGACATCGTCCCGCAACGGGAGCTCATCGTCTTCGTCTGATGAATCGGAGTCTGTCGGATCTACCCAGGGCTCAACCTTTTCTGCAGAGGTTACTCTCACGGGGGGAATAACCCACCCGATCCGGTCGAGCAACTCTTGCAGCCTAACCCCACAGGGACGAGTTACGCTGGGTCTCGCGGAATATAGCAATCGTACATTGAACAGACAGCCATATACAGGATGATATGGACTTCTTGATTTGATTTTTAAGGAGTAGGAGAGCATCATCCTTTCCCTTCTTTTCCAGAGAGACGGGATGCCGCATTCCCACAGCAGGCTTTGTACCGGCGTCGTAGGGAATGCCCCGATGGCGTATCTTAATCCCAGATTATGGACACCATCCAGTTTTTCCAGCAAGGATTTTCTCGCGGATGAATAAACCAAAGCCCCGTAGTCGAGAATCGACAACACGAGGGCTCTATGTAACTTTAGGAGAACGGAAGAATCCGCCCCCCACCTGACATTCGCCACCATTCTGATTACATTTAGGGCTTTCTTTGCCCTAGACAGTACGTCCTCCACGTGTTGGGTCCATCTAAGTCCTTTGTCGAAAATTATTCCCAGGAATCGCATGGAGGGAACCGTTTCGATTCTCAGTTCCCCCAACTTTAACGTAGGGTCGGTATGAGGACGACGGAGCCTACAGAAATGCACGCATTTCGTTTTCTCCTTGGAGATTCTAAATCCTCTGGAGAGAGCGTTACTGGCTATTTTATTTATGCCGGATTGTAGAGTATATTCAATCGCGGTCATATCAGCACCTTTGCAGAAAATTGCCAGGTCGTCAACATAGAGCGACCTTCCGATGTCAGGGTCGAGATCCGCAACGATCGTATCCATGGCGATCAGGAACAGCGTCACACTCAGGGTGGAGCCCTGAGGTATGCCATTCTCCAGCGTTCGCTTTTGTGACATAACATCTCCGACTCGGACGCTGAATTCCCGGTCCTATAAAAATAAATTATTTTTTATTATTCCGTTTATTGAAATGCAAAATATATCTTTAAAGGTTTTAAAAGGAAATTTCTTATCTTTATAAAATATTACATATTTAGGTTAAGTTCAAAACATTTCTGAATATTTAAGTACCAACTTTTAAAATTTAACAAATTTCAACAAGATTTTTTAAGAATTCGATTTTGCAATACTGATTAAGAACAATTTTAGTTTTATACATTGTTACAAATTTAGGTTGAGTTTAAAAGTTGATATCTCAAAAGCAATTTGCGATATTTAAGTATGGTTTTGTGCATATAAATGTACATACTTCTTTTTTGCAAATTTTAATAAATTTTATCAAGATATCTCAAGAATTCGATTTATCTTAAGAATTAAGTTATTAAGGAAATTCTTATTGTTATGAAATACTCCATTTTTAGGTTGAGTACAAAACTTGGTATCTCAAAAATGAAGTGTATAAATCATCAAAAATTTCAACGTAGAGTTAAGAATTAAAACTAATTAATTAATTAAGAATTGATTATTTATGATTCTTCAAAAATTATTAAGGTAATTCTTATTTTTATGAAATGCTACATATTTAGGTCAAGTTCAAAACATGATATCAAAAATGAAGTAGTATGAAGTGAAAGTGCAGACTTCCCTTTCTTTTACAAATCATAACAAATTTTATCAAGATATGTTTTGTTCTGAGAGAAGTACATATTGTTCTTTATAAATTACAAAATCTTCATCAAGAAATGTCAGGAATTCAATTTTCTTCGATTTTTCAAAAATTATTTAGGACATTTTTATTTTTATGAAATGCTACAAATTTAGTACAGGTTTAAAACATGATATCTCAAAAACGGATTGAGATATTCAAGCATGGTCTTGTGCATAAAAAATACATATATTTTGTAAATTTTATTAAGATATCTTAGAAATTCGATTTTCTACGACTTTTCAAAATTATTATGAAAATTCTTATCTTCATGAAATGCTATATTGTTAGATGATGTTTAAAGCATGATATCTCAAAAACGAATTGAGATATGTAGGTATATTTTATGCATACAAAAGTACAAATTTTTCTTTGAAAATGTTATCAAATTTCATCAATATATTTTAAAAATCTTATTTTTTACAATTTTTTAAAAGTTATTAAGAAACTTCTCATTTTTATGAAATGTTACATATTTAGATCAAGTTGAAAGCATGTTATCTTAAATACGAATTGAGCTATTCAAGTGTGGTTTTGTACATATGGAAGTACTTACTTTGTAAATTTCAATAAATTTCATCAAGATATCTTAAGAATTCGATTTTTACGATTTCTTCAAAAATGATTAAGGAAATTCTTGTTTTTATGAAATGCTACATTTTTAGATCAAGTTTAAAACATCACATCTTACAAACGAATTAAGATATTCAAGTATGGTGTTGTGTATATTAAAGTACAAACTTTTCTTTGAAAACTTTAATACATTTTATCGGGATATCTTAAGAACAGAGCTAGCCAAAAGTTAATTACAAAAGTTATTACAAAACTAGTTAACTACGAGTCAACTGCTTTTGGTGTCAAAATAGTTGTACTCAAATTACTTTTCTTTTATGGGTATAACTACCTATAAAAGAAATATTATTTAAATATTATATTATTTTATGCTGGTATAAAATATTTGGGGAATGTTACGAAAGTAAAAGGAAGGTATTAGTAACTATTTTTGTTTATTTTAGTTCCTTTTAGTAATGTAACTACATTTAAAAGGTTGAAAATTTACAAAATTATGAAAAAATAAATTACAGTTAGAGTTTTTATAGTACATGGAGGACAAAAGAAGGAAATTTTTATTTTTATGAAATACTACATCTTTAATTCAAGCTTAAAACATGATATCTTAAAAATGGAATGAGACATTCAAGTATAATTTTGTACGTAAAAAAGTACATACTTTTCTTTGAAAATTTTAACACATTTTGTCGGGCTATCTTAAGAACAGAGCTGGGGAGAAGTTAATTACAAAAGTAGTTAACTATAGTTAACTACGTAGTCAACTACTTTTTATGTTAAAGTGGTTGTATTCTGACTACTTTTTTTTTCAGGGATTATTTATTATTCTCGACTATTTTATGTTGCCATAAAATATTCGCGGAAAGTAGTTACGAAAGCAGTTAACTCGTCATTGTTAACTACTTTAGGTATTCTAACTATTGTTGTTTATTTTAAGTCCTTTTAGTAATTTAACTACTTTTAAAAAGTCGAAAATTTACAAAATTATGATAAATACAAGGACGTCCGAATTAGAAAAGATTTAATAAAAAAATACATTAGAGTTAGAATTTTTATTAAGTTAATTAAACAATTATTATAAATTATAGCACCAACGTATGTATGTTCAATTTTGCAACTTTGCTTAAATCATCAAGAAGACATCCTGTCTCTGACAATCTTTTTAAACAAATTTAAATTAAAAGTTTCATGATTCTGCGTTCATTTGATTATTATATATTTTTTTAAACAACTTTAAATGTTTAAATAATATTAATTTAATCTAACTTTGAAGCATAATTTGTGTCTAATAGTTCAAAAGTTGTTAAATATTAACTTGAAACTATAGTTCGTGCGAAAAGTCAAGGCTCCTCAATTTAAAGATCGATATTTTATATCAGTGAACGTATACAGTGAACACTATCAGTTTGTTGTAATCAGTGAATATTTCTACGCATCATATGTTAATTTGGAAATTGTCGGCTCTTTGGTTTTCTTTTATCTCGAGTTAAGTGAAAACCGCCGACAAATTTTTCGTGGACAAAGTTTTACGATTTTTTTCTACAAAAACTATTTAATAAAAAAATTAAAATTTAAACCGTTGGCAACACGATGTATTCTTTATAATGGGCATATTTTAATTTATCAATTTTTATATCAAATTTATTTTACTAAGTTCAAATTTGAATTGTTTTCATCAACTAGTTTCTGAGAAACAAATCTCAAATTTGATGGCATTCTCAAAATCTGGGACATTCATCATTTCATTCGTGATAAAAGAACCAAAGACTCGACCATATCCAAATTAACATACCCAAAAATGTTCACTGATTATAACAAATTTTATTTTATTTTTTACCTCATTTTTTTTCTCTAAGCGATCACGACATTGAGGTCTTATATATATATCTAGAGTGCGTATGTGGTGGTGGTGGGGGCAATCAGAAAGTCAGACATGTTGGATGTACCGACCTGAACTTAGCAATAGTTTCAAGTCGCTATTGTCCCTAGAATTATAACCATTATAACCAATTATAAATCGAGATACACCACCAGGAGACGAACATGTACTCATACATTTAAAAAATATTGTTTTTTCAGATGTATATTCATCCGTTTTTCACAATTTAAAATTTCATGTTTTAGATCAAGACTTGCCCTCACAACATATAATTCAATTGATAAAGGAAATTGCTGCAGTATATATCAGAATAAGATTAAATTACATAAATAAATGTTTTAATTTAAATGCAAAAGGTCGTCCTCTCCGAAATAAATTTAACAAATTAATATTATTTCATAATCAGTAACAATATTGTTTTAAGTTTCTTTTATTTTGTTCTTTTTATTAAAATTTTATTTTTGTTGAAGGTTTTCGAATTCTTGTTTCATATCACACATCCAGTTCAATAATGCCGTATGTACACTTCTAGAAAACTACAAAAATCAAGAAAACAATTTTATCTGTGCAGCTTTTTGAAATATTTTAGAATATAAATATATGAAAATATTGTTATGCTTTCTGTTCAGAAGTACAATACAATATACCCGTGCATACCGAGTGCAATAAACTGTAGCAATACAGTCTTAAGTGAAAATATGCAATTTTTGCATTTATGGCACTATTGAACTAGGTGTGCGATATATATTTTTATAATTTGATAGGTTGGGAGATTATTTGCAACAGTCCACAATGTTTCTGGTTACTTGATTTGAAATTAACAAGTGAAGTTTAAGTAAAGTTTATTATTAAGGAATGTTTAGTTCTTTTAAAACAAGCTAACAAATATTTATAAAGATAAAAATTAAGGTGATCAATCAGATTTTTTTAAATATTTTCTTAGTTTATGTTAATTTATAAGGGTTATTGTTAAAAATTATTAAGTTCTTCTACAATATATAATTCATAATTATTTATCAATAATTGTGTTTTGTTTTGGTTATTATTTTCTGTCTTTTCAGTTTATAATAATGTAAATTCTTGCATAAGTTATATAAGAATTTCGAAATTCCCGCTAACTTGGTACATCTAACATGGCGATCTTTCGGGAATCATTTTTGGCGTGGTGGGGACAACAGCATACGCACTCTAGATATATACAGACTGCTCGCGCTCGAGCTGCGGATAGGCTTAACGTAAGTGGGAAAAGAACGGCATAAGGTTTCTATTAGTTAACACAGAACAGATATACTATGTTTACTTCTCAGGCCGATTGGAGTTGATATGTATTTCTTTATCTAACTCATTAAAGTCCTATGCCTTGTCTAACACATTGAAAAGCCCTATCCGCAGGTTGCTGCAACCGCACGAAACTCGTAGTGCGACGGAGACAGACGTAATCAACCGCACCGTTCTAGCCGTGATACTCGTACGGAGGGCGGTACAATGCGATTTTATACAAATTGGGAATTTATCTTTTTAATTTTATTAAAAATGAAATCTTTAGAGGTTCTAAAAAATTGATTTTTATTTTAACAAAAAATCGAAATTCTCTTACTTTTTCGCACAGAGCTATGACATCATTCCTAGACAGGCGTCAAATCATCCCAGAAGGACGATAAAGACTGGTTTTTACTCATTTACTGCATTTGTTTAGCGATTGTGGTTGGGTTAGTGTGCCTAGCGATTTCGCTAAAATTTGTAGTGCACAATTTCTCAAAATGGAGTATTATACGCCCGAAGAAAAGTTGTTTATGATAAAGCAATTTTATGGTGGTAATTCTGCGGAAGTATGTCGCGATTTATTTGCTGTGAACTATCCGGAAAGGCCAATTCCTTCTGCAAATACCATACGAAATACAGTGAAATATTTCGAATCAAATTTCACATTAATAAATAATAAAAACAAAAATGAAGCAGAAGATAACATCAGCACTTTGGAGATTGCAATATGTGCATTAGCAGAATTGAATCCGCACAAATCTTCTCGCGAAATTGCCCGTGAAATTGGTATTGGAGCAACAACAGTGCTAAAAATTTTGCAAAAGCATAAATACCGGTAAATTAAATTTAAATAACATAAATTTGTACAACCGGTTGGGTTATTGTTCAGCTCAAGAGGGTGGTTTATTTGAACATTTATTAAATAAATGAGGAGAATTATGTTTCATTTTATTTGTTTTATATTTTTTTTTATTGGTATGAAGTTATGATGAAAATTTGTTGCTGTAATATTTTTGCACTAAAATGATCTGATGCTTCATAACTAAGAAAATTACTAGTACTGTGTACCAGGGATTTATTTCTTTTTAATTTTAACAAATTCTTCTTATTTTACATAATTTTACAAATTGTGGTTAGTAAAAACAATTGATAACTAACTTTAATAAAAACCACCCGTTCTCAAAGCATTAAAGGTTTTGATATCTGAGAGCGCAAGCTCCGCCCACTTACGGTCGCCCAGCTATTGCTAATGCATCTATCCGCAGGTCGGCCGCGTGCAGTCTGTATATAAGACCTCAATGGATCACGAAGATATCGTTCTCTTAAGTGAGCGTTGACTTTTGCACATAGTTTAGTTACCATTAAAATGCTTTATATAATAAATAGATGTTTATTTTATTTACTATCCATTTATTGAGTTTTTAGGCCTTAAAACTGCATTTTATTATGTAGTTAAAAAAATAGTTTGTTATTTAACTATCAACTAGTTGAATTACTTTTGGTGAAAGTAGTTAGTAGTGATACTCCACTACTTTTTTTAAGTAGTTAGCCCAGCTCTGCTTAAGAATTTGATTTTTTTACGATTTTTCGAATATTATTAAGATAATTCTTATTTTTAAGGAATACATCAGCTTATTGAAATATGTAGGTATGGTTTTTTATGAAATGCTACATCTTTGGGCCAACTTTAAAATATGTTATCTTAAAAACCAATTGAGATATTCAAATATGATTTTGTGCACATATTTTTTACTTTTTATTTGCATCTTCTTTAAGTTCTTATTAATTGAAATTTTAAAATTCCTCCAAAAAATATGATGTATTCCTTTGGAATTAAAGGATTAAAATTGTTACTCTATATCAATCAATTCATATTTAGGAAAAAATTGCAAGATTGATTCACGGTCTCTTCGATTCTTATCAGTGATTGATTTTAAGTATCCTTCGGTTCATTTGAATTATTTATGGAATTTTTTGTAATCTGTGAAGATTGTTAATGAAGTTACTGGTAGATATAAGACAAATAAAGGTTTCTAATCAATACAGAAAACTAAAAATATGCAACTAAGCCATCAATTTTTGATTCGGAAGGAGAATTTCAATGTTGAAATATTAATGTAAATAATCAGGCACTAACATTCACAGTTTGGGTGGTCAATTTCGACCGTTAACACAAATTCGAACATGGTAATTTAAAAACTTAATATGAATATGTAAAAAGTAAATATGACATTAATTCTAAAATAAAGATATCATAAAAGTGAAATCTTTAACTTAAAGTATGTCAGAGAATCTTAAAACGCAGAGACAGATTATGAAATTTCTTAATTCATATCAGGACAGATACATACACATAATCCATCTAGCTGATTAAAAGAACTATTTATCCAAAGTACGTTAGAGGAGAGATTTTTATTAGAAAAAAAAAAAAATTCTGATGTGGTAATTATTACAGCTAATTATTACAACAATATCGTAATAACGTTGGATCGTTTAGTAAATTCTTCTTAATAAAATTGAAGGACGTATAGTTATAGTTTATAGTTGCTGAATATCCGGTTTTGGCCGGATATTAAAACAGATCTTTAAAGGTTTTAAAAGGAAATTTCTTATCTTTATAAAATATTACATACTTAGATTAAGTTCAAAACATTTCTGAATAGATCATCAACCATCATCAAGGTTTCTTAAGAATTCGATTTTTCAATACTAATTAAGAAATTGTTCTTAATTGTCTTTAATTTGTTACATTGTTACAAATTTAGGTTAAGTTTAAAACTTGATATCTCAAAAGCAATGTAAAGACCGTAAAGACAGTAAAGACAGTAAAGACCGTTATAACGAGTATGTTCTATAATGAGCAAGCTTCCAAGTCCCGTGAAAAATCGTATCCATACAATGTAAAAATTTTCGGTTATAACGCGTGCTCGGTTATAACAAGAGTTCGGTTATAACGAGAGCTCGGTTGTAGTTTTGCGTGTTTTGTACCGCCTATAACGAGTGAATGACATAAAAATCTGGGAATGTAGTGACTCACGAGATTCGCCGATCTGAAAAATCAAAGTTATGTGTCATAGGAAAGCCAAAGTCATCTCGTTGTTTTAAGAACGTTCAAAACCTGCCAGTAAATTATTTTAACAATTTCAAAGCTTGCATAACAAGTTGAAGAAATCTTTTAAAAAAATTCTTCTTGATTGGGACCGTGATTTAAAACGTCAAAAAAAGAAAAATTTTATTAATGGTAGACAATTTTTCTGGGCATCCTCATATTAACAACTTAGAATGTATTGAATTTGCGTACTTTCCGCCAAATTCAACTTCCGTCTTACAACCGATGGATGAAGGCATAATTTTTCAAGTTAGTAGAAGCTATGGATCTGAACGAAATATTAAAAATCGATATATATTTTAAATGCCATAATAATGCTAAACAGCGCATGGATAAATGTTAAAAAAAAAAACAATCTTGCAGAGAGTTTTAACGAAGATGAAATTTCCTTAACTCAATTAATTACGCGTATCTCTGTATGAAGAAAATCTTTCTAGTTGGGTAGAGAAAAACGGTTTGGAAATAGACGGTATCGATTTAAATTTATTTGCCACTATCCATGACGAGGTTATTACTGATTCCGTTCTATCTGACACTGAAATAATGTCTAACGTGTTGAATAAAGATAATGAGTCTGACGGTGAATCAGATGAAGAGGTAGAACTAAACATTTCAAAAAATGAATTTTTAGAAGCATTTTCTAGGAGGACAGGTTACATTCCAACAAACTATGCGGACAATACTGAATGTATGTTACAAATGCTACAAATTTATCTCAAAAGATATCTCAAAAACGAATTCAGTTATTCATGTACGGTTTTGTTCTAAAGAAAGTACATACTTTCCTTTATAAATTACAAAAATTTCATCGAGATATGTTAAAAATTCGATTTTGAACGACTTTTTAAAAATTATGTATTATGCTACATATTTAGGTCAAGTTCAAAACATGGTATCTCAAGATCAATCAAACAATCAAATGAAGATATTCAAGTATGGTTGTGCATATTAAAGTACAAACTTTTCTTTGTAAATCTTAGTTTTTACGTTTCTCTTCAAAAATGATTATCAAAAATTTTAACATTATAAAATGAAGTGACTATGAAGTGAAAGTGTACTTCCCTTTCCTTTATAAATCATAACAAATTTTATCAAGGTGTATTAAGAATTGCATTTTTTACGATTTTTCGAGAATTATTAAACAAATTTTTAATTTTATGAAATGCTACAAATTTATGTCAAAAGATATCTCAAAAATTAATAGAGATATTTATGTACGGTTTTGTTTGAGAGAAGTACATATTTTTCTTTATAAACTACAAAAAATTGCATCGACATGTTAAGAATTCAATTTTTTTCGACTCTTTAAAAACTATTAAGGAAATTTTTATTTTCTTGAAATGTTTCTAATTTAGAACAAAACATGATATCTTAAAAATGAATTGAGATATTTAAGTATGGTTTTGTGTATAAAAAACGTACATACTTTTCTTTGTAAATTTTATTTAATTTTATCAAGATATCTTACAAAATCGATTTTCTACGACTTCAAAAATTATTAAGAATATACTTATTTTTATGAAATGCTATATTATGAGATCAAGTTTAATATATAATAACTCACAAACGAATTGAGACATTTAAGTATGGTTTTGTGTATAAAAAAAGGTATGTACATACATTTGTTTGTAAATTTTGCAAAATTTTATCGATTATCGACAAAATTTCTCGATTTCTCTAAAATTATACGGAAATTAATAAAAACAAGTTTTATGAAATGCTATATTTTTAAATTTATATTTTTAGATAGAAATGCTATACTTTTTTTGAAAACATGATATGTTTTAAACTTGTCTTATGTTTTAAAATTCTTATCTTTATGGAATGCAACTTTTTGGGTTAAGTTTAAAATATGATATCCTAAAAGCGAATTGAGATGTTCGAGTATGGTGTTGTGTATATGAAAGTACAAACTTTTCCTTATAAATCTTAACAAATTTCATTAAGATATCTAAAGAATTTGATTTTTTTACGATTGAAAATTTCCTTTTTTGTGATATTCTACAAACTTAAGTTGAGTACAAAACTTTATATCTCAAAAATGAAATGAGGTACTCATGTATGGTTTATTCTGAGAAAAGTACATGATTCCCTTTGTTTTATAAATCACAACAAATTTCATCAAAACATCTTAAGAATTATCTTTTTTACGATTTTTCGAAAATAATTAAAGAAATTTTTTATTTTATAAAATGCTACAAATTTTTCTCAAAAAATATTTGAGATATATTTTAAAGATATGAATTGAGATATTTATGTACAATTTTGTTCTGAGAAAAGTAGTACATATTTTTATATATGTACATATTTTCCTTTATAAATTACAAAAATCATCATCAAGAAATGTTAAGAATTCAATTTTCTACGATTTTTCAAATATTATTAAGGAAATTCTTATTTTTATGAAATGCTACTGCTACATTTTTAAATCAAGTTTAAAACATGGTATCTTACAAACGAATTGAGATAGTCAAGCATGGCTTTATGTATATAAAAGTACATACTTTTCTTTGAAAATTTTAACACATTTTATCGGGATATCTTAAAAACAGAGTTGGGCAAAAGTTAATTACAAAAGTAGTTAACTACGAGGTAGTTATACTCGATTATTTTATGCTGGCATAAAATATTCGCGGAAAGTTACGAAAGTAGCTATCTCCTTATTGTTAACTTTAGATATTCTAACTATTTTTGTTTATTTAAATTCTTTTTAGTAATTTAACTACTTTTAAAGGGTTGAACATTTACAAAATTATGATAAATACAAAAACGTCCGAATCATAAAAGATTAAGGAAAAAATAAATTAGAGTTAGTGTTATTACAGTACTTGGAGGTACCTTGCTTAAATCGTCAAGAGACATGCTGTGTCTGATAATCTTTTTGAACAAATTTAAATTAAAAGATTCATGATTCTGCATTTACTTGATTACTATATATTTTTTTAAACAACTCTAAATGTTTAAATAAGTTTAATTTAATCTAACTTTTAAGCATAATTTATGTCTAACAGTTCAAAAATTGTTAACTACTAACTAGAAACTATAGTCAAGGCCCCTCAATCTAAAGATCGATATTTTATATCAGTGAACATATACAGTGAATACTATCAGTTTGTTATAATCATTGAACATTTTTGCGCATCATATGTTAATTTGGAAATTGTCGGCTCTTTGGTTTTCTTTTATCTCGAGTTAAGTGAAAAAAGTATCCGATTTTTGAGCGTCGGCAACTTTGTCGTGGACAAAGTTTTATTATTTTTTTCCGTAAAAAGTATTTAATAAAGAAATTGAAGTTTAAACTGGTGGCAACACGATGTATTTATAATATTGGGCATATTTTATTTTATCAATTTTTATATTACTTTATTTTATTAAGTTCAAATTTAAAATGTTTTCATCAAAGAGTTTAAACTGTTGGCAACCCGATGTATTCATAATATTGGGCATATTTTATTTTATCAATTTATTATATTAAGTTCAAATTTGAAATGGTTTCATCAAAGAGTTTCTGATAAAAAATCACTCAAAAATTTCCAAATTAACACATGATGCGCAAAAATATTCACTGATTATAACAAATTTTACCTAAATTTTTTTCACTGAGCGGTTATGAAGATATCGTTCTCTTAAGTGAGTGGCCTTGACTTTAATTTTAGGCCTTAAAACTGCATTTTATTATGTAGTTAAATAAGTAGTTAGATATTTACCTACCAACTACTTGGTGGTTAGTACTCGAAGTCCCATATTCTAAAAGCAGTTTAACTACCAAGTAGTTGAATTACTTTTGGTGAAAGTAGTTAGTAGTTATGCTCTACTACTTTCCTCAAATAGTTAGCCCAGCTTTGCTTAAGAATTTGATTTTTTTACCATTTTTCAAATATTATTAAGATAATTCTTATTTTTAAGAAATACATTAAACCAGCTACATATTAGGCCATATTCAAAACATGATATCTTAAAACGTATGAAATATGTAGGTATGGTTTTTTATGAAATGCTACATCTTTAGGTAAATTTTAAAATATATTATGTGAAAAACCAATAGAGATATTCAAGTATGATGTCATGAACATATTTTTAATTTTTTAGTAATATCTTCTTTATGTTCTTTTTAATTGAAATTTTAAAATTCTTTCAAAAAATATGATGTATTCCTTTGGAATTAAAGGATTAAAATTGTTGCTCTATATCAATCAATTCATATTTAGGAAATAATTGCAAGATTGATTCATGTTCTCTTCGATTCTTATCAGTGATTGATTTTAAGTATCCTTCGGTTCATTTGAATTATTTATGGAATTTTTTGTAATCTGTGAAGATTGTTAATGAAGTTGATGGTAGATATAAGACAAATGAACGTTCTTAATCAATACAGAAAACTAAAAATATGTCACTAAGCCATCAATTTTTGATTCGGAAGGAGAATTCAAATGTTGAAATATTAAACTTAATAGTCAGGCACAACATTCACAGTTTGTATGGTCAATTTCGACCGTTAAAAAGTAAATATGACATTAATTCTAAAATGAAGATATCATAAAAGTGACATCTTTAACTTAAACTATGTCAGTGAATGTTAAAACAACGCAGAGACAGATTACGAAATTTCTCAATTCATATAAAGGCAGATACATCCACATAATCAATCTAACTGATTTTCAAAAAAAATATCGCAGACAGCTGTTAAGTCAATGTCCCAACAATCGCGTGTTCTCTGCTTTTTTTAGCAAATGTTGTTGGAAGGAAGATTTTTATTAAAAAGAAAAAAGAATAATTCTGATGTGTTAATTATAACAACTAATTATTAAAACAATACAGTAATTACGTTGGATCGTTTAGTAAATTCTTCTTAATAAAATTGGAGGACGTAAAGTTTATGGTTTTATTCTTTTTGAGTTAATAAATTATTTATTTATTATTTTGTTTATTGAAATGCAAAATATACTGTGTGATAAAAACCAGAAAGTTTTTTTAGTTGATAATTACTGAATATCCGGCTTTGGCCGGATATTAAATCAGATCTTTAAAGGTTTGAAAAGAAAATTCCTTATCTTTATAATATATTACATGTTCAGGTTAAGTTCAAAACATTTCTGAATATTAAAGTACAAACTTAAAATTTAACATATTTCATCAAGGTTTCTTAAGAATTCGATTTTCAATACTGATTAAGAACAATTTTAATTATGTAAAAAAAGTATTAACATTTTCATAAATTTAGGTTGCGTTTAAAACTTGATATCTCAAAAACAATTTGAGATATTTAAGTATAGTTTCTTTTTGCAAATTTTAATAAATTTAATTTTATCAAGATATTGATAGATTGCAACATGGCATTAGAAACGTCAAACGTTTTTTCAAAAAACCCGAAAGCTTCTAGTTATAGATTTAGTGTTAGTCCTAGTGATAGTTCTAGTGATAATTCTAGTGTTAGTGCTAGTGTTAGTTCTAATTTTAGTTCGATTTTCTATGATTTTTCAAAAATTACTAAGGAAATTCTTATTTTTATGAAATGCTATATTTTTAGGCCAAGTTTAAGATATGATACCCTAAAAATGAATTGAGATATTCTAGTATAGTTTTGTGCATATAAAAGTACATACTTTTTTTCGCGAATTTTAATAAATTTTATCAAGATATCTTAAGAATTTGATTTTCTACGATTTTTCTTCAAAAGTTATTAAAGAAATTCTTATTTTTATGTAATACTATATTTTTATGTTGAGTTTAAAACTTGGTATCTTATAAATAGAGTGATATCTTCGTGTATAAATCACTAAAAGTTTCAAAGACGATTTAAAATTAATTAAGAATTGATTATTAATTAAGAATTATCTTTTTTTCGGTTTTGAAATGAATAACAAAATTTTTAATTTTATGAAATGTTACAAATTGATATCAAAAGATATCTCACAAAGGAATTGAGATATTCATGTACGATTTCATTCTGAAGAAAGTGCATACTTTCCTTTATAAACAGTAAAAATTTTATCAAGATATGTTAAGAATCCGATTTTCTACGATTTTTCGAAAATTATAGTAAGAAATTCTTATTTTTGTGAAATGCTACATATTTAGGTCAAGTTCAAAACATGATATCTCACAAACAAATTGAGATATTCAAGTGTGGTGTTGTGTATATTAAAGTACAAACTTTTCTTTGTAAATCTTAATAAATTTCATTATGATTTCTTAAGAATTTGATTTTTTATGTTTTCTTTTAAATAATTATGAAAAATTTTAATTTTATGAAATGTTAAAAATAATATCTAAAACACGAATTGAGATATTCATGTACGGTTTTGTTCTGGGAAAAGTACATACCTCCCTTTATAGGTTGCAAGAAATTTCATCAAGATATGTTAAGATTCAATTCTCTACGATTTTTCAAAGATTATTAAGAAAATTTTTGTTTTTATGAAATTTTAAATTTTTAGGTCGAGTTTAAAATAGGCTATCTCAAAAACCAATTGAGATATTCAAGTATCATTTTCTGCACATAAAGGTACATACTTTTCTTTGTAAATTTTAATAAATTTTATTAAGATATATTTAGAATTCTATTTTCTACGATTTTTCAAAAATTATTAAGGAAATTCTTACTTTTATGTAATGCTACATTTTTAAATCAAGTTTAAAACATGCTATCTTAAAAACCAATTGTAAAAAATTCAAATATGATTTTGTGCACATATTTTGTACTTTTTATTTGTATCTTCTTTAAATTCTTATTAGTCGAAATTTTAAAATTCCTCTATAAAAGATTAGGTATTTACATTCTAAGCCATCAATATTTGATTCGGAGGAAAATTCAAATGTTAAAATACTAACGTTTGTGTGGTTAATTATATTTTTAACAATGTCAGTGAACCTTAGAACAACACAGAGACAGATTGCGCAATTCCTCAATTTATATAATAATTACGGATACATGTGCTATTTCTGAAACTTGTTAAATTCTGATATTGATGCATTTGTTGTTTGTATCAATAACTATTACCTAGTTAAATCGGATAGGCCATGTAGGGGTGGTGGTGTTGGTCTATATGTATATGTATACGGCGTTGCATTGAATAGTGATGTATTGATGCTGATCATGTTTCCAGAGTGGAACAGCTTTGGGTTGAGGTTCGGCTCAATGGCTTAATTTTTGCATTAGGAGTTGTTTTGTAGGCCTCCTCTTTTGATATTAATTTGTTTCTCCGTTCTTTTAATTTTTAATTTTGTGTGACTTTAATATTAATTTCATGGTGACTGGTCCGCTACTGATTGTTTACTTTCAACTAAACATGGTCCTCCACCTCAGCTCCCGTTTTCTGTAACGCAGTTATTAATTAAGTTAGGAGTTTAATATTTTGCAGGCTTATACTGTATTAGGACCGCATTTCAGGAAATTGCTTTTGATTATACAGACTGTTCCAAAAAAGTGTGATATATTTTTTAAATTACACGATATTTTCTAACATTTTTGGGTGTTTTTTATAGGTGCCTACACACCTCTACAATTTTATCGATATCGGCTGAATGACAGCAGCACAAAAAAATAAGAACGAAAAAAATCGTATTTGCATCGTTGATTTTAAAAATTAATTAAAATTACAAGCAGCATCTCATGAATAAAATTTCATGACAAGCTTATTAAGTGAGGACTAGGCATTGTTAACCAAGTTCTATTGGTTCAAATTTATACAGGTTGGCCGAAATCTAGTGTCAAATCTTTCAAACTTCAAAACATCTCATCTTTCTTATTTTAAATTGTACCCTCTACATATTTTTATGTCAATCGATGCAGAATTCAAAACAAAAATATTTTCTAATTACAACCCCATCATGGGTTTACGCTTTTTTGGGACAGTCTGTAATTTCCTGAAATGCGGTCTGAGATACAGTAAGGAATGAGGCTTTATTCTTGATATTGATCTTCTTGCTTGTTAGGGTAGCAATAGGACCTTCCTAGTTTGTCCACGTATGCATTTAGCGAAGTCTCTACTGTGTGTATCCAACAGATTTTGTTGAACCTAAAGTCTACGGGAGTTGGATCTGATGGAATCAGCCTAGATATGATGCGACTGTGCTGTCCCCGTATTCTTGATCTGGAATTTTTTCAATTTTTATTTGACTCATCCAGGGTTTCCGGCTTGCTGGAAGTATGGTTTTGTTATTTCCATTCTCAAAGTTGATCTTAGCGGCCCATTACAACTCTGCCAGATCTTTCTAAGATCTTAGAAAGACTTATGATTGAACAGTTAAGTATTTATCTGGAAACACTTTACATTTTATCTCTAACAGTCCGGGTTCAGGAAGCAGTTCAGTTGTGCTACTGCCCTAAGGTCACTGGACAAATCGACAGTGTTAATGTTACTTAATTTCACTAAGGTCTTTGACATCCTTGATAACAGTCTCATATTGTGTATTTTGAAGTTTATTGAATGAACATCTCTTAACCACATGAACATCCAGTTCATTCGGTTAAGCTATCTATAAAATAAAGTTTAATCGGTTAAGCTGAATTCTGTTTTATCAGATCTTGTGATCTGCTCTTTTGGTGTTCCTCAAGGCTCTATTTTGGGGCTCGTCCTTTTCACCATTTACACTTGTAATCTGTTTTCCAAACTTGAGTATTCTTCTTATCATCTGTATGCGGACGGCACGCAATTGGCTGGCAAGTTGAAAATTCTGTGCACGGAAATTAGTAATCATGGCTTGAGGATAAATGCTGATAAGACTCAGGGTATCACATTTTCTAAAGAAAATGGTGGGTTTGCGAATGGATCTCGAGTTCATATTAATGTTTTGGATAAACCGTTTTCCGGATGATTTTTTGCTCAATAAACGGTTTACTATTATTATTATTTTCTACGATTTTTCATGAATTAGTATGACTTTCAAATTTTTATGAAGTTTAATTTGAAAACATAATATATCTTATATATGATATAGTATGCACTAAAAGTACATAATTTTCTTTGTAAATTTTAATAAATATTATCAAGATATGTAAAGAATTCGATTTTCTACGATTTTCAGATATTTTTTTTTAATGGTTAAGAAAATTCTTATTTTTATGAAAAGCTACATATTTAGATCAAGTTGAAAACTTGATACCTTAAAAACGAATTTTTATATTCAAGTATGATTTTGTGCACATTAAGTTTTATTAAGATATATTACAATTCGATTTATTTCAAGTTGATATTTCAAGTTTAAAATGCTATCTTAAAAACCAATTGAGATATTCAAGGATGATACATATTTTTTTTTTACATTCTATTAATATCTTCTTTATATTCTTATTAATCGAAGTTTTAAAATTCCTCCAAAAAATATGATGTATTTCTTTGGGATTAAAGGATTAAACTTTTTACTCTATAACAATCAATTCATATTTAGGAAAAAATTACGATTGATTCACGTTCTCTTTGATTCTTATCAGTGATTGATTTTAAATGGCCTTTGGTTTATTTGAAGTATTTGTGTTTTTTTTTTGCAATCTGGCAAGATTGTTAATGAAATTGATGGTAGATATAAGACAAATAAAGGTTCCAAATCAATACAGAATACACAAAATATGCAACTAAGCCAACAATTTTTCAAAATGGAAAGTTCAAATGTGGAAATATAAACTTAATAATCAATTTCGCACAATCAGAATTTTTGTGGTCAATTGGTACTGTTAACATAAATTCGCACATGGTAACTTGAATATTTAATATTAATATGTAAAAAGTAAATATGAAATTAATCCTAAAACGAAGAGATCATAAAAGTGAAATCTTTAACAATGTCAGTGAACCTTAGAGTAATGCAGAGACAGATTATGAAATTTCTCAATTAATAAACGAATTACAGATACATACAAATTATCCATTTAATTATTTCTCAAGCTATTAATGTTAAGCTACTGAAAGCGTTATTTAAAAACATTAAACTATCATATTTCGAAATATGTTAATACGTTATAGGCATGTGACCAAACGACGCAGATAGCTGTTCACAACAATTTAACCTCACAACGTCACGTAATGTCACATTGAATGAAAAAGCTCACTAATAACATTTACAACTAATTTAACATTCACGTAAATAAATAACAACAAAATAAGAATAAAATTGGAGAGATAAATATATTAAAATAAATGAAATAATAAAAACTAAAATAATACTAACGTGTTCGTTTCCTGAAGATGGTCTGATGTAGACCGAAACCGGTAGAACTAAAATAACCAATTCCACCTTAATAAAAAGTACAATACAATTCAAGCGTTTTCATTTTATTCTTAATAAAATTGAAGAACGTAAAGTTTATCGTTTTGCTCTTTTTTAAGTTATTAAATTATATATTTATTATTCTGTTTTTCGAATGAAAAATATACTAAAATGGTCCTTAAAGATTTTAAAAGGAAATTTTTTATTTTTAGTAAATGCACATTTAGGTTAAGTTTAAAATATGATATCTTGAAAATGAATTAAGATAGTCATGTATGGTTTTGTGCATAAGAAAAATTTTAATTTTACAAATTGCCACAAACTTAGGTTGAGTTTAAAATTTGATATCTCAAAAAGGAATTGAGATATTAATATATTAATAAATTTTATTAAGAAATCTGAGGAATTCGATTTTCTACAATTTTTTAAAGATTATTAAAGAAATTTTTTATTTTTATGATATGCTAATGAAATACTATACGTCAAGTTCAGAACATGCTACAAATACTACAAATACAAGTTGAGTTTAGAACTTGATATGTCAAAAATGAAGTGAGACACTCATTTATGGTTTATTCTCAGAAAAGTGCCTACTTTTAAATTTTTCTAAAGTGATTAAAGAAATTTTTAATTTTATGTAATACTACAAATTTATCTGAAAAACTAATTAAGATATTCGTGCATGCTTTTATTCTGAGAAAAGTGTATACTGTCCTTTAATAATTACAAAAAATATCATCAAGACATGTTAAAAATTCTAATTTCTTCGATTTTTAAAGAATTATTAAGGAAATTCTTATTTTTATGAAATGTTACATTTTTAAGACAAGTTTAAAATATAATATCTTAAAAACGAATTGAGATATTCAAGTATGGTTTTGTGTATAAAAAAGTACAAAAATGTACTGTGAACAAATTTAGGTTGACTGCAAAATTTTGTATCTCAAAAATAAAGTGATATATTCATCTATGGTTTATTCTGGGAAAAGTACATGCTTCCCATTGTTTTATAAATCACAACAAATTTCATGGAGATATCTTAAGAATTGTCTTTATTAGGATTTTTCAAGGATTATTAAGAAAATTGTTATTTTTATGAAATGCTACATTTTATTAAGTGATAATGACTGATTTATGATTTATCTGAAAAAAGCATACTTTTCTTTATAAATCACGAAAAATTTCATCAATATCTTATGAATTGCTTTTTTCTTATGATTTTTTAAAATTTGATTATAGAAATTTTTAATTTTATATAATGCTACAATTTATCTCAAAAACTAATTAAGATATTGGTGTATGATTTTGTTCTGAGGAAAGTGCATACAGCCCTTTAAAAATTACAACAAATTTCTTCAAGATATGTTAAAAACTCTTATTTTTGAAGTTCTTATTTTTATGAAATGGTACATTTTTAAGTCAAGTTTAAATCATAATATCCTTAAAATGAATTACGATATTCAAGTATGCTTTTGTGCATAAAATGTACATACGTTTCTTTGTAAATTTTACTAAACTTCAACAAGATATCTTAAGAATTCAATTTTCTACGATTCTTTAAAAATTATTAAGAAAATTCTTATTTTTATGAAATGCTACATTTTTAGATCAAATTTAAACGTGATATCTCAAAAAGGAATTGAGATATTAAAGTATGGTTTAGTGCATATGGAAGTACATGTTTATTCTTTGTAAATTTTAATAAATTTCATCAAGATATTTTAGTTATTCGATTTTCTACGACTTTTCAAGTATTAAGAAAATTTCAGTTTTTTTGTAATGCTGCTTTTTTAAATCAACCTTTAAAACACGATATCTTAAAAACGAATTGAGATATTAAAGTATAGTTTTGTGCATATGAAAGTACATATTTTTTCTTTGTAATTTTACCAAAATATCTTAAGAATTTGATTTTTGACGTTTTTTTCAAAAATTATTAAGAAAATTCTAATTTTTAAGAAATGCATCATTTTTAGTTCAAGTTTAAAACACGATATCTTAAAAACGAATTGACATATTAAAGTATAGTTTTGTGCAAATGAAAGTACATATTTTTTCTTTGTAATTTTACCAAAATATCTTAAGAATTTGATTTTTGACGTTTTTTTCAAAAATTATTAAGAAAATTCTAATTTTTAAGAAATGTAACATTTTTAGTTCAAGTTCAAAACATGATATCTTAAAAATTAATTGAGATATGCGGGTATGGTTTCATGCATATGAGGGTACATATTTTTTTTGTAAATTTTAACAAAATTCATGAATATATCTTAAAAATTCTATTTTTTAAGATTTTTTCAAAAATCATTAACAAAATTCATATTTTTATGAAATGCTACGTTTTTAGAACAAGTTTAAACTTGATATCTCAAAAAGGAATTGAGGTATTAAGCGTTATTTAAAAACATTAAGCTATGATATTTCGAAATATGTTAAAGCGTTATAGGCATGTGACCAAACGCAGACAGCTGTTCACAACAATTTTACCTCACAACGTCACATAATGTCACATTTAATGATAAAGCTCGCTAACAACTTTTACAACTAATTTAACATTCACGTAAATAAATAAGAACAAAATAAGAATAAAATTGGAGAGATAAATATATTAAAATAAATGAAATAATAAAAACTAAAATAATACTAACCAGTTCGATTCCTGAAGATGGTCTGATGTAGACCGAAACCGGTAGAACTAAAATAACCAATTCCATCTTAATAAAAAGTACAATACAATTCAAGCGCTTTCATTTTATTCTTAATAAAATTGAAAAACGTAAAGTTTATGGTTTTGCTCTTTTTGAGTTAATAAATTATTTATTTATTATTCTGTTTTTCATATGAAAAATATACTAAAATGGTCCTTAAAGATTTTAAAAGGAATTTTTTTATTTTTAGCAAATGCACATTTATACACATTTAGGTTAAGTTTAAAATATGATATCTTGAAAACGAATTAAGATAGTCAAGTATGGTTTTGTGCATAAGAAAAATTTTAATTTTACAAATTGCCACAAATTTAGGTTGAGTTTAAAATTTGATATCTCAAAAACGAATTGAGATATTAATATATTAATAAATTTTATTAAGAAATCTGAGGAATTCGATTTTCTACAATTTTTTAAAGATTATTAAAGAAATTTTTATTTTTATGATATGCTAATGAAATACTATATGTCAAGTTCAAAACATGCTACAAATACTACAAATACAAGTTGAGTTTAAAACTTGATATGTCAAAAATGAAGTGAGATACTCATTTATGGTTTATTCTCAGAAAAGTGCCTACTTTTAGATTTTTCTAAAGTGGTTAAAGAAATTTTTAATTTTATGTAATACTACAAATTTATCTGAAAAACTAATTAAGATATTCGTGCATGCTTTTATTCTGAGAAAAGTGTATACTGTCCTTTAATAATTACAAAAAATATCATCAAGACATGTTAAAAATTCTAATTTCTTCGATTTTTAAAAAATTATTAAGGAAACTCTTATTTTTATGAAATGTTACATTTTTAAGACAAGTTTAAAATATAATATCTTAAAAACGAATTGTGATATTCAAGTATGGTTTTGTGTATTAAAAAGGTACAAAAATATACTGTGAACCTTAAAAAATTTCATGAAGATATCTTAAGAGTTTAATTTTTTACTATGTTATATAAAAATCAATATGAAAAATTTTAATTTTTTGAAATGTTACCAATTTAGGTTGACTGCAAAATTTTGTATCTCAAAAATAAAGTGATACACTCATGTATGGTTTATTCTGGGAAAAGTGCATACTTCTCATTGTTTTATAAATCACAACAAATTTCATGGAGATATCTTAAGAATTGTCTTTATTAGGATTTTTCAGGAATTATTAAGAAAATTGTTATTTTTATGAAATGCTATGTTTTATAAAGTGATAATGACTGATTTATGATTTATCTGAAAAAAGTGCATACTTTTCTTTATAAATCACGAAAAATTTCATCAATATCTTATGAATTGCTTTTTTCTTATGATTTTTCAAAATTTGATTATAGAAATTTTTAATTTTATATAATGCTACAATTTATCTCAAAAACTAATTAAGATATTGGTGTATGATTTTGTTCTGAGGAAAGTGCATACAGCCCTTTAAAAATTACAAAAAATTTCTTCAAGATATGTTAAAAATTCTTATTTTTGAAGTTCTTATTTTTATGAAATGGTACATTTTTAAGTCAAGTTTAAATCATAATATCCTTAAAATGAATTATGATATTCAAGTATGCTTTTGTGCATAAAATGTACATACGTTTCTTTGTAAATTTTACTAAACTTCAACAAGATATCTTAAGAATTCAATTTTCTACGATTTTTTAAAAATTATTAAGAAAATTCTTATTTTTATGAAATGCTACATTTTTAGATCAAATTTAAACGTGATATCTCAAAAAGGAATTGAGATATTAAAGTATGGTTTACTGCATATGGAAGTACATGTTTATTCTTTGTAAATTTTAATAAATTTCATCAAGATATTTTAGTTATTCGATTTTCTACGACTTTTCAAGTTTTCTTAAGAAAATTTAAATTTTTTTGTAATAATTTTTAGATCAAGCTTTAAAACGCGATATCTTAAAAACGAATCGAGATATTAAAGAATAGTTTTATGCATATGAAAGTACATATTTTTTCTTTGCAAATTTCACCAAAATATCTTAAGAATTTGATTTTTGACGATTTTTCCAAATTTATTAAGAAAATTCACATTTTTAAGAAATGCAACATTTTTAGTTCAAGTTTAAAACATGATATCTTAAAAACTAATTGAGATATTAAAGTATAGTTTTGTGCATATGAAAGTACATATTTTTTCTTTGTAAATTTTACTAAAATTTATGAAGAATTTGATTTTTGACGTGTTTTTCAAAAATTATTAAGAAAATTCTAATTATTAAGAAAAGCAAAATTTTTAGTTCAAGTTTAAAACATGATATCTTAAAAACAGATTGAGATATGCGGGTATGGTTTCATGCATATGAGGATACCTATTTTTTTTGTAAATTTTAACAAAATTCATGAATATATCTTAAAAATTCGATTTTTTATGATTTTTTCAAAAGTAATTAAGAAAATTAATATTTTTATGAAATGCCACAGTTTTAGATCAAGTTTAAACGTGATATCTCAAAAAGGAATTGAAATATTAAAGTACGTTTTTGTGCATATGGAAGTGCATATTTATTCTTTGTAAATTTTAATAAATATCATCAAGATATTTTAGTAATTCGATTTTCTACGACTTTTCAAGTATTCTTAAGAAAATTTCAATTTTTTTGAATTGCTACTTTTTCAGATCAAGCTTTAAAACACGATATATTAAAAACAAATTTAGATATTAAAGTATAGTTTTGTGCATATAAAAGTACATCTTTCTTTGTAAATTTTACCAAAATATCTTAAGAATTTGATTTTTGATGTCTTTTTTCAAAAATTATTAAGAAAATTCTAATTTTTAAGAAATGCAAAATTTTTAGTTCAAGTTTAAAACATGATATCTTAAAAACTAATTGAGATATGTGGGTATGGTTTCATGCATATGAGGATACCTATTTGTTTGTAAATTTTAATAAAATTCATGAATATATCTTAAAAATTCGATTTATTATGATTTTTTCAAAAGTAATTAAGAAAATTAATATTTTTATGAAATGCTACAGTTTTAGATCAAGTTTAAACGTGATATCTCAAAAAGGAATTGAAATATTAAAGTACGTTTTTGTGCATATGGAAGTGCATATTTATTCTTTGTAAATTTTAATAAATATCATCAAGATATTTTAGTAATTCAATTTTCTACGACTTTTCAAGTATTCTTAAGAAAATTTCAATTTTTTGAAATTCTGCTTTTTTAGGTCAAGCTTTGAAACATGATATCCTAAAAACGAATTGAGATATTAAATATAGTTTTGTGCTTATGAAAGTACATATTTTTTCTTTGTAAATCTCACGAATATATCTTAAGAATTTGGTTTTTGACGATTCTTTCAAAAATTATTGAGATAATTCTAATTTTTAAGAAATGAAACATTTTTAGTTCAAGTTTAAAACATAATATCTTAAAAACTAATTGAGATATGCGGGTATGGTTTCATGGATATATTTTATATGGACATAGTTTTTCTTTGTAAATTTTAAACAAAATATATCTAAGAAATTCGATTTTTTATGATTTTTTCAAAAATAATCAAGAAAATTCATATTTGTATAAAATGCTATGTTTTTAGGTCAAGTTTACGACATGCTATCTCAAAAACCAATTGAGATATTCAAGTATGATTTTGTGCACATAAATGTACATACATTTCTTTGTATATAAGTTTTATTAAGATACCTTAAGAATTCGATTTTCTATGATTTTTCGAAAATTATTAAGGAAATTTTTACTTTGTGAAATGCAACATTTTCAGGTCAAGTTAAAAACATGCTATTTTAAAAATCAAGTAAAATATTCAAGGATGACACATTTTTTACTTTTTATTTGCATCTTCTTTAAAGCATCTTCTTATTTCTTATTAATCGAAATATTAAAATTCCTCCAAAAAGTGTGATGTATTCCTTTGAAATTTAAGGATGGAATTGTTTACTCTATAACAATCAATTCATATTTAGAAAAAAATTACAAGATTGACTCACGTTCTCTTCGATTCTTATCAGTGATTGATTTTAGGTATCCTTCGGTTTATTTGAAGTATTTGTGGAATTTTTTGCAATCTGTGGATCTCGTTAATGAAGTTAATGAATGAATGCAGAAAACTAAAAATATACAACTAAGCCTTAATAATCAGGTCATCATCACCAAAAGTCACAATTTGTGGGGTCAATTTGAACCGTTAACACAAATTCGAACATGGTAACTTAAATACTTACTAAGAATATGTAAAAAGTAAATATGATATTAATTTTAATATGAAGATGTCATAAAAGTGAGATCTTTAACTTAAATAATGTCAGTGAACCTTAAAATAACGCAGAGATAGATTACGAAATTCCTCAATTCATGTAAGGAGAAATACATACACATAATCCATCTAGCTGATTAAAAAAAAACTATTTATCCAAAGTACGTTAGAGCAGAGATTTTTATTAGAAAAACAAGAATAATTCTGATGTGGTAATTATAACAGCTAATTATTACAACAAGAATTCATATAAGAACTACAGATACATACAAATTATCCATCTAATTATCTCGAAAGCTATTAATGGTGAGCTACTGAAACCACCATTTAAAAACATTAAGCTATGGTATTTCTAAATTACGAAATGTTAGTGTGTGACCAAACGACGCAGACAGCATGTTACTTAAACATGTGTTGAATCCTAAATCAATATCCTAATAATCACGTGTTCTCTGATGTTTTTAACAAATATTGCTAAAAGAAATTTTTATTAGAAAAAAATGAATAATTCTGATGTGGTAATTATATTAATTTACTATTAGAACAACATAGTAATAACGCGTTGGATCATTTAGTATATCCTTCTTAATAAAATTGAAAAACATAATGTTTAGGTTTGTGTTCTTTTTTGGTTGAAATGTTACTAATTAAGTAAGATATCTTAAAAATTCCGTATTTTATGATTTTTCAAAAATGATTATGAAGAATTTAATTTTATGAAACGCTACCAAATTTAAGTTTAGTTGAAAACATGATATCTCATAAATGAATTGACATATTCAAAGTTTGTGCATATAAAACTACATACTATTCTTTATAAATTACAAAAAATTTCATCAGGATATGTTAAGAATTGGATTTTTTGCGATTTTTTAAATATGTTACACATTTAGGTCAAGTTCAAAACATGATATCTCACAAACAAATTGAGATATAAGAACAAGTATGGTGTTGTACATATTAAAGTACAAAATTTTCTTTGTAAATCTCATTTTTTTTGTTTTTTTGAAAAATTATTATTAAAAATTTTAATATTATGAAATGCTACAAATTTAGGTTGATTTTAAAACTTTATATCTCAAAAATGAAGTGAGTATGAAGTAAAAGTTCATACTTCCCTTTCCTTTATAAATCATAACAAATTTTATCAAGATGTGTTAAGAGTTGTCGTTTTTTACGATTTTTCGAAAATGATTAAATAAATTTTTAATTTTATGAAATGTTACAAATTTATGTCAAAAGATATCTCAAAAATGAGATATCTTATATAAAAGACAAATTGAGATATTCAAGTATGTTATTGCGTATATTAAAGTACAAACTTTTGTTTGTAAATCTTAACTAATTTCATTAAGATATCTTAAGAATTTGATTTTTTACAAAGTTATTCAAAAATAATTATGAAATTTTTTAATTTTATATAATGCTACAAATTTATATCAAAAGATATCTCAAAAATGAGATATCTTATATAAAAGACAAATTGAGATATTCAAGTATGTTATTGCGTATATTAAAGTACAAACTTTTGTTTATAAATTTTATCTAATTTCATTAAGATATCTTAAGAATTTGATTTTTTACAATGTTATTCAAAAAAAATTATAAAACATTTTAATTTTATTAAATGCTACAAATTTCGGTTGAGTTCAAAACTTTATATCTCAAAAATGAAGTGAGATACTTATTCTGTTGATTCTGAGAAAATTGCGTACTTCCCTTCATAAATCACAATTTTTTTTACGACTTTCAAAAATGATTTTTAATTTTAGAGAAAATTATAATTTTATGAAAATTACATATTACTTCCGTACTAGATTACTACAAGATCTAAATTAGATTAATCTAAAAGATATTGGATACATGCATATAATACGTAATATGACTGTTGCACATAATGGCCGGGTAGATATATCAGATAACTGGATATCTGAAGATGCGACAGTGCTTGATATTAACATAATTAAAATAGCGCCAAAAATATTCTCTTCTCCAGAAAAAAAAAAAGAAAATTGTTCATCTACACTAATAACTTGTTCTCGACGTTCTTTAAAAATACAAAAAGTTTTAGGAATTTGTTAATAACTTTAAACGGTCATTCATATCTTGTAGGTTATTGCTTGCAACACGAACAAACACGAAATCTGATTTCTCTAAATAATTATGTAGAAAAGATTTATTAAGAAAATGATGGCGCATTGTGACTGGTCTCAACTTTGTTAAATGATTTCTTAAGCTGATTAAGAGTGGAGTCTTAAGAGTTGACCATAAAGCAACTAAGCATACGAACAACCTAAATCTTCTTTTATTGTAGAACGTAAACGAAGAAAGGTAATAGTTAATTCATCTTTCCAATGAATTATATTTCCTTTAGCAAATAAAAAAATTTTTAAAGATTATTAGTAAAAAATATTGTTTCAGAAGGTCCATTTAAAAAATAAACTAAGTAGTAATTACCGCTATGACCGGAAGTGCTAATAACTGAAAATATTTTAGTCGAAAAAAACTCGACTTGAATCTGAATTCTCAAACATTTATTTTTGACCGTTTTTTTTTCCAGGTGAGTCGGAAGGATCAGACGCAGTTCAGGAGTGTATTGTAAAATAATAAAACTGATATGTTCTTATCCGATTTTTTTTATTTTATTGTTTTATATTGTTTAATCATAATTAAACAAAATCTTATATTATTAACATTAAATACTGAAAATTGAGATCAATTTAATCAGTTAATATTTTTAGTGAGGGTAAAAATATTACAATTTCGTTTTTGGACTTGAAACTGATTTATTAATAATAAAAATTTAGATTGTGGCTAGTTTCGACCACAGACCATCCTCAGATATTATTCATTTTTTGATGAATAAAAATAAGACTCACATATCAATTTTAAGAAAACAATAAATCTTGGTTATTAGTTTTTTAAAAATTCCGATATACAAATTACATATTAAAATTAAAACTAACAATTAAAATCGACTTGACTATATGTGAATATGTGAACATATTAATATTAATATGTTCAGAACTAGTCAAGTCTGAAGTCTGAACTATTCAAGTATTAAATATTGATCATCAGCGCTATTTTAATAAACCTACTTTACAAGAAAAATCTCTAAGAACGTATTTTTTTATAAAGGAAAGTGTTGAGCTGATTCTGAAACTGTCTTCTGTTTCTCTCCATCACGTCAAGTTTTCGAGATATCCCCAAATGGAGATCCAAATGAATATTTTGAAGTATTGGTGGATATATTGGACTTTTTGTTATTCTGCAACAGCCTAAAATATACCAACAAAATCTTTTTTTTGCATTTTTTACAATTTTTGTTACACTTCATCACACCGTAACCGAAAAAAATTAAGTGTGAACAAAAAAGTTTGCTCTTCTATCCTGTAGAACACTTGTGGAGCTTTTGCAAAACGCAAAGGTGTTTTTTTGAGAAAACCAAAACTGATTGTGATGACGGATAGGGTCCGGCAAAATGATCTTTCACATTCTAAGCTTTAATAAAATCGCCACTGTAAATGCTATTTACCTTTTTTACTTATTAATTGAAAATGTATGCTATACCATTTATTGCTATCAAGTTTTGAATATTACAAAGTCCAACTGGCGACCATCTTTGGCAACAAATAAAATAGGGACCCTAAACATCAAATATTTAACAGCACACTAAATGGTAACACATGGGCTGTGAGGTGGCCTTTCATGGAGCTACTGCAGATTTTCGAATGCCAGTAACAAAAATTCTGATTTTGCAACAAATGCAAATGAGTTTCGTTACTCGTTATCAAAAGAGCATTTCGTGGGACGTTTTAAAGAATATCTTTAGAACATATTCTGCGATTTTTCCAGTCTCGTTCAGTAGGTTCTTGCACAATCATCATATTGTATGGGCGGAACTTCAAATCGACATGTAAAACGCAAAGCAGAGGCATGTTAAGAAGCTGACGAGTAGAAGATCGTTCAACTGCTTCTTTTAAAGCGGCAACAGTTTCAGATGTTTGGAAACTTTTAAACGGGTAGACTTCTAACCGTTGATTTTCTTTTAAAGGCTTAACATGTTGCTTTAAAATTTGAAGCCCACAACAGTACTGTTTTGCAATCTGGAATCGAATCATGTTTACGAAGCACGAAGTGGGTACGAAACTTTTTTGCATCCTAATCACAGATTCGTTGCTTTTTATAAATGTTTCGATAATGAAGGAACGATGCTCGCTCGTCCAATTTATGATGACAGTTAAAATGGCAAGTTGTGAGCTAGCAACCAAACACTTTAAGCTCTTCCTCTCTTCAGTGATTGGGGCAGATATCATTTCGCCGAAAATCATTACATTAGTCATTTTAGATATAAAAAATTACTCATGATATGTGCTTTATCACTGAGAATTCCAAAAGACCTCATGGATATGAATAAGTTGCATTTTGAAAAAAAGTTGCAACTGTTTGCTTGTTAAGAGTAAAATGTCGTTTTGCTATTTTTTCTAGATAAAGTAACGTAACAAAACGTTCATTCGTAGTGGAAAATACAAACACTTGCGTCGATTAAGACGAAAGTTAATGTTTTGGTTCACAATCTTCATCTAAACAATGGCTTGAAAACATCAGAATACAAAATTTAATTTATCATCCCTTATCCACGACCTTGCCTTTATTCTCTAAAATTCCTCTCGCAAAATACAGTAATAGTATCTCGCCAGTGTTTAAGCTTTTAATGTGTTTTAACGTCATTTTTTATTTGCTTAGTTCTTCAACCTAAGAGCACTCAGCAATAGTTTTATATCATAAACTTGCCAATCTATAGCTATATTAAGTATATGAAATTTTTCAATCTTTTATAAATTTCGTGTTAACGTTCAGCTAAAAGAATTTCTGCTTGCCTTCCTAACTCCATCCTTATGTACCAATTTGTCGTCTTACCACTGGTTTCATTAATAGCAACACAAATTGTTAACAAGAGCGTGGCATGCACCCGACATTGCTGTAACTTCAGCCGAAACTCATATTATATGGACAAGTAGCAGTTTGATTCAGTTAAATGATGTGGGCATGTTACGTTTCAAGACTAATATTAATTTGACGTATACAATATAATGGCAGTTGTATTGCTTTGATCAGAATTGATGATGTATAATATTCTATTGCCGACATAGTCAGTAATACATATACGTAATTATATCATTTAATTAAAGATAATTTAATTAAGAAGTTAACAACAAAGAAGCGAAGAAATAGAAGGCATTGGTGTATACGACCATGGATATTAAAAAGCCAGACCTTGGGAGTTTCAAACTGTTTACTAAGCGAGTTGGCAGAAGATTTCCAATTACTTCCTTATTTATTAATGGATTGGATCAATTTTTCGTGTGTCATGTTTCTACAATAGTTAACAATCCCGTACAACAACGAAAAATGAAATTTAAAAAAAATATTGTTTTTATTAATAGTAAGATTTTCACGATTTTATTTTCTTTGCCCGGATGTGAAACAATAAAATAGAAAGATTATTCCTGTAGCACTTTTACGGAATACTAATTATCAACTCGTAATTAGTAATTTACGGTTTTACATTAAATTTTAATATTTTGGAATTAAAATATTTTAAACTTCTCGGAACTCACGAGCGATGATCGGTTAAGGAAAAAAAAAACGTGAGCTGGCTCTGCGGCGAATGGTTTCTAACGTAAAAAACCGCAAACACACATAAAAAAACAAGTTTCTAGACATATTTTTCCACACATTGAAATAATTTAAAGGTATAAATTGTTTTGAAACGAAAAATCTATCGAAAGTTAAATATATTTTTCTATGACCACATGGTACCTGAAGTATGACAATATACTGTTCTTTACTTTACAACATATGCACTATAAAATTTCTAATATGATAATTTATTGTATCAAAAATTTTAAATTCTAAAATACAGGGTGTTTCTAAATTGATAATTCATATATGTTTTATATAACATTTTATATACTGTTGAAAAATGATTTTCGTAAAATATATGTTTTAAAAGGAAGCACATATATATAGCACACGTTACCTACTCACTGGAAAAGAAACTTCCACGAGATTTTCAAATTAATCTGATCTCTCATCTAGAACACCTGAAACCAAGCATATTTAAAAAGATATTTAAACCGTGGAATAAGACAATTGGTAATGAGTTCGAGTTGCAATTTTTAATATATTTTATGTGAATTGACATCATACTGGTATAAAATAACTTAGACTGATGGTGGGTTCATGCAACGTGTTTTAGATTTAGTCGTAGTCATAGTCGTAAGAGTGAAAGGTTAAGGTATTGTGTTACAGTACTACTGTTCATGCAATATCTTACGACTAAAACGGTTTTTGTTGTAGCCCTAGAGTTGCCCAACTTTTAACTTCTTAAAGCTAAAACCTTCCGTCGCAACTTGACGCATGCGCACAAATTGATCCAAAATTAATAGAATTGGTACAAGGGTACTAATATCTTTATGATCCAGGTCGCAAAGATCATATAAATAATGTGTGAAAATAACTTTACAGAAATTGAGGGTAAATTAAAAATGAATGGTTGGTAAATTTATTAACAAAAAATTTTAAAAAGTATATAATAGTAAATATAATATAAAAATACAATAATATAAATATTTTAGCAAGCTTATGCCAGGAACAAGGAGTAATTTAAGGCAGTATTATACCCGCTGTAAAAGGCAATTACCATCAGGGTCCGCTGCTCAACCAAAATGGGAGCACCATACATAATGCTTTTAGGCTTTATGTTAAACTCATTTGTAAAAAGGAGACAGAAAGTACTTTTCTGCAGATAAATCGGGTGTTATAAGATCCTTATTGAAGAAATAGATTATTCCTCACAGAAAATGAAGAAAAGATAATTAAGAAATAAAGTGACTGCAGAAATTATTTTAGGAATAACTTCTTCCCTCAATTATAAAACATTTTAACATTTTTGACCTTTTGAGTCTTATTAAAAAAGAATGACATTTTTAGGAGTAAGAATACCTTGGGTTGTACATCAGATGCACCAGCTAAAATTTTTGAGATTTTGGATGTAACAAGCAATAGCGGAACATCATGTTCAACCACACCTTCAGTATCGTACCATGGTTATACATACATAGAAACAATAGAAAACGCAATACCGACACCAATAGACGCAACACTTCAATACCTTCCATTAGCGTTGTTGCACTGATCATTTATAATATACCCTGACTCGTACTGTTTGGTATTACCATGTCCTAGAGGACAGTACCTTTGGTTTTGCCGTTCAATGCTGAGAAAGCTTTATAAGACTACTGTGGCTTTTATAATACCATCTGCTATATCTACATTAGCTATGAATGGCTTTTGTAGAATTCGCTACCGTTGACAGAATATACCAAAGACATTTTCTACGGTCCTCCTTGCCCTGGATAAACGATAACTGAATATGTTTTTTCTAGCCTTAAGTACTCTCTGGGATATGGTCTCATTACATTTTCCAGTAGAGGAAATGCAGCATCACCCACAACAAAATGTGGAAGTGCAATGTTACTTTCAGGTAGTTTCTTGAGAATAGGGACATCTATGTTTCCATTTAAAAAAGCTCTCCCGAAAGAAGATTCTTTAAAGATAGTGCTGTCATGGTTTCTTCCACTAGCTCCAATATCTGTTACATTGAAATTATAATCCACATCTACACATGCCATTAGAACAAAGCTGAAGCTTTGCTTGTAAATAAAGAACTCACTTCACGATACTTTTGACGCTTGTATGTGGATGTGTTTCCCATCAACAGCCCCTATAAAATTGCGTACGTTTTTTGTAAAACATATCTTCAGCAGAGATTAATATGTCTCTTGTTAAGTCTGGTAGTTCCACAAAATAGTTATTGTTTCTTTAATAATATAATGAACAGTAGATTCTCCCATTCCAAAATTCCAAGGTAGCTCTTGCATAGTACTTTTTTCTGACAAGTAACAATAATAATTTTATTTCTATAATAATAATTAAAAATTACTTAAATCTAATAATTAAATTTTTTATTACTTTTATTTGGTGTTTTTGATAAAAAAGGTGCAACCAGTTTTAACTTCAAATGACATGCGGACTTATTTAAAAAATTGTAAATCGTCCTCGTCCTTTTCTAACATATTTCTAATAAGAGTGGCATAATTCCCCTCTTATTGATGGGTCTTCTGCCAAAACGTCGTCGTCTTCTATTCTTCAATCTTTGTGCAATTAATAAAGCTGCATTCCGACACTAACAGCGACAACAATTTTATTTTTATTCATATTATTCATTTTATTCATATTAATTATTCACTCCTGATCCTCCAGATTTCTTTTTGTATTTTTAATTTGGCACGACAATGTATATGTCAAAATTTTGCTTTAATATACTGTGCTTAAATCTTGCATGAACCAATACTTTTCCTTACAACTACAGCTAACGCAAACGGTTAAGTCTAAAACTACGACTAAAACTAAAACACGTTGCATGAACCCACCATGAGAATCTTCTAATCAAATTCTTCCAACACTTTGAAATCAAATATATCTAGGGGCTGTTTTTGACGAGTTGTTTCTGTAGATACGAACAAGTGTTTAAAATGAGTGTTTGGTCAAGTTTCACTTCACTCAATAACTTATTATATGTTGACTTATTAAAACAATGTGTGCTAAAGTTAATGTTCCCTATTTTGATAGCAAAACATAAATATTATCGACTTTGAATATTGCCCCCAGTGGCAATACGTTACTGAGTTAAACTGATATTAACTACTTATTAGTTATAACAAGTTCTGACGAAGATTTGAAATAAATCAAAATATTGATTTGTTTTTAAAAGGGATCATATTTCTTACAATTAGAGAAATAGGTGATATAACCACTAATAATTGAAAAGGGACAAAAAAACCTAATTTTACTGTGTACTATGTTTCTTTATGACGCAAATCTGAATTTTTCCTAATAAGTTGCACATAATGTTTTGTGATATTCGACGAAAACCCTTCTTATATTTTAAATTTTAAATTTCATAATTTAATTTTTGATTCTTGTCAGGCAAAAATAACTTTTCCACATTAAAGAATTCAATTTCCAGTCTAGTTTGGAAACAGTAATTGAATGCTGAATTGCGCATCACCTCTACAAACAAATACTTCTAGAAAATTTAATACCGCCCCTGGAAGACCGGAAATGCTCCTAGATGATTTGATATTGTCTCTGGAAGATTTAAAATCCTTTAAAAAAACTTGCAATGTATCTAATAGACTTGATATTGCTTACAGAATCTTTGAAATGTTTCCAGAAAACTTGCAATAGTTTGAGTTAACACTGTTTCTAGAAGAGTAGAAATGCATTCAAAAAATTTGATACCACTTTTCATTGCAAAAAACAAGATCCTATTGAAAAGTATTTGAGATTATATGCATACGTTTTTGTTTATATATAAAACTCTAAGATCTTAAAAATTGCCTGCTACAAAATAGTTAAATACTTTTGGACAAAATGCAACATCTTGTCGTAAGTAGTCCAATAATTAAAGACACAATATTGCTGACAGAAGACATTTTTATTGCAAAAAGCAAGCAATTGGTTTTGCTTCCAAAAAACCAAACTGTTTTCAAAAAATAAATAAGTATTGCTGTGAATTTGAATTTGCATCTTAAATTTTAAGAAAATACGAAAAAATATTATGTGTATTTTTATTCAGATAAATTTATTAAAATTTAGCTCCACCGGTTTCGAATACTCTTTGCATTCATCCAAATTACAATTTTTTTACACAAACAATTACAAAATACGTCAGTTTTCATTCTTTAAAAAACACATTCTAGTAGTAAAATATTTCAAAAAATGTTGTTCGTTACTTTGATACACTGACTATCCAAGAAAATATATAAGATGGATAGTATATATATATAATATATCTTCTCCCAATCCTAATATTTCCTTTTTTCCCCGACCATTTCCTTTTCATTTCCTATATTTTAACAATTAAAAAAATTCAATCACATTTGGTGGTGTAATTGCCCAAGATTTTGTAAATCTCTTTCTAAATTTTCCAATCATTTTAAATAGCAAAATGGCAGTAGCCGAGCTTTATCACGTAAATCAATTGTTTTTGATGTTCTGTAACAACAAAGTTTAATTTTTAACATTTAAAACAGTTGGTTTCCATGGTTACTCATGGCTACTATTTCTTTGACTCAATGAAATAGTAGCAGTCATGATAGTATGAAAAAATATGAAATTTTAAGGTAATTTTTCTCGAAACTTTTCTTATGTTACCAATATTATCGATTTGGCTTTGTCAAGTATGGCAACGAATACACAGATCTTTTCCCCATCAAATCAGGCGTACCACAGGGTAGTGTCCTGGGTCCCGTGCTCTATTCCCTCTACACTGCAGATCTACCAACTACAAGTAAAGCAAAAACTGCGACCTTTGCAGATGATACAGCAATAATAGCATCATCAATAATTGCATATCTCATGCAAACCCGAAAATAGCGGCCACATATGTACAGACGCATCTAAACAAAATCGACAGTTGGTTAAAAAAATGGAAATTGAAAGCGGACAATGATAAATCTGTTAACGTCATCTTTACAACAAGAAAAGAACATTCTCCTCCAGTTGAGTTGAATGGATGTCAAATCGTTCGTACTGGCTAATAGGAAAAGATTCAAAACTAAGTATTAAGAATAAAAAATTGCTTTATAAAACCATTCTGAAACCAATATGGACGTATGGCATACAGTTATGCGGAACAGCAAGCAATTCAAATTTGGAAATACTGCAAAGATTTCAAAACAAGGTGTTACGAATAATAACTAATGCACCATGGTATGTCACTAATAGTATACTTGGAAATGATCTACAAATACCTACAGTAAAAATGGAAGCTAAAAAATATTCTGTAAAGTACAAAGGGAAAATAACTAACCATTCAAACACGGTGGTGCGAGATTTATATAATACCGAAAACGAAGTGCGCCGGCTGAAATGCTACAAACCTACAGATCTCACCACAAGATTTAACTGAAGACATTATATAATAAAATAAAATAATTAAATTGTAAATTAAATGACAAAAAAAAAATAGGCGGGAAACTCTCATTGGAGAATTTCCTACAGGAGACGGAATTGTAAATATGTATATACAGGGTGTCTCACGTAACTGGTTCATTAGAACTTTTTTAGGTTCCACAATTCGTAGAGGATTGAAATTTTGGTAATATGGGTTGTTCATTTCGATCTATTAATCTAAAATATTTTCAAGATGGCCACCACTTCCGGTCTACCAGAAGTAGACCTCAACTTCGTTATTTTAAATGGAATGCTATACTTTTTATTACACCATTCAATTATACATAAGAAAATATGTTGACTTTGGTAACAGTTTTTGGTACCTACCGTTGTTTGTTTTCGAGTTATTTTGATTTGAAGTGTTTTTTGTCAAATATCACCATGCTCTTTACAAGCCCATATCTCAGCCAACGTTAACTCAAAAACGTTTTGCATTGCAACGATAACTCTTGATATGCTGCTAAATAGATTGTCATTTGTTGTATCAATATATCTTATACAGACTGGTCAAAAATTGAGTTACCGTTTCCCTATATTCAATTGCGTGAAAGTCGAAAATTTTAAATGGAACGCCCCATATTTTCATACGCTATCAGAAAGGCAATTTAATTCTCTACAAATTATCTATAAACATTGCTATACCTATTTATTATAGTTTTCTTGCTATTGAGGAATTTATCAAAATCATAGGTAAAATGCTAGAAACCGTTTGTGTTTTTGTTAGAAGGCAGAAAGTTTTTGTTAGAAAATTTTGACAGTTTTTTATTTAAATTATTATTAGTATTATTTCTACAATGAACTGTGATTGCATACACTTTAGATTACTAGCTGTTATTTACCAAAAATAACCAAAAGAAAACCGAATAAATGATAAAATGAAAAACCACAATTTAATGACACAAAATTAAAATCAATAACATAAAAGAATAAAAAACTTAATATTATAAAAATAAATTATGGGAATTTAATTCTCTACAAACTATTTAGATGCTTTCCTGTGCCTATTTGTTGTATTTGCACTCATATTTGGAAATTAATGGACGCATGGAATACTGGAAAGTTTCTAGTTTTTATGTTAAAAATCCATGGGGTTTTTATAGCTTTTCAACCATATTTATGTTATTGTTGTCATTACTTAGTTGTGTCATCACTTACTGCTGTTAATGTCTTTGAATATCATGGCGAATTATTCCCACGCCAACATTTAAAATTCGTCTTATATTCATGGCGGATGTAATAAAGTTTTGGATAGGATAAGAGACGTATCTTTTAGTTTTGGAAAGATCAAAATAACAAGGAAACATAAATTTCTATCACCAGCAGCTTAAGATAATAGAATAAATGTTTTGTCATATTTCTGTCTAGGAATATCTCGCCCATCATTACGTCGAATATTACGCCATATTATTGTTTTTCATTGTTTCATTTATGCGTTCTTCTGCTGGTTATTTTTGGCAAACAAAAGCTAACAAACTAAAGTTTATTCAATCGCAGATCATTCCAGAAATAATACCAATGATAATTTAAATAAATTAAACGATAAACTGTCAAAATGTCATAGCCTTCTTATAAAGACACGAACGACTTCCAGCATTTTGTGTAGGATTTTGATAAAATACTCAATATGTAGAAAACCATAATAAATAGGTATAGCAATGTTTATAGATAATTTGTAGAGAATTAAATTCCCGTTTAGATAGGCTAAAAAGATATGGGGCGTTCCATTTAAAATTTTCGACTTTCTCGCAATTGAATACAGCGAAACGGTATTTCAATTTTTGACCACGCTGTATAAGGTACACTGATATAACAGGTGACAATCTATTTAACAGCATATGACTGGTTATTGTACCAATGTAAAACGTTTTTGAATTAACGTTGGCTGAGATATGGGCTTGTAAAGAGCATGGCGATATTTGCCAAAAAACACTTAAAATCAAAATAACTCGAAAACAAAAAACGCTCGGTACCAATAACTGTTATCAAAGTTAACATATTTTCTTACGTATAAGTGAATGGTGTAATAAAAACTATAGCATTCCATTTAATTTCAAGCCTCTACGAATAGTGTAACCCCAAAAAGTTCTAATGAACCAGTTACGTGAGACACCCTATATATATATATATATATATATATATATATATATATATATATAACACTTACTTATTGTCAATATAGACAGATTGTACAGTTAAAAATAAAAAAAAATGTTACAAACATTAATATTAACTGTAGTAGATTAAAAAAAATCTCTATAATATTCCGCAATAAAAATGGGTGATTGCCATTTGAAAAAAACCTTCACCAAAGAGTTGCAAAAAGAAATTTCCATAGATTTTTCCATAAATCGTTTGTAATGAATTTAGCGCCTATATCCATTACTTTACGGACACGCTGTATATTTAGAAGTTAGATACATTTTTATTAAAATTTATATTCTTGTTAGTTGGCAATTTGTAACATGTTCAATAAATAACATACATTTATTAGTGAATTTATTTTACCCTCGGTTCAAAGGTACCATTAGTTTCTTTAAAAAAAAGTGGGGAAAGAAGTTCACATTTAATTGTTTTAAAAGTATCTCCAACATCTTTCGCAATAATATGTAGAATAAAATAGATATAAACGCTTTTTAAACATTCAACTTAAGAAACGTAATCTTTATAGTTCATTTAATAAAAGTAACATTTTTCGCCAAACTCAATGAGTGACGAAAGGAATAAATTTAATTTTAAAAAGGGTAGTTAACCCCCACACATATACCCTAAATGTGGTATATGCCCTTACTTTACTACAAGTACATTTAACATTCAAAAATCGATAAGTATATAAATCGAACAATACATCAAATGAAAGCTTACTAAGAATGAATATCAGTTTCAATTTAATACATTTACATAGCGTTTTTGTTTTCGAAATATAGAGAAAATATAGTGTTTTTCCCAAATTTTCAAAACTTCGTTTCAACTTCTGTCGTCAAACGTATTCTCATCAAGCGGTTAAGAAGCCTTAATCTAGAAATAGAATACTACGATGAGAGATGCTTTACCATCACGAATAAAATTGCAAATCATTCTCAAGTATCTTAGGTGATTGTTTTGATTCATTGGAAGTTCTAAAAACAGAGGCGTATGGCCCTCTTTCCGTTTAAAACCCATTTGTAACTTCGATGTTCTCTTATTAAACAGCGGCACGCTAGCATGAATCGCTCAATACATGTATGTACACGTTCTAATTCTCTTTCATTTCAAACAATTTTCACTTCAAAAGTGAAAATATTAAATTAGCTCTTTCAACGCGAGTGTACAATTACATTGAACGGATTCACTTTACTGATTGCTTCATCCAAATTGAAAGGAAGAAGTGAACTGTGTAACATTGCCTTAACTACATTTCCCCTTTAACGTTTGGGTGAACATCTCTTCATTTAATACTACCACTAGATAGGGTAAATTAAATTACTTGATCACACAAATTTTAAAAATTTATGTTGAACAATTGTTTTCGATTGCATGGGGATTCTTTTCCGATCGTACGTGACTATTTGGAGCATTATGTTAGCAGTCATGTGTTAATGTTTTGTCTGTGAAAAGAATACGCGATACAACACGGCGATTATTATTTATCCATCGATAAAATACGACTTCAAAAATAATAAATAGAATCTTCTGGCAATAAATATTTTATCTTAGTCAAATGGTACAAGCATTGCTCGTAGAGTGTTTATTAACTTCTTTTGTGGAATGGCTCATTCAGATGTTATTTTAACGCTGGGAAGTGTATAAATGTCGTAAAACTTTATCCATATGCAAATAACATATCTGTACGTTTTAGATATAAATAAATACTTGGCATTTTGTATCTCTTAAAACAGATGAAACTGTCAAATCAAGGTTAAATGTTCAACAGTATAACAACATATAAGATTTATACATATTATATGTAGTGATATTACATATAATAGGATTAAGGTGGAAGGTTGCTCTTTTGAGCAACTTTGGATCTTGTCATTTACTCAAAACGGTAGCTCATTATTAATAAAGATAGTATTAATATATTAAGGTGTTTGAACTACAATTAATACCAAACGGATTCGATTAAGTTTGTGTCTTGTCATTGATGATCAGTTTACGTTTGGCGTGCATATTAATTTATTATGCCTATATAATACTTACAATAGTGCTTATGATTCCCGAAGGTCTTCCTACTGCATATATTATATTAATAGAATTTTTTTGACCTAAGGTTTGAAGTTTGTGATTTTCTTGTGTTCTTACTTTAATTATTGTGATGTTGCATTTGGCTCAAATTTGTTTCGTGAGAGTTTAAGAAGGATATTTAAAATTCGTATCTTCGCTTTACGTATAGTCTTCGACAGATACTCGCACATTTGTATATCATCTGTATATCCGTGTCTCAGAGAGAGACACCTGTATATTATACCGGTTAACTTGGAACTCCCGACTCGGAAGGAGCAAACGAAACTTCAGGAGTGTATTGTACACTAAACAATAATGTAAAGAAATGAAATGTTCTTATACGATTTTCTTTTATTTTCTCGTTTTTTATTGCATAACTACAATTAAAGAAAATTTTGTACATTAATACTAAATATTGATAAGCGTTACATTATTAACATTATTTTTACACTCCCTCTTTAATAACACTAGTTTACAAGAAAAATCTCGAAAGCGATTTTTATGACATAAAATGTTGAACTAATTCTGAAACTGTCTTTAGTTTTTCTCCATCATGTCCAGTTTTCGAGGTATTCCTAAAAATGTCGATAATCGTAGATAAAAATAAAACATAGTAACAGCTCATGTCCAATATACCTTTTATTTTGCTAAGATTTGAAATAACTCCTTTGTAATTCTCCTGTATTGTTTCACTTTAATTATTGTGATTTTGTATTTGGTTCATATTTATTTCGAAAGAGTTTAAGAAGGGTGTTTAGCAAACGTGACTTAGCTTTACGCATAATCTTCGAGGAGGTGAACATATATTTAGGATATATGTTATTTAGTGATTCTCACTAAATAATCCACTATCTGAACGGATGTTCATAATTAGATATCAAAAATTGACAACCTGGAACAACGAAAATGAATCACTTGAATTTAGAGGACTTATGAAGATATATGTATAAGCAAAATATATGTCGGAGAATCTTCGTAGTTCTTCGCAGTCTCCAACATTCCTTCTCATAGGTCCTCTAAATTCCAGTGTTCTTTTTCATACCAGATTATTTTATTATTATTTAAGATAGCGGTTTATATACTATTTATTGTGGTTATTGAGTTATTTTTATACATTACCTTAATAGGTAACAATTTAGACTTCTTTTAGATTTTAGCTGACCCTGTAACCCTACTCCAATGACTACATTTTCGGCATTTCCGTAGTATTAAAACCGGGATTCCGGTATTAATGCCGGTATTAGTTTAATGTTTTTTACTATACTCTGTTCACCGAACAGAGTCAGTAGCCGTGAGCGAAGCAACGCCCATAACCCCCACTATTACACAATAGCCAGTTTCACAAACAAAAAAAAATAAAGAAAGAAAATTGGATATATAAACATGCAGTGTCATTTCAGTGACACATGGCGACACAGGTTATGTGTCATTTCAAAATTTGGTTTATGTAGATATTTTTACAAAAACAATGGTGACAACCATACGACTGCCATTATTTGAAAATTTAGTGTAAATCATGTGCGGTCAAAGTAATTTGTGAATTTAATATACAAAATGATTTTTAACCTGTTATATAAAAAAATAAATATAATGCAAACAAAATTTTATTTATGTATACAATTTTAACAATAAATGTTTCAATAATACGTGTAATATTATTCGGCACCATCTTATACGTATAATATTTAAAATTAATATCCATTTTAACAAGTAATGATAGGCGTTAAAATAATAATAGAAATGGTCTTCTTTTGTACGTTGACTGGTTTAAAATAATTTTTAAAAATGATTGTTTCATGAATCTGTAACGAATGTGAAGTACTTATCATATAAAAAAGATAGACTGTATGAAAATTTTGAAAATATATGTAGGTTAAGTACCACTTCCGGTTGTTCGATTACACAAAAATTGCACACTTCGTTCTTTCTCATTGTTTCTGTAGCGAATGTTAAGGTCTTGTCTTATATAGAAAATATATCATGTTATGAAAAAAATTGAAAAAATGACTAGGTCAAGTTCCAATTCCGGTTATTCCATCGTGTTGAAATTACATATCTGCTGCTTTTTCATCGTTTCATAGCGAATATGAAATACTTATCATATATAAAAAATCAACTTCAACACTTTGTATGAAAATTTTTAAAATGTGTTTAGGTTAACTAGCACTTCCAGTTGACGAAATCGTCCATAAAGTGATACCGATCTACGATTTTGTTGTAATTAATGTACGTAAAATTTGGTAATTCATCATACGCTTCATTTTCGCGTGATCGCGTTCACTTTTTTTATACTTACGTATACGAGAAAGTTAATAATATTTTACACTATTTTATGCATCATCACTTCGCTGTAAAATTGGGGTAATCTAACTTAGTTCGAATCAGTTTCGGAGGGAGTTTTCTCTTCGGAGGAAGAATCATCACCCACATTAATTTGTAGTTGCTCGATTCTAACCTCCATTAAATTGTCGACTTGCCATAATTTTTCTTCCTCGCCTTTGGCATGACGAATAGCATTTCTCCAATTTTCTGCGGTAACATTGTTTAAAGCTTGTTGAAATAACGTGTGTAGGTCTTTCATTTTAAATGTTTTGTTATTTCTTGCAACCTTCTCCTTTTATTTGCGCCCATATTAACTCAATAGGATTTAATTCGCAGTGATATGGGGGCAATCGTAGTATCGTACGATTCTGTTGTTCTGCCATTTCATCGACCACATACTTTGGTGTAATAGCCGCCCGTTTTACAAGGTCCAGCAGTTCACATTTTAGCATGTCAGCTTCGTAAGTAATTAAATTATTCGTTAACCAGACTTGAATATCAGCTTTTTTAGTGGCATTATTGGGTATTTTCTCTGTTTTTCGACTATGCTAAGAAGCATTGTCCATTACAACCACGGCATGTTCGTCTAAATGTAGTAGACTTTTGGCAAACCATTTTTCGAAGACTTCAGCATTCATCTCTTCATGATAATTTCCAGTCTTCTTTGACTCAAAACACAGTAATCCATTTTCTAAAAAACCGTCTTCTGATCCTATGTGGAGAATTATCAACCGCCCACCTTTTCCTGAAGGATCTTTTAATCCTGTCGTTAAGCCTTCAATAAAAGCCTGCCTTGGCGTTATTACTGACATGTCCTTCCATACTTTGTTGACAGTATGTCCAGCGTTCACCCAAGTTTCATCTAAAAAGTATAATTTTCTACCCTCTTCTCGGTGTTTTCGCACTTCTCGTATGAAACGTCTACGCCAGATAATGATTTCGTGCTTTTCCTTAAGTACACTATTGCGTGACCTTTTTGAGAACCTATTACCAAACATAACTATATTAGAACATGTGATAATAAAAAAAAAGGATGATCACCGAAAACCAATTTCTTTCATCAATTTCCATAAACAAGTTCGCTTAAAATCAGATATAGCATCATTTTCTTGTATCAGTGCTAAAATTTTATTCAGCGTAGGTGGTTCGTTTTCTTCAAAAAAAGAATGAATCAATCGTCTGAGAGCGCTTTTGGTGTCATCGTCAACATTATCTAAAACTATTCTTTGACGCTGGTATCTTTTCGGTGGTTGAAATTCATTCATTCTTGTGTGTTCATTAAGTATTCTAAATACACTACGCTCGGACACACCTGTAGAGGACTTTTTTTTTAATTTATTTTTCCAAAATAAAGATGTACCTGCAAATTACCTGCTGCCGTTGCTGTAAATTGGACCTTTTGCATCTTTGTTTTATGTGGGTTTTCACTATCATAAGTATTAAAGATGTTTAATACACGCTGTTTATCGTCAACTGAGAAATGTTTAGCCGGACGCTTTTTACTAAAGGAAGAGCAGCGGCTTCATCCATAGTAGCAACATGTTATATAAATACTACAAAACGTGTACTGTACGTACTGAAAAGTACGGAGATTAAGAGATAGTAACAATAAATCGAAGAAGAATTAAAAGCAAATTAGCGCGAAATCACTTGAAATTCAAATGACAGACGTCAGAAACATACGTAATGACAAGGAAAGTAATAAAAAAGATAGCCGGTCTTGGTTGATCTATGTAAACCGGGCTTACCAATAAAAAAAATCTATTCAAAGTTCGCGCGTGTTTGTGGGAGGAGTTATAATGTCAAATCGCTGACTCTGTTCGGTGAACAGAGTATAGTCCAAAATTAAAGAATGATGATAAATAATAAATAATAGACCATCGGGAGCTGTCATGCGCGAAAGTACTTCGGCAAGTTTTTAACGCTTGTTGAATTTGTTGTTTTACTTTGTTTATTGTTTATATTGTTATCCATATACTGTGATTTATACCGTGGTGATTATTTATTTTTTATATCTTTATCGGTTTCGGTACATTGCCGTATTCAGAAAAACCCTACAAGGTCAAGTTACAAATCATATTACAAAATGTTCGAGAAGAGTAAACCGGATCTTATTTAATAAGTCTTACATATCAAAATATTATAAATCAACATGTGTAATTCAATAAAACATAACAAAAGAAACACGTTAAATTTCTACAAAGGTAAATTCCAAAAACTTTGAATGTGTTGGGATTATTATAATATTAATCTGCAATTTATTTTAATTCAAATTTAAACCCATGTTTGGATTTGAATAAAATTTTTTTTGAATATTAATACTATAATAATCCGAATACATTTAAGGTTTTGTTTTGGAATTTACTTTTCTAGAAAATCAACACAAGTTCTTTATTATGTTTTATTGAATTACTTGTGTAAATTTATAATGTTTTGAAGTGTATAAGATTGAATTGAATAAGGTCCGATTTTCAGTTTTATAATATTATATTACTCTTCTCGAACATTTTATAATAGGATTTGTAATATGCCCTTATAGGGTTCTTTTGAACATTAAAGACTTTGAAGACTAAGACTAAGCATTCATTCTAAACACTTTGTTCATACTGCTGTACTTCAAAGCATCACTAAGTTGGATTTGGTTGTTCAACCCAAAACTTGCTCGAAAATTTCGGCCATTCAACGTTTTATTCATGAGGTTTGAGAGGACGACATTTTTGAAGTCAACCGAGATTATTCCATTCGATATTAAAATTCTTACTCAACTTAAATATTCACCTGAATACACTGCTCATAATCGTCTTGCATTCATATCTCGGCTGAGTTCGAAAAAGTCGGCCGCTCAAAGCATCACTAAGTTGGATTGAGTTGAGTTATATTTCAAAATTCCAACCCAACCCAACACTTGTGGCATCCAAAGTGTTATTCATGATACTTGGGGTGGTGGACATCTTAAAAGTCTACCGAGATTATTTCATTTGATACAAAAAAATTTTCTCAATTTAAATATTCGCCTAAATCATATTCATGTTTCGGCCAACTTCGAAGACGTCAGCCTCCCAAAACATCACTCAGTTGGATCAGGTTGGGTTAGATTTCGAAATTCCATCCCAATCCAACTCTTCGAACATCCAAAGTTATTCATGATACTTGGGGTGGCCGGCGTCTTCAAAATCGGCCGAGATTATTTCATTTGATACAAACATTTTTCCTCAAGCTGATATTCTCCTAAACACTCTTCTCAAAATCGTCTTGCACTCATGTCTCGGTCGGTTTCGAAGACGTCGACCGACCCAGGTATCATGAATAGCACGTTCGTTGGCCGCAGTGTTGATTTCGGTTGGAATTTCGAAATTTAACCCAACCCAAATCAACTTTGTAACATTTTGGGCGGTCGCTGTCTTCGATGTCGACCGAGAATATTTTATTGCATATAAAAATTCCTTCTTCCTAAATATTCTCCTAAATACACTGCTCATAATCGCGTTGCACTCATGTCTTGTCTTGTCGTCTAAGGTATCACCAAGTTGGATTGGGTTGGGTTAGATTTCGAAATTCCAACCTAGCTCAACACTTCGGCCCTCCAAAGTGTTACTAATAATAATCCTCTATTGGAAAGCGAATAATTGTAAGCAATAAAATATGGGGAATGTCTTTTAAATGAATTATGCTATGGAATCCAAATTTCGGAAATTTAAATTTAGGAAATTTATTGTTATTGTTATTTTATTGTTTACATAAGCACCTTAGAAACATGGAAACGGGATCAAAACGTCTTTAAAAAGAAATACAAAATTGAAAATAACATAATACATACATATTTTAGGATCTTTGAAGGAACTCTTCCACGGTATAAAGCATCTTGTCCATTAATAAACACTTCACTTGTTTCCTAAAACCTGAATAACTCAAGTCCTTTATATTTTATGGCAAATTATTAAATGAAGAAACATCTCTTCCTGAAGGATTTGTGTAAAGTCTACGTTTAAGTAAATTAAGGAGCTATTTGTGAGGAACACGAGAATGGATGGTAACGTCATAATTTGATGTTTCCCAAATAACAGTTTGCAAGACGTCTGTCGTAAGACATTTTCTATAACTCGTATTGCTCTTTTTTGATAGTAAATATTCGATACATGTCTGGGGATAGGCCCCAAATCTTGAGCCCATAGAGTTGAATGAAATAAGGCAAAATAGACCAGTCTCGCTTCATCTACTCCCATAAGTTGCTTAGTTGTCATAATTGCATATAGTTATTTGCTTAACTTAAACCAATGTTGCTCAAGATAATTTTTCCACGTAAGACGAATATCCAGCACAAATCGCAAGTATTTCACCGTGCATGAAGATGCATCTTTCGGTGTTTATGACTGGATATGGGGCTCAGAGTTGCAGCTTTTTCTATATTTGATACCAATTCGTTACTGATAAATCAATTTTAGATTTTGTTTACTGCTTCCACTTTGTTTGTACATATTTCGACAGGTGTTTTCCCTGATACTATTCAAGCTGTGTCATCAGCAAGAAGCAGAGTCATGGTACTTACATTGGATGGAAGATCATTCATATAGATTATGAAGAATAACGGTACAAGAACACTACCCTCAGGAACCCCCATTTTTAACCTTCTATAACCACTCTTCATTCCAATCCATTTCACATATTGGCTTCGATCTTGTAGATAGGATTTGATGAGAAATGATTAATGATAATAAATTATTAGGTAGATCTGTCCTATTATTGCAAGTATCATAAGCAAATATACAACTATTACTCAAAATTAGTAATAGGAACATAAAGTAAAAATTGTTGTTATATCTTTTGTAACTTATGTTTGAGTTCTAGAATCATTTAAGTGTTTGCCACTTTATTAGATTTAATTAGAATAAAAGATTCTAAAAACCATAATTGATTACAATATTTAGTAATCTTTCATCAAAAATCCTAGTTTAACTAAATCTCGATTATAACGACGATTAATCATAGCAAAAGCTTTGATTATATTGAACAGATGATGACAACTTTAATCCCAAATTATCCATCAAGCAATTTACAAGCAACCCATCTTAACCCTATATAATAAGTGATAAAATGTTGCACAACACATATACTATTAGAGCTCGTTTTAAAAATAAAATCCTAAGAATTTTACTCATAACATAAATTATCAGGAACACATTGGCCTTCACCATTAAATATTGTTAATTAATTATAAATTATTAACAGCCCGACTCGTTGTCTACATGTCAATTGTAATCGCCCATGTCAATTAATGCAAAGAAATCCTCTGAATCATCTCATTAACTGACATGTACAATTGCATTGAACGAGTACACGACGTGTCGGCCTGCTTGTTAGAACAAAGTTGATATAGTACAACAATTGTGGACACTCAAGTCACCATTACACAATTACTTTAACAATTATGTACTTGAAATTTACTTAAAAGTACAATCAACACTGCTTCAAAGTACAACCTTTCATTGTACATTTTTGATTTATTTCACTCAAAGAATGGAGTAAGTACCTACAACTATAAACCATGAATTTCAACATAATCGATTAAAATCAAGAGATTTCAATAACAATTAATTAACTTTGAAATATTATTATCATTTTGAGTTCGCCATTTCGAATTACTTCTCTTATAGTAGTATTTGTCAATTTTTCCTTAAAACTTCTAAAGTTACTGTATGATGTTATTTACAAGCAAGACAACCTAACCCAATACAAATAAGTGATATGGACTTTGATAAAATATTGCGCCTTTGTGATATTTGCTTCAATCACAATATTATACAATCAGACCTTGTTTTAAAAATAAAATTTGTAAGAATTTTACTCATAACGTAAATTATCAGGAACTCATTGGCCTTCACCACGGTCTAACAAACAAAATAATAATAACCTTATCCTAACACGTAGTCTGATTCGTCGTGTACTCGTGAATTGTGATTGCCCATGTCAATTAATACAATGAAAATATAGAAATTGTAACGACATTATACCACATGTACGATTGTATTTTACGAGTATATGTACGAGGAGTCGGATCGCTTGTTGAAACAAAGCTAATATATTCAGTTATAATTATACAGTTATTTTAACAATTATATACTTAAAAAAATTGTTTTGCTTGTATTTATTGTTTTTTAAAACTTAAAAACTTTTTAGATTGAAAATATTTTAATACAAAATCGCGTTTAATACGGTTCTGTCTTGGGTCGTTTCATTTTATATTCTGCGCAAATTTTTTCGCCCGACCTCTTTCTACCTGTTGAAAACCTTTCAGTTGGGAATCCCAATGTTTGCCGTACGCGCTGTTGATCAAAATAAAACCGCAACAACCTCGAGACTTTACCTTTTAGAAACTCGATTTATATCCGAACGTGCCGTAATATTACCTCCATATATATTATTATTACCTATCTATTAATTTGTTATTCGTTTCATTTAAATGTTTGTTTATCTGATTTAGTTTTAAATTAACATGTTGAAGTAGCCAGTTTCCCATAATTATGTGAGTCATTAAAATTTCAACTTAAACAATATTCATATTAATTTAATTACCATTTTAAATTGCAATTATTAAAATGCAAAATCTTTCAAATATAAATAATAGCAATAAAAATCATTGAACTATAAAAAGAGTTCATTGACTTTGTCAACTTTCTTTTTTGCATCCGATCGTCGTATTGAACATAAAAATCATTTCGGTTTTAGTTACAATGTAAGGAAAAAGTAATGAAGCTGTTTAAAATTGATAAAAATAGTTAATCCTACTTATTGATTTCGAATTGAAGATTAAGGACTTAAAAAGGATTAACAGGAATAATGACTCGAATAAGACGTCAATGTAATTTTATTTAAACTTAAATGCGTAACCACATTTTTTAATTAATTCTATAGATTAAGATTTTAATCTTGTTTTATCGCCTTTTCTATCGTTTACATCTGATAGGCAGTAATAGAATAATAAAGGATTATCTTATGAAATTATAAGGTTTTATTGAATTATTTTATAGCGGCTACTAAAATATCACTTATGACTTTAGAATCATTTTTGAAAAAATTAATAAATATAATTATAGATAAGTCGGCAAAAGAAAGAAGGATGAAATAAATTGAATAATTTGGTATTTATCATCGCGCTACATCTTTAAATTGGTAAAGTGTTGTTTTAAATAGGAACAAGGGACTTTGATCGAATTAGAAAAAGAAGATTAGAACTTGCTATATACAAACGTAGTAATGCGTTTGTTTTCTTTTTTATAAATCATGCTCGTTTTTCTTGGTACGTAAGGTATCTGAGATTGCAATTATCCTCGGTATTTTTTTTGTTACGCAAAGCTTTTGTAATGACATAAACATCAAACTAAAAATAAAACAAGTAGGCGATATAAAATATTTTTCATATTTTACATTTTTTGAAATATTTTGAATTACTTTCGTAAGATTCAAGTTAAGTTTAAAGCTAACCTTCAAGAATCATTGCGAGTAACCTTCCTAGTATGTGAGTTCCTTATGTTATTTGTCATGTTTGTGGTTTATTAATGTATTAATGTAGTCACTTTAATTGTCCTCGTTTTTATTTCAACAAAGTCAATATTACGTTGTGTTTTTCTTGACAGCAAAAAGTATTCCTTAATGAAACATAATTTTGAACAAGATTTCTTTTAGTGCAGACCACATCGAGCTATTGAACAGGAACTGAACTGGTTATTGACTTAGACTACCTATAGTTGGTTCAGTTTAGTTATAAACTAAAGAAGAAATAAATTATATTAAACGGATAAAAATAAACAAATTTTCTTCTGGGTCCAGATATCGTATTTTCTTGATTGTAGTTTGAAAGATGACTATTATCCATCAAGAACAAAACGATGAAATATTTGGCCACATCCCATCTCATTTGATTATGTAAGAAGTGACTCAAATTAAATTAATTAATAATTCACCTCGACCAGATCTATTTTAAAATTTTCGTATGCAAACGGCCTTATAGCACGTTCTTTTATCTATTTCAAAAATTACTATTCCAATAAGTCAACTCCTCTTTGATCTAGTGACTTTTTCCAAAATTACGAGATGCATATCTCCAAGGTTTAACGATTTTATAAATGCAAGAGAGATGATATTTTTTATGAGCTATCAGAAAACATACCAATTGCTGCTTGTTTCTTCAAGATAACTCTATTTTGATCTACTGTAGTAATTATGACTTTTTCCAAAATTACGAGATGCATATCTCCAAGGTTTAACGATTTTGTATATGCGAGAGATTATCTTTCTTATGAGCTATTAGAAAACGTACCAATTGTTGCTTGTTTCTTCAAGTCAACTCCTGTTTGATCTACTGCAGCAAATCTGAGTTTTTACAAAATTACGAGATGTATATCTGCAAGGTTTAACGATTTTATAAATGTAAGAGAGATGATATTTTTTATGAGCTATCAGAAAACATACCAATTGCTGCTTGTTTCTTCAAGATAACTCTATTTTGATCTACTGTAGTAATTATGACTTTTTCCAAAATTACGAGATGCATATCTCCAAGGTTTAACGATTTTGTAGATGCGAGAGATGATGTTTCTTATGAGCTATCAGAAAACATATCAATTGTTGTTTGTTTCTTCAAGTCAACTCCTGTTTGATCTACTGCAGCAAATCTGAGTTTTTCCAAAATTACGAGATGTATATCTGCAAGGTTTAACGATTTTATAAATGCAAGAGAGATGATCTTTTTTATGAGCTATCAGAAAACATATCAATTGCTGCTTGTTTCTTCAAGTTAACTCTATTTTGTTCTACTGCAGTAATTATGACTTTTTCCAAAATTACGAGATGCATATCTCCGAACTTTAACGATTTTGTAGATGCGAGAGATTATCTTTCTTATGAGCTATTAGAAAACGTACCAATTGTTGCTTGTTCCTTCAAGTCAACTCCTGTTTGATCTCCTGCAGCAAATCTGAGTTTTTCCAAAATTAGGAGATGTATATCTCCAAGGTTTAACGATTTTATAAATGCAAGAGATATGATCTTTTTTATGAGCTATCAGAAAACATACCAATTGCTGCTTGTTTCTTCAAGTTAACTCTATTTTGATCTACTGCAGTAATTATGACTTTTTCCAAAATTACGAGATGCATATCTCCAAGGTTTAACGATTTTGTAGATGCGAGAGATTATCTTTCTTATGAGCTATTAGAAAACGTACCAATTGTTGCTTGTTTCTTCAAGTCAACTCCTGTTTGATCTACTGCAGCAAATCTGAGTTTTTCCAAAATTACGAGATGTATATCTCCAAGGTTTAACGATTTTATAAATGCAAGAGAGATGATCTTTTTTATGAGCTATCAGAAAACATACCAATTGCTGCTTGTTTCTTCAAGTTAACTCTATTTTGATCTACTGCAGTAATTATGACTTTTTCCAAAATTACGAGATGTATATCTCCAAGGTTTAACGATTTTGTAGGTGCGAGAGATTATCTTTCTTATGAGCTATTAGAAAACGTACCAATTGTTGCTTGTTTCTTCAAGTCAACTCCTGTTTGATCTCCTGCAGCAAGTCTGACTTTTTCCAAAATTACGAGATGCATATCTCCAAGGTTTAACGATTTTGTAGATGCGAGAGATTATCTTTCTTATGAGCTATTAGAAAACGTACCAATTGTTGCTTGTTTCTTCAAGTCAACTCCTGTTTGATCTACTGCAGCAAATCTCAGTTTTTCCAAAATTACAAGATGTATATCTGCAAGGTTTAACGATTTTATAAATGCAAGAGAGATGATCTTTTTTATGAGCTATCAGAAAACATACGAATTGCTGCTTGTTTCTTCAAGATAACTCTATTTTGATCTACTGTAGTAATTATGACTTTTTCCAAAATTACGAGATGCATATCTCCAAGGTTTAACGATTTTGTAGATGCGAGAGATTATCTTTCTTATGAGCTATTAGAAAACGTACCAATTGTTGCTTGTTTCTTCAAGTCAACTCCTGTTTGATCTCCTGCAGCAAATATGACTTTTTCCAAAATTATGAGATGCATATTTCCAAGGTTTAAAGATTTTGTAGATGCAAGAGAGATGCTCTTTCTTATGAGCTATTAGAAAACATACTAATTGTTGCTTGTTTCCTCAAGTCAACTCCTGTTTGATCTACTGCAGCAAATCTGAGTTTTTCCAAAATTACGCGATGTATATCTCCAAGGTTTAACGATTTTATAATTGCAAGAGAGATGATCTTTTTTATGAGTTATCAGCATACCAATTGCTGCTTGTTTCCTCAAGTTAACTCTATTTTGATCTACTGCAGTAATTATGACTTTTTCCAAAATTACGAGATGCATATCTCCAAGGTTTAACGATTTTGTAGATGCGAAAGATTATCTTTCTTATGAGCTATTAGAAAACGTACCAATTGTTCTTGTTTCTTCAAGTCAACTCCTGTTTGATCTATTGCAGCAAATCTGAGTTTTTCCAAAATTACGCGATGTATATCTCCAAGGTTTAACAATTTTATAAATGCATGAGAGATGATCTTTTTTATGAGCTATCAGAAAACATACCAATTGCTGCTTCTTTCATCAAGTTAACTCTATTTTGATCTACTGCAGTAATTATGACTTTTCAAAATTACGAGGTGCATATCTCCAAGTTTTAATGTTTTTGTAGATGCAAGAGAGATGATGTTTCTTATGAGCTATCAGAAAACATATCAATTGTTGTTTGTTTCTTCAAGTCAACTCCTGTTTGATCTACTGCAGCAAATCTGAGTTTTTCCAAAATTACGAGATGTATATCTCCAAGGTTTAACGATTTTGTAAATGCAAGAGAGATTATCTTTTTTATGAGCTATTAGAAAACATACCAATTGTTGCTTGTTTCTTCAAGTCAACTCCTGTTTGATCTACTGCAGCAAATCTGAGTTTTTCCAAAATTACGAAATGTATATCTCCAAGGTTTAACGATTTTATAAATGCATGAGAGATGATCTTTTTATGAGCTATCAGAAAACATACCAATTGCTGCTTTTTTCTTCAAGTTAACTCTATTTTGATCTACTGCAGTAATTATGACTTTTTCCAAAATTACGAGATGCATATCTCCAAACTTTAACGATTTTGTAAATGCAAGAGAGATGATCTTTCTTATGAGCTATCAGAAAACATATCAATTGTTGCTTGTTTCTTCAAGTCAACTCCTGTTTGATCTACTGCAGTAAATCTGAGTTTTTCCAAAATTACGAGATCTATATCTCCAAAATTTAACGATTTTGTAAATACAAAAAATATGATCTATCTTACGAGCTATTAGAAAACATACCAACTACTGCTTCTTTCTTCAAGTCAACTGCTTCTTGATCTACTGCAGCAACTATGCCTTTTTTTCGAAATTACGGGACGGATATCTCCAAAATTTTACGATTTTCTGAATGCAAGAAAGATGAGCTATCAGAAAACATACTAATTGCTGCTTGTTTCTGCAAGTCAACTCCTTTTTGATCTACTGCAGCAATTTTGAGTTTTTCCAAAATTACGAGTTGCATGTCTCTAAAATTTAACGATTTTGTAAATGCAAGAAAGATGATATTTTTTATTAGCTATCAGAAAACACACCAACTGCTGCTTGTTTCTTCAAGTCAACTCCTTTTTGATCTACTGCAGCAATGACTTTTTCCAAAATTACGAGATGCATATTTCCAAGATTTAACGGTTTTGTAAATGCAAGGGAGATGATCTTTCTTATGAGCTATCAGAGAACATACGAATTGTTACTTATATCTTCAAGTCAACTCAAGCAGAGTGTTAGACAGCATATAGATTTAATACCTAAACACCAAAGTCACTATAGCAGGGCCGAAAATGTAGGGAATGTATACCTTAACTGTGATATGACCATATAACGTTTTTATTCTGAATGTTATGTTTCGTGATGTCAACAACAACATATCAAACCTGTTCTGAAGCACACATATAGGCAGATATTTTGTACAGAATACAATGTTGGCTTTAAATTTCCCAAATCCGACACTTGCAAAGCTAGTAATAAACTTAATATCAGAATAGACTCTGCAACAAAATTAAATGAAAATCAGGAATTGTCTCAACTAAACATTGACCTGACGAGACATAAAACTAAAGCGGAAGCAATGCAAGATTTGTTAAATAACACGACTCAACAATCAAAAAATACCAATAGAACGTTGGTAATTTCATTTGACTTACAACAAGCATTACCAATCCTGAAATTAACAATGGGTCTAGCATTTTATTGTGGAAAAATTTGGTTTAGGCATTTGTACAAATGGCAAAGGACACATGTTTCTCTGGACGGAAGATGTAGTAAAAAGAGGAAGTGATGAAGTCGCTTCAATCCTCCTAAGATTTCTTATGAAGAAGACCAAAATTGACCACCTAATTATATTTACAGATAATTGCCCAGGGCAAAATTAAAATTGACTAATGATGAGTTTATGGTTATAACTGGTAAAAGAGAATAAATTTAAAACAATAACGCACCATTATCTCATGAGTGGTCATACTCGTTTTTCTTCTGATAGGGACTTCGCACTTATAAAAAAACGACACCAAAGGTATGCACATCATCCGTTTTGTCCAAATAAATGATACGATATTATACGGCGATTAGACAAAAAGAACACCTTTTGCAATCACAGTTATAACGCAGAAAGATTTTTTAAACTTTACACCTATACTTACAAACATAAAAAAGAGTTCGTGCACCAATACTGGCCATAACTTAGACTTTGCTAATGCGTTTTCATTTCGATTTAGTAATGAAAATACAAATTTTTTTACGTCAAACATTTCATTCATTGTGAGTACGACCAAGTGTCTATCTCAAAACGAGGAAGACCAGTATACACTATACTGGATCAGTTAAATAGAAAGTATCTTAAACCAATTAAAATTTTTAAAAAATATGACAATGTAAGGACATTACATACTAGCTGTGAATCATAGTTTTTCCAAAATGTACAGCCGAAAAGAACTGAAAGTGCTGAAGAAACAGAGGAACTTGAAATTATTAATGAAGCAGTGCCATTTTCTTAGTTTAAACATTATTTCTTTATTTATTGTCTTTTTTGAGTTATTGACTTATTTAGTTTTTAATTGAAAATATTGTCGTTTGTTAGTGCAAAAGTGTTACAAGTCACAATTTTTCTAATAAAATTCTATTTTTATAGATTTCTATATATTTTTTTATTATTTCAGTATCCTGGATAGATATATACAGTTGTGTTACTAATGCAAACAACCCAATAGGTAAAAAGACGGAAACATTATTTTTACAAATTTTGTACCATTTCAAAGTCGATTTTCCAATAATTTTATATTTGTGCCTTGCCATTGTTTCACACTCATTCGCATTAAAAAATATATTCATGTATTACGAGTAAATACCCGTATAAATACCCAATTTATAAATACATACCCACCGGGTATTTACCTATCACTGATTGTCTATATTCGAGAAATACAAATTTTAAATAAACTGTTGTAAATATTGTATTTTACGTTAATGCGGATCGCAACAAATTCAATATTATTATTAAAGAAATATTCAAAATTGTTCGAACTGTGTCTCGCCGGGTCCCGTCGTAACCAAAGGTGCTCATGATCACGCACGTTCACGTGAGTGGTACAACAATTGATGCCCGCTCACGGTGGGTGACGCATGATCCGGCGGGACTCACGTAATTTGCACATCTCTAATGGCAACTGCTGCTTGTTTCTTCAAGTCAAGTCCTATTTGATGTACTGCAGCAATTCTGAGTTTTTACAAAATTACGAGATTCATATCTCCAAAATATTACGTTTTTGCAAATGCAACAAAAATAATCGTTCTTGTGGACTATCGGAAATCATGCTTTCTTGTACCAAAAGTCAACTTCTTTTTGATGTAGTGCAGTAATTATGGCTTCTTTCTAAGATTACAAGATGTAAATCAGGTTATAAGAAAACGTGCCGTCTGCAGCTTAATTTTTCGGTTAACTCCTTCTTGATATAATGCAATAATTATTGTTTTTTTTTTACAATTGAGAAACTAACGAAGGGGCTAAGTGCCAAAATTGTTATAATAATTGTTAATTTTAAAGAAAGAAATTTTAAAAAAACCTTCGCATACCAAAGCGACTGATTTTATTTCTAAATTATTATCTAACACTAAATATGCTACGACGAAAACAACAAGAAAAAATGACCATTTGAATATAATAAAATAATTAAAAAGGAGACGGGCTCAGTGCCGATATATAATAATAATAATAAATTTATTGCCATAATAAAAATATAACAAATGAAAATGAATATATAAATTTCGTTCGAAACTACGACGCACCCGATTCTAAAACGCATTTTATTTTCACAATTGTAGATACGTAAAAATACGAAAAAATACGTCTTAAAATTGTGTTGATAAATAAACAAATTTAAATATTACGCAATAATGTTTAAAACGTAAACTATTTTATTTATGAATAGTGCATACAGGTGTCTCCAAAATACGTGTACAACGTAGATATAGATTTCTTAAGTTATCTATATACATAGTTGCTTCGTTTAGCTGCAAGAGGATTTCAGTTAGCAAAGAAAGTTCTTTTATTCTTTATAATTCGAAAACACGTTAATCAATCTGTATTACTTTTGAGCAAATATGACACCAATGGCAAATAAGCAACTACAATGACTTGTTGCCTTAATACAGCTTCATAATAAAATCCTTATATAAATAAACTTATATAAACACTTATATAAATAAATAAACAACATAAACAAACAAATTAAGTAGTACCACCATAAATTCTAATATTTTTGTTTGTTATCACTATTTCATATATCATAATTTCAGAAAGAAATCTTTCGGATATTTTGTATTTTTGAAGTATATGTATTCGAAATAGGTTCGAATCTAACAATAATGTACACCCCATTCTTAGATTTTTAGATTCGAACGAATACGGTATATATGTATACATATAATTAATAATGTATATTCATAAAAGGTCAGTTTATTGACAAAAGGTCTATTATGACTTCTCTCCAAAATTACAAGATGTAAATTTCTAAATTTTAACGTTTTTTGCAAATGCAACAAAGTTGATTTTTCTTATGAGCTATCAGATAACATATTAACTGTAGCTTTCTCCTTCAAGTCAATTCCTTTTCCATCTACTGCAGTAATAATGACTTTCTTCTTTGTCAAGATTCAATTACAATTTGATCTTGAAATTTTTAAAATGTAACGTTTTTGCAAGTGCAAAAAAATCTTTCTTACTATCAGAAATCCTGCCAACTGCAGCTTGATCGTTCAAGGTAGCTTCTTCCTGATCTACTACAGTATTTATGACTTCTTTCTAAAATTAAAAGATCAAAAATCTCCATAATTTAACGTTTGTGGCAGAAGCAATAAATATGTTTTTTGGGCTGCCAAAAATCAAACCAATCGTAGGTTGCTTTTTCAAATCAACTGCTTAATTTACTTAGTGTAGTGAGTTATGACTTCTATCCAAAATTACACAATGGATATCTCCAAAATTTAACGTTTTTGCAAATGCAGCAAAGATGATCTTTCTTATGCACCTATTTCATCTACTGCAGTAATTATAACTTCCTTTCAATATGTCAAGATGATATTTATTGCAGTTCGTGAGCCGCATTAATGAATGGCTTAAATTAATTGATCAGCTTTAGGCTGTGAATATCTAATTACCAAACGTTTAAATGCCCTGCATGAATTACTGAAGACATCAACCTCCGCGTTACGATGAAAATCAGCACATGTTTGCGCCATTCTCAGCACAGGTAAATTGTAATAAACGTTCATACGAGGAATGGCGGTTTAAAATATATCATCTAATCGAAGCAGCAGGAGAGAAACTTGTAAGTTAATACATTCAAAAAGTGCTGGTGAATCAAAGCTGTCATTGCTAATTTTATTGCATGTCAAGGCATCACTACAAATACAGCGGTGACGAGAAATAATAATTTAAAGAATGAGCATGAGAATTTGTAATCAATGTAATCAATTGCAGACTTATGACAAAGGTACTTTAATAATTTCTTTTTAATTATTTTAATTCGCGAAATGTAAGCTTGTTATTGCAGATTACAGAACTACAAAAATTCAGAATGCTATGAACATAAGAACAATATAGTTTTTGTAGTAATTATGTCCGCAAAGTCTTGAGTGGTTCTCATAACGAATCCAAGCATGCGCCATTCCTTCGCGACCACTGTACTAACATCCGTTTACACGCTGTAGTTTAGAGCAATCAAGAGGTGAGAATACCTTAGCAAATAATTTTAGATTCTCGGCGTACAATACTGTGCACTATGAAGCACATCAAAGATGTCATTAATGTAAATAAGCTAACCTGCGGTACGCCAAAAGGTAATATGGTTGGAAAAATGATCATCGATCGAGACCCTCATAGTTCTTCCACGCACATAGGAGGCAAACCATCGAATGAAGTATTCATCTATACCGAAGTGCCCAGCCGGTCGAAAGCCTTACTGAAATTCATGTAGATAGAATTAGTTTGATAAAAATCATTAATTGATTTTAATATGTAGTGAGTATATTCCAGCAAGTTATTCTTAACCAAGCGTCCCACAAAAAACCATATTACCTGCGATCTACTCTACTTTTCACAGTGAAAAATAAACTTTCATAAATAAATTTTTTAAGATATAAGTCTATTCGAAACCTGATACGATGAAAATCTCTAAAATTTAATGTTTTTGAATATGCGATAAAGGTGATTTTTTTACGCACTATCAGATAATTAACTGCAGCTTGTTTCATCGAATCAACTTCTTCATCTATCTCAGTAATTATGGCTTCCTTTCAAAATTTCTTGATCAAATCCCCAAAATTTAACGTTTTTTCAAATATAATAAAGATAATCTTTCTCATGGACTATCAGAAATAGTGATATCTTACGTCAAAATTGTAGCTGCCAAAAAAACAATTACAGGTTGCTTCTTCAAATCAACTCAACTATTGCAGTAATTATGGCATCTTTCTGAAATTGTAACTTGCAAATTTCCAATATTTTACGTTTTCACAAACTTAACAAAGACGTTCTTTCCTATGGGCTATCAGAAAACGTGCCAACTGCAGCTTGCTCCTTCAAGTCAACTCCTTTCTGATTTACTGCAGTAATTATGGTTTCTTTCTAGAACTTGCAAAATACAAATCTCCTATTTTTTAAGTTTTTGCGAATGCAAGAAATATGTTCTTTCTTATGGGCTATCAGAAAATGTGCCAACTGCAGCTTACTTCTTCAAGACAAGTCCTCCCTGATTTATTGCAGTAATTATGACCTCTTTCCAAAATTTCAAGATCTAATCTCCAAAGTTTAACTTTTTTTACAAATGGAAGAAAGATGATTTTTCTTAGGAGCTATCAGATAATATGCATAATATAATATAATATGCATAATAATATAGCAACTGTAGCTTCTTTCATCAAGTTAACTCCTTCTTCATCAACTGCAGTAAGTATGGCCTCCTTCCAAAATTTCAAGATTAAATCTCCAAAATTTGACGTTTTTGCAAATGCAACAAAGATGATTTTTCTTATGAGATATCAGATAATATCCAACCAACTGCAGCTTGCGTCTTTAAGTCAACTTCTTCATATACTACAGTAATTATGGCTTCTTCCCAAAATTTCAACATCAAATCTCTAAATTCTAAAATTTTTGTAGATGCAACAAAGGATGATCTTTCTTACGAGCTATACAGCTTACTTCTTCAAGTCGACTCCTTCTTCATCTGCTACAATAATTACGACTTCCTTCCAATATTTCAATATCAAATCTCCAAAATTTAAGATTTTTGCAAATACAACAAAGATGATCTCTCCTATGAGCTATCAGGTAACATCAGGTATCAACGCAGCTTATTTCTTCATCTACTGCAGCAATTATGGCTTCTCTTCAACATTTATAGATCGAATCTCCACAATTTTACGTGTTTGTAAACGCAACAAAGAGGTAGTTTCTTATGAGCTATCAGAAAACGCGCAAACTGCAGCTTGCCTCGTAAAGTCAATTCCTTCATCGCTACTCCGGTAATTACGACTTCCTTTCAAAATTACAAGATCAAATCTTCAAAATTTAACAATTTTTTTTGCTAGATAATCTTTCTTATGGACTATAAGAAATCATGGCTTGTTATAAAAACATCTTATTTGTAAAAAAACATGTCAAATTGCTTCTTCAAATCAACTCCTTGACCTACTTCAATAATTATTATTTCTTTCCAAAATTACATGGTTGAAATATCTAAAGTATTACGGTTTTGCAGATGCAGTAGAGATAATCCTTCTTATGCGCTATCAGATAACATACCAACTGCAACTGATTTTTTCAAGTCAACACCTTCTTCATCTAATGCAGTAATCATGGCTTTCTTCCAAAATTTCAAAATCAAATCTTCACAATTTTATGTTTTTGCAAATGCAACAAAGACAATCTTTCCTAATGGCTATCAAAAATAATTATTGTCAAGGAGCTCGGATTGAATATTGTCCCTCAATACAAGACTATTAACACCAAACCTCTTAATTGTGAAGGACGGGTTGTAAATTCCCCTTTCTAATTCAACATTTTCTCTTTTTTTTTCTTGTCTCTATTACTTCCCCAACCCTTATTTCCATTACACGGTGTTTTGTGAGCAAAATTATCTCTATTAATATTATGATTAATTTTACTATTATTTTTAATTAAAAGTGTTCCTTTAGTATACGATGTAGGTGATTTCAAAACAGCATGATGTTCATCTTGTATCTTGTAAAGCTGTCTTAACCTTTTTCTTATGTCTTTTCTCTAAATCTGTTTTATAGCCATTAAAGTTTGAAATGTGTTTTATTTTAATTTTGAATGATTTTGGGGGCACTTCTTTATCGATGGCACTATGTAGGAAGTTGATATTATCTTCATTTTTCATTCTGTTAAGAATGATACCTCTTAATGTTTGGACTTTTTGAGATATCTTCGATTTTTGTATGAAAGTAAATAGTATCTTACTTTTATCAGAAATTATGCCTTCTTACGCCAAAATTTTATCTGGAAAAACACAAGTCAATTGCAGGTTGCTTCTTCAAATCAATCCTTTCTAAAATTACATGTTGGAAATCTTGAAAATATCACGTTTTGCAAATGCAGCAAAGATGATCTTTCTTACCCGCTATCAGATAACAAATCAACTGCAGCAAGTCAACTCATTTTTGATTTATTGCAGTAATTCTAGACTTTCCATAATTATTTTGACTAATTTTCTGCCTTTTATTAAATTACGTTTATTTAATTTGTTAAAATCACAAACATTTTAATCTTTATCATTTTTTGTTCTTTCAATTCTCAACTTATTATAATAAGCTCTATATTCATGTTTCAGAAAAACGCAAAATTTTTAAATTTCTAAGTCATTAAAATTTTATAAAAAATTTAAATAGATTTATGGATTCCAAAAGAAATATGAATAATTTAGTTAAGATAAACAGGTATACTTCAGGTATATAGTTAAGATACCATAGCCAACAAAATTCTACCGAAATGTTTTAATCATTTTTAATCAACTATTCAGATTTATTCCTAGTTATTTACCAACTGCCTAGGCGATCATAGAGTATCGAACTTTTAAACAAAATTATCCCTGGTAGCTATAATTTATGAATTTATGGTTAAATTTTCATGCTATTCCATGGATTTTAGGGGGAGCAAAAGTTCAAAAAAGAATCAATCCAAAACCATTCAAAAACCTTCTCTTTGTTTAAGGTTGTCAGTTCTTTGACGTTTGCGTTGCTGTTTTCCGTAGGTCAAACTAACATTTATATTTTCATGATCAACACAAAGTCAAAAAAACAAGGCTATTTGCATGTGTTGAATTATATTGTAGGTTGCTTTTTCAAATCAACTTCTTAATTCACTGCAGGAATTATGTAATGTAATTATGTAATTTAACATTTTTGGAAATGCAGCAAAGATGAACTTTCTTGGGCGCTATCAGATAACTTACCAACTGCAGCTTGTTTCTTCAAGTCAACACTTTCTTCATGTACTGCAGTAATTATGGCTTCCTCCCAAAATGTCAAGATCCAATCACCAAAATTCTACATATTTGCAAATGCAACACAGATAATCTTTCTTAAGGACCAAAATCTCCATAATTTAACGTTTTTGCAAGAAGCTACAAAGATAATCTTTTTGATGGACTATCAGTAGTCATACCTTGTCTACCAAAATCATATCCTGCATAAAACAGGTTACGTGTTCAAATCAACTTCTCTTCTACTGCATCTTTGTTACGTTTACAAAAACGTAAAATTTTGGAGAAGAATATCTGCGTTCTTTCTTATGGGCTATCAGAAAACGTGCCAACTATAACTTGCATTTTCAAATCAATTTCTACATCTACTGCAGTAATTATTGGTTTTTCCAAAATTACACGATGGGTATCTCCAAAATATAAATTCAGTAACTATGGTTTTCTTCCAAAATTTCAAGATAAAATCTTCAAAATTTATCGTGTTTGCAAACGCAACAAAGATACCCGTTACAGGGCCCGTAACCTGTTGAGTTGCGGCAACGTTTTTATTAAAACAATGAGCCGTTGATAGAAAAATATATTGATAAGAACTACTGACCTACAAACTATTACGAACTATTTTTAACAGAACAAAGGAACCAAGAATAAGCGTCTCCGTGTACTACCAAATTAAAGAAATCTGTAGCTTTCATACGACCAAGTAGCGACATCTATTGGATAACGTATTGTTTTAATAATGCTTAACAAATGTTCAATACTCCTCCTCAATACGATGTCTCTGATTAACAAACAATAACAACAGAAAATACGTTAAGGTAGTGAAACCAAGTCTATTTTTTTCGCACAATACATTAAATAGATCTTTTGCTTTAACATCTTTTGTAACTACATCTGCTGCTTGCCTCTTAGTGTCTATATATTGAACACAAAACTGTCAATTTTCATATGCGTTCTCACGAAATGATAACGAATGTTTATATGTTTGGTACGCTTATGAAAAGCCGGGCTTTTCATTAATGCAATGACACTTTGGTTATTACAGAAATTTAGGAGATTCATTAATACCAAATAGTTCATTGAATAATTTTTTCAGCCACAAACTGTCCTTAAGACCTTTACTAGCTGCCACGTATTCTGCCTTGGTAGATGATAAAGCGACCACGTTCTGCTGACGACTTGCCCATACAGTTGCTCCCCCTGCATATGTGCTCATTAATACAATTGCTGAATTTGCCGTTTCCCAGTTTCCTCCATGATGTGCGTCACTGTATATAGGATTATCTTATTGATACATGATTCCAACATTTCTTGTTCCATTTAAGTATCTAAATATTCGTTGGACTCGTTGCCAATCAGCTTGGGGTGGTTTTGATACTGCTCTTGCAACGACACCCACAGCAAAGGCAACATCTGGTCCTGTAGCTGTAGCCAAGTACTGTTTAGCCAAGTACATTTATACATTTAGATTCTTCATCTTTTTCAGACGTCATTGTAGGAACTCCAACTGACTTTGAATGTTCCATTCCAAATCATTTTAGTATTCTTCTGGCTGTTGGCTGATTTATAAAAATGTTGTTATCAGCCTGTTGAATTTGTATACCGAGAAATGAACTCAGTTCACCTTTTGTAAACTTGAATTCCTGCTTTAGTTTATGGATTAATCCAGTTATCTCTTCTTCATCATTCCCTGCTATCAATCTATCATCTACATAGATTTTATCTTCAGAATCTATCGTTTCTTCATAGGTCAAAGGATTTTTCCTTTCCTGGAATTGTTACCTCATAGTCATTGTATCGACTTGGTAATGTTTATTGTCGTTTTGGACGTGTCGGATTTGTTTCTTATATATCTTTATTACCATTTTCTGACTTATATGGATAATTTTCTTCAAGAATTTCTTTCGTTTCTTCCTTGTTGTTGCCTCCACATCCCTGAGTTTCAAAGTCATTTTTAAAATCACTCTCCAGGTTCTCGTCAGACGCACCAGGTCTCTGCGTCCGTTAACGTATACCCTGTATCCATCCGATCCCTCGTAACCAACCAAAAGTCCACATTCGCTTTTGCTTCCAAATTTTTGTTTTCGAATACGTTCTGGTAGCAAACACCAAACTGTTGTTCCGAACACTCTTAGTTTGCTAATGTCAAAATGTCTCACCCTCCCATGTCACAGTTCAATTGGTGATTTTTCATTCACTGCAAGAACAACCGTATTACACGCACAAAATTTAGCCCAAAATTTAATCGGTAATCCCTTTTGTATGAGCATAACACGAGCTGCTTCGATTACATTGCAGTAACGTTATACCGCATTTTGATAAAGCCTGTTTCAATGCACTTTGCTGCCTCATCTTTGGTGTGGAGGCAAAACAATCGTCTGAATTTTGTAAAATCGTCTTTTTTCACCCACCGGTGGACTTAACCGACATGTGTCTAATCAGATCCGCGTTGATCTGTTCACCAGCTTCCTTCGCACGCACCGTTCTCGACCAAAAATGCTTCCGATGCATTTCACCCTGCACGCAACCGACACAAAATTCGTCTTTAACTTCTACACTGATAACATTTCTTTTTAAAACTTTTGCAACGTCTTTTAATTTGATATGCGAGTCTTTCATGCAACACTTGCAACGATTTATTTACTGACACAATATTTACGGGATTCACCGGTTTTACTACCCAAATATGCAAAATCGTCAAACCGTTTGATATTGCGTTTCCGGTTACCAAAATCTGTCCATCACGTTTCTGATCACTAGGCTTTTCTGGCTTGCGCAGTAGAAAATAAATTTCTACGCAGTTCTGGCAAGTGCAGAACATTTTCTTGAATTCACGCCTGTGCCATTCATTCTTAACTCTCGCTTGTATACTCACTTTTCCTATTCCTAGAGCTAGTAGGTCTCGAGAAACAATTCTAGTTATAGAAATTGGAACTCTCAGTGATACATATGTCTTGAAATTGTTCTTGTTTGATGTCATGGGCTGGGAACATCCAGAATCAGCAATCCATGCATCCACACCGATGGAATTAATATAACTGGGCAAAGCCATCAATCTTCCATAATCCGTGTTCTTCGAAATGGTTACATTGTCTTCATTCGATTTCTCTGCACTGTTCAGCTTTATGTCCCCTTTTGTGACATTTATAACATTTGAAAAGGAAATTGCTGCTTTTCTTTTCCTTTGTATCCCCATTTCCACTTTTCGTTGATCTTTCGTTATTGTTCTGTTATCCTGCACGCAGAGCCACCATGTTATTATCCGTACCAACTTTTATTCTTTCTTCGTGGTTACGAATACGCTCTGTTAACATATCAAGCGATCTGAAATCGTCTGATTCAGTTTCTCAAACCGTTTTTACAGGTATATATTCAACAGGCAAAATATACAAAACTCGTCCCGGTAAAATGCATTCAAGCTGTGATTTGTTTTTTCAGTTCACTATTTATTTCATTAAATAAATTGTGCAACTCAGCAATATGGGTAATCATATCAACATTATCATCATAGGTATAACCAAAAAATTGTTCAAGCAATTTATCTAAACGTTGACCAGTTTCCATGCCAAATGTTCTTCTCAATCGATCCCACATTTTTTTAGGGGTCTTAAAACATGGCACTTTATGGGTTGACTTAGTGCTCTAGTAACTGGGCTCTTGCACAGTCGGCTTCGTATTCATCGATAGCTTTCAATTGTTCAGTGGTTGATTTTTCTACCTTCTCTGGTACTTTACGTGTACCACGTAGGAAACAACATGTACATGAATTTCTGCCAAACTTCCCAGTTCTCAGCTCCAAGAAGTTCATCGACACACGAAAATAGATCCGTTTTGTACGCCATTATTTCTTACTTAAACATTTGTGTTTTTTTTTTAAATTGTTTAACCTCTACGTTATTTCGTGTTACCTTATTTCGGTTTCGCGCACTATGGGCCCATATCATATTGAGTTGCGGTAACGTTTTTATTAAAATAACGATCCGTTGATAGAAAAATATGTTGATAAAAACTACTGCACTACTAGATCAAATCTTCAAAATTATACGTGTTTTCAAACGCAACAAACATGTTCTTTCTTATGGGCTATCAGAAAACGTGCCAACTGTAGCTTGCTCCTTCAAGTCAACTCATTCTTCATCTACTGCAGTAATTATGCCTTCTACCCAAAACTTCAAGATCAGTTTTCTGAAATTATACATGTTTGCAAACGCAACAACGATATTATTTTTATGGGCTATCAGAAAACGTGCCAACTGCAGCTTGCTTCTTCAAGTCTACTCCTTCTTTATCTACTGCAGTAATTATACCTTAAATCCAAAAATTTCACGATCAAATTTTTAAAATCTAATGTTTTTGCAAATGCAACAAAGATAATCTTTCTTAGGGACTATCAGAAATCATTATTGTCAAGGAGCTCAGGTACAACTCTACTGCAGTAATTCTAGATTTTCCAAAATTAGAAAGAAAATATGATATTTAAACTTCTGAACTTTCTTTATTAACCCCTTCGGCCCTGACGGTGGCAATTGCCACCACTTAGTGTACAGGTCTCTGTTAGCCGTCGTATTCTGTATTTTATTCATTTATCACTACATGTCACTCCTACTACTTGTTGAGAAAGTGAAAAGAGCGGCAAATCGGCTATTTCTTCGTTGACGCGTTAATTAATAACAGTTAATTAGTACCTCTCGCAATGGATTCTGAAAATTTGAAACACAAATTTGGTGAGTACAAATAACTATTATATAAAACATATTTTATTATTTAATTTTTATGTCTATCTAAACTGTAAGATGTGTAGTATTAGTAAAACGATAGATGGTAGCATTTCGTGTACACATAACCTCGTCACAGCGCTCTGAAACTCGCGTACGCGATTGCCACCATTAGGTCTTTACGCAATATACGAAAATGAAAATATTTATTCTTGATGTTTTTTTAGGTGATGATGGTATACACCCATTGATGTTCTATAACAATCTAAGGGAAGTAGCCAAACAAATTACATTAGATCAAGCTGCCATATCTACACTACCAGATTCCGATATAGACGATGATACTGATGAAGATTTAGATGGAGTGCAAGGCGATGAAAATGACATCCAATTATCCCAATTGTCTGGGAAATCAATTGATGGAAGAAAGAAGGAGAAAACAGATGTATCATGGAAAAGAAGAACGTATGTAGTCCCAAATACCGATTTTTCACCAGGTAATAAGAAGAAGAAATATAAAATATTTTCCGGATGAAGTATTTGTTGAACTGACAGAGAAGACCAACATGTACTCAATAGCAAAACATGGTCGCAATATAGCAACCAGTGTTGATGAAATAAAAAGATTTGTCGCTATTCATATTCTAATGGGAGTAATCCGATTTCCTAGGTTGAGGATGTACTGGGCACCGGCAACCAGAATTCAATTTATGAATAATATTAATATTTCGCGAAATTGGTCGAATCTTTAAGAAATAATCTTCACATTGTAGACATAAACAATAACAATTCTAATGACAAATTATGGAAAGATAGGCCTATTATACATTCCTTCGAAAAAAGGTGCGAAGAATTGTCAATCGAGGAAAATTTATGCATTGTTGAATCAATTATACCATTTAAAGGTAAATTGGTCATAAAGCAGTATATAAAAGGCAAACCTAATCCATGGGGTGTCAAAGTGTTTATGCTTTGTGGAGCAACTCTTCCTGCGCATCTGCAAGAACAATACACTCCTACTAACGGCCTGGTAATGCACCTAGCAGAACGTATTTTTAAACACCGAGGATACAAACTGTTTTGTGACAATTATTTCACTTCGCTTCAAGTTTTACAAGAATTGCGCGAGCAAGGTGTTTTTGTTGCTGGAACAATTAGCTCCAATAGGCTACAAAAATGTCCTCTAAAAACGGGAAAAGAATTTTAAAAAATTGGGCGAGGCTGCTATGATTCTGTTGTAACTGGTGACGGTAAAATAGTAGCAACTAGATGGTACGACAATAAATGCGTAAATATGGCATCCAACTTTGTCGGTCATGAACCGATGGATGAAGTAAGACGATGGGACAGTAAGGAAAAGAAGGTAAAACGTCCTGCCATTATAAGACTATATAGTATATCCATGGGAGGTGTAGATAAAAGCGATTTTTTGATGATACTGTATCGAACCTTTATCAGATCCCGAAAATGGACATTACTGGTGATATTCCATTATTTTAACTTGGCTGTTTGCAACGCTTGGTTAGAATATCAGAAAGACAAAAACAGTGAGGGGATATTAATGAATTCTCAAATGGATTTATTGGAATTTACGCTGGAAGTAACACAAGCGTTGGCATTCTCAGGGTCGGCAAATTCGCTGAATAAAAAAAGGGGCAGGCCAAGCGGATCTAACTCACCTGCTCCTTCAAAAAGGAAAGTGCTTCAAAATCTACCTATAAGTGACATAAGATATGATAGCATAGGTCACCTATCCATAATGAAGGACATGAGCAAAGATGCAAGCTAGAAACGTGTGGAGGGCGCTCACGTATTGTATGTGATAAATGCAATGTACCTCTTTGCTTGTCAAAAACAAGGAATTGTTTTAGAAAATTTCACAATAAATAAATGATTGAACAATTTGTCTAGTTTTTTTTATTATATTAATTGTGAATTTTAACATAAAGACCTGTTGGTAGCATTTGCCACCACTTTCTAGATTCTATACCCTTGGAGGAAATCACTTCAAATTTGGTTTTGGAGTTCCCAGAAAAGATGTTTCGGAAATTTACTGCATCATCAGCCGAAAGCTACAAATATGTTATAATTTAAAAAGAGTACAAAAAAGACGAATTTAAATAACTTACTGTCGTAGAAGAAGCTAAGACCTAATAAAGTTGAAAAAGATGTAAAACATGTTGTATTAAAAAGGACGTCATACAAAATTATTAATCATTGTAAAATGATAAAATTATGAAAAATTGAAGGAAATGAAAAATTTTTTAATATGAAAGTTATGAAGAGAAATGTTGAAAATGTTGCAAAATGTTTGTTAAGAATGTGGTTAAATTTTATATTAAAATTTCCAAAAAGAATGTAAACCTGCATTCATAGTTTTTTTATCTTTCTTTTCCTTTACTATTAACTTTATCTTATTCTTTATTTTCAACTTCTACGTATTTTTAATTGGTAAAAACTTTATTAGTTCTTAACTTCTTCTACAACAGTAAGTGATTTTGATTGATCTTTTTTGTACTCGTTTTAAATTTTAATATATTTGTAGACTTCGGCTGATGATGGAGTAAATTTCCGAAACCGGTACCGATTTATATAAATAAAGCAAGTTCAGAAGTTTAAATATTATCTTTTCTTTCTATTTCATCCACTTGCAACATGGATACTTTTCAAAATTTCCAAAATTATTTTGACCAATTTTCTACCTTTTATTAAACTATGTTCATTTAATTAGTTAAAGTCACAAACATTTTTATCTTTATCATTTTCAGTTCTTTTAATTCTCAACTTATAATAATAATCTCCATATTCAGGTTTCAGAAATATGCAAAATGCAAAAATTTCCAAGTCATTAAATTTAAAAAAAAATTAAATTTATTCATAGATTCCAAAAGAAATATAAAAAAATATGGATGATTTCACTTCAGGCTTTCTTTTTTTACCATATGTACAGTTAAGATATTGTGGCCAACAAAATTCTATCGAAATGTTTTAATCATTTTTAATCAAGTATTCAGATTTATTTTGTTATCTATTATTTTTATGGCTTCCCTGGTAGAAGAAAAATAAGATGAACAAAAAAGAATTACCCCTGGTAGGTATAATTTATGAATTTATGATTGAATTTTCAAGTTATTCCATGGATTTTACTATTTTACTTTTGGGGGGCAAAAGTTCAAAAAGAGAATCAATGCACCAAGATCCAAAAACCATAACAATCTTCTCTTTGTTTAAGGTTGAAAAAAGGTTAAAGTGTAAAAGGTTAAAGTCAAAGTAACATTTTAATTTCATGACCAACACATGTGTTTAATAACATTTAAACAAAAAAAATAGTTTAGTAAGCATTTTGTTGTATTACTAATAATGTTTATTATGGAATTTGAAGTGGTGCGTATGAATCATTTCACACGGAAATACGTTAAATTGTGAATTGAATGTGTGGATGAGAATGGAATTTTTTATAAAACTAAAGTCTCATGATGACGTTAATTTGATTTACGCAATAAACAACAATAAATATAAATTGATTGACAGTAACGAATCTTAAAGTGAATCATTTAGTAAAAGAAATTAGTTTAAAAATATTATTAAATCAATAAATCGGAAAAACATATTACTTCAATGTGTTTACTTACTTAGAAATGGTGTTGCGAAATCAAAAAATATTTCAACTAAAAACAACCAAGTTTAGTCTAGTAATAATATGATACAAGTTTCTGTCTCTTCGGATGAAATCGAAATGAGATAATTTTTAGACTAATAAATTTCGAAATGTTGAACGATAAATTTCATTTCTTATTCAGTGACAATATAGATATTAAGGTAATAATTCATGTGATTTCAGCAAAGCGAGCAATTAGATTACCAAAAAAATGAATCAGCTAAAATTTGAAATTGATTAATTCCTTTTTAATTAATGTTAAAAAGATATGTAACATAAAATTACGAAAACAAGATATTCATGAGATGAGACTAATTTTAACTTTTCAAGTTGGTTCACGTGAATTAACGCTTATTGGCAGCCGACTTATTTGCTATCAGCACCGATCGTCTGGTACGATAAATAAATAAAATCGTTTTGTTCGATGCTTTAAACGTGCGAAAAACGTGAACGATGAATCGACGAAATATCCCTCAAATTGCTCAGTAATCATTTAAATTTTATTAACATTCTTTTTGTGTTAACCATCAGACGTTTATCTGCTTTTACAATTATAATCTGTTATGACCGAGAATGATACGCAAAAAGCGAAATATTAAGAGAAAATAATAGAAGAAAAACAAATCTAAATATAACGTAGTTTTTATTACGTAATTAAGGCACATTTTACAACGCATTTAAATTAAATTAAATTTTCTTACACAATTAAAGCACAACCATTTTTAATGAAACAAAAATATATGATATAATTTGATTGATTAATGTTATTCGCAGAGCCAATCGCATGGTAATTTTGGCATTTTACTCGCGGGCCAAGGCAAATATCCGGTTCCTTTGAAAACCCAATAATCGTAAGAAACTTTGGCAATCAACAAAGTTAAAAGTAGTACTTCGGCCGCTATTATATAATAAATGTAGTCGATTAAACTTGGATCTTTTCCGCATAATTCGCTCGGATCTAATTCGATGACTTTCCCAAGTTTTCCCTTACAAAAAATGTCTTCTTTATCCTTGATATCTTTATCATTGATACGTAACCATTCCTGTAAGAAGAGAACCTTGAATAAGTTTCTTTACACTCTAATAAAGTTTGTGTTTGAATGACCTTATAATGTTTAATTTTGATGTGACTTTGTTCGGTTATAAATTAATAATGTTCTCGACATTTTTTTTTACTTATTTTAAAGGACTTAATTTTTAATACAGCCGTAAAATACTTCAATAAAAATTTAAATTAACGATCTCCGGTAGAATTTATTCGTTTATAATTTTATTGTCACTTTAATAACAAAAAAAATCGTCGTTATCTTTTTACACGAGATACCAAGTTTCACGTGAATATTCGTTCAAAACACATTCATTACACCAATCACACCCTCAACGTTTATATTGATTTTAAACTTATTTTTATCTCATTACTTATTTAATCTCAACAACTCTGCTAAAATGTGTTACAACTCTCAAAGATTTTTTTTAGATTAATTTCAAGTACTTAATAAAATCTCATTATAATTTTCTCTTTAAGATATGAATCACAATTTAATAATAAGATGGAAATTTAAACTCATACTAATTCGCACACTTTATTTAATTCGTAGTGTTAGAATGATTAGGAAAATTCACAAATCGCAGTCATCCGACGTCGAAAAATATCTTATCTGTTTATTTGATGGTCGTAAACATAACAAGGTGCACACCTCCGCATCAAGTGCACGAATTTCGTAACCTCGTGAAAACGGTTTTATTGTATTTCGTTAATTGGATCATGAAATAGGCAACAATTAAATTCTTTTTTATTTAAGCGTTTTCTTACTTAATTCGAAGATTTTTAATATCTGTATCTCTTTATGCAGCTTGTTTCTTTAAGTTTCTTGTTACTGTAATTACAAAAATTACAGCAAATTTCTAAAGTTTAACGATTTTGCAAATGCAACAAAGATGATTCTTATGGGTTATAATTAGAGTCCGGATTTATATGCGTTTGCATATTTTGCATATAAATTCATATTTTGCATTTTTACCGCATATAAATTTAGTTATCCATATACCTTGGTATTATTATTATTGTTGCCACCAAAATATACAATAAGTGAGAACAAAAAATATACATTATTCTTTAACATTAGTTCCAGGTTAACAAAAGGTCGATTTATCGCTAGAGGCGATGTTTTCAAAACGACCCAAAGTATGTAAAAAAAATAAATAAATTGATATGGCGAATATATGTAAAAAAAATAAGTTTATATTTCAAGTAATAGAAAAAGAATACGAGAGAACAAGAAGGTTGTCAATAAATAAAGTTGTTAAAAACAATGCTTAGCATTCCTCATCCGGCACGACTACGAGAGAGACAACAAAACGATTAAAATAAGTTGAAATATATAAAATATAGCTATAATTACTAAAGACCGGATTTATAGAAAATATGCTTATGCTCAAAATTAAAGGCATTACAAATATATTTAAATATCTTTACGAATCAGTTAAAAATAAGTGAAATAAGACCAGGTTAGTTATGCCTTTTTTGAATTTTCATGCCTATTATTTTTTTATGCCTATTTAAAGCCTTTTTCTAACTTTTTGGCGTCTTTTCCCCAAAAATTGGTTGAATTATGAAAAAATATTTCGCTGCGCCTCTGTACATTTCCTCGTTGTACCGTTTGACGTAAGATCCGCGTTTTTCATCGATCCGAATTTAAGTTTTGGAATTCCCCGTTGTGCCGTGTCGTGTCGTCTTACACGGGATTCCCCGTATGTGGTTAGACTTGCGTCGAGTCTTTAATTCATTTAGTTGTATTAAAGTTACTCGAGTGAAGTTGTTTGTACAGTGTGAAGTTCTTGCGTAGTACAATGCCGAAACCAATGCCGAAGCCAACCGTAGAAGAATGGATTAAAGATTACAAGGAATTGAAATATGAACGCAATCGTTTATTTTGCCAAGCCTGTTCAAAAATCGTAAGTATTGATGGAGTTAATCCAGTAAAAACAATTAATTATATTAATTATATTTTTAAATAATGATTAAATTATGTATAATACCAAAGATTTTTAAATATTCAAAACCGAAATTTAAATCTTTTTACGGTAAAAATTGGAAATTATAAAGAATAGCATGTCCCAAAATTCACTAGAAATAAAATTCACTATTGATTCAATGTAGTACTTCGGTCACTAAAACTAATAGAACAACATATTGATTGTTTAATAATTATAGAAGATATTATAAAATACTGACGTTATTAAATTACTGTTAACAGATTAATTGTGACGAGAAATACTACATAATTCAGCATGTCAAAACATCATTGCATCAGGAAAAATTAAAACTGACTAAAAGTCAATCCAAAAAACAACAAACTGTAGGTACAGCTATACAATCTGTGGCATCAACATCCGGCTACACTGAACAATCAAAATTCAATTTTGATCTTTGCAAAGCTTTGATAAAAGCAAACATACCAATCCATAAAGTGACAAATAAATATTTCAAAACTTTTTTACAAACATATTGTACAATGCATATTCCCGATTGAAGCCATCTCCGCAAAAATTATATTACTTCAGTCTACAAAGAAGTTATTCAAGAGATAAAAACTATTATTGAAAATAATTATATTTGGATAAGTGTAGACGAAACAACTGATGTATGTGGACGATACGTGGCAAATTTAATACTTGGAATATTAAGTGATGAAAATTCGTCAAAAAGTTTTCTAATAAGTACCAAAGAATTAAGTAAAACAAATAATAATACGGTAACAAGATTTATTCACGACGAATTAACGCATTTTTCTTACCGGAGCCGGTACCGAATGATAAAATTTTACTGATGGTGTCAGACGCAGCGGCATACATGGTAAAAGTTGCGTCTAATATGAAGAATTTTTACCCTAATTTAATTCATTGTACTTGCTTAGCACATGGGCTTAATCGAGTAGCAGAAACTATAAGGTTACAGTTCCCATTAGTTAATAAATTAATAAAAAGCGGTAAACAAATATTTGTTAAAGCCCCTTTAAGGGTAGAATTGTTTAGAGAGAGGTTACCAAATACCCCATTACCACCACAACCAGTTCTAACAAGATGGGGAGCATGGCTAGATGCCGCTATATACTACACAAACGCCTTAGATCATTTTAAACAATTAATAAATGAATTTCCGGCTACAAGTAGTAAAGCAATACAAGATGCCAGGCCGTCCTAAAAGAAGTGGAGCTACAAAATAATTTGGCATTTATAAAAAGCAATTACAGTTATATAAGTGAATCTATAAAATCACTTGAAAAACAGGATTTACCTTTAGTGACTGCAGTAGAAATGATTAAAAAGTTTCAAGACAGCACGTATAGCATACCAGGACATATTCGTCAAATAATTACGAATAAATTTAATAACGTTCTGTGTAAAAATGAAGGATTTGCCACATTACAAAAAATTGCATCAATTTTAAGTGGTGGAATTGTTACTGGATTTATTATGGATCCCGCATTAATTACAAAGTTCAAGTATGCACCAATTACAAGTGTGGACGTGGAGAGCAGTTTTTCGGCTTACAAGAATACGTTAAGTGAGAGGAGACACAACTTCACAATGGAACATTTAGAACAGCATTTAATAATTAGTTGTTTTCGTGATTAGTGGTTTAATAATTATATATGAATGTTTAGTTTAACGATGTATTTTTTAATGAAAACGTTATTAAAATACATTATTAATTAGGTATAGCAATTTTTTCGATTTCTAATTTTTATGCCTTTTTAATGCTTTTGTTGCCAAAATTTCATACCTTTTTAAGTGCCTTTTTCCGTATTTTTTGTGCCTTTTAATTCGGTCTTTAATAATTACCGCCAATAAGAGTAAAACTACACACTTCTTTGCACATCAACTGTGTTTAAAAGAGTAAACATTAGAAAACAACAAACGTCATAAATATTACATATTAAATTACATGAATTGTAAAAGACAATATTACGGACATTTAACAACTGAACAAACTGGATGACAAGAACGAACTGTGTTTCTTAATGGAACGTACGTATTCAAAGCGTAAAAAGTTGTTATAACTTGCTCCGGAAAACGACAACGTAATTTATATGAATCTCATAAAAGTTCGGGTAACGTTAAATTCCGTGATGTCATTTAATAAATTAGGGTTGTTTTTATTTTTATGTATAAATAATTCTTCACAAAGATCCATTTCTTTACATTTCTTAAATTTTTGTATAAGGGATATATTCTTTGTAGTAGTTTTATGATTGTGTTCTGTTAGATGTCGACGTCCGGAGCAAGTTATAACAACTTTTTACGCTTTGAATACGTACATTCCATTAAAAAACACAGTTCGTTCTTGTCATCCAGTTTGTTCAGTTGTTAAATGTCCGTAATATTGTCTTTTACAATTCATGTAATTTAATATGTAATGTTTATGACGTTTGTTGTTTTCTAATGTTTACTCTTTTAAACACAGTTGATGTGCAAAGAAGTGTGTAGTTTTACTCTTATTGCCGGTAATTATAGCTATATTTTATATATTTCAACTTATTTTAATCTTTTTGTTGTCTCTCTCGTAGTCGTGCCGGATGACGAATACTAAGCATTCGAAATAATTATAGCACCTATATAAGAAATAAAAATCATTGTTGAGAAAACTATATCTATAGTATTTTAATTTAAATACAGATTGTATCAGGAAAGAGTCTGAGATAACTGTTGAGACAACAAACGACTTCTAAGGCCTGTTACTACCACTCATAGTTAGATTTAAAGTCTGCGTTTATCTTAGAGTTAACCTTAGCTCAGAGACAACTTTCGCTTTAACCGTAACCAGAGGATTCGGTCTGGAATAAGTCGGTATCCGATAGATAAGCGAGAAAACCTAACCTCACAAACAGAATACGCCGAGTGTTGTAGCGGTGCACGTGTTTGTAACATTATAAAAATGGATAATTTTATGGATATTGGTGATGAAGAAAATATTTTCGAAGAAATAAATGAATTATTTCCTGCTTTAAATCATCTGAATTATCGAAATATCTTAAAATTGACTTCAGTTTTTTGAAAAGTAGATGCTCTAATCTTTAATTGAAAGTATGTTCGTAATAATTTTATAAGAAAAAATCGGTTTTCAAGAATTTTTAAATTTACTCAATATATTGGAAAATCCCAGTTAAGTTGAGCAAGTATATCTCATGAACTGAGTGAAATATTTCAAAATAGACTTCACTTTTGGAAAGTAGATGCTCAAATTAGTAATTGAAAGTAATTTCGTAACAATTTTCCAAAAAAAAATCGATTTTTCAAGAATTTTTAAATTTACTCAAAATATTGAAAAAATCCCTGTTATTGAAAAATCTCTATTGAGTTCATCAGCTTATATTTGAAGAACTAAGTGAGATATCTCAAAACTGACCTCATTTTCGGAAAGTAGATGTTCCAATTAGCAACTGAAGGTAATTGTGTAACAATTTTTGCAAAAAAATCGATTTTTCAAGAATTTTTAAATTTACTCAAAATCTTGGAAAAATCCCAGTTAAGTTCAGCAATTTATATCTCAAGAATTAAGAGCGATATCTCAAAATGACTTCATTTTTGGAAAGTAGAAGCTACAACAAGATACTGAGAGCAATTTCGTAACAATTTTCCAAAAAAATCGATTTTTCAAGAATTTTTAAAGTTATTCAAAACCTTACAAAATCCCAATGAAGTATAGCACCTTATATCTCAAGAACTAAGTCAGATATTTCAAAATTGACTTCATTTTCGGAAAGTAGATGCTCCAATTAGTAATCGAAAGTAATTTCGAAACAATTTTCCTAAAAATCGATTTTTCAAGAACTTTTAAATTTATTCGAAATATTGGAAAAATACCAGTTAAGTTCAACAGCTTAGATCTCAAGAAATAAGTGATATATTTCAAAATTAACTTCATTTTCTTAAAGTAGATGCTCCAATTAGTAATTGAAAATAATTTCGTAACAATTTTCCAAAGAAATCGATCTTTCAAGAATTTTTAAATTTACTCAAAATATTTTAAAAATCCCAGTTAAGTTCAGCAATTTATATCTCAAGAACTAAGAGCGATATCTCAAAATGAATTTTTGGAAAGTAGATGGTTCATTTAGTAATTGAAAGTAATTGCGTAACAATTTTCCAAGAAAAATCGATTTTTCAAGAATTTTTAAATTTACTCAAAATATTGGAAAAATCCCAGTTAAGTTCAGCAGTTTATATCTCACGAACTAAGTAAGATATCTCAAAATTGACAACATTTTCGGAAAGTAGATGCTAGTATTATTAATTGAAAGTAATTTTGGAGCAATTTTCCTACAAATCGATTTTTCAAGAATATTTAAATTTAGTCAAAACATTGGAAAAATCCCCAGTTAAGTTGAAAAGTTTATATTTCAAGTTCTAAGTGAGATATTTCAAAATTGACTCCATTTTCGGAAAGTAGATGCTCCAATTAGCAATCGAAAGTAATTTCTTAACAATTTTCTAAAACATCGATTTTTCGAAAATTTTTAAATTTATTCAAAATATTGAAAAAATCCCAATTAAGTTCAGCAGCTTATATCTCAAGAACTAAGTGAGATATTTCAAGATTGACTTCATTTTCGGAAAGTAGATGCTCCAGTTAGTAATCGAAAGTAATTTCGTAACAATTTTTCTAAAAATCGATTTTTTAGGAATTTTTAAATTTATTCAAAATATTGAAAAATCCCAATTAAGTTCAATAGCTTATATCCCAAGAACTAAGTGAGATATTTCAAAATTGACTTCATTTTCGGAAAGTAGATACTCCAATTAATAATTGAGCGCAAATTCGTAATAATTTTCCAACAAATCGATTTTTCGAGACTTTTTAAATTTATTCAAAATATTGGAAAAATCCCAATTAAGTTCAGTATCTCATATCCCAAGAACTAAGAAATTTTCTTATGGGCTATAAGAAATCATGCCCACTGGAGCTTGCTTCTTTAAGTCAACTTCTTCTCGATCTACTGCAGTAATTATTACATATTCTAAGAACATATTTCTTATGAGCTATAGGAAATCATGCTCACTGCAGTTAATTACTCCTTCTTGTTGTACTACAGTAATTACTAGTTCTTTCCGAAATTGCAAGATGCAAATCTCCAAAATCCTACTAATAGGCAGTATTAAGTTATTAATAAACAATTAAAAACATACCAAAAATAAAAACCTACAAAAAAATAATAACAAATTTGATTGATTGATTTATTTATTTATATAAATCAATCAATCAGCCATAAAAATTTGGTGTTCGTACATTTAAATAACTTGATGTCATTTGCAGCAATAAACTATAATATCTTGACACCGAAAATTGGTGACCCCGAAAAGAAGAAAATTCTGCGCAAATTCAAACACCTCGAGATTACTCAAATCTGCATCGAAACTTTAACGGATTCTTTATTATCATCGCAACAAATCTAGAACAATTTGACTCAACTACTAGACCTTCATTATCTACCTACGCCTGAGGAAATCAACTACGATCATCTACAAGATTCTACGACCAAATTTTGTTAAAATTATCCGGACAACTATCATAAAAATAGATGACAAATATTTCTATCTCTAATAAGGATATTTAATTGTTGAGCTACCATTTAATTCATTAATAAATAAAAATTTTTGTCCAAAAATATAAATGTGATATGAATGCGTCAGGTGATCAATTTTTGATGATTTACATTGTCAGCAACATTGAATTACCTCCCTTATGAAGCACTAACTCAGCAACATGTTTTCATCAAATTGAGGTACAGATTACTTTATCAAGCTTTACTAATGAAATGCTTGAAAATAGTCCCCATGATATATGATGTGGTAGATTCACCACCGGATGTCGACTCATATACATTCTTAAAGACCACTCTCATCAACAGGCTTTCCCTAAGTGAGGAAAAACGCCCTGATAATTTTCTTTCTGGTTCCATTTGACAATGGATCATCAGAAATCATCTAACAATAAGATTTATAGAACTATGTTTTCGACAGTCGATAGATCACAAATTGTGAGTTCAAATATATTGTTAAAACTTTGGCAGGGAATACTACCTCAAATCAAATCAGGTGCGTTATTGTCACTTACATTGTTGTACATTGTTGATAAAATCTGGGATTATCTATCTCGTTCTATTGCACGATATCCTCCAGTAGAGACCATACATCTTCTTTCAATGCAGCAACAAACATACAATTATTACACTAAATATTCAAACTAGCATCAATTCATTTTAAGCATTTTAAAGTTTAAGCATTGAAATAGGCACCATTGTAAACTAAATTGCTTGCTTGTGTTGTTTTATTGTAAAGCAGGCCACATAGTTATCAGAAGAAGCGAGTCACATGTTCAATTACGGACAGCAACTTATTTAAATTGCTAACAAGCTATCGGTGATATCATACCTCGTTTAAATATGGCGGAAATAAATGAGGATTGTGCGCTGTCTACCCTAAAGCTTTGTACCACGATGAGCCTAATTTCGGCTTTTTCTGAATGGTGGTGATGTGAATCTTGCCCTCAATTTATTTTCTAACCATTTACTGACAAGAACTATCCCAAGTTGATTACCTCACTTTTTTCAATTTTCAGAGGAAGGACAAAATTTTTTATTAATATGAATTACGTCATCTATATCAGAAGTGTTAAGAGCTACTTATATCTAAACCATTTTTGGTCCTTTATAAGGGATAAGAAGGACATTAATATGGTTTCTTCGATAATGAGCTGCGAGGGTATGGCTGCCGAGGCCAGGTAATTTGCTCGCTATTTTCCTGATTTCTTTCCTCCATGTTTAATACTCCTTTGATACATCTCATCTTCAGATTATAACCATTCCAAGAGGAAAATTTGAATACATACATATTGATTTAATTGGCCTCTTTTCGTCATTTGGTTGTATTTATTTGCTAACCATTATTGACAGATTTACACGCTATGCTGATGATTTCCCTTCAAAGATATATTACATCGCAAATATATCATCTATCATCTATAAATACATCAGCATAGTCATCATTTTTCAAGTTATACAAAACTGAGTATATTGCTGGAACGAGAACTAATAGGAATTGATTGTGGAGCTCATAATGTCTACGACGCAATTAAAACTGCCGATTGCTTGTCAATTGATTTTGAATGCATTATTGTCAAAATTTGCCTTTTTTATATTAATAGTGTACGCATTTTAAAAGAATTTTGTTACTTGACAAATACAGAGCATAAAAAAATGTTGGACTAAAGTAAAACTAGATATATAGCTGCATTAATGCCTACACTTGAAGAGTACATAAAATGTTTATGCCATTAAAAATCTATTTTCTTATTGTTAGTATTGAAAGATGCCCGAATATATTGAACCTCTTTTTTGGCAATCCCAGCTCCGAATACTGGTTATATTTTATGCATTCCCAACCAGTTGGTTTTCACCAAGCCGTGTTAAATGTCGAAGAACAAAATATATCGACTAAGGATGCCGCGAATGTAACAGACTGTTTAAAAGATAACTTATCTTTGAGAAAAAAAATCAGTTCTTATTCCACACGTTACACGAAATTTATTAGCAACGCTTCATGAGTCTGGTGCTGTTGATCAAAATCAGAGCTAGGTTAACTACTTGAAAAAATAGCAAACTATAATTACTAACCACTACCACGAAAAAGTAGTTTAACTTATACAAACAAACACTCAAATCTGGTATTAAAGGTTATTATTAATTAATTTAAAATTGGGTAATTAAAGTGGGTATTAATTTAAAATTATTTAAAAATTTAACTTTGATACAAGTAAAAAATAAAAAATATAATAAACAAATCGACGTAGAATCTTGTAACTTCGAGCGATTAAAAATTTTTAATTTAAGTTAAAAGTTCTTGATGAATTAAGCAAGAATGCAAAGATAAACATCCGTTCAACTGCAGCTGATGATGGTACGTTGGTGTTGTATTTTATAAATATTTGTTTAATTAACATATAATTATGACGCATTGCTTCTATCCTACATGTACTGTAATCAGTGTTGTTAAATACCCAGGCATTTATTTTCAATTGAAAATTGCCTGGGTATATACCTAACCCAACTACAGAAGGGTATTTTGAAGAATTTATAAAATTTAAAAACTGTACAAAGGCAAAGACCATTGAAAAACTAACCAAGTTTAACTTAAAAATATGAATACCCATAAAAATAAGAGAATAAATTGTAAATAATATTTAAAGTTTTGATCTCAATAACTTGATCTAATTTAAATTAAATTTAATTCGTCTGATAGCATAGAAGCGGGTTTTTTGAAAATAATAAAGAATACGTTGCGTTGGCGTCCAACGTTGGAGAGTTCAACTCTCCACACAAAGTCTGATAAAATATTAGTAACAGATGCTGGGACTAAATTTTAAAGAAAGTGTTTTACAAGTAGTATTTAGTCTTTAATTGGTAGTTTTTAAACTTCAGATATGATGATGTTATATTTTGCCAACACTATTTGGTATTTTTGGAAGCAAAATAAAATTTTATTAGCAGTGCCTCGTCTTCTACAATAAAAATATTTTCTGCCAGCAGTATTTAGCCTTTAATTAACAGTTTATGGATTACTTACGTAAAGATTGTGCATTCTGTTCAATAGTATTTAATGTTTTCAAAACATACGCAATTGGTTTATTGACAGTATCCTGTTTTTATAAGCAGTATTAAGTCTTCTGGAGTCTTCTGAGTCTTCTGAAAGCAGTATCAAGCATTTCAAGCCTTCTGGGAGCATATCAAGTTTTTGGAAATAATAATAAGCCATCCAGAAGTAGTACAAATCTTCTGAAAGCAATATGAAGCCTCATGCAAGCATTTCAAGTAATCTGAAAACAGTATCACGTTTTCTAAAACCGTAGAACTTCTGTAAGCTTTCTAAGTCTTCTTGAAGTAGTATTAAGTCTTCTAGAAGCAATATGAAGTCTTCTAGAAGCAATATTAAGTCTTCTGGAAGTAGTATCAAGTTTTCTGGAACCATTTCAAGAGTTGTAGAAACATTTTAAGTCTTCTGGGAGCATTTCAAATTTTTGGAAACAATAATAAGCCATCTAGAATCAGTACAAATCTTCTGGAAGCAAGTCAAATCTTCTAGAAGCATTTCAAATCCTCTGAAAGTAGTATCACGTTTTCTAAAAAACTTGATATTTGTCTAAAAAGTCTTCTTGAAGTAGTATTAAGTATTCTAGAAGCAATATCAAGTCTTTTGGAAGTAGTATCAAGTTTTCTAGAACTATTTCAACTACTCTAATAGAATTTCAAGTCTTTTGGAAGCAGCTTGAGATTTTGAAAGCACCTCAAGTCTTCTAGAAGCAATAACAAACTATTTGGACGCACTTCAAATCTTCTGAATGCAATATCAAGTCTTTTAGAATTTTTAGCATTTCGAAAAAACATTTGAAGTCCTATGAAAGCAGTATCAAGTTTTCTAAAACCATAGGACTTCTGCAAGCTTTTCAAGTCTTTTTGAAGTTGTATTGTCTTCTAGAAGCAATATGAAGTCTTCAAGAAGCAATATTATGTCTTCTTGAAGTAGTATCAAGTTTTCTAAAAGCATTTCAAGTCTTCTAAAAGCATTTTCTATCTTTTGAGAGCATTTCAAGTCTTTTGGAAGCAGTTCACGTCTTCTGAAAGCTCTTCAAGTCTTCTGATAGCAATATCAAGAATTCTAGCAACAATAACAAGTCTTCTGGAAGCATTTCCAGTATTTAGGAAGCAGTGTCAAATTTTGCAGAAGCGGTATTAAGTCTTCTGGAAGCAGCATCAAGTCTCAATTCAAAATAGGTGCTCTTCATTTCACTTAATTATCAAATTGTAGGAAATAAATTGACTCGCCAATTGACTTCTTTCAATCTGCCGTTAGGATCATTTTCAGGATCACGCGGGATCATTGTAAGGTAATATTTTTCTAATCAATATCTGCCAATTCGTACCTTCCCATTGCAAAAGTGTTGGTGAAAATTTGCTAAATCACATCTTAATTTTCTTTTCTTTATATGAGAATGCATTGAAGCCAACTTTTAACAATATGAGTTGTCATTTAGTACCTACCCACCAGGCATTTAGCAGGCGCCCCACATATTTAGTGTGATAAGTACATCTAGATGTAGTAGAAAACTGTCTTAAAAGCAGTGAATTACTTAAAAGGAATTAAAATAAACAAAAATAGTTAAAAATGCTTAAAGTAGTTAACAATGAGGAGTTGACTACTTTACTAACTACTTTCTGCGAATATTTTATGCCAGCATAAAATAATTGAGCATAACTACTAATGGAACAAAAGTAGTTAGAATACAACTACTTTAACACAAAACTTTTATAGTTGACTACTGCCAAGATCTGATCAAAATAACGTCAAGATTGTAGTAATTGAATTTTATAAAAGTTGTAATGGATATTTAGATCAATGGTGTCAATTCAACATTGAATTAAAGATTTTTGAATGGGCAAATCTACAAAAAATACCTGAGTGGTATAAAGTACAACAAGTTATGGATTTATTAATTCAAACGGGATTTTTAAAGCCATAAAAATAATATCTAATGAGTTTTCACTGATTTTGAAGTATGTGACACTCCAAAAAGTCTCAGCGTATAATGATAAGAATGTCTCACATTTTCATGCACACCAACTCAGTTATTCCAATTTCACAATTGTAATATAATATATTTTATGTTTGCCGGGGATTAACACACCTGTACAAGGATTTTTTTCTGATTACCAACAAAAGTACCTAGAGTTGTCCCGTTTTCAGTCGAAATAAAAACAATCACGTTAGGTATACTCACACTATAACACATAATCGTGGCAAATAATTCGAATCCAAACTTTTTTCCCAATTTAATGTTATTCTTGGTATCCAACAAATTCACACGTCTACATAATAATATCATCTACAAAGTAATGGTATTTTAAAGAGAACTGTTAAAACTGTCATTGCAGCTAGTAGTTTTAGTTAAAATAAAACCAAAATCATCGTCTCATTCAAATTGAAAACCATTCATTCATGAAGATTTTATACATTTCAATTTTTGTTAGAGTTGAAGGTAATCGACACATGACAACATTATTAAAATTCTTCGTATAATACACATGTTAATATCAATATTTGTTTTTACATAGAACTAATGACTTGAATATACAATCTTTTGAAAGATTATGTTACGCTTTTTATTTAGTAACAATTAGTTTCTATATCGATAGTTACAAGCCACTATAGGTATTTTATTAATTTATAATCTTTCTGTCGTAACAATATTAATTGTTTAAAACCCGCGTACTTTTTAAACGATAACTTGCATGGCAATAATGACAATATCGACAATATTAATTGTATTGAGATACCGCAATTGTTCATATCAATATGTACTACTTTTAGCTTTGGCAATATAAATTTATTCATAGCTCAATTATTTTCTTTATTTGAAGATGAGAATATTTAGCCAAAATAATCAATAATTATAATGATATAATTTGTAAAGTAATTTTGAATTAATCTTTCAATTTTGTTAAAGTGTTAAGTTTATGTTAGATGAGGGAAAGTGTGAAATTATAGTAATGAGTTATTAATAAAAAATAATAATAAATAGAACTACAACTACAGGTTGTAGGATATCATGCCAATTGCAACTTTCACCTTCAAGTCAACTCGTCCTTGATCTACTGTAGTAATTATGCCTTTTTTTCTAAAGTTATAACGCATATCTTCAAAATTTTATCATTCCAACTACAATTTACTTCTTTGAATCAACTCTTTCTTGCCCTACTGTAGTAACTATTGCTTCTTTCCAAAATAGCAAATTTGAAATCTCGAAAATTTACCGTTTTAGCAAACGTAATAAAAATGATCTTTCTTATGGACTATCAGAATCTTTTGTAATTGGAATCAATAACATGGAAATTTAAAAATATCTTATGTTCTAATCTGACTCATTCTAATTACCCACTTTATTTAATTCGTAGTTTTAGAATGATTAGGAAAATTCACGAATTCTAGTCATCCGACATCGAGAAATATCTTATCGATACATTTAATGGTCGTAAACACAACAAGGTGCACACCTCCGCATCACGTGCACGAATTTCATAACCTCGTGAAAACGGTTGTATTGTATTTCGTTAATTGGATCATGAAAGAGGCAACATCTAAAAACTTTTATGTTTAAGTGGATTCTTACTTAATTCGACGTTTTTCAATGTTTATATTTTTCTTATTGGCTATAAGAAATATGTCAACAGATTGCTTCTGTAAGTCAGCATTTTGATCATAATTACTTGAACTGCAGTAATTATGACTTCTTTCCAAAATTAGAAGGTGCAAATCATCAAAATTTAACGATTTTGCAAATAAAAGAAAGATGATCTTTTTATGGACTATAAGATATCGTGCCGATTCCAAGTTTCATCTTCAAGTCAACTCCCGCTTGATCTACTGCAGTAATTATGCCTTTTTCTATAATTGCAAGACGCAAATCTTAAAAATTTTATGTTTTTCAAATGTAACAAAGATGATCTTTCTTGTAGTCTATAAGAAATTGTGGCCACTGCAGCTTGCTTCCTTAAGTCTACATCTTCTTGATCTACTGCAGTAATTATGACTTCTTTCCAAAATTATAAGATGTAAATCAATAAAGATGTATGTAATTATTTGTACAATTTAAAATCTTTATATGTATGTGGTGTTTTCCGTTCCCTTCATTTCAGTTCCCGGTTTTGTTTCATTCTGAGAATTTATTTTTATTTCCGTTTCAACTTCAATTTTGTTTTCAGACTTTGATTTATTAAAATTGTCTCTTAACTCTAATATATTCAGCGAGCTTATACGAGCTTCAAGTCCGCCAGGCTCTCAGTCATTCTAAGACCACTAGTGTTGGTGCTGATGGTGTCAGTATTAAGCAGCTCCTTCCCATTTTGGATGTAATCATTCCTCCACTACATCACATATTTCACTACATCACACCTTCTCCTCTATTTGGAAACCAGCTTACGTTGTACCCATACCTAAACTTAAATGTCCCACTTGTCTGAATGATTTTCGTCCTATATCTATCATTTCCATAAGTTCCAAAGCACTAGAGCGCTTGGTATATATGCAAGTGCAGTATTTTGATGAGCATAAAATTATCACTGATTTTCAATCAAGTTTCCGGCCAGGCCATAGCACGACATCGGCGCTCATCAAAATTACTGATGATATTAGACGTGGTTGTGATGATCGGCGTTTGACCTTATTGGTCTTGCTCGATTTCAGCAAGGCATTTGATTCTGTTGATCACAGTTTGTTGGTGGCAATTCTTTCCTCTATGGATTTTTCGTCTCGCTTGGTTTCAATCGTATCTTTCTAATCGTTCGTTGTGTGTACGCGACTCCTCATCATCTTCGTTACAAACCACTGAGGTGTGCCTCAGGGCAGTGTCTTGGGTCCACTCCTATTTTCAATATTTATAAACTCCATTTCTAAAATAATTAAGTGCAACTTTCACCTATATGCAGATGACCTAAAAAATTTACAACTGCAGCTGTAGATGAACTTTCAGCAGCGGTAATGCGGCTTAATAGGATCTTGCTAGCGTTCTGGACTGGTCTAGGTGACATGGCTTGGGTTTAAATGTAGCAAAGACTCAGGCTATTGCTTTTGGATCAAGGCCTTTGGTAACAAAATTTTACTCCCTTAATAATACCTATTTGTCACTTGATGGTAATATTATACAATTCTCTCGAACTGTTAAAAACTTGGGTGTGATGATGGATTCTGCATTGTCTTGGCAGCCCCAGATTCAGTCTATCTGTAGGAAGGTCTATTTCTGTTTCTACTCCCTACACAAGCTTGGTTGTTTCCTGTCACCTATTGTTCGTCGTAACCTTTGTTACTCTTTAATTTTCTTTAACTTTCGTAACAAATTGGAGAGGTTACAAAATAATTGTGTGCGCTTTATCTTCGACCTGAGAAAATATGAACATGTTACACCTTATCGTAATCACCTCGAAATGCTTACCGTTGAGAATCGTAGATCTTTCCGCATACTAACTACCTTATACAAGATTCTTTCCTCTCATCTCCAATCTATCTGTTCACTGCATTTCAGTTTATGGCCTCTCGCGGTCTTCCTACTAGAGCACTATCTGGTGTCTCACATGTTTCGGATTCATCGTACCGAAATATATCATGGGTCATACACAGTTAAAGCTATAAACTCTGTGGAATAACTTACCCACTGAGTTGCGGGAAGCCCGCAGTTTTTCCGTATTCAGAGCATCGCTTAGAGATCGCCTGTTGTCACAACAGTTATCTCAGACTGTTTCCTGATACAATCTACCTCTTCTCTTTCCGTTCTCAGCTGACAGCTTTATTTCTTCTTCTTCAATTATTTTTCGCTTTATTGTAGTCTCTTTTCTTCTTATTCTCTCATATTCCTTTTCTGCTACTTGCCATATAAACTTATTTTGTTTTTTTGTTTACATATATTCACCATGTCAATTTATTTTATTTTTCTTGCATACATTGCTGGTTGGGTCGTTTTGAAACCATCGCCTCTGGCGATAAATCGACCTTTTGTTAGCCTAGTACTAATATTAAAGAAAAATGTATATATATATTTTTTCTTTTTTTTTGTATTTGTATTTTCTTGGTGGCAATAAATTATTGTATTATTATTATTGTATTATTAAAATTAATTTTCTTTTCTCTAACTTCCCATTCTCTATCTTGTTTCTCGTATGCATTCATCTGCTTGAAATCTTCTCCTGGTTGTCATTTTATATTGATCCTATTTCGGTTAAATAATTGTTCATCAATATCAACATTATATGATCTATCTGAAAGTTTTATTGAAACTGTTACTTCTGTCCAAGTGATTTATAAATGTCCCCTATTTGAGTTCTGATAATGACTTAGTTTTTTTGTCATAGTAAAATTTTTAATGTTTTCTTTTCGCTTTAATATCATCAGGAAGATCAGTTATTATTTTATGATTTCAAATTAAGGCAAACTATGTCTTAATTTGATTATGCCGCTTTTGTAATAGAACGTACCATAAGTAATCCCCTAAACTCTAGCATTTTTTAATAAGATGTTTAAGAATCTTCACAGCTGGTTCAGCGTTTCCGTTACCTTGTTGGTCAAACGGTGAAGATGTTATGTGCTTAAACTGATATTTCGCGGCATATCATTTCATGTTTTGATTGATAAAATGGGTACCGTTATCACTTATAATTGATTCTGGTATGCCAAATTTACCAAAATTATGTTTTAGATTAGTTATAACTGCGATTGATGTAGTATATCCTTCAAAAAATAGCTTCAAAATAATCCGAATAGTGATCTACCACCACTAATATCTTTCATCAGTATTAGTATTGATGTAGTAAGCATAGACTCCCTCCTGTGGTTATTCTTATATGTGGCGATTTTAACTTTTCAGAAATTAAATGGAGATTGATTTCTGCTTTCATTATTGTGTACTACTTTTGTGATTTTCTGGATGCCTTCTTCCACTTCACCAGCGCCTTATTTTTTGTTTTTTTTTTAGAATAATTATTGTTAATTAACCGCAATATATTAGTAATATAATAGTTTTTGGCACTATTATATTAGGTTTTCACTGGCAGCAATAAATAAATAAATAAATTACCGTATGTAGCATATTTCACAGTTTTGTATTCTATCTTTAATGTAACTTGACATACCCGACCAAAACATATGAATGGCTTATATGAATTCTCTCTGTCATATCGTTTTTCAAAGCGTAAGGAACGACTTTGTCAGATATAGTGATAAATCCCTGCTGTATTCCTAATCCATTCTGGTATTTACGAAATATTTTCATTTCATCTGGTAAATCTTTTTGTTTTGACCATTCATGTATTGTGGTTATATTGCTCTTCTCTTATTGGCTGTGGTCTCTCATCAGTGGACAATTCCTCAACAGTATTAATTTGTCTAATGGTGTTGAAAACTGATTCTCCGTTATGGTTTTCTGTATACATTATTGATGTGGTGTTGAGTAAATACCAGTTTTATATTATATCTCCATAGAATCACAAGCACAGTCTGAAGTGTTTTTGGCTCTCTCAAAAATGGTTTGTCAAATATTACCAATAAAGGCTTGTAATCCGGACGAATATTTGAAGAAATGCCTATAGCCTGGCATTTCTCAACAGTTATATCTTAATAAAAAGTTTTTCCGTGGCTTTATAAACACTGGAAGCGGTTTAGATAACAGAATTTTAGTTTTCCTTCCCCTTAAAACATCTTTCCGAAGTCATCCGCGTACGCTAGCATAAGCACCTTTCTACCTCCCACCACCACTCCTCCCATCCGCCCCTTCGAAATATGTGAAATATCTATCTTCCAAGTCCGCAGTATACAATAAAATCAGACTTGCGCTCAGCGGACATCCTTGCCTCTGCCCCATCGTCGTCCAACACACGTCGCTCAGCTTATCTCCCACTTTTATCCTAGCTATAATCTCCATGTATATTTCCTTCAGTCTGGTTATGAGGTGATCCGTGATGCCCCTCCTCCCCATCTCCTCCCACAATTTTCCCTTATCCACATTATCAAAAGCCACCTGCCAGATGCTTCAACATATACACGAAAATTAATGGAATATAATTGAAGAAGAGAAGATGCGAAGAAAAAGCCAAAGATCAAAATATAATAAGAATGTAACAAAAAACGAAAAATTTCCAGAATATACCGAACAGGCAATCTCGTAGCCATCAAAAGAATACAATTTCAAACCGAATCGAAATTGTTAATGTGTTGTATGGATCACAGATATGGGACTGTCGAATATTGAAGTAAACGTTCTTTTAATATTATGTGTCAATTTTGGAGAAAAACCTCTAGAAACTATTTAAATAAAACATGAACCTTATGAACATAAACATAAGCAACAACGCCATCTTTTTGTATCATAACAATTCTTAGCCCTTCCGAACAAGTGTCATATTCCAAAATAACTTCCTCTTGAGGTTTGAAATATTTTAGCGTTTCTTTAATTGGCTCTTTAAGTATATTCATTGCTCAGAATATGTCCATAGACCCTAATTTCACTTTAGCATAAATTCAGATTTGATTTCTCTTCCGTTAAACCAAAATTATTTAGTATTTAAATTATTTAGTTTTCGATACATCGCCAATTACGAATAAAAGAATGTTTACCTTTAGCATATTTTGAGATTAGTCACATTTATCCAATCCACTAGTTATTTCATAAGCCTCCCAATTCGACTGAAATAATACGAATTTCTACCATAAGTCTTCTGACTTAATTTGTAATTGTTTGGGCCATGGACCACTAATTGTACTTTTTTCTTCAATTTTCAAAGAATCTTTTACTTTAACTACTTTGTAATTGATCAGATATTAATTTCATATTATTCATTTTGGCTTCTAGAAATGTCTCCAGTAAGATCGTCATCTTGATGTCTTATTATATTTGCCCTATTTTCTTCAACCAAAAACTTAGCTTTAACTTAAGCTTATTTATTCTAAACGCCCGATATCATGTTATAAATCAATCACTTGTAGATTGTTTAAATAATATATTTAAGATAACTTAGTTCTACCTTAATAACAAGATTATAAGCTCTTATTGTAAGTATAATCTTAAGCACACTTGCACACCATTACGTCTCTTTGCCTAACCTTATTATCCAATACAACAGAATTATAAAAAATCATGCCCACTGCAGCTTGCTTCGGTAAGTCAATATTTTGCTGATTTACAGCAGCAATTATAACTTCTTTCTAAAATTACAAGATGCAAGTTTCATGCCAATTACAACATTGGTCTTCAAATCAACGTAAATTAATGCCTATTTCCAAAGTTGTAAGACGCAAATCACAAAAATTATACGTTTTTTCAAACGTAACAAAAATAATCTTTCTTATGAGACATCAGAATCCTTTAAAATTAGAATCAATTTAATAATAATAATAAAATAGAAATTTAAAAAAATCTTTTTTAAAAAAAATCTATCCAATTAATTTAGTTCGTAGTTTTAAAATGGTTCAGAGAATTCACGAATTCAAGTCATCCGACATCGAGAAATATCTTATCGACACATTTAATGGTCGTAAACACAACAACGTGCACACCTCCGCATCACGTGCACGAATTTCGTAACCTCGTGAAAACGGTTCGATTGTATTTCGTTAGCCGTGTGATTGGATCATGGAAGAGGCAAAATCTAAAATCTTTTTTGTTTAAGTGGATTCGTATGTAAGTAATTTTTTTTCGGGAAAAGATAAAAATGAGGCAGTTTCAAGTGGTGATTAAGAAAGAGGCCTGTTCATAATTTTATTTACAGGGTGATCTAAAAATAGCATTCATCGAAGTTTGATTTTCTGGAAATTTCCCCTTTAATATCAAAACATTTATATAAATTATATATTGATTAGGTGGACCAACCAACTTTGCATCGCGATCTTAAGGATGTATTGTAATTTGATTGATTGAATGAATCTGAACATTATCAGATTTCGCTGTGTTTTGCTCGGTGAAGTCATTCAGATTCTTTGGAGAGATTAATTGTAATTCATAAATCGAGATACAGTCACATGCGTTACCACCACGTGTTGCGTGAGTGATTGCGGCAAAATCAGGAAATCCACGGAATTTAGGTCGTGCAGATACACAATTTTAAACGCATCGTTAAAGTATTTCAAATAAAGTATTTATGCACTTTCTTTATTTATACAACAATATATTTCGTCCGGAAACAAAATAGAAACAGTTTTTAAGATGTTTAGAACCTATACAAGAATTTACAGAATTTTTGAAGAACTAGACGTTTCGAAATATTCCCAAACATATTAAAAGTTTCTAAATGTGTGTTCTTGAATTCCTTGATGATTAGATCTGCATAATCACCTCTATCGAATATTTTTAGTTGAACACCCAGAGTTATTAGCAATTTTTGGAGATTTCAAGCTGATTTCAGGGCTCTTAGATGATAACCTTCGTAGTCTTGTCTAAACGATTAAAAATTAATTTGTCTGTCATTTAGATTGACCAAATTGATCAATACGTTTATTTGACGCTGTAACAGTTGTCTTCAAAAAGATTAAAAACTTTAACGATCATTCAAAGCATGTCTAAACGACTATTTATTGGTTCAAAATAGGTTGTGATTGATAGATGGAGGGCTGAAATAATTGCGTTATCGAAAGAATTTTCGTCTTCTACCCTATAGAATTTTCAACCGATCAGACTATCCTGCTAGTAATATCGAAACTTATAGAGAAAGTCAGCAACTGCGAGAAATGTAAAAATAACTAAATTGCTTACTCAACAATCTGGGTTTCGTTCGGGTTACAACTGCGCAACAGCTTTATTGAACTTTACTAACCAATGAGGTATTTGCTTCTAAAATGACCGGGCCTTCGTTTCATACAATAAATCATGATATACTTTCTTCAAAACTTCATTACTTTGGACTTGGAAATCAGGCTTTATTTTTGACAAAGTCATTTTTGTCGGATAGACAGCAGTTTGTGAAAAGTAATGGTCAGACATCGAACCAGTATTGTTGTTTGTTTATGCATCTATTTTTAACCAAGAGCTTGAGCACTCGCTGATTCATTTGTATGCAGATTACACACTGTCTCTGATGATACAATAACGATCCTTACCCTACCGGAGTGCCAAAACGTAGTACATGATCTACCCGTGTAACCTAAGGCATTGAGCTGTATTTCTTTCAAGAGTAAATTAAAATCCTCCCTCCTGCTTGAGTCACCATGAAATTTTTATATTTTGAACTACTAATGTCTTGTTATAAGCGATGCTTTAGACTGGCATGACGTCGTATTTTTCGTTTTGTCATAAGATTTTCTTCTTTATCTCTTATATATATTTTGTATATATCTGGATCAAGTGGAAGACATCTCTTTTGTAAGAGTGTATTGTATTTTCTTGTTTTCTCTTCATATGTGACTTACGAATAAAGTCAATTATAGTCTGATGTGATGGACAGTAGGACAGTGGCATTTAACGTGCGCAACCGTACCCTCGTCTTCTGCAAATAACTTCACATGTCTCATTCCAGAAAAATCGGTCCATACTAGGCAAAGCCTTTCTTTAACACACAATCCAATCAAATACTATACCAACTGCTAGCTTTGGTTCCACACACGCATTAGCGCTGCCTTCTCATGCTAGTTCATCTGCCATATCATTGCCAGCTACTCTAGTGACTTGGGAGCTAAATCAGAGAAATTCTGTTATCATAACGCATTGTGTTTAAAGCTATTTTATAGTAATTAATTAGAGCTGATACCATTTTCATAGTCTGCAGCGCCTGGAGAGCGGTTTGAATGTCTGAGAAAAATCGTACTGTCATGTTCTTCATCTCTCCATCCAGAAGCATGCAAACTTGCGTAATCCAATGTATCTGGTAATATACACCTTCCGTCGTTTTTGATCCAAATGTGAACATGCTTAACGATAAGAATGAATATTAATTTGAACAAAAGAATCAAAGAAAGCAAATAAATGGCAATTCTAGCTACATTCTCTATATGCACATGCATAACGTTATTACGGTGTTTTGCCATTGTCACATTAACTTAAGTGTTTTCGATCTGTTGGTAATATTTTGACATACTTTTTGGCAACCTTGAAATACTCAAACTAAATATGAAAAAACCATCTATGTTGAAGAATTTTTTATTTCACTCTTAAACAATTACTTGTTTTTAATTAATATTTAGAACATAATTTCATCAGTGCCTTGATTAATTCATATTATTCCGTATTATCATATATTATCATTCTATTTATGCTCATTTTATTACATTTCAACAATAAGGAGTTTTTCATTTGTTCTACATTGTTTATCTTTCATATAAATTACTTGACTATGTATTTGAATTTTTTTTATTCATTTCATTAATGTTGACCTTCTTTTTGATATTATTAATTTGTTTTGCCATAGTGAAATCAAATAGAAAGTATTTGCTATCGATTGATAACATTTTCACATACACCAATAAACTTTTTCAATTCTGTAATCTTCAAACACTCAAAAAATTATCAAAATCAATTTTTGAAAACCTTTGCCTCCTTAAATATCTTGTATGTATGTAGTTTCACCTGAAGGTGAATACTTTAACAGCACTTTGGTTCCAGCAGCCCTTTATACATCCCTACAATTTACAGTTCATTCGAGAGTCAGAATACCAGCCCAATGCTTTCAGGAACGTTAATATAGAATAGAAAGACATGCTCCTAATATCCGAAATTTGGGGCTATACTTTTCTAAAAATGGATTACCGTAATTATACGAGTTTAGTGCAGCTAGAAACTACCTTCACCACCTCGTCTTATGAGGCTTATCAAACCGTCTTACCAGGTTTATGGTTTATGTGCTTTAGTAACCTACAAAGTCTGGTCAGGAAATGGGTGAGGACCCTCAAATCCCTTTTCGACTTACCTAAAAACTGAGTAAATCTCTTCCTGTTAGGGTAAAATAGAGTTTTCTTTGCAAAGACACCTACTACTGTTTCATCTATTGCAAAAAGCTCAATGGGAGATGGACTTTATCAGCTTTAATGCTATATTAACGGCTAGTCGTAAAAACGGTTCAGGGGGATTGGTGACGTATTATTCCAATGTGCCCTTTTCGCCATTTTATGGTGTCGTTGTTATATACGTTTGCCTCCTCGAGTAATTGCCGACAAGACTTCACCAACGATGGTGAAGCCCCAGCATAACCCGACTGCTATCAGATCAGATTACAACGTTTCTACCGACTTAGAAACGATGATTACATTGACTGCTGCAATACGACCCTAACGTAGATGTCATTGTTTTGCCTGAGCTTAGGTTGCTCTGGAGTATTGGTTCAATACCAAAATATGGCTTACTTAAAAAAGTAGGCGTGATGTAGTTTGTGCGAGCTCAGGAATTGGTTACGAACAACCTCGCTCCGGACTATTCCCATTTTAACAGCCTCTCATTATTCATTGACCGCAATCGAAGCAACGCCAGTACGGCCATATCCCTAAAAAAATATCTACCAACAAAATATTTAGCGTACTCTCTCTATCGCAATCTGTTGGTGTAGATCTCAATGCCTCCTATGATTAACAAGTAGACTACTCGTTGCAATTGATACAGCAATTTAACTCTATATGCATGCTCCTGTGCTAAAGCACCAAGCTATGGGTGAAACCCATGGTAGGGTTTTACCACAAAAGTGCAAAATCCACATTGTAACCTTCGGATTTAATCCCCAACTGCACCCAATTGGAATACTTCAGTATCTAAAACGTGATTTTAATCAATTGGTTCAATTGTGGCGCACACCAAGCAGTTCTTTTCTTATTCTAAAATTGTTGAATTTTTTGGAAAACCTTAACATTGATATTATTAATTTGCCTTGCTTTTGTGAAATAAATTGGAAAATATTTCTCATCGATTGCCACCATTTTGGCATAAACCAACTACCTTTTTCAATTTTCTGGTGATCTTGAAACACTAAAAAATGGTCTAATTCAATGTTCTGAATTCTTATACCTCCTTATGTTTCATAAAAATGATTTTAATCGATAAGATCAGTTTTAATGGACATTAAGCAGCTATTTTTTACTCTAAAATTTTTAGAAAATATCCACATTGATGTTATTAATTTGTTTTGCTTTAGCAAAATAAACTACAGTAGAACTATCCGTGGACTACGGGACCAGAAGGGGCACGGTATTCCAAAACGATAATCCAAACCTTTTTAATTGTTCGCATAATAGAATAAAAGTGAACTTAACTAAGCTAACTTAGGAGATATTTATGTTTCATTCATTGCCGTTTCAGTTGCACATTCTCTATTTATTATATTATAAATATATAATCCCATATAATAATATGGGGTATTTTGCGCAAATATAAAATGTCAATAAGGTTCGAAGGTTCTTACTACTCAAAGTAGTCTAGTAGAACGCCCGGTTTGTCACCACGCTATCTTATTATCGTCTCCACTATACGTAGACGTTCTATACTATCGTTATTAATTCAAATTGGTTCAGATTAGCTCATATTTTATTTCTCATCAGATGCCAAGACAAACTTCCTCCAGTGTCGTTACATTATAAGAAGCTTTTTTGATGATATCATTCAGTACATTCCATATATTTGCCACTATGAAATTTGCATCTTTGATAATAACGATTTCCAAAACTGCATCAGATCAACTTTACGCAGCAAATTCATTATTAATTCTTATCCAATTCTCACCAATAGATTAATCCTAATCCATTGGTTACGAAATTCGTGTAACAGAACGAAGAAATTTCTATCAGTAGAATTGTGTCATTAGGATTAAAGCAAACATTGTGCAGATGAAAAAAGGCCTTTTAAGACAAGGCCTTTTTCTTCTTCAAATACGGCTTTACTTTAGAAATAAGCTGCCAATGAAACCAATCTTTTAAGATGTTAAGATGTCACAAATTATCCGAGCAGCTTGTTGATTGTAATAGTTAACTGGGACATATTTTTAAAAGCAAGTGGATTTCTTATCTTTTCAATCACAGTCAGTTTCATTTTTTTATATCTCGGTGCACTTATTATTTTGCCTCGTCACTTGCAACCAACTTGCAATTGATTAGAAATGAAAAAGAATTGAATGAAAATGTTATAGCATGGATAATCCGCAGCCGGATAATCAGCGCGAGGATAGTCAGGGTTCTACTGTATAACATTTTGGCACACACCAATAAGCTTTAAATATTTAAAAATGATAAAAATATTAAGATTTTTTATACATCCTTAAGTATCTTAAAGATGTTTTTAATTGATTGGATCAGTTACTACGAACATTGAGCAACTATTTTCTTATTCTAAAATGTTTGATTTTTTGGAAAAGCTTAATTTTCATGTTATTATTTTTTTACCATTATTAAATAAACTGGAAGAATTTCCTATCGATTGATAACATTTTGATATACACCAATAAACTTTTTCATTCCTTGAAACCCGGCGTCCTTGAAACCCTCAAAAAATGATCAAAATCAATTTCCCAATTTTTTTTTTTGGATTCGGAACTAAATTCTAAATCACGGAACTTGGGCCGATGGACTAAATATTATCGGCAATCTTGTTTGCCGCACCCACTTGGGTACGGGCAATAAAGTACGGTTGCTGCAGAAATCTCTGTAGCAATCGGTGTTACTTCGACTTATTGCACGTTGTATGCCATCAGTGCAGTAGGGATAGCGGTCATGCCTCTACTTGATCTGCTACTGGAAGAGCGAACAATGTTATTTGAGAAGGGTAATGCAAAACAAACAAGAAGTACGAGTCATCCTGTGGCTTAGATAGTGCATACTGTGTTTGTTTGAAAAGTTCGAAAGGGAGAGAGCAGTAAGTGCAAAAAAGTGCGGAGAAATGCACTCAAAGGGAAACGTAAGGCTGTTATTAGAAAGAGAAGAGAACTACACCAATAAAGACTCTGCAAGGACATCTTCACAACAAAGCAGAAGATAGAAATTGTAAGGGAAGTTGCAAGTATAAACGAGGCTGAAGGCACCAAGTGAGAAAAATAAAGAGGGAAAAGCGGAGGACTAATCCTCCCTTCTGTTAGGTTAAACTGAAAAGTAACATCTAGATTAAAATTAATGAAATATGTATGTTTCATTCTTTCTGGACATGTGTATGTTTCTTTCTGTTCTGGACATGAAATGACGAAAGTGACGGAGAAAGCACTATCAAGGCATAGTAATATAACATCAAACAGCGAAAATGGGACTAGGAAAAAAAGAAGTGGAACGAAAAACGCTTTTAGACAAATCCTCCCATCACCTAGATAACCGGTCGATAACCTTTAAATAACCAAAAAGAAAGACAAACATTTTTATTTGTATTTCCGCTCTGACCCAACGAGTGCTTACGAGAACTTGACATGGAGAGCTCCGAAGAAATGCCAAATGGCGTTCCCGGAAAAGTTCAGTTTTACGAGGGGACCTTGTGGGTCCGTCATCACTGATTTTGTTCGTATTTGCAGGGATTGAAGATTTGTATTCGAACATCACTTTCCTAAAGCAGTACAATGCAAAGCTCAAAAATACTCGAGAAAATAGAATTCAATGACGCTTATTGTCAATAATAGCTTAAATATTTAATAAAAGCTGCAATTTGTTTACAATCATCCCGTTTGCATAAATGACCAAAAATAATAATAAAAAATTGGTAAAATGTATTAGATTTGAACCTGTGACCTCACTGTTGACAGACTCACAGTCTCTTAACGTCCGTGCAAAAAGTCAAGACCCCTCACATTATAGATCAATATCTTAATTAAAAGAATTGCGGTAATGTCTTTTATAAATGAACATTTCTGCACATCATATGTTTATTTGGAAATTGTAGGATTTTTGGTTTTTAACGTGAGTTAAGTGAAAAAAAAGTACCCGGATTTTTAAGGTCTTATTATGAAACTATTTGACGAAATCCTTTCAAATTTGAACTGGTGATAAAGTGATATGTTCTTAATGAGAGGCATATTTTATTTCATCGGTATTCCATATAACTGCGCGAAAATTCGCAAAACAACATGACGAGTTGGCCCTAATTTTCTAGGAGCTATTTAATTCAATTACAAATTAAAGAGAACCAGAAATGAATGGGGTGCTCATTAGAGAGGCATAATTTTGAGAAATTGATTATAATTATCTATTATTATAATTTTGAATATAGAATATCGATAATAATAATTTTTTTAGTAAAAATAAATTTATTAATAATTTGAAATTTTTTCGTTAAACGGTTTTTGAGAAAAAAATCGCAAAATAGACGAAATTGCCGGCATTTTCATAAATCGGGTGCTTTTTTCACTTAACTCGCGATAAAAGAAAACCCAAACATTCGACAATTCCCAAATTAACATAGCAGAAATCGTCATTGATTACTTTACCGCAATATTTTTCATTGCGCGATTACAATGTCATCGAATTCTAAAGTGAGGGGCCTTGATTTTTTGCACAGAGTTTAGACTAATTGACGTATTAAACGCAAATTAAAATTTACCGTACTTCTACTGTTCCGAAATATGTATGAGCATTTTGAAGTCGATTTTCTCAAGTATTTTTGAGCATAGCATCTTACTGTTTCAGGAAGGTGATGTTCGTGTACAAATCTTCAATCCCTGCAAATATGAACAAAATCGGTGATGCCGGACCCGTAATCCCGTATACCTGTATTCTTGTATAGAAGTAGTCTAGTATTAGTTCTTGTTTTAATTCTTATTTAGTGCTAGATTGTTGTAAATTTTCCTGAAACTAAAAGTACAACTAATACTAGACCTACAACCTTGCTTTAGTGTTAGCACTAGACCTAGAATACTATACGCATACCTACAATAAAAAAAACTAAACCATTAGGGTTTACCCGTGTAAGAGACGTACCTACGGTAAAATTTCTAGTTCTAAGTCTAGTGTTAGGATGAGCTAGGATGAGTTAAGTTGGGTTGGGTTCCGTGTTAAGAGACGTACTGCTAAACGTGAATCTTTCTAATTCTAGGACTGCTGTTAGTTCTAGTTTTAATTCTTATACAGCTCTAAATTGTTGTAAATTCCCCAGGAACTAAAAGTATAACTCCCTAATAATCGGATATTTTACGGCGGATATTTTTTTTATACAGGGTGTTCCCGTGACTCGGGGCATAAAATTAACCACATATACTAGAGCAAAAATGATGATGATTCGTGAAAAAAAATTATTATAAAAGTCTTCAAATGGCCAAGATATGGGCCATCAAAGTTCAGAAATTTTAACACATTTTTCTAAATATTTTCAAAACCATTAATGGTAGAGGGTTGAAATTTGGTACAGAGTAAACAAACATCATGCAAAATCATTGAACCAATTTTGACTTTGGCCGGATGACGGCAACCATGTTATACAGGGTGTTCCTAAAATTTGTTTGCTCAGAACTTTTTTGTTTGTTCGTAACCCTACATTTATTTTTGTAGTTTTTAATAGAAAATTTATTTTCGAAACTTTTTTCACTCTTTGAAAATTTTGATAACATTGACTGTTTTCGAGTTATACGCGAAACTGTTAAGCTTTGATTTCAATCGTAACAAATAAAACATATTCCGCAAGATCTGAGAAGGCGATGACAATTGAAAAACGAACTGATCTAATAACCATTATTTGCATAAATTTCTCAGTGTAGATTTAGTTAAATCCAGTGTTAATTTATTTTAATTGAATAAAAGAATGTAATTTCCAAAACAATAAATTTAATTTTCGCGGTAACAACAAACAAGAACATAATAACAATTCTAACAAAAATATGAACAAGAACAATAAAATTATAAACAAATGGTAATAAATAAAACAGAACAAAAAAAAAATACTAAAGCAGATGTTCAAAAACACTCCCGCCGGCTTCAATGCACGCCTGATATCGCCGTCTTAAATTAAAGCGCACTCTGCCGAGGACGTTGATTTCAGTTCGAAGTTGATCAAATGAATCAACAATTCGTAACCTCAGTTGATCAACTGAAGTTATTTCAACGCAGTACACAAGCGATTTAATGCGTCCCCATAAATAAAAATCTAGAGGTGTAAGATCCGGCGATCGGCGGGGCCAACTTATCGGTGCATCCACTCCTCGTCCAATCCACCGTTCCGGAAACCGTTCACATAGAAATTCTTGGACAGCATGTGTACTATGCGCAGGAGCACCATCATGCATATACCACATTTCTTGTCTTGTGTTTAAAGGAACGTCATCTAAAAAAATCATTTAATTGCTCTAAATGTCCCCTGTATGTATGGCCATCCAGCCTTGACGGCAAGAAAACGGGTCCTATAATGACATCGCCCACAATGCCAGCCCAAACGTTAAGAGAAAACCTCCATTGCGATTTCCAAGCTTTCTTAAATCTTGGATTTTCGTCCGCCCAACTATGTGAATTTCTCAAATTGATGATTCCATCTTTAGAAAATGTCGATTCATCTGCAAAAAGTATTTTTTCTAAAAATTGATCATCAATTTGGATTTTGTGCTGCATTATTTGACAATATTGCAGTCGTAGTGGGTAATCAGCCTGTCGAACTTCCTGAACTTTATAACTATGATATGGATAAAGCTGTTGCTCGTGAAGAACACGCCAGATAGTTGTTTTTGACGTTAAAAAATGCCTCGCCATATCCAAAGTACTAGCTGTAGGATTTTCTTGTACGTAGTCTAGAATATCTTCTTCTAGTTCGGTTGTTCGGACTGATCTGACTTTACCGTTGTTACTAAAATTCGGCTTAAACGTCCCATTTTCCCTTAAACGGGTTTCAATTCTTAAAAATGTTTTTCGATTGGGCGCTCTGCGGTTCGGAAATTTCTCCCGATAACGGTTAGCGGCTGCTACGGCGTTTCCATGACATTCTCCCAATGTCAAAATCATGTCAGTTTGTTCACTAAATGTGTAATTGTCCATTTTGAACACGCAAAATTAATAAAAACTTCATTAACAAACAACTTTATGTTTAAACTACATAAGCAAGTTGACGGCTCAATTTGTTTTTTTTTTAATTGCCATGGCCAACTTTTTCGAAAATTATTGTGTTTAGTGTTACCATTGAAATCGAAGCTTAATATTTTCGCGTTTAACTCGCAAACGGTTAATGTTATCAAAATTTTCAAAGAGTGAAAAAAGTTTCGAAAATAAATTTTCTATTAAAAAGTACAAAAAAATGTAGGGTTACGAACAAACAAAAAAGTTCTGAGCAAACAAATTTTAGGAACACCTGTATAACATGGTTGCCGTCGTCCGATCAAAGTCAAAATTGGTTCAATGATTTTACATGATGTTTGTTTACTCTGTACCAAATTTCAACCCTCTACCATAAATGGTTTTGAAAATATTTAGAAAAATGTGTTAAAATTTCTGAACTTTGATGGCCCATATCTTGGCCATTTAAAGACTTTTATAATAATTTTTTTCGCGAATCGTCATCATTTTTGCTCTAGTATATGTGGTTAATTTTATGCCCCGAGTCACGGGAACACCCTGTATATTTCTTATATTTGCCCTTAACATATCCGATTTTTTTAAATTATTAACTTTCATATATTTATTTGTATTTTCCATCGATTGACAGCATTTTGACATACACCCACAAGCTTTTTCAATTTTCCAACAACCTTGAAACACTCAAAAAATGATGAAAATGAATGTTCTGAATTCTTAAGCCTCCTTAAGCATCGGTGTTTTTAATCGATTGGATCAATTTTTTGATCTCGTTAAGAAAACTCAACTAAATGAAATCAAACGCAAGCGGAAATTTTTTAAACGTATTTTAAATGATTATCTAAAATCCATAAACCAAACATTAAAAGGCCTGTAAACTCTTCAATGTGCTGTTTGCTAAAAATCTGTCATTTTTGCAAGTAAAAAAAATCATATCTTCAAATATTTACACATTTTTTAAAATGAATCAAAGGGAGATGTTAAATCCAACAAGAGTCACAACCAAATTAAATCCCTAATAAAAGTAATAAAAGTTAGAATGTGTTTTCGTCACACATATTTTGGAACACCTATATATCAAAATGAAGCATAGTTTTTATCGTTCAAACGAATATGAAATAAAAGTACCCACTTTTTTTGTTTATCTCGTTGATTATATCCTCGCTTTCTTGGCACGTGGTAAAAGTTAAATACGAGTACTTTATTTAAATAAATAAAAGTAATTTTAACGTTTTTCATTAGCGAAATTCGTCATCAAGATTTTATTTAATTAGAATTAACTGTAAGTGTAAATTGAAACGGTGATGAGTAATATGTATTAGATATAATCTTTTTATTTTTTTGCTGTCATCTTTGTTTATATTGAAATTAAGTCTTACCTTTACGGTTTTAGCCACGTTACAATCGCATTCGATGTAATTGTATCCTAAGCTTAACTCTTTTTGCGAAGCTCGATCAAATCTAAACGGATGGGTTGATATCTGCAAAATAAAATGAATGTTTAAAAATTATCTCGTAAACTTAAAAAGCGGATTTGATAGATAAATGTTTCTATTTCTAAAGTTATTATCACAAAAATGTTGCAATATTTTAAGAAAGATACAACTTTTTTAATCCGACGGATTAAATTGCCAATCCGATTATAGAACAACAGTAATCAATGAGACGGTGTTATTTCGTTAATTTATCGTTACAAGTAATTTAGGAAATTTATTACTTTGCTATTGAGAAATCATTTTGAGATGGATTTGTAATATTTTATTTCTGTTAAGCCGATCGTTTAAATCTCCTTTAAGCCGCTCATTTATGTTTAATGATTATTTTTTTACACTTACTGATGTGATAGCATTATGTCGTAAATCTAGTCGTCTGAATTTATCGATAAATTTAGATCCTTCTAAATCGTCCACTGATGTTATAAAGTTGTGTTGAGCGTCTAGTTCTGATAAACTATCGTAGGATGGATTATGTATACCTTTTAGTGATGTTATCTAAAGAAAAAGAAATAAATTCAGTAATAATCGTAAACAACAAAAAACAAAATTACATTGTTATAAGAAACATTTAAAGAGTAGCAATTATCGGGTAAATCTTTGGGTAATTCTTGTAACTTTGCGTTTGAACAATCAACAGTAGTCCAGAACTTTGAGTTTGACGTATCCACACGATGTATTCCACATTTACAATTTGGAATAGAACAATTTGTCTACAAAATAAATTAATTAATTAATGTATAAGAACGCAACCCAAAGTACAGATGAGATCGGTTAAGCAGATTTCCCGAATCTGTTAAATTTTAAACTATAACTTTTTATCTGAGCAAGATGTTAATGAACGACGTGCAGATATATCAGGGAGGTAGAAATAGTCGAATGAAATGATTATAAACCACGGATGGTTAAGTTTTAATTCTTTTTAATTTTCGTTTTCTCCGGTGTTTTTTAAATAATTATATCAAATTTGAGACACATTATGAATCTCTATAATAAGATGACAAAATCGTCATCTACATTACCAATTTTCATAGTAATTTATTATTTCGTAGTTCTGGTTCTTATATTAACCGCAAGTTTTTGTTGGAACACTCAGTATAAATTTTGATATCATTCATATTCCTTATCATTTTTTTTCAACTTTTGGGTGTGAGGCGTTATTATAAATTTGTTATTATAATGCATTATTTAAAATATCATAACTAATAATTGTGAAGTGAATCAGTAGGTAAATTTTGTAAAGAAGCTTGCGCCGTTTATTATATTACCTATTTATATAAGCATTTTATTATTTCCACCAAATCGAAAAGCAATTTTTGCAGATATAGTATTAAGTTATAGACACTTTTAGAATGTCATTTTTAGATCCATACAAATACATCTGCTGAAGTACTATAGATGTAATGATTTTTTAAACATTACAACAAACATCATAATAGGCCACTTAAAGGGAAACTCCTCTTTCTATAAGAGCTACCGGAAATATGATATTAGTGTTTGAAACACTTAAGAAATGATAAATAATATGTTTTTGACATTTTAGAGAAATCAAGATAAAAATTATGAAACATAAAATATCGTGGATGTCTTAGTTTTGAAAATGAAGAAATGTGTTATATATCAAAATGCAATGTTGAATCTTCCTCTTTCAAATAATGTAGAACTCATTGCTTCAATTTAAAATCGATTCCAGCTAAGAAATGTTAAAGAATAATGTGTTTTTGACGTATTGGTAGAATGATGCAAAAACATTTAAAATTTGAAAGATCGCGGATGTCTTACTTTTGAAAATGAAGAAATGTCTTATACATCAAATTAAAGGTTGAACCTTCCTCTTCCAAATGATGTATAACTCATTGTTTCAATTTAACATCTGTTCCACCTAAGAAATGTTAAAGAACAATGTATTTTTGACGTATTGTTAGAATGACGAAAAAAATGACAAAATTTAAAAGATCGTGGATATCTTAGTGTTAAAAATGAAGAAATGTCTTATACATTAAATTAACAATTAACCCTTCTTCTTTCATATGATATATAACTCAATGTTTCAATTTAAATCGATTCCCCCTAACAAATGTTAAAGGATGATGTATTTTTGACGTTTTAGTAGAATCAAGATATAAGTGATGAAATTTGAAATATCGTGGATGTCCTATTTTTGAAAATAAAGAAATGTCTTATACAACGAATTGAAGGTTGAACCTTCCTCTTTCACATGATACATAATTCAATGTTTCATTGTTCAATGTTTCATAATACAATGATACAATTTAAAAGATCGTGGATGTCTTAATGTTAAAAATGAAGAAATGTCTTATACATTAAATTAACGGTTGACCCTTCTTCTTTCAAATGATATATAATTCAATGTTTCAATTTAAAACTGATTTCACCTAATAAACCTTAAAGGATGATGTGTTCTTGACGTTTTAGTAGAATCAAGATAAAAATTATGAAATTTGAGAGATCGTGGATGTCTCATTTTTGAAAATTAAGAAATGTCTTATACATCAAATTGAAGGCTAAACCTTCCTCCTTCAAATGATGTATTACTTATTGTTTCAATTTAAAATCTATTCCACCTAAGAAATGTTCAAAAATAATGTGTTGATGACGTATTGTTAGAATGACGAAAAAAAAGATAAAATTTAAAAAATCGTGTATGTCTTACTGTTAAAAATGAAGAAATGTCTTATACATTACATTAACGGTTAACCCTTCCTCTTTCAAGTGATATATAACTCATGTTTCCTAATAACCACCTAATAAATGTTAAAGGATGATGTATTTTTGACGTTTTAGTAGAATAAATATAAAAATGATGAAATTTGAGAGATCATGGATATCTCATTTTTGAAAATTTAGAAATGTCTTATACATCAAATTGAAGGTTGAACCTTCCTCTTTCAAATGATGTATAACTCATTGTTTCAATTTAAAATCTATTCCACCTAAGAAATGTTAAAGAATAATGTGTTTTTGACGTATAGGTAGAACGACGAAGAAAATGATAAAATTTGAAAAATCGTGGATGTCTTATCTTTGAAAATGAAGAAATGTCTTATACATTAAATTAACGGTTGGTCCTTCTTCTTTCGAATGATATATAACTCAATGTTTCAATTTAAATCAATTCCACCTAATAAATGTTAAAGGATGATGTGTTTTTGACGTTTTAGTAGAATGAAGATAAAAATGATGAAATTTGAAAAATCGTGGACATCTTCATTTTTGAAAATGAAGATGTGTTTTATATATCAAATTGCAGGTTTTACCTTCCTCTATCAAATTATGTATAAGTCGTTGTTTCAATTTAAAATCGAGTTCACATAAAAAACGTTGAAGGATGAAATGTTTTTGGCCTTTTAGTAGTAATCACGAAAAAAAAACTAAATTTGGAAGGTCGTGGAAATCGTATTTTTGAAAATGAAGAAATAAGTTGTATATCAAATTGAAGACTGAACCTTCCTGTTTCAAATGACGTATAACTTGTTATATCAGTTTGAAATCGGTCACACCTAAGAAATATTAAGGGATGATAAATAGGACGAAATTTGAAAGATCGTGGATGTCTTATTTTTGAAAACGAAGAAATGTCTTATACATCGTATTGAAGGTTGAACTTTCCTGTTTCAAATGGTGTATAACTCAATGTTTCAGTTTAAAATCGATTCCACCTAACAAATGTTAAAGGATGATTTTGACGTTTTAGTAGAATCAAAATAAAAATGATAAAATTTGAGAGATCGCGGATGTCTCATTTTTGAAAATTAAGAAATGTCTTATACATCAAATTGAAGGTCATGTTGAAAGCGTTCACCCCTGCAATGATTCGCTAGTGGATCATGACAGACACCACTCGCCCTTTGTATTTGTTATATCGGGCACATCACTTGACCGACGTTCTGAATACTTGTTTTCTTTTCAAGAAAGCAAATTTACTAGGTATAAAGTATTACTTAAATAATATCGACTGGGAATCTGTGTTTGCAGGGATGCACGTGGAAAACATGGTTGAGGTCCTTTAGGCGCATATTAACTTTGCTATTGACAGATACGTTCCGAAACTAATCTTATCCAAACAACAATCCCTCGTTGGTATACCCGTTCTACCATTCGTATTATTAAGGAAAAACTACAATTGCACAAAAAGTGGAAGTACTGGACTAGAACGCAACCGTGATTAGCTAACTTTTTCAATTTTTCGTCGTAGAGCTAAGAAATTAATTGCTGCTGATTACAAAGCTTATTTGAACTCCATTCAGGCTGATGTTGTAGGGAAACTAAAGAAGATTCGATCGTTTGTTAAAAACAAAAAGGGTTCCCCTTCCGGCATGCCAGCATCAATGACTTCAATTGATGGCACTATTGTTGACTCGTGTCCTGCTATTTCCAGTGCTTTCTCGGATTACTTCTCGTCTGTTTTTGTGGATGGCACAATCGACAGTTCGGTTGTTACTCACGGCTCTGGAATCTTACCGTGGTTTTCGCCAAATGAAATTCAAAATTTTCTGTTGCATCTCGACCAATCTTCTAGACCTGGTCCGGATGATATTCCAACGTTATTTTTAAGCGAGTTTACAGCTGAGCTCTCTGTGCCACTGTTACATACATATATTTTCGAGATCCTTACTTGAAGGTATTTTCCCTAGTATGTGAAAAATGGTCTTCATAATTCCAATATTTAAATCAGGTGATACACAATTGGTTTCCAATTATCGTCCTATTTCTATTCTTTCAGCTATTCCTAAGGCATATGAAAAAATTGTACACGAGTATCTCTATTTCTCAATCTATAATCAATAAACAACATGGATATTTGCCTGGGCGATTGGTAGAGTCCAATCTTGTGTCGTATGTATTCATTCTGGTTTGCAAGAGGATGCTCAGATTGACGTAATCTATACAGACTATTCTAAGCCCTCTGACAAAATCGATCACACAGAAACATTTCTCGTTTGATATTCCTGATGGTCTTGTTCACTGGATTGTGTCGTATTTATCTAACAGAATTTAGGCGGTCAAGATTGGTAGCTTTGTATCTAATTACAAACCTATCACATCCGGTGTGTCTCAGGGTAGTCATCTTGGACCCCTACTATATCTTTATTATTTCTATGTATTAATATATTTCTCATTACCATTTTCTTTCACTCTATGCCGACGATAATAAAATATTCGCAAGTATTGGGTCGAGTCTGTCTAATGTAAGACTGCAGGAGGATCTTGACCGCCTGCACGATTACTGTCGTCTCAACAAACTTTACCTAAATTATGACAAATGCCAAAAAATCACATTTGCTTGGAAACGTTATCCTTTCAACTTTCCTTACAACTTTAAAGGTACCGGTATCCGTTCTACGGGTAACGTAAAGGACCTTGGCATTATATTATATTCCAAGTTGCAATTTCATCATCATATTGAATTTATGATAAGGAAGTCTCTACCTAATTTGGGGTTTGTTATCAGAATAAGTAAGAATTTTACAAATTTTTGGTGTATGAGAACCCTCTATTTTGCATTTGTCAACAGTGTACTTTGTATGCAGTGTATCGTGATCGTATTGCAGTCATTCAACGACGCTTTGTCCATTATTTAGCACATAAATTTCATCTTCCTTACTGCGATTATGATGAACGTTGCATGGTTTTCAACTTATTGTGTTTACAGCAACGTCGAGTTGTTTCTGATTTGGTCTTTCTTTTTAAACTTGCAAATGGCATGCTGGACACCCCTGAGCTTCTGCCCGAGTTGAGCTTCAATGTACCGCAGCGCCTTACTCGCAACAACGCCACATTTCATGTTAACGTAGCTACCACTAACTTGTATCAAAACTCGCCACTAATTCATATTCTTAATTGCTATAATCTGAACTTAAACCATGTGCCTCTCTTCGACATATCTTTGCGATCTTTTAAAGAACGTGTAATATCTGATTTATAGCGGATGTTTTTTTTTGTTGATAGAATTACTATTGTGTTTATTTCAATTTATATCAGTACTCATATACCAATTTATAGCTATATTTTTTAAGAGGATACTTTGTTCTGGATATTTTCCCTATTTGCATCCTGAATATGTACAAATAAATAAATAAATACCCTGCCGAAATTTGACACTTAATAAGAGCAGATTGAACTTTAAGATCTCGTAGTAGAGGATACGGTTCTTCATGAAGTTGAAAATGTCCTAACTACAAGTATATAAAAGTATATAAAAGTAAGCAATTTACTTTATTCTTACCATATTCATAGGGTCTCAAAGCTCTACTCCAGTGTTCTTTAACCAATTGGAACCCTAGGGTTCCACTCAAACGCTTTAGGGATTTCACGAGTTAATGATACAATTCAAACGACGATGAACATATGATGAAGTAAAGATATGTCAGATTTCTGCGATGTAGAACTAGTGTAGTCTCTACAAAAACGAGGTGCATAAATCAAGTTGATGTTGAAAATGAATTTTCAGTGCTATTCTGAGATAATACTTGTAAAAAAATAAATGTGTTGCTTGTATAATATACCATCAGCTCCTAATAGTTTAGATTCAAGGAGTTTCTAAATCAAAATTTTAATAATCGTTGGATAGATCGAGGAGGAACTCTGCCATTACTTGCTAGGTCCCCTATTTAAACAGTGTACGCTTTTTCTTTTGGGAGAATTTAATAGTTATTTATGTACCAAGTCGAGACCAATACGAGACTCCAATTGACACAATGAAACAATTGAATTCTCATAATAACCATTTTTGGGTTTATGAGAAACCCCACAAGAAATCTGGTCTCATTAACTCGTCTCATCTATCGACTAGTATCAACTAGAAATCTACTAGAATCAACTAGAAATCTTCAGGTTAAGTTGGGTTGGATTTAGATTTGACTTGGGTTTGATCAGAGTTGAGTTGGTATAAAATAATAATTCTATTAGACGTTCAAAACGTGTTTAACTCGTCGTGGCCGGAAGTAATAAAATCGATGAAGAGAGCTGAAATAATAGAGATAATGGCGTACGTTGATGATCTCACGATCGTGGTGCAAGTGACAACTCCGCAAAACGTACAAGACAAAGCGGCATCTGCATTACAAAAATAGAATACGAGTTGAAACACATGGGTTGAAGCTAGTAACCCAAAAGACTGAGGTAGTCATATTCAAAGGAAGAAGAAAGATGAGAAGTATTCAGATAAGCAAAGCAGCGAGACGGCCAAGTAACTTGGTGCACAGAGTAACCATGCACATAAAGAATGACCACGCATAATGAAATACGGCTGTCAAGACAATGCCTATGATTTGGCATGATTCAAGCAAAACCGTTGCTTGAATCATGCCGAAGATAGGAGGATCTAGTCAGAAAAAACTACATTCTGTGACCATGTATGCAGCGCTGGCATGGGAAACAACGTTGAAGTATAGTTCCGCGAACCTGGAACCGGAGTTTACGATATTTATCAGTTTTTATATTCCTTCAAATGTTAAAAACGCTTCCATTTTTTACATAGCATTTCGAATTTTAGTCTTTCTATTCGATTGAGGGTAGTCCCGTTATCATTGCCACTAGAGAAAACTAAAAGGCAAGTGACACAATACCTACTATTATTTTAACAAATTTAGTGTTTCAAGCTTGATTGCATTTGTAGCTGTTTTTCTAAGGTATCTTAAATATAGTAGCAGATTTGAAAATAAAGCATCTGATCAAAGAAGAATAGGAAGATTAAATACAATATGAAAGTTTATGCGGGGTATTCATACAAAACCTTGCGGAGGATATAAGAATCAAGAACACGATAAAATGGGACACCCTAATAGAGTAAAACGTAAAAAAAATAGAAATTTTACCATTTGTCATCACATCTCTTTCATTAACATCGTACACAGTTTATTATTTACAGCACCTGATTTTCACTTAATTTTTCCAATTCGGAAAATGATAATCGTCCTGGATAGTCAATCCAAATTTCTTTATTTTTCGTTAATATACACCACGTATTATTTAGATTCTCAAAATTTAGGTTTTTATATTTCGATGATTTTAAACCTTTCGATAAATTATCACAGGATAATTGGTTATCTAAAAGAAAATAATTAATTAATTAAAAAACAATAATTCAACAGAAACAAACCTGATATGTCGATATTCTTTTTTGAGTTTTGCGGTATTCCATCAGGAATGTCCGATAGACTATTATTAGACAAATCTAACGTCGTCAACTTTCCTGCATATTTTAAAGTACCAACACTTGTTAAACTATTCGAAGATAAATTTAAACATTTCAAAAACGACATTTTCTTCAATTCCGGACTAAATTGTATCAGCCGACCATTTGTAACAGCCAATGATGTTAAATTTTTTAACCATTTATTCATACTTAACGTAAAGGTATTAAAATTAGAATGAAGGATATGTAAATACCTAACATTTTCTGTACTAAAAGCTAAAAACAAAAAGAAAATATCAAAATTCGGATTGTGTCAAATAAGATAAGTCCGTATAACTACACCCCCCCTTTCAAGGTATTATCATTTTGATTTGATTTGATTTTGAGTGTAATAATTATGCAGTATTTATATGCTAATAATTTTTAATGCGACTACATTAAAAATTTGTTTACTAATCATTTATTATTTATTTAACACATTTTTAGTAATCTTTTTTTCTAAACTTTAACTAAAGTTGGACGCTACATTTGGATGAGCGGGATAGATTTTGTGTAATATCATCTTTTACTGAATAATAGCTAATCAATACAGGTTAGAGTAAAAAATACTTGTATAATTATACAGGATGCTCCGAAATGCGGATATAACGGAAGACCACAGATTTTCCTTTTCTCAAAATAGGTCGATTTAAGTTATTTATACTCAAAGTTACTTCTTTCATCACTAAATGATTTTTGCGAAAAATTTTTGCTAAATTGGCAAAGAAATTCTATTATTTTGTATAACTCAAAAATTGGTAAATCAATTTAAACCATCGTAGTTAATACTTATATAAGGAATTAAATGTTAGTCCTAATATTTTCTTCGTAATGCCTCCTCACTATCAGTTGTAAAGGCATTTGACGTCAATAATTTTGTAATTGCAGTCACGTAAAGACAGCTTGTAGATATTGTAATAATATTCACTCTTCTAGACTTTTCAATGTAAGAAAAAATAGTTTATAAAAAAGTAAAACCGTAGGCAACAATTTTGTATTTTTTGAATTCTATTTGAATCAAAAGCGGTTCGATGGTAAACTAGTACCATATAATAAAACTGAGATATAACTAGAGCATCGCATTAATTTCTTTTAATATCTATTGGTAAAAAACCTCTATGTGGATGCAACAATCTCAATGCGAAATATGCATTTTTAATATATTTAGATAGCTGATCTGAAAATTTGAGAGAGGTAGGTTTCCAGTCGAAGATCGGTATATTTATCAAACCTGATCTGTGGATCAGATTTCCGAGTTTTAAACAACAAGCGGAACAAAATCAACAACACGAAAACCTTAATTTTAATTAGCCTGTAAGTAAAATTTTAATTTTGTAAACCATAATTATCAACCATCCAAAATTGACGAATTAACACATTTAATTGAAAATTTAAACATTCTAAAGATTTCAAACAAGATACTATATACTCGTGCATTCACCTCAGTAGGTGTGATTGACGCACGAGAATCACGTGTTTACACACGAGTTTACACTAAAAATCCAAATACTTTTAGAAGCGATAGCAATGGTATTAGAAAGAGAGAACTGGTTGTGTCTATGTAAATAAAAAACTCAGATTAATATAAACAAGTCCCCAAATTTCAAACCAATTGCACCCGGTAAAAATATAAATTCTTTGAAACCAAAAGAAAACTCAAAAGTAATTTAAACCTTTACGTAACAAATCTAAATCAAACTTTTGCTACAATCATTTTCAAATACCACGAAATCCGTATCTTAATTGAAATCAACCGACTCCAATGGGTATGTATCTTTACAATGGATAAAGTAAAGTGTTAGTTGTTAAAGTAAAGTGGATTTTCGTTATGATAACAATCCGTATTTTCAAAATTTTTATAAACAACAAATAATATTCACAACCAATGGACGTTAATAAATGTCTTATTTCTGTAAGAGTAACGCTCAACAGACCGAGATATAACATGTCTCAACCAGAAACAAGTGAAGAAAATTTGTTTTATGATGAAAACAGCAGAAATTATTATGTGCAGATGCTTCCACCAGAAGAAGATCAATTTGATCGAACCAAAGAAGCAGTAAAGGCAGAAATAGCAGAAGTCGCAAATGAGGATTTTAGCAAAAGAGTCTCGGAGTCACTGAATTAAATATAATACATATTAACAATATTCACGATTAAATTATTATTACGTATATTATTTTACCAGAATTAAATAACTTTCTTTTAAGAATTTATATTTTAGGACCCGTACCTAATCAAAATAATGATTGCAAAATTCAATGCATGGTATAACTAGGAATGATTACAAAATTGAATGAAATAATTAAATAAAAGAAATTATTTGCAAATAATATAAAATTTATTTACGAGTGATCGATTTCGGTTATATAACCATTTTTAGAATCAGCTGAAAAGAACGGATCAGATAAAATATATTGAATTAAAATTTTTTACAAGTAAAACTTACAGTCAAAAATATACGATACAGACAAGCGACGATAAAATATTTTACTTTATTATGGTGGTTTGTGTCTTGTGCGCAACTCGGATGGGGACAGAAATAAGTAATTTTCGGAAAATTCCGCAACTTCATTAATAATATTTGAACCATTTTTTATATTTTTTATTATTTCAATTATCTCATAGTTATCTCATTTTAGTGGATTTATTCATGCTATGGAGCAATGTCATGTTATATACGTTAGTATTATGTTTATTTTCTTGTAGGTGTTTTAAAAAAATTTTTTGGGTGCTGTGCTCCTTAAAACTAATTGCTAGATTTCTACCCGTTTGGCCAATATATACAGCGTTAGTTACAATCCGAACAAGTCAATTTGTATATACCACTTTTCTCAAGTGATGTTATTTTATCTTTGTTATTAATTAAATATTTTTCGATGGTATGATTAGTTCTTGGAGTAGACGTAATGTTGTATCTGTTTGCTATATGATTTATTGACTTGTGGTGATTGGGGCTGTAAGGCATTGAAAAATATTTTCGTTTCTTTAAAAAATGAGGATAAACTTTCTTTATTATATGTCTATCTTTAATTGATTTAAAAAGTGACTCGATGTATTTTATATCGTAATCATTATTGAGAGCTATTTGTATTATTATCTTATATCCATTTTCAAAATCTCTCTTGTTAAGTAGTGTCTGAAGTAATCTGTTAAATAAATGATTAAAAGCTGAAGCCTTTATGTTAAATGCATGTTGGGAAGATGCTGGAATCGTGATGTCTGTACTTGTGGGTTTTCGGTAAATGTTATATTTAAGGTAATTTCCGGATCTGATGATCGTTAAATCTAAAAAGGTTAAAAATTTTTTTTGATTTCGATTTCGTATGTAAAGACAAGTTTAGAGAGATTATTTATCTCTTGCAGAAACTCAGTCATCCGATCATGATTTCCATTCCAGATACAAAAAATGTCGTCAACATATCTGCCCCAAAATATTAATTATTTACCAAGTTTCAATTGATGTATTTTCCGTTCCAAATTGTCAACAAATAAATTAGCTAAAAGCCCACTAATGGGGCTACCCATTGCTAGACCATCAGGTTGTGAATAGAAATGATCTTCAAATTGAAAAAAGTTTTGATCTAATGTTAAACTGAATAGGTCCAGAATTTCTTTTATGTCGCTGTCAAGTAAATTGTTGTCAATAGTACGTTGTTTTTCTTTTAAAAAGTTTTTCAAAATAATCATTGTTTCTTGTATTGAGATATTGGTATATAAATTTTGAATGTCAAAAGATAATAAGAGTGATGTCTCTTCAATTACAATATCTTTTGTTTTTTGTATGAAATTTAAAGAATTTATTATTTCATATTCCGAATGAAATTTTAATTTTTTTATGATATTGTCAATTATTGCGCTAATTCATGGGCTATTGTGTTACAGGAAGTTACTATTGGTCTAATGGGATGATTAATTTTGTGAAGTTTGATGAAGCTATATAACTTTGGTATTGTAGGGTTCATTTCTGAAATTCGTCTTGTTTCCATATTGAACTTTTGTAAAATATTAGAACAGTTTTTTGTAATTGTTTTGAATTTGGCTAGGTGTTCCTTCATTGGATTATGAGTTAGTGGATTAATATTATTGTTGGCAAAAAACTCTTTGATTTTATGGACATATGTTTCTCTATTTAATATAACCAGTCCTGCATTTTTATCGCCTTTGGTTGCTATCAAGTTGTGTTTGTGTATTTTTGTATTTATGCCTTTAAGAACGGCGTTGTGTGTGTTTTGTAGGTAATGAGTTGTTTTATTTTTTTTTTTTCAGCTGCGATATTTTTCAGCTGTGTTCAAAAATAATTCTAGGCCTAATTTCCTGCATCACTTTACGCCTTTTCGCAGTGATGACATAGGATCCCATTTGATCCGACAAATCTATTCCACTTTTTCCTTTATTGTATTCTAGTACTGCTAGCGGCTTTTGTGTAGCTTTTTTTGAACGTCTCTTATTTATATATCTATTATCAAAATCAATATCGCATTCTTCCGTTTTATTGATGGTCTCTTTATCTATGTTGATTTACTTCTGACCCGAGCATGAATGTTTGTTTAGATCAACACCATTATTTCTGGATTTGAGTTTGAAGTAGTAGCGATTTGATCTTCCTCTTCTATTATAGAAGTATTTTTGAAGGTTACAGGTATTTAAGATAATCGGTTCGGATAGTGGGTTTTTCTGGACGAATTACTGATGCTAAGAGCGGAGCATATTTTGTGGAAAGTAATCTGAACTCGCGAGTGTCCTTCAATTTTACAACCACTATCCCATTCTCATCTTCTCTCGACACTACTTCCCCTCTTCTTAAATTCTTCTTCAAAACGTATTGAGGAATGTCTTTTTTATTAGCTCTTAAAGTTCCTACAGTGTGCGTGTTTCTAGTTAGTAATGTTTCTGCGAGAGTATAACTTGTATACAAATTATCAATAAAGAGGGTTCTTTCCTGATCCAACAGGTTATACAACAGCTTCATACAAACCTTTGTTACCAAACCAACTACTCTTAGAGCCTACAGATTCGCCAGGGTAATAATGTTCCTGAAATTTTGCTTGTAAAAGTTCAACTAATGAAAGAAGAAAAAAAAAAAGGAAAGAGGAAAGAGGAAAGAAAGAAGTAATTGATATCTGTTTGGTCAAGCCCAAATTTTTTTAAAATTCTTCATTAATAGTTGGAGTGCAACTATTTATTCTCCCATTCTTGATTTTTTAACTATTCTTATTTACTGCTATGCAAACGTATTTGTTTCAGTTACAATAAAATTTATTATCTCATCATCAATCTTTGCAGAAAATATTTCTATCGGGGTTGCCTTCTCAGGAATGTCTTTTAGTACCCCTTCCTTCCCGGTAAACAAAAAGTTTTTATGTCTCCTCAAATACTGCACCCACATTACTAGCATACTACTAATTGGATGATATTAACCAATTCAGTAGCTAATTCTTCCTCAATCTCTGTTCTTTGAAGTTCACTAAAAACTTCGTTTATATTAGTTTCTTCTCTTTCACCTTCAGAAGATGAAAAATGTTTTTGGTGCTCATATAATAATAAGTTTATTGCCACATTGAAAAAGTCACAACCCCTATATTTTACAGAGAGTGCATCTTTTAAGAAACTTATGAATTACCTAAAGTCAGATTATAAAATACCTTGTTATGAAACTATAGTCCAAATTTTGAAACGTGATGAAAAGGATGTTTGATTGCATGTTTCATTAACTACTGATGCTTGGACATCGAACAATAACGCATTATATTTAGCACTCACTACATCGTGTATAATTTCTATCTGGGCAATTAGATCCTCAGTTTTAGATACAATTTTCTTGGAGAGATTCACCGCATCTTATTTGGCGTCTGAAGTTAAAAATTCCATTTTAAATTGGTAGATTTACGAACAAATTTTGACTATTTTCACGACAACGGTTCTAATCGGCACGGTTACTTCTTTGATAAATGATAAATGGATACCCTGTAACCGTGTGTTAACGCAGCTGCCAGATTGAATACTGTAAATTCTACAAATCCTATTGCCAAGTGTATATATGCAGCTAGCAGATTAATTGGACATTTCAATCATAGTATTTTGGCAACAAACGAGCTACTGAAACGACATGAAACAATGCTTGTATGCCCAAAAAAACACATCTGGTAAGTTTTACAAATGTAAATCCAATGTATTTACTCTATCAAAATTAATTTTCTTGTGGATAACGATGAGCTCGAAGAATTTGAATCAGACGAAGAAGAAACATCTCAACAACAAACACTCTCCGCCAGAAAACCTAAAAAACATGGACTAAAATTGATACAGTACTGCAAGACCAGATGGGACTTAGGTTTCAGTATGCTAGGTCGACTAAATACTTTGCAATGGTATGTTTTTGCTATTTTGAGTGACCCAAAGGTAACAAAAAGAAGTGACACAATACATTTAGAACTGAAGGATGAGCTTCGGAGAAAAGTATTGTACAATTTCCGAGGTATTTTATGTTCTACATAAATTAAAAAGTCAACTCCAGCAAAGTCAAGACGACTATAAATTACAAGGAGTAAAATTTCTAAAACCAGAACTAGTTAAAAATATTAACGCTAGATTTTTTAATGACACATAAAAGCAATGGCCCTTGATCCAAGGTTTAAAAAGTTATTGTTATTTGAACCACGTGATGGGAGCAAGTTTACAGTGAAATAGAAAAAGAAGCGTTTGAAATGCAAGTTAGGGATGCGACTGTAGTAATGGAGACAGACTTAATTTAAAAACACAAGGGCTCAAATGGCAGTAGGAGTGAAGGTGAAGAAGATGAATACAAAAATTCAGACAGTCTCAGAAAGAGGCAATTGGAAGAACAGAAAAATTTATTTATTACATTATATTGAAGCTGATGCAACTTATCCAAGGTATTTTGGAACGGTATTTTTGTGTAGCGACCGTTCCTGGAGCGCGACACGGTTTAGAGCGGTATTCCCATCACCAATCCAAATACAGCATCCTGAGCAGTCCTAAGATATTCAGCGCCTCAGGGCTGGGATGGACGAACGAAATGAGTGCGCCTATTCTCATGCAAAATTTTATGCCAAACAACAGGTCAGAACCCCAAAGGACACACTGGGTACATTTACGATACGAGCACCACGCGTTTTATTGCAAAATCAGGCAACCTCAGGAAATGAGGTGTGCCCTATCAGTCCTTAGATTTAAGACGGCACTGACAACCTCTCTTTTTCACAATAGTTCTGTTACTCATTCCGATAATGTTACTTGTAACTGGTTTTGATTTGTTAACAATAAAAGGTTTTATTGTCATACATACATGAATGATGCGGCCGCCTACACTTTTTCCTGAGAGGCCACGTCGTTCATATACACTGTGTTAAATAATTATCGTAACCTACGTCACGTTGTAATGTTGGTTATCTATCTCATTGTGTAGTGGTAACGGCGATATTTTCAAATTAATAACCAGATTTTAACCAGATGTTGACAGCAGATCGAACGTTATTAGGTTATTATTGTCGCGGTTGTCGTATGCTTTGTGTGTTTCCGGATTTTCTTTATTCTTTAACCATTTTTTGCAGCCTTTATATTCCTCCAAACAGTTCTTCTTAGAGCTATCGTTGTTTCTAGCGATTGATTTAAGCGGTAAGTCAATAAACAAATTAAAATAACGAAAACGTTCATTATGACGTTCACACCGGAACATGATGCCTTTATTGTAATGGCACATTATCGAAGCGGTACGCAGAATGCGGACGATAGTTGGGTCTATTCCTTACAAAGCTGTATACAGCAATTCAACCAACGTTTCCCAGATTTCGACGTTGAATATGACGCTTTTAAGCATAGGAAACACGTGGTTGTAACTCGTTTTGAAGAGCGAAGTTGCATTTGCAAACAAAAACCTGGTGGTAGAAAAGTTAAAATCACTGGTGATGTGGTAGATAATATTCGTGAGCGAATGGATCACAGTCCTAACAAATTAATGAGAAGGTTATCTGCCGAGACAGGTTTGTTAATCTTTTTTAAATTAAAACGAAATTGCCTATCTAAAATATTATTATTTTAACAGGACTTAGCGTTGCAAGCTGTCACAAAGTAGTTTCAAAACAACTTCAAATGTATCCCTATAAAGTTACTGTAGTGCAACGACTGCAACCACTTGATTATAACAAACGAGTAACTTTTTGTCATTGGTTCAATCAAAATTTAAATAATGACGAGGTACTGGATAGAACCGTTTTCAATGACAAAGCATGGTTTCATTTGTCAGGTTATGTCAATTCGCAAAATTATAGAACATGGGCTACCAAAAACCCAATTCAATTTGTAGAAACGGATTTGCATCCAATAAAAGTTGGCATATGGGTCGCAATGTCAAGACGACGAATTATTGGACCTATTTTTTCCACGATACAATTAATGCAGCACGATACCGAGAAATTTTGGGTAATTTTATAGAGCAACTCCATGATGACGAGCTACAGGATGGATATTTCCAACAAGGAGTGCTTTGTCGATAGAACTATAAGCAGAAACCTATGGCCACCACGATCTCCACCTAATCTAACTGCTATCGACTTTTAGTTGTTTGGAAATCTTAAAAATAAGATTTACAAAAATAGACTTCACAATCTGGACGATTTAGAAGCTGCAATTCGACAGGAAATTAATAATATAACTGTAGAGGAATTGCAACGAGTGTTTAATAATTTACAATGAAGAATTAATATTTGTCTAGAGAATAATGGAGAGCATTTTCAACACATGATGTAATAATTGTAATGTAATAATTGCAATGTAATAATTATAATGTTCTTTTAATAAATAAATAACCACTTCTTTCAATATTTATTTCAACATATCACTGAATGTTTAATTTGATTCTAGATAGCGAAATTACACAAAAATTATTCGAGCGTGCAATAGAATATCGCAATCTTGTATCAAACAAGATCTTTTCGAAAACTGTGTTTTTTAAACTTTATAAATCAATAAATCGGCGAAATGAAACAATGTTATCTAGAATTTATGTCATATTTTGTTAATTGCCTGTATAGTTTTGATTCATTTTGATTCTTACATGTTTATAAATGTCACAAATTAAAAAAAGATTATAATTTTGCATTTAAACGTGAAATAAAAATGAGATACCATTAAAAGTGTTAATCATGTTGTGTTTACAATTTGTTTACAATAATACCAAATTCTTTGATTGTTGTAGCCGAATATAAATTTTTTACGACATTTGAACAAAAGAAGATCATTTTTACAGTCGTTAATTGCTATACAAAAGTCAACTTTTAATAGCATTTTTCGAAAAAATTACAGTAGGGCCCCGACATTCGCGGCTTCAAATTACACGGATTCGCATATTCGCGTTTTAAATTTTGCTGCCTTTTTCAACATTCACGACTCGATTATTCGCGAATACATAGCAAGTATGTATGTCATTTTTTAAAAATTTAAAACGAAGTTTACCGTAGGTTTACTGTACAAGCAACCAGCTTCACATATGCGTTTCTCTGGGAATCCCTCATTTATGATCGATTTTAATGTTTGTGTTAGGTGCTTATTTTTGTGTTCTGTATTTCGTTCAGGTTAGTGTTTCGCCCGTTTTTTTACTATAATTTTATAAACAATAAATTAATCTCACAACAGTACTCAAAATGGGTACAAAAAGGCCTGCGATGGAAATAAATTTAATTGCCAAACGTGCAAAGTCAGTTATGACTCTAGAAAGAAAAATTCAAGTTCTTGATATGCTCCGGGAAGGGAAAAGAGCTACCAAAGTAGGCCGGGTCTTCGGTGTCAATGAATCTACGATAAGATCTATAAAGAAACAAGAAGAGGTAATTAGAAATAGCGTAAAAAGTGGCATACCGTCATCATTAAAGGTAACGTCACAAGTTCGTGATGTTAATATTGAAAAAATGGAGAAGTCTCTTTATCTTTGGATTGAGGACCATGGTCGCAAAAATATACCATTAACTAGGGCTAGATTAATGGATAAAGCCAAGGAACTTTATCAACATTTTTCGTGTGGAATGGACTGTGCTGAAGACGATTGTAAATTTAAAGCCAGCAGAGGATGGTTCGAAAGATTCAAAACTCGTTTTAATCTCCATAACATTAAGTTGTGTGGAGAATCAGCTTCAGCAGATCATCAACAGGCTGCAAAATTTCCTGATGAAATAATAAAATTAATAGAAGAAAAAGGTTACCGAACAAATATTTAATGCGGACGAAACCGAGCTTTATTGGAAACAAATGCCCACACGAACATACATTTCAAAAAATGAAAAGACAGCACCTGGTTTTAAATCGGCTAAGGATAGAGTTACAGTTTTATTTTGTGCAAATGCACGCGGAGACTTTATTACAAAACCAATGTTAATATATCGAGCAGCTAATCCACGAGCTTTAAAGAACAAGGACAAAGAAGCTCTTCCGGTATATTGGCGAGCTAATTCAAAAGCTTGGATGACTTCTCAGCTATTTATAGAGTGGTTTAAAGAGTGCTTTGTTAAAGAAGTGGAGCGTTACCTAAAATCTAAAAATTTAGCATTTCACGTTTTATTGATATTGGATAACGCCCCATCTCATCCAGTAGATGCTCTCAAATTAGCTCATCCATGTGTCGAGGTGGTATTTCTTCCGCCCAACACAACATCCTTATTACAACCTTTAGATCAAGGTGTTATAAAAGCTTTTAAAAGTCATTATATCCGGCACATGTTCGATTTTGTACATGAGAAAATACAAAATGATAGTGTTTTCTCAATAAAAGATGTGTGGAAATTATACAATATTGACCATGCGATTACATCTATAAAACTTGCTTTAAATGACATTAAAGAGAGAGCTGTTCTTTTTGCACGGTTGCTACCGGGAGATGATTTTCATACCATTGTACCAGCTGATATCGAATCTCTCGTCAATGATCAAGAGGAGGAGTTGTCCAGTGCAGACTTAGAAGCGCTACTAATAGAAAATGTTTCAGGAACGGATGAAGAAGATAATAGTAATTCCCTATGTAATAAATTAACGTTGAAGGAACTTAATTTATTTATACAAGTAGCAAATAATCTTGCTGAAAAAATAGTAGAATATGATCCATCAACGGAACGAAGCACAAAATTTAAAAATGGTCTGAATACTCTTCTTGCTCCTTACAAAGAGCTTCAAAAGGATATGCAACACAAAGCATTGCAACCTACTATCCTTTCATTTTTTAAACCATCGTGTTCTAAAGCAATTATTATTGATGAGTAGAAATGTTAACTTTTATTTCTTTTTTTAGTTTATTTTGTTGCAGTTTGTTATTGCTATCGAGTTTAGGTTTTTTTATATTTTAAACAATTGTAATTATTTTAATATCTGTATTAGTTCCGAATACAAAAGTTTTAAGACCAGTCGTTTTATTTTGCAATTTTAAGCGTTTTATTTAGTATGTATAATTTATTAATTTTTGAAATTTTTAATTTTTAAAATTAAATTAAATGAAACTTTTGGCGTCGGTGACCATTTGGCGGTTAAAGTGTTAAAAGAACATAGAAGTAGTAGTTTATCCTTCATAATATCTAGTGCTTCAATATTCGCGGATTCAACATTCGCGGCGTATTTTTAGAACCTAACCCTCGCGAATGTTGGGGCCTTACTGTATTTCAAATAATGGGAATATTCGACGCGTTGCAATACCAATACTGTGATGTTGATTGCCTAGATTTCGGGTACTACAATAAAAACTAAAAATAAATTTATATACAAAAACAAGGAAGGAAAAAATGTTGATAATTGTTCAAAAATTTCGGCTTGGCCCTGCAGGATATATCCTGAATTTGACTGTCAAGCTCTTGGCAGTCAAAGTGCTAAATAAGTTGCCAACCGAAAATTAAATATTTATTCTTAAATCAAGAACACTTCATCAACCAAAAATCTTTGAATTTAGAATTAATGTAAGTAATTAAACTTTTTTACTAAATATTTAAACAAATGAAAATATGAACAAAATCCAAAATGTGTCAAATAAGTTGCCTATCTACACATTATTGATGATTTATGTTTTAAACAAAAATATATATCTTTTGTAACTTTTTTATTATTATTAATAAAACAAGAATACTTACTTATATTATCCGAAACTAAAGTTTCGTTTAAATTCGAATCGTTTAATCGACAACAAACAACAGCATTTTCGCAAACTGTTGAAGGGAAACATTTTGGTTCATTAACTTTTTCACAGGGTTTAGATGAATCGAAAAAACAATCTTCATTGCAAATTGTACACTTCACCAAATCGAAATTCAATAACACCAAAATAAATATCTAAAAAAAATATAACAATTAAAAGTTAACTATTTTGCAAGAATTAGAACAATAAAAATAAAAATATATTTACAAGGCGAAACATTCCGTCTTGTTCAATCCAAAAATCACTTCATCATGTTGGAAATACGTAAATTATTATTTAAAATATTAATAACAAAAATGTAACATAACCTCAAAGTTACCCAACTAAAGCCAATTTTTTCCTGATTTTATTTCGATTGTCACAACTTTTTTAGCGCAAATTGAAACGTTTAAAACGAAACTTTAAGTATAAATTAAAAATTAAATGAAAGGTTGAGACGAATCACTGCTAAGTTAAATGTGCCCAAGTGGCTTAAGTATATAATTAAGATTGACGTAATTAATAGCGTCACTTTAAAAGCTATCCTAAAACGCAATCTTGTTAAAAAGTGTAGCACTGATTCAAAAAAGATTTAATTATTGGATTTTTAATAAAAATTAGTAGGTAATTATTGATGTGATAATAAAAACAAAGTAGGTGTCAAAATAGAAAATATTTGACAGATGACATTTCTTTATTAAATATACTGAGTGTTTAAAAATAATTAGCACTTTCGGATGAAATATAAAATTATAAATAATATTCGCAATAAACTAAATAATCCAAGGATTTTATCCACCCCAGCAATTTCTTTGTAAACACAATCATATCAATTAAAACACACCTGTGTTTAGAAAGTGTATTGATTTGCAGGAAGAAATCAAAAAAGCTTTTTTGTGTACTCTATATATTAAAAAAATGCTACGTTTTAAATCATTGTTTAAAGTAAAAATAAACAACTAATTATAAATAATAAGTAACGCAAACTTCGAAAATGTATAATAACAAAAAAGATAAATAATCACTTTAACAACTCTACTTATGTATATCACCTTTACCTGATTAAATATAAACATCCTGGTTTAATGTTGTTGAAGTCTTATTTTTAATTAATAACGGACGTCTTTTAAAACTTTTTCCGGAGCACCAAACGCAATCGTCTCGCGCTAAGTGAATTACCACTACTAAAATATGCTACGTAGAACATTCCGACCGCAGAAAGAGATAAATAATTTATAGTGATAACAGTGACTTTAAAAGTTTGTGTAAACGTTCTTTAACAACAATAAACATGGTATGTATTTGTGGACACCAACATTTTATAAATACGACAGAAATGATTCGCTGTTGACGTTAAGCGTTTTACAACAACAATTAATTGATGTTATTACATCGTATTTGTAGTCGTAAGATGTTTGAAAACAATTTATTGAGGAATTAAGGAAAATTGGAACAAACGTTAATAGATATTTTAAATACTTTAAAAGAATAAATTGTATTTATTAATTATTATAATTCAAAATAAGTAGTATAGATTAGCCGATTCTAGAACCTCCTCCTCGAACCTGCGTCCGAGGAGGAGGTTCTAGAATCGGCTAATTGTTGGAGGAGGAGGAGGAGGAGGTTGTTGTATCTACTAATTTTTGGAGGAGGTTGTAGAATCGGCTAATTGTTGGAGGAGGAGGAGGAGGAGGAGGTTCTAGAATCGGCTAATTGTTACAAACCTACTAACCTTAAAAGTTGTAATGTGGGAGGAGTTTCCAATTAAGTTTTAATTATTTGCAACCTCCCCCCAAGTGACACCTTTAAATAGGGAAACCAGAGAATAAAATAATAACGCTCTGTTGACGTGTTAAGACATGTTCGTAGATGGTTACTCTTCGTCGTCTTCCGATAGAATGAAAAATAATCTTGTAATATTTACTAATATATACTAATTAAAATGATTATCCCATCCTACCTGATTTGGATGATATAATGTGAGAGGGTTTAAGCGACTAATTGAAAATCGTGTATATCGAACTTGCTTGCAAAAAGGTTTTAAATCGGCCGTAATTATTAAATAAGAGTAGGGTTTTTTATACATTTATTCAGGTAGTAATACTGCCCAAGCAAGTTTATGTAAAAAAATATATGCAGATAAGAAGTGCTGTTTTGCTCGAAGAAAAGGAATGAGTCATATTTACCTGGCATCATTTGGGTTCATTATGTTCACAAAAAACCTCCTGCATAAAACTCCTGCAAGAATTGGGAGGAGGTGGAAAGGTTTATAAACGGTGGTAAAGTATCACAGGGACGTAGTTATTCGTTGAGAAGTGAAAAAGAATAAAGTCCAAAATGTTGGTGTGTGATAATTGCGCAAAATGTTTCACCCGGTCCGATAACTTGAAGAGACATCAGCGGCAATCATGCATTGGTAAAAGAATCAAACTTGAAGAAATATCTAAATCAAATATGGCAAAATGTGATGCGTGCGATAAGTACGTAAATAAGCAATGTTATTCTGCACATTTGCGCAGTAATGAGCATAAACGCAATGCGTTTGTAATAATTGACGATGGAGTTGAGAGAATCGCTGGGGCATTTGGCGATAAAATAGTAAGCTATAGAATAAACGAACCGGGAAATTTTGTGGATTTGAAGGAATATTCGGATAGAATTCGTGAAAAAATCTTAAATCTAATTCAAAGCGCTATCGATATTCATGGCAGCATTAAATTAAATCTAGAATGTTTTGGAATGTATTGTTTGCAATCCAAAGAAGATTGGGAAATAAAATCGTTTAATACAAAAAATAAAGTAGCATCTTTAGCGACAGATTTGTATAAAATTTATAATGACTTCATCGATGAAATATCATCAAAAATGTCGGAATTTCAAGAACGTGATTCAGGTAAGCGCTCTAAGGTGCAAGGTTTGAAGAATACTAATTAAAACAATTTGTATACAGGGTGGACACTATTACAAATACTGTATATGGAGGTTAATCTCAACAAATATAACCCCACAAGAGCTTCGAGCTACATGGATCTGCCGTACCATATAAAAGCTAAGCGTGCTGTAATAAATATCCAAAATGCTGATGATGCATGCTTTGCTTGGGCGTTAACATCAGCAGTGTGTGAACCGAACGGTTTACCACAGCGGACAACTTCGTATCCTCATTATGAAAATTGTGGCTTTGACTATTCAAATATAACATTTCCGGTTAAATTACGAGACATACCCGAGTTTGAGAAGCAGAATAAAGTTTCGATAAATGTCTATGGTTTAAATGAATATTTTAAAGACGGAGTTATGAATTATGATATAATCACCATGTACATATGTCGACAAAAGGAAGAAAGACATATAAATTTATTATTAATATCGGATGATCTTGGAAATAGCCATTACTGTTGGATAAAAAGTTTATCCAGATTACTGTCAGCACAAGCATCTAAAAATGGTCATGAAAAATTTATTTGCGAGGGATGTTTGATATTCTTTTCAACAGAGTGTCAACTTCAGCGACATCAAACGCACGATTGCGGCAAGGTAAGAGCAATTTTACCAACAACAAGTATTAAAATAAATAAATATGGAGAGCAAGAACAGGAGAATGTATTACAATTTGAAAATTTTGAAAAACAATTAAAAATACCATTTGTAGTATATGCAGACTTTGAATCGTTACAGAAACCAATCGTCTGTATCGAGAATACAGAAAAGAACAATGAGAATTCATACTCCGTAAAATGTTTTGAACACGAGCCGTATGCGTTTGCATACTATATTAAATGTTCTTATGATGATTCGTTATCGAAATTTGAAATATATCGAGGGCGTAATGCAGCACAAATTTTTATGAACAAGTTGGAGGAAGATGTTTTAAGTATATACAACAACTATTTAAGCAAGCCAAAAGAAATGTTACCATTAGAAAATCTAGAAAAATTAATACATCATATGGAAGATACGTGTCACATTTGTTCGAAAGAGATAAAAACTGGCAGCAAAGTATACGATCATGACCACCTCACCGGCTTATATCGAGGGCCTGCACATAGTGTGTGTAATATAAATTACCAATTACCAAACTTCATACCAATATTTTTTCATAATCTTTCAAATTACGATTGTCACATGTTCGTAAAAGATATGGCGTTAAAAGAGGAAGATGTTGAAGTTATAGCACAAAGTAAAGAGAAATACATATCGTTTTCAAAAAAAATTGTCGTAGGAGATTATGTTGATAGCAAGGGAAAGCTAAGAAGAGTGTCGATGAAATTAAGATTTGTCGATTCATATAGATTTATGGCTTCATCGTTAGAAAAATTGGGATCATTTTTGGAAGATAATCAATGTGTCGAAATCAGAAAGCATTTTAAAAATGAAGAACAGTTTCGATTAGTGCGTCAAAAGGGAGTATTTCCATACTGTTTTGTAGACTCATTCGAAAAGCTAAACTTCAACTGTTTGCCAGATCAAAAAAGTTTTTATAATACATTATGCGATGAAGAAGTAACTGAAGAAAATTACTGTCGAGCACAAAAAGCGTGGAAAGTGTTTAATTGTCACACTTTAGGAGAATATAGTGACATATATCTAACGTCGGATGTTTTACTTTTGGCGGATATATTTGAGAATTTTCGAACCATATCGATTCAGAACTATGGTTTGGATCCGTGTCATTATTTCACATCACCGGGTTTCGGTTTTGATGCCTTACTACGCATGACTAGGGTAAAATTGGAATTGCTAACCGATATAGATATGTTGCATTTCTTTAAAAAGGGTATTCGCGGTGGTTTGAGTATGTGCAGCAAGAGAAGTGCTGAAGCAAATAACAAGTTTATGCCGGAATTTCTACCCAATAGAGAAACATCCTATATTTTATATCTTGACGCTACAAATTTGTATGGGCACGCGATGAGAAGAAAACTTCCAACCGGAGGATTTCGATGGCTGTCAGATGAAGAGATCCGTAGGCTAGATATTGACAATATGAATGAAGATTCAGGAAAGGGTTACGTGTTTGAAGTTGATTTAGAGTATCCGGAAAACTTGCATGATGAACACAACGATTTACCATTTTGTCCTGAACGAATTGTACCTCCAGGCTCAAAAAATGCAAAGTTAATAGCAAATTTATATAATAAATCAAGGTACATCATTCATTACATGAACTTAAAGCAATGTGTACGGTTTGGTTTGAAGTTAATAAAGGTTCATAGGGCGTTAGAATTTAAACAATCAGAGTGGATGCGGAAATATATTGATTTCAATTCTGAAAAACGTGCGAAAGCGACAAATGAATTTGATAAAAACCATTACAAGTCGATGAATAACAACGTGTTCGGTAAAACAATGGAAAATGTAGAAAAGCGGGTAGATATAAGATTAGTTACACACTGGGAATGTCGCCATAGGAAACCGGGCGTAGAAGCTCTGATCGCTAAACCAAATTTCAAATCTTCAAAAGTATTCAATGATAATTTGGTAGCAATTCAGCTGAATCTCGCAGAAGTACGTTATAATAAACCGCTGTACGTAGGATTCTGCATATTAGAGCTTTCGAAAACGGTAATGTACGATTTCTTCTATGGTTATTTAAAAGAAAAGTATGGAAACGACGTATACCTCTTGTACACCGATACGGATTCGTTGATTCTAGAAATATTTACACCAAACGTATATGAGGATATAAAAGAAAATATTGATGTCTTTGACACGTCGAATTATCCGTTAGACAATATACACGGTATACCCCGCGGTGTACCGGTATTGGGAAGAATGAAGGATGAATATCCAAATAGGTGTATCACCTCATTTGTTGGAACAGGAGCCAAAGCTTATTGCATAACTTTGCTCGACGATAACGTAAAGAAGGCTAAAGGAGTGAAAAAGTATGTTATTGATAAACATTTGAGCGTAACCGATTACAAAGCTGTGGTCGAACGTGGTAGATTGATACGTAAGGAAATGTACGTATTTAAATCGGAATATCACACAATGTACACAGAATTAAAAAACAAAATCGCTTTATCATGTAGTGATGATAAACGACACATATTACCGGATGGTTCTAGTACATTGGCTTGGGGGCATAAGTCATTGAATGATGCAACACAAAATATAGATAATTAAAAAATATAATATAAATAATCAATACAAAATAATACATATACTGTAATCTCAGATAGTAAATAAATTATTTAACGTGTATTAGTAATTGTTTTATTGTTTCTTAAATAACGTTACTTTTTGAGATCCAAGAATTATGAGACGGTCCCAAACCCAACCATTTAACAAGCACTTGTTGTCCTTTTCGTCTTAGCACTTTTTCCACCAAGTAAACGTCTGGATGCTTAACGTTTTGTAATTCTTCTCTATAGAATCCGCCAGAAATAATTTCACCGGAAGCATCTTTGAGAAGGTATGTTGTGGGGTTAGTATTACGAACGGTATGTATAGTAAATACTTCGTTAGACCAATTTGGAGTGTAGTTTTTGGTGAAGGCGTGTCGATGCTTGCTTATTCGTACGTAATCACCGACTTTAAATCTTTTTCTAATAGGGTCGACCGTCTTTATGTAATTGTAAACAGATTTCAACAGAATTGAAGCATTTCTGCTGTTTACTTCGCTTGGTTTCATTCCTATCGTCCGGTGCTCTCGGTTGTTATAATCCTGAATTAATTTAGGTAGTATTTCCAACCAACGATAATTACCTTGCATACTAAATTCTTTCCACATCTTTTCCTTTAGTGTTCTATTGAAGCGTTCGACAATTGAACTCTTTAAATTAGAAAATGTGCTGTAATGATTAATACCATAGCGTGTCATAAGGTTCTTAAAGTTTGCGTTATAAAATTCTGTTCCGTTATCTGTCTGTAGGTTCTTCGGTATATTGTTTCGCTTGTCTAACAGAATCGTTTCCATAGCCCGCGTAACTTCCTTACCCGTTTTGTTTTTTAGTGGTACAGCCCATCCGTACTTGGAAAATGCATTAATAACGGTTAATATATATTTAAAATTACCATTAGCTTTTGAATAAGGAATCATCTCTACCAAATCAGCTTGAAATAAGTCCCTTAAACCCTTTATAACAACACGCCTGCGTCTGTAGTTTTTCCGTACTGGCGCGTGCAACTCATTTACAAGGGATCTCTTGATATTACTCATTTTGTGGACAATTCAATGACTAATTCAACACTAAATGGATGCTTCAATAAAGTGGGCGTTACTGTAGGCTTGCATACTATTTTATTCCCGAAGGATAGATAATTTAAGTCATTTGGATCGAATTGCTTCCCATCAATTATGAGTTGTACGTTTCCCTCAAATCGGGAAGAAACAATTTCACCAACATAAAAATAGTTAACATACTGTTTAACGTATCCTAAATTTTGAATAATGAAATAATTATCAACCTTATCTGTAGTTCCATCTCCGCTAAATGTTAATATAATTGATGGTCGTAAATATCGACGCTTCTTCAAATGAGTAACAATGTTGTGACCATGTACATGCTTACCAAACTTATCGATTACCATACTGGACGAGTGCTTTCCGAACCGGTTTAAACTCATCTTTCCTACTTCATGGTCGCTGACGTTTTAAAATAGAAAGTATGAAGCATGTATATTTATGATTTAACGTATAATCTTTGCCTCTGCTAGTTCAGATATGATAGATGTAATTTCGTTGACATGTGCGGAATTACCTGCAGCTTGAGAAGCCATTAACAATCGCAATCTATTGACCAGCTCATTGGGATCGTCCCAGTACTCGTACTCGATAAGAGCGTGAGGAACAACTTGTTTCTGCAATGTACCACCCAAGGTTTTTTTCTTAGGATTCGGCCAGTACCTCGCCCAATGCACCCTGGGTTTGTCACCCTCCATGATAGGCTTGATAATATCTTGAAACTTTTGACTTTCATCCTCCGTGGTCAAACCTGCCTCTGGAATGTAATTCATGTAAGCTGCATTCGAACGTTGCAAGATATCTTTGTAATTGCGCACATCTTGAATTGTAAATCTGCCAGGATTGTTTTTAAATAATAAATCATATAATCCAGTGGTTCCCGCATATTTAAATTTTCCAACGAGAATATCCTTGTCGTCAAATTCAACAGGGCTAACACCTATGTAAAAGCCTTCCGGAGTCTGACGAACACCGTATACTTGATCATACTCATCTGCCACATCCTTAGCCAAACCAACAATATACCTTCTGGGTAAAGGATCAAACATATCCAATGCAGCTTGTACATCGGGACTTGCCAATTGTTCTTCCAATTCATCTTTAAATCGTTCCACTCGATCTTTTCCGTAGGTTATAAGGGCTGCAGTATCATCGCTGGAATCTGAATACTCTTCATCGATATCCTCACCCGGTTGACCTTCAAATATCTCTTCTTGTACCTGGAATGATGGTATAGTTGGAGTAGAAATTACTTTTTTCTTTTCAGGAGTAGAGGTGATTAATTTTCGGCGTGTAGGTTTCAATGGAATTTTAGGTTTTTGTGTAAAATGTTCATCCTCGTATTTGGATGCTATGTCAGAAATGTCGTCCGTGAAACGTTCCATTTTAGAGATCTTTTCGGTCTTCGGATACAGACGTGGTTTTGAATCGGATAACAAACCAACTGTTTCTATTTTTGCAGCAATATCTTTTAATGGTTTCGTAATCGGAGAGTACGCCGTTTCCGTCCGAATTCTTGATTCTGCTACGTCCTCTTTTAACGAGCGAATTTTGTCTCGCAAGGCTTCGCGAGCAGTGATAAGTTCCGCAGCAAGCGTCTTCTTCATAGTGGGATGTACTTCAACGTAATGAAGTAAGTACTGTTTAAATAGACACTTTTAAACTTCAATGAATTTGTCAAAACCATAGCGGAACCGACCGTTAGACAAAGTACAGTCCAGGTCAATTACTAGGACACCATGTCTATTCTTCCAACAAGCATCGGCAATTCGCTTTAGATTATTAAATTCTATATCAGCCATTAGATGATCTTCGAACACGTGTTTTAAATTTGTTAGGTCCTGTTTAAACAACACCAACAAATTGCAGTTGTCACGAATTAACTGTTTAGGAATTGCGCTATAACTTTGACAAATCAAGAAACAATCAATATTCTTATGGCGACCATATGAAAAAAAATCCTTAATTACATTCTGACCAGTACAAGGAACATCGTCAAATATGACTACCGAATATTCTTTCACTTCTTCCGGAGTAATAAACGAATCTATATTAGAAAATTCATAGTAACCACAATCTTTTATAGGTTCTAACAGATGTCTTAAAAAATCATACTTATTTTGGTACAATGAATTAGAACATAAATATATGTTTAGGAAGCGCAGGCCATTACGAGCAAGTAAAACCGATAGCATGACATTCGTTTTACCGACACCAGACGGTCCCACAATTATACCTCGCTTACACTTTCCGCCGAACAAGTCACTATGTCTCACAAAGTATTCTTCGGCTGCACCTTTACTAAAATTAATTATTGGTAGAGTTAGCGGTTGCGATGAACACTTTACCTTCTCGACAATCATTACTCACGACCTACCGTATTCAAAAGTTAACAGGGTAATACTGAACTAAAAAACATAACTCAACATATAAGTAATAATAATATAATATGATATAAAATAATATGATATAACATGATATAAAATAATAATAATAATAATAATAATATAATAATAATATAAAAATAATAATTAGCCACCTAGGGGTGGCTAATCCCACACCTCCTCGGGTTCGTCAGGGGGTGCAACCGGCTCCGTCGGCGTAGGCGAGTGGTTGGGAGATGCATCCGGCCAAGGGTCAGGCGGTTCTGTATTGCGCGGTGGCAGTTCCCGGTATACATTTACCGCCTCTATATTTACCGTCGTCGCTTTTATTGTCGACGACTCCTTGACCGCTTCTTTGAGCATCTCCATCTCCGCTCTTAAATGATTTAACTGAAAATTTTAAATTAGTAAAACATGTATATAAATATGAATAACTAACGTACTACATCTTTCATCCCACTTATTTGGGCATCCATCACGGCCGCCCTCCTTTCAAATATTAACAGTTTGGCCAAGGTGCGAGGGCTAATAGTGGTCATTCTGTTAAAAGATAATGTATTAGCTATAAAGAAAATAATTTTAATAGGTTACTGTAGAAGAGAAAGAATTTGTTTGTCCTTCGCAACCTCTGCAGTCAAATCCTCAATGGTTTCGTTAAGAGAAATTTTTAGAGGATCATCATCAACCATAAAAGACGTCATCCCTTCTTTAAGCCGCAATAAATACACTAAAGAATGATTTAACTCAGTAACCTTTTGTTGAAGGTTATTGCTATAATTTCTGTGTAATAATTTGACATCTTCCAAAAGCAAGCTTTTAGTTTTTTCCAATGTAGAACTTATTGCAGTTGAAAAAAGGTTGCCTAATACTTCTGAATGTACAGCAGAAGTTGATGGAATGTTAGAGGTAGGAGGTAGAGTACTTGTAATCATTGTGGTCTGTACTTTTGGCACATTACCGATCTTCGAAGAAGAAGAAGAAGAAGCAGAAGAAGGAGAAGTATGGCTAGCGACAACCAAGGAATCTTTCTTGTTTAAAGGAACTTGAAGAGAGGACAGGTCAGAAGTCCTTACTGCGCAGAATTGTGATACCGCCATTGCATTAAGAGAGTCGTCAGAAATGTGCTCGTTAATGCTGGAGGCGACTTTTCCAGCGTCAATTATAGACGCTTCCGTCGGTTCCTCATCAGAAGCACGCTTACGTTGTATTGATCTTGAACGAGCACGTTCCCGTCGTTGCTCTCTATATGTATCCTTCGGTAACCACAATCCTACACCCTTCTTCCAATGCTCACGTTTCCTTGAATTCTGACGAAGTGACAGACTTTTCACTCCACCGGTATTCGAGGAAGCCGTGCCGCTCGGAACTGGTAAGGGCGTCTGTGCTTCATCTGTAGGTTGGACGACGCAGGAATCTCTAGCCTTCTCAGCAGAGGTTATGTCCAACAACTCAACGTTGAAATTATTTAAAATTTCAACCTCTTGGCTGTTAGAAAATCCCGGTTCTGTCAAATTAATTTGACTGAAACCATCTTGAGACATCTTAATGAAAAGAATTTATTAGTTTAAATGAAAATAAACAAGAGAAAAAATTAATCTCTACTTACTTTGGCGATAGATGTAAAAAGTTGAAAAAAAAACTTGTAGCTGTAAAACGATATAAAAAATTAACTTTTGTTTGCTGATGCTCGGGATCGAACCCGAACAATTTTGCTAAAAGCCAAGCGTCATATACGCTAGGCTATTGAAGGACACGAGATAAAGTGCTTAATTACTTTACTTACATTGACGAGGGATGTAACGGTTATAGTGGTAACCGTGAAGCAGCTGCAAAAAAAAAATATATGGAATATAATAATAATTTCTTGCCAGCGCTCCGAATCGAACCCGAGCCATCTGGTCGAGAGCCTGACGTACTGTACTGTTAGGCTATCGAAGGAATCGGCTTGAGGTGTTTAAGATTACTTATAGTTTACGAACGCTCAAATTATTCTACTTACATTGACGATAGGCGATGGAATTGTAACCGTGACGCAGCTGTAAAAAATATAGAAAATAATAAAAATTTCTGCCAGCGCTTGGGAACGAACCCGAAGCATCTGGTCGAGAGCCTAACGCACTGCACTGTTAGGCTATCGAAGAAATTGGCTTAAGGTATTTAAAATTTAGTAACATTTTCACCAACGCTCGGGATCGAACGTTTTAGAAAGTAAAAGTATAGTAAATTGTACTTACCAAAAGGTTGCGCTGTTAGTGAACAGTGGA